>JAPQWN010000003.1:20437500-22837500 GCA_028538565.1 Umbellularia californica
AAAGTCAATCTTGTGGACATGTTTATGGGTGGTCACTACCATAGCATTCATTGTCATTTCATTCATTTCATTTACCATCTTCCCTCAAAGGAATGATTTATCATTACCATCTTCCCTCAAAGGAAGGATTCATCTTCCAATTGGAAGGCATCGATCAATACCCATAGATACGATCAGAAATTAGTGGGACTTACTAGTGTCCGGGCCAGGGACAGCTAGCATCACAACGGAGCTCCGGAACGCCCCCAAATCCATCTACTGCAATAGGATTAGTCATTTCTTTCATTTATTAATTCATTGAACTCATTTAGAGTTCTAGTACAATTGCTAGGTAGTGCCAGACTTCAGGTTCAATGTTTTTCAGTGAGCAATCCAATCCTGGATTTAATTCCATTCAATGATTCCCATCATGACGAGGGAAGGGAATAATAATGATACCAATCTCATTAGATTGGGACACAAAGTTATAATGAGGGACTTGCTAGTCAATCCTGTTTCTATTTAACTCTATCTCAAATCTAAACAACCGATGAGGTATAACCATTGGTCACCGAATGCACGTGTTATTCTTGATGGACATCACATTTGTAATATTAGTGTGTTCATTCTAGTTCCCATAATTATCACCCATGGAAGTTTAGTTCACAATAATTATCTATGAGATCCCTTCTTTATTATTCATAATTCTTATCGGTCTCACTTTACCTCATGATTAGTCTTAAAACTAATATAGGGAATATCTATACTCACGAGGAGTGCTCCAAGTTTATGCAAAAATCCCCCAATCGGTCCGATCGATTGGCCAAAATTTTGCTTACAATTTATGTTCGGACAGTATCAGGTTCGCTCGAGCGAACTACATGTTCGCTCAAGCGGACCAAACAGAGAGTTGTTTGCTCAAGCGGACTTCATGTTCGCTCGAGCGAACCCATCAGGACATCGGAATGTCCCAGACAGAACGTTGTTCGCTCGAGCGGACTTACTGTTCGCTCAAGCAAACTCTTCAGAAATCCATTTCGAAATTTCTGATTCACTTCCTTCTTCTACTCCCATTTCTCCATTTCATCCCCACAACCTGCAATGAAAGTTGGAACCTCCTGTTCCCTCCTCATTCATCATCCATTCACATCTTATATCATTTCTAATAATCCATTAAGCATCTAATCCATTTATAAACAACTCAAAAACTCAATGGAAATACATATAAACCCATGGAAACTCCATACATTTTTCAATAATTAACACTAATCACAAGCAATGCCTATACTTGCCTCTTTTGAAGTTAATGAGCTCAAAACCCTTTGCCTAGCTTGCTTTTAAGATGAAAAATCCCCAAATGAAACCCTAACTCCATGAAAACATGAAAATACCCAACATTTAAGCTATTTGTGGTAGAAACATTTCCTCACTACTCAATAGAATTTGGAAATCCTAGGAGAAGGCTAATTACTTACTTGTGGCTCCAAGCAAAGAGATTTTAAGTTCTATTTCAAGTTTTACACTTCAAGAAAGGAAGAATGGCTTGAGGAAGAAGATGAAGATGAAGTTCTTACTAAAAATCACTTGAGCATCCCACTAAAAGTCACTCTTGAAAAAGGAAGGATGGAAGGGAAAGGAAGAAGGTGAATCTAGGGTTGGCTTAAAGAGAAATGAATGAATGAGATTCATCTCATTCTAATATAGGTTGTTTCACACGAAAACCCCCTTTTATTACACATTATTACATTTTAAGTCAAATGAAACCTCACTTGGTCCATTTGAGGTCAAATGGGATCGCGCCTATTACGAAAGTTAAAGTACTATTCGAGATACACACGTTGGTATCAAGAACTTCCGTATTCGACGAAATACGTGAAAACTCATATTTACGAGAAAGTCCTTAGCCCACCTTGTTTGAGTTTAAACTCATTTTAACAAACTCAAACCCATTCAAATTCATTCCATTGTGCTTAATGCATCATTTGAGACTAATTTGTCTCTCTTTGGTCTTTGACATTCATTAACTCAATTATCGTGCTTAATTAGCACTAATCCTAATTAATTAGCCTTAATTGTGATTAGTTCGGGTCAGGGTGTAAGATGGTTCTCACCCAAAGATTTGAAAATAGCAACAATATGATTCTTCTTTTTTATTCTAGAAGATTGTAACCTAATCCTACTTTTAGGTGGGTCATCAAAGAAACAGCTTATTTAATTCTAGAAAAATGTTGGCTTAATAAAGGATCTAATCCGTGATTAAAGTAATGAAAATTACTTCTAAAATAACTTCCCTTTCAAAGAAAATTAAATATTACAATGGCTCTCAAAGGAGGCTGCACTCTTTCCAATTTCTTTTTCTTTTTTTAAATCCACATGTAATGCAAACAACAAAAACAAACACTTGAGATCCCCTCTTGAGTTCTCCACAGCAAAGAATAGCTCGAGAACAGTACTATAGTCATAGATCTCTAAGTTGCCGCAGGTTCATGGGCTGTATAATGCTGGTGTCTCCATCGATAAGTTTATTGGCAATTATAACATTGGCAGCCTCACTTGGATGGTACGGATCCCAAAACACATACTTTGAACGGTCACTACACAGAGAAGAAGTGGGCCCACATGGAATGATCCCTTGGAATTGACCCCCATTGCCACAACAAGCCCTACTTGCTGATTTGAATCCTGCACAAACATAAACACATTTGCACCCAAAATTCTCATGTTCTTAACTTGGGCAGTAACAAATGGAAAGTTGAGTTAAAAGACTAGTAGTGCAATTAATGAGGAATGGAGAGTAGAACTCACCGTATTTGGCGTAATTTGTGATGAGTTCCATGACTAGATCATACACATTTGCTAAGACAAATGTGGCTCCATGGAGGTTCTCGTTTAGCTCTGTCATCAAATCCTTCAATTTTCCATTGTACTGAGCTGCTAAATCGTTTGGAAGCTTCACACATTCACCTTCGTTGAGTTGATTTATAGTTTTTTGATAGGGTATGCAGCCTATGGGCCCCACATTCCCTATTACAAACTTTCGAGCATCCAAGGTGTATAGCCTCTGTCATGGAAAAGAAAAATTAATTAGAAGACATTTGAATCAATAGTTACTATTATATCTAGAGAGAGGGAGACTTACAGTAAGTTGAATCCTGAGATTGTTAATGAGATGGTCAACAAACTGATCTGGAGTTTCAGATAATCTCTCTCCAATGGAGAGGACTGGAAGGAGATAATTGTTTAAGAAGTCATTAGCTCCGATGGTGATGGAGAAAATAGACCTCTTTGTTAGGAACTCTTTTGCTTTAGCTGGTCCCAACAATTGGTTTATCTGCTTTCTGGTAATGTTGAAGTAATCAACCTGGATATCCATTCCCAGTCTATTAACCTGTAAGATGTATACATGGTCAATCCAGATCACTATAGAGAAATGATCAAATACAAGCAACACAACTGCTAACTGTGTTGGTGTTGAAGATAAGAATCACTTGGACCATAACTTACAAAAGTGTTTAGAATTAAATGTACTTTATTGTTTCTGTATTTACTTAAAGATAAAAGATTGAAAGTTAATCCTACATCAACTGCAAGAGAAAAAGGGTAGAGGAGAGAATGAAATTACAAATATTCTGCCTGTTTGGTTCATGATTCCTCCTCCTCCAGATGCATAATTCACTCCATTCAATATGGCAGAGCCAGTAGTATTTGGGGACAAAAATGGGATTGCGTAGTTTGTTTGCCCCAGTTCCTCTCCTGCAAATTATAAATAAATAAATAAATAAATAAATAAGAGTTTGTTTGGATTAAATAGTCTTCCTATTGCAATATTTACAAATGTGCTGGACCTAGGCCGGACCTGTCAGGCCATGGGCTTGTTTCAAGCCTTAATATTAGGCCATACCAGACTTTTAAAAGCTCCTACCAAGCCCAGGAGGCTTATTGACAATCCTAAAATAGGAAACCAAGAACCTTTTTTTGGGGTTATACATATGGAAAAGCATTGATGTTGCCTTTACTAATATGTCGGTGTTTTACGGTCGCAAAAAAAGTGCATCGATTGAGTTCAACCTTAGGGGGAGTCTTAAGGAGTGGGCTCTCCTAATTGCCAATCATAATATCATTACGATAAAGACCTTAAACATGGGATGGCCCAAATTGTGGCAGTATGGCAGTAATTTGTGGGAACTAAGAACATCAAAATTTAGTAGTTCGTGGGATGTATTTTTATGTGTGGCCCCACTAACGATGTTCGAACGTATCTTTTGTAGCCTAATTGCCACTGGTGGAACGTTTGATGGACCACCATGGTCCAAAGATGGAGGTTCAAATGTTACAAAAGTGAAAGGATATATAGTTAACTGTTGACCATCAGTTCATTCATGTTGAAGGCGTTGCATTGTAGGATCATATCAACAATAGGGCAGATCAGGGTCATATCAGCTCCTCCAGGAGACTGCCCCAGCCGAAGTTCATTCCATTAGAGCAATATTACTGAACTTGTTTGCTCCATTTATTTTCTCTAGTCTCTATTTCAAATGGAGCTGTACACCAGTAAACAGTTTTCTCTGCTTTCTTTCCACATCCAAACAGACTCCACATGTTTTACACACGATGAATTCAATAGTCAGTCTTACCTTATGATTAAGGTGAAATTTGGGCCAATGCTATCAATGTTACTTTAAGAGATTTGGATTTAAAGACTGGGTACTGGTAATAATGCCACAACACATGATAGGACTAGAATTCGTTTTGAGAAACCCAAGATTTCTTTGTGGAAATAGGAGTTCCCCTCATTCCATGTATGTTGCATGGAGAACTAATTATGAGTTAGTGGCCAACACACTCATAGTTGAGTGGTGTTGGCACATTGGTATCACACGTAGGGATGTCAAATGGGCTGGCCCGGCACGCTCCAGCCCGCGGCCCGGCCCGGCCCGTGGGCCAAGGTTGGCGGGCCCGCTGGCCCGGGGCCGCCAGGCATGTGGGCTGGGGCACCAGCCCGCCAGGCCCGTTGGGATCGGCCCGCCAGCCCACCAGCCCTCATGATCCACTAAATAAAGCCTAACCTACTCTACTAAAAAGGAGTTAAATATGAAAATGACAATGGACTGGATGAATCTACCCTCTTTGTTTCATTCTATAATATGTAAAACTGTAGCTTTGCCAAAATTATGGTGAAAATTTGCATATCAAGAGTAAAGGCAAGCAACATACTGGAAAAATCCAAATGAACCAATAAATGTACCAAGAATTGTTTACGTAGGGAAAGTTAAAAGGTTGCCATTAAGTTGATCACTATTCTAATTTATGGGCATTCCAGTTGGAGTGGCCCCACATTAGATTTGTTACATGTGTCCACATTCTCAAAAGAAAAAGGAAAACTATATGAATAGAAGAGAGCCTTCATGTAGCCTCCATCAAATATTTTTCTTTCTCAGAAAGAATGTACCTTCGGATATTTATCAAATTCAGTCACATATATATATGGATGATGGGGGAGGGTGAATGGAATGAAGCACTAAAAAAAAAAAATTCACATGGAAGGACAAGTGGATCTTTCCAAGTGAAACTTATAATGATATATGGTAAGCATGACCCTAGCCCCATAATTTAATTAGACTCAAGGAGATTCACCCATATCCCTTTTTTCATAGAAAACCATTAATCAACTATGACCATGAGATGGGGCAACTTGGCAACAAAGCACACCAAAGCACTAAACTAGATTTCAAGGGGGGATATGGGCTTTGTAGAAGGAATGATGGAAGTGCATTCATGGGAATTTTGTGGGAAATGCGAATTAATGGTTTGCACATTTTGAATATGAAATATGGGAAGGGGCTGGATGCAAATTGAAAAAAAAAAAAAAAAAAAAGGGCAAAAAAAGAGCAGGCCCGCTTGGCCGGCTGGCCCGGCATGGCCCAGCCCGCTCCAGCCCAGCCCGTGGCGGGCCGTGCCGTGCCAGGGTTTTTCCCGGGCTGGCCCGCTACCATGGTGCTAGCCTCGGCCCGTTTGACATCCCTTTCACACATATGTCACGAGATCTTCCCTGGATCTCCAAGTTTAAGTTATCACTGTGACTGTATCCCCATCCAGCAAAAAAAAAAAATATACAGAACAGGACACAACAAAAACAAAAACAAAAAACGTGACAAAACTTAGTTGGATTGTATCAGGTGGCAAGAGGTTAGGTTTGGTTAAGTCCAGTTCACCAATTAAGGTACTATATTAGGGCTAAACTCAAGATTGGCCTTCTTGTTAATTGGGTTAGAAATCTTAACCTTAGTGACCCGTAAGTTTGAGTCAACCTGAACCCAGAATTACCAAGGATTAACAGGTTACAGAACAGTGAGTTAGGTTGGAACAAGTTGAAGTTGTCAGTTCATTAATCCAAACAGACATAAGGGGTCCAACTAAACCCTGAAATACTGGGTAAAGTTCCAGTTGGGTTAGGGTAAAAGCCAGGACTGAAATGGCCACCCTTAAGTGCCACTCTGATGACTTAGTTTTGCCATATCAATCCATATTGTCCGGTTGAGTAGACCCATTAATAACAGCATGAGTCCTTGATGATCCTAGCTTATGATCAACATAAATTTTATCTTTGAGGATAATTAACCCTAACATATTAATTTCTACCAACCATTTGCAGACTCATACCTAACTAATCCCCACCCGCACCAAATGGACAGAGAGAGAGAGAGAGAGAGAGAGAGAGAGAGAGAGAAGAGAGAGAGAGAGAGAGAGAGAGAGAGAGAGAGAGATCTTGCTCACCAACAAGGTCTCCAATGGTCCTCCCATTTGTGTACCGACCGGTGGGATTCCCTCCAGAGGCCTTGAAATCGATGCCATTAGGTGGGATGTTCGCCTTGGACAGTGTTGGCAGGTAGTTGTTATTGCCAGCATCGACAAGAGAGTCTCCAAATATGAAAGAGGCTCCCAGACCATGACCATCACCCCTAACAACAGAGGCCCACTTTACAAGCAGCAAGATCATCACCAACACCTCAAAGAAGGACTTTTTCATTGCCATGTTTTGCAACATCCACATCTTAGTGAAGAGCTGCATATGTATACTGATATGGCTAATGCCTTCCAACCTTCCTGGTAGAAGTTATATATCACAATCTTTTATCCAAAAGATGGACAAACCAAATAAGAAACTTGCAAGATATAGCCTTCTAGTTCTACTAAATGCATTTGCATTTGGTTTGACTCATATTACCAACAAGGGGAGAAATTAAAGTCGATGGGAAGATTTCTGGGGGTAGTTTAACAGCACCGGTCCAAGAGTTGGTATGCCAAGGACTCGGCTCGAGCTATTACGTTTGAAACAAGGAATGCTTGTAGTAACTAGTAAGCCAAAAGAATCAGAGAGATTTAAAACCTCAGCTAATAAAAGGATTTGTTTATGCTAGAGTTGGTGAAAACTTAGGTGCCATATAGGTGGGGTTTAATTTCCTCCAAAGACAAAAGTTTGGCCAAAACTGCTTTCAGAGATGCATTTCCACACATGCAGTATGGGTGGCAGTCAATTTCACCATTTAAAATTAGGATCCGGATCTTCACTGCTTCACAATCACGGGGAAAAGCTCCATGCTCCTATTGAAAGTTTTGTTTTTTCAATAGGCATGTAGTAGCTGTTTTTGTTTGAGGCCCAATTTGTCCTACTGTGTAAATAAAAATAAGGGGCTTATTTGGTAAGTTTTATGGGTCTGAACTCTGAAATATAGCGGACTCAACTAGATTTGTTTGAGATAAAGCTATTTCAGTTGGCCTTTAGGCACGTCTGGTTCAATTAGCGAAAATAAACTTACAACTCTAAAGTATTACAAGCAAGTTTGTCAAATAGTAAAAAGTAGATAAGACAAACTGGTTCTGTTATCAAAGTTATATGGTATATTTGTAAAAGAAAGAGTGTTTGATTGCTCTAAATGACATAAAAAATTATATTTTGGTTATATTTCAAATAAAGAGGCAAAAATTCTTAAAGTTGGTCAATACAAAAAAACTTCGTCAAATAGTCTAAAGCATACAACCATTCCTTTGAATCAATTTTAAGTGAAACATATATAAAAGGTATAGTTGCCAAAAGACACGTAGGTTTATTGGTTATTGTTAGCTTTCAGATTTAATTTCATGAAATAAACGGTTAAATAAGTCATTTGAAAGTTCATCCATTTGCTAATCCATTGATAGCTCTGAGTACCTCCCTCTCCAACCATTTATTGTCGTTTTATTGGTTAGAAAAGCTGGATGGTAATTAGTGTGTGGATGCATGAGTATATTTATTTGAGGAACACATCCCATCATGAGATCATATAATAAAAAAACCAAATAAACCTGATCACAAACTCGCACACTCTTTCGCATAAAATGGAACATTCATGTAGCGATACTTCCATTTTTTTATTGTTATTGTAATAAGAGTAGACATTTTCGGGCCCGTTAAACATCATAAAGAGTTTTGCATATTATGTATTTAAATAACCTTATAAATTGTTGTGGCCATTCTATCAAAGCAAATGACTTCAAATCATTTAGTGCTTCGTGTTTATCAGTTATTTTAATTTTTATGAGATAATTAGTAATACTTGATCTAATTAATTTTTTTTTTATAGATAATAATCTAAGAAATCTTCTCTCTGTTTTGTGGTTGCCGAGCTATGCCTTTGCTTAGTTATACCTACTTATAGATGAATATATTTTATATTCCCTTCATCATAATCAATTTTACCGTGATAATTGCATTTTTGGGGTTTGTTTATATGAAATTGAATTCCTATGAGTATTAATAATGTATTCTTCTCAAAGTTGGTATATTGAAGAAACAAAGGTGAAATATCTCATATTGGTAAATCAAATCTTAAGAAAGTCACAGTCATAGTCGTTTATACATCTCCGGCCACCTTATATTCTTCATACCCCACCTTCTAAATATTCTTTTAGTCTAACCCATTTTACCACATCTCTAAAAATTCAATTGATACAAACAAACGAGCCCTTCAAAAACTCCAATAAAAATATAACATAGTGGAGCATGAAGTCACAAAAATGTCAATCATGGAGAACCCCGTACGAGGACCAAGTAGCCTGCCGATTTTGCTAGTTTTACATGATCCAGACAGTCAGGCATGACCATTGTTTGTAATTTGAAAAAATCAGAATTGTATTCCAAAATTAACCTTTGAAAAACTTAAATAAACTATATAATTAATTCAAGGATGGATATTAGGTTAGAAAATGAATTATAGGAGATTCTGGCAGCGGATTGACTTTAGGGCCAGTTAGGTTGGGAAAATTGGTGAAATCAGTTTTGAAGAACAAACACACATGGCAGACTGAATCTACTGTTTGGTAACATGAGTGGAACAACTCCAAGTATATATTCCAATTTCAGTGGAGTTCTTTACCCAATAAAAATTTTCATTGTTGTTCTTGAGAACTTTCATTACAGATTACGGTACAAAGTAGATTATAACCTCTAAATCGATCTTATTTTAGCAAGACACTTCCATTTTTATCTTTAACAAACCTTATATGATCAAGGTTTTTAATTTTCATCTTTAGCAAACGTTATGTGATCAAGTTTTTATTTTTTTTTTATTTTTTTAAACTCAACAAGCGTATTGATATATACTCTTTCTTTCTTTTTTTTTTTTTTGTTAGTTTCAACTGAGCATACAAAGTGTTGTGGCTTCATACACGGTCTTACATTTTGCCTCTTGTGATTCTTTTCATGTGTTACTTCTTCATTATTTTTGGATATAATGTTTTTATCTCATTAATAATTTTTTGGCTTTTGCATACTACGCACTTTAATTATGTCATTAATCATATTATGTAGGATCTTACACCCTATTGAGCTACCACTTATCACAAACCCAATTGGTGATAGGAAACGGTACAACAATAGTTTTCTTGTGAGGGCCACAATTATGACCGCTCAAGAGCGATGGTGGACGTGGATCTCAATAATCCCTCCCTCAATGTCATACCCATCGCGACTCCTGTGACGTTTTGGTTATTTTATTATATATTATTTATTTTATTATTATTATATAATTAATTGTATTTTAATTAAATATGCGATTAGTCTAGGTGGGGACCACGCTAGACTTAGGTTGGTGAGTTAAGCTTATCGGATAAGTATCTTGACCCATAGTTAATCCAAATCCAGCGTAAAAGGTCATGTAGATGGTGGGCTCCACTAATCAAGAAGCCAGATGGTTCGGTCCTCTAAGGTCGCCCGGCCATACACGACAATGTGATCGAGCCAGATCTGTGATCGGATCCCCTAGTGGGTCCCACTATTGCATGTTGCCCAAACAAAACTCTCAGCCTGCAACTCCGCCCCAAGTTCTTGAAACCAACGGATGGTGGCCATCTATAAGTAAGGTCTCATCACAAAAATAGAGAAAAATCAAACTATAGGGCATAGAATGGGGCAGTTTAGTCCTGAATATGCATTAGGAGAGAGAGACCTCGTGGTTTGAATGTGACCTTGTCCTTGCCCATTAGGGTTTTTTTTTTTTTTTTTTTTTTTTTTTTTTTTTTTTTAAGTTGAAAAGAAGTTGTGTGTGTGAGTGTGACCGCGGCACGTTTTGGGTAAGGGAATCTCATGGTGGTATAACATTAAGTTCTGAGTCTATGATCATGCCCCCATTAGTTTTCAGAAAATAGAAAAAAGCCCTCCTGGCAGTTTTAATGGACTCAAATTAGACCCTTTGGCCTATTTTTTAAAGAGTTGAATTTGGGAAAAATGTTATAGATGGAATCCTTCTGTTTTTTAAAATTATAAACTAATGTTATTTAACATTATCAATTGTAAATTAAATATTAAATGATATCTTTGATTTTAATGTGTTAAAATTATAGTTTTAATTGGATCTTTGGACCGAGTAAATACTGTCCGGGCAAACGGTATTTTACTAACGTGGGATTTAGTACTTCGTATGAACTTGGGGAAATTTTAGTGGATTCGAGATCAACCTATCTCTATTGGAAACCCTTAATTGGATCTATGCACCATTGATTGAGAAGGGGTGCGTTAATCTTTTATCTGTTAGAGGTTTATGTGGTTGTTGAGTACGAGACCTTATGTTTGATCTTCGGATTGGCTTGTGATTATTCCTTGACCTTCGGGTCTGCATACATGATGTTGGTCTATTAGTTGCATACCTTATGTTGATTGGATATGGACCGTGATGTGGCGTGGCGATCGATTGAGATATTGTAGAGGTTAATTGAATGATTTGATTAATATTCGATTGTGGATTATTGTGTAGCCAGCCCTTCACTTTGACTTAGGTTTATGTGTCAGAGCTTTATAGATCATTAGGTCTATTATACTATGATATGTATATATATGTATATTGATTGGGTCATATTCGAATGACTGCAGTTGTATTTGGAGGGCTGATCACCGATGTGTACGGACATTGTAATGTCTGAATTTTGAACCGGTTTATCCGGCCTACTATTTCGATTACGAACTGGTTTATGACCGCCGGCCTTTGAACAGGTTTTCCCGCTTTATAGTTAGGGCTGACCACTCAAAACAGTAGCAGTGCTTCTGTGTAATTATTGTATTGCTCTATTTGTA
Organism: Umbellularia californica; assembly: GCA_028538565.1. Taxonomy (NCBI): domain Eukaryota; kingdom Viridiplantae; phylum Streptophyta; class Magnoliopsida; order Laurales; family Lauraceae; genus Umbellularia; species Umbellularia californica. The sequence goes on from JAPQWN010000003.1 coordinate 20,449,085, forward strand.
TAGATTGGATTTAGATTATACGTTCTTTTCGTCATTATCGTGGTGTTATGCTCTTATGATCATTACTTGTCATTACTCACATTGATCTTATGTTTTATTTATGAATTCGTTATTATCGTGGTGTTATGCTCTTATGATCATTACTTATCATTACTCACATTGATCTTATGTTTTATTTATGAATTCGTTATTATCGTGGTGTTATGCTCTTATGATCATTACTTATCATTACTCACATTGATCTTATGTTTTATTTATGAATTATACTTTCGTACTTGCTGTTTACTTTATTTATTAGTGCATAGGTACCGACCCCTACCATACTATGGAGACGGAGGATGGTCAAAACGTTTCGAGTGTTTGAACCAGTTGACGAACCTGAGTGGAGTACCGGAGATGGCTACGGAGTCATCTAAATCCTCGCATGAGATATCGACATCTTAGAGTCCTTAGTTGATTCAATTCCATAATATATTTTATTTGGTTGTTTTATTTAAGTTATTTTGGAAATTTTAAACCTTAAATATTCAGTAGTTATGTGTTGGTTTAATTTTTAGATATTGATACCAATTGGTTTAATGCTTCTGCAAATATTTTATTATGACTCATCATGTTTTGGAATTTTGTGGGTCCATATTTGGGAGCTTGTGTTGCATTAAACACAAGAAAATGAATATTTATTCTTATTTTTCACGTTATCCCATAGTTGTATTTTTTGGGACGTGACAACTCCTGCTACGAACTCGCAAAACGAGTGTCCTCCATTGAGCTACCACTAATCACAAAACCAATTGGTGATAGGAAACAACATAACAATAATTTTTTAGTAGGGGTGAAGGTTCGACCACAATTATGACCGCTCAAGAGCGAGGGTGAACGTTGACCTCAACATATTACAAAGAAAAGAACTTTAGGTTGGAAGTCATCCGACATGCCTATGGCTGGATTGGTCATAAGAAAGAACAAAATTACGTATTTCCTCTTTAGAATAAAGAATTAAAGATAATAAACCTTGAGAATGCTAGGGTATGCTCGTGGGCCGAGAGGATTTTATTGTTGAGAGGAAAATAGAGAGATGTACGATCAATATAAGCATAACACTTTAAGTAAAAGAACAAAATTGAAAATACGTAAAAATTGGAGAGATGAATCCTCATAAAGAAGATAATCTCGGGCACGTTTGTGCAGCATTTTGGAAAATTGGTTCCACATTTCGTAAAGAAAAAAAGCCTGTCCCCCTCCCCCAATTAATAATGATTTTCTACAAAGTTGCGGAAGAGCTAGGGCACCTTGTTTACTACATTTATAGAAAACTGGTTTTATAGAAATTTTCCTCTTTCACGAATTATTTTTTGGATCCCCCATAGGAAAAGGCTTTTCCAAGGAATTATGGAAAACTAGCTCATTTTTTTACCTTTTCTTATAGAAAAGATGGCTAGGCTTCCTACGCCTTTTCCCATAGAAACGTGTCCTTTTTTTTTTTGTTTTCATTTTCTCATGAAAAACAATTGCACCAAGCATGAAATTCTTAGTATTGTAAAAAAAGCATTTCCACTTTCCACGCTTTTCACAAAAAGATCGCATGAACATGCCCTTAAAGTTGACACTTATTCAAGGATTTAGTTCAAGATTCATTGGGATGGAGAAAAAGAATTCATATAACTGACCCACCATAGTTATGACAAGACTTTCATGATGATGATGATAAAAATGCTTATCCAACATGCTCATGTTGGATTGTTCATGAGAAAGTAGCCGGATAACGATATCCAACTTTAAGAAGTCAAAGAGGTCTGCATAAATACATATGAATTGATATTTGGGAATTCATGCCAAAAGTGATTGAAAATGAAGATCAAAGTTTTATAATAAAAGTGAATGTCAAAATACCTCCCTTCAATGGAGAAATTGAATCAAATCTATCCATGACCCTAGTAATTCAAATCTAAGAAAGTCAATGTCTCATCTAAGTCGCTACCTTATATCCTTCTTCCCTTATCTTATATCCTTCACCTCTGACCTCTTTAATAATTCTTTGATAGAATTTATTTGAACATGAATTCTTTCTTCTTTAATATAATGAAGACAAACAAGCCTTTTTCCAATTTTCCGTAATTCTGAAAAAAGTGTTTCTAACTAACAAATGTATCTTAAGAAAAGTTTATGTGAGAAAACCAAAACACTTTGATATTCCCATGCACTTTTTAATCATTCGGTGCGAACACTTTTTCCATATAAATAATAAAAAAAACAACTTTTTTTTATTTTCAACAAAAATGCACAAGAACAGAGAATTTCTCCCTCTCACGGTAAATTAAATCTCCCGAGCAAGAATCCTCTCCTTGAACAAAAACACCCTGTATACTGAATAAGACGATCGGATAGCTTTAATTTTGCAACCCTACTATCCAAGGCCCTTTGATGAGGCTTCTTCATCCTGTCTATCCAACTATCCAAGAGGGCCCACTATAAGTGAAAGGTCAATCATCAATGGATCGTTGCCTTCACCACTTTTTCACTTTTTAACCTTTTGAGCTCGAGAAGAAAGAGAAAGATGGGATACAAAGCAACGAACAATGAATTAACAGCAAAGAAGGAAAGTCTAAACGAACATGACTTATCAATACAGTACAGATTGCTTAGATTACCCATACAAGTGGCAAGGCTAAAAGTTATTGACTCTATAGTTGCAGTGAGAGGTTGTGGTTGAAAGAAGCTGTTGAAGGTAAATATTTGTTGTGTCTTCCATCTTTCTTGCTGTTGGAAAAGGTCTTTTTTTTTTTGGTTTCTAATGGGGTTCTTGTCCTCTAGAAATTTGGTGTCGATTTTTTGGGGTCCTGGGGTGGTAGGGGATTTTAGCTTTTTGATGGACTCTGTCGAATCTCTGTCTTTTATGTGGTTGGTTTTTTTGCCAGAGGTTGTTGCTATCTAAAGATTTGGATTTGAGTTTTTCTGTCTCTGATCTGGATGTGTTTTTATTATCTTTCTAATTTATTCTTGTGGCTATTTGATGTGGCGTTGTATTTACATTGAATCTTTTGTCTTTGGCTCTTGTGTGAGGGTAAAGTTAATTTTGTCTTGATAACAGCAGGGGGGAAAAGGGTTGGTTTGGAATCTGATCTCCTTCTTTCTCTCTCTCTCCAATATCTTTTTTCTTTTCCTTTTTCTTTATTTTGAAATCTCTTCTTGGCCTTGAATGTTTTTTGCTCATAAAGCAAATGTTTTCAGATTTTGTTAAAGCAAATGTTTTGAAACTAAAGTGATGATTCAAAGAGAGTCAGTTGGGGTTTCTCAAACTGATTCAAAGATAGGAGAGTAAAGCCACAGTTTTCCAAATTGAGATTGGGTTGTTCTTTTTACCTGGATATTTTTGTCAAGGCTAAGGAGGAGCATTCATGCATCTGCCTTTATGGAAGCCCATATCTCACTGTGCTTTCCTTATATTGGAGAAAAAGACCAGAAGAAAAAATGGGTCTGGTTTGGCAGATGAAGGGAAGAGAAAGGCCACTATTCTCAAAAAATTGCAAGAGGACAAGCTCAAAGAGGCTCTTCAGCAGGCATCTGAAGATGGGTCTCTTGCGAAATCCCAGGACTTGGATTCTGAGACCGCCAATCTGGACCGGTCCTTTGGCCGGTCTAGATCACTTGCCAGGCTCCACGCTCAACGCGAATTCCTCCTGGCCACTGCACTCGCTGCAGAGCGCTCTTTCAACACCGAAGGCTCCATCCCCAACCTTCAGGAATCGTTTGCCAAGTTCATTACAATGTACCCAAAATACCAGTCCTCGGAGCAGATCGACCTGCTGAGAACTGATGAATACGGGCACCTCTCAGACGCAGCTGCGAAGGTATGTCTAGACTACTGCGGTTTTGGACTCTTCTCTTACCTTCAGAACATCCATATGTGGCAGTCTTCTGCTTTTAGCTTGTCTGAGATTACAGGGAATTTGAGTAACCATGCTCTATATTGTGGTACTGAGAAAGGCACAGTTGAACATGATATAAAAACTCGGATTATGGACTTTCTAAACATCCCAGAGAATGAATATGTCATTGTTTTCACTGTCAGTAGAGGGTCTGCTTTTAGATTACTTGCAGAATTCTACCCTTTCCAAAACAACAAGAAATTGTTAACCATGTTTGATCATGAGAGCCAATCTGTGAATTGGATGGGTCAGAAAGCGAAGGAGAAGGGTGCAAAGATCTACAGCGCATCGTTCAAATGGCCAACGCTGAAGCTCTGCTCCACAGAGCTGAGGAAGATGATCTCAAATAAGAAAAGGTGGAAGAAGGATTCCCCTGTTGGGCTCTTTGTGTTTCCTGTTCAATCAAGGGTGACTGGATCCAAGTATTCCTACCAGTGGATGGCATTGGCACAAAAGAATAACTGGCATGTTCTGCTTGATGCTGGATCTTTGGGTCCAAAAGACATGGACTCGCTTGGGTTGTCCCTTTTCAGGCCAGACTTTATTATCACGTCCTTCTATCGGGTTTTTGGGTATGATCCCACTGGTTTTGGATGTCTTCTAATCAAGAAATCTGTGATGGCTAACTTGCAAAATCCAAGCTGTTATTCTGAGCCCGGAATGGTGAGGATACTTCCAGTTTTTCCACAGTATTTAAGTGACTCCGTGGATGGTCTGGATGGATTGGCAGGAATTGAAAATGAGGGGATTGGTGTAGATGAGGAATTCATGCTGGAAGCTCACGGACGATCACAAATGCCAGCATTCTCTGGTGTGTTCACCACAGCCCAAGTGAAGGATGTGTTTGACAGTGAGATGGATCATGACAACAGCTCCGACAGGGATGCGGCAAGCACCATATTTGAAGAAGCAGAGAGTGTTTCAGTTGGGGAGGTCATGAAGAGCCCAGTTTTCAGTGAAGACGAGTCATCTGAAAATTTCTGGATTGATTTGGGTCAGAGCCCATTTGGATCTGACAGCACTGGCCAACGAAACAAAACAAAATTAGGTTCACCACTGCCTCCCTCTTGGTTTACAGGCAGGAAAAACCGCAAGAGTATCTCTCCAAAACCAGTTTTGAAGTCTTCTAAGAGTCTGTTATATGATGGCAGTCAAGTAAACCACAAATCAAGCGAAGACATTCTCCCTTCATTTAATGCAGCTGGTTTATCAGTTTCCCAGGAACTAGACCATGTTAAAGGAGTTGTTGCACATGAGCAGTACATAGAAACAGATCCAGCTCCAGAAAATGGCAGGAGGGATCTTGATTTGGCATATGTTATGGAGATTCAAGAAGAACCAGAAATTCAGGAAGTGAGTTTGAGTGGGGCAACTAAATTGAGTTCTATTGTAAATGGATCTGAACTCAACAACCCCATTTCTGGTTTTCGGCATGGCTTCCTCGAGAACTGCTTGTCATCTGAAATATGCCACGAAACTCTTGTGGATGCAAAAGAAAGTGCTATAAGGAGGGAGACTGAAGGTGAGTTCCGATTGCTGGGACGGAGAGAAGGAAACAAATTTGCTGGAGGTAGGCTTTTGGGCGTGGAAGAGAGTGAACGAGTTGGGAGCATGGATCGGAAAGTTTCCTTTAACACAGATAACCAGCGAAGAGAACTCCCAGGCCATCATTTGGAGACTGCTGAAGTGTCTGGAACTGCACTAGATGAGGACAATGTCATCAGTGATGTAGAAGATGGGGATACAGAGGAGTGGGATAGAAGAGAACCTGAAATAGTCTTCAGGCATCTTGATCATGTGAACATGATGGGTCTCAATAAAACCACCTCCCGATTACGTTATCTGATCAACTGGTTAGTGACCTCGTTACTGCAGCTTAGATTACCAGTTTCATCAGACGGTGGGCTGGGAATTCCTCTTGTTCACATCTATGGCCCAAAGATCAAGTATGAAAGGGGTGCATCAGTGGCTTTCAATGTCAAGAGCAGCAATGGAATGCTGATTAATCCAGAAATTGTTCAGAAGCTAGCTGAGAAAAATGGTATCTCTCTTGGCATTGGTTTCCTCAGTCATATACGAATTGTAGAGAACCAAAAACAGCTTCATGGAGCAACGTATTCTGATGAACTGTCCGTTTGCAGGCCAGTGTCAAACGGGAACCAAGAAGGGAAAAATGTGGTGGTAAGAGTTGAGGTTGTCACTGCTTCTCTTGGGTTTCTCACCAACTTTGAAGACGTTTATAGAATGTGGGCATTTGTAGCAAAGTTTCTTAATCCAGCCTTCGTAGAGGAGGATGCATTATCGACTGTTTTGGAGGATTCAGACACATGAGTAGAAAAACCACCTTCAAGCTTGAAAAGGATGTCCAATTTGAAGGTTATTCAAATTCCAAAGTAATGATTGGGAGATGCAAAGGCAACAGAAAACTTGCGAGGTACAATTTTTCAGTGTTCTGTTTCTTTTGCTTCTTCCTCTGGAGCAGATTATATCCAAGCAAGGGTGATTCTGGTTATATTTGTTTATTCTTATAATCTTCCTAGTTTCTTTCACTGTGTGTATGTGCACGTGTGTTTATGTAGAGCTTGGTTTTGAAATGTGTTTCGATCTTCAACCACATGTTCTATGTTCAAGCAGAGAACCAGTTTCACTGTTTCACAGGTTGTTCCTATTCATTCAGTTACTACTTATACAGCTAGCATTATCAACCATTATTTCTATACTTCCTCTTTTGCATTTATATTGATTTCTAGCTGCATAGAACATGGAGAAATCTCAATCGTGGTTTCAGTTGTTTGCTTGTTTCATCTTAAATGAGTATCTTTAGTGTAGGTGAATAATGTCCGAGGCTCTGAGCAAGTATTCTAATGTTGGACGGGCAGTTTTGTTAATGTTGAATGCAGGAGAAAGAAATTCCATCTTAATATCTAAAATCTTTATTATTTGCATGATCCATAGTTTTAATAAATTCTAACATTAAATAAGGAACCATCATCCATTACAATGGGCACTTGGATCATGTTTGGACCAATGGCTATGTTTTGACATGTGGTTATCTGTTTCGCTTCATCTCAGTGGCAGTATGGATAATGGAAAATGCATTAGGTAAAATTCTGTTGCTCCAAATCATTATCAATGCTGCTCAATGATTCAATTTGTACAGAGAAGTGCCACTGTTAAGGTGATTCTAATTTCCAAACAGCCAGAAATGCACAGCAGATGCATAGCCATCCAATCTGCAAAACATTCAAACCAATTCCTATGCAGTTTAAATTCTTCTTCTTCTTCTTCTTCTTTTTTTGGCAATGAAGCAAGCCTGTATAGTGGCTAGAATCCTATACTGTTGCATCTTGTACGAAAGGTATGACTTGAGACCATAGGCTGAGGTAAAATAACTGTCATGCTGTGCTGTTTGGGACGTGTATAAAGCAACAAACCTTACCAATAACGAAGAGAAAATTAAAGGATAGAAGTTCTTTGTGAAGTCCCTTTGGTTTTATTTCAGAACCAGATCAATTGACATACAATGAATAAATCATGTTGGGCTATTGGCCTGTTAAGATAAATTTGTTGATTTGTGGTTTGTTATTTGGCTTTTATCAGGCTTCATTTAATTAACTGTGATCTCACTTCGAAACCTGAAATAAAAACTTTAACACCTTAGTTTGGTGGTGAATATACTATAGATCGTTGATTATAGAGATGAGATGATCATTCAAAAATAAATAAATGAATAAATTATAGAGATGAGATGCATTAAAAAGTTGGATTGCTGATTGGTTTATTTTATTTTAGTCTTATTCATGGTCAAGTTTCAAGCGCATGTAGTTTGTTACCATTCAGAGAAAGCACTTCATTATTTTCATTAATATTTAGATCAACTTCCAAACAATCCAGTCTCTAATATAACATATAAGTTTCTATACACTAATGTCATTTTCATTGTGCTTTTATGAAATTAACTCCACTGAGTACACAACTAGCGATTATCCCATGATCGCTTGAATATTGTTGAGTAAGAATGGTTTTCATAAATGTAGACTAATCAACTTCAGAGATTTAAGTTAAGCAGTTGTTTCATTAGTTGATTAATAAATAGGACAACTCTGATGATGAAATGAGGCAGATGGCATCAAGCACTCTATCCAAATATCAAGCACTTCTGTAAGTTCAGAGATTTAAGTTAAGTAGTTGTTTCATTAGTTGATTAATAATAAAGAGGACAACTCCGATGATGAAATGAGGCAGATGGCACCAAGCATTCTATCTAAATATCAAGCACTTATGTGGCCACATAGATGTGCCTAAACCTGAATCCAACCTGAACTTTACATGACCATATTATTTTCCCACTATTTTTATTGCATATCTTCATCCGTGTGGAATTAGAATTCAGGAAGGATTAGTAAGATTCTAGATTCCAGTATTAGTAATTCTTCAAGTTCTTGGGCCCTTAGACTCTCCTATTTAATACCAAATAAACTTTCCTCCGCTAACTAATCCTACCAAAAGCTCGGAGCACTAGCAGAGGCACCGGAAATACTTTTCAATAGGCCCTATTATGACCCAGTTTACTAAACCGAGAGAGAGAGAGAGAGAGAGAGAGAGAGAGAGAGAGAGAGCTTTTAATCTAATAAGTAATAACTGACAGTTGAGATTTATTGTAATTGGAGTTTCTGAGTTCTTTTTCCTTTGAATCGTTAATGATGGCTCAGCTCATGTACATAGATTAATGTAATTTTTTTATTTGGAACACTCAAGTTTAATGGTTTTAGAATGAATCATTTTATTTTCAATCCCATGGTCAAATCCCATTAGGATTGATCATAGGAGGTCTTTTCAAATGGGTTGTGTAAATCTAACTATTGGTCTTTTATCCAAGCCCCACCCTAGGTTTAACCTAGTGCACATGTGTTGCGGTGTAGTAAATGTGCCGGCAGAATAGTAGTAAAAATGCAACAAGGATACCAACATCATAAGATGAGATTAAAAAAAAAAAAAGCCTCACACACACTCCACTATGTCCTTAACAAACTGAACAGCATATTGGGACATTGTTCATGTATTATTCAATTCAAGTAAGAGTTACTGTTTTTAGTTATCCTGATCTGTGTGATGGGTTGAGAATGGGAAGGAACTTCAGTGGGCTGCCTGCTTAAAACCATGAATGGAGTCACCTTTCTAAATTACAAACCCTAACAGTCTGTTTAATAATAATAATAATAATAATAAAAGTTCCTCCATTCAGGCGGCATCGTTCAAGTGGGTTGTTTTTTTGCTGTACAGCTAGAAAAGGTTGGCCCCATAGATGAAAGATTTGGTTCTCTCACAGTGGGCTTTTTGTACTGAGGTGAGGAGTGCTTGATCCCTTTTTTTTTTTTGGTAAACAGAGTTGCGGTTGAGATTTGAGAGGAGCAATATAGATGACAGCAAAAAGACATTTTCCCATAGTAGTTGATATTGAGTTGAGGATGCTCTTATTTTTTATTTTATTGTGAAAGAGATAGGGAAAGCGCATCATTGAGATCGTCTAACATGGACAACAACAGTCAAATTTGTTGGTCAAAAAGGGGTCAGGTGAATCATCAGCAGTATTTGATTTTGTCCGGGAACCCATGATTTTTTCCCTTTTTGTGGAAAATGGGTCAAACCCATTAAATCTGGTTTGCCACTATAGGACTTGGGACCATATGGGGGTGGTGCATGCGTGAGCTCGTCCTCTTCCGTCTTTGTTCTTCCTTTTATGAGTGGAGCACTCATCTCATCACTCTCTTAAAACGCTTATAGATTCTAGTGAAAAAGAAGAAAAGATCAAACAAATAATAATAATAATAGAACTTTTAGTCTATGTTGTTTGCATGCTTACTAGTATAATGGTCCAAATCGGCCATGTGTGGGAACCAATATGTTTGGTCATGACTGATGAGTAGATCACTCGCATATATTTCTAAACCATCTCAAATCTTAAAACTACGATTTCTTGATTTTCTTTTCCATTGGAGGAAGCATCAGATTTTATAATCTTCTTTTGGGGCCAACATTCAACACCATCAACAATAGTACAGGTCCAATTGTAGGCTTTTGAATATGCTCTTCAATTTAAGTGACATTAGACAATTGCACATACTTCATTGGCTTATCTCGACTCTACCCGCTTTCACTTGTTTGCAAGTCCTATTTAAAACTTCATTGTCTATTTTATAGTATTTTTCAAAGATTAAAGTCTATCACACCATTTGAAGCGTACAGTGTTATTTTCAATTTTAACCAATACATCCTCCGTACTCCTAAATCCAATAAACTTCATATATTTGTCATTGCTCTGCTAATTTCCAAACCATTTGCTTCAAAAAGATTTTGCTCAAAGTTTTAGCCTGTTATTCTTTTTTTTTTTTTAATTAAATTGTCTGTCTAATTGGAATTAGACAGTTTGCAAACAATATAAACCAATGAACGTCATTCTAGATTTTTGTAATTGAGTTGTTCATAACTAAGGCAAAATGTAAATCTTTGTGAAATCCATGTCCCGTTGGAAAAACAGTCATCTCTCCACATATAGACTTGTTGCCATTATAAGAATGATGATCATTAACATGATCAGTTGAGCCAATACACAAACTTCAATTTAATCAATACATCATCTTTAACTCTTAACTCATACATGGTTTCACTTTTTTCTTCTTTTTCTTCTAATTATTTTGATTGGTAACATGACTTGAACCCACAATTTGAAGTTTGTCACGTGCTCTTTATTTGTTAGGATAGTCCCGTGAACCATAATAAAATGTGGAACACAACATTTATGAATTAGACAGTCTAGCATATAATAAAAACACAAGATCTCCTCTAGTTCTTCAATAATCGCATCAATTCAGCTGTCATCATTCCATTGAAAACAACCACTTAGAATGAACAACAGTCCCCACCAAATGGAAGCAGCCAATTTCCATGATCTGTAAAAGCACCTTTTGTTAAATACCAGCACCTAATCAAGCTTTATTCTTAAGTGGATTTTCAATTTCATGAATAATTTCCTCAACCACAACTACTGAAACTATAATCCTTCCACGAGTTCTGACAATAAGGAGCTATCAACAGGGCATTATGCGTGCTTATTTCACTGATTGACCTAACTCTTTCATCCTAAAAGTTCTTAGTACTAAATGCACGAGGAATTGATTGATGTACAATCTACGTTTCTTGTATGATTTCTGCCTTTTGGAAAACCATCAGTGTACTTTGTACTTCAGGTGATTTCACATTTCTTCTGTTGATTTGTGTAAAATCCCTAATCCCGCCTAGAAAACAAGTGAAGATGTTTGAATGATGGAGACCACCATGTTCTTCCTGTAAATATAACCCCATAATAATGATTCCTTGGAAACTCCAATAGTGTTAAAGATGACAGATTGCTATAATGGAGATAACACCAGAGGGGCCATAAAACCTTTCATGAAACCATTTAGTGTGACCCAAAAGGATGCTTTCAAGATAATTTGCATGATCCTTCTTAACTATTTACTTTACTGATTTGATTTATCATTTTGTGAGCTCACCCTATGCTACACAAAGCAGGTTACTCTTGGAAAAATGCTCAAATTTATTTTGATAATCAGTGGTGAATACATCTAATATACGCATTATCATCATCAAAGCCTTGTCTCCCAGGCATAAAACCAAATTGGATTTCAGATATCTTGATCTTTTGTTTAAGTTTTTGTTCCATTACTCTCTCCCGTAAATTTAATCCCACGATAGTTTGTACAGTTTTGTATATCTTATTCTTATAAACAGGTACAACAAAACTTCTCCATTCACCCAGCATTTTCTTTGTCATTAATATCTTATTGAGTATCTTAGTTAACCAAATCCCCCTAACTTCTCCTGAGCAATTCCAAGCCTCTATTGGAATGTCATTTGAACCCGTAGCCTTTTCTGTCTTCATTTGTTTCAACAATTTCCTCTCTTTCACCACCCTATTTCTGCGGAAAAAAAGTATGTTCTACTAATGAAATATCCACTCTTGTTCTTATGTCTCATATATAGTCTTCATTCCAAAGTTCGCTAAAGTATTCTCTCCACCTTTCTTTGATATTGTTGTCCTTCACTAGAACCTTTAGGTCATTGCTCTTAATATATTTGATATGATCTAAGTCCCTACTTTTCATTTCCATAGTCAGATCGGATCAGACCATTGAAAGATGGCTAAAATTGCAAATCATAAATAGTGAGTTGTAAAATTGTAGGTATAATTTCACATGCGGACATGAATATACAAACCCATGGTTTTCTATGGAGATGCAGGTTATTTCTAGCACCAAAAAGAGAAAGATTGGGTGTTACTACTTCCTATGAAAATCAAAGAGCATAGGTATAATTTTCCTTTAAAAGAACAAAACCTGTATAAATAACAAGATGAAATGTTCTTTTATATAAAACAAATACGAATTAACCAACTTCACTTTTGAAATCCAATAACAAATCACATCATAAATGTATGCATAATCACAATATTACCTTGACACACTGACTTATTGTCTTTAATTTCAAATTTCAACCTTCCAATTTATCTTATAACTAAGACAAATATGAATTAAGATATTTCATAATTTTGAAAATTAAATATAAAAACAAAGAAAGAAATAAAAAGAAATCATAAAATATTATTAGCACTTGCCAGGCCTTTAAAATTTTTAATAAACAAAAACAGTACTTAGTACTCACTCATGAAATACCAAATAATCCAAGTAAGAAGTGAGTTATAATACGCAATTGAAGAAGTAATTGCGGCATGATACTTATGGGTCCATGTGAACAGCAGTGGCCCACACCACTAACCCTAATCAAGAATGGCAGTATGGCACTACCTGGCCAAAAATCATGAAATCCCACATCCCACCACATCCCACAAGATAACATGTGGTGATTGGTGAGTCATGTCCTAAAAGCTAGACCTACCCCTTTGCCCCCTTCTTAAGCTTTACTCCCACCTTAGTAAGAAAAGAGAAGCAGCATGCTCCCCACAACCCCTGCCCCAACCCCCATTAAGGCATATTCCTAGTACATGTACATATATAGAATTTTGAGTAACAGCAGCCAGGAAGCAATGGATCTCTGAGTTTGTTTCTTACTGAAAATGGCCGAAAGTCGTAACTTTGGGGTAAGAAGTCAATTCCACTGCACATGGTTTTGAAGAAAGCCATGACAGCCTTTTCTAAGAGAGAACTGTGCATTCAAGATTTTAATCATATGATTCCTGAGAAAATAGGATTTACAATTGTGATTCATATTGTTGTTTCCCAAGATTCATTTTGGCCCATAAGATCTTAATAAGAAGGGATTGGAATTTGGGGACCATCAGATAAATTATTTCAAGTCCTCAACGTAAACAGGAGCATCAATAATCATAATCTTTGAAAAAAAGAAGCAGAAAAATTTGAACTTTTTGCGACCAAAATTTGAGGATGGAAAGATAATTGGATGTTTGGATGTGTAGCAGAACGAGGACCTGGAATGAATAAGGAAACACTCGTCTCATTCTGGGGAAGTGATAACATTACTCCTATCCTATCATGCCTGAAGATAGACGCATACACGGGCATGAATAGGGGAAGCAGACACGCTGTTCTACACTTTTGAAATCCAATAAACGAATATGGATTCAGGTATTCTATCCATAACATGAAATTTTATATTCAACGTTTTGACTTCTATTACAAAAAGCTCACACTGTACATTTAACTTGGTTGTTCTTTATACGAAGTATTACTTCTCGTCTTCAGAATATTTCCAGACTTAATGAAGGTACTGCTAATAACATTTCTTTCAAACAATTTCATGTTGAGAAGTAAGAAAAATAAATGAAACATTATGAAATAATGGACCTGATACAGTATGAAATGCTAAAATCGTATATTACAAGTATCAATCCATGCCCATTTTATTATTGTATCCTGTGTTGACATACACTAAACATATACAAGTATCTGGGTATTGAGAGTCCCATTGAAAGACCAAGAAGTTAACAATGAAGATTGTGAAGCAAAAGAGGAAATACCTTGTATCATTCATAGTCATGAAGAGTAGTAGATGAGATGTCCATATTAAGTCATGGGCTTGTCCAAAAGGCCCTTAAGCAAGATGATAAATGTAAGGTGGTACTTGGAAAATCTGCAATGCATCCTTAGTTCAGATATCTAATATCCAATCCTGCAGCCTCGGTATTCACTTTTATTTTGAAAATAGGACAAATGTAGGTGGGTTCTTTCATTACAAATGAACTCTTATTACTTCAGTTGCTGGTGAATCTAGGTGTATGAATCAGTTATGGTAGATAGAAGGCTTATACAGCAAACATTTTTTTTTTTTTTTTGAAAGGTGCTTATACAGCAAACATGCTGATCCAAGTTGAAAGATGCACAGGGGCTGTGTCAGTTTGTCACTGATTTAACCAAGAAGGCTTATACAGCAAACATGCAGATCCAAGTTGAAAGATGCACAAGGGCTGCGTCAGTTTGTCACTGATTTAACCATAAATTATCTGGTAACTCTTGAACCCCCTCCTATTGGTTTTTCACTACTGTCCAACCACAAACTCCAACCTCACTCGTATAGAATTGATTGCTGATCCGCGTGAGAAAAGCAGTGTCAGTTTGTCCCTGGATTTAACCGCCAATTATCTGGTAAGTATTGAACGACCTATTGGCTAGTCATTATAGTACAACTAACAACTCCACCTCACTCATATATCCTATGTAATGTCCTCAAACTCCTTTTGGCAGTCTTCTTTTGTTTTCCTTATTGTTCTGATTCTGCTTCCTCTTAATTTCTCCACTCCTAGAAGCTGCATGAGGGTGAAAAATACATCTCGTGTTTAGAAGCCGAACAATAAGTTGACTATTTCTTTTGGAGATAGTGTTGATAACTTCTGTGCCATCATGGAGAAGACATCGTTCTGGTTTACAGAAGGACCAACTGAGAGCAACATAGGAAAAATGAGGACTGTGGCCTATAGGGCTCTGATGCATCACAACGTGTAGTGTTCTAATTCCCCCATTTATACAAGTGTGGCTCATGTTCAGAGATCCGGATTTGTGATCTGATGGATAGCACTGTGGATGAGTCACTTGGACAGCATAAGGACCTCAATAATTCCACCCACAGTTATATGAAACAGAGGAAAATACCAGACTGGGTCACCAATAGTCTTTGCATGAACAGACTCCATCCCGAAAATAATGGAAGCGGTTAGCATCTTTTATGACAATTTCTCTCCCAGCAGCGCTGGAAATGAACTTGCTAGCTGTATGGCAATCGTTACACATACGGAGGTTTTTTGTTATCCGTATTGCCATTCCTGGTTGAGTTCTCAATAGCCCAAAAGCAATGGCCAGTTTCTCACTGTGGTGATAAAGCAAGTCTCTCTTCACGTCATCTGCTACATCCTGGAAAACAAATTTGGTATCAGGAACATAGCCTGCTGCTTCAATTTTTGTAATCAAGGCCTTAAGAAACTTATCGATGTCATCGTATTGAGGATGATCTATATCACCAGCCATGAATGCATAGACCTCCCGATCTATCTCAATGGAACTAAATCCAGGGGCCTTTTTCAATCCTTTTGATCTCAAAAATACACGGGTTGTCTTAACACCTTCCCAGTTCCCTGCAACAGCATACATGTTTGCAAGCAAAACATAGTATCCAGCATCTTGTGGATCCAACTCAAAAAGCTTCTCAGAAATTTCTAAGCCCAAGTTTATATTTTCATGATTTCTGCAAGCACCAAGCAAAGTCCCATAAACACCCGTGTCTGGTTGCAAAGGCATGTTATTAATCAGTGAGCAAGCATCATTTAAACGCCCAGCTCGACCAAGAAGATCTACTACACATGCATAGTGTTGCAAGTTTGGCATCACATCTGAGTCCAACTCATCAACCATGCTATAGAAAATGCAGACGCCTTGATCAACTAGCCCAGCATGACTGCAAGCGCATAAGACAGACACGTAAGTTGCTGCATCTGGATTCAAGCCTAAGTCCTTCATTTGAAAAAATAGACCTACTGCATCTGCTCCACACCCATTCATCCCATTAGCAGCAATCATCGCATTCCAACACACAACATCCTTTTTGGCCATTCTATCAAAGACACTCCTTGCGTTCTCCAAACTCCCACAGTTTGCATACATGTCTATAAGTGCTGACCCCACAAAAACATCATCTTCAAAACCAATCTTTTTTGTCAGCCCGTGAACATGTCTACCTTGTTGCAGAGCTCCCAGTCGAGCACAACTTGAAAGGACAGCAATCAAAGAAACAGAGTCCAACTTCACATCACCTTCTGCTATCATTTCATGAAAGAGTTCCATAGCTTTGTTACCATATCCAACCTCAGAGAAGCTTGATATCATCAACGTCCATGCCACCACGTCCTTCACCAACTGCATGCTGAAAACCTGATAACCATCTTCAATGCATTCGCATTTCACATACATATCCATCAAGCCAGTCACAACAAGCTCATCATTCTCAAACCCACATTTAATCATAAATCCATGAACCATCTTCCCTATTTGCGAACGCCCTAAGCCCGAACATGCCAATAACAAACTCATGACTGTCACAAAGTCCGGCACAAACCCATTACTCTGCATTCTCTTATAAAGATTTAGTGCTTCTTCGCCTAACCCGTTTTCAGAATAACCCAAAATAATTGCATTCCACGACACTACATTCCTCTCAGACATTTTATCAAACAACCTCCGAGCGATGCCCAAACTCCCACATTTAGCATACAGGTCGACAAGAGAAGTTTCTACATACACATTAATTTCAATACCCCATCGAATCAAGAGCCCATGAATTGATTTCCCAATTCGGATCATGCCCAGATGAGCACAAGCGGGTAGGACGCTAACAAAAGTAACAGCATTGGGGGCAACCCCTGAGTCCTTCATTTGGCAGAACAGCTCCAAGGCTTCCATAAAAAGGCCATTCTTAGACAGCCCAGATATTAAAATGGTCCAAGAAACGACGTTTTTAAGCGGCATTTGATGGAAGATGTGGTGTGCGATGGGCAAGAGTCCCAAAGAGGAGTAAGAGTTGATGAGTCTGTTGGAGAGGAAGACGTTGTTGGCAAGGGCAGAGGTGATGAGGAGGGCGTGGGCCTGTTGAAGGGGCCTTTGATGTTTGATCTGTTGGAGAATGGAAGCGAAGGAGGGAGTTGTGGGGAGTGGTGATGAAGAAGGTGTGTGTGTATGTGAGAGAAAGGGCGGGAGGAATTTGAAAGTGGGGTTGGTTGGTGTCGGTGTCGAGAGGGGAAGGCAACGGCTTAGAAATTTGGAAGTTTGAACCATTGGCTCCTCTGCTTTTGCTGCTGCTGCTGCGTTCCTTCTCTGGGTTTGATTTCGATACAGTTTGTGGTTGGGACTTGGGCCTTCCATCAGATACCGACCCTCGAGCCCGGATCCTAGATCATATTATAAGCCTTTTACTTTTACTTTACTTTGCAATTGCAATTAACCTACCGAGAATCTAAATCGCTCAAAATAAATTCTCTTTCTAATATAAAGATTAACTTCTAATTTTACAATTATATAAAATTTGAATATACGACATATAAATGTACGACATCTATTTTGAACAGCTTAGATTTTCAATAGGTGGTCTCTGTCATGGATTTCCATAAGATTGCTTGTTTGTTGATTAATACATATGTATTGAATATGAATTTCCAAAATATTTTGTTTTTGCAATTAGTGCATAGGAATTAGATTATTTAATAGGTTCTTAATTACATATGTGAAGTCCTCGTTTCAATTACCAGCTCTATCTATGGTACATTCTTTTGAAAAATGTTTACTGCAAAAGGAATCTCTGCTCATTTGTATGTTGCTTCTTTGGGCTTTTAATTGATAGCCTTCGAATCTATAGTCAGTTTCGATAAAAACTAGAAAATTTTCAGTACTTGCGTTGCATCCCCTCTAATACTTGCATGACCTATTCTTCTCAAAAGTGTAGTTATTTGCTAACACATCGATTTCATTACGGTGGTTTGGGAAGGGAAATTTTTTTTTTCTCAAGTGGCGGTATATTATATATTTATATATTTCATTATTTTTACATGGAATGTGATCCCTTTCAAGAATAGTTTACTGTTTACCTATCAGTGACATGAGTCCATGATTATTCGGAGTAACTAACAAATTGTTGGTAATTATTTACTTGTAAAATGAATTCAAAGTAAACAGTCACTTTTAAGTAATAAAAAAAAGAAGAGGGGCCTTTTCAAAATGTATAAAATTCCAAAATCCACCTTATTGATTTTTTGTCATTTTGTTGTACGTGGAAAAGCTTCTTTGACTTTATGGATTAAAAAGAGAGGCCTTTTTAATGTTTTAGTTAAATAAGAGATTGGCCTTTTGACTTGAAAAAAAAAAGAAAAAAAGAAAAAGAGTAGGTGATTTTTAAAAATCTGTACTTTTGTATAAGACCCCATCCTTTTCTTATCTTTCGAAAGCGACCATTTACTTAGTCTGGGTTATTGAAAGTCCTAAAACATATTCAAAATAAAAAGTCCCCGTTGAATTTCACTTCACTAAGAGCGTGTTTGGTTATGGGCGAGGAATCCATAGATCTAATGATTCTTCACTACCATTGGAACAAGAATTCCTCGAGGGGGATTTGTATAGTTGAGGATTTCAAGAAAAATAGGGTTCGGTGTACAAATCTACTTAAGTGGGGATTTTCAAGACTCATGGGGCGTGGTCAAATCTGAAGATCCTAACAAATGAAGATTTTCATTTATCTAAATCCTCAAGAATTTATAATTGCCAAACATGAATTTACCACAACCTTAGAGAAATCGAGAATCTTTTTCCTAAAGATTTAGTTGCCAAAGGTGACCTAAAAGAGTAGTTACACGAGCCAAGCCAGATTTACAATGCATAAAACCGTGCCAACTTCTTATAATAATTTTATTACATGTGATCAAATCTGATAATAAGCCAAACTCCTACTGAAATGAATTTCAACCGGGGAAACATACAGGAGGGAGCATTCATTTTGAGGAGAGTATTCTCCACTACAATAATGATGAGTGCCTTTTTCTTTATACACTCATATGACTCGTATTCATTTTTCACATGGCGGGTAAGAATGAATTATTGACCACTTTAAGCATGAGGAATGATCCTAAACTGGCATTTGCTTGCGAATTCTTATCTGGGAAGCTTCTCAGTAATACATGTTTGTCTCGTTTTTCTTGTTTCAAGCTATTTATATCATAAGCATCCAATCCAATCTATAGATAGTGACTCAGTTTTCATTACAATAGAAGTTTAACTATATCCTAATCCAATCTATAGATAGTGACTCGGTTTTCATTACAATAGAAGTTTAATTACACCCTAATAGGTTGAGGGACTCAGTTTTCATTACAATAGAAGTTTAATTATATCCAAATAGGTGGATCCATCAATACATTGTCATTCACAAATGGGAAGCGGGAGATATCTCCATCCACACGCTTAGATACTAAACTGGATCACCAAAATAAATAAATAAACAAACTAAACTAAACTGAGGTTGTCAACTTTGGTTTTGTCTTATGTAATTAAATAAATCTCATAAACAAAGCAGATGAAGCATTTATTACCGAAAATACGACAATGACTACTAATTGCACTTCCTTCAACAGGAATCGTCAATGGCGATGTGTCGTTTAAATTGCTAATATAACTTTCATTGATCGTTTTCTTTTGTTTATTTATTTATTTACTTTCATATTAAGGACTCAAACTCGTGCACTCTTAACATCTTGTATCAGCTGAGCTACAGCTTAGATACTCCATTCTTAACTACTGTAATTCTGTAAGTATGTCTAGATACTCCATTCTTAACTACTGTAATTCTGTATGTATGTCTATGCAGAAATCCTTTAAAAAGTAAAGTCTGCATGTTGATTTGTGACTGGTATTTTCGTTTGTTTTGATCCTCTTATCTGGAAACATTTAAAATATCTATATGATAAAAGAAGTTGAGAATATCGTAACAGTTGCAAATAAAATAAAATTATGTTATAATTTATATCTATGATATAAATGTATATCAAAGGCATTTTTGTTAAAATTTATACGTCATTGCTTTCGGAAAGGCACGTTTCAGGCATGTTTCACCAACCTTCATCATCAATATAGTCTCACTCTTTTCTGGTGTCAACTTTGCTGCTTTGTAACTCGTTCATGTTACTTATTGAGATAGTCTTTTACAGTATTATATACCTCATTCAACATCGAATGACTGTAATTCTATTAATGCAGACATATTTTTCTATAATAATCATCATCATCATCATCAAAGTCTTGTCCTAATTATGTTGGGATCAACTACACGAATTCAGTTTCTCCATTCCGATCAATCTTAACCAAAATCCTCAAATAAGTTACACTTCTACCTTATCTATTTATGATCATGTTAACTTTTACCTATAAAAAAATTCTAATTATGAACACTATCGATTGCCGCCCATGCCTGGTTTGCCAAGATCCATGCATCCATGACCAACATGAGCATCGTGTTTATGCAACATCTACAAGTTCGAACCCAATAGCTACTTGACCTGAAAAACATACAAAGCAAAAAGGGGGAGACCACACTAGTGTTTATAGGCAATGAAACAGAGTTTCACCTATAGCACCAGGGAAATAGAGTCCTAGAGTCCACACTAGTTACGTCTACACATAACAAGTTCTGTTGTCAGAATTCAACTGAGACTTTTTTTTTTCTTTGGTAAAGCAAGTGTGACTTAGTTATGCCCCTTTAGATTTTAAAATTAAGATACAATGCCAGTAATTTCTAACTTCAATAAATATGATGAATGCAGATTGCAGATGTTAGCAGCAGTAGTAAAAATGAGGGGGCCACAAGTTCAGTCAATCATCCTGCGTCTAAGATTATGTTGTCTGCATCAGGCAAGGCCAGGAAACAATGGTTTGCAAATCACTACGTTTGCATAAGAATGGATAGAAGGTCCAAACTAAAACACAAATGATATCACAAAAATGCTCCAATAAATTTACTGCGTGTCATATTTTCCTTATTGTAAGATAATTCAACTGTCGTGAGCTTATGATGGAGAGGAAATCATGCAATTTGTAAAATGCAATACAGACATCAAACAGGATGTAATACTTAAAATTTAAATAGCATTATTGTAAAAAGTTATGGAAGCTTAGTATGCAGGCCTGAAAGGGAATGCTGATAAAAAAGTTAAAATTCTAGGGTGCAAGATGTCATTAGATATGTTCATAATGAGAACTGTTAGCGGGATGTAAGATGATGTTCTTTTAACATGCAGAATTCGTGCTGATAAGCACAATAAAATCTTTTGGATATATGTGATAAAAACAGAATAGGATATTCCCACTATTATAGCTTGGCTTGCAATTTTGATTGACTGTGATATTAATACTGCTTGAAGTTTCCTATTATTCTAGCAGCTTTTACACAGCGTCACTTCTGGTTCTGGTGTTAGTCACTGCAAGATGGGTCTTCTATCAAATTGGTTTTTATGATAAGCTTTCAATTTACTGTGCATTTATGCTAGATTATTGCCAATTGCTTCTTTGATGAAGGAAGGTTAAGTCTATAAAAATTCACCAGGTCCAGACGGTTTCAATTACACCTTTAATAAGAGCGCTTGGAGTGTTATTAAAGAGGATTTCTACGACATGCTTTCTGAATATCATCTGTGTGGGGGTATTCCCCAAGGCGACCGACCTCAGGTCCCGGCCTCGACAAAGGCATGAATACCGACCTCAGCTATCGGCCAGGTGCTCCATTTCGGTACATGCCCCCCTTGGCTTCGGTCTCGGTACAAGCATGAGACCAGGAGTTCAGCCTTGGCCATGCTCCAGCTCGGTCTCGGTCAGACTGCTGATCAAGATGACCATGGACAGCTGTCGTGCCACGGCAACAGGATAAGGGCACCGCCCAAATCCCTGACACAGCTGCACCGCCCATCCATCAGGGTATGGCCCGATGGGACAGAGTGGGCTACGATGGGATAGAGTGGGCTACGATGGGACAGCCTCTCAAGTGCTTACCCCAAAGTCCACTTTCCTTCTCTATAAATACAGAAGCCTTCAACAGGTAAAAAGGAGGGCTATCCACATGCTGCTGGTACGCCGTCTCCTCCCACACTTCATCTCCTACCTCTGTTCTAGTCCTGCACTTGCAGCTAACAAAGGCATCGGAGAGCCCTGCGCTGCCCAAGCCAGGGTCCTCTGACCTTCTCCTTTTTCCCATTTCAGGCTCGAGGCAGCGGTTTTTCTATCACAACCACCTACAAGGAGTTCCAGCCTCCGTCCTCTTCCAGTGGGCCTCAAAATCACTCCCCCTCCGGGTCTGTGAATTTTTGTGCACTTACAATTGGCGCCGTCTATGGGAAAAGATCAAAAAGCCATCTTCCCAAACACCATGCCTCGAAGAGCCAGAGAGGGACGATTTCTGCAGCAGCTTCATCAACCACAGCTCGGCATCGTCTTCCACGACGCATGGAAGGTTGTCGACGATCCTGGAGATCCTGATCAAGCGGCTCATGGCGAAGCAGATGAAGAACGGGGAGGCGCCCACCTTGGAGACGCCCATCTCGGGGCCACCCCAAGCTCGGCGACGCCCGAGGGCACTCCCACCGCGGCGACGCCCGACGCCCTCCCAGGCGCGGCGACGCCGACGCTCGACGCCCTCCCAGGCGCGGCGCCCGAAGTCGGCGACGCCCATCTCCGCGACGCCAGAAGTGGGCGACGCCCATCTCGGCGGCGCCCGAAGTCGGCGACGCCCATCTCGGCGCGCGACGCCCATCTCCGCGACGCCAGAAGTGGGCGACGCCCATCTCGGCGACACCCAATGTCCGCGGTGCCCGAAGTCGGCGACGCCCATCTCGGCGCGCAACGCCCATCTCGGCAACGCCCAATGTCGGCGACGCCCAATGTCCGCGACGCCCGAAGTCGGCGACGCCCGACTCGGCGACGCCCTCGGCGGCAGTGCCTCCTCCAGCTCGACAGGCAGCCAAGCTCTTCCACCTCAAGGAGAGCTGCTAAAAATCCCTCGCGGCCCTCGCTTCAGCGGCACGATCCTTAGCCGTCAGCTTCGATTGCACGATCCTCTACCGCCATTGGCGGCACGGTCCTCTACTATCAGCTTTGATGGCATTATCCTTTGCCGCTGGGATACTTCATCATCAACCTCAGTTGCAATGCTACTCTCCAGTTCGGCAGAAGTAACTCTCCAGTTCGGCAGCAGTGCATCGAGGCCACCAATTTCGGTAATAGTACCAGCTGGGCGAGCATGACTCGGTCCTCTCCAGCTCGGCAGCAGTGCCTTCTACCGCTCGGCGGCAGCAGTAACATTCGCCCTTTCAGATAAATTACACTGGCCCCGGTAAAAGTACCAGCCAGTTACGTCCCGATTTCGGAAAAAATCAAGCTCGGTGATGGCACCAGCTTCGAAAAAAGCAGGCTCGGTGATGCCACCAGCCTCGAGAAAAAGCTTACACTGGCCCCGGTAAGAGTACCACCCAGTTAAGTCCCAATCTCGGCATACAGCATCTCGGTCCTGCACCAGATCGCTGCTCGAAAGATTACACTGGCCCCGGTAAGAGTACCAGCCAGTTCAGTCCCAATCTCGGCATACAGCATCTCGGTCCTGCACCAAATCGCTGCTCGAAAGATTACACTGGCCCCGGTAAGAGTACCAGCCAGTTAAGTCCCAATCTCGGCATACAGCATCTCGGTCCTGCACCAGATCGCTGCTCGAAAGATTACACTGGCCCCGGTAAGAGTACCAGCCAGTTAAGTCCCAATCTCGGCATACAGCATCTCGGTCCTGCACCAGATCGCTGCTCGAAAGATTACACTGGCCCCGGTGAGAGTACCAGCCAGTTCAGTCCCAATCTCGGCATACAGCATCTCGGTCCTGCACCAGATCGCTGCTCGAAAGATTACACTGGCCCCAGTAAGAGTACCAGCCAGTCTTCAGAATAATCAGGCTCAGTGACGCCACTAGCCTTGAACAAAACACAACTCTCAAGCTCGGTACTTGCACCAGCTTTGATAGACTGTCCGGTTATTTAGCTTTCAACTTCCAAGAGGCAAGAGCGCTCTAAGAAGTTAAAAGCTGGGGGGCTTTGTGTGGGGGCATTCCCCAAGGCGACCGACCTCAGGTCCCGGCCTCGACAAAGGCATGAATGCCGACCTCAGCTATCGGCCAGGTGCTCCATTTCGGTACATGCCCCCCTTGGCTTCGGTCTCGGTACAAGCATGAGACCAGGAGTTCAGCCTTGGCCATGCTCCAGCTCGGTCTCGGTCAGACTGCTGATCAAGATGACCATGGACAGCTGTCGTGCCACGGCAACAGGATAAGGGCACCGCCCAAATCCCTGACACAGCTGCACCGCCCATCCATCAGGGTATGGCCCGATGGGACAGAGTGGACTACGATGGGATAGAGTGGGCTACGATGGGACAGCCTCTCAAGTGCTTACCCCAAAGTCCACTTTCCTTCTCTATAAATACAGAAGCCTTCAACAGGTAAAAAGGAGGGCTATCCACATGCTGCTGGTACGCCGTCTCCTCCCACACTTCATCTCCTACCTCTGTTCTAGTCCTGCACTTGCAGCTAACAAAGGCATCGGAGAGCCCTGCGCTGCCCAAGCCAGGGTCCTCTGACCTTCTCCTTTTTCCCATTTCAGGCACGAGGCAGCGGTTTTTCTATCACAACCACCTACAAGGAGTTCCAGCCTCCGTCCTCTTCCAGTGGGCCTCAAAATCACTCCCCCTCCGGGTCTGTGAATTTTTGTGCACTTACATCATCAAAGGGGTAAATTGAATAGAGAAATCAACGCCACTTTCTTGTGCCTTATTCCTAAAGTTCCGTAGCCAATAGATTTGAAGGATTTTAGGCCCATTAGTTTGGTGGGGTGCATTTATAAACTGCTTTCAAAGATTATGGCCAATAGATTGCAAAGGGTTCTACCTCATATCATTGGCCCGAATCAAGGGGCTTTTGTTTTTAACAGGCAAATCTTGGATGGTATCTTACTTGCTAATGAACTTATTGAATCAAGGAAGAAGGCTTGCAAGGAAGGAGTAATTTTCAAAATTGATTTGGAGAAGGCATATGATCATGTGGTTTGGAACTTTGTAGATTACATGATTACATGTTGGAAGATTTGGTTTTAGTAATAGGTGACGAGGATGGATCAAAGAATGCATTTCTTCTGCTTCCTTCTCAGTTCTTGTTATCGGCTCTCCTTCTTGACTTTTTAAGGCTTCGAGGGGTCTTAGGCAAGGTGACCCATTATCTCCTCTATTCACCATTGTGGCGGAAGCTATGGGAGCTGTTTTTTCAAAGGCAAATTCTATGGGTCTGATTAGTGGGTTTGAAGCTGGTAGAGGTGGGGAAATAGTTACTCACCTTCAATTCGCAGATGACACGATTTTGTTTTCTTCTATAAGATGGGAAGAGGTTGTAACTTTGAAGAGAATTCTAAGGTGTTTTCAAATGGCCTCCAGTTTGAACATAAACTTATAGAAAGTATTCTAGTGGGGGTGGGTTGTGCAGAAGAGATTATTCAGAGGTTGGCTGATAGACTAAATTGTAGAAAAGGCAAAATTCCCTTCCAATATCTTGGCATGCCCATCTGGGCTAATCCTAAATCACTATCGATGTGGGATCCGTTGATTGAAAAATTTGAGAAGCTATCCACTTGGAAGAGGCAATATCTTTCTCTTGGAGGTAGGATCACCCTAATCAAATCTTCTTTATCAAGCCTACCAATGTATTATATGTCCCTATTCAAGATGCCAGGGGCCGTACTTAAGGAGGTGGACCGCATTCGGAGGAGTTTTCTTTGAAAAGGAAATCAGGCAGGGAGGAAATTGCATTTGATAAAGTGGAGTGAGGTGATCAAGCTGAAAGTTTGGGGGGGCTTGGGTCTGGAGAATTTGGCTCTTAAAAATTGGGCTTTATTAGCTAAGTGTTGGTGGAGGTATGGGGAAAAAGGGATGCTCTTTGGAGGAGGATCATAGAGTCTGAATATGGGGAGGATAAAAGGTGGTGGGTTCCTAAAAGAGTCCCTAGGTATAGGTTGTATGGGATTTGGGCAGTCATTTTGAGTTTTGGGGATGTGTCAAATAGTAAGTGGGAAGTGTTTGATAAGAGTATGGCTTTTAAGGTGGGGGAAGGGAGTGATATTCGTTTTTGGTTAGATGATTGGGTGGGGGCTGGTCCTTTATGTCGTTTGTTCCCTAGAGTGTTTAGGGTTGTTTTTAATAAAGAGTCATCTGTCAAAGATGGTTATCGTTGGGTTGGGGACAACGTATCATGGGATGTGGGTGTCAGATGGGGTCTTCGCTAGTCGGAGTCGGTAGAGTTCGAGTCATTGTTGAGTCTTCTTTCTAACATCTTTTTATGTAGGGATGTAGCAGAATGCCACATTTGGAAGCCAGACTCTTCATGGGATGTGGGTGTCAGGAGGGGTCCTCGTTAGTCGGAGTCAATAGAGTTTGAGTCATTGTCGAGTCTTCTTTATAACATCTTTTTATGTAGGGATGCAGTAGATTGCCGCATTTGGAAGCCAGACTCTTCAGGATCATTTTCTTCAAAGTCTTTCTATAGGTAGTTAGACCTGTTGGTGAGGTGCGGTCTTCTTGTGCTTTCGTTGGGATGGGTCTTGCTCCTCCAAGGGTGGAAGCTTTTTGTTGGTTAACTATGGTTGGCAAAATCTCTACAGCAGACAATTTAAGGAGGGGGGTGCTGAGTGAATCTATTTCAGATATATGTTACCTTTGCAGAAGGAAGAGGGAGTCAATAGATCATTTATTTATTCACTGCGAGATAGCATCGACTATTTGGGGGCATTTCCTTAAAGAATGCGGTGTGGATTGGTGCCCCCCGGGTTCTCTAGTGGGGTTGTTCAAAGCTTGGAGGAGTTGTCCTCTCGTTGGGTACGGACTATTGATATGGAGACTCATTCCCTATTCAGTTTTGTGGTCTATTTGGAAAGAGAGGAATGGCCATATCTTTAGTGGAAGAGAATCTTCTGTGGGAACTATCATTTAGGCTATGGTTTTGAGGGTTAAAAAATGGGCTTGTGTTAAAAAGGGATTTGCAGACCTTACGATAAACGATATTATGCATAATTGGAGGGTTTGTTTAACTATGGGCGCTTCAAAGAAGAAAAAGAAAGTTTCTTGGTGTTCTCCCCAAACAGGAGTCTTAAAGTTTAATGTGGATGGGACAGCACAGGGTAAACCATGGTTAGCTGGTATTGGGGGTGTATTGAGAAATCACAAAGGCAAAGTGTTGTACATGTTCTCCAAGCATGTTGAAATCAAAGAATCTAATGAAGCCGAAGTCCTTGCTATTTGGGAAGCTCTTCGCATTTTCACTTTCTCATTTCAAAATCATCTTATAGTGAAGAGCGATTCATCTAATGCCATATCTTGGGTGAATTCTTTTAAGGGCCCATGGAAGAAGCAGTTCTATTTCAATGAGATTCATCACCTTTCATCAAAATCTCGAGTTTCTTTCCATCATATAAGTAGGTCTGCAAATGGTTCCGCGGATTGTTTAGCTAAACAAGGGGTTCACCGTTCATGTAATTTGAGTGCTTTTGTAATGTAGGTGTGGCGGGTGTCCGGTATAGAACTCTTATACTGGAACACTATGTTTGGTCTTGTTTCTTTTCTACTACTGTGTCATGATCAAGGTTGTGTCAAAGATTTTGGAAAGGAAATGCCCAGGATGACAGTGGTTGATGAACACACTGGGCGTAATTACTGTTCAAGTGTCTTGAATTGCAGGCATTCTATTTGTCCAAATGCAAATTTAATATGATACAAAATCGTACTTCTAGAAGATGTTGGACTCATTGTACCAAGAGAACTAAGAGGATAATCTTCACTACCTAACAATTTCACCTAACATTCACCTATTAACTGAATGTTAATAATTTCCAATCTCATAGCATCACAGTCTTTCATGGCCCTGCATCAATCACTGTAGAGAAATTGTTATGCCGATAACAAGCAATCATGAGTAAGAAGGTTTCCATCGACATCCAGAGGAAATACCAATTTCTCCAAGAGATTGGACTCCCTGTTCAGTTAGAAATAAAGAATGAAGTTGAAAAACAATAAATAAAACGAGTGAATGTGTCAACTGCTAAGCATTGTCACAACCAGTATGTTTCCACTTATGTCCTCATTCATAATTTTATCCTTTCTTGTAACTTCACGTGCACATTTCTGCAGCATGCAGAAACTTGTCTTGTCCTTTCTTCACTGCCAAATACATAGCTCAATATAGCATGGCAAGTCTAACTGGCCTCGTAAAGACATCCCTTACTCAAAGTGGCACTATAGATGATCCAAATAATCTATTAAACATAGCACTTATCCTACTTGCTATATTCAACTCAAACCCTATGTTTTTCTGAAGTCTGAACAGTTGCTCACTGCAATTTACCACATTCTTGCACAAATATTTTCAAATTTTCCCACATATCTTCTTCACTCTCGAAACGACTAAACTTGCATTCCAACAAGTTTCTACCCTTTCGACACCAAATTCTCCAAAATTTTCGCCTATCAATTGCTTGCATTCTTGTCAAACTAGTATCATATCGACAGCAAACAACATATGCCAATAACCTACATCGTGTATATCAAACATTAAGGTAAGCATAACTAAAGACATGCTAATATGAGCTCAAAGCAGACATTTCACAGGATTCGACTCAGATTGGGAACAGAAGTCTTCCAACACACTATTCTTACCCTCGTTACGACCGTCATACAAATCATGTATAATTTCTATGTAAGCATAGATTGCATGTTTTCGTCTATGTTAAGACTTAAGAGTCAAAGTAAAGAATTTATTTATAATTTGTGTTGAGCCAGGGGGTTTCATGTAAATACTAGAAACTTGAGGGGTTTTTTTCTGTAATTCTTAGAAATAGTGAAATAACAATAAAACACGAGTTGTCTAACCTAATAGGTTAGTCGACTGTTCTGGGTTTCTGTCTATTTCTTTTCTTTCTTTTTCTTTTCCGATTTCTTTCTCACCCGGGATTCCTTTGACACTGCTTGATAAGACCCAAGATCTAAGTAGATCTAGAGTTACAACTCGGTATCAGAGACCTTCTACTGGTAGAAGACTGTTGTACCAAGAACTCCAAAGGCATGGATTATCATAAGGAAATTACTTGGAGGGATTTGAACCCTAGCCAAACCTGTGTGTAGGTTCGGCCAGGAGTCTACATGAACCAGTTCGTTTGAAACAGCTTGAAGTTCAGCCCTAATGTGTTCATACGACTTCTGGTGGTGTGTTTCATGTATCGACAGCATTGTGTAAGGCTTCGGTGATGATAGATTTGAAGTTCTGTGATTTCTTGCAATATCTGGTGGTGTGTTTCATGTAACGATAGCCTTGTGAAGTTCTGTGATTTCTGGTGGTATTTTTGATGTTTTTTCATGTGTCGGCAGATCCAGTTCATGTATTCAGTTGTCCGTTGATGACGCTTTGTGCAGAAGTCTGGTTCGTGTGTTCAGTAGTGGATTTCCTGGTTGTTGGCTCATTAGTGAAGAAAAGAGAAGTCAGCAAAGTTTTGTGATTGGTGGGTATCAGATACTGAGGTGTAAGTCACTGTTATATCAAATCTTCATCAAATTTGCTGCAAGAAAAAAAAAAGTTTTGGGATTTATAAATACTTGTATCTTTTGGCTGGCCTTCTTGCATTCGATCTGCAATTGAATTCTTCAATTCTTCAATGGATTTTAAAAGTGATAGTCCTATTACATCTACTCCACAAATTTATTACATTTCAAATCTGAATGTTAGAATAACTTCTGATCTCTTCAGTCTTCAATGCCACAAACTAAAAGATTGGGCTTACTCAGCCAGAATGGCCACTGGAGAATCAAGGAGACTTGGTTACATGCATGGGAGCATTAAAGAGCCAGATAAGGATGATTCAAAATATTCAGACTGGGTTTCAGAGAATATGTTAGTGATGAATTGGATTCTGAACTAGATAGGAGGAATTGCAAAAGGCTTTAACTATTTGAATACTGCAAAGGAGCTTTGGGATTCTACCTAGTCTGCTTATTCTCAAACATGGAATAACGCTAGGGTTCTAGAATTAAAAAAGGAAATTGCAGCATTCAAACAATGAAGTTCATCAATTGGCGACTACTACTCTAACTTCGGGGCCTACGGAAAGAATTGGAGTTATATATGAGTCCAAAACTCCGTTGTGCCAAAAAACAATCTTGTGCCAAGAAGGAAGAAAAGTTGATAGAAGACCAACACATATTTGAACTTTTGGGGGTGTTAACCCAGAATTTCAAATTATTTGTTCACAAGTTACAAGACAGGATCCCTTGCCTCCTATAGGCATAGTATTTGCCTTGTTACAGGGAGAAAAAAGTCGTAGGATGGTTATGGATGTCAAACAAGACCTTGTACTTAAAAAGGCAGTACTTGCAAATAGTAATGTGGGTAACACAGTGACTAACACTGGGTATAGTGCTGGTAGAGGCCATGGTCGTGGAGGTAACCGTGGCGTCGTGGGTATAGTGGTGGTAGAGGTCGTGGTCATGGATGTACTGGTGTTGGGCGTGGTTATGGTGGACAACCTAATACTGATCGTGACAAACCTTATTGTACCCATTGTGGATGGTATCGCCATACTTGAGAGACTTATTGGGAATTGAACTGTAAGCCTCAAAATGTGTCTGCAACACCAGCTGAAGTGGAATATTCTAATGAGACTAGAGCAAGAAACCTATAGCCAGAATTGAAAGGATGAACTTGCGGTTCTTCAACAAAGGTTGGCGGCATTAGAAGGTGTGCCTCAAGATATATCAGTCCGTATAACATCTTCCCATAATCCTACGGCATTTGCATCTTCTGCCCACTCATTTACTTGGGTTACAGGGGCCACAGATCATGTAACAAGCTGCCAACACTCATGGTGGGGTGAGAATCGATGATGGCTCCTATGCTCCGGGAGCTGAGAAAGGGACTGTTCAAGCCTTACCTAACCTCTCTTTATCATCTGTCCTTCATGTTCCTAGTTTCTCATTTAATCTCATGTCAGTTAGTGCTCTAACAAAAAATCTCAATTATGTGCTTCAGGATCTGAGGATGGGGCAGATGATTGGTGGCGATAGTGAGAACAATGGGTCTTTATACCCTGGACATGAAGAGGACAGAGTATAAAATTCTACAGCCTGGAGCAGCTGATGAGAATAAAGCATTGTTGTGGCACCATCGTCTAGGCCATGCACCAATACAGTGTCTTCAGATTTTTTTTTCTTTCATTGATATTCAAAATAAAAGTGTTAGTGCTTTGAGATGTGATAATGCATGCCAGTTTGCATAAAAGAACTGTGTATTCAGTAAATCTTAATAAGCAGAGTACCAGTCCATTTGATTTGGTTCACTCTCTGGTATTCTCCCGTGGTCTCTATTTATAGACATCATTATTATGTTACTTTAATTGATGATGCAACTCAGGTTACATGGGTGTACTTAATGAAGTCAAAGAATTAAGTCTTTAATAATTTTAAAACATATCATAAAATGGTAGAAGTTAAGTTTGATAGAAGCATCAAAGCTTTCAGGTATGCCAATGGAGGATAATATATCTCACAAGATTTTCAATCTTATCTCAGTGCAAATGGGATTGAATAAAAAATCTTATGTGCGTATACTCCAGAACAGAATGGGGTAATTGAACATAAGAACAGGCACCTTCTAGAGGTTACCCGAACTCTCTTATTTGAGATGAATGTCCCAAAGTATTTTTTGGTAAGATAGTGTCTTAACTGCAGCATATTTAATAAACAGAATGCCTTCAAGGCTACTAAAAGGAAAGAGTCCAATAGAGGTTCTATGTCCTAATATGCCATTGTTCCAAGTTCCACCGAAGGTGTTTGGCTGCACTTGCTTTGTGCATGTTCAACACCAGCGGGATAAATTCGGTCCCAAAGTACATATTTATGGGGTATCCTAGTAATTAGAAAGGCTAGAAATGTTATGCTTTGGGGAGGAGAGGTCAAACCTTTGTCACAATGGATGTGAGTTTTCACGAAGATATGCCATTTTACACTTATGCAAGTGAGGAACTCGTTTATGAGATCAGAGAAGAGACCTCTTATTGATTTAGTCACTACTCTGGTATATTCAGGATCAACAAATGAGATAGGTACAAAGTTGCAAAGTGTTGAAGATCAAGACAAAATAGACAAGTTCAAGAATCCATTGAAAGGTTACTCCAGAGGAAAAAAGAAAGGAAGACCAGTGGTTTCCGCTCTACCACCATCATCTGACGTTCCAGATTCAGATCCTCCATCTTCTTCACCTACTCCTAATTTAGAGGTTGTTCCTCATCCAGATACTTCTACTTCTGATTTAGATATTCCCATTGCCATGAGAAAAAGGGTCACAATCTTGTGTTACTCACCATCCCATTAAGGTTAGATAACTCGTGACACGGACTCGATTCGTCCAATGCAAAAAAAGTTGACTTGGATAGAGTGAACGTGGAGACTTGGGAGAGTCGTGTTTTTTTTAAAAATAATTTTAAAAAATAGTTAAAAATAAGCCCATTACTTATAAAATATAAAAATATATTTATTTACATGCATTCATGATAACCAAATCAAATAAATAAATTTATATATGCAAGAAAAGTACTGCAATAAAGAAAATAAAAGAAAAAAAAACATTCCATATTACATAATTTGTCAGTCCAAATATCAAGTGTGAAAGATCAAATATAAGTATCAAATTGCATTCCAGTCATCATTTTTAAGTTACTGACTCCAAACCTCATGCACAAAAATAAAATTTAATTGTTTAAAATTAAATCTGCCTATTAAATGGTTCGAAATGCAAACAACTTATTAAAATGAGATGAGTCGGCTGAGTCTCTTCTGTTTTTTACTCAGTTCTTCGTCAAAATGAGATGACTTGGGAGAGTCAAGAGTCAACCATGCATCCTTTACAAAATTTTGTGTGATATCATAACCTACCACCTGTGTCTCATGTCTTTGTCTCTAACCTAGCCACTGAATATACACTAAACGTGTGTCTAAAGCCCTATCACATCCCAAGTGGAAAGGGGCAATGGTAGAGGAAATGACTGCTTCGGAGAAAAAGCATAAACAGGAGTGTACTACTCTTCCTGAAGGAAAACATGTTGGGTGCAAATGGGTTTTACACCCTCAAATACAAAGCAGGTGACACAATTAATAGGTATAAGGCAAGACTTGTTGCTAAGGGATTTATACAATCATATGGAGTTGATTATTTTGAAACATTTTCTCCGGTAGCCATATTAAATTTCATCCGGGTAATATTATCCCTAGTAGCGAACTTCAATTGGCCTCTATGGCAACTAGATGTGAAAAACACATTTCTGCATGGGGACTAGAAGGAAGAGGTTTATATGGATCCTCCGCTAGGATTTGTTGCCAGAGAGCACAAAGATAAAGTGTGTTTCTTTAAAAAGTCTTTATGTGGACTAAAACAGGCACCCAGAGCCTGGTTTAAAAGATTCAGTAGAGTTGTTCTTAAATTTGGATTTATAAGGTGCCATGCAGATCATACTATCTTTGTAAAAAGGCAAAACATGAAGGTAGTTATACTTGTGGTGTAAGTTGATGACATAGTGGTCACAGGAGATGGTGGTGAAATTTCCAGACTCAAAATTTTCCACAAAAAGGAGTTTGAAATCAAGTACCTTGGATTACTAAAATATTTTCTAGGCATTGAAGTGGCATGGTCATAAGAAGTGGAATTGTCATCTCACAAAAATGTATTCTTGGTCTCCTAGAAGAAACAAGGAAAGTTGGTGCTAAGCCAGCAGACACTCCAATAGAACAAAATAAAAGTCTTCACTTGGACAGTGGGGAACTACTTGAAGACAAGAGGATGTATCAAAGGTTGGTAGGGAAATTAATTTACCTCACTATTACTAGGCCGGACATTTCCTATGTAGTCAGCTTGGTAAGTCCCTTTATGCATGCTCCCAGAATTGATAATTTAACAGCAGTGCACAGGATTCTCAGATGTTTAAAGGGATCACCTGGTGAAGGAATTCTATACAAGTCACGTGGGCATGCCAAGGCTATGGCCTTTACAGATTCTGACAGGCTGGATCATTGACTGATAGAAAGTCTACTACAGGATATTGTACAATGGTTGGAGGAAATCTTGTTTCATGGAAAAGCAAAAAACAAGCTGTTAGTGTCAAGTCTAATGCAGAAGCAGAGTACAGAGCTGTAGCTCTTGGGTGTTGCAAGCTATTGTGGCTAAGGATATTGCTGGAAGAGTTGGGATTCAAGAAGGGCAATCCAATGATTTTATATTCTGATAGAAATTCAGCGATTAAACTGGCTAATAATCCAGTCTACCATGAGAAAACAAAACATGTAGAAGTGGACTGTCTTTTTATTCAAGAGAAAATTAAAAAGGAGGATGTGTTGATGGTACAGGTTCCTACTGAAGACCAGTTTGCAGACTTCCTCACTAAGGCCATCACTAAAGCAAAGTTGCATTTTGTTTTGTCCAAGCTGTTCATAGTAAATATCTATGCACCAGCTTGAGAAGGGGTATTAAGAGTTAGAGTAAAGAACTTATTTATAATTTGTGTTGAGCCAAGCGTTTTTTATGTAAATACTAGAAACTTGAGGGGCTTTTTTTGTAATTCTCAGAAATAGTGAAATAACAATAAAACAAGGGTCGTCTAACCTAATAGGTTATTCGACTGTTCTGGGTTTTTGTCTATTTCTTCTTCGTTCTTCCTTTCCAGTTTCTTTCTCCTTTCTCATAAAGATTTCTTGGACACTTCTTGATAAGACCCTAGATCTAAGAGGATCTAGAGTTACAACTTTTACACGTACAACTCTTTCTGTGGTAATCAGTAACCTTTTTAATACAACCCAACATTTGTTTCCAACACTTTATTAGAATTCGTAGCCACTTGATTTTTGTTGAGGCTGCCACAAGAATTCATCCACAAATGAACAAAGAAGAGTGTAGGAATCTCAAAAACTAATTCCACAAGCACTATGAAGACATTGTGGAAGTGTTTAAGGAAATATCCACCATAATATAAAACCTTCTACGTATTGAAGGGGAAGAACTACCTATAATTGTTGAATAAGATAAAAATACATTTTCTCACATGTATAGAACAAAAATTGAAAAGGAAATCGGGTGATCTTCCTTTAAATCAGCAATTAAAGGTGTCAACCCAAGCTTGAGACTTAATTATTCATCAATCATGAGGTGTTTCTTTTACTAATGCTTCTAGCTCAAATTCTTGTCTACCTCTTCTTCCTAAGTGACTGTTGCTCCTAAAATATCTTGAGATTGACAACATTATTGATATAAGTATTTCATGCCAACTTACAATGTCCCTATATATCATGCATCGAACATTCCTGCCCAAATTTTGATATCCACCATTAGATTAATTAATAAACAGCCTTTGTGATGTTGATTCCATAAATGCACTTATAGTAGTTAGAAACACAAGAATGATTCACCATTGTATTCAACGTAGTGTATGAAAAAGAAAAAGTCTTTGCATCATATTAAGCATGGTAATGACTACAAAAATACTACAATAACTTTCACATACACTGATCTTATATTTGTTCATGTAACTGCAGGCAATTCATGGGGCAAGAGCTTATAGGATTAAGCGTTGAGGATCTACAAAATTTGAAGACCAAATTGGAAATGAGTTTATGCAGTGTCAGAATGAATAAGACCCTTAGATCATTTGTGGTGATTACTCCTCTATCTTCCAAATATCAGATGCACTTCTTGATGTCATGTTTAAATTTTGCAGGATCAACTTTTAATTGGTGAGATTTAGGAGCTAAACCGAAAGGTCCTTCCTATAACCATTGATACTATCTATTGTGCCTTTGATTAAACTTAATTAAATTCCAAGCTCCTAACTTTTGCTTATTCCTTTTCCAGGGGAACCTGATTCATCAAGAAAATATGGAATTGTAAAAGGTAAACTTCCTTCATCAAGAAAATACAGAATTGGAAAAGAAGATATTCATTCAGCCACCAAAGAAACATGCTAAATATAAGAGTTTGTTGAAATCAGTCAGAGCATTAACATTTGGTTCTTAGGTTTGTGCTACAAGGGTGTTAAATGAAGGAGCAAGCCAAAGTTCCTTGCTGTCGAATGGTTTTACCACTGAAGAAGATTCAAATGTACCTGTTAATCTTCAACTAAGCCAGCCTCGACAACAAATCAATGACACACCAGCAAGAGTTATGAAATTGAAGTAAATTTGACATTGTTATATGCATAAAAATGTCTCTTTTTTTATCCATACTAATATTAACTTGAAAAATGCATCAGACTCCAGCTGCACTCAATTAGTAGAGTCATGAACCGGGAACCATTCCACCAAGCCTGCCATCAACACCATTCTTATGGGCACCATTATACTTCAGTATGGCACACAGGCTAGAGCAGGATCAACATGAATCAAAACAGCCATGACAGATTGGTGTTGCATGATCAATGAAACCAATGGTCTGTGTAAAGCCATGTAGCAATAATAACGCACAGATTGTGCCTAGTGTTCTTTAGTTCGGGAATTCAAAATCACAATGCTAGACAATAACTAGGAGTGTCACTTACCAAAAAAAAAAAATTCTAAGACCCATATTAGATTTCGAATCAGCATATGAAAGTGCTTATCAACCATATAACCCCCTGCCATCTCCATACACTAGCAAAGTATTCAAAACAGGAGTAACAGAAATTTAGTTTACACCACTAGTTCTCCAACTATGGAAAATATCAAAGCCATGCCATGAAAATAGAGATGAAGTAATCTTTCTATCCATTATTCTTCAAGTATAGATAAAGTTTTAATTCTTAACAAAAGGGAAATGAAAAGGAAAGAAGATCATGAACTACCAGAAGAGTGTGTGCATGAAAATAAAATGGCACCCACTACCAAATGACATGAATGTTGACACCTTAGGTCACAAGATTTCCCAAATTTGCAACTGAATCAGAGTAACATGGAAAGAGTAGCAATATCAGAGTGTGGACATCATGATGTACAGCAGAGAACATTAACCAAACTGAGACAGAGAAGAATGATAACAACCAAATGGCATTCATCATGACCTTTTTTTATTTCTTTCCCTTTTTTTGGGGTTATGGTCTAAAGCCCTCTGCCAGGTAGGAATTCAGTCAATGACCTTCCTGTACTGCTTGATGGGTAACCAACAGACATATTCACGAATAAGCTCCAAGCACGAGCACAATTAGACCATATAAAGAAAAATAAATAAATAAACCAAAAGAGATGCAAAGATTACCCATAAAGTAATAACGACTTAAAATTAAAGTCTAAACCAACATAACTATAACAGCTAGGATCGGTGCAACAATCACAAATACAGTGGACTCTTTGATAGTACCATTCATATTTTATACGCATAATGCATACGTTGTGCTATAACATACAGCCATATAAATGCCATACAAGAAAGGGGAGATTTTCTTAGATTTCTTTATAAATTCATACTCGTTCCTAAAGCCTAGATGAGAGTCCAAATTCACTAATGGGTTCTAAAGGGTGAAGGGCCAGCTCATTTCCCAAATGTTGAACATGGATTTTCAATTGTAAATGGACTCATGTGAGAACACAAGATACTCTTGACAAAGCCTGGCCAATTGATAGCCTCAAATAAACTTACAGCCAAATAGGATGAATGCAACAGAACCCAATATAGATCTAGGGCAAGGCAGTAAAGCCACTAAGGACAGTAGAAGCCTAAGTTGCAATGCAAGGAGCACAGTTGATCCAGTTTAGGGTTGCAAAAGAATATTCGATTATCTGATTCTCTAGAGTCTCTAACCCAAGAAAAAGAAAAAAAGAAAAAAAACCCCGGGTCTCGAACCTAATTTTGGTTGTGATTGACCAGGCCAGCAGGGTATGCTGACATCAGTCATGCACATCAATAGCACAGTCAAAGGACTATTTGTCCAAGATCAAAGGCTCAGGATTGACTCTAAGATTTCAGAGTTGTCTGAACTCGAAATTACAATTCCATCTTTTTCTGTGCTCTCGTAGCGCTGGGACATATGTGGCGGCACGGATAGATTAGTAGTTTGACGGCTGAAAATAGAGGGATTCAGAACACAAGGTGATTCACAATGACAGATGAATTGAAGGATCGGGTCCCAGATGAGTTTTATGATGGCAAAAAGAGGGATGGGACCTGCATGTTCACAACCAAACCCAAGCCCGTCATTGGCGAGCGAACCTAGTTCATTAAACCAGCTACATGCAAGCTCCTACAAGTATCGCCCGTGGGGGTCCACTCCCCACCGAAGATATGCTTAATACTGCTCTGGGAGGAACAAGATTCGGAGAACTCTTTCTTCTTCCCTACTCGGCGACTTAAGAAAATGGGCATGTTTGAAGAAAGAAACAAGGGGCCAAATATCAAGTAATAAGGACTACATAAAATAGATTTCTTTCCTCGGTACTTGGCAAAAACAACAACAGGAACATCATACAGAAGTTTATGAGTTCCTACACGATCTTTCACTACACGGATATGCGACAAATTTACTACTCGATCATCTGAATCGTCTGTATGCATCAAAACATTTCAACATCCATGTTACTGCAATTTCTATCAAAGCAAGGAATGAATGGGCCAAAGTCGATGCAAACTGGACTACAAAATTAAAGCCACAATATTTAGGATTATCTGATGTCCAAATCAGAAAACTAACGGATCAGTGGATTCCATCCCTCCATCCCAGTTTTTATCCAAACAGTCCATCCTTGCAGGATTAAGAATTAAGTGGACAGCAGTAAGAGGGATGGGAACCTCATGTTCAAAACAGCACCCAAGCACACCAATGGCATGCGAAACCAGTTCATTAAACGAGCAACGTGCGTGCTCTTAGAAGTACCTCTAGTAGGGGTCCACTCCCCACTGAAGATATGCCCAATACTGCTCTGGGAAAAACAAGATTCCGAGAACTCTTTTTTCTTCCCAACTCGGCGACTTAATAAAATGGGCACGATTGAAGAAAGAAACAAGGGGCCAAATATTAACAACATGTGGACTCGAAGCAAAGAATTATCAGAGAATTTGTTTCTTTCTTCTTTCGGAAAGTTCATTATCGAAGTAGTAAGGAGTAAGGACTACATAAAATTGATTTCTCGCCACGGTACTTTGGAAAAAAACGACAACAGGAACATCATACGGAAGTTTATGAGTTCCTACGCGATCTTTCACTACGCGGGTACGCGACAAATTTATTACGCGATCATCTGGATCGTCTGCATGAAACAAAAGATTTCAACATCCATGTTACTACAATTTTTGTCAAAGCAAGGAATGAATGGGCCAAGGTCGATGCAAACTCGACTACCAGATTAAGGCCACATTATTCAGGATTATCTAATGTCCAAATCAGAAAACTAAAGGATAAGTTGATTCTATCCCTCCATCCAAGTTTTTCTCCAAACAGTGCATTGCTACAGGATTATGAATTGAGAGGACCGCAATAAGAGGGATTGTACCAGCAAGTTCAAAACCCCGCCCAAGCCAGTCATTTGTGTGCGAACCCAGTTCATTAAACCAGCTACGTGCATGCTCCTAAAAGTACCGCTAGTGGGGGTCCACTCCCTACCAAAGATATGCCTAATACTGCTCTACGAGGAACAATATTCGGAGAACTCTTTTTTCGTCCCAACCCGGCGACTTAAGAAATTGGGCACGTCCAAAGAAAGAAACATGGGGCCAAAAATCAACAACATATGGAATTGAAGCGAAAAAATATCAGAGAATTTGTTTCTTTCTTTTTTTGGAAAGTTCATTATCGAAGTAGTAAGGACTACATAAAATAGCTATCTTTCCTCGGTATTTGGCAAAAACGACAATAGCAATATCAAACGGAAGTTTATGAGTTCCTACACGATCTTTCACTACGCGAGCACGCGACAGATTTACCACTCAATCCTCTGGATCGTCGACATGCATCAAAAGATTCCAACATCCATGTTACTGCAATTTTTGTCAAAGCAAGGAATGAATGGGCCAAGGTCGATGCAAACTGGATTACCAGATTAAGGACACATCACTCAGGATTATCTGCTGTCCAAATCAGAAAACTAAAGGATAAGTTGATTCAATCCCTCCATCCCAGTTTTTATCCAAACGGTCCGTCGCTGCGGGATTAAGAATTAAGTGGACAGCAATA
Source organism: Umbellularia californica (assembly GCA_028538565.1). NCBI lineage: Eukaryota > Viridiplantae > Streptophyta > Magnoliopsida > Laurales > Lauraceae > Umbellularia > Umbellularia californica. The sequence goes on from JAPQWN010000003.1 coordinate 20,489,357, forward strand.
AGAGGGATGGGACCTACATGTTCAAAACCCCACCCAACCCCGTTAATAGCGAGTGAACTCAAACAGTAAACAGGCTACGTGCATGCTCCTACAAATACCGCTAGTGGAGGTCCACTCCCCACCGAAGTTATGCCCAATACTGCTCTAGGAGGAACAATATTCGGAGAACTCTTTCTTCTTCCCAACTCGGCGACTTAAGAAAATGGGCATGTCTGAAGAAAGAAACAAGGGGCCAAATATCAACAACATGTGGACTTGAAGCGAAGAATGATCAGTGAATTTCTTCCTTTCTTCTTTCGGAAAGTTCAATATCGAAGTAGTAGGGACTACATAAAACTGATTTCTGCCCACGGTACTTGGCAAAAACAACAACAGGAACATCAAATGGAAATTTATGAGTTCCTACACGGTCTTTCAGTAAGCAGGTACGCGACAGAATTACTATGCGATCATCTGTATCGTCTGCATGCATGAAAAGATTTCAACATCCATGTTACTGCAATTTTTATCAAAGCAAGGAATGAATGGGCCAAGGTCGATGCAAACGGGACTTCAAGATTTAGGCCACATTATTCAGGATTATCTGATGTCCAAATCAGAAAACTAAAGGATCAGTTGATGCAATCCCTCCATCCTAGTTTTTATCCAAATGGTACATCGCTACCGGATTAAGAATTAAGTGGACAGCAATAAGAGGGATGGGACCTGCATGTTCACAACCCCACCCAACCCTGTCAATGGCAAGCGAACCCAGTTCACTAAACCGGCTACGTGCGTGCTCCTATAGGTACCACTAGTGGGGGTACACTCCCCACCGAAGTTATGCCCAATAATGCTTTGTGAGGAACAATATTTGAAGAACTCTTTTTTCTTCCCAACTCGGCGACCTAAGAAAATGGGCACGTCCGAAGAAAGAAACAAGGGGCCAAATATCAACAACATGTGGACTCGAAGTGAAGAATTAACAATGAATTTGTTTCTCACTTCTTTCGGAAAGTTCATTATCAAAGTAGTAAGGACTACATAAAATTGAATTCTCTCCACGGTACTTGGCAAAAACGACAACAGCAACATCAAAAGGAAAGTTTGAGTTCATACTTGGCGACAGAATTACTACGCCATCATCTAGATCGTCTGCATGCATCAAAAGATCTCAGCATCCATGTTACTGCAATTTTTGTCAAATCAAGGAATGAATGGGCCAAGGTCGATGCACACTGGACTACCAGATTAAGGCCACATTATTCAGGATTATCTGATGTCCTAATCAGAAAACTAAAGGATAGGTTGATTCCATCCCTCCATTCTAGTTTTTATCTAAACGGTCCATCGCTGCAATATTAAGAATTAAGTGGATAGCAATAAGAGGGAAGGACCCGCATGTTCAAAACCCCACCCAAGCTCATCATTTGCGAGCAAACCCAGTTCATTAAATCGGCTACGTGCGTGCTCGAAAAAGTCCCGCTAGTGGGGGTCGACACCCCACCTAAGATATGCCCAATACTGCTCTCGGAGGAACAAGATTCGGAGAACTCTTTTTTCTTCCCAACTCAACCACTTTAGAAAAAGGGCACGTCCGAAGAAACAAACAAGGGGCCAAAATCAAAAACATCTGGACTCGAAGCAAAGAATTATCAGGGAATTTGTTTCTTTCTTCTTTTGGAAAGTTCATTGTCGATGTTGTAAGGACTACATAAAATAGATTTCTCTCCTCGGTAATTGGCAAAAACGACAACAGGAACATCAAACAGAAGTCTATGAGTTCCTACAAGGTCTTTCACTATGCGGGTACGTGACATATTTACTTCGCGATCATCTGGACTGTCTGCATGCATCGAAAGATATCAACATCCATGTTACTGCAATTTTTGTCAAAGCAAGGAATGAATGGGCCAACGTTGATGCAAACTACACTCCTAGTTTCAGGCCATAGTATTCAGGATGATCTAATGGCCAAATCAGAAAATAAAAAGATCAGTTGATTCCATCCATCAATCCCAGTTTTTATCCAAACCGTCCATCGTTGCAGGATTAAGAATTAAGTGGACAGCAATAAGAGGGATGGGACCAACATGTTCACAACTACAACAAAGCCCGTCATTAGCGAGCGAACCCAGTTCATTAAAACGGCAACATGTGTGCTCCTACAAGTACCGCTAGTCGGGGTCCACTCCCCACAGAAGATATGCCCAATACTGCTCTGAGAGGAACAAGATTCGGAGAACTCTTTTTTCTTCCCGACTCGGCGACTTAAGAAAGTGGGGACGTCCGAAGAAAGAAAAAAGGGGCCAAATATCAACATGTGGACTCGAAGCGAATAATTATCAGTGAATTTGTTTCTTTGTTCTTTCGAAAAGTTCATTATCGTAGTATGGACTACATAAAATAGATATCCTACACGATCTTTCACTACGCCGGTACGTGACATATTTACTACACTATCATCTGATCATCTGCACGCATCAAAAGATTTCAACATCCATGTTACTGCAATTTTTGTCAAAGCAAAGAATGAATGGGCCAATGTCGATGCAGACTAGACAACCAGATTATGGCCACATTATTCAGGATTATCTGATGTCCGAATCAGAAAACTAAAGGATCAGTTATTTCATCCCCCCATCCCAGTTTTTATCCAAACTGTCCATCGCTGTAGGATTATGAATTAAGAGGACCGCAATAATAGCATTGGGACCTGCATGTTCAAAACCATATCCAAGCCCGTAATTTGTGCGCGAACCTAGTTCATTAAACCAGCTACGTGCGTGCGCCTAAAAGTACCGCTGGTGGGGTCCACTCCCCACCGGAGATATGCCCAATACCGCTTTGCGAGGACCAATTTTTGGAGAACTCTTTTTTCTTCCAAACCCGGCGACATAAGAAATTGGGCACGTCCGAAGAAAGAATCAAGGGCCCAAATATCAACAACATCTGAACTCGAAGCGAAGAATTATCAGTGAATTTGTTTCTTTCTTTCGGAAAGTTCATTATCGAAGTAGTAAGGAATACATAAAATAAATTTCTCTCCTCGGTACTTGGCAAAAACAACAACAACAACATCAACAGGAAGTGTATGAGTTCCTACAAGATCTTTCACTATGCGGGTACGCGACAAATATACTACACGGTCATCTGGATCGTCTGCATGCATCAAAAGATTTCAACATCCATGTTACTACAGTTTTTGTCAAAGCAAGGAATGAATGGGCCAAGGTCGATGGAAACTGGATTACCAGATTAAGGCTACATTATTCGGGATTATCTGATCTCCAAATCAGAAAACTAAAGGATCAGTTGATCCAATCCCTCCATCACGGTTTTTATCCAAACGGTCCATCGCTGCAAGATTAAGAATTAAGTGAACGGCAATAAGAGGAATGCGACCTGCATGTTCACAACTCCACCCAACACCGTCAACGGCGAGGAAACCCAATTCACTAAATCGGCAATGTGCCTGCTCCAATAAGTACCGCTGGTGGTTCTCCACTCCCCACCGAAGTTATGCCCAATACTGCTCTGGGAGGAACCATATTCGTAGAAGTCTTTTTTCATCCCGACTTGACGACTTAAGAAAATGGGAATGCCCGAAGAAACAAGGGGCCAAATATCAACAACATGTGGACTTGAAGCGAAAAATTATCAGTGCATTTGTTTCTTTCTTCTTTCGGAAAGTTCATTATCGAAGTAGTAGGGACTACATAAAATTGATTTCTCCCCACTGTACTAGGCAAAAACGACAACGGGAACATCAAACGGAAGTTTATGACTTCCTACACGCTCTTTCAGTTCGCGGGTACGCGACAGATTTACTACGCAATCGTCTAGGTCGTCTACATGCATCAAAAGATTTCAACATCCATGTCACCGCAATTTCTGTCAAAGCAAGGAATGAATGGGCCAAGGTCGATGCAGACTGGACTACCAGATTCAGGCCACATTATTCAGGGTTATCTGATGTCCAAATCAGAAAACTAAAGGATCGGTTGATTCAATCCCTCCATCCCGGTGTTTATCTAAAGGGTCCATCGCCACAGGATTAAGAATTAAGTGGATAGCATTAGGAGGGATGGGACTTGCACGTTCACAATCCCACCCAAACCCGTCAACGGCGAGCAAACCCAGTTCACTAAATCGGCAACGCATGTCCTCCTATAAGTACCGCTAGTGGGGGTCCACTCCCCACCGAAGTTATGCCCAATACGGCACTAGGAGGAACCATATTGGGAGAACTCTTTTTTCATCCCAACTCGACGACTTAAGAAAATGGGCATGTCCGAAGAACGAAACAAGGGGCCAAATATGAACAACATGTGGACTCGAAACGAAGAATTATTAGCGAATTTGTTTCTTTCTTCTTTCAGAAAGTTCATTATTGAAGTAGTACGGACTACATAAAATTGATTTCTCCCCACGGTACTTGGCAAAAACGACAACGGGAACATCAAACGGAAGTTTATGACATCCTACACGGTCTTTCAGTACGCGAGTACACGACAGATTTACTACGCGATCATCTGGATCATCTGCATGCATCAAAAGATTTCAACATCCAAATAAAAAAAGAAAAGGATTAGTTGATCCAATCCCTCCATCCCAGTTTTTATCCAAACGGTCCATCGCTGCGGGATTAAGAATCAAGTGGACGGCAATAAGAGGGATGGGACCTGCACGTTCACAACCCTGTCAACGGCGAGCAAACCCAATTCACTAAATCGGCAAAGTGCATGCTCCTATAAGTACCACTAGTGGTGATCCACTCCCCACCGAAGTTATGCCAAATACTGCTCTGGGAGGAACCATATTCGTAGAACTCTTTTTTCATCCCAACTCGGGGACTTAAGAAAATGGGCATGTCCGAAGAAAGAAACAAGGGGCCATATGTCAACAACATGTGGACTCGAAGCGAAGAATAATCAGTGAATTTGTTTCTTTCTTCTTTCGGAAAGTTCATTCTCGAAGTAGTAGGGACTACATAAAATTGATTTCTCCCCACGATACTTGGATAAAACAACAACAGGAACATCAAACGGAAGTTTATGACATCCTACACAGTCTTTCAGTACGCGAGTACGCAACAGATTTACTACGCGATCATCTGGATTGTCTGCATGCATCAAAAGATTACAACATCCAAATAAAAAAACTAAAGGATCAATTGATCCAATCCCTCCATCCCGTTTTTTATCCAAATGGTCTACCACTGCAGGATTAAGAATTAAGTGGACAACAATAAGAGGGATGGGACCTGCATGTTCACAACCCCACCCAACCACGTCAACAGCGAGCAAACCCAGTTCAATAAATCGACAATGTGCCTGCTCCTATAAGTACCGCTAGTGGGGGTCCACTCCCCACCGAAGTTATGCCCAATACTACTCTGGGAGGAACCATATTTGTAGAACTCTTTTTTCATTACAACTCGGCGACTTAAGAAATTGGGCATGTCTGAAGAAAAAAACAAGGGGCCAAATATCAACAACATGTGGACTCGAAGCGAAGAATTATCAGTGAATATGTTTCTTTCTTCTTTCAAAAAGTTTATTATCGAAGTAGTAGGGACTACATAAAATTGATTTCTCCCTATAGCACTTGGCAAAAACGACAACGGGAACATCAAACATAAGTTTTTGACTACCTACACGGTCCTTCACTACGCGAGTACGCGACAGATTTACTACGCGATCATCTGGATCGTCTGCATGCATCAAAAGATTTCATCATCCTTGTTACTGCAATTTATGTCAAAGCAAGGAATGAATGGGCCAAGGTCGAAGCAAAATGGACTACCAAATTCAGACCACATTATTCAGCGTTATCCGATGTCCAAATCAGAAAACTAAAGGATTAGTTCATACAATCCCTCCCTCCCGGTTTTTATCCAAACGGTCCATCGATGCAGGATTAAGAATTAAGTGGACAGCAATAAGAGGGATGAGACCTGCACGTTCACAATACCACCCAACACCATCAATGGGGTGCAAACCCAGTTCACTAAATCGGCAACGTGCGTGCTCCTATAAGTACCGCTAGTGGGGGTCCACTCCCCACCGAAGTTATGCTCTGGGAGGAACCATATTCGGAGAATTCTGTTTTCATCCCAACTCGGCGACTTAAGAAAATGGGCAAGTTCAAAGAAAGAAATAAGGGGCCAAATATCAACAACATGTGGACTCGAAGAAAAGAATTATCAGTGAATTTGTTTCTTTCTTATTTCGGAAAGTTAATTATCGAAGTAGTAGGTACTTGGCAAAAACGACAACGGGAACATCAAACGGAAGTTTATGAGTTCCTACATACTCTTTTAGTACGCGAGTACGCGACAGATTTACTACGCGAACATCTGGATCGTCCACATGCTTCAAAAGATTTCAACCTCCATGTTACTCCAATTTCTGTCAAAGCAAGGAATGAATGGGCCAAGGTCGATGCAAACTGGACTACCAACTTCAGTCCACATTATTCAGGATTATCTGATGTCCAATCACCAATCTAAAGGATCAGTTCATCCAGTTCAGCCCGGTTTTTATCCAAACGGTCCATCGATGCAAGATAAAGAATTAAGTGGACAGCAATACGAGGGATGGGACCTGCATGTTCACAACCCCACCCAACCCCGTCAACGGTGAGCAAACCCAGTTCGCTAAATCAGCAACGTGCGTGCTCCTATAAGTACCGCTAGTGGGGGTCCACTCCCCACCGAAGTCATGCCCAATACTGGTCTGGGAGGAACCATATTCAGAGAAGTCATTTTTCATCCCAACTCGGCGACTTAAGAAAATGGGCATGTTCGAATAAAGAAACAAGGGGCCAAATATCAACAATATGTGGACTCGAAGCGAAGAATTATCAATGAATTTGTGTATTTCTTCTTTCGGAAAGTTCATTTTCGAACTAGTAGGGACTACATAAAATTGATTTCTCCCGATGGTACTTGGCAAAAACGACAATAGGAACATCAAACGGAAGTTTATGAGTTCCTACCCGGTTTTTGAGCATGCGAGTACGCGACAGATTTACAACGCGATCATCTGGATCGTCTACATGCATCAAAATATTTCAACATCCATGTCACTGCAACTTTTGTCAAAGCAAAGAATGAATGGGCCAATGTCGATGCAAACTGGACAACCAGATTCAGTCCACATTATTCAGGATTATCTGATGTCCAATCACCAATCTAAAGGATCAGTTCATCCTGGTTTATGCAAACGGTCCATCGATCCAGGACTAAGAATTAAGTGGACAGCAATAACAGGGATGGGACCTGCATGTTCACAACCCCACCCAACCTCGTCAACGGCGAGCAAACCCATATCACTAAATCGGCAACGTGCGTGCTCCTATAAGTACCGCTAGTGGGGGTCCACTCCCCACCGAAGTCATGCCCTATACAACTCTGGGAGGAACCATATTCGGAGAAGTCATTTCTCATCACAACTCGGCGACTTAAGAAAATGGGCATGTCCGAAGAAAGAAACAAGTGGCCAAATATCAACAAGATGTGGACTCAAAGCGAAGAATTATCATTGAATTTGTTTCTTTCTTCTTTCGGAAAGTTCATTATCGAAGTAGTAGGGACAACATAAAATTGATTTGTCCCCGCAGTGCTTGGCAAAAACGACAACGGGAACATCAAAAGGTAGTTTATGAGTTCCTACATGCTCTTTCAGTACGCGAGTACGCGACAGATTTACTACGCGATCATCTGAATCGTCTGCATGCATCAAAAGATTTCAACATCCACGTTACTCCAATTTCTGTCAAAGCAAGGAATGAATGGGCCAAGGTCGATGCAAACAGGACTACCAGATACAGGCCACATTTTTCAGGGTTACTTGATTTCCAAATCATAAAAGTAAAGGATCAATTCATCCAATCCGTCCATCCCGATTTTTATCCAAACGGTCCATCGATGCAGGATTAAGAAATAAGTGGACAGCAATAAGAGAGATGGGACTTGCATGTTCACAACCCCACCCAACCCCGTCAACGGCGAGCAAACCCAGTTCACTAAATCGGCAACGTGCGTGCTCCGATAAGAACCGCTAGTGGGGGTCCACTCCCCACCGAAGTCATGCCCAATACTGCTCTGGGACGAATCTTATTCAGAGAAGTCATTTTCCATCCCAACTTGGCGACTTAAGAAAATGGGCATGTCCGAATAAAGAAACAAGGGGCCGAATATCAACAACATGCGCACTCGAAGCGAAGAATTATCAATGAATTAGTCTCTTTCTTCTTTCGGAAAGTTCATTTTCGAACTAGTAGGGACAACATAAAATTGATTTCTCCCCACGGTACTTGGCAAAAATGACAATAGGAACATCAAACGGAAGTTTATGAGTTCCTACACGGCTTCTGAGTATGCGAGTACGCGACAGATTTCCTACGCGATCATCGGGATCGTCCGCATGCATCAAAAGATTTCAACATCCATGTTACTCCAATTTCTGTCAAAGCAAGGAATGAATGGGCCAAGGTCGATGCAAACTGGACTACCAGATTCAATCCACATTATTCAGGATTATCTGACATCCAAATCATAAATCTAAAGGATCAGTTCAACCAGTTCATCCCCGTTTTTATCGAAACGGTCCATCGATGCAGGATTAAGAATTAAGTGGACAGCAATAAGAGGGATGGGAATTGCATGTTCACAACCCCACCCAAACCCGTCAACGGCGAGCAAACCCAGTTCACTAAATCGGCATAGTGCGTGCTCCTATAAGTACCGCTAGTGGGGGTCCACTCCCCACTGAAGTCATACCCAATACTGCTCTGGGAGGAACCATATTCGGAGAAGTCATTTTTCATCCCAACTCGACGACTTAAGAAAATGGGCATGTCCGAAGAAAGAAACAAGGGGCCAAATATCAACAACATGTGGACTCGAAGCGAAGAATTATCAATGAACTTGTTTCTTTCTTCTTTCGGAATGTTCATTATCGAAGCAGTAGGGAATAAATAAAATTGATTTCTCCCCACGGTACTTGGCAAAAACGACAACGGGAACATCAAATGGAAGTATGAGTTCCTACACGCTTTTTCAGTACGCAACAGATTTACTACGTGATCATCTGGATCGTCTGCTTGCATCAAAAGATTTCAACATCCACGTTACTGCAATTTTTGTCAAAGCAAGGAATGAATGGGCCAAGGTCGATGCAAACTAGACTACCAGATTCATGGCACATTATTCAAGGTTATCTAAGGTCAAAATAAAAAAACTAAAGGACCAGTTCATCCAATCCCTCTTTCCCGGTTTTTATCCAAACGGTCCATCGTTGCAAGATTAAGAATTAAGTGGACAGCAATAAAATGGAAGGGACCTGCACATTCACAATCCCACCCAACCCCGTCAACAGCGAGCAAACCCAGTTCACTAAATCGGCAACGTGCGTGCTCCTATAAGTACCGCTAGTAGGGGTCCACTCCCCACCGAAGTCATGCCCAATACTGCTCTGGGAGGAACCATATTCGGACAAATCATTTTTCATCCCAACTCGGCGACTTAAGAAAATGGGCATATTCGAAGAAAGAAATAAGGGGCCAAATATCAACAACATGCGGACTCGAAGTGAAGAATTATCAATGAATTTGTTTCTTTCTTCTTTCGGAAAGTTCATTATCTAAGTAGTAGGGACTACATAAAATTGAATTCTCCCAACGGTACTTGCCAAAAACGACAACAGGAACATCAAAAGGAAGTTTATGACTTCCTACACGGTCTTTCAGAACGCGAGTATGCGACGGATTTACTTCGCGATCATCTGGATCGTCTGCATGCATCAAAAGATTTGAACATCCATGTTACTGCAATGTTTGTCAAAGCAAGGAATGAATGGGCCAAGGTTGATGCAAACTGGACTACCAGATTCAGGTCACATTATTCAGGGTTATCTGATGTCCAAATCAAAAAACTAAAGAATCAGTTCATCCAATCCCTCCATCCCGGTTTTTATCCAAACGGTCCATCGATGCAGGATAAAGAATTAAGTGGACAACAATAAGAGGGATGGGGCCTGCATGTTCAGAACCCCACCAAACCCCGTCAACGGCGAGCAAACCCAGTTCACTAAATCGGCAACGTGCGTGCTCCTATAAGTACCGCTAGTGGGGGTCCACTCCCCACCGAAGTCATGCCCAATACTGCTTTGGGAGGAACCATATTCGGAGAAGTCATTTTTCATCCCAACTCGGCGACTTAAGAAAATGGGCATGTCCAAAGAAAGAAACAAGGTGCCAAAGATCAACAACATGTGGATTCGAAGCGAAGAATTATCATTGAATTTGTTACTTTCTTCTTTCGTAAAGTACATTATCGAAGTAGTAGGGACTACATAAAATTGATTTCTCCCCGCGGTACTTGGAAAAAACGACAACAGGAACATCAAACAGAAGTTTATGAGTTCCTACATGCTCTTTCAGTACGCGAGTACGCGACAGATTTACTAAGCGATCATCTGGATCGTCTGCATGCATCAAAAGATTCCAACATCCATGTTACTGCAATTTCAATCAAAGCAAGGAATGAATGGGCCAAGGTCGATGCAAACTAGACTAGTAGATTCAGGCCACATTATTCAGAGTTACCTAATGTCCAAATCCTAAAACTAAAGGATCAGTTCATCCAATCCCTCCATCCCGGTTTTTATCCAAACGGTCCATCACTGCAGGATTAAGAATTAAGTGGACAGCAATAAGAGGGATGGGACCCACACATTCACAATCCCACCCAACCCAGTCAACAGCGAGCAAACCCATTTCACTAAATCGGCAATGTGCGTGCTCCTATAAGTACCGGTAGTGGGGGTCCACTCCCCACCAAAGTTATGGCCAATACTACACTCCGAGGAACCATATTCGCAGAACTCTTTTTTCAACGCAACTTGGCGGCTTAAGAAAATGGGCATGTCCGAGGAAAGAAACAAGGGGCCTAATATCAACAACATGTGGACTCGAAGCGAAGAATTATCAACGAATTTGTTTCTTTCTTCTGTCGGAAAGTTCATTATCGAACTAGTAGGGACGACATAAAATTGATCTCTCCCCACGGTACTTGGCAAAAACGACAACAGGAACATCAAAAGGAAGATTATGAGTTACTACACGGTTTTTTAGCATGCGAGTACACGACAAATTTACTACTCGATCATCCGGATCGTCTGCATGCATCAAAAGATTTCAACATCCATGATACCGCAATTTTTTTCAAAGCAAGGAATGAATGAGCCAAGGTTGATGCAAATTGGACTACTTGATTCAGGCCACATTATTCAGGGTTATCTGATGTCCAAATCAGAAAACTAAAGGACCTTTTCATCCAATCCCTCCATCCCGGTATTTATCCAAAAGTTCCGTCGCTGCAGGATTAAGAATTAAGTGAACAGCAATAAGAGGGATGGGACCTGCACGTTCACAATCGCACACAACCCCATCAATGGCGAGCAAACCCAGTTCACTAAATCGGCAACCTGCGTCCGCCTAGAAGTACCGCTAGTAGGGGTCCACTCCCAACCGAAGTTATCCCCAATACAGCTCTGGGAGGAACCATATTCGGAGAACTCTTTTTTCATCCCAACTCGGTGACTTAAGAAAATGGGCCAGTCCAAATAAAGAAACAAGGGGCCAAATATCAACAACATGTGGACTCTAAGTGAATAATTATCAGTGAATTTGTTTCTCTCTTCCATTGGAAAGTTCATTATCGAAGCAGTAGGGACTACATAAAATTGATTTCACCCCACGGTACTTGGGAAAAACGACAACGGGAACATCAAACGGAAGTTTAGAGTTCTACATGCTCTTTTAGCATGAGAGTACGCAACAAATTTACTACGCGATCATCTGGATCGTCTCCATGCATCAAAAGATTCCAACATCCATGTTACTGCAATTTCAGTCAAAGCAAGGAATGAATGGGCCAAGGTCGATGCAAACTGGACTACCAGATTCAGGCCACATTATTCAGGGATGTCAGAAGTCCAAATCAGAAAACTAAAGGATCAGTTCATCCAATCCCTCCATCCCGGTTTTTATCCAAACGGTCCATCAATGCAGGATTAAGAATTATGTGGACAACAATAAGAGGGATGGGACATGCATGTTATTAACCCCACCCAACCCCGTCAACGGCGAGCAAACCCAGTTCATTACATCGGCAACGTTCGTGCTCCTGAAAGTACCGCTAGTGGGGGACCACTCCCCACCAAAGTTATGCCCAATACTACTCTCGGAGGAACCATATTCGGAGAACTCTTTTTTCAACCTAACTTGGCGACTTAAGAAAATGGGCATGTCCGAAGAAAGAAACAAGGGGCCAAATATCAACAACATGTGGACTCGAAGCGAAGAATTATCAGTGAACTTGTTTCTTTCTTCTTTCGGAATGTTCATTATCGAAGCAGTAGGGACTAAATAAAATTGATTTCTCCCCATGGTACTTGGCAAAAACGACAACGGGAACATCAAACGGAAGTTTATGTGTTTCTACACGGCTTTTGAGGATGCGAGTACGCGACAGATTTACAACGCGATCATCTGGATCGTCTGCATGCATCAAAAGATTTCAATATCCATGTTACTGCAATTTTTGTCGAAGCAAAGAATGAATGGGCCAAGGTCGATGCAAACTGGACTATAAGATTCAGTTCACATTATTCAGGATTATCTGATGTCCAAATCATAAATCTAAAGGATCAGTTCATCCAATCACCCCCATCCCAGTTTTTATCCAAACGGACCATCAATGCAGGATTAAGAATTAAGTGGACAGCACTAAGAGGGACGGGACCTGTATGTTCACAACCCCACCCAACCCCATCATCAGCGAGCAAAGCCAGTTCACTAAATCGGCAACGTGCGTGCTCCTATAAGTAACGCTAGTGGGGATCCACTCCCCACCGAAGTCATACCAAATACTACTCTGGGAGGAAGCATATTCGGAGAAGTCATTTTTCATCCCAACTGGGTGACTTAAGAAAATGGGCATGTTCGAAGAAAGAAACAAGGGGCCAAATATCAACAACATGTGGACTCGAAGCGAAGAATTATCATTGAATTTGTTTCTTTCTTCTTTCGGAAAGTTCATTATTGAAGGAGTAGGGACTACATAAAATTGATTTCTCCCCGCGGTACTTGGCAAAAACGACAACGGGAACATCAAACGGATGTTTATGAGTTCCTACACGCTCTTTCAATACGCGACAGATTTACTACGCGTTCATCTGGATCGTCTGCTTGCATCAAAAGATTTCAACATCCATGTTACTGCAATTTTTGTCAAAGCAAGGAATGAATGGGCCAAGGTGGATGCAAACTGGACTACCAGATTCAAGGAACATTATTTAGGGTTATCTAATGTCAAAATCAGAAAACAAAAGAATCAGTTCATCCAATCCCTCCATCCCGGTTTTGATCCAAACGGTCCATCGCAGCCAGATTAAGAATTAAGTGGAATGTAATAAGAGGGACGGGACCTGCACGTACACAATCCCACTCAACCCCTTCAACGGCGAGCAAACCAAGTTCACTTAATCGGCAACGTGCGTGCTCGTATAAGTACCGCTAGTGGGGGTCCACTCCCCACCGAAGTCAAGCCCAATACAGCTTTGAGACGAACCATATTCGGAGAACTGTTTTTTCATCCCAACTCGGCGACTTAAAATTTATTTCTCCCCACACTATTTGGCAAAAACGACAACGGGAACATCAAAAGGAAGATTATGAGTTCCTACACGGCTTTTGAGCATACGAGTATGCGACAAAATTACTACGCGATCATCTGGATCTTCTGCATGAATCAAAAGATTTCAACATCCATGACACTGCAATTTTTCTCAAACAAGGAAGGAATGGGCAAAGGTCGATGCAAACTGGACTACTAGACTCAGGCCACATTATTCAGGGTTATCTGATGTCCAAATAAGAAAACAAAAAGATCAGTTCATCCCGGTTTTTATCCAAATGGTCCATCGATGCAGGATTAAGAATTAAGAGGATAACAATACGAGGGATGGGACCTGCATGTTAACAACCCCATCCAACCCCGTCAACGGCAAGCAAACCCAGTTCACTAAATCGGCAACGTGCATGCTCCTATAAGTACCGTTAGTGGGGGACCACTCCCCACCGAAGTCATGCCCAATACTGCTCTGGGAGGAGCCATATTCAGAGAAGTCATTTTTCATCCCAACTCAGCAACTTAAGAAAATGGGCATGTCCGAATAAAGAAACAAGGGGCCAAATATCAACAACATGTGGACTCGAAGCGAAGAATTATCATTGAATTTGTTTCTTTCTTCTATCGGAAAGTTCATTATCGAAGTAGTAGGGACTACAAAAATTGATTTCTCCCCCTGGTACTTGGCAAAAACGACAACGGGAACATCAAACGGAAGTTTATGAGTTCCTACATGTTCTTTCAGTACGCGAGTACATGACAGATTTACTACGCGGTCATCTGGATCGTCTGCATGCATCAAAAGATTTCAACATCCATGTTACTCCAATGTCTGTCAAAGCAAGGAATGAATGGGCCAAGGTCGATGCAAACTGGACTACCAGATTCAGGACACATTATTCAGAGTTATCTAATGTCCAAATCATAAAACTAAAGGATCAGTTCATCCAATCCCTCCATCCCGGTTTTTATCCAAACGGCCCATCGATGCAGGATTAATAATTAAGTGGACAGCAATAAAAGGGATTGGACCTGCATGTTCACAACCACACCCAATCCCGTCAACGGCGAGCAAACCCAGTTCACTAAATCGGCAACGTGCGTGCTCCTACAATTACCGCTAGTGGGGGGCCACTCCCCACCAAAGTCATGCCCAATACTGCTCTGGGAGGAACCATATTCGGAGAATTCATTTTTCATCCCAACCCGGCGACTTAAGAAAATGGGCATGTCCGAAGAAAGAAACAAGGGGCCAAATATCAACAACATGCGGACTCGAAGCGAAGAATTATGAATGAATTTGTTTCTTCTTTCTTTCGGAAAGTTCATTTTTGTACCCAATTACCCCTATACGTACCGCTAGTGGCGGTCCACTCCCCACCGAAGTTATGCCCAATACTGCTCTGGGAAATACCTTATTCGGAGAACTCTTTTTTCATCCCAACTCGGCGACTTAAGAAAATGGGAATGTCCGAAGAAAGAAACAAGGGGCCAAATATCAACAACATGTGGACACGAAGCGAAGAATTATCATTGAATTTGTTTCTTTCTTCTTTCGGAAAGTTCATTACTGAAGTAGTAAGGACTACATAAAATTGATTTCTCCCCACGGTACTTGGCAAAAACGACAATGGGAACATCAAACGGAAGTTTATGAGTCCCTACACGCTCTTTCAGAACGCGACAGATTTACTACGCCTTCATCTGGATCGTCTGCTTGCATCAAAAGATTTCAACATCCACATTACTGCAATTTTTGTCAAAGCAAGGAATGAATGGGCCAAGATGGATGCAAACTGGACTACCAGATTCAAGGAACATTATTCAGGGTTATCTAATGTCAAAATCAGAAAACAAAAGAATCAGTTCATCCAATCCCTCCATCCCGGTTTTGATCCAAACGGTCCATCGCAGCAGGATTAAGAATTAAGTGGACAGCAATAAGAGGGACGGGACCTACACGTACACAATCCCACTCAACCCCTTCAACGGCGAGCAAACCCAGTTCACTTAATCGGCAACGTACGTGCTCGTATAAGTACCGCTAGTGGGGGTCCACTCCCCACCGAAGTCAAGCCCAATACAGCTTTGAGACGAACCATATTCGGAGAACTGTTTTTTCATCCCAACTCGGCGACTTAAGAAAATGGACATGTCCGAAGAAGGAAACAAGTGGCCAAATATCAACAACATGTGGACTCGAAGCGAAGAATTATCAGTGAATTTGTTTCTTTCTTCTTTCGGAAAGTACATTATCGAACTAGTAGGGACTACATAAAATTGATTTCTCCCAAAGGTACTTGGCAAAAACGACAACGGGAACATCAAACAGAAGATGGACATATCCGAAGAAAGAAACAAGTGGCCAAATATCAACAACATGTGGACTTGAAGCGAAGAATTATCAGTGAATTTGTTTCTTTCTTCTTTCGGAATGTTCATTATCGAACTAGTAGGGACTACATAAAATTGATTTCTCCCAACGGTACTTGGCAAAAACGACAACGGGTACATCAAACAGAAGATTATGAGTTCCTACACGGCTTTTGAGCATGCGAGTACGCGACAGAATTACTACGCGATCATCTGGATCGTCTGCACGAATTAAAAGATTTTAAAATCCATGACAATGCAATTTTTGTCAAAGCAAGGAATAAATGGGCCAAGGTCGATGCAAACTGGACTACTAGATTCAGGCCATTATTCAGGGTTATCTGAGGCCCAAATCAGAAAACTAAAGGATCAGTTCATCCAATCCCTCCATCCCGGTTTTTATCCAAACGGTCCATCGTTGCAGGATTAAGAATAAAGTGGACAGCAATTACAGGGATTGGACCTACACCTTCACAATCCCACCCACCCCGTCAACGGCGAACAAACCCAGTTCACTAAATCGGCAACGTGCGTGCTCCTATAAGTACCGCAAGTGGGGGTCCACTCCCCACCAATGTCATGCCCAATACTGCACTGGGAGGAACCATATTCGGAGATGTCATTTTTCATCCCAACTCGGCGACTTAAGAAAATGGGCATGTCCGAAGAAAGAAACAAGGGGCCAAATAACATCATGTGGACTCGAAGTGAAGAATTATCAATGAATTTGTTTCTTTCTTCTTTCGGAAAGTTCATTATCGAAGTAGTAGGGACAACATAAAATTGAATTCTCCCAACAGTACTTGCCAAAAACGACAACAGGAACATCAAACGGAAGTTTATGACTTCCTACACGGTCTTTCAGAACGCGAGTATGCGACGGATTCACTACGCGATCATCTGGATCGTCTGCATGCATCAAAAGATTTCAACATCCATGTTACTGCAGTGTTTCTCCAAGCAAGGAATGAATGGGCCAAGGTCGATGCAAACTGGACTACCAGATTCAAGTCACATTATTCAGGGTTATCTGATGTCCAAATCAGAAAAATAAAGGATCAGTTCATCCATTCCCTCCATCCCGGTTTTTATCCAAACGGTCAATTGTTGTAGGATTAAGAAATAAGTGGACAGCAATAAGAGGGATGGCACCTGCACCTTCACAATCCCACCCAACCCCGTCAACGGCGAGCAAACCCAGTTCCCTAAATCGGCATCATGCGTCCTCCTATAAGTACCGCTAGTGGGGGTCCACTCCCCACCGAAGTTATGCCTAATACTGCTCTAGGAGGAACCGTATTTACAGAACTATTTTTTCATCCCTACTCGGTGACTTAAGAAAATGGGCATGTCCGAAGAAAGAAAGGGGCCAAATATCAACATGTGGACTCCAAGCGAAGAATTATCAGTGAACTTGTTTCTTTCTTCTTTGGAAATGTTCATTATCAAAGCAGTAGGGAGTACATAAAATTGATTTCTCCGCACCGTACTTGGCAAAAACGACAACGGGAACATCAAACGGAAGTTTATAGCTTCCTACACGCTCTTTCAGTACGCAAGTACGCGACAGAATTACGACACGATCATCTGGATCATCTGCATGCATCAAAAGATTACAACGTCTATGTTACTGCAATTTTTGTCAAAGCAAGGAATGAATGGGCCAAGGTCGATGCAAACTAAACCACCAGATTCAGGCCTCATTATTCAGGGTTACCTGATTTCCAAATCAGAAAACTAAAGGATCAGTTCATCAATCCCTCCATACCGGTTTTTATCCAAACGGTCCATCGATGCAGGAATAATAATTAAGAGGACAACAATAAGAGGGATGGGACCTGCATGTTATTAACTTCACCCAACCCCGTCAACGGTGAGCAAACCCAGTTCACTATATCGGCAACGTGCGTCCTCCTATAAATACCGCTAGTGGGTGTCCACTCCCCACCGAAGTTATTCCCAATACTGCTATGGGAGGAACCATATTCGGAGAACACTTTTTTCATGACAACTCGATGACTTAAGAAAATGGGCATGTCCGATGAAAGAAAAAAGGGGCCAAATATCAACAACATGTGGACTCGAAGCGAAGAATTATCAATGAACTTGTTTCTTTCTTCTTTCGGAATGTTCATTATCGAAGCAGTAGGGACTACATAAAATTGATTTCTCCCAACGGTACTTGGCAAAAACGACAACGGGAACATCAAACGGAAGTTTATGAGTTCCTACACGCACTTTCAGTATGCGACAAATTTACTACGCTTTCATCTGGATCGTCTGCTTGCATCAAAAGATTTCAACATCCACGTTACCGCAATTTTTGTCAAAGCAAGGAATGAATGGGCCAATGTCGATGCAAAGTGGACAACCAGATTCAAGGCTCATTATTCAAGGTCATCTAATGTCAAAATCGGAAAACTAAAGGATCGGTTCAACCAATCCCTCCATCCCCGGTTTTGATCCAAAAGGTCCATCGCTGCAGGATTAAGAATTAAGTGGACAACAATAAGAGGGATGGGACCTGCATGTTCACAATCCTACCCAACCCGTCAACGGCGAGCAAACCCAGTTCACTAAATCGGCAACGTGCGTGCTCCTATAAGTACCGCTAGTGGGGGTCCACTCCCCACTGAAGTCATGCCCAATACTGCTTTGGTAGGAACCATATTCGGAGAAGTCATTTTTCATCCCAACTCGGTGACTTATGAAAATAGGCATGTCCGAAGAAAGAAACAAAGGGCCAAATATCAAAAACATGTGGACTCGAAGCGAAGAATTATCATTGAATTTGTTTCTTTCTTCTTTCCGAAAGTTCATTATCGAAGTAGTAGGGACTACATAAAATTCATTTCTCCCCACGGTACTTGGCAAAAACGACAACGGGAACATCCAACGGAAGTTTATGAGTTCCTACATGCTCTTTCAGAACGCCAGTACGCGACAGATTTACTACGCGATCATCTGGATCGTCTACAAGCATCAAAAGATTTCAACATCCACATTACTCTAATTTCTGTCAAAGCAAGGAACGAATGGGCCAAGGTCGATGCAAATAGGACTATCAGATTCAGGCCACATTATTCAGGGTTTCCTGATGTCCAAATCATAAAACTAAAGGATCAGTTCATCCAATCCCTCCATCCCGGTTTTTATCCAGGTGGTCCATCGATGCAGGATTAAGAATTAAGTGGACAGCAATAAGAGGGATGGGACTTGCATGTTCACAACCCCACCCAAACCCGTCAACAGCGAGCAAACCCAGTTCACTAAATCGGCATAGAGCGTGCTCCTATAAGTACCGCTAGTGGGGGTCCACTCCCCACTGAAGTCATGCCCAATACTCCTCTGGTAGGAACCATATTCGGAGAAGTCATTTTTCATCCCAACTCGGCGACTTAAGAAAATAGGCATGTCCGAAGAAAGAAACAAAGGGCCAAATATCAACAACATGTGGACTCGAAGTGAAGAATTATCATTGAATTTGTTTCTTTCTTCTTTCAGAAAGTTCATTATCGCAGTAGTAGGGACTCCATAAAAGTGATTTCTCCCCACGGTACTTGGCGAAAACGACAACGGGAACATCAAACAGAAGTGTATGAGTTCTGACACGCTCTTTCAGTATGCGACTACGCGACAGAATTACTACGTGATCATCTGGATCGTCTGCATCCAAGTTCATGTAAATTTTTGTCAAAGCAAGGAATGAATGGGCCAAGGTCGATGCAAACTAAACTACCAGATTCAGGCCACATTATTCAGGGTTACCTGATGTCCGAATCATAAAACTAAAGGATCAGTTCATCCAATCCCTCCATCCCGGTTTTTACCCAAACGGTCCATCGATGCATGATTAAGAATTAAGTGGATAGCAATAAGTGGGATGGGACCTGCATGTTATTAACCCCACCCAACCCCGTCAATGGCGAGCAAACCTAGTTCACTAAATCGGCAACGTGCGTGCTCCTATAAGTACCGCTAGTGGCGGTCCACTCGCCACTGAAGTCATACCCAATACTGTTCTGGGAGGAACCATATTTGGAGAAGTCATTTTTCATCCCAACTCGACGACTTAAGAAAATGGGCATGTTCGAACAAAGAAACAGTGGGCCAAATATCAACAACATGTGGACTTGAAGCGAAGAATTATCGGTGAACTTGTTTCTTTCTTCTTGCGGAATGTTCATTATCGAAGTAGTAGGGACTAAATAAAATTGATTTCTCACCACGGTACTTGGCAAAAACGACAACGGGAGCATCAAATGAAAGTTTGAGTTCCTACACGCTCTTTCAATACGCGACAGATTTACTACGTGATCATCTGGATCGTCTGCTTGCATCAAAAGATTTCAACATCCACGTTACTGCAATTTTTGTCAAAGCAAGGAATGAATGGGCCAAGGTCGATACAAACTAGACTACCAGATTGAAGGCACATTATTCAAGCTTATCTAAGGTCAAAATCAGAAAACTAAAGGACCGGTTCATCCAATCCCTCCATCCCGGTTTTTATCCAAACGGTCCATCGTTGCACGATTAAGAATTAAGTGGACAGCAATAAAAGGGATGGGACCTGCACATTCACAATTCCACCCAACCCCGTCAACGGCGAGCAAACCCAATTCACTAAATCGGGAACGTGCGTGCTCCTATAAGTACCGCTAGTAGGGGTCCACTCCCCACCGAAGTCATGCCCAATACTGCTCTGGGAGGAACCGTATTCAGACAAGTCATTTTTCATCCCAACTGGGCGACTTAAGAAAATGGGCATGTCCGAAGAAAGAAATAAAGGGCCAAATATCAACAACATGCGGACTCGAAGTGAAGAATTATCAATGAATTTGTTTCTTTCTTCTTTCGGAAAGTTCATTATCGAACTAGTAGGGACTCCATAAAATTGAATTCTCCCAACGGTACTTGCCAAAAACGACAACGGGAACATCAAAAGGAAGTTTATGACTTCCTACACGGTCTTTCAAAACGCGAGTATGCGACGGATTTACTACGCGATCATCTGGATCGTCTGCATGCATCAAAAGATTTCAACATCCATGTTACTGCAATGTTTGTCAAAGCAAGGAATGAATGGGCCAAGGTCGACGCAAACTGGAATACCAGATTCAGGTCACATTATTCAGGGTTATCTGATGTCCGAATCATAAAACTAAAGGATCAATTCATCCAATCCCTCCATCCCGGTTTTTATCCAAACGGTCCATCGATGCAGGATAAAGAATTAAGTGGACAGCAATAAGAGGGATGGGGCCTGCATGTTCAGAACCCCACCAAACCCCGTCACCGGCGAGCAAACCCAGTTCACTAAATCGGCAACGTGCGTGCTCCTATAAGTACCGCTAGTGGGGGTCGACTCCCCACCGAAGTCATGCCCAATACTGCTTTGGGAGGAACCATATTCGGAGAAGTTATTTTTCATCCCAACTCGGCGACTTAAGAAAATGGGCATGTCCAAAGAAAAAAACAAGGGGCCAAAGATCAACAACATGTGGACTCGAAGCGAAGAATTATCATTGAATTTGTTACTTTCTTCTCTCGTAAAGTAGATTATCGAAGTAGTAGGGACTACATCAAAATTGATTTCTCCCCGCGGTACTAGGCAAAAACGACAACGGGAACATCAAACAGAAATTTATGAGTTCCTACATGCTCTTTCAGTACGCGAGTACGCGACAGATTTACTACGCGATCATCTGGATCGTCTGCATGCATCAAAAGATTCCAAAATCCATGTTACTGCAATTTCAGTCAAAGCAAAGAATGAATGGGCCAAGGTCGATGCAAACTAGACTAGCAGATTCAGGCCACATTATTCAGAGTTACCTAATGTCCAAATCCTAAAACTAAAGGATCAGTTCATCCAATCCCTCCATCCCGGTTTTTATCCAAACAGTCCATCGATGCAGGATTAAGAATTAAGTGGACAGCAATAAGAGGGATGGGACCTGCATGTTCACAACCCCACCGAAACCCGTCAACGGCGTGCAAACCCAGTTCAATAAATCGGCAACGTGCGTGCCCCTATACGTGCCACTAGTGGGGGTCCACTCCCCACCGAAGTTATGCCCAATACTGCTTTCGGACGAACCTTATTCAGAGAACTCTTTTTTCATCCCAACTCGGCGACTTAAGAAAATGGGCATGTCCGGAGAAAGAAA
This sequence comes from Umbellularia californica, assembly GCA_028538565.1. NCBI lineage: Eukaryota > Viridiplantae > Streptophyta > Magnoliopsida > Laurales > Lauraceae > Umbellularia > Umbellularia californica. The sequence continues at coordinate 20,511,584 of JAPQWN010000003.1, forward strand.
CAAGGGGCCAAATATCAACAACATGTGGACATGAAGCGAAGAATTGTCATTGAATTTGTTTCTTTCTTATTTCGGAAAGTTCGTTGCCGAAGTAGTAGGAACTACATAAAATTGATTTCTCCCCACGATACTTGGCAAAAACGACAACGGGAACATCAAAAGGAAGATTATGAGTTCCCACACGGCTTTTGAGCATGCGAGTACGCGACAGAATTACTACGCGATCATCTGGATCGTCTGCATGAATCAAAAGATTTCAACATGCATGTTACTGCAATTTTTTTCAAAGCAAGGAATGAATGGGCCAAGGTCGATGCAAACTGGACTACTAGACTCAGGCCACATGATTCAGGGTTACCTGATGTCCAAATCAAAAAACTAAAGGATCAGTTCATCCAATCCCTCCATCCCGGTTTTTATCCAAACGGTCCATCACTGCAGGATTAGGAATTAAGTGGACAGCAATAAGAGGGATGGGACCCGCACATTCACAATCCCACCGAACCCCGTCAACGGCGAGCAAACCCATTTAACTAAATCGGCAACGTGCGTGCTCCTATAAGTACCGGTAGTGGGGGTCCACTCCCCACGAAAGTTATGCCCAATACTACACTCCGAGGAACCATATTCGCAGAACTCTTTTTTCAACCCAACTTGGCGACTTAAGAAAATGGGCATGTCCGAAGAAAGAAACAAGGGGCCAAATATCAACAACATGTGGACTCGAAGCGAAGAATTATCAACGTATTTGTTTCTTTCTTTTGTCGGGAAAGTTCATTATCGAACTAGTAAGGACGACATAAAATTGATTTCTCCCCACAGTACTTGGAAAAAACGACAACAGGAATATCAAAAGGAAGAATATGAGTTACTACACGGTTTTTTAGCATGCAAGTACGCGACAAATTTACTACGCGATCATCTGGATCGTCTGCATGCATCAAAAGATTTCAACATACATGATACCGCAATTTTTTTCAAAGCAAGGAATGAATGAGCCAAGGTTGATGCAAATTGGACTACTAGATTCTGGCCACATTATTCAGGGTTATCTGATGTCCAAATAAAAAAACTAAAGGACCTTTTCATCCAATCCCTCCATCCCGGTTTTTATCCAAATGGTCCATTGCTGTAGGATTAAGAATTAAGTGGACAGTAATAAGAGGGATGGGACCTGCACGATCACAATCGCACACAACCCCATCAACGTCGAGCAAACCCAGTTCACTAAATCGGCAACGTGCGTCCCCCTATAAGTACCGCTAGTGGGGGTCCACTCCCCACCGAAGTTATGCCCAATACAGCTCTGGGAAGAACCATATTCGGAGAACTCTTTTTTCATCCCAACTCGGTGACTTAAGAAAATGGGCAAGTCCAAATAAAGAAACAAGGGCCCAAATATCAACAACATGTGGACTCCAATTGAATAATTATTAGTGAATTTGTTTCTTTCTTCCTTGGGAAAGTTCATTATCGAAGCAGTTGGGACTACATAAAATTGATTTCACCCCACGGTACTTGGGAAAAACGACAACGGGAACATCAAACGGAAGTTTAGAGTTCTACATGCTCTTTCAGTATGCGAATACGCAACAGATTTACTACGCGATCATCTAGATCGTCTCCATGCATCAAAAGATTCCAACATCCATGTTACTGCAATTTCAGTCAAAGCAAGGAATGAATTGGCCAAGGTCGATGCAAACTGGACTACCAGATTCAGGCCACATTATTCAGGGATGTCAGAAGTCCAAATCAGAAAACTAAAGGATCAGTTCATCCAATCCCTCCATCCCGGTTTTTATCCAAACGTTCCATCGATGCAGGATTAAGAATTAAGTGGACAGCAATAAGAGGGATGGGATCTGCATGTTATTAACCCCACCCAACCCCGTCAATGGCGAGCAAACCCAGTTCACTAAATCGGCAACGTTCGTGCTCCTGAAAGTACCGCTAGTGGGGGACCACTCCCCACCAAAGTTATGCCCAGTACTACTCTCGGAGGAACCATATTCGGAGAACTCCTTTTTCAACCTAACTCGGCGACTTAAGAAATTGGGCATGTCCGAACAAAGAAACAAGGGGCCAAATATCAACAACATGTGGACTCAAAGTGAAGAGTTATCAATGAATTTGTCTCTTTCTTCTTTCGGAAAGTTCATTTTTGAACTAGTAGGGACTACATAAAATTGATTTCTCCCAACGGTACTTGGCAAAAACGACAACAGGAACATCAAACGGAAGTTTATGTGTTTCTACACGGCTTTTGAGGATGCGAGTACGCGACAGATTTACAACGCGATCATCTGGATCGTTTGCATGCATCAAAAGATTCCAATATCCACGTTACTCCAATATTCGTCAAAGCAAAGAATGAATGGGCCAAGGTCGATGCAAACTGGACTACAAGATTCAGTCCACATTATTCAGGATTATCTGATGTCCAAATCATAAATCTAAAGGATCAGTTCATCCAATCCCTCCATCCCGGTTTTTATCCAAACGGTCCATCGATGCAGGATTAAGAATAAAGTGGACAGCACTAAGAGGGACGGGACCTGTATGCTCACAACCCCACCCAACCCTGTCAACGGCGAGCAAAGCCAGTTCACTAAATCGGCAACGTGCGTGCTCCTATAAGTACCGCTAGTGGGGGTCCACTCCCCACTGAAGTCATACCGAATACTATTCTGGGAGGAACCATATTCGGAGAAGTCATTTTTCATCCCAACTGGGCGACTTAAGAAAATGGGCATGTTCGAAGAAAGAAACAAGGGGCCAAATATCAACAACATGTGGACTCGAAGCGAAGAATTATCATTGAAATTGTTTCTTTCTTCTTTCGGAAAGTTCATTATTGAAGGAGTAGGGACTACATAAAATTGATTCCTCCCTGCGGTACTTGGAAAAAACGACAACGAGAACATCAAACGGAAGTTTATGAGTTCCTACACGCTCTTTCAGTACGCGACAGATTTACTACGCGTTCATCTGGATCGTCTGCTTGCATCAAAAGATTTCAACATCCATGTTACTGCAATTTTTGTCAATGCAATGAATGAATGGGCCAAGGTTGATGCAAACTGGACTACCAGATTCAAGGCACATTATTCAGGGTTATCTAATGTCAAAATCAGAAAACAAAAGAATCAGTTCATCCAATCCCTCCATCCCGGTTTTGATCCAAACGGTCCATCGCAGCAGGATTAAGAATTAAGTGGATAGCAATAAGAGGGATGGGACCTGCACATACACAATCCCACCGAACCCCGTCAACGGCGAGCAAACCCAGTTCACTAAATCGGCAACGTGCGTGCTCCTATAAGTACCGCTAGTGGGGGTCCACTCCCCACCGAAGTCATGCCCAATACAGCTCTGAGACGAACCATATTCGGAGAACTGTTTTTTCATCCCAACACGGCGACTTAAGAAAATGGACATGTCTGAAGAAAGAAACAAGAGGCCAAATATCAACAACATGTGGACTCGAAGCGAAGAATTATTAGTGAATTTGTTTCTATCTTCTTTCAGAAAGTTCATTATCGAACTAGTAGGGACAACATAAAATTTATTTCTCCCCACATTATTTGGAAAAAACGACGACGGGAACATCAAAAGGAAGATTATGAGTTCCTACACGGCTTTTGAGCATGCGAGTACGCGGCAAAATTACTACGCGATCATCTGGATCTTCTGCATGAATCAAACGATTTCAACATCTATGACACTGCAATTTTTGTTAAACAAGGTAGGAATGGGCTAAGGTCGATGCAAACTGGACTACTAGACTCAGGCCACATTATTCAGGGTTATCTGATGTCCAAATCAGAAAACTAAAAGATCAGTTCATCCCGGTTTTCATCCAAATGGTCAATCAATGCAGGATTAAGAATTAAGAGGATAACAATACGAGGGATGGGACCTGCATGTTCACAACCCCACCCAACCTCGTCAACGGCGAGCAAACCCAGTTCACTAAATCGGCAACGTGCGTGCTCCTATAAGTACTGTTAGTGGGGGTCCACTCCCCACCGAAGTCATGCCCAATACTGCTCTGGGAGGAACCATATTCAGAGAAGTCATTTTTCATCCCAACTCGGCAACTTAAGAAAATGGGCATGTCCGAATAAAGAAACAAGGGGCCAAATATCAACAACATGTGGACTCGAAGCGAAGAATTATTATTGAATTTCTTTCTTTCTTCTATCGGAAAGTTCATTATCGAAGTGGTAGGGACTACAAAAAATTGATTTCTCCCCCCAGTACTTGGCAAAAACGACAATGGGAACATCAAACGGAAGTTTATGAGTTCCTACATGTTCTTTCAGTACGCAAGTACGCGACAGATTTACTACGCGATCATCTGGATCGTCTGCATGCATCAAAAGATTTCAACATCTATGTTACTCCTATTTCTGTCAAAGCAAGGAATGAATGGGCCAACGTCGATGCAAACTGGACTACCAGATTCAGGCCACATTATTCAGAGTTACCTAATGTCCAAATCATAAAACTAAAGGATCAATTCATCCAATCCCTCCATCCCGGTTTTTATCCAAACGGCCCATCGATGCAGGATTAATAATTAAGTGGACAGCAATAAAAGGGCTTGGACCTGCATGTTCACAACCCCAACCAACCCCGTCAACGGCGAGCAAACCCAGTTCACTAAATCGGCAACGTGCGTGCCCCTATACGTACCGCTAGTGGGGCTCCACTCCCCACCGAAGTTATGCCCAATACTACTCTGGGACGAACCTTATTTGGAGAACTCTTTTTTCATCCCAACTCGGCGACTTAAGAAAATGGGCATGAACAAAGAAAGAAACAAGGGGCCAAATATCAACAACATGTGGACACGAAGAGAAAAATTATCATTGAACTTGTTTCTTTCTTCTTTCGAAAAGTTCATTACCGAAGTAGTAGGGACTACAAAAAATTGGTTTCTCCCCACAGTACTGGAAAAAACAACAATGGGAACATTAAACGAAAGTTTATGAGTTCCTACACGCTCTTTCAGTACGCAAGTACGCGACAGAATTATGACGCGATCATCTGGATCGTCTGCATGCATCAAAAGATTTCAACATCCATGTTACTGCAATTTTTGTCAAGCAAGGAATGAATGGGCCAAGGTCGATGCAAACTAAACTTTTAGATTCTGGCCACATTATTTAGGGTTACCTGATTTCCAAATCAGAAAACTAAAGGATCAGTTCATCCAATCCCTCCATCTCGGTTTTTATCCAAACGATCCATCGATGCAGGATTAAGAATTAAGTTGACAGCAATAAGAGGGATGGGATCTGCATGTTATTAACCCCACCCTACCCCGTCAACGGCGAGCAAACCCAGTTCACTAAATCGGCAACGTGCGTCCTCCTATAAGTACCGCTAGTGGGTGTCCACTCCCCACCGAAATTATTCCCAATACTGCTCTGGAGGAACCATATTCGGAGAACTCTTTTTTCATTACAACTCGATGACTTAAGAAAATGGGCATGTCCGATGAAAGAAACAAGGGGCCAAATATCAACAACATGTGGACTCGAAGCGAAGAATTATCAGTGAACTTGTTTCTTTCTTCTTTCGGAATGTTCATTATCGAACTAGTAGGGACTACATAAAATTGATTTCTCCCAACGGTACTTGGCAAAAACGACAACGGGAACATCAAACGGAAGTTTATGAGTTCCTACACGCACTTTCAGTACGAGACAGATTTACTATGCGTTCATATGGATCGTCTGCTTGCATCAAAAGATTTCAACATCCACGTTACTGGATTTTTTGTCGAAGCAAGGAATGAATGGGCCAAGGTCGATGCAAACTGGACTACTAGATTCAAGGCACATTATTCAGGGTCATCTAATGTCAAAATAAGAAAACTAAAGGATCAGTTCATCCAATCCCTCCATCCCGGTTTTGATCCAAACGGTCCATCGCTGCAGGATAAAGAATTAAGTGGACAGCAATAAGAGGGATGGGACCTGCACGCTCACAATCCCACCCAACCCCGTCAACGGCGAGAAAACCCAGTTCACTAAATCGGCAACGTGCGTGCTTCTATAAGTACCGCTAGTGGGGTCCACTCCCCACAGAAGTCATGCCCAATACTGCCCTGGGAGGAACCATATTCGGAGAAGTCATTTTTCATCCCAACTCGGCGACTTAAGAAAATGGGCATGTCCAAAGAAAGAAACAAGGGGCCAAATATCAACAACATGTGGACTCGAAGAGTATGCGACGGATGTACTACACGATCATCTGGATCGTTTGCATGCATCAAAAGATTTCAACATCATGTTACTGCATTGTTTGTCAAAGCAAGGAATGAATGGGCCAAGGTTGATGCAAACTGGACTACCAGATTCAAGTCACATTATTCAGGGTTATCTGATGTCCAAATCAGAAATCTAAAGGATTAGTTCATCCAATCCCTCCATCCCGTTTTTTATCCAAACGGTCCATCGTTGTAGGATTAAGAAATAAGTGGACAGCAATAAGAGGGATGGCACCTGCACCTTCACAATCCCACCCAACCCCATCAACGGCGAGCAAACCTAGTTCCCCAAATCGGCATCGTGCGTCCTCCTACAAGTACTGCTAGTGGGGGTCCACTCCCCACCGAAGTTATGCCCAATACTGCTCTAGGAGGAACCGTATTCAGAGAACTCTTTTTTCATTCCTACTCGGTGACTTAAGAAAATGGGCATGTCCGAAGAAAGAAAGGGGCCAAATATCAACATGTGGACTCCAAACGAAGAATTATCAGTGAACTTGTTTCTTTGTTCTTTGGAAATGTTCATTATCAAAGCAGTAGGGACTACATAAAATTGATTTCTCCCCACATTACTTGGCAAAAACGATTTCAACGTCTATGTTACTGCAATTTTTGTCAAAGCAAGGAATGAATGGGCCAACGTCGATGCAAACTAAACTACCAGATTCAGGCCTCGTTAATCAGGGTTACCTGATTTCCAAATCAGAAAACTAAAGGATCAGTTCATCCAATCCCTCCATCCCGGTTTTTATTCAAACGGTCCATCGATGCAGGATTAATAATTAAGAGGACAACAATAAGAGGGATGGGACCTGCATGTTATTAACTTCACCCAACCCCGTCAACGGCGAGCAAACCCAGTTCACTATATCGGCAACATGCGTCCTCCTATAAATACCGCCAGTGAGTGTCCACTCCCCACCGAAGTTATTCCCAATACAGCTCTGGGAGGAACCATATTCGGAGAACACTTTTTTCATTCCAACTCGATGACTTAAGAAAATGGGCATGTCCGATGAAAGAAATAAGGGGCCAAATATCAACAACATGTGGACTCGAAGCGAAGAATTATCAATGAACTTGTTTCTTTCTTCTTTCGGAATGTTCATTATCGAAGCAGTAGGGACTACATAAAATTGATTTCTCCCAACGGTACTTGGCAAAAACGACAACCGGAACATCAAACGGAAGTTTATGAGTTCCTACACGCACTTTCAGTACGCGACAAATTTACTACGCGTTCATCTGGATCGTCTGCTTGCATCAAAAGATTTCAACATCCACGTTACCGCAATTTTTGTCAAAGCAAGGAATGAATGGGCCAAGGTCGATACAAAGTGGACAACCAGATTCAAGGCTCATTATTCAAGGCCATCTAATGTCAAAATCAGAAAACTAAAGGATCAGTTCAACCAATCCCTCCATCCCGGTTTTGATCCAAAAGGTCCATCGCTGCAGGATTAAGAATTAAGTGGACAGCAATAAGAGGGATGGGACCTGCACGTTCACAATCCTACCCAACCCGTCAACGGCGAGCAAACCCAGTTCACTAAATCGGCAATGTGCGTGCTCCTATAAGTACCGCTAGTGGGGGTCCACTCCCCACTGAAGTCATGCCCAATACTGCTCTGGTAGGAACCATATTCGGAGAAGTCATTTTTCATCCCAACTCGATGACTTAAGAAAATAGGCATGTCCGAAGAAAGAAACAAAGGGCCAAATATCAAAAACATGTGGACTCGGAGCGAAGAATTATCATTGAATTTGTTTCTTTCTTCTTTCCGAAAGTTCATTATCGAAGTAGTAGGGACTACATAAAATTCATTTCTCCCCACGGTACTTGGCAAAAAGGACAATGGGAACATCCAACGGAAGTTTGAGTTCCTACATGCTCTTTCAGAACGCGAGTACGCGACAGATTTACTACGCAATCATCTGGATCGTCTACAAGCATCAAAAGATTTCAACATCCACGTTACTCTAATTTCTGTCAAAGCAAGGAACGAATGGGCCAAGGTCGATGCAAATAGGACTACCAGATTCAGGCCACATTATTCTTAATCGATGCAGGATTAAGAATTCAGTGGACAGCAGTAAGAGGGATTGGACCTGCATGTTCACAACCCCACCCAAGCTCGTCAACAGCGAGCAAACCCAGTTCACTAAATCGGCAACGTGCGTGCCCCTATACGTACCGCTAGTGGGGGTCCACTCCCCACCGACATTATGCCCAATACTGCTCTGGGAACAACCTTATTTGGAAAACTCTTTTTTCATCCCAACTCGGCGACTTAAGAAAATGGGAATGTCCGAAGAAAGAAACAAGGGGCCAAATATCAACAACATGTGGACACTAAGCAAAGAATTATCATTGAATTTGTTTCTTTCTTCTTTCGGAAAGTTCATTACCGAAGTAGTAGGGACTACATAAAATAGATTTCTCCCCACGGTACTTGGCAAAAACGACAACGGGAACATCAAACGGAAGTTTATGAGTTCCTACACACTCTTTCAGTACGCGACAAATTTACTAATCTGGATCGTCTGCTTGCATCAAAAGATTTCAACATCCACGTTACTGCAATTTTTGTCAAAGCAAGGAATGAATGGGCCAAGGTCGATGCAAACTGGACTACCAGATTCAAGGCTCATTATTCAGGGTTATCTAATGTCAAAATCAGAAAACTAAAAGATCAGTTCAACCAATCCCTCCATCCCGGTTTTGATCCAAACGGTCCATCGCTGCAGGATTAAGAATTAAGTGGACAGCAATAAGAGGGATGGGACCTGCACGTTCACAATCCTACCCAACCCGTCAACGGCAAGCAAACCCAGTTCACTATATCGGCAACGTGCGTGCTCCTATAAGTACCGCTAGTAGGGGTCCACTCCCCACCGAAATCATGCCCAATACCGCTCTGAGACGAACCTTATTCGGAGAACTGTTTTTTCATCCCAACTCGGCGACTTAAATATCCGAAAAATGAAACAAGGGGCTAAATATCAACATGTGGACTCGAAACGAAGAATTATCAGTGAATTTGTTTCTTTCTTCTTTTGGAAAGCTCATTATCGAACTAGTAGGGACTACATAAAATTGATTTCTCCCAACGGTACTTGGCAAAAACGACAACGGGAACATCAAACGGAAGATTATGAGTTCATACACGGATTTTGAGCATGCGAGTACGCGACAGAATTAGAACGCGATCATCTGGATCATCTGCATGAATCAAAAGATTTCAACATCCATGACACTGCAATTTTTGTCAAAGCAAGGAATGAATGGGCCAAGGTCGATGCAAACTGGACTACTAGATTCGGGCCACATTATTCAGGGTTATCTGAGGTCCAAATCAAAAAACAAAAGGATCAGTTCATCCAATCCCTCCATCCCGGTTTTTATCCAAACGGTCCATCATTGCAGGATTAAGAATTAAGTGGACAGCAATAAGAGGGATGGGACCTGCACATTCACAATCCCACCAAACCCCGTCAATGGCGAGCAAACCCAGTTCACTAAATCGGCAACGTGCGTGCTCCTATAAGTACCGCTAGTGGGCGTCCACTCCCCACCGAAGTCATGCCTAATATTACTCTGGGAGGAACCATACTCGGAGAAGTCATTTTTCATCCCAACTCAGCAACATAAGAATATGGGCATGTCCGAATGAAGAAACAAAGGGCCAAATATCAACAACATGTGGAATCAAAGTGAAGAATTATCAATGAACTTGTTTCTTTCTTCTTTCGGAAAGTTCATTATCGAAGTAGTATGGACTACATAAAATTGTATTCTCCCAACGGTACTTGCAAAAAACGACAACAGGAACATCAAACGGAAGTTTATGACTTCCTACACGGTCTTTCAGAACGCGAGTATGCGACGGATTTACTATGCGATCATCTGGATCGTCTGCATGCATCAAAAGATTTCAACATCCATGTTATTGCAATGTTTGTCAAAGCAAGGAATGAATGGGCCAAGGTCGATGCAAACTGGACTACCAGATTCAGGTCACATTATTCAGGGTTATCTGATGTCCAAATCAGAAAACTAAAGGATCAGTTCATCCAATCCCTCCATCCCGGTTTTTATCCAAACTGTCCATCGATGGAGGATAAAGAATTAAGTGGACAGCAATAAGAGGGATGGGGCCTGCACCTTCAGAATCCCACCCAACCTCGTCAACGGCGAGCAAACCCAGTTCACTATATCGGCAACGTGCGTCCTCCTATAAATACCGCTAGTGGGTGTCCACTCCCCACCGAAGTTATTCCCAATACTGCTCTGGGAGGAACCATATTCGGAGAACACTTTTTTCATTCCAACTCGATGACTTAAGAAAATGGGCATGTCCGATGAAAGAAACAAGGTGCCAAATATCAACAACATGTGGACTCGAAGCGAAGAATTATCAATGAACTTGTTTCTTTCTTCTTTCAGAATGTTCATTATCGAAGCAGTAGGGACTACATAAAATTGATTTCTCCCCACGGTACTTGGCAAAAACGACAACGGGAACATCAAACGTAAGTTTATGAGTTCCTACACGGTCTTTCAGTACGCGAGTACGCGACAGATTTACTACGCAATCATCTGGATCGTCTGCTTGCATCAAAAGATTTCAATATCCATGTTACTGCAATTTTTGTCAAAGCAAGGAATGAATGGGCCAAGGTCGATGCAAACTGGACTACCAGATTCAGGGCACATTATTCAGGGTTATCTAACGTCCAAATAAGAAAACTAAAGGATCAGTTCATCCAATCCCTTCATCCCGGTTTTTATCCAAACGGTCCATCGCTGCAGGATTTAGAATTAAGTGGACGGCAATAAGAGGGATGGAACCTGCACGTTCACAATCCCACCCAACCCCGTCAACAGCGAGCAAACCCAATTCACAAAATCGGCAACGTGCGTGCTCCTATAAGTACCACTAGTGGGGGTCCACTCCACACCGAAGTTATGCCCAATACAGCTCTGGGATGAACCTTAATCGGAGAACTCTTTTTTCATCCCAACTCGGCGACTTAAGAAAATGGGCATGTCCAAAGAAAGAAACAAGGGGCCAAATATCAACAACATGTGGACTCGAAGCGAAGAATTATCAGTGAATTTGTTTCTTTCTTCGTTCGGAAAGTTCATTATCGAAGTAGTAGGGACGAAATTGATTTCTCCCCAAGGAACTTGGCAAAAACGACAACAGGAACATCAAACGGAAGATTATGAGTTACTACACGGTTTTTGAGCATGCGAGTACGCGACAGATTTACTACGCAATTATCTGGATCGTCTGCATGCATCAAAAGATTTCAACATCCATGATACTGCAATTTTTGTCAAAGCAAGGAATGAAGGGGCCAAGGTCGACGCAAACTGGACTACTAGATTCAGGCCACATTATTCAGGGTTATCAGATGTCCAAATCAGAAAACTAAAGGATCTTTTCATCCAATCCCTCCATCCCGGTTTTTATCCAAATGGTCCATCGCATCAAAAATTAAGAATTAAGTAGATAGCAATAAGAGGGATGGGACCTGCACGTTCACAATCGCACACAACCCCATCAACAGCGAGCAAACCCAGTTCACTAAATCGGCAACGTGCGTGCCCCTATAGGTACCACTGGTGGGGGGTCCACTCCACACCGAAGTTATGCCCAATACTGCTCTGGGAGTAACCATATCGGAGAACTCTTTTTTTATCCCAACTCGGCGACTTAAGAAAATGGGCATGTCAGAAGAAAGAAACAAGGGGCCAAATATCAATAACATGTGGACTCGAAGCGAAGTATTATCAGTGAATTTGTTTCTTTCTTCTTTCGGTAGGTTCATTATCAAAGTAGTAGGGACTACATAAAATTGATTTCTCCCAATGGTACTTGGCAAAAAAGACAACGGGAACATCAAACGGAAGTTTATGACTTCCTACATGGTCTTTCAGAACGCGAGTACGCGACGGATTTACTACGCGATCATCTGGATCATCTGCATGCATCAAAAGATTTCAACATCCATGTTACTGCAATTTTTGTCAAAGCAAGGAATGAATGGGCCAACGTCGAGGCAGACTGGACAACCAGATTCTGACCACATTATTCAAGGTTATCTGATGTCCAAATCAGAAAACTAAAGGATCAGTTGATTCAATCCCTCCATCCCAGTTTTTATCCAAACGGTCCATTGTTGCAGTATTAAGAATTAAGCGGACAACAATAAGAGGGATGGGACCTGCATGATCACAATCCCACCCAACCCCGTCAACGGTGAGCAAACCCAGTTCACTCAATCGACAACGTCCCTGCTCCTATAAGTACCGCTAGTGGGGGTCCACTCCCCACCGAAGTTATGCCCATCACTACTCTAGGAGGAACCATATTCGGAGAACTCTTTTTTCATCCCAACTCGGCGACTTAAGAAAATGGGCATGTCCGAAGAAAGAAACAAGGGGCCAAATATCAACAACATGTGGACTCGAAGCGAAGAATTATCAGTGAATTTGTTTCTTTCTTCTTTCGGAAAGTTCATTATCGAACTAGTAGTGACTACATAAAATTGATTTCTCCCCACGGTACTTGGAAAAAACGACAACGGGAACATCTAACGGACATTTATGAGTTCCTACATGCTCGTTCAGTACTCGATTACGCTACAGATTTACTACGCGATCATCTGGATCGTCTGCATGCATCAAAAGATTTCAACATCCATGTTACGGCAATTTTTGTCAAAGCAAGGACTGAATGGGCCAAGGTCGATGCAAACTGGACTACTAGATTCAGGCCACATTAATCAGGATTATCTGATGTCCAAATCAGAAAACTAAAGGATTAGGTTCTTCCATCCCTCCATCCCCATTTTTATCTAAACGGTCCATCGCTGCAGGATTAAGAATTAAGGGGGCAGCAAAAAGACGAATGGGAACTGCATGTTCAAAACCCCACCCACACCCATCATTGGCGGGCGAACCCAATTCATTAAAGTAGCAACGTGTGTCCGCCTACAAGAACAGCTAGGGGGGTCCACTCCCCACCAAAGATATGCCCAATACTGCTCGGGGAGGAACAATATTCGGAGAACTCATTTTTCTTCCCGACTCGGCGACTTAAGAAAATGGGCACGTCCGAAGAAAGAAACAAAGGGCCTAATATCAACAAAATGTGGACTCAAACCGAAGAATTATCTGTGAATTTGTTTCTTTCTTCTTCCGAAAAGTACATTATCGATGTAGTAAGGACAACATAAAATAAATTTATCTGCTCGATACGCGACAGATATTCTGTGCGATCATCTGGATCGTCTGCATGCATCAAAAGATTTCAACATCCATGTTACCACAATTTTTGTCAAAGCAAGGAATGAATGGGCCAAGGTCGATGCAAACTGGACTACCAAAATCAGGGCACATTATTCAGGGTTATCTGATGTCCAAATAAAAAAACTAAAGGATCGATTCATCCAATCCCTCCATCCCGGTTTTTATCCAAACGTCCATCGCTACGGGATTAAGAATTAAGTGGACAGCAATAAGAGGGATGGGACCTGCACATTCACAATCCCACCCAACCCCGTCAATGGCGAGCAAACCTAATTCACTAAATCGGCAACTTGCGTGCTCCTATAAGTACCGCTAGTGAGGGTCCACTCCCCACCAAAGTTATGCCCAATATTGCTCTGGGAGGAACCATATTCGGAGAACTCTTTTTTCATCCCAACTCGGCGACTTAAGAAAACGGGCATGTCTGAAGAAAGAAACGAGGGGCCAAATATCAACAACATGTGGACTCGAAGCGAAGAATTATCAATGATTTTTTTTTTCATCTTCTTTCGGAATGTTCATTATCGAAGTAGTGGGGACTACATAAAATTGATTTCTCCCAACGGTACTTGGCAAAAATGACAACGGGAACATCAAACGGAAGTTTATGACTTCATACACTATCTTTCAGCACAAGAGTACGAGACAAATTTACTACGCAATCATCTAGATCGTCTGCATGCATCAAAAGATTTTAACATCCATGTTACTGCAGTTTTTGTCAAAGCAAGGAATGAATGGGCCAAGGTAGATGCAAACTGGACTACCCGATTCAGGCCACATTATTCGGGATTATCTAATTTCCAAATAAGAAAACTAAAGGATCAATTGATCCAATCCCTCCATCCATGTTTTTATCCAAACGGTCCATCGATGCAGGATTAAGAATTAAGTGGACAGCAATAAGAGGGATGGGACTTGCATGTTCACAACCCCACCCAACCCCGTCAATTACGAGCGAACCCAGTTCACTAAACCAGCTACGTGCGTGCTCCTATAGGTACCGCTAGTGGGGGTCCACTCCCCACCGAAGTTATGCCCAATACTGCTCTGGGAGGAACAATATTCTGAGAACTCTTTTTTCTTCCCAACTCGGCGACTTAAGAAAATGGGCACGTCCGAAGAAAGAAACAAGGGGCCAAATATCAACAACATGTGGACTCAAAGCGAAGAACTATCAGTGAACTTGCTTCTTTCTTCTTTCATAAAGTCCATTAACGAAGTAGTAAGGACTACTTAAAATTGATTTCTCTCCACGATACTTGGCAAAAACGACAACGGGAACATGAAACGGAAGTTTATGACTTCCTACATGGTCTTTCAGCACAAGAGTACGCGACAGATTTACTACGCGATCATCTGGATCGTCTGCATGCATCAAAAGATTTCAACATCCATGTTACTCCAATTTCTGTCAAAGCAAGGAATGAATGGGCCAAGGTTGATGCAAACAGGACTACCATATTCAGGCTACATTATTCAGGGTTACCTGATGTCCAAATCATAAAAGTAAAGGATCAGTTCATCCAATCCCTCCATCCCGGTTTTTATCTAAACGGTCCATCGATGCAGGATTAAGAATTAAGTGGACAGCAATAAGAGGGATGGGACCTGCATGTTCACAACCCCACCCAACCCCGTCAACAACGAGCAAACCCAGTTCACTAAATCGGCAACGTGCGTGCCCCAATACGTACCGCTAGTGGGGGTCCACTCCCCACCGAAGTTATGCCCAATACTGCTCTAGGAGGAACCATATTCGGAGAACTCTTTTTTTTCCCAACTCAGCCACTGAAGAAAATGGGCACGTCCGAAGAAAGAAACAAGGGACCAAATATCAACAACATGTGGACTCGAAGCGAAGAATTATCAGTAAATTTGTTTCTTCTTTCAGAAAGTTCATTATCGTAGTAGGGACTACATAAATTGATTTCTCCCTACGGTTCTTGGAAAAAAAATGACAACAGGAGCATCAAACGAAAGTTTATGAGTTACTACATGGTCTTTCAGTACGCGGGTACGCAACAGATTTACTACGCGATCATCTGAATTGTCTACATGCATCAAAAGATTTCAACATCCATGTTACTGCAATTTTTGTCAAAGCAAGGAATGAATGGGCCAACGTCAAGGCAAACTGGACGACCAGATTAAGGCCACATTATTCAAGATTAACTAATGCCAGATCAGAAAACTAAAGGATCAGTTGATTCCATCCCTCCATCCAAGTATTTATCCAAACAGTCCATCGCTGCAGAATTAAGAATTAAGTGGACAGCAATAAGAGGGATAGGACCTGAATGTTCACAACCCCAATTTTTATCAAAATAGCCCATCACTGCATAATTAAGTTGACAGTGATGCGAGGGATGGGACCTGCATGTTCACGATCCTAAGCAAGCCATAGTTGACACTTAAAGCTATCGAAGAAAACTAGTTATGTGCATACTCCTACAAGTACCGCTAGCGGGGTCCACTACGCCTCTGGATGAATGCCCAATATTGATTAGAGAGTGGCACTAGATTTTGTGCACTATTTTGTGAGCTACTCAGAGACTTAATAAACTGGGCATTTCCGAAGAAAGAAGGAAATGGGCAAATATGAGAGAGATGTGGACTCCAAGTCAAGGATAATCAATGGACTTGTTTCTTTTTTTCTTTTGGAAAGTTCATTATTGATGTAATAAGGACTCCATTAATATAGATTCCTTTCCTCGGTACTTAGAAATTACGACCACATGAAAATCATTAAGTAGCTTAAGTTTTCCGATATGACATTTCATTATAAGGATACGCGACAGATCTACCACTCGATCATTTGGATCATCTCTAATCTCTATACATCAAAAGATGTCAACATCCATTCTAGGGTAAGATGAACAAATTTCGGTGAAAACATGGAATAAAGGGCCAAGGTCTATGCAAATTAGACTTCCAAATTAAGGACAAAATATTGAGGATTATATGGTGTCCAAATCAGAAAGTATTCAGGCTTAATGGTGAGTATCGTTGTCACATGACTTTTAAACAAAACAACTCCTCCTATTCATGATCATCCAATTGTTTTTGGGTTTCTATTATTATTTTATGCCCTAAGGATCTATTAGCCTAATGCTCTAACACCAAAACTATCATGCCCCGAAATCCGGGCACCTATGATTTCTGATCATCTAAATGTTAATTCATAGCACAGCATCAATTTGTTGAATTGCTGATATACAACGAGTATCAAGATGTGGATGGCATGTTGAAATTTGATATCTATGAAGATGGTGATTTTTCAGTGATCAAATATTAGGCACTCCTAAATAAAGGCATCAATGATACAATCGGTTTCCATGTTGATCAAGATTATGAAGAAGAAACTCAAAATTTTAATTAGTACCCACATGTAGAATTAGAGGCTTCAACAATACAAGAAGGACATCATATGAGAATTATGGTGAAAGGTGCAATTATCATGTTATCAAAGAAGTTGTAAATGTCAAGATCCCACATGGCGAGATTCACAACATCAAAGATCCATTTGATCAAGATTACCAGAGAACAAAAAATTAGTGGATCAACTGTTCCATTCATCAATCCCAACTTAAATCTACAGGAGCCTAACAATCCAGATTTAAATGTATAGCAATATGATGGATTCTACCCAGATGTTCACGACCTAAACCAGGCCCCATAACTTGGTTCACAAAATCATCTACATGGCTGCATCTACAAGTACCGCTAGTAAGGCCCACTACCCCACTAAAGAGATGCCCAACATTGCTCTGAGGAAGTAGTTTAAGTTGCATACTTTCCTTCCCTATTTGGAGACTTAATAAAATGGGTAAGTCACTAGAAAGGAACAAAATGTCTATGGACTCCAAATAAAGAATCTTCAATGAATTTGTCTATTTCTTTCCTTAAGAACTTCATTATCAACATAATAAGGACTCTTCAAAGTTGCTTTTCTTTCCTCGGTCTTTAGGGATGATTACAAGAAAACCATAATAAAGCTTTATGGTTTTGTTAGCATGTTGGACTATAGTTGGTTACGAGGATCGTGTTGATGAGCTGAAAAAAGATCATGATGGTGTAATAATTGTACACTATCAATAGGTGATCATCGATTTGATCGAAAAATGAATTTCAGAATTAAGGTGAATTTGACTTTAACATGACAATTAAACAATCATATTCTCCCATCTGTGGTCATTTGATTGCTATTGTGTACCAACTCCAAGTATAAAGATGTGGATGAAACACTAAAATTTGATACCTATGAAGATAGTGGTGTTTTTAGTGGTCAAATATTTGACACACATCCAAATAAAGGCATCGATGATAGAACCGATTTCAATGTTGATCAAGATTTTGAAGAAGAAACTCCAAATTTTTATTAAGTATCCACACGTGGAATTAAAGGGTTCAACCATGCACGAACGACATCAAATGAAAATTATGGTGATAGGTATGGTCATACCATTCTCGAAGAAATTGGAATTTCAAAATCTCACAAGGCAAAATTTATAGCTTCGGAGATCCATTTGATCAAGGTTAATAGAGACAATGTCAGTTACAGAAAATTCACAATTTGACAGAAAGATATTAGATTGCACAGTTGATCATGCAAAACAAAGAATAAAGGAAAAGAGGTTTATATAAAACTTAATTGAATTTTCGTACAAGAGGATTAACTAGTTAGTAAGAGGCCCATATTTACTTGATCAAATTCATTAAATTTGTGAGCCCTTCCCTTTCCTAATTATGCATTCACCCAAACTTCACTTCATTTGAAGTGATATAAAATGTTAGATTGATGTATATCTAACAATCCAGTGGTTGGTTGGGGATGGCAACAAACATCCTATGAATTTTTTTTCTTTATATTTTTCTTTTTAATATTAAAAACATGCTATTCACTTTTATAGCTAAAATTTGAAAACTACTCTATATATCTTAGAAATTCCTTATTTATAACTAGAGACCATCTAGACAACTATTCAAACAAAAAGAAATTATTTGGTAACAAGATATCATTAATATGAAAAATATGAGGGGAAGACTGCAGGTAGTAGTCTCTAGCCACGTAATCTTTAGCTAAGAGTAAGTTTCTTCACTAAATACATGGCACAAGTCACATGTAATTTGTAGCGATAACCATAACATCATTGAAGAAGAACAGAATTATAAAGTGATCTACTATCAGAAAAGCACAAATATCAGAAGAACTAAAAATAGCTTAGCTGCATGTGAAGATGATTTAAATGTATAGTGGATCTTTTTTCTTTTTTAAGTACACGTTTTCTTACTTCCAAAATAAGCATATAGGCCAAGGAGTTCCACGTATGCCCATAGGTCAATAAGGAAATCCATATGTAGCAAACAAGCAATAAAATGCATTGTGTAAAACAGGACACATTAGAGAAGGATCAACTTTTCAAGTGTTGATATAAGAGTTAAACCTCAACTTCCCTAATATAAGTCCCCACAAGTTCTGTCGCTCCATGTGGACCATTTAAATCATGATGGAGGAGGTAAAGATGGAACATACCGCAGATATTAATCCGAAGTTGAGTGTAGATGGGGGAACCACAAGGTGATTAGAAAGTAATTTGCCATAGGAAACAGGATAATACTGCAAACTGCAAAAGAGTAGTAACAAAAAAGAGCACGATCAGTGTCAATAAACAATTTCACTCAATTATATTATTTTGAATAAGTGGCAATTAAGTTCCACTAAAAGCAACAATATTAAGCATTTGGCATAAAAAGATAAAAGCCATATAATACGGTCCTCAAGTATAAATTAATGTACACGTTTGCCATGATTGTGGAAGTCACAAAGTACCTCATATCAGCACCTACTCATCAGTCATCAGATATTTAGGACAGCCAGAATAGAATGTCTATTACTAATTTAACATCATTTTATGAGTAAGAAATATTGTTCCTTTCTTACTTGGAGTTCTCGATTACATATATTGGTTAGAATGCTTAACCTTTTTTTTTCTAGGTGTTAAGGAATGATTATTACTTGATTTATCTTCTTAAATGACCACTAATGGAGCCTTCTTTATGCTGTAGCCTGCTCACTCTTGAACTGCTCCACCTTGCATGTAGAAACCATATCAAGCCAACATTCACAAACGCAGCTTCTTCAATTCCATTTCCATTTTGTATTCAACCCAAAGACAATTGAGGTAAGGTCAGACCAGCCATCGGCATCTAAATATTTTTATTCTTTTTTTTTTTTGAAAGGTCCAAATATTTTTATTATTTATATGTTAATGTTGCAATTTTCTATCCTGTCCACCATTTCTAGTTTTTTCTTCCCTGTTTTTCTTCAGTTAGTGGTATTAACATTCCTTTAGGAAACTTGACACCCAAATATATTAGATTTATGATTTTATTTGAAAACGAAAAGGTGAACAAGATATCATACTAACAGCAGGAAGACAACAAAAACATTGCACCAGCAAACAACCCAGCAGCTATTTGATCAAGACAACAAACATACTCTGAATTTTTCTATGTATATTTTTTAATATTAAAAGCATGCTATGCACTTTTACAGCTAAAATTTGAAAACTATTCTATACCTTAGAAACTTCTTATTCAGATTTAGACACTGGTCAAGGAAGCTATTCAGGCAATATATATTTGGTAACAAGATACTATTCATATGAAAAAAAAATATGAGGGAGGAATTTAAGTAGTGGTCACTAAACATATAGACTTTAGCCAAGAGTCAGTTTCTTCTTTGATTATCAAAAAAACAACAGTCAGTTTCTTCATTTAATACATGGCACAAGCCACATGTAATTTGTTAACAATGACCACAATGTCATTAAAGAACAAAATTACAAAGTGCTCTATACTCTGAAAAGCTAAAATATCCTTCCACCACCAATCACCCAAACAAGAACCGAATATAGAACATTGTGCCTTCCATCCCATGTGCTCTAATCTTCACCTAATTCACATTGATTTCTTTCACCAATCCATAGTATTTCATCAGATCCTCATCTTTCTCATTCTAAGTGATCCAGAAATTCCACAAGGCCTCAGATTTTCTATCTAAGCACCATCAAGAATCAAATTCACAAACCTGGATAATGGGAGCAACCACTATGCCTTTACTTTTATCTTTCCCAGTTTAGTTTAAAAGGTAACAAGTCACCCTTTCAATAACCAGCTCAATTGGTCTCACCTTATCCCTATGCAGTATTATTTCCTTTCAACCAAATCTACCTAAATTAATACGGCCAATCCAACTGATATCCACCTCCCTTTTCTTCATCACAAAAGCCTTAATGTATAAAACCATTAACTTTTGGAGCCTTAAATAGATAGTGATTTATTAAGTTAAACTGACCCTCCGAGCAAGAAAAGTAGAGAAAGACAGTTCCCTAATTGAATTTGATCCCTGTGCAATTCATGGTGTGCCCTTCTTTTATACCCCGGAAGGGTTTGTTGGTAATTTGAGGAAACCCATGAAAGCAGCAAACCGACACCATGAACAGAAAAACCCTAAACCTTAAAACTGAAGCATCATGAACAAGAAAACCCTAAAAATTAAAACTTAAGCATCATGAACAATAACCCTTGCAAATCAAAAACAAACAAACAAAAGACTAAAAATTCCCTCAAAAAAGAAGCATCATGAACAAGAAAACCCTAAAAATTAAAACTGAAGATTACATACAGACAGAGGAAGTGGCCTTCGAATTCGATTCTCCAATCTCCATCCTCTCTCTCGTATGAGGAGCTCTTGATCTCTAGGCGGGATTGAGATTGAGGAAACGTTCATACGAGCTCTTGATCTCTAGGCGGGATTGAGATTGAGGAAACGTTCCGCGCAAGAAAAGATTTTTGAATCTACAAAGAAGAGAGCGGGAGAGCTGAACGGGTTCGGGTATTTATAGTGGGTGGGGATATTATACGCGTAGCCGGGATTCGGATATTAATCATATTATACGCAGCATATTATACGCGTAGCGAGGTTCAGATATTATACGCGTCATTCCGGATATTATCCGCCGCACAGGTCCCTTGTGGGGCCCGCTAGTGTATGGTGACAGGGCTCTGGTCATTGTAACCACTTGATTAGTTGCTCTCAAGTTTTCACTTTGTGTACGGTTGATCCAACGATTTAGTCCATTTGAATGGGTTTCAAACTTGGGATAGGAGACTAATAAAGGGGTCCTGCTTTATTATCCACTCAAATGGATTATAAGACGGGCCTACTAGGTGGGGGTGCTCAGCCGCCCTTTAAAGTGATATATATTGTGTTGGATGAATCTATGTCTAAAAGTAGGTGCCTTGATCAATATTTAATGAGAAATTCTAAAAAACGTCCCACTTTAAACACACTCCCTTTTTCGCTCCTTTTTTTTTTATTATTTTTTATTCATGGGGCTCATGTTGAGTCTATCTAGTCTTTCCACACACAATACCACACCAAAAATACTCACAAATCCAAGAACTTTTCCTCACCATTGGATTGAAATTCAAACAAAATTATTCCTCCAAACTATTAAATTTTAGTGCAACGGATCAAAAGGTTAGGATGATCTTATGGGCTTGATATTTTGCATATAAGTAGGCCTCATATGGATCTTTTCATCCAATAGACTTCTATGATCATCACGCATCCCAATGGGCCCAACTTGGAGGGACGTTTTCTCCTAAAAAAAATCTAAGCATTGTATAGCGCTCCTCATATTTAATTTGTTTTCACATATATTAAGGGATGTTCTACTGGCACACAAAAAAATTCTCTTCCCCTCAAATTTCATGGCCTCACCACATCACTTGTTTATCGCCTTCTTAGGTACGCTCTTGTGAAAGTTGGAAAAAAAATATACAAATTCACCCCACCTTTTTTTTTTTTTTTTTTTTTTTTTTGGGAGTTGGTTGCCCAAGAGGAAGACAATCACCATAGTACAATAAGCTTGTTAACTTTAATTTCTATTGTTTTCTTTTTCTTTTTTTTTTTTTGGAGTTGGTTGCTGATAATATTATGGTGATCGTCTTCCTGTTCCATTCTACCATTTTCTTTTTTTGGTTTTCTTCATCCAGCTAGAGCTTTCCTTTTTGTCATGGGGTGAATTGATTTAGGGCATGTTTGGCAACAGTCCTCTCAGAGGATTTTGTTGCCATTTTCCACGCAATCACGGACTGCCCACGTTTGGCAAGTCTAGATTTAAAAATCAGTTGACTGCGGCTATCAGTCAAATGAGAGAAAACGCACGTCCGACACTCCCCCGTCTGACTCCGCAAATCATCCCACGCAAGGATTTGCGGAGCTACAGTGACTAAGACGGTCTTTTGCAACAGACCGTGTTTTTCAAATTTTTTGATGCTATGGGACCATGAATGATGATCTAAACCGTTTATCAACTTCACACAGCTAAAAACGACCATCAAAACCAATATCACCGTTTATTTGTCACAGATTTGGAGATATTTTCAAAAACATCAAGACCAATAGATGGCATTATTTCAGTTTCTGTAGGCCACATTTGAATAATCTGAACCGTTAAACCTCTTCAGAAGGCCACAAATTATTAAAGGCTCAAATTTGGAATCCTAACTCCTCCTGGATCATGAAAAATTTGTGGAAAACTCAGAACCGTTGATATGTCACAGTGCCAAAAACAAGATTTAAGGACAGTCCATTATTCTCAATTTTCTTCTTCCCGTGGGCCCTATAAATATGATCCGAGCAGTTAAGAATCTTCAAAAGGCCAAAGAGGACTATGGGGTCAATTTTCACCCATAGATTCTTCATGGATTTTTAGATATTTGTGAAATGTCCAGATCATAAAAAGTAATTTTTTTTTATTTATGTGGGCCACACTTGCATGATCTGAACCATTCAAAATCTCTAGAATAACAAAAGTAATTTGGGGATGGAATATTAGGGCTCAATTCATCATAGATAAGGTGTCACGACCCAGGCCCGAGGCCGGGCTAATCGGGGCCTGACACGGATCGCGAATGCCCCATACTTACTCCCGTAAATCTTGAATTAACCGAAATTAAGACAAGACTCACAAGGGATCTATCATACATACCTGTCAAATGTACATTTTTGCGAAAATACATCTATACATTGACAATAATTGATTTTACATTAAAAGTAAAGTTCACATATACAAAATTATAGTCCAATAAAGTCCACTGCTTCATATTCACAATACAATGCAGGGGACATTTAATTACATCTCAAAAATGATTTACAAAAGTATCTATCAAAATAATTCCCAAAATAAATCCAAAATATTCAAAACCAACGCCCTCCGAACTATGCCCACTCTGCTAGACCTCCTGGAGGTATCGGATGGGCCTCCTCCGCTGGCGGCACGGCCTCTACAAGGCCGGCAGGGGCAACTGGGCCTGTAATGCCATCAATAACACTATGAACACGACGGTTCAGCAATGTATAAACATATCTATGATAATCCATGCTAAGTATGTCCATTTGTCAATGTAACAACTCTAGACAATTAATCTAGGTTAGTGCAATAGACTGTACAGTGTAGCCAATTGATAATCAATGACTAAATTATAAGTACAATAGTATTATTCTGATTCAATTCAGTTTCTTCCTAAAGGAAGCAGTCAGTCAGTTCATTTCATTCATTTTCTATCAGTTCGTTCATTTCATTCATTTCATTGAATATTCATTAGATGGCTTATGGGACTATTCAGTCCAATATTATTAGGTGACTTATCAATTCAGTGACTTTTCAGTCTATGTGTGGGATCTACCAATGTCTTGATCAGAGATCACTGGCATCACCACGGAGCTCCAGAACACCCCATCCATCTGCTGCAGCAGGATTATTCATTAATTCATTGCATTGATTCATTGTTCAATGGTTCATTATGTCTATTCATTATTCAATGGTTCATTGTAATTATTCATTATAACTCTAATTGAGTTAGAGGAATCATTAGTCATTTACGGTCATACTTGTCTCTATCTCAAATTTAGACAATTTCTAGGTGTAATCATTAGTTACTAAATGCACGTG
Source organism: Umbellularia californica (assembly GCA_028538565.1). Lineage (NCBI taxonomy): Eukaryota > Viridiplantae > Streptophyta > Magnoliopsida > Laurales > Lauraceae > Umbellularia > Umbellularia californica. The sequence goes on from JAPQWN010000003.1 coordinate 20,536,215, forward strand.
TTATTTTCGATGGACATCACATTTGCATTTAATATGTGCATTTAGTCCCTAAAAATTTCCACCCACAATATCAAAATCCACTGTTCCCCAATTGATCGGACTGATAGGTCCGATCGATTGGCCAAATTTTTGCTTACAATTCATGTTTGGCCAGTATCAGGTTCGCTCGAGCGGATCCAAGTTCGCTTGAGCGGACTCAAACAGAACCCAGTTCGCTCGAGCGGACATTTACAGACAACGTTCGTATCAGACAAAACCTTCATCGCTCGAGCACACATAATGTTCGCTTGAGCGGACCCTTTTTGCATCGGAAAGTAACTAGTTCGCTTGAGCGAACTGTCCAGAACCCAGACTCTGGATTTTGAACAGTTGCTCTTCTTCTTCCATTTCCATTACAAATCCATTCTAAACCTGCAATAAGCACTTGGAACCTCCTGTTCCCTACTCCATCAACATTCCACATCTATCATAACAATACTATTCCACCAAGAAATCCATACAACTATATCAAATCCATAAGAATCTCCATTTCTATAACTAAGAAGAAGGGTTTGAGAACCACCTCTTACAATTCAAAGGAAACATAGAAAACTAGCATATTTAATCATAAAGGAGCATTTATACTTGCCTCTTAGGGTCTATTAGTAAGAAATCCTTTAATAGCTTAACTTTGAGATGAGAAATCCCCAAATCCAAACCCTAACCTCCATGAAAACACAAAATACTACTCTATAAGCTATTTTGTGCTAAAACTACTCTAAATCATTCAATGGAACTTCAATGCACTAAAATAGATCCTAATACTTACTTGTGACTCCAAGGAAAGGGCTTTTTGAGTTCTTTATGAAGCTTCAACACTCCAATATGGAAGAACAAGGTGAGGAAGAAGATGAAGATGATGAAATCTCTTCAAAAGTCAAGTGAGCCACTCCCAAACTCATTCTTGACGAAGGAGGATGGAAGAAGGAATGAAAGAAGGAGTCTAGGGTTTCTCTCTTGTAAAGGATTTGAGTTGAATGAACTCAAAGGGTTCATTTCAATGCTTATAAGGGGTATTTTGCAACTAGACCCCCTTTTTCTTTCCTATTCTCCATTCAAGTCAAATGAAGGCCTACTTGGCCAACTCCTAGTCTAATGACCTCGAGCCAATTATGGAAGTTAACGTACTCGTCGAGATACGCGTGTTGGTATCAAGAGTTTCCGTATTCGACAAAATACGTATAAATCTGTATTTACAAAAAAGGTCTTATTTCCTTTGTTTAGGTCTAAATCTCATTCAATCCATTTAATACCCTTCATTATCATTTCATTAGGCTTAATTCAATCATTTGAGACTAATCTCATATAGTTTGGTCATTAACCATCATTAGGTTAATTAAACATGATTAATTAGTTTTAACTTCAATTAATTAGAGTTAATCTTGATTAACTCGGGGCGAGGCCTTACATAAGGTAAGTGGAAGATGGTTGGTTGACAAAGAGATCAGATCCTTGTTTGGAGAAAAGCTTTGCTTCTCAACTCCTGGCCAAGAAATTGAAAGGGGAGTTTTTAGTAAGAAGAGAAGGTTTTGGCTATGGTCTGGGGCCCTTATGACTGATAATGACCAGGACCATTGTTCTAAAATCAAGACCAGAACAGACTCTACTTGACCCGGCTGAGTCAACTCGACTCGACAAGCGTTGAGTCTAGTGAGTGCAGCGAGTTTAACCAGAAACTCGTCATATTTTGTTGACTTACTCTGCTCCGAAAGGAGAAAAAAAGCCCCGGAAAATCTGTTTCAGGGCTCCTTCAGGTAAAACTGTTTGGCTACTAACTAAACCATGGACCTTTGTTTGGGCTCAGCAGCAAAAAGGGGAAAAAAACAAAAATTCCTGAATCATGAGGGGCCAAGATGATAAATGTGACTCCATGAGTCAATGGTCTACGCCATTGATTTGAGAGGGCCCACTTGGATGCATATCAGTTACAATCCCTAATCTCAAAACCTGAAGCCCAACAAACTCTAACCTATCTCCTATTTTAAAATGCTACAAACTTCACGATGTTGAAGCTATAGAGGATTTGTATGTTTCTCTTTTCTCTCTTTGTAACCTTTTCTCCTTTTAATGACTTTTGTAGTTATTGATAAAAAAATGAAATGATATGCTAACACAAACAGTAGGTTTGCTCTTCAGAAGAAAGTCCAATTTGTACGAGTACCACCATAGATGCATATCAACTGCAAGGGTATGGGACATGAGGGTATATTGTTGATTATTTTGAATTTGTCAAATATCACTTTAATCAAATCATCTTAATCTTTAGTTTTATGGCCTTAAAGTTTAATTGTTTTATAAGTTCACCTAATATTATGACTCAAATCCAATGTTGGGATTTTGACATCCCATCCTTTTGAAAAATTACTTGGGCATACATTGGGGGAGTGGGCTAAGTAAAAGGAGCATCGTCCAGAGTAACTAAAGAGGAATTGTTTGCTTACCCTTTGGTAAAGCAGAGATGAAACAAGGGACTGAATGAATTTGCTATAATTCATGGGACCAATTTTTTTTGTCCACTGACTAAATGCACCCCTACTAAATCTTGTTATTTGTTTGTTTGTTTTTTTTTGTTGGCTATGCACGCTTACTAACTCATGTCTCTTACAAACTTAGCTACAGCATAGAGACTCTAAATCTTTTTTCGCAAAGAAAATCTTGTTACTTTGATTTTTTCTTACTTTAGACATTTTTGAAAGGAATGATGGGGCAAATTTATGTAATGAGAAAGCCAAATAGAAGGGGTATCTAAAAAGTCCGTGCGACCAAGCACTTGTGGTCCCTGGCCATTGCTCAGTTGGTCAAGAACATTGGATGGTATTCATTGTAGTGTGAGTTTGAGTATCCGATAAAGAAAAGAAAAAAAAAGGTGGGCCACGTAGGGGCTCCAAAAGGAGCGGGACCTTACCCAACAAACCAGGCCCTAAACAATCCGGACCCTAGGCAAGCCATTAAAAATACAAGGCCCAGGAGTGGTCCTTTTAACAATTGGGTATGAAAAGATACGAGCCCAGTTCCAGACCATTGGAGCCCACATACACCAAAATGCTGGGGTCGCAGTTTATTTTGGCAACACGGACCCAAAAAAGAAACACTTTGTCTATTTCGAACCAGAACAAAATCTCTCTCGGTGGAAGATGATGGGTAGGAAACCAGCGACTGTACGAAGGGGTCATTCTTCGAGGCCTAGCGGGCCCGAGACCGTGGGAGGGAGTTCCTTCTTCAAGTTCTTATTGTTGGACTTTACACAGAAACTGGTTGGTAACTAGCTACTTCTTTCTTTCTCTTTTGCCATGGTCTTTTCAGGCTCTGTTATGGTTCGGTAAATCATACAAGTCTTATTGCATAATATGAACTCCTTTTCCAAAAAACTAATCTTTCGAATAGCTATGTTTTCATTGTACAAGGAGCTATAACTACGTGGCCTTGTTCTTGGTCTGATTTCTTTTTGATTCTGCAATTTTGGACTATTGGAAATTGTATGGTTCTTCAATTCTATTGCATGATTCTTTGTTTGTTGCAAGGGCAGTTGATTTTTCTTAGAATTAATTAACTGAACCCTTTAGTATGAGCGCTTAATGTTTGATGTAGTTCCTGAATAGAATTACCTAAAAGTATGTAGCAAAGAGAACAGTCTATGAAGGTCTTATACCTTCTTCAGACAAGAGCATAAAAAACTCCAACATTAATGAAGATCCAATCACAGTATTTTTCTTGGATACCAAATTTCGCCTGTGAATCTGCTTCTTCATTCTACTCCTTTGGAATATGCCAAAAAAAAAAAAAAAAAAAAAACTGCTTTAGAGAGCCATATTTTTACTCTAATAAATAATGTAACTCGAATAGCTATTGGTATGGTTGTCTTGAAATAAGATTCTTCTTGCTGATTTCTATGGAAATCTATCTTGGGGATTTCGTTAAAAACCTAGTTGTGTAAAGGTTTTGACCTGTACACAAATATAGCCATGCAATTATTTCTTATTTGGATTGATCTGCGCCTATCTTGATGGTGACGTAAGATACCATGTACCAACCCAAAGGCTACAGCAGATAGGTGGAAAACCCGAACAGGTATATGAAGCACTGTCAAACCCATTACTCTGGTGATGCGATGTGGGATGTGGGATGTGGGACTTTCCCAACTGGTGACTCGGTTTTCATAAAATTGTGGACCATCTCTCTCTCTCTCTCTCTCCAAATAAATAAATAAGTAATTTCAGAGGATCAGGGGATTGAAATTTCCAAGGTTATGGAGCTGTCCATAACACTGTTAGCCAGTTTCACAGTTGGATCCTTACCCTTGAGTGCAGATTCATGTTGTTTGCCATTTTTGAATCACCACCGTTGCGAAAGTCCTTGGCCGCATTAACCTAGCCAAAAATCTGAATCTGTTTTTTGGACCTATGATGTGGACTGATTTGACTCCGTCTCTGTCCACATGTCACATGTAAGGTAGGACTGATCGATTTGCTTATTCAGGTATATACCCATTATATGGCTGGGCTTTTCTATGTATTATTAGTTGGTGGGCCTGTATTCTGTTAGAGGTTTGATTCATAAAGAGCCCATGTGATTGGGAGTATCTCTTAAACCAAAAGAAAAATGGGTAAAAGATCAACCCTTTTAAGGCTTATGCTGGAATTTGTCTATAGCATACCCATAGGAACTACTGCTGCCCAAGCACTCATCACACACAATGACAGACTTGTTTGTGTAACTCATTTAGCATCTAAAGTTGTTGAGCTGTACTTTTGAACGCTTATAAACTGCATTGGTTGCTTCCTGTCAGCTGGTCAAAGCCCATATCCTCTGAGCCATTTGGACTGAGTTAGCTCTGCAACTTATTTCGGGTAGTTTGATTATGTGCTGTAGTTTTGGAAATAGCTGGAGTTATTTTGTGAGGCTGCGGGAATTTCATCACAATTTGCTTCAAATTCAATTAGGCTTGTTGTGTATAACTTATCTTATCTCGGCTATTATCCGAAAACCCCTTGAAAAGATGAATGGATATTGCCATCCTTTTCTTCCAAAAGCAGCAGCAACAGCTTGACCAATATTCATCTTCTGTTCAAACATCCGTCCATCATGATCACAAATAGCATTTATAGGAACCACATCACAATAGTCTTCACTTTCAATATATAATGCAACATCTTTATAGCATTATCCTTGGCACTCATTAATTCAGACCATTGCGAAGGCATTAACCTTATTCTCTTTGAGAAAACCATCATCACTGCTTTTGTAAAATTCCTTTCTCTGCAACAAATTGTCTAACCATTTTTTGTAGAACTTCCTTTTTGCTAACAAGAGAAACCTCCATAATTTCACCAATTTGTTAGATTTTTTTCTCAGCCTTTTTCGAAACAGACCTATAAGTAACCATATCACTAACAATCTTTTTGCAGACTTCTTCATCCAAGAGTCATTGAAAAACTTTCTTTAGTTTTTGCCTCTCAAGTTATTTCATCTTTCTTTGACTATGTTTGCTTCACAAGAAAGCTTCCCCATGGATTCATATTTATTACTTTGTGCATTTCCATTTACATATGTATACTTCTCTTAGATCATACACGAATTAAATTGTCATATTTTGTTTTGCAGCGGATACCGCCAGCTTTTATTAAGCACTTCAATGGAAAGGTCCCTTATGAGTCCATTCTTAGGATCCCTTCTGGGAGAGTTTGGCATGTAAAGGTGAACACGGTTGGCAATGACCTATTTTTCCAAAATGGGTGGCCTGATTTTGTGGAAGAAAATATTTTACAGATGGGAGAAGTTTTGGTCTTTACATATCAAGGAAATTCAGAATTTGATGTAAAAATGTTTGGTAAAAGTGGGTGCGAGAAGGAAGAAACTTCAATGATAAAGAAGGATGAAAGCAGTTCTGGGTGCGAAAAGGAAGAAGCTTCAGAAAAGCATGAATGTGGTTCGTACAAGGAAGTGAAAGAAGAACAATTACAAGAACTATTTTTTGAAAGTACCAACACCTGTCAATGTCTTGGGCAAAAGAAATGTGAGCCTGTATAGCTATTTTCTTTTTTTGATACTCTATCAAGTATCAGCTTCTTTTATCCATTTTAGTTACAGTCTTGCATCATATATGTAGAAAATTGTGATCATGGAGGAGATTTGTTGCTGGGAGTAATAGAAAGTTTGTGTTTGATACAGATTCCTGCCCCTTCAAAATAAAGCATCAACATTATACTGTATCTTGGAGACGCAGCATGCTGTATAAAATGGTGATTCTTTTTTTTTTTTTTGGTCCCATCATGCATTTCATTATTTCTTCTTTACTGTACAATTATTTTGATTTGCTCTTTTAAGAATGCTTAGTATTTTGACAGACTGCAAGTCGTAAACATCTGAACAATAGTTACGAGGTACGAGATCTGATACAAAAATGAGCATAAAAGAAAGAGCAGGGAATGCTTCAATGAGAAGGGATTTGATGTTTTTTTTTTTTTGAAGTTGTGGGTGGGCGGGCGCTGGGGCAGGGGGTTGGGGTTTACTTCCCCGAGGTCCAATATCATCATGGTGTGGAACGAAATTCAAGTTCGTCCAAAATTCTATTAGAGTATATCAAGTTTTTTCAAGTTAAGAAACACAGATAAAATACTTTTGAGCAGTGTACTACGGTGCCCTTAAATTTATATTCAACTCATGCAAACACTACTGTAACCAATGGACATAAACACTATTATGAAAGAGACTGATTTGGGATTTCAATTTTGACCGGTTGGAAATGGGTCAGGTTGGGTTCGAGTTTAGGCTGACCTTAACCTGATCTTAACGACAGTTTCTCTGCCCAATACCCACCTGCCCCCTGGTGACTGGTGTGGCTTGTGTTAGGTTTTTACTAAATTCTAATGGATGATTTTCTATTCATATTTTAAAAACAAATAAATAAATAAATCGTGTGGTGGATAGGAATTGAACCCATGAACCTAAAGAATGGTATGCATTGTCTTAGAAATTATCATATTCTAAGTGTCTTAGAAAATTTTAAATTTTTTGTATATTTTTTATATTATGGATTATATTGAACGGGCATGTTTGCTAGTAACATATGATCTAAGACAACTATACATCACTATGAAATAAGGAATTTTCCTATGAATACTTTAAATTAATAAATTTCCTTATGGATGATCTTGGACTTCTGTATTTTGGTTCAATTCAAGAACTCAAGTACTAGTTGGAGTAAAGGAGTGTCAGCGCTGGGCGCGGGCCCACGCCCTTGCTCTTTTAACTTGCATGGCTTTAGATTGAAGGCTTTAAGGGCATGATGCTTGAGTACGGACATAGTAGTAGGGATCAAGGAACAACTATGCACTGCTGGAAATATAGGATTTGGATACAGGCAAGCCTATCGTATCCATAACATGAAATTTCATATATTATATTTGAGATTTCTTACAAAGTATAAAGTCTTCTTTCGAACATGTCTAATAATAAAGTTATCATTATTAATATTCCTTTAGAACATTTTTCCCCGTTGAAATGTAAGAAAACTGATAGACTATCTGACATAAAGGGCTCAATACAGTGGACTATGCTAAAGTTAATGGTGCAGTAATAAGTACTGGTAAGTATTACCATTTAAAAATAAAAATACAAAAGTACTGGTAAGTCTTGAATAGGTCCTACCAAGAAAAAGAAAACAAGAAAGCCTCAAAGCCAAGAATAAACAGTGGGTTATTCACATAGAAGCCGTTAAATTTGAAGCCTTTAAGAATCCAATCCATAGATAGTGCAGAAGAGCAGGGCTTTATTACGGATGAGTAGAGTTGCATGAAATTTTGTAAGAGCAAATTATTTGAATAAGAGATTAGTGGTACAAAGGGTACAATAATGGCTTAAGGGGGTCAATTGAAACACAAAGTTCTTCCATGATAATACTTTGGCTCGTGGAAAATCCAATGGGATAGTATCCTTGGAAGTGGGGATAATCAATTGAGCATTTGGATGATAGAGAAGAAGTATGTGCAATTATTTTTTTTATACCGAAACTGACACAATGATAAGGTTGGGGTTGCTTGCTTTGACTTAATCACTTGGAGTATGGAATGATTGGGGAAGATCAAGTGGATCGGCTGGAGAAAAGATTGAAGAGTGCGAAGTGAAAGATGTAGCTTTTGAGATGGGAGCTTTGATTCCCAGATACATGATAGAGACACACTTAAATTAGATATGAGTTTTACACAAAAATGAAGTATCAGATGTTATTAGACATGATATGTTGCCTTTTTTGAAATATCTGGGTATCATAGGATGGGAGGTCATATGCTTCTAGACCTGATAGCTATCCAATAAAATTCTTTCAAAATTTTCAGGGAATGGCATGTGTTGGACTTTGTTGATGAGTAGGAAGGAATGACCCTTTTGTAATTTTTCTTCTTTGTTGCCCATAATTTAGTTAATAGAGTGGCCTTGATGTGGTTTTTACACAAGTTATTATTAATAGACCACTGCACAATGCCTCACGAAGGGGTCTTAGGCAAAACTCATTCAATCGACCCCTACACATTGAGACTTTCTTCTTCTTTTACTACTAACCTTCTCTTCCAGATGCCTAACCCTAGGTTTAACATGGTATAAGAGCAAGGAACCTAGGGTACTTCTTCTCCATTGTCCTTGACTTTTCTTCTCTATTGTCCTTGATTTAGTTATAAGAGTGATATCTTAGTCGTTGGCATCGAAAATTCTGTGGGAGTCCCACCAGAAGTCCCGGTTCTTCTGGATCGTAACTGGCTGGAGGATTATAGAACTCCATTTGGTCCCTGCTGGTGGAAAAATTGATGGAAGCTAACCATTGATGCTAGTAGACTGCTTATCCGGGCGTAGCAGGGATTGTCAAACTTATCTGCAATTATTAGGGTAGTGTTTGTGATAGGAACTTTCTTGCTAGTTGCAACCTCAAGCTTTGGTGAAGATATGAACACACTGCTCAAAAGGAAGCTAAGAGAGGATAAAATCTCATATGGGAGATTGCACCAAATTAAAAGAGACTTTTAATGGAAAATCAGTGACGATCATTTTTACTGCAAGTTCTCCTTTAAATACAGACTATAACTATTTCACATAAACTCTTAAGTCTCCAACGTTTACATTCCAACATCCACATTCTCCTGCTAAAGCTCAAATAATGCTAACAACCTACCAACGGGACTCTTACTCATTCAAAGGGAACTGGATCAAATAACTCCTATTATTTAGGACTCTTTAAACAAGTTTAGGTCCCATAATCACGAAGCACATGGCCCACTTTAAGATGATGCATCAAATGTGGTGCACATAATCTGACATGTATCAATCCACCTCGCTAGACTAACCTTGTCCACAAGGTCAGCGTTTAGGATATTCAAGCAATCTGTAACGTTCCCAAGTAGCATCTGATTTAGGTGCCCCTTGCCATTGAACCAATAACTACTGTTGGGCGGTGAGAGGTAATCATGGCATATGTGATCAATGGAGTTCAGCAGCCACCATGCTACTGCAAGGATGATTGTTCCTGCTAGGCTGCTACTATAGTGCCAATAAACTGAACTAAGAACATTGATCTAGGTGGAGTCTTCATATAATGGCCGATCTTGAAATCAGTGAGGAAAAGATGGCCTGGGTCATGCTTATATATCCATAGACTTTGAAACACACTCTGGCCATTGGCCTTCCCGACAATATCAGGTCCATTATATATTCTATGATAATATTCAGTCCTGTGCCTGCTGTGTTGTGGCGGTTATAATGGCAATAGGAAAAGAGTAAATACAAGGGCGATACCACATGGAAAGAGAAGACCCCAGCAAGGAAGTTGGAACTGATGTTTCAGGGTAATGCACATGATGAGAGATTCCCAGTCACACAACAAGCAAGAAGTAGAACAATGATTCATGTATGTCTTTGTGCTTTCTCATCAATTTGGTGTGTATGTCATCCCTGCCTTTGCATGAAGCCTGATAGTACTCATATACCTCCCTTCCATTGAAAAGGCTACATGTGTGAACGTCGACACATCGGTGGCAGACCCAAAACCAAAAGTAAGAGCAAAGCAAGAACTTAGATGTATTTGTGCTTGTGAATCATATCCAAACATATCTATTTCAGACTTGTAATACTTTTGGTCAGTGGTCGTGAACAAATCAGAAGAGGAGAGGAAATTTCTTGGCATTGTATAGATCTAGTGTCCAACAAGCATAGGGAAGCACAACATAGGTTTTGATGATCAAGCCGAAATAGACATTGGCCATGGCAAAGAAGGGATAGATGAGCGGGTTGAATATTATGGACCAGTCAAGGTTGAATGCTCCAAAGCCCAAGCCACGCATACCAGACCCTAGTTGTTGGGCAGTGACTAACTTGGAGAAGGCCCAACAGATCCATGCAATGTGCATGTTCAAGCCCTGTTGTAATAGAGGGTGGCCAAGACATGTGAACTGATGTACGGACGCGATATCAACCCCTTCAGCATGACATGAGGGACGAGCTCTAGGTATGGGTCCAGTGGCGGACTTACATAGTTGGGGCTGGGGGCTGAAGCCCCCTCCAAATTGGAAAAAAGCCCATTAGGGCCCCAAGGGCCCTTAAGCCCAGCCCCCAGTTAAATATTGCCCAAGTCCCCAGTCCCCAGTCCCCAGTCCCCACTCCCCAGTCCCCATGCAGAAGAAATAAAATGTTTAGAAAGAGGGAGAGAAAAGTAGAGAGAAGTAAAAGAGAATGAATACCTTTGTCAGGAAATTGCAAAGGAAGAGAAGGTGTTGGCAGTGGTGGACTAACATAGTTGGGGCTGGGGGCTTCAAATTGGGAAAAAGCCCATTAGGGCCCTTAAGCCCAGTCCTCAGTTAAATATTGCCCAAGTCCCTAGTCCCCACTTCCCATGATTGGTTTAATAGCATTGATGATGAGACAATCATGCAAAGATTTCAAAACATGAAGAACCGTCGAGGGCAATTGTAAAAGCTTTGTTTAAGGGTTTTTTTTTTTTTTTTTTGCTAAAGAAAATCTTTTGTAATTAGGTGATCATGACTTTTGATGATAAAATGTTAGTTGATCATGTAATTTGATATTTTATAAATGCAAGACGTTTTCTCTTTTGCAAAAGTTAATGTTAAGAAATACCAACAAAATAGCCATTGACTTTTTCAAGTGACTATCTTAAGCCCCCCCCCCCAAGTCAAAATCCTGGGTCCGCCACTGTATGGGTCCCTTAGCTCGTCGAGCGAGGAGGGGTATGCCACATGGAAGACGCCAAAGCAACCATTGATGGTGGCCTGGACGGCAAGTGGATCGAGGAGGTTGACCTTGAAAAGGGGGAGGCGGGAGGTGGCATTGACTGGGGTGGGCGGAAGTGGTTCTGGTGTAGCGGCAGTGGCAACGAACTCAAAGTTTTGGACTCTCGCATCACCATTGGTGCAGATGGAGTAGCGCCAACGCCGAGGCTCAAGGAGAGCGTGATTTTCCTGAGATGTTTTCCTAGTTGAGCTTTCTATAGTTCGAAGATTCTCCGGGCGTAGAGTAGTATTTGGGCTAGCAATTTCCCGTGGCGTTCGAAGGCCTCTTCATTAATAGATTTCAATTCCCTTCCCCTTTGGGGGATACCCTGGGTTATAAAAATAAAAAATAAAAAATAAAAAATAAAAATACTCAATTCCCTTTAGTGGGGAAGAAACTCCTACCATCACTGCTGCTTGTACAATCTCAATTTTATGCTCATTGTTGGTTTTTGACCTTTTTCTCGATTAATATTATTCTTTAATCTATAGTTGTCTTAGAAATTTATTCATAATGCTGCTGTTACTGATTGCAGCCAGTGCCAAAGACTTTCCTGGATGCAAGTGGCATGGGAACAAAGGCATCAGTTCTGTTACATGATCCAAATGGGAAGATATGGCGAGTGAAAGTAATATCAATGAAGGATGGCCGCACTATATTGGGAGCTGGGTGGTCAGCTTTAGCACGTGCAAATGGACTTTTAGAAGGAAATGTGTGTGGCTTAGAGTGCGTCATTGGAAAAGGTCGGGGAAAACGTAGGGTATTGAAGGTTCACATATTCCACACTGGTGATTGATTACAGCCATTACAGTGTTCCAGTGTAAGATGACCTTTTGATACTTAAAAAGTCTTTTCTATTTTCTTTTTAGTTTTTTCTATTCCCCCTCACGCCCCTTAAATTCTGTACAGAGTCCATGACCTCAATTTGTTAACCATTTTGGCATATTGGCATGGTCACGTCGTGTACAATCCCAATTTTTAAAACACTACTGATTTTCAATATATTGAGGTATGTTAATAAAGCCTATCCACTGGTGTTGGAGGCCCAAAAACCAGGCCTAAATTAGGCCAATGAAGACAGTGTATGCTTTCTACACAGCAGCATGTCTCATTATCTTTTCTTTATTTCTAAAAGGTGAGTTGTGTAATAGGCTATTTCCATGAGCTGTTAGAATTGTATTCAGTTGCGTCCTACCACTTCAACCCTGCCACTGCGCTTCTCATTCAATAGCCAGTCATGTATGTCTGATTCCAAATCGTCCAGGCAGGGGTTCGGCTTGAAAATAGTAGTCATGTTGACTATCTAATGGTTAAGTTCTGGGATGTAAGCAGGTTGGGTATGCGGTGGAATGATCCCAATCTTTTTTTTTAACCTGCACGGTTTTGAATGGCTTCGCGTGCAGTTAACGCTTGGCTGGATCTCACACCCTCCGGAAATAGAGCTGTCCTCGGCTTTTATGCCATTTTGTTATGATCAAGGCTCACTTTGGCTCATGGGATTTCAATCCAATCTTCCTGTACGATTTTAGAAGGCCTCATGTGGAGTTAAGCCTTGCGTGCACTCATTTGTCCATGGTCATGATTTGATTATTTTAGATATGGGACTTAGTGTAGCGCAAGCCCCATGGGAGACAAGCAAGCTGACAAACAAGATTGGCAAGCCCAGGCATGTGGGATCTCACAATGATGATGATGATCTTCTGAGTCCTAGGGTCCATGTGTATATTCAATTGAATGGTAGGACCCACTCATTTGAACTGAAATTTGAGGATATATTAATAAAGGGGATGGCATTTATTTTGAATGGTCTGAATTATCATTATGTGGGCCCTATGGTGGAGTTCTGTCGGCCTGTTACAGAGGGAGCTTGTAATAGTTGTGACAACAAAGGATCCAGATTCATTCACCAAGTAGGAATCGTCGAAGGCTCCAGCTCTAGCTTCTGTTGGTTTTCCAAGTCATTGTTGCAGTTCCAAGTCATTCACGCGTGCCCAACGATCGATCCCTGGGTCTTCATGGTTGGTTTGTATCTTGGCTAGGGTGTAAAGTGGGCGTGCCGGCTTCAGGCTGGCCCAAGCCATGCCTAGGTCACGCCGTGCTGGCCCGTGAAGGTTCACAGGCTGGGTTGGGCCCAGGTTGGTTGGGGGTCGTCCTAGTGTGGCTTAGGTTGTGCCGTGCTGGGCTAGGCCAAGCCACCCCACATGCCACTTTTTTTTTTTATTTATTTATTTATATGAACTGAAATAGACTTTATGGATTTTTTATGGGTTCTCAAGTTGAAATAAGGTTGAAATTATTAAAATAAATGCACAAACTTTGATGCTAATTTACAAAGAAAAATAATTTTTTAATTATTTTAAGCTTTATATAAATAATTAAGATTTTTATATATAATTGTCATGCTGGGCCGTGTCGTGCCATGCCCACGCACCTAGGGCCAGTACGGCAAGGCTAAGGACCCCGGCCATGCCACTGCCCAGGGCTTCCTGGCCCAACACTGCCTATCTTTTGACGGGTATGGCACGACCAATGCATGGTTTCTTTTGTGCTAGGCTGTGTCGTAAATCCTAGCCAGTAGGCCAGCCTAGAAAAAAGAGAGGATATTTTATAAGGGGGATATTCAAGTGCATTCATCCCTCACCATTGTGGTGAGGGACACTCTCTTTTTGGGAAGCACTTGAACATTCTCCATTTTATAAAATTCTAAAGTATCTCTCTCTCTCCTGCCTATGAATTTCTTGTGAGGCATCGCCTTTGAATTTCCTGTGAGGCTGTACTACGGGTCCAACCTATTCAATACCTATTACTCAAAATAAATGCCTTTGTCTCGTAGGGAAGATGTTAAATTCCACCTTAATATGTTTTGGGCCCGTTGAAAAACTTTTATCAACTACAATATAGTATGAGACATGCTAAAGTTTCAACCTAATGTAATTTGGGTCTACCTTAAGATTTCTCAAGTATAATACATTTGAATAAAACATTATAAAAAATTATGCGTTTATTATGATCATTAGTATTATAGGCCCTGGGCATTTTAAAATTTATCATTTAAATTTAGTGATTAAGGTTTCAATTTCTTTTAGCACTTAAATAAATACATAAATAAAACTACCTAAGAATTCAAATAAACATTATTTAAGGGGCCCATTTGTCTGCATTGAGCTAAACTTGTAGGAACTTATAATGAAATGACCATTTATGGATCTTCACCTTCGTTTCCTAAGTTTTGACCACTTTGATAGGTTATTTCTTAGAATTTTTAGAAATTCCATTTCATGCAAAGAAGCAGGCCTTAAATTAACATTTCCTAATCATCTCTTAAATATTCACTTTGAAAATCAATACACACCTGATGATACAACTTCCCATTGTTATGTTGGTTTGTATTTTGCCATGCATTTGAGGTTGACACGAAAATGAGAGACCACATTAGTTTCGACGTTATAATTCTACAATTTTAACCCCAGTTCAGTACACATGTAGAACCGAATTCATTTCACTTTGGCCCCAATTTGACTTTAGACACTAGAAATTCTATGTATATCTGGATGTACCTTGAGCTATTAACCAGTTTACTATACATTTTTTTTCTTAATTAAAATTTCCAGTGTAACCAAATGGCATCTATCTAGGAAATGTGGAACATTTCAAGAAAGGGTTTTGCTAAACTAGAACAAAGAAATTTATTTTGTTGCATCCATGTTAAGATCTCCTACATTGTGCAGAGCCCAGCTGACCCGGCCAGCTGTGCCTGTCCCAAACAAGGACAAGGTGAAGGATTGCATTGTCTGCTAGTTTTAGTGATAAATGCAACAGAGTTTATGAAAGATTGACCGCACGAAGAGAAAAAAAGAGTTGTTTGCCAATTTTGCTGTGGAATATTGGATCTGAACATAGGAAGACCAAAAACACACATATTCAACATAATTACAGACCAGCACAATAACCTATACTAAGCACCAATCCTAAGCAAAGGCATGACCCGTATGGCTCGGGTCCCCACTCCATCTAATTGATTTTAATTTTTATTATTATAAATAATTACATATAAGTATTGTGGAGTGTAGTGGTTAGGTTAGTTGTTTAAAAAATTTAGAGATTAAGGGTTCAAGTCTCATAATCTATAAATTCCTTGGCTTTAATATATTATAATAGGTTACAAGTTTAGGAAATGAAAGAAGCCGTGAGAAATGACATAGGTTATAGAGTTACAGAAGAACATAATTTTTAACCATCCCTAAGCTGTTGATCAACCCATTAGAGACATGGTGTGGTGTATGTGGGTATATATGAGCTCATGATCTAGTGTATATAGGTGGATGAGCTCGAATCTCTTACACGCATGATGCATCATCATTGTAGCCTCGTTTGAACTATGTTGAAAGTAAAGTGAATCCAGACAAGAAATGACAAAGGATTATATCAAAAGTACACAATTTCAAAATTCCCTCCCAATTTTTCAAAAAAAAAGTTAGAAAAACAACATCCTTTCTCCACTAAAGGTAAAAAAACTCCATTTTTCTATACAAAAAGTTAAAAAAAATTCCATATCAAATAACTAAAAACAAAACATCATCGTAACAACTTATATTTTATTCTTTCTTGATTTGATACTTCACCTCACCACACTTCACTATAATAGATTGGCAGAACTCGTAAACTCACATGAAAAGAATTGACAAGAATTTCGTTTTTCAAAAACATGTTCGAAAAGCATTTTATACTGTTACACTAGTTTGAAGAGGATTTTCATTTCTGATCTCCTAAGAAACTGGATCTTAGAATGTACTGTTTATGGGGTCAATGATTCCCGCAGACTATTTGTTTTCAATTCATTTTCTCATTTTCAAGGAAAGCCTCGACACCAATGTCTCCAAAAGGTTAACCCCAAATAAATGGGGGTAAAGATTCAATGATACTATAATGATACCGATAATAATGATAAGGACTAACTTGGTGTGGAAACTGCTGAATTCTTAAAATCCAACAACGCACACCAAATGGTATCTCACCACAGGCTCTTGTGGTTTTTTTTCTCTATATAATTTTTTGCCCATTTTCAAATGTGCATGCATGACACGACGAATTGAAGGCTATTAAATTCCGCGACTGTCCCTTCTCCTTAGCTCAAGATCTCTTTGTTCTTGTTATTTTTTATGTGACTTCACATGGTTTCCTCTTATTTTACTTGCAAGGACTAGATGCCATTCCACGCCCCATATTAAACCATCACATGCTTCCAAACAAATCAATCTCTCATGCTCAGATTCCTTCTAATTCTCAGTTCGAAATGTCGGATTATTTTATGATAGGTAGCTGTCTTACCATTTTCCTACTCAGTTTCTCGTACGCGATTACTACAACATGCGAGTTGGTTAGCTGTTTGTGTCCTGGAAATTACCTGCTAAGACTTTATTCTCACTACTCATGCAGCCAAAAATAATATACATATGAAGTATGATGCATGAATATTTTAAAATGAGCAACTTATCATGTCGTATTGCATCCGATACTTTAGTTTTTACATAAAATCTGCATTCCTGCATTGCCCAAATATGTCCTGCCCGCTGTAGCATGTGAAGCATGCAGTGAGGTCTGAATTGCATCATCAGGTGGTGGGTAAAAGTCCTCCGGTCACATGGTCAGGATCACTCAATCTAGATGTGTTTAAACAGGACCTAGCTGGCCACAGTTTAAACTGATTGGTCTGGGTCTGGGCTGGAGCCTAGTGCATGTTTGGTGGAGCGCGTGTACTGTCCTGAAAAAATAATATGGGAGGAATTAGGCTTGATGGTGCAGAGAGGGAAAGGCAAATCCCACCCATCCCACTTCAGAAAGGTTTTCTGCACTCTAATGCTGAGAAATAGAGCTCTTTTTTTTTTTTTTTTTTTTGGATTTTTCTTTTTAGTTATGTAAAAAAAGGGTTGATTTCAACACACAGATACTTACAAAAAGCTGAACTCATTTTGAATGATTTTTACATTATGAAATATCCGGAATAAGCTCACTTGATGAATAGCTCAGATCCTACCCTGGTTCTCTAAATGTAGGTTGAGTTTAGATCTATTAAGGAGGGGAGTTGGGACTTTTGCTTTTCAACATACTAAGATTCTAAATTCCCATATTGTCTGCATTTTGGTTAATTTTCACACAATCACGCCCTCATGTTGATCACATATAAGCAATTGAATAAAATATTATAGAAAACTCATATGTATTTTTCTTCTGTATTATTAATCCCATATATACTAACACTTGTTAGAATTTTATTTGTTCGAGGGCCCATACAAGAGAGGGATATCTATTTGTTGTCCCATTGAGGAGCCCAATGGTTTTTCTCCAAGAGAGTTTCTGCATCTATGAAGGACATTAAGTGCACTATTTAACAAAAATGAGGGTTGTCTATTAGTTCAATATCCAGTCTCTTGTCTAACTATCTAAGGTTCGATTGTGAGGGGATTTTTTTTTTTTTATAATATTTCTTTTCTTTTTCTGATGGATGGCTCTCTCATGGGTCCAGCCTGTTGGCCGCGTTAAGAAAATTTTTAAAAAAAAGTGATAACATTAATGTGATGAGTGGGGCCCACATTCTGTTGACTGGTTTATTCAAACGAGGTGTCTTTCTTCCCCTACAAATTATTCCCCATCTATTCCTTTGGAACATCGCAATCTGCATCCATATAAATAAATATATTCTGCAAAGATGCCATTAGTACATATAAGGGCTTAAGTTCTAAGGTTCAAACCACGTCATGGCTCATGGATAAAGACCCCATTTCCTCTTCTTCTTGCCAGAGAAAGCGAAAGAACGAAAGGAAATGGGATTTATTCCTCCATAGATGTTGACATTAGCTCTGATTTTTCTAATGGAGGGTAGGGATGGGGGTGGAAAGTGATGTTTTTCCCAAACATGGTGTGTGAAAGAGTCAAAATGGAAATGAAGTGGTCACATTTATTTATTGCACGAAACGTCTGCTTGGGACCCAATATATTCGAGGCCCATGTGACAACTTGGGAAATAGGAATGCGACAGTGTGTCACGAGAGCATTAAAAGGGTTGTCGATGCAGAAGAACGATGAACAAGGGATTGAAAAATGATTCATGTCCATGTTGGTATTGAATCTTGATCCGGGGAAAATTCTCTGTGTTGGTAGTGAAAATTTACATCATCCCATAACTTCAATGGATATCTTCACTATTTAATGAGGCAGATTAAAAAATGCCCTGGGTGTTTTATTGAAAAAATCACCCTCTTTCTAATTTGCTTCTACAATATCTAATCTAATCTTCTCAATTCTTTCTCACCTTACCAATCTTCTTCTAAAATCTCTCTCATCTTACAAATCTAATCTTCTCTTAAAACCTCTTTGATTTTACATTTTCCTAAAATCTCTCTCATCTTACAAATCTAATCTTCTCTTAAAACCTCTTTGATTTTACATTTTCCTAAAATTTCTCTCTAAATTCTTATCACATTCCATTCTACAATTCCAATTAATACAAAATACCCATTAAGGTCATAATGAAACTAATGCACGTGCAACCATTCACTATTTTGAGGGACTGTTAATATAAATTGTTTTACCTTTCCACTCATATAAATAATCATTTTGTGGAACCCAATTAATGAATATCCTATCACTTTGCATTACCTTAAGTTAAAGATAAATAGTCATTGCTACATCTTTGAGGTAGTTAAAACGCTTTTATGAGAATTGAGTTCTTTATCCTTAATTTACCAACAAAATAAAAATTTATGTCTTCAAACCATGTAATCGGTGGAGATTATTTGTCGTTAGCGTTGATGATTGGTAGTTGCGATGATTTTAACTTTTATAATTGAACATCCTCCGCCCTACCCAAACGAAAATCCTGGATCCGCCGCTGCTCACTATAATTCATTATTAATAACAGGGTCACATCTCCTTATACAGATTTTAAGCCCACACGAGCTACATGGGCCACCCATGTCAATGGCGGGTGCCACTATCTTGATCAGTTGTCTCCATATTAGATGTGGCCTTAATCCTTGATTATAGTAGGAGATAACTCTTCTTTTTTCCTTTGTTTCTCTCTTTTTATTTGCTACATGAATTCAAATTAACACAACCCCACACACCCACCCACCCACCCACCTGTTTGCTTTGTCGTGCTATTATTCTTTATTTATTTATAATTAGTGCAAAAAGATACAGGTTAACCATGTAAATCTATGATCGCAGAAACTCACATCTCTCTCTCTCTCTCTACACATAATATTTGCACTTGTTACCGTTCTTTTATGCATGTTTTTAATGATATTTATAGTTTTCAAAAAGTACTTATATAAAATTTTATTAATATATATTTTGATATGTAAATCCATTGTAAAATATATACTCACAATATCTTGATATATCAACCCTTAATATAATGGTCTTAAAGTTTAATGGCGCCTTAAGCATAGATATTTTTTCTTAGATTCAATTAAATGGTGAGTGATGATTCAATTAGTGCAAAATTAGACCTGATGTCAAATTATAAGGTGACAAAATCTCCAAACAAACTGTACTTATCAAGGGTAGGTTTCATAGGAGAACATTTTCCTACTTACCATGGTAAATTGTCATCGACAGGCCAACTGCAAGGTTTATAAGGTGACAAAATTTATGATTTATGACCTTGTAAATCTATGATTGCAGAAACTCACATCTCTCTCTCTCTACACATAATTTTTGCACTTGTTACCGTTCTTTTATGCATGTTTTTAATGATATTTATAGTTTTCAAAAAGTACTTATATAAAATTTTATTAATATATATTTTGATATGTAATTCCATTGTACAATATATACTCACAATATCTTGACATATCAACCCTTAATATAATGGTCTTAAAGTTTAATGGTGCCTTAAGCATAGATATTTTTTTTTTCTTAGATTCAATTAAATGGTGAGTGATGATTCAATTAGTGCAAAATTAGACCTGATGTCAAATTATATGGTGACAAAATTTCCAAAGGAATTGTACTTATCAAGGGTAGGTTTCATAGGAGAACATTTTTTCTACTTACCATGGTAAATTGTCATCGTCAGGCCAACTGCAAGGTTTATAAGGTGACAAAATTCCCAAAGGAACTGTACTGATCAAGGGTATATTTCATAGGAGAACATTTTTCCTACTTACCATGGTAAATTGTCATCGACAGGCCAACTGCAAGGTTTACAAGGTGACAAGATTTCCAAAAGAACTGTACTAATCAAAGATAGGTTTCATAGGAGAACATTTTTCCAACTTACCGTGGAAATTGTCATCGATAGGCCAACTGCAAGGTTTATAAGGTGACAAGATTTCCAAAGGAACTGTACTGACCGAGGATATGTTTCATAGGAGAATATTTTTCCTACTTACCATGGTAAATTGTCATCGACAGGCCAACTGCAAGGTGATCTGTAAACACTCCTTTTAAAAGGTTTAGTATCCGTACTGTATTCGATCTTTTGGATCGGAAGATGAAAGCTCCTCTAAAGTCATGGCTCATGCCCGGTTGCCTGCGCACATTCAAATGAGATAAAAAAAAAAAAAAAAAAGAGTGTTACACCCTGTCCCTTCTTCTAAAAACTTAATGGCCAAGTCTCCCAGCCCATCATGAATGTGCCCTGCCTTGAATAATATGGTAGGCCATCTATGCGTCAGGCCAAGAAATGTACAACATCTGTGGGGCACTTGCTCATATGGAGACTTTTCGCTTTTCTTTCCAGATTTATTATCGGATAACTTGATCACATATGGACATGAATTAACTCCCATTCGTTTTCGGTATTTTAATTTAACTCACTGTTTCACATTTCATCAATCAATCTAACTGTAGTCCATTGCCAAAAAAGAGTGCCCGTCACAAGGGCGTACCCAAGAAACTCAACTGGGAATCTCTATATAAAAAAAATATTAGGAGAAGAGGCAAATGTGAAAAAACACATTAACTCTCAGAATATACATAGGGATTGTTAAAAAATATTCCACTTTTTCAGATATGGGTGGACGCTTCAGTCCCTAATCCCGACATGCCCTCCACACCTCCACTAATCGAGGCTGGTTTGATAATTTTACTAATATAATAGCGTAGGGTCAAATACTAGAGCACTCAAATTTATAAATTCCTACCTCTCATTAAAAATAAATAGATAAATAAAAGCAACTAGTCTCTCACACTTTGAAAGGGCAAAAAACCCCTCTTCTTTTTTAAAGAAGAAAGTTAGAAAACCACTTTCTCATACCACTATTTGAAATTTTGTCATTTATAATTTTCTAATTTGACCCCTTCTTTAATTATCTCTCGAAGTGATTTTCCACTTTACTTTACTAATTAAGTAATTTTATCAAACAGGTACCATCTTATCTATTTCTCTCTAATAAAGATGAATGATACCTGTACGGATGAGGTGCAGCAGAAGTGGAGAGAACGCGTCCGGATCGAGACAGGAAAAATAAAGCCGAAAGAAATGGTGTCCATGGGCTAGTAGAAGTTCGTAATCACATTTCTGTGGTGGTGGCCCACATCAAGAAAAAGGAGGTGACCCATCAATTAAAGGGCTACCCTACATCACCTCTCCATTAAAGTTTCATGTCCCACTAGTACGTACTCCCTAGGCATTCCCCAGTCTATAAAGAGTAGATATAATGCAGGGTCAGGGATAGGACTTTGGAGGTCCCACCCCAAATTGAGGAATTGTCGGGTCTTCACCACTGTACAAGTTCTGAAAAACAGCTTCTAATGGTCGGGCCCACCACTCAGTGATCAGTACCACTGACTATGACTGGCTGCGACATGGATGGATACTTTGGAAGAATCCATTGATTGATCAAAAGATAATGGTACAGGTATAGCCAACCGGACCTGCTCTGGTCAACCCACCCACTAACTCACAGGGCCCATCGAGCATCGAGCAGGTTGTAAATTTCAACCGGATAAAAGAGAGATCCATCAAGGGATTCAATGACTCTAACTGGCAAAGTTTTCTTTTTTTTTTGGGGAATGATTGAAAAGCTTGACAACTTTGGGCCGTTAAAATTTATGATTGCTTCATGGCACAATGACAATTTAGTAGGGAAACTTCAGCCATGATGAACTCTCTTTCAATCTATTCGCTCTATTAGTGTGCAGTTCGCCAGTAATCACATCATTTGCAAGTAGATTTTGTGAATTTGCTATTTTCATATAGACAAGTTTACTAGGTTATATTAGCCATCATCATCTAAGACAATGAAATTAATAACTAACAAATGAGAATGAATGTTCCTGCTTAGATCAGACACCATACTTCCGTTGGGGAGCTTTTCTTTAATTATTGTTAGAGATGATCAATAATGTACATAGCCCTCCTGTAAATCAATGGATGGAACTTGGAAAAGATAAAAATTACAATCGCATTGATTAATGAGTGGGACAGTCGTTTTCTTCACTTAGTAATATTAATAACTAGATAACTCAGTTATCTTAACAATAACTCAATTATCTTAGCGGTCTTGGAGAATTTTCCCTTTACAAGCAAGCAATATCAGGATGTGGGGAGATTAGGTTTGGTTTTTCTATCAAAAAAGAAAAGGAACTTTAGATTGCTTGGATATCCTAACTAAATCATATCAATGGAACTTTTATAAATTTGGTTTTGAATGCATAGGACAAAACATGTGTGCCATTTTATGAACACAAGATTGAGATATAATTCATTGCATATGATGATTGGATGCATTCCTAATGGGAGCACCACAAGACAAGTTGATGGGACTAGCAGATATCACTACATAAAGAGGGAAGCTTCTATCTTGATTTTTCCATCCGCGACTCTTGTTAGCACTTGACAAGATTAATTTCAGCCTCCCCCCGTTTCATATTGAGACTTAGATGCCTTTTTTTCAACAGACGGTTGGTATTCAAAATAACGGTTCCTAAATTCTTCTTTCTTCTAGAACATACTTTTTTTTTTTTTTCATGACTTGAGGCTTTTCTTCCAAAGGAAGCAAGCTTCTTTTTCCAGTAACTATGTTCTCTTAGTCTCAACACGGGTTAGAGAAAAAAGTGAGAAAAGAAAGACGTCGGAGATTGAAAAAAAAAAAACATGACACAACAAATGTTTGGAAACCCCAAAAGGGAAAA
This sequence comes from Umbellularia californica, assembly GCA_028538565.1. NCBI lineage: Eukaryota > Viridiplantae > Streptophyta > Magnoliopsida > Laurales > Lauraceae > Umbellularia > Umbellularia californica. The sequence continues at coordinate 20,559,663 of JAPQWN010000003.1, forward strand.
TATTGAGTGAAGTTTAGATTTTAAATCATCCAGATTTGAGGTTAAAAGCTGAGTTAGATCATCTCAAGCAGCCTATAAACAATGTCGAATATTTTTAAATTTCAATTGTCCGTAACTGTTCCTACAGCACAGATTTTAGTAGTGCTAGCTTCATGCACACAGCACACCAATAAAATAAGAGAGAAGATTGACTGTGTTCCTATAGAAGAACTAACTTGTTAATTGCCCTGAATAGGTCTAAGAAGTTAGGAGTAGGGAGAGCTGTAGGATAGGCATTAGAAATTAGAAGGTGTGACTGTGTGAGGACTTGTTGTGCGCTGCTGTTTCAAGGTGCTTTCAGGAGCAGGTTAATATGAGAGGACAGTGTTCGAAAAATGCTTCCTTGGGAAATGAAGTATGAGATGAAACTGACAAGTAAAAAGAGCTCCAGCTTTTAAGTTCAATTATTGAAAATTGATGTGGGTTTGACCGTGGTTATAGTAACATCAAGGGGTGCATGTTAGTGTCATGGCTCGAGTTTCAAATGGTTTTTTGATGGTTACTACTTACTACGATTGCACATAACTCAGAGAGAGAGAGAGAGGGAATGAATACGACAGATATCTCCAACGAGAAGCCGATTATTCTTCATTCACAGTATCGAGAAGAGGTATACTGGCCTACTAGTACTGTGATGTTTAGATTGAAAGCTTTTCTTTCTGTATTTTGCAGGTGGCGTTTTGCCCCAGTAACTGTGAATACCCTTTGGAATTATAATAACTTCGCCCCCAGCTGGACTAAAATTTAAAAGTTTGGATTGAGTTTACGGTGCACATTTTCTATCGACATTTTTTGTTGTAAATTTCGTAGTTTTGGGATCTGCAATTTGTTTTTTCAATTGCAGTAATTGCGGTCTTGTGTCTCTACTCGTGATGAGTTCCATTCAATTTTATGAAAGAATGGGAGAAAAGTTAATGGAGTGATTTTTTTTTTATTTTTACTTTAACCCCAGCCCCATTTGGACCCATGAAAAAGCCACATGGTAGAAAGAGTGCCCAGACACTCGAGAAGATTTTGGCCCACACACATGGGATGAGAGGAATAGTGCTATACACCTAGGGATTGAACTTTGGACAATTGGACAGGAGACGTCATTGCTAACAAACGGAGCAAGAGCAACCCTTGGTTCTCAAAGCATGGATACTGCGAATTTATACCGATTTGGATTAATTCTCATACTAACGATGATATTTAGGGTTAAATTCTCATACTAACACGGTTGCTATGTTAATTTATGAAATAATAGCTCTAGTCTTGGTACTTTGTTGATTGCTCATATGATCCAGACTATGAAGTACAATACTCAGAGGCTTACCTGAAGTTAAAGATGATGGAGCAACCATAATATATAGATTTGTTGAATTGGGACTTATTTGTTTGCATATAATACATAAGAATTCATTGTTAAAGGAGCTCCACGTAAGAAAAAATGAAAAGGTGAGGGGCGAAGGATATAGGCTACTGATATAGATGGGACCTCGATTTTTATAGGATTTAAGTTAGTACGGAGATAGCTTGGTATTTGTTTTCCATCTTCCCTCATTCAATTTTCATTAAAAGTGAGGTTATTTGATGGTCAATTTTTAGATATTAATTCCTCTCTATTCTTCATTTTCAACCACTTGGAAATACAAAGTCTTATAATTTCTAGGGATTCAATTACATAAAATAAACAGCCCCTAAGCAATCTACGGTTTAGGTTTGGAGTTCACTTTCCTACACTCTTGAGTGATAAACTTCCTTTGTGCAATTACATAAAACAAATGGGCCCAAAGCAATCTTCAGTTTAGGTTTGCCGTTCACCTTCTCTGTACCCTAAAGCATTAAGCTTCATTGTGCAATAAATGTGTGTGAAATGAGAGACCATAAACATCAAGAAAGCTTCGGCGTATAGTGTCTTCACAAATCAAGAAAATTGATTTAAACAGAACGACAAAGGTTGAAACTTGAAACCTAAAAGTCTCTTGTAACTTCTGAAAAAAAAAAAAAAAGTCTTTTATAACTTTCCAAAACTGAATACAATTATATTTGAATAACAAACGTGAAAAATTGGATATCTGTAAAGCCTACCTCCACATGCTATACCCAAGCTATGAAAGTTGACATATATAGAAACAGGCATCAATAGTGATATGGATGAAGATGTTGACGTTTACATGTTGATGAACATGCTGTCGACTATGATCGATCGCGAGGATGAGGACAAACACTTTAAATTAATGGTTTCAAAATTCGGTAGAAACACTTCAAGATATTTTTCTCTAAAGTGGGCGAAATGAGTTATAAGATATGATTTTGCCTCCCGTATCTTGTATTCCAAATCCACCCAAATTTGCTGTATTTATGTGAGTTTAGTGGGAGCCGTGCTGCCACCCGAGGGATTATTTTTGTTGGGTCAAAGAGTACCTTAAATATACAATGTCACGAAAATAAGGAGTCAGAGACATGTGAGGGCCATATAAATGCGTACCAATCACGGGAGACGCAGAATGGAAAGAATTAGATAGAATAAGGTTTGACTAAAAGTGGTTCCATTTAATAATCTTGGTTTTTGATCTAGGGTCCATAAAGCTTCAACCTTAGATAAGATAATTCTCTGTTTTTTCTTTTTATGGTCGGTGTAATGTACCTCCATACTAAATCCATACTATGTCAAGCTAACATGTTTCACTTTATGGGTTCATTTTTTTTTTTTTTGCTAGGATTTTTAACAGGAATTTGAAGTGTTGAGGCTTTTTGAACATGAAGTGATGGCTCATTTCCTAACATTTGCAATTGCCATGTTTCTTTACAAGGATTTTAAAATCGCAGTAACTTAAAAGGTCTTGAATGCCTTGTTAAAATTCTGAAATTTCAGCTCCTCTACTTTTTAGTGAAAATTCTGGATGCTTAAGTATAAAGGAATATTAAGAAACTCCACTATGTATGATAATTTAAAATTTTCTTGGACAGAAATTCTCTGAATTCCAACAAAGGAACAAGCCTTGTGCGATGAAAATGAACTCTCTGTTTTATAGTTGAAAAGGGTCGGTGATCAGCCTATCAAAAGATTTAGCACATGTAGTACAAAATTGGCCAATGCAACAAAAATAATTGGACCGATGGAAGATGAATGGGAAAGGACTCCAAAGGAATTATTGTAGGCTTCATACCGCAATAATCTAAGGAAGAAGAGTACATTGCAGACAACATGCGTTGGATTATATGAATGGAATGGTAGTGTTATTGCTTCAATTTCTAGAAAGAAATGCTCTCCTAGATAGAACTGGCTTGAGGGAATTAAAAAAAAAAAAAACACATTTAGACCTTATTTGTTTGCATTAAAGTATATAAGAATTGAATACATAAGGTGGTTAAAACTGAATATCATATGTGAATATTCAAATATGAGCATCAAATAACATTTCTTCTGATTCTATGAATACATAGGATGGTTAAAATTGATGTTCGTCTTTTTGGAAATTCACCTTTAATTTTTAAATTTAATCACCCTATATATTTAATCCCTATGAACTTTAATGCAAACAAACATGCTGGTGTTCCTACACCTTATTTGGAATTGCAAGTGTAAAGGTGCATAAAAACTAAGATTCTGAAGAAGCTAATCTAACGGTCTATTTTTCTTTTTGTGACAAGAGCTACTATAACCTTGATCTAGCAAGAACACCATGAATTTGTGCTTGCTTATCCAGTAAGTTTGTGCTTAAGGCAAAGGATGTGATCTCCACCAAAACTATAAAGTTGTATGTCCAATGAGAGCATTTTGTGCTTTGCATGTTTATGTTTCTATGAGAGAGAAAAATCCTACATTGGTACCCTTCTTATAAAAACAAAAAAAATCCTTTCAATTGAGAAAAACCATGTTTTTCGATTGCAAAAATAAATTTGCATCAAATAACATAATAGTGGGATGCATGGTCTTCTCATTGCACAAATGCACCAAGACTTCTCTATAGCTGGTGACTTTTAACATTGCCACCTATTTTGCGATGCTGAAAAATGGTTGAAATATGGATAGTGGTCGAGTATTTCAAATTATGCTGGTTAAACTATTTTTCAGATACTTCTTGAAAGGGAAAGTTTTGGATAAATTACAAACATTTTTCCTGGTATGGTCCATAGATTCTAGGATCACTGGCCCAACCCACCTAACTGGTCTGTACCGACACACTTTTTGAGAAGGAATATAGAATAGAAGGGACCTTTTTCATGTAATACTAGAGTGATGAGAAAACGAGAGGGTTTCCTTTCCAAGGAATCGACCGTATCAACCGCTGACCACTCCTCCGTAAACAATTAACAAATGATTAGATTTTTATTGGTTTACACCTACTCCAATGTGCCCATTGGCCCTCTTAGAAAAAATTAAAAAATACCCCTCTTGTTTTATGTACGGAAGTGGGTTCATGCCCTACGATTCTCTCTAATGCCCTTTTTCCTGTTACATTGTCATTGGGTGATTTGTCCAAACAGGAGTTTGGAATCAGCATCTATAAGTGGGTTGTCTCAAATTACATGGTGAGATTTTTAAATGATAATCAGGACTGTTTAAGATTATTGCCAACCCCTTCAATCAAATATGGTCAAAATTCAGTTCAGCTGGAGTTAGTTCTATTATAACATTGATCATATGACTGAAAATGGCAATTAAACATATCAATAAGTTATATATAAGATAGTGTCAATCACATTTAAAAATCATCCGTACAATCTCATAGTGAAATGGATTCCTAACGAAGGGATGCCATTCATCTTGAATGGTCTAAATTATCATTATCATTTGAGACACACGGTGAAGTTCCAAACAACCTTTTCATGGGGAGAACGTAAGAGATAACAGGGGGTGTGTTTTTTATTGCTCTAATTTTTTTTTTAATGACATTTGCCAAGTGGAACATTGGATTAAAATTAAAAATACAAAAAGAAGGAGTGAATTTGGATTAAATTGTCATTAGAGTGAAGTTTGACGTAGCACCCATATACATGAGAATGTGATTTCTTGAGGCTTTGAATTTCCCAAATGGCCCACTGATGGAATAAGAATGCAGGTAGGATCTCGGAAAAAAATAAAGCAGTCTAGGCTCTAGCTGATAAATAATCCAACTCTGGATGGATGGAATTCTCGGCCACGTGATGTGATGTGATCAAGTGAATATTGGGCCAATAGGAACGACCGGATTTCAGCCACGCAGCCTCGAGGGGCTCGAGAGGAATATTGGAGCCAAGATGCTGCCGAACACGTATATCGCGAGATGTAAAGACCGCCCCGAGATTAATATACAAGTTCTTTGGAATCCAAACATTCTGCAAGATTCTCATATCGTGAGAAACTGAAAAAAAAGAAAAAAACCAACCATTACCACATCACGTGGAGCGGTGGAGCGCAGCGCTTGTCGCCAGACGGCCCAACAGTTCTCGGTAAATAATTAGGAAATTTATCGCGATATGATCTCGTAAAGTAAAAATGTCGGGGTCAGAGGACTTGAATAATGATGTGGAAGTATCTCCGCAAGAGAAGGGGTGACGTGGGCAAGATCGACCGCGTACGTGCAGCGGGAATATTCCGAGTTTGTAGAAAGAAGGTGAGGATTGAAAATTGTAGAAAACCCCTCCATGTTATAGGAATTCTCTTTTTCAGCATTGGCCATTCAAAAATTTTTTTATTTTTTTTTTTATTTTCTAGGTTGGCCCATTACCACCGATACATCCACCCAAGGAAACATCGAATATGTTACAAAGAAAGGTAGGATGAAATCATCTCACATTATAATTATATTGAATTTTGATTAAAACACATCTCTACCAGCCTCTCGCAATTGCATCCTCTATATGTCCTTCTCTTGTTACTAGTCATCACTGTTTGTCTATAAAACCTGTTACCATTGCATCCTTCTTCTTTTGATTCCATTAATGCCAATAGCCGACTCCATCATATATATCAGGGTCTTAATTTTTATTTAAAAGGGAAAATTTATTGCAAAAGTAAATTATAAAGTGTAGAAATAATAGATTTCTACATTTTCACAAAAGACCCCGTCTGCATCATTGGAAAGCATCCCAATTTAATTACACGGGAAAAAACATATAGAAATTAAATAAGATTCAAAGTCAAACTGAAACTTAACTTAGATTCAAACTTATTCCCTAACATTTCTAAGAAAAAAAATAATATTTAGAATGGATTTCGCGAGTCATAAAGCCATTGCTATTTCCAAATGTGCCCTTATGAGTCGTTCATATGAGGACAAAGGCGTCCACCATTACTAAGAAAGAATAAAATGATGAATGCTCATAAGAATAAAATGATGAATGCTCATGTAGTTGGAGGTTGATGGCCATTAATTTGTATTTTGTGGGTTTAGATTTTGAGTCTAGGTTTGGTAGGATCTACTTTTTTATTTTCTTGAGTGGGTCCTAATTGGCAGTGAACCCTTGCCCTAATGGGCTATGATAGTGAGTGCAATTGGTTGATAACTCCTTGTACGTACTAGGGCTCAACATGTGCTCCTCCTAGTTACTTAAAAAGGGAGAGTTTTAACATCCTCACCATGGAACAAAGTGGAGACCGACATGCATCCTACCAATTGATATGCTCCATCATCCATTTGATCGTCTCCCACAAACTTTTTCTTTCGTCATGCAGACAGTTGTAAATGCAATGAACTGGAATTAGGCACCTAGCACCACATATATGCCCTGGGATTGATCCCTAGACAATCAAGTTAAAGTATAACTCTTAGATAGTAACTTAGCTTAGCCGTAAAAGAAGAAGAAGGAATTGAGACCAAACCAACTCTTTACGTACATGCATGCAACTTAAAGATGCAAATGGGTTGGATCCAAGGCTAAAACATCGTTAATTCGAACTCAAATCTATCTTTGTAGATCTAGATTCAGATCCACTATAGAAGGTAAGGTTTCTATGAAAATCTGGCATCAACTTAAGACATTTTTTATGGACCCAAATGTGATATAGAGTGCACGCATTAGTATATTTAGATGAAAGAGCCTCACAATAAATTATATATATATATATATATATATAAGTAATTGTTATGTGCTATATGATTAAAATTAAGTAGACTCTCAAATATGAATATATTTTGTTCAACCTATTTAAACCCTTAACAAAGACTATATACTTTTAATATATGAAAGTCATGATTTAGATCCACCACAAGCTCGAGCTGTTAGTGGACAGCATAACTATATGTATATGAATAGTACCGAATCCTGCATTTATGGATATGGATCCGAGATTCTCCCTTCTTTGAAAATAGACACTGTACTTGTTTTATTCGGAATTATAGATCTCGAATACTTATATACACATGCAACCCTTATACAACTCCTCCTATGCCAAGCTAGACTTTAGGTTTAGGATTTTTAGGTGTTAATTTGATGGGCAATGATTTGGGCCAAGTTAATCTTAAGAGAAGTAAAATCCAAACCAATTGACAATACAAGACACAATTGTATAGATCGCTAAAGGTAGTAGTTGACTTTCTATCTTGATCAATGTCTCCCCCATTGCGAATAATGGGGATTTTTAACAGTCTAGATAACCTTGATGGAGTACATTTGATAATGTGTTTAAACTCATTTAGTTTCTTCCTTCGTTTTTGGTAGAGTACATTCGACTTGTAAGTTTTAATGTCTATCAAGAAAGAGAAGATTTGTTGATCAAACATCTACAAAAGTTATAAATCAATGCATATTTTTAACATCTAATTTAAAGTCATAAAATGAATGGCCAAATTTAGACTCAACATTTCTATGATCTTTCATTATATGGCATTAGATCATGAAATTAACAATGTCCAGTGTCCTATGATCTTTGACACATGGCTAATCCGGAGACTTTTCTTGGATCTAGTAAATCAAGTGGGCCTTAGAAGCATTTTATGTGTTAATTTCTTCTTCTCAGAAAAAGTTGTATGTATAAAACATACAAGAAAATATATATATGTAAATGACGGGACCACTTGCATTGAAAGGTTCCAACACTTTCCACAGCTAAAAATGCAAGGGTCATATTAGTCCACGGATCAATGGCCTTCCACTTATTCCTAAGTATGCCACTCTTACCTGCTGGCACGGCCCCCATTTAAACCCTTGCAGAGAAACAATCTCTCTCTCTCTCTCCCTCTCCCTCTCCTTCTCCTTTCTTTTTTAAGTTACGTGACTAAACTCCTTTGCTTTCTTAAAATGCACCTTTTGCCTCTTCGAACGAATTACACCCCACCACTCTCTCTCAATTTTCTAACCTGATACTGCAGTTCCTTCACATCTGAGTACCCATAGAAATTTATTAACCTTGCATCCCCTACCCTCCTACTATTTGCCATTTTCTCTATCTAGCCTTGCAGTCTCAACTCTTTCTAAACACTCTAAATACATGCAAATCATAAGCCACTCATGACATAATCACTGCCTATCTTTTTCTCCTTCCTCCTCTAGATCTTTGCATGACTTGATCTCTGGCCCAATTCATCACCTTTACCCCAACCTTATACCTCAGTATCTTTCTATCCTCCTCCATTCCTCATATATCTATCTTCGTTTGTTTGCTTCTTACTATCCTTGGATCTATACAAAACTTGATATATCCTTATATATCTATTCCCCTATTCACCTTATTAAGCTCCAACTCAATGAGAACTGCTTCAACATCTCCCAATCTCTCGCTTCAGATCAGCCCAGCATCGATCTGGAATGGTGATGCCATAGATACAAGCTTCGAAGGATCCTTGCTAAGGTCGTTCTTAAGAGAAGGGAGCTCAAGAACGGATTCGGGGAGCAGTGGGAGCGACATAACCTATGATCATGGGTTGTTGCACCTCGAGAGGGGCGGAGATCATCATCAAGGAGAGCCTGAACTCAATCTTGGGTTAGAGATGGCGCCGCTCGATCGACTACCCCTCCACCACCACCACTTTCGCACTCTCCGCCACCCTCAGATCTACGGTCGTGATTTTAAGCGATGCTCAACATTGATTAATGGAGGGAGAAGAACCATTAGAGCTCCTAGAATGAGATGGACATCCACCCTCCATGCGCATTTTGTTCACGCAGTGGAGCTCCTAGGAGGACATGAAAGTAAGCAAAACATTACATTGAAGAGAGAGAGAGAGAGAGAGAGAGAGAGAGAGAGAGAGAGAGAGAGAGAGAGAGAGAGAGAGAGAGAGAGATTATCATGTTTGGATTTGTAAAACCATTGTTTTAAGCTCTTTCTTCTGGGAATTGTTATCATAGGAGCGACACCCAAATCAGTTTTGGAGTTAATGAACGTGAAGGACCTGACACTAGCTCATGTGAAGAGCCACTTGCAGGTATCTAGAGAAACTATTTTCTGGGTACTGAATTTAAGAGCAAATAGTTATAGCAATCTCCTTCTCTGTAGCTATTATCTGTTATTATCATTCCAGAACCTAGTTGTTGTTAGGGTTTGTAGTGGGAGGTGGGAAACAAAGACTAAGGACAAAAGGGCATCTTGAGGGGTAATCCTAGCAATGTGGACTTTTGAATTTTGTGTGGTTTTTTCTTGCAGATGTATAGAACAGTGAAGAGCACTGACAAAGGGGCAGGTATTTTGGCAGGTATTTTGATTTTTTCCCCCTCCACAGCTTTTGTTTTTTTATTTATTTAAGGGTGGCAGATCTTCTTCCCATTGATCTACTATGACCAGCTACTCAATGGTTAGGACTGGTCTGACCTTCCCCACATGAATTATTTTGTTGGGAGTCTGATAAAGCACAAGCACATGGCTCTATCTGCGATGAATATTGCAGGCCAGAGGCAGACAGATATGGCTATGAACCAAAGGACTGGGATTGCTGAATTGGAGAGTGGATTATCTTGTGAGAAACCTGAAAAAAACTCTTCTCAGTCTCTAATGAATCCATCATCACCACCCATATCTTCAAGGTGTGTTATGTGTACTTCATCTTCTTCATTCTACCATCTTAAGATGCAAATGAGTTGGGCCCAACAATACATGTTCCTACACGTGGAAATACCAGACCACACGTACAAAATTGCATGAGGGTGTGGTAATGTGTACATGTGCAGTGACCTCTTTGCCATATATATAGCTGATGAATATATATGTATAATGAGATCAGAGTGTGTAATGATTCCGTTTGGCAGGACTCATTTGTTTTTTCTCGTTGAGGGTTAGTCACACTTTGTAAAAAAAAATAAAATGTGTGGATCCATTTACCACAGTTCATTGATTTGGTCATTGACCAGTAAGTAGGATTGCTGAAGCTGTTGGGCTTATGGCTCACTCCATTTTAGTCTTCCAATTCTGATACAACTGACGAGAATCCGACTGTGGAAATCAGGTTCTATTGGGTCTAAATACGAGATGATGGTCCTCATTCTCTATTGTATATTTAGCTGTGTGGAAGCATCTATGTTTCTCTTTTAGTTATGGGATTGGGTTCTCCTTACCCGTTTGAAGTCTTAGGACATTTCATCTGTTACCATTACCATTTGGGTGTTTGTGCACTTGGGACTCTGTCATATGGCCCAATTTTAAGTGCTTTTATGAAGATTTTCTGTGGAGAAAAATCATGTTTTCTCTCTCTCTCTCTCTCTCTCTCTCTCTCTCTCTCTCTAATTTTTCTCTAGACATGAGAGTCCAAGATCTTTCATGAGAATTATCACACTGATTGGGATTTATGATTTGTCCTTTGTTTGATTGACTAGCCATCTCATTTATTTGACTTCATATTAATAATCTCATTTTTTCAATGTTTGTTCAGTTTGTGTCTACTATATAATCCTCTAAATTGAGTGCCCTTAAACTCTTCTCTAGGCGAGCTTCGCCACCGACAGAGGGAAATGCTTGGAGTCCATCCATCAAAGCAAATGTGCCAACCCAATCCTGTTTCAAATGCACCACTTCTGGAAATGAAGAAACTAAGGTACAAAAACTACAAACCGTTTTCAGTTAAGAGTTCTGATTAATATGTTGTTATAAATTACTCGTAATTATTTTCTCTTAGGTTTATGTAAGTATAACCTATTAATGCTATTTAAAAACGAAATACCAATACTATGTGAAATGCGATTCGATAAGGGCCTCTTTGTTTCACACAATTGAATACTTAGGATTGTATTTCTATACGTGGCTAAAAATAAATAACCAACTGTGAATGTCCACAAATGACCATAAATAACCTCCCCTTTAATGAATAATGAATACCCTGCCATCACCCTACCATTTCAATACCTAGGAAAGTTATGTTACCATCTACATTGCTACCTTATATTCTTCAGCGGAGCTAATTACATCAAGAAACCCATGTATTTTTCACTAACAATCAGGTCCTTAGTGATATTTTCATATGAGAGTGGATTTAAAGTCCAATTGTTGGTTAATTGACACCAACCTTTCTTCTCTTTCTTCGACTTTGAACTGGCACAAGCTAAGACAATAGGGTGAAGCCGTAGCTGGATATTCATATGGGCGACAAAAATATATTCTGCTATATTGTTCTGCTATATTGTTCAAAGAATATCTGCTTGCAATAGAGAACATAGGGATAGCCTAGTTTGTTGGATATCCCGTTTTTCACCCAATTGCCTTGGGATCAATCCTTGGGTTCTTTCCCTTCATGAATAGGTTTCTCTCCCCGCCGGAGAGCGTTTTCTCCCTGCATGCTCATACTTCGCTCCTTGTGTGAAGCCGCTAATTATGTCCCCTGGATGGATTATCTAATGAGTCCCAGCCCCCTTGGCTGGCTACAATTTATTTATTTATCTTGCTTTGAATGGCAATATCCAAGATAGCAAGATGAATGAATCAAAGCCGCGCAAAGGAAGAATTGAAGGGACCATTGTATAATCCATGCTAATACTATCAGGATGAGTTTCAAAATTGAAGTTGTAAACAAAGATGTCATTATTTTATGGAAGAGCATCGAACTTTGGCATTTGTCATGGCATGCTGGGGAATTTGTACAACAAACTGGGACTTCATATCTCTGGCGAAACGAAATGGAACATAATAGATATTCATTCATCACAACAGTTACCATTACATGGCCATTATATTTATGAAGTGCCAGTTTATGAAAGAATGCTTTATTTTTGTGAGTAAAAGAACATATTATAATCTGGCCATTATATTTATGAATTGCCAATTTCTGAAAGAAAGCTTTATTTTTGTGAGTACAAAAACATATTATAATCAGCTGCAGAGTTTAGATTGAGATTTCTCTATTTGTTGCCTCGAATATTTCTCTTAATGCAGGTGGATCAATACCAAATAGCAGTTCACATGCCGCACAATGACAGTGAGGAGTTGAATTTGAGCTCATTGCCATCACCATATGTGGATTCGAATCTTCTTCCCAAGTTGCCTAACCTAGAGTTTACTTTGGGAAGACAAAGTTGGCAAATGGACTATGCTGAAAATCCAAATGAACTAACCCTACTTAAATGCTAGTCACTTTGTAATTTTCACTAATCAAGAGAAAGCTCTAAGATGCATGTAATTCCTCATTTTTTTTTTTTATAAAAAAAAATTACTACTAGAGAAAAGTCAATTGGTATGAAACAACTGCATATAAGTTGAATACTGTAGCTTTGGTAACTCGATCAACTACTCTGATCTATGTAATCTGGAAGCTTTAGCAGGCTTCGGCTGGTTCATACAAAAGTAATTTGACCCAGTTAATTTCATATCCATTGTTAAAAATAATCCAACCATCTAATCACAGGTCTCTTTAGGCCAGCCCTATAAATCCATCCGCTGGCATATCATAAACCTAAACTGCTGAAAATCAGGCACTGGCTCTTGGCCATATTTTGTTCAAATCAACTTTATTTATTTATTTATTTTTTTATTTTAACGGAGGGTGTCCCAGCTTTTTTAGCCAGAATAATCCCTACGGGTCAAGGGGTAGCCCTCAACCTCCAGGTGCAAACCGTGATCCTATGCCAACTGAGCTACCCTTTGAGATTATCTGTTTGTGTTACTTACGTGGTTAAAGTATGAAGAACTAAGGTCGTGAATTGTGTGTTTTATACATAATCAATTTGGCTGCGGGCCCAACTCTAATTAAAGTGAAATTTAGCCTACATAAAGAAAATACACTATGTGAGATGATTTTGAATAGCTTGGAAACTAGTTGGCTCCCCTCATAAATAAAAACCGCTGGCCTTAGAAAATCCTCTTTCTATCAGATTCGAAATCCACAAGACCAGATCAAAGGAGAGTCGATTGAAAAACCTAAAGAAGTAATATGGCCCAGTCTAAGACTATCATAACGCTTAGCCTCGGTTCATTAGTCTTGGATATGCAAACGGAATTTATATATCTAGAATTTGCATAAGTTTTACATATGTAAAGTTTATGCATGTGAAACACAATACAATATTTGGAAGCACTATTTTCAAACGAGTAAACATGTTGAACAATTTGAATTACATATGTAAAATATTTCCTTATTTCAAAATCTATGAACGTTTAATACATGAAACAGAACGCTTGGGGCTTAATGAGTCAATAAAAACCATGAAGTACTGATTCAGATTAGAAATTTGGGGCTCAAGGGAGTCGAAAAAAATAAAAGGTTAATGTTAAGGGATTTGATGCCGAAATTTAACCCAGGCATCTTTTGTACTAGTGTCTTCTTAATCAAAGAGATGTGTAATCACTTTGTGCCTTTAGGTGTGATATTTTGATATGAAAAATGTCCTCAAGAGATCATTTTCACATTTCCGTTGAGTGCAAACAAATGTATTCATAAATGTTACAGATTTGTAACAATTACAAATTTAAATGGGTGAGCACGCAATGGTGGACCTAGGATTTTTATTTAGGTGGTACGGGCAATGGTCAAGTTAAAAAGTTAAAAAACAAAATAAATTTTTTATAGTGTTATTTAAAAAATTAAAAAAAAAAACTGGAACCTCGCGATTGCGGTTGCACCCGCATGGTAACATGTAGGTCTGCCCCTATGAGCACGAATGGCCCCTGAACACTAAGATAATACTTTTAACTGAGGGTACAATTACTCTTTAAATAGTTTATTTATAAATTTTATCAATAACTGATTTTAGTCATTTAATTTGCTTAGTTTATCTTTTGATAAGTTTATATTAATTTATTTTTGGATTATATATTTTTATTTATTTCTTCTCATTTTCACTTTTTAACAATTGCTTATAATTTATATCTTTTATAATCGTTTTAATTAAAAAAATAAAATATATTAAAAAGACCAACAGTACCACAATACCACAGCCTCTTTCACTCATCACATTAATTGTCATGCATTGAGCATGATTTGCATAAGTTTTTCAACTCCTCCCTACATGTAAATTTGGAACTTCTTATGGTATAAAACAACTAATCGATGATACAGGAGAGGTAGGGATTGATGAACGGCTGAGTTACTGCCTGAGTCCTGCCAACTTGGGTTGGCTCACAACTGGGCCTGGGTCTGAATCTTCAAGGTCACAACTCAGAAGTCAAAGACCCAGGCTTATCTAATAGGCCGCTTTCACCCTTAGTCGAATGTGGTAAGCCTGGGTGAGCCCAATTAATATACAAATTGTCCATAGTTTATAAACTTCATTTGAGTCGCCAACTTTCCGTAGTTACCCTGCTCAGTAAGTCTGAGTCAGGTGAGTCAAATGAGTCTGGAGGAGTTTGATGAGCACTAACTAGACTGTCTCAAGTTACTAGGCTCGGCTAGGTTTACAGCTGAGCGGTCTTTCCAAGTCTTTGAACCAACAAGGTGTCATCAGGGCTGGTACCTGGCTAAATACTTTGATTTCCTCCTCATTTCTGTACTGTACATTCATCTAGGTCCAGCCAAAGAATAGGCTGATGAGAAAATTAGCATCAGCCCAGTTCGAAGTCCAATGCAAAAGGGCCTGTTATATAGGTACCATTAGAATGGGCTGTGCCTTGCACCTTTTGGGCTTTAATTAAACATAAAGACAGAATGAGAACAAGTCATTGGCGCCACTGGTTGGCACATGACTCATCATCCATAGTGGGGCCTCAATTTAGCACTTTCAGTCACCATTTTATGCCAATTTATACAATTGAGATTGGTACAACTAAGATCTTTGGGCTGCCTACATCAATAAAGGTTCCTTTGATGGGTCCAAGATGCCAACACATGGGCGATAAGACTTCAATTTCACAAGAATTTCCGGATTTCTTTGATTCAAGAATATTTTTGGGCCTGTGGGATAGCCTCAGGTCTGAGTATAACGCCAGCTAACCACTTAGGTCGGGCTAACCCAGGCCAGAAATCGGCTGGTAAATAATGTCAATTTGGCCCCTTATTCAGAAATATAGTTCTTTTTAGCATTTTTTGGTAAAGATTAATTAATGAAACAAAGAAAATCAAAGACATCAAGATGAGCACGCTTAACTATGGAGTTCGAATGGGATCCGAGGCCACATGGCTTTAAAACACCTTATGTTGAGTTAATACAGGGTTTGACTTATAAGCCCAGGGTCATGATTTGAACATTTCCGTATGGGAATGGTGGAGTCTCTGATATCCCAAGTATTCTTTGGCGGGTGATGGGTGCACCGGATTTTAACTCGATCTGCCACCTCGGCCCAGGCTTGCTCGATCTCACAATGAGATCCTCTAAATTTTCTTTTTCCATTCTAAGGAAGTAATTGATAGGGTGCATTAGTTGGCATGTATGAGACTTTATACAGCTGACAAATGTTGATAGGATGAAACAGTATCTCTCTATTTCAACGAAACAGAGGATCCGGACTCCACCCTATGGTGAAGGATGGATGCACATGAATATTCTACTTAAATAAACTTATATCTATATAATAAAATAAGCTGAAATATCATAAACTTTATAAAATACAATAATAATTATGACTTATGAGCCTCAAAATGTGTAGATCCAAGAAAATAAAAGATATCCACAACAAAAAGAGCATGTAATCATCATTTAAAAGCGATATCTAATTTTTTTTAAAAAAATCATAAAAATACAAAATATTAGCCTTAGTAGAGTTATATACGATTTTCCCTCACCAAATTAGCAAAAAATCATTGTTGTTAATGGCTTGTGAGCATAGGCATTAATTTCATACCGTTTTGGCTGAAATGGCCAAAATTCTTCGTTTCGGTCAAGTGTTCGAAATGAGATTTCTCATAAAACTTTTCGGTTTAAATTTCCGTCCATTTTAGCAAATTTTGGTCACATTTTGGCGGAAATGAGATTTTACAAAATTAATTATTTTTTTGTTTTTTTGAATCTTTAGACATATATATTCTTTGTATTTCTTATATTTTCCCAAAATGTAATTCCAAAAGTTTTTACTAAAATGGATTAAATTCATATTTCTTGTTTTGTGTTTTATTTTTTATTTTTCTACATATATATAGATATATTATTTCTATATTTACCCAAAATATAATTTTGAAAAGTTTTGCCGAAATTCCGAATCGGATGAAATTTCTCATTTTGGAGGCCGGACCGAAATGGATTCCTAAACGACATCAACAACTACGCTTGGAAGTGAAATAGGTGCTAGGAAAGAAGAAGGGTAAGTGAAATAGGTGCTGGGAAAGAAGAAGGGCCGTAGTTGAAGTGTTTGGAAGGAGGAAGAAAGAAGTAAAAGAGAAGGAAAAAAAAAAAAAAGCCTTTAAACACAGTTGGTTGATATATCGGTGAAGGCCTATAATTTCAAATATCGGCTGATAACTTACGATATTTTGGTGATTATTTGACTGGGTGATACCAAGACTGACTCCTAGTAGTAAATTATTATAGATATGGGATGAGACTAGCTCGTATTTAACTGAAAATTTAAACTATGGTTTTGCCTCATTAGTGGGTTGATTTAGAAACCCTTTCCAATACCAATTCCAATAAAAAAGTGGTTCGCATTTAGAAAAAAATCAAGGAGGAGATTTTACAGCGATGGTGAATGTGGATAGGATAAAACAGTATCTCCCTTAGGAAATTTGGTGGGACCTATAGAAAATTTGTTGCCATGATTTTAGGACTTGATTATGGTATTTATGATGGATGGAGAAACCCCAACTGATATGCACTTCTCTAACCAGAACATGTATCCGGCTCGAAGTTGGAACCAGTTTTGAAACTTGAATTTGAACCATCTTTGGGTTAAACAGTTTTGGTTCACTATCTCCGTGTATGCCTTATCAATTAGATCAAGTGGATGAAAAGTTCTCACTGTATATATGAATACCGGTCAGGCAAAAATAGCCACATTAGAGAGATATATCAAATGCCTAACAATTGAGCTATCAATGGAATAGCGGATGATTTTGTCCTACTTTGTGCTCTGTAATCTATATTCTTTTTTTTTTTCATGGATTGACATCACAACCCCTACTTAAGGAGATCTAATAGTGGCGGTATATGCCATCTGCGGCACTAGTTGTTATTACCATGATGGCATGATGATCATCTTAGCCACATCCATCAATCTAGAAGTTGTTTCAGCATTGGTTCCTTGTACCCAAATATAATATCACTCTTCTGTTTTGTGATCCATATATAGCGACAACGGTAAGTATTGCAAGACAAAAACCACACAGCAAAATCTGTTTGTGTTGGGAAGAAATGGACTTTCTTAGTATAAATAAATAAAGCCCAAGTTGCCCATCAACTTCATGTGGCCACATGAACGGGTAGGAGAAGGATCCAAACCGTTCATCAGCTACTTTATAGACTCCAGCATTAGAGAATTGGGGTCTGATAAAATAATATGGTATTGGAAGCGAAAAATTGGAAAATTTAAAGGACTCCATTTCATATCCAGTTCAGACAAAGACTGTGATTATGGTGACCACTCTGGCACAATGGACGTTCCACTCTGACACAATGGACGTTCTGCTAAAAAGGAGGTACTATGGTATTTGACACAATAGTATGGTTTGCATTTCATGTGAAACTGTCACTTGAGAGAAAACAAGTGACTTTGAGGCTCGTGAGAAAGTACATCCCCTACTCGGGTTAAAATCGCAAGCCTCTCATTTTAAACCAAAGAAAGAAAGAACAAAAACAAAAGACCACGTAGTAGGAAAAGGGAAAACTAGGATTAGAAATTTAAAATTAATTTTATACTTGAAAAACAATGGCGGCTCCAAGAATTCAAGTAAGTGGGTAAACAAAAGACTTATCTTCCGCAAATTGAATAAATTTGTTCACTCCTTTATCAACATTTGTCATCTACTTTCGATAATTTCACAAGTATAGTATACAATTCTCAAATAATCTACTTCCGATGATCCGACAAAAATATAATTCATTTAAAAAAAAAAGAGAAATTTTAATACATTGTTACTAATAGTTTTTAATCCAAAAGCAAAATCCAAATATATAAACTCTTACAGCTGCCCTCAACAGGTTTTCAGGTTTTCATGTGTTGAAATCGTTGCATAATAAATTCATTATTAACACTAGAAATCATATCTGTTTCACTGTATGTAACCAAACAGTCATTCATCCATTGATCTCCTATTCGGTTACGTAACCTGTTATTTACGTACTTCATTGCTGAAAAAGCTCTTTCTACCGTTGCAGTCGCTGCTGGTAAAATCAACACCAAATTTAAAAGCAAATAAACCAATTGATATACGATATCCTTCTTTGTTTTCACTAATTTTCTAGCAATGATACAAATTCCTTGCTAGAGTGCATATAAGCAATGTGGGGCCATTAATTTTATTTTACCTTTTGTAGACAATTAGCCCATTAACTTAGGCGATGGGTATTTTATGGTGATTTTTGTTCACTACTGCAAGAACAAAAAAAAGTACAAAGTTAGCTAATGTGGGGTGAAACTATTACATTGAGTGGGGTCAAAAGCTTCCCATAAGCTCAATTAATGACATAATAAAATTTATTTTTAAACATCTTTTCAGATCTTAGTGGGATCAATTCACCCCACTGTGATCAATGTGGAGCTGCCCATGCATGGAAACTTTAAAATAGTTGCAGTTAATAAGAAGGAAACCTGGAAAAGAGAGGTGAGCCGTGAGCATGTGACTCTCTAGCTAAAAGATTAAAAGGTGATACCAGTCTTGATTGATATTTGGCCGCGAGGACTACAGTCGTCGCGGCAGTTGGATGGATCGACACTTGGTGATTTAAACGTTCGGCAGCCAAAAGAAGAAAAGCATAGGTAGGTAGAGAAAGATAATATAAATTATAAACTATCTGTATGGTGGTGAGCCGCTTATTGGAGGAGAATCCTGTCATCATCTTGTGTCTTTGTTTCTCTGTTTTTTTTTTTTTTTTTTTCTTTCTTTCTTCTATTGTTGCGTAGAGACAATGCAAACGAAGTCAGACACGAAAAGAAATGAGGATTCGATTCCTCACTTGCTTATTCCAGCTTCTCTCGGCCAACCCCCACTTTTTGCCAACTTCTCCACTATCCCTTTTCTTTTCCGTTTTGAAGAGAATGGAGCTGTGTTAAATCCACATGACATTTTCTTTTATTATCAGTCGTCTGTTTCGTAAAATTCAGTTTATGCTTAAGGATGTAAATGGTCTCTCTTCTTTGATTATTCGGAGGTTCCCACCGGCTAAAAACCGGATTTGAATATTTATTTAAGCATTGATAAATAAATGGCTCTGGATCCGGTCTCACCTTGGTTTGTATCCGTAGACTCGAGACCCGACATATTACCTTAATTTTAAAAAATTTATTTAGAAAAGCTATATATTTTTTAATACCATTCTCTACCTAGACTCGAATATGGATCCAGATTCGGACCAGTCCCTTATATGGTTTTGGTTCCGATTTCAAAGCCAACAAATCGATTCCAAAACGGTTTTGGATCCGAATTCAGTTCTACCTTTTCCTTAAAAGATTTCAATTCCGGATTCACAACTGAACCACTTACAACCCTCATGGTGCTGGTACCGTGATCCTATCATCGACTAATGGTGCCTTACGGGGGAAGTCCCTAATTTCAATTGCCCAAAAGTAAAAGTCATGTGTTACTTAGGGCAGTTGCAAGAAGGTGAGGTGACCAGTGAGTTCGAGCCTAGCAAGACAATTCTTCTCTTTTACTCCATGCACATTCAGGGCGTGTTTGGATGTATGGTGAAGTGGGGTGAGGTGAGGTAAAGCCTCCATTATTCAGACAAGAAAAGACAATGAGTCATATCGAAAGTACACAATTCCAAAATTCCTTCCATCTTTAAAAAAAAAAGTTAAAAAACAACCTCATTTTTCCACTAAAAGACAAAAAAGCTCCACTTTTCTATATTAAAAGTAAAAAAGATTCCATTCCAAACAACTAAAAATAAAACACCATCATAATATTTTATATTTTATTCTCTCTTGATTTGATGCTTCACCTCACTCTATTTTAATTCACCATACATCCAAACATGTGGCCAATACAAAGACAGGTGTCTTACTCTTGTCCATTGGTTTTTTTTGTTGGAAAGCGAGTTGATACAAGGATTGAGAAGAAAGCCAAATAGGATTCGGAAGAGGAATTATCTGTCAGAGAAAGGGCAAAAAAAAGAAGCATCTGTAAAGTGGGATTCTTCGAGAAATTCCAACAACATGATTTTATCATTGCAGAGCAGAGAGAAGCGAATCATTATTATTCTATCATCCTCGTTCCCATTTGTTAATATTATATATATTTTTGATATTGTTGCGTAGTGACAAAGCGACAAAGCAGTCAAAGAAAATTAATGAAGAATTCGATTCCTCGTCTGCCTAAAATCAGTTCCCATTGGCTTGGTGCAAACTGCGAACTGCTCAACTGTCCTTTCCCTCCATGAGTTTGCTTTCCAGAGAACCGAGTTAGAGGTAAAATCCACACGACATTTCCTTGTATCATTACTCTGTTTGCTTGTATTTTCTGTAAAAATCACTTCTTTAGAGTAACGATTTTCTCGTGAAACTGCATTACAAAGAATGGAGCTTTCCACATCATAGCATTGCGTTGACTTACGTTAGCACGAATTTCCAATATTGATTTCCTTTATGGAAAGTCATTTCTTCTGCTCATTTGGACTTCTTAGGATTTACAGAATTCTCAAGCAATTCTGTTCTCTCTCTCTCTCTCTCTCTCTCTCTCTGTTTTTTTTTTTTTAATTGGTTACGAGAGTTGAATCCACAACTGCAAGGTTACAATTGGGGTTCTTGAACTTTTTCAAATATTCAATAATGAGTTTTGGGGTTTTTATAATTATTTTCAGTGTGATTATATTGAATACCTGAAAATGGAAGTACCCAGAGGATTCATCTCTCATCTATGGAACTTGCTGGCATTTCTACCCTTCTTTTGTCTTCTGTTAGTTCTTGGAATCATTAAAGGTACTTCTCTTACAAATTTTTATCTTTTTGTTACTTTCTTTTCATTCTAATTTTCTTGATGATGTAGTGTGATTGATCCTTTCGCAGCGGCCCTAATTGGCCCTATTGTTTTTCTCATAATCATGTTTGGGAATTTGGCTGTGATTTTCGGATTATGGCCTTGTCATGCCATTTGGACTTATTACTGCATAGCAAAGTAAGAATTTTGGTCAAATTTAGTTTTCATCCTTTAACTTTTCTTCTCTTTTTTTGGGTTCAAATGGTGAATGACTGCTGCTCATTTTGGTTAGAACGAAGAAATTCGGTCCATTGCTGAAGGGTCTTTTGCTCCTTTGCTTTCTGATTCCACTGATATTATGGCCGATTCTTGGAATTATTGGGAGCTTTTTTACGGGTTTTGGATATGGATTATTTTCACCTTTGATGGCCACATTCGAGGCCATTGTTGAAGATGTTCCAAATAAGTTTGTCAGATGCTTTTTGGTATGGATTTTATACTTTTGTAATATGGAGATGGTTATATGGTTTTCTGAGATTGAGTTTATATCTTATAGATCTCATGTTTTTGTTTTATTTTGCAGTTTTCAAGTAGTGAAATAATATGTTTATTTTCCACTTCCTATACAGGATGGTACTAGGAGTTCTATTTTGAGAGGCCGTACAATTGTTCGCGACTTCGCGGATGTATGCTTCTATTCTTACTTCTCTTTGATGGATGAGTTGCTCGAATCAAAATGCGAGACACCTTTAGAAATCAAGTAATCTCTGCTTTTGTTCTGCCAAGCTCATTTCAACCCTCTATTACTTGTTTACATTTGGTAGTTCTTGGATTTAGTAGTTAAGTCTGCGTTGAGGAAAGTTGAATTTTCTTTCTTCTCAATTTTTTAAAAGGTTTCATACCACCCTTTTGGCTGGTACCATCCTTTTGGCTGGGTCATATTTGGAAATCTAGTAATGGTCTGCTGGCAGGGGTTATAGATGTTGATTTAGGGAGGAAAAAAAATGGAGGATAAGATTGGATCTTGCGTAATATGCTTCTCGAACCTTTCACCACCCCTAACGTATATCCTGTTAAGATTTCTAGAATCATCCAAATGGAATGCCACGTCTCCTGTTCTGTGAAATTGTAAACAATGCTCACCACCGGGTATAAGTAATCTTTAGTTTCTATGTTGGAGTCTTTTGAATAGAAACGTGGATGTGTAACATTATACATGGCATAGTGTTGGGGAACTGTTAGAAAGAGGAGTTTAGAATTAGATTTTCTCAACAATGAAAAAGCTGAAGTGCTTTGAATTGCGAAGTCTACGTAAGTGGGCTATGCCAATAGACAAAGGACTTATCTGTATTGGTCCTTGAAAACAACTGAAGTTTAGGAGGAGCAATGTCACTCTGTTCATTTTAACCCAAGAAACAAGAATTTCTACTCTAGGGGCCTGTTTGTTTGCTTAAAATACATAGGAATTCATAGCCAAATGAGCTCCACCTAACAATTATTAAATTGGTGAGGGGTGAAGGGTACAAGGTGGAGATCTAGATGCAACCTCGACTTTCCTAGGATTTGAATTACTAGGGTTGATGGCCAGTATCATTTCCTATCTTCACTCGATTCAATTTTCATTGAAGGGGAGGTTATTTGATGGTCATTTCTGGATGTTCACCTTTGAATTGAACAAGCCCTAAAGCTGAATTAATTGAGAAACCAAAAGAGCATTCAGTTTTTCTATTTTTGAAATGGTAACTGTACTTTTTATTTATTTTAATGTATCAAAAATCTGTACAGTTCCAGAGATATATACTGAAAACAGAGCCTGCAAAGATCCAACACATGCATGGTCATGGGAGAACAATTCTGTCTAAATCTACAATGAGTTTAGTGCGCTGGACTCCCTCTTTAGCTTGATGGTTTACCTTAGAATTAACAGTCCTTTGGACATGTGAAAAGGTAGCTCCAAGCCTCAAAGACATGTCCACTTCCTCCAAAATATCTGCCAATTTCCAAGAAGCCTTCGATTGACCTGATGCCCACTGTGTAGTAGATAAAGAGTGTCCCTCAACCCTATTTGCTTAAGATTCCTGCCAGCCTCAGGAAGACCAATCTTAAGGGCCGGAAGCTCCGCCTTATTCACTGAGTAGTAGGCTGCTGGATCAGAAAAGGATAAGATAGGACGCCCCTCATCACTGCAAATGACACCACCCACACTAGCCAATCCTGGATTCCTAAGGGCACTGCCATCACACTTAAGTTTCAAATCACCAAGAGGGGCAGGGGACCATCTATGATGAATTCCCATCTTGGCAGGGGAGGAGAAATCACTTCTTTCTAGTTTGTCAACATAGTAGATATGTGAAATTCGTGGAAAATAAGGATCATGAGAGACCCACAAGGCCACCCAGAATTAAACTTTATTTGCTAACATGTGTTCATTGGATGACTTTCCTTCAAAACAATGCATATCCCATTCCTTCCAAATGGTCCAAAGAAGCCATGAATGATGCCTTCCATATTATCCTGCCCTTTTGATGCTCCACACACTTGTCTTCCATGCCTCAAAAAGATGCACCAACGAGCAAGGGAGAAGGCCATAACTACCGAACCACCTCAGGATGGAACTCCAAATCATTTGAGCAGACTCTCTAGTAAGGACTAAATGATCCTCAGATTTTGAGTTTTTTAAGCACTAGGACATGCATTGACTATGATCTTCTTTCCCTGCCAAAAATTGTTCATAGTTAAAATAACTCCTAGAAATGCTGTCTGATCAGAAGCAAGAACTCTTGGAGGAGCCTTGATCTTCCAACAATAAGCTGGCTAGGGACTTGCAAGCAACTGAAAGTTTTCTTTCAAATCCAAAAGGCAGGAAGCAACTGAAAAAGTCCCATCTGATGCACCCATCCAGATTCTTCTGTTCATTCCATCCCTTGGAAAATAGACTTCTCCAATGAGAGATAGCATCCACTGGTATCAAGACTCCTTGGCTTCTGAGAGATTTCTTCGGGAGATAGGTCCGTAAACCATGTGATCTCCAGCCCTTTCCAAGTAATAGGGTCCCAATTCCCAAACCATGCGATCTCCAATTCTTTCCAAGTAATCACTCACCATTGAAAGAGGCCAGGGAATTGGGTTGCTAATGGCCCATTCCCCAGCCAAGTATCTGGACCAGCAATTTTTCTTTTAACATCTCCCATACCAACGCGATATCTGATATTTACCTCAAAAGATTCCTTTGATGCCTGGAATGACGAAAAGAAGAAACCCTGATGTCCCAATTATCCCTTGACATGCCATATTTAGAAGATAACACCTGTTTCCGTAGACCTGAAGTCTCATCACAAAGATGACTCAGTCAATCGTCAGATAGAATGGCTACCTGATGTAGGCCATAGTTTTTGATAAGGAGTATTAATCTCACTATAACAACCCAATAAAGTTCTCAAAAGAGACTAGGAGCTCAAGTATATTCTTGTAACAACCCGCTTAAACGCTAGTCATCAGACTTAATTTTCTCAAGTGGTATGGATAGGTTACAAATTCAACAAATCTAGTGCAATGGGCCAGATCAAGTGCTTAACACATATTAATCATCCAGTGATCCAGTCCACTATCCAAATACTGAGTTCCTTGAAAAGTGCCCAGCCACACCTTGCTAGTTATAACCCTCAATGGGGACAGTCTGATGAGCAGTTAACTCCTGGTACATGTATAACTTTCAGCAAAGAGAAGAACTACTAATCTGAATTAGAGGGTCATCTAATTATCTGTACAGGAGAACTTGTTTGGCTGTGGAGCAGTCCATGTTTCTGAACTTCTGATCCAACAACAAATAAGCCCTTGTCAAGCCACTGGTTGACCCGTGCTACAGCAAGTGAAATGGCTGTGCTATTCGGCAAACAAACATGACAACAGACCACAACTGCTTTTGCTAGGTTGGAACAGTGGTTGGAAATTGATCCTCTTAATATGAGGACCAGGGATCAATCCCTGGTTTCTCTGGTGATACTAACGTGCCTTGCCATTGGAGCATCGATGATTTGACAAGCTGCAAGTTGATTCCATCTTCCGACACACAGTTGGCAGCTACTAGGATGATCTAATCTACATTAAAAAAAATCCAAGGGTTGCAGAAACGTGATCCAATCGCCAAAATAGTTGTGAATCCAGTTGAACAGGATCACATGAAGAAGATGTGTGCATTGTGCAAAGGAGCAGACTTCTGCTCGAAAGTGATTTTGAGTAAATAGATGTAAGATCCAGTTAAAATGAAGAAGATGTGTGCAAAGAAGGCAGTCGTTTGCCCAGAAGTGGTTGCAATACTCTAAATCCAAAGACATTTGCGCAGAAGAACCTTAAACAAATAATGATATCATTCCAATATTTCATAATCGATTACTTGAATACATTTTCTTCTATGGGTAGAGAAATGGGAACCTTATTTGATCTAAGCCATTCAGAAAACTAAAGACTAAATCGTAGCCTTCTAAAGAAATCCAAGGATTTTCCTTCCTAGATAATTGGGACCTTTGTGATGATTAGAACCTTTTGGTTATTTCAAACTGTTGTAAGGGCCTATTGAGTCAAGATTTCCTGGCATGTATTTTTTTTATCCTCTGTTTTGTACCAGGGATTGTACTGGTGTCGTGCTAATATTATTTCTTGTTCTGGTTTTGGATTACTGAAGGTTCTTACATAAAAAATAAAAATAAAAATAAAAAATCAGAAAAAAAGAAATTCAATGACTTTCTTAATGAAGAATCCTTATCCTACTAAAGTAGAGAAAGGAAGGAATATTTCAATAAAATAAGCAAGTCGTCCCTGGCTTGGTACATGTGCACATTGAGCCACAAAAAGGCCTTGCGCTCACACTGGAATCCCATGAGCCGACTATTTCCCTACTTTTAAAGCTCTATGAAGCATTAGGAAATTTTGGAATCTATTAAATCTTGAAAACTTTTGAGGTGTAGGAACTTGAAGTTGAACTTAGGTACAACAAGAACATGATTTTGATCAACTAGAAACTCAGCCAAATTTGAAATCTTAATCTAACTTTTTTGAGTATCAATTCAAGTGTTTAATATCTTAATCTACCCTTTTGAGTACTCTGTCAAGTGTTTATTTACTGTTTGCATTTAGAGAGAACTATAATGCCCTTTAACTTGGGAGTTTTGTTTTAAGTCGGCTCCCTGAGCCTTTATTCTACAATATTGAGATTTTTTCAATATTGAAAAGCTTGATTGAGTTTCAACTAAAAGTTGATGAGACCTGTGGTCCTCATCAAGTTTCATGCTCTTAAAACTGGTATATGTAATGGGTCCCTCTTTGGTGTGGTAGGAATGTAGGATGTTGTCTCTCATAATTTCTTAATGGGCAGAGTTACGTGTATGCATGATGGCGACGTCTTCATCTGGATGACATATGAGCCCTTTTCTTAGTATTGATTTTGTTCTGAATTTACTTTTCCATTATTTGTCCCTTACCATTGGTTTCTCAAAATCCTTGTTCGGTCTTAATGATCTTGCAGAGCTAGATTGGTATATTGAATTACTCATATCATATTCCTTTTTCCTTTCAGGCTTTCTCAGATGCCCGGGTGTGCATTGGTAGGAATATTAGGACTGATGGTTGATGTGCCTGTTATCACTGTTCTAGTAATTTACAAAGCTCCTATCATGCTTTTCAAAGGATGGCAGCGGTTGCTCCGTGATCTTATTGGGAGGGAAGGTCCCTTTTTGGAAACAGTATGTGTCCCCTTTGCTGGGCTTTTAGTTTTGTTGTGGCCAATTGCTGTTGTATTAGCTGCTTTAGCTGGAATCATATCAAGCTTTCCTCTGGGATGCTATGCTGCCGCTGTTGCATACCAGGTATATTTCACTGTCTGATGCTCAAATCAATCATCTTTCTTACATTTAAAAATAAAAATCAATCTTATTTCTTATTTCATCACGTGATACAAATTAGTCTGACTTTATCTAAACTTAGGGAGGTGAATTGGATTAGATACCCCAGCCCTTCCAAGTTATAATCATGATGTAACTGCTCCTTATTTTGTTCCTCTTGTTATATAACAAAAAGTTGAAACTGAAATAGTCTGAATTCAAAGGTCAATTTTTACTTTTTATTTGGATTCTAAACTTATTCATTATATTTCTTTCCAGGAAAGTTCAGCTAAGAGAGGATTGTTTTATATTGTTTCTATCATATCCATGTTTGATGAATACACAAACGATTTTCTCTACTTGCGAGAAGGATCCTGCTTTCCGAGGTATGTGTGCAGTGGATTAGACAAGAGTATTCTCATTCGAATCCACATAATGTTTCCTGCTATGGGAGTCCGTTGGGATAATTCAGAATAATCTCTTCTCAAAACATGGATTATCAATCTGGTTTGTAGTTGTTTTTGTGATGATAAAATCAAGAATCTCTTACCATTTATTTTAAATATTTAATGTTGGTTATTGGTTTGCACCAAATATTTCATGTATATCTGGAATTCGTTTTTCCGTCAATTGAAAATTAAAAATTTTAGAGAACTTATAGAGAACATAATCCTTCTTTTTGGCTCCCAAAAATCCGCCATCCAACAGTATGTTATTTTTACCCCGAAGTTGCATGATTTTCTTTTCATATGCACCCTTTTATCTGACAGGTGAAAGTGCAAGTACTGAAGGATTTGTTATATACATATGTCCTTGCTGTTTAATGTACATTATCTTATCATTTATTCATGTGAGTGGCTAGACCTACGTACCGCAGTATGGCAGTGGCACCCAACTCACTGGGGCTTCCTATAAAACAATTGCGGGGGCAGTCTGAGAGTGTTCGCGCTAAACGACCTCCAATAAAGACGCCTTCCATGAAAATGCAGGATCTCAAAGCAATGGTGGTAAGAATACTTTAAAACTAGTCAATCTTGTGGCTTGTATCCTTAAATGCACTTTCTAATTAGTAATGGACATGCATCAGATATGGCAAAACTTCTTCCAATCATGCGAACAGATAGGGAAAGAGTTAATCAGACTCGACGCTATAGGGATATCAGATCTCGAGGAATGGCAACATTCGAAGAACAAGATAGTTAACATTGGAATTCCTGCATATGCATTTCTTCTGTGTTTTATCCGCTCTATAAAGAGTGGTTCCTCCGGATTTCTCATGCGTATGACTTATGAGCTTCGTCTTGGTCATTGATTGTACATTTTGAAATTTTACGTATTTATTTAGGGCCTCAGGCTGCCTTTGAGATCATAATTTTGAAAGGAACACTTTCAATTAATTTGGTGTGCCCGCACTGACACATTAGTGAGGGCCCTTGACATTTGTAGTTCTCTCCAATTGCCTTGGGCCCCTGCTATCATTTTGTTGGAAGGAAACTGCAAGACTTAAAAAGTCTGAGGGGATCACAAGCGTGAGCAATGCGGGGCCAGAAGATTTAAAGTTTCTTGAACTTATGCTAGAAGTTTGATTAGTTGTCTGTTTGATGCAAGTACAATTGATGGATTTAATATAACTCTGATGCTGCCAGGTGATAATACTGAGCTCACAAATGTTAATAGGCCCGAGGGAAGGGTTTTTGACTGGTTGTTTGAGCCAATGTCTATCATGAAAGAGCAGATTAAAGCTGCACATCTACAGGAGACAGAAGAGGCATATCTGTACAAATTGACTCTTTATTGTGGTGATGCAGAGAGAGTAGAGGCTTGGAAAAATGGTGGATATCCACCCGATGATGAAATCAGAAGAGCCCTGTTGCAGAGTATCAGTAGAAGGTACCATACTCATTTTTCTTGTCCAACCTTAAATAAGAATTCCTGGTTCTGGTTAACTATTTATAATCATTTTGAAAGTGGGGAATAGATATTCCCAAATTCATACTGATTTGAGTATTTCAGCAGAACAGATTTTATCTCTTCTTCTGATACAATGTACTTCGGATGGTGCAGAAACTGGAAACTAGAGGAAAAGGAATACTGTTTTTATAGAGGTGGAACTTGGGTCCCATTGGGCTCAGACGACTGTGTATATTCTCAACTTAAACCAAAAACCGACCCAAGTTCCTATAACTCAAACCTGATCCAATCTACCTGATCTTTTTTTTTTTTTTTTTTTTTTTTTTATAAATCAGGCTTTGGTGCAGCGGGTCTTATATACGGTATATAATTCTTATGGTACAAGAATTATATCGATGTATATTATGTGAATAATATGAAATATGAGGATAATGCTAATTAGAATCAGGTTGCATCATGCCTCAACCCAAACCCGAACTGAATTCCCATTGTAATTGAGTTGGCATTTTCTGACAACCTAATTGACAGTATTGACCCAATTCAAGTTTGGGTTGGGCCTATCTCAATTTGAAATTGCTTTTTTCTCCCTTTTCTAACTTGGATCATTATTAGTGCCGAGCATAAAATATGGCATGGGTTTTGGTTGGCAAACCAGCGGTTGTTTAATGCAGCTTCTGATTTCTATGCCTTAGCCCTTTAACACATTCTAGGAAGGATAATTAGTCATTCTTCCAAAAAATGAAACTTCATTGTGTTGCGGATAATTAAATGCTCCATTAGCGTTCAACATCATCATCAAACCCTTGTCCCAACTATGTTGGGATCGGCTACATGAATTTTGTTTTATCTCCATTCCAATCTATACTTAGCCAAATCCTTGGATTGGTTATGCTTCTTCAATTCTATTCTTATTATCCATGTCTTCTTCGGCCTACCTCCTCTCTTTGGTGGGCCATTAGCCTACATATAAAAACTTTTCCTCGACGGCACTGTTGCTATCCTACATTGGACATGTCCCAACTATCTCAAATGAGTCTTTCTTAATTTATCACCCATTGATGCTACCCCTAAATAATCTCGAAAGCTCTCATTTCTAATTCAATTTTTCCTAGTTTTACCACACATCTATTTCAACATTCATGTGTTGCTTCTTGATAGAAGTCATATTTCTTAGCAATCAAAGTCATATTTCTTCAATATAAATAAGGTTTGAAACTGAAGGGTCAAGATTTGGAGTTCACTAGGCGCGCACTGTATTTGACTGTTCTAAATGTTTGGTTTTTGAGATTCTGGATGTTGTTTAGTGATTTAAAATTGTTGGTTATTGTTATTGCCCACTTGTTGTTTTGTAGGGCCTTTTTTTTTTTTTTCAAGTGGGATGAGTCCTTGATATATAGTTCAAGAGGTGGCATGCAATTGGGATGGTTAGTCCATGTATGTTTAGCTTGGCTTGCCGATGTGTTCTTTATTTGCTTGAAGTATGTGTTATTCTCTTTAGAATGTGGCACCTTGGAGTTTTTATGGTCTTGATTCATCAGTCTCTCATCAATTTGAATATGAAAATGAGGACTTACTCTTACTCTTTTATGTTCATACACGAGTCTTGTAATATATTCTCATAGCTATCTATGCTAGTTAGAGTCTTTTGTAATTTACAGTTTCTGTTGTTTTCTTCTTTCTCGTTTTGTGTTTTCGAGAGCCTTCATACAGAGTTGTTAGTCAGCTTTATATGATTCACACTATTAGTTGAATTTCTTAATTTTGTGCTGAACTAGTTACTTCAAGGAACATTACATGGACGCTCTTACAAGAGCTGTTTTCATTGCTATGATTCTGAGTTGCATGCTTAAAAGTAGAAACTCTTTTTCATAATGGTTAGAGCGACAGAAATCACCGAGAGTGCCTGGTGGATTGGTTAGATTTGGATGTCCTCCGATCTGTTCCCTGTGACCGAAAAGACCCTTTTTTTAATCATGAGTCACCCTTAAACTAGGATCATACAAGAAACTCTTTCATGATGAGTGTCAACTTTCTTAAACTAAGCACATTTAACCTCTTTGAGGGGCTTAGGGTTTTTATTTTATCACGAGTAAACTGAGACCTTGTCATTGAAACAATGAGGCCTTCTAACTTCACTGGAGGCTTTCCTCAAATTTTTTTTGAGGAAAATGTTAGATTGCAAAGGAAACCAGTACATCAAAGGTCTTATGTGGCTTGATATCATGACCTCTCTCGTAAAGGGAGGATGCATTTACCAGTACACTGCCTGTGAGGAAGGCTGATGCTTTGTAGTTCATGTTCCATAAAATTTAGAAGGCTCTATTATTACACATGGATATGGGTTGTGTTCCGGCTGTTTACTCAGAAACAACTCCTCTCATTTGCTTCTGTATTCTTTTTATTTTCATGAAAACGTTTTCTCAGATGTGCTTGTGACTCGATGTTTGAATCAGGCTACAAGGCTTTTCTCTGACACTTTCGAGGCTGCCAACATTCCGGCGTCTGTACCACCAAGTGGTAGATACATTACTGAAAGAAGCCCAGAAGGGATCAAAAGATGACATGGATATTGATGGGATAGAAGTTGTATAATCATTATCCATTGAGAGGGTATTTCAAGGCATTTATTTTGCTTTCCTGTTTGTTGTTCTAATTGAAATCTGCTGTTTGACTCATTGATGTGATCTATGTGTCGTGAGTTCCATCTAGTTAAGTTCTCAAGTTTACGATGTCAAGTGCAGGCCCCCCTGATTCTTGTGGATAAAAATACACCTACTGTTCTAAAAAAAAAAAAGGCCTGGTTCCGGCCCTCCAATCAGGGCTGCAACTTGGGTTGTGCTGGTGCCAATCTAACCCTCTCGACCAGAATCTGATACGGCTTATATGAGACCATTATGCTATAATGCAAGTCCACCTGATTGACCCAACCTTTTAAGTTCGGATGGGATTGAGTTAAGAATTTGTGTGGGATAGGGTTGGGTTCGGTAAAATTGAGAAAACCTCTTTGAGAGGTGTGTGTGTCCCAGACTGAATGCAAAAATTCTCAGCTGATCTGGGTAGAGATCAGGTTAGGCTATAGAGGTTTGGGTTATTGGTGTTTGGTATGTTGGACTGGAGAAGAGAAGGCGAGCCCATTATTGTTTTTGGTTTAAATCGGCTTGGGCTAGGCCTCTTTATTTTTAATTTTTTTCTTAAAGAAAGCCTCTTTAGTTGTTGGACCTTGTTTTTAAGATTAAATCCAGCCCAAGGACTCAACAAGTCACAGGGCAATTCCAACCTGAAGTGAGTTGGACTTGGACGCTAACAAATACTAATTGTGAATGCTTGGAGGTTCTATTCTAGGATACTACCAGTCAAGGCTGTGGGCCCACCAACAGGTGGTGTGGTGTTTGTTGGTGACTCTGTTTGTGTGGAACAACTACTTACAATGGAAAACTGTTTTGAGGGCCTCCGAATTGAGAGATTTTTGGTGGTTAAATAATGTGGTAAAAGTGCCAAATTTACCTGATCAGCCGCAAGCTTTACAAAAACTATATGAAGAATGTCATATTTGAGAAATTTTAGCATCGCTATTTCATTGATAAAAGGGAAATTTGCGCTCAGGGTTCAGTTCGACCCCAAAAGAGGCTCAGGAAAGTTGTGGTACCTTTGTGGTATCTTCTTTCCCATTTTTGTGCTTAGATCAGGTTGCGATGATATTGGATGAGAGCCAAGACGGCACACAAAACTTGTTTGGCAAACATTATATTAAATTACTCCGTTGAGAATTATATCATACAGAACTTGTTTGGAATGGAAGGAGAGAATTATAGTGTTGACAATGTGGGACTAACCTTTTATTGTTTGCGGCACTCAATTATTGTCGTACATGGGTCCCACCTGTAGAAATTACAACGTGCTCCCCGCTTTTGAAAATTAGAAAATAGGGCTCATATATATTCATATGATTTACAATGTTGGCACACTCTTAAAGGAATTATAATATGGGGTCACCCTTTTATGAATGTAAATACAAGACCCACCTTTAGAAATTACAACGTCATACACATCTTTAGAAATTTGAATATGAGGCTTACATTCATAGGATTTACAATGTGGGTCCACCTTTTATGATAGTGACCATGTGACTTACATTTGTGATTGTGGACACAAGAACCACATTTAGAAATTAGAATGTGGTGCTCACTTTTAGAAATTATAAAATGGGGGTACATTCATAGGATTTACTATGTATACCAACCTTTATAGGAATTATGATGTGTGGCCTCTTTTTTGTTAGTTGTAAACACCAGAGACACCTTTAAAAATTACAACGTGATACCCACTTTTAGAAATTATAATATGAAGTTACATTCATAGAATTCGCAATGCAGGCCCACATTTATAGGATTTATAATGTGGCTCCACCTTTTAGTGATAGATGACCCACCTTTAAGAATTATAAATTGGAGTCACCTTTTTAATGGTTGTGGACATGGAGTCTACCTTTATAAATTACAATGTGATGCCCACCTTTAGAAATTATAATTTGAAGCCCACATTCTTAAGACTTATAATGTGGTCCCACCATTATAAAAATTGTTATATGAGCCCACTTTTTGTGATTGTGACAATATGACACATCTTTAGAAATTACATATTGAAGTTACTTTCTTTGATATTGTGAACATGGGCCTACTTTACGATAAGTGAGAGGATTTGGGGTCTTTAAATGGCATTCTATTTTAAAAGACAAGAGATGATTAGGAAACAACTGTACCACCAAGTTCCTTATAAAAAATAGGTTTTTCTTTCCAACCATCTTATGTTACTGGGTTAAGATTTTGAGATTCCTTTCGAGCATGTTCGGTAACGGGCGAGGAATCCATAGATTTGATGATTCTTCACTACTACTGGAATAAGGATTTCTCGCTGAAGATTTGTATATTTGAGGATTTCACATTGATATTATTGTGTATCGATGTATATAGTTGAAAGAAATAGGGTTTGGTATGCAAATCCACTTAAGTGGGGATTTATAAATCTTATGGGGGATGGTCAGATTTGAAAATTCTAACAAATATAGATTTCCATTCGTCCAAATCCTCAAGAATTTACAATTGTCAAACATGGATGTAGAGGTCCTCATTCAATGGCATGGCTCTCCAGAATCAGATGCTACTTGGGAACGCTTCAAAGTTATTGAGGAAAAATTCCCAGATGTCAACCTTGTGGACAAGGTTTCTCTGACGGGGAAGGATTGATACTCCTCAATTTTCAGCAAGTTAACTCTTGAATCAGTCCACTATGCACTGCTACTTGTAAGGCTCCATCTGTAAACAATTCCTTAAGAATTGGAACTACCTTGCAATAGAATAGGTAGTCACTTGCACGTTATAGTTTGTTAGAAATAACAGGGCCAACTCTGTAGTTGTTATTTCATAGCCGTTGGAGGCTGGAAAAGCATGTATTTATTGTAGTCATTGAACATGAAATAAAGGAATTGAATTATTCTTTATCCATTGAGTATTATCAAGGTGCAATCTCCCTCCTGAGATTGAGTCTATACTTTCTTGAACCTTCTCTGAGCAGTGAAACCAGTTTCAGTCACCATAGCTCGGGGCGAAAGAAAAACCTTAACAACCCACCTGTGTCCAAGTCTGAGTTTCGAGTTGGGTCCTGGTTAGGTCTTACATGGACCAAATGCCTTGATTCTAGTTGACCACTTAAGGACTTTCAGTTTCAGGCCTACTCAAATTTTCTGGGAACGAAAACCACTATTTACATGTCATCTGCATTTGATATATATATCTCTGGACCTTGATACCATTTTATTTTAGTTTTCATATATGGGATCTCATCGAATAGTATGCATATAAACAGAAGAATATAATGGCCCTGAGACCGTATGCCCGGATATGGCCCATTAACACAGTGAACCGGGTCCGCCTGTTGGACTTGTATTCATGTCTAGACATGCCTAAATGGACCTGGACTCAGGCCGGGTCCAGGCCCATTGAAAGCTTTTAAAATAAGTGTGGCATTGGGCTTAGTTAGTCTGGGCTGAAGCTTGTCCAATCCAGTATACTAGGCCTGATGTTAAAGCCTGTATCTATTCCAAGGGCCTGATTTGCGCTCTTGGAAGAAAATAAGCCGGATTGATTCACCTTGAAGTTGGGTCTTTACGGATACAGGGCTCAACTCTCATCCAGTTTAACCTCGCAATAGAAAATTAGGCTGGGGCCCAGCAGTGGTCCTACATGATAATTAAATTCCGGCACACATTTGGGTTATTCAATAAGTTTTCGTCTTCCATATATATACCTTGCAAGTTGGAACTTCTTTCAGTTAAATGTAATCACATCCCCTGATTTTATACTCCATATATTCTGTTCCTACTTTAAATTAAAATCACTTCTTATTTTGACTCTAGAACATGTCATGATTTAATGAATCTCTTGAAGATAATATGATGCCATCTTATTTCAATAGCAAATCTTAAAATATTTGTATCAACGTAAAAAGATAAGATTTGGGTTATTCAATTTCCTTGTTCAAGTCAAGAATTCTTCTCGTTTTGTTGTGTTCTTACATCATAGAAAATTATGTTACAGAACTTAATCATAGCTGGGGTGGAGAACACTACAATCACCATGATATGGGCCATCACTTACTTCTGAAAAACCCTTCTGTGCTGGAAAAGGCACAAGCTGAGGTGGATGCCATCGTGGGCAAGGAGAGGATCTTGAAAGAATCAGACATCGCCAACTTGCCATATCTGCAGGCCATTGTTAAGGAGACTCTGCGCCTCTACCCCCCTGCAGCATTGCTAATTCCCCACGCAGCAAGGGAAGATTGCATCGTCGGTGGGTACCACGTCTCTCGGGACACACGTCTAGTGGTCAATGCATGGATGATACAGAGGGACTCACGCCTGTGGTCGGACCCAGAAAAGTTCTGTCCTGAGAGGTTCTTCGGTGGGAGCATGGACATTAAGGGTCAGAGCTTCGAGGTCTTGCCATTTGGATCCGGCCGTCGGATGTGCCCTGGAACATTGTTTGCCCTCCAAGTCCTGCATCTCCCGTTGGCACAGATGTTGCATGCTTTTGATTGGAAGGTCGATCCGGTTGTGGGCATTGACATGGAGGAAGGATTTGGGCCTTCTCTCACTAAACTGAACCCTCTGCGTATGCAACTCAAGCCGAGGCTGCCTGAGAAGCTGTATGCTTCCATGTAAGGTGATGACAAACTGATTTTAATGATGGTACCAGTATCAATTACTGGTGTTGTTCCAAATGTTTGGTATCTTATTTATAGTTCAATAAACCCTATGAGGACCTTACTTTGATCTAATTTTGTCTGCTTGGTTTTTGAATAAGGGTTCTATTGTTTAAAATAAATAAAGCCTTGGGATGGGGTTGATTTTATAAGGGCTATACCGGATATATATATATAGGGAAATGTTCATATGCATCTATCCCTCACCAAAAATGGTGAGGGACACCCCAAAAGGGGAATTTCCAAGTACAAAAGTGAGGAAGTACACCGTTGTACTTCTTCACTTTTGTACTTGGAAATTCCCCTTTTGGGGGTGTCCCTCACCAAAAATGGTGAGGGATGGATGCATATGAATACCCCCCATATATATATATATATATGAAATATTTAAAATGAAAACTTTTTTACGGGGTTCAACCAGCAACTCATCCAAACTTACCAACAAATAGGGAACCCCTTGATGGTCACTAATCCCAAGGATTGACATACATCAGAATGAACTGAATCGTTGGATCAAAGATTGAATATTTTTTGGAATATGAAGCTATTAAACTCGTGGACCCCCAACGAAGGGGTTAGGGGCATGGGTTTGAGGTTAAACTTGATACTTGGGGTGGTCTCACATAGATCTTTCCATCCCCCTGGTCCCGTCCCCAAATGGGGCCTAATTGTGGATGTGTGTGTGTGTGTGTGTGTGTGTAGGGAGCGATACACATTGTCCGGGAGAAAACCCCCTCCTAGTTGGGTCCACTAGGATGTATGATGATCTTGGAAGTCCATTAGTTGGAAAGATCCATATAAGGCATACCTATATGTAAAATCTTGAATCAATAAAATTGTCCTAACCTTTTGATCCATGACCCTAAAATTTAATGGTTTAGAAGCATCATTTTATCATGATTTCAATCAAACGGTGACAAAAAGTAGGATAAGTATCAAACTTGGACTTGTGACAATTCAGAGGGGGGATAATGCGTGTGAAAAGACTTGATTGACTCAACATAGGCTCCATGATAAAAAAAAAAAAAACAAAAAGAAAAGCAGAAAAGAGGGCATATTTAAAGTAAGGCATTTTTTAGAAATTCTCATATATATATATAAATATATATATATATATATATATATATTGATGAGGATCTAGGCGTTTGAAAAAAAAAAAATCAAACCCATCCCAAGGATGAATATATCACTATCAAACCCATCCCTTTTTTTTTTTTTTTTTTCAAACTTCTAGATCCCCATCAATATATATATATATATATATATGGGAAATATTCAAGTGGGAACTATTATATGAGAATTTTTTTCGGAGCCCAACCAGCAATCCATCCAAACCCAATAACCAATAGGGAACCCCTTGATAGTCACTAATCCCAAAGATTGGCACGCATCCGAATGGACTGAACTATTGGATCGAGGGTTGAATATTTTTTTGAATATAAAGCCATTAAACTTGTGGGTCACGGATGAAGGGGTTAGGGGCATGAGTTTGGGGTCAAACTTGATACTTGGGGTGGTTTTACATAGATCTTTTCATCCCCCCTCGTCCCATCCCCAAATGGGGCCCCACAATTGGGCCCTACAAAAAAGTTCTAATATAATATGTGAAAACTAGTTCTCACCTAATTATTACCGTGTGTGTGTGTGTATATATATATTTAGGGAGGTACTCCTGTGAGAGTATCTCTCCCCTTACTATGAGAGATAGAAGTGGGGGCCCTCACATTTAAGTTGTTGGCATTGGATATAGATGTGAAGGCCACCACCTTATCTCTTATAGTAAAGTAAGAGCATCTTTCATTATATATATATATATATACATATATATTTTTGATGCTTGGTATGGGTTTGATTTTATTTTCAAACGCCTAGATCCCCATCAACATCTTTCAATCCCCCTACCTTCTATAGTAGGCACTTGGCACGAATGCAAAACGCCCTAAAAATTCAACTCACATGCTCCACTATCGTTTTCTTTTCGATTTTTTAATGGCCGTATCCTCCACTATCTCACTAGATTGTTTCTCATATATAATTGTAATAACAATGACCATCCAGACGCAAAAGAGATATTTAATTGAAATAAGAATAGGTTCTTCTCAACAAACAACCTA
This sequence comes from Umbellularia californica, assembly GCA_028538565.1. Lineage (NCBI taxonomy): Eukaryota > Viridiplantae > Streptophyta > Magnoliopsida > Laurales > Lauraceae > Umbellularia > Umbellularia californica. The sequence continues at coordinate 20,598,183 of JAPQWN010000003.1, forward strand.
TAAACACATGGCCACTAGCTATAAAGTTTTTTTAAAGGCGTGTTCGTTTGCATTTAAATATAATTGCCGAAATCATTTAGGTATTTATAAATGTTAAACATTGGTTTTTCACGATTTTGTAGAAAAGAGTTCAGAAATCCCGAAAGATATTAAGCCATCAATATCCCTATTGATAGTGGTTGGTAACGTCACTATTAAAGTGAAGTACGGTAAAGTCTCCATTTAAAAGACATTAAAAGATGAAGGGGTTATATCAAAAGTACAAGAAATTAAAATTACCACTTTCATTTTAAAAAAAAGGTAAAAAAGAAATATTGTCAAGCCACTAAATGACAATAAGCTTGACCCAAGTCACTAAATCACCCAACCTCCCTATTAGCTAGGGTATAGAATTTTGCAGAAGGGCTTGACTCAGGTTTATATAAGCCCAATAACTGAACTTCGACTAAAAAGATATGGGGCTTGCTTTGGCAAACCTCCTGAGATTCCCAAATCCCAACCCTGTCCACATGAAGAGAGAAAGAAACAACAACCATGATTCCTTTTATTTTCGTTATTTGTTTATCTTTTCCTCTAAAGACAATGGTGATTATTGTTGTGTGATCACATTCAAAAACGTCAATTTATTTGGTTTATTTGGCTATACATACACACACAACTCGCGGTCAACTTTGGATTCCATATCACAGGGGTGTTCTTGGGCCGGGCTGAGGCCTACTCAGGCCCAGCCCGACTTTTGAAATATGGACAATATCTGGCCTAAGCCCGCCCATTAAGTCAATCAGGGTTAGGCTGGGCTTTAGGCTTTCTATCTCCTAATCCAAGACCAGCCCAAAATCAAACGAGTCCAAATATAGTCCAGCCCCACATAAAGTGTGATGGGCCTAGTGTTGGAAGTAGGTGGGCCTCGTGGATAGGTTTTCAAGACTTTTTGACCCATTTGACTTAGGGACCAAGTACCCATAAGGCCATAAACCACATTCAGGATCCAATCACTCAATCTCATCAATCATATAAAGTAATAAAAACTCTATCTAGAAGATAGAAACCAACAACAATCAAGCAACCAAAAAATCAATAACATACAATGAAATAGATTATACCTTTGGAGCCCCGTAGTGCTTTAAAGGAGAAGAAGACAATTAGCTTGAACAAGAGCTCTTCTTGTAGCAAATTAGGATCTCTATGACCCACTTACAGATCTCTTTTCTCAAGAAAATTGGTAGGATCTTCAAGAGAAAACCAACTAGAAGTTCTTAAAGGAACTAGAAGAGAAACTAGAAGAGGAAGAGATGGACGTGTGCAACACTTGCACTAGGTGGCTGTGCGTGCACAGCCCCTTGCTCCATATTTGTAGGTTTGCAACCTCCTCTTTTACTAAATGAAATAGAAGTCTCACTTTCACAATAATTAGTAACATACTATTACTACTATTAAAAGTCTCACTTCAAATAAAAATAGTAACTTTTTAATTCATTCATTTTAAAATTCAAATAGGATTAGTAACTTTTTAATAACTTGGGCTAGCGTGGGGACCACTAGGGATTCCATTGAAAGTTGACTACAATTAGTACACCGCGACCCCACATCTCATGTGCAATCTGGGCCCACAGTTAATTGCAAATAACACCACTATATTAATGCAATTGCACTCCAGTCTTAGGAATAAATGACAAAGAAGAACTTAAACTTCCATATGACCACAAGTAGGCCCCTCTATCAATATCCATGGATCAATTGGATTAAACCGGTCTTTTCCAATCTTATATCCACATCTTATTATCCTTGAGACCCAATTAATCACAGTAATCATGAGTACCATCTAATTAACTTTTAATTGAGATGGGTGCGTACTTACTAATGATAAATCCATTAATTGGTAGAAGGGGATAATATAGATAGATTCTATCTTGATTATTGAATGTGTCCCACAGTTCTACTACCACGTACCAAAGACACCGAGGTGTTAACCTACAGTTGGCCTCACTCATTGGTGACTCAAAGCAAATGAATAGACAGAAACTTGAGTTCATCAATGTCTCAGAATTGAGAGCCTATTGCTAAGGAATTATGAGAGCAGACCTTACAATTAAGACAGTGTTTCATAAGATGTTTCTCATGGTCATTCAATACATCCAATGTACCAGCACCACGATTCAGAATCTTACATTCTGATGATCGAGGCAAATCACACTATCTCATAGTGATCAAAGTGCTGCAACCTTATTAGATGAGATGCACAGTCTCATCAGTGGTTGTTAAGATATTTAAGTGTAAGATTTGTGACACATGTCTCCCGTATGTGGATCTCATCTATATACATATATCACATCTAATATACTAATGGGACCCGGTTTATCTCATGAACCATCATGTCATATGTATTGATTATGTGCATAAAGTAATAAAGCACTATTTATTTCATGAAAGGAAATCATGATTTTATTGATAAATAAAGAAATTAATCAATTTATTACATCATTTGATGGATTGAGACCATACAAACAAACACCAGGCTGGCCTATCCCATGAGCACCCCTAATCACAGTAATATCACAAGTCTTTAGCTAAAATAATATAATAATAGTAAAAATGATAGTTTTTTAGTGATCACGTTCTTGATGATGCTATTCATATTAGATTGACTCTGCTTGTAAGGTCGACTAAATAAAGTTAAATTTGCATGTATAGATTGAGAACATGCAAATCAATCAAAACATGGGCACACAAGTGATAGGTCCACAATTCACAGCAGCAATCTCTATTGACTTCATATTGAAAGATGTAGTTATAATGAAGATTTTCGATACAAGTACATATATATCAGTGGAGCGTTTACACTTAATGAACTCAAAATGTTAATCTTCCTTGCATGTATCGATGCACTTGGATGTCATGGTCAACTATTAGATCTAGCCAAAACAGAACCCGACAGCAGGTAGGGCAAAATCTAAAAGAGAAGAACCAGACCTAGGAAAAGCAGAGGGAGTAGGTAAAAAGGGGAGGAGATCGAAGCAACGCGGAAAGAATCATAGCAAAAGGAGAAATAGGTCCCAGCAACACGGAAATAGATCCTAAGAATTATTATTAGCTGTTGATTGAAGCAAAATTTTCCTCAATGCGAACATTCATTCTTTCCTGTAGAAAGTGGTTCATCTTAACTACAACATGTGAAATATGTTTTTCACTTTTTTTTTTTTTTTTTTTTTGCTAAAATGAAAAATTGTATATCGAAAAGGAAGGACGGATTTGAGAGACTGAGAGAGAGCTGCAAATCTTTGGACCTCCTGAAGCTCATGTCCAAATGAAAGACAAACTCAGAAGATAAAGTCATATACGTCTCATTTGCAGCGGGCAAACAAGATAAAGTCATACATTTGCCGAGGGCAAACAATATAAAGTCATCTACTGATAATGTTGTTGTTGTTTTTTTTTTTTTTTTTTTTTTTTTTTTTTTTTTCTTTTTCTTTTTTTAATGTTGTTTTTTCTTTTATTTATTTTTTATTTAGGAGTTTTGACGAATTAGTCCCTCTTAAGTTCCCCGAGATAATAACGAAAGACTCCAAAATGAAAAAAAGGTCTTTTGCCTCTGGTCAAAAGTCATTTTCTACGATTCTGTCCAAAATCCATGATCTCATTTGGGCTTTTGTTCCAAATGTTTTTTTTATTTTTTTTTATGGTTTTTATCTTCTCACCATATATTGAGTTTTGGAAAACGAAATTCATATTTAGTAATCATTCAATGGAAGCTATAAAATTGTGAATTATTGTTTTTATAAATTCTAAAAAAGAAAACCCCACAAATGTCATGGAATGTATCAGTTTTACTGAAGATAGCAAAGAAAATGTGTTTTTGCCTTTAAACATTTAGTTTTGAAAAATAAAACCCACATTTGACAATCATTCTGTGTGAGCTATAAAACCTGTGGATTTTCTTTTTATGAGGTATGCAAATTAAATACTGGTCTAGCACGAACGTGCATGGCGTAAAGCCTCAATTTCATCTAACGTGGTCACTGGTCAGCAAAGGCGGATGCAGGCATATTCACTGGGGGGCTGGGCCCCCGGTGAATTTTTGGGAAAAAAAAATTATATATAATAAGTGAGACCCAATCTAATCAGGCCCCCAATGACATGTAACCAGGCCCCCAGTAAAAAATATTAGGCCCATTCTTCAACTATTAGGGCATCAGAGGTAAAGACTGTAGAGTATACCGCCCTCTCCAGATCAATTTATGAATGATTGTCTTGTATGTTTAATAGAAAAAGAGTTGCTTGGAACTATTACTAATGATATTGTAATAGAACTTTTTCAGATTATGAAAACTCGTAGGGAACAATTGTGATAAATAAAGATTTCTTTGTTTTATTGCTTGAAACTATTACATTATATTCGTCCCCAGTGAGTTTGGATCCTGAATCCGCCACTGCTGGTCAGTGTGATTGTGAATGGGGTATCTGGATTTGGATTTGTTTCTATATGGAGGTCTGGATCTAGTTTCACGTCCAACGAGGATCTGCATGAGGGATCACATAAATTCAAAGATGAGAGATTATAATAGAAGATAGTACGTGGGCCTCATGGGGTCTAAAAATCAGATCAAATAAGGACAAAAGTGGGGCCTCTAAAATTAGCAGTATAATTTAAGCTATGAAGATTCTCAAACGGCAAAAGAATCGAATTGCTTGTTCTTAAAATGTGTTTTCAAAAAAATAGCTAGACCTGGTCGATTCTGGCTTAAGTCATCAAGTAAGAACAAGCAATGATCTGGATCCAAAACTAAAAACTGTTGGAATAAAACTTCTCCCAGGCCATATCCAGAAACAGGTTTCATACCCTTTTCTTCTTCGATCAACTGTAGCTTTCCAATGCCCTAATTATCAATCAACGGTTGTAAAAATGGTCGGTTGGGCTGAGTTTGGTAAAATATTAAACAGCTCTCAGGACAGCTTAATTAAATGAGAACTACCCAAATGATCCTGTGAATCTCCTTACAACTAAACAATCCGAACGTGTTGACGAAAGCCCAAGATGAATTGGATAGCCACGTTGGCAAGGACAGGAACGTGGAAGAAACCGATATAAATAACAGGAAACGGGTCCCCTGTTTGGTGCAAACGGGGAAAGGGGGTGCCACATGGGGAGGAGATGTTAAATAAGCTACATCCCATCTCCTCCAATTCTTTAAAAAAAATCCTCTCCTCCATGTGGCACTAGGGGTGTGCACAGATCGGATTGGGCCAAATCCGTCACCAATCCGTTATCTATGGATTGACGGATTTGAAATCTGTCACCAATCCGTGACTATTAAAATCCGATCCGATCCGATCCGTGGATAACTGGATCGGATTAAATCCGTCACCAATCCGTGACTATTAAAATCCGATCCGATCCGATCCGTGGATGACTAGATCGGATCGGATTAATCCGTTCAATCCGTCCCAGTACATTACATGGAAAAAAAAAACCATGAACTACTCTCTCAGCATCATAAATATAGGAAGACAAATATATCAACACTGTGCTTCTCACCCTTCTTTCATGGATTATGTCCATACATCGAAGCCCTAGATTAAGATTGCCCTTAGAAAACTAGGAGATTGGAAGTTGTGTGTAATCAGTAATATTACTCCCTTAAATAATGCTCAGGAAGTAAGATAATCATCACTGGCATCTGAATTGCACAAATCAATGCAGAAAATTCTCTCAAACAGATCAAGGAAGGATCAAAATCTTCAAAACAAAATCTATGGTCTGATCACGGATATTGCAGAAAATAGAGAAGTCGACCCTCTTTCTTCAAGGTCGACGATGATGGTGGGCCTCACAAACTGACCAACTAGATGATCAGAGGTCACGGTCTCATATATCCCTTAATGACGAATCATATAAACCCAAAAACTTGAGAAACTGATTTGGAATTTGAAATTTGGACGGTGCAGATGTAAAACAGTATACACTTGGTTGAAGCTATTTCTTCCTAAAATAATGGAGGAAAAAAAAGACATGCAATGGATTCCTTCATCTTCTTGTTGTTGCGGCTAGGGTTCTTCTTGTTCTTGGAAGATGAAGAAAACACGAGAGATAGAGAGAGAGATCGAAGAGATGGGAGAGGGAAGAGGGTTTTCTCCGCTGGCAGCATGGGTTCTTGGTCTTGGCCTTTTGGGGATGAATGAACGATTGGGTAATGGGTAGGGTTTTGGCCTTTTGGGGATAACTATTCATAGAGAATAATTACATTTGAGCCCCTATAATTTTTCTCTTTTTTTATACTTAGACATCTTAATTTATATCTAGACCCCTTAATTTTTTTTTTTATATTTAATGTCAACGGATCGGATCTGATTGAATTTGCGGATTGAGGATGAAATCCGCTACCGATCCGTTGCTAACGGATTACAGGATTTTCAATCCGTCACCAATCTGTTTACTTTTGGATCTAATTAAAATCCGCGGATCGGATCGGATCGGATCGATGGATTGACGGATTTTTTTTACACCCCTATGTGGCACCTCCCTTTTGGTCTAAACATTTGGTCCAAACAGGGTCCGCTTCCAAAATAGGGAATTTTAATATGTATGTCTCATTGGCATCGGACCCCCTCAAGACACCTCACTGTCTCTCATCTGAAAAATGGGTGATAGACGAGAAACTGAGAGGGCAAGGGTAGACTTGGAACAATCCTAAAAATTGTGCCGAGTTGGACTTGTCGCAAGTAACCTCTTTAGGAAATTCGATATGCACTCCTATTTTTGCTGAACACACCCACCTTTAGAAGAAAAAAAATTTCACACGAAAAAAGAATATGGGTGTGCTCTGCAAAATTGATGGGTGCATATAGAATTTCCCAACCTCTTTATGTTTTAGTAGTTTTAGTGGCACATTCTCATTCGCTTGAAACAGTCAAAACAGGGATTCAGACTAAGATCGTGCATATCCTATAGTCAGGGTCACAAATCAATGTCACGAGAAAACCACAAAGTAAACAGTAAACCACGGCGTAAACTGTTGGTTCTTTCGATTAAAAATTAGAGTTCTTGTTATATTGCTGGGAAAGTCTACAATAAGGGACAAGTGGGAATATAGAAATCTCCTGCTAAATATTTGAAGGAAAGTAAATTATTTTATATAAAATAACACTAACATATATATAGAAAAACTCTTTATGTAGAAAATTTTATTTTATCTTCACATTGGCCCCGAACTTGTTTTTTACTTTTTCTTTAGGCTTGGCTGGCCAAGGCCGGCCAGCTGACATCCACGTGCATGTATGGGTTGAATGTACTCTCACTATCTAAATGGGTGAACGTAATAATTAAAACACTTGATTTAGGGTCTATTTATTTGCATATCATTATTTTATTATTGCATTCTAAGAAGTATATTCCTATAATTAAGGAAGTATAAAATTAAAAAAATAAAGATAAAAATACACAAATAGCTGGAAAAAAAAAAAACCCTTCTTCTTTGGAAGAAAATTAATATCAAGCTATCATCTCAGTAAATCCATTCACTGAAGATAGATCTTAACAAATTAAATCTCAGAATAGTGAGGATCCTACCTTTCTCTACCTCATATTGTTATAACCCTTCACCGCTGCAATATTCCTCCCATTATATCCAGAATTCTTCTAAGTTTAAATTCATGCTGAGAAACAGGCCCCAACAGTTTAATTTTGTCTTGACCTTATGGCTAGCTCGTTGTGACATGTGCGCCCAAAATTTTTGAGAGTACCGGCTTTGATGGCAAATCCAGCCGGGTTCTTCTGCCACGGCCGACCTGAGTAGGTACATCCACATGAATCACGAGGGAAACGATAATTTTTATTATAATTGTTGTGTTACAAATTTGACTTCTATGAAACTGTTTTGACCATTCATCGATATTAGTCCATAGTGATCTGCATTCCAATCTTTGACTTGTGTTGTCCGGTCAATCATCTTGTATTTTCGATTACTTGAGTCTGGTCTGGTGTTCTGTAATGTTGCGTTGCCTTTTCGCTTTGGTCAACCTTCTCACGCTGCTCTTGTATGATTGACGTATGATGACATGCTGTGTCATGAGCTGTGGTACTAACTTGTGGTCTTCCTTAATTTAGGGATGTCAAACGGACTGGGCCGGTTCAGACTCGGCCCGCCAGGGAAAAACCCTGGCCCAGCATGGTCCGCTGGGCTGCACTGTTTTTTTTTTTTTTTTTTTTTCAGTATTAAAAAAAAAAAAAAAAGAATAGAACACGCTTCCATGTTCCATCTATTTCACGTGGGACACATGCACGAATCTCCAACTCTGTAACTGTTTCATGCTATTGGCCGTTCGATCTATAATCCTCCACATAGACCATTAAAAGTGAGGGGAAAAAAAACGGAAGCTTCCTTCTAGAAGGAGGTAATTTGCAATACTGACTTGTGAGCATCACCTTTTGCAGAATCGTAAATAGTGGATAAGTTTGCTTCTGTTGAAGCATCCAAACTCCCATGTCTTAACTACTTAGAAGCCTGAACTACTTAGGAGCCTGCAGATGGTTGATGAGAGTAAGATAAACCATTGGTTCATATTTAACTGGGAAAGGTCCATTTATCTTTGATATATGAAAATTGAATATCCAACTAATATCCTAATAATTCAAATGAAATTTAAATCAATGAAAAATGAAAATTGTATAACCAACTAATACCCTAATAACTCAAATGTAGAAAATTTACGGTCTCATCTATATCTCCATCTTATATCTTTTACTGCTTAGTTACCATTTTAATATTCATTTACGCGAGCCTTTTATATCATGAGTTCTTGTTACTTAGTTTCATACAAACAAATGACCATTAAACATAAATGATTTTGACTATTTATTTTTATATAATAGCTAGTTCATAAGAAAGAAGCATGTATATAACATGAAGGGAGCCTACTCATTACAAAAGAAGCTAAGATATGAAACCAATAAGAAATTGGGAGCCAACCAACTGAGCTACCCCTTGTTCTCAACATTAAGAACATGTTTGTAGATGGACTTTTGCTCTTTGTAAATCTCACTTTTCTATTAGACTGAAATTTTCATTTTTTCTTATTCTATAATAAGCAGTTGAAATCCTCACTACCAAAGAAAATGACTCCATTTTCTTCTTCCTGTAATGAAAGATATTGTATCAAACATTGAAAGAAAGAGTGAAAAAAAAGGGTCAAATTTCATCCTTTGTATATATATATATTTTTGGTAAATAAAACTTTGATTAAAAGAAAAAGAATAGAAGGGTTAGGGTATTTATAGACTTTGTAAAATTGAAAAAGGACACAAAATACCCCTTATATGACTATTTTATGGGTGTTGGGAGGTTCAAATGAAGAATTTTGTAAAAAGAAAAATTTATTTTTGGGCGGGCCAGCGGGCTGTGCCTAGCGGGCCAGGCGAGGCGGGCCGATGCCAGCGGGCCTGGCTGGCTGCAGCCCCCAGCCCACGTTCCTGGCAGGCCTGGCTGGCCCGGGCCAAACGGGCCAGCGTGCCCAGCCACCTAGGCCCAGCCCAGCCCGTGTGCGGCCCGCTCCGGCCCTTTTGACATCCCTATTCCTTATCATGTATCTGGACAACCGTGCCTGTCCAGTCCTGTCAAGTTGCATATGCAGTCTGAATATGTTTTTTTACTGGAAACCTGTTTGGACCCAACCAGGGATTGCCACATGGGGAGATGAGGTTTTTTATTCAATGAAAGGGATGGGATTTGACAATTCCTTGGTGTGTTCGCCTCTTTGTCCAAATAGGGGATTCTATACTATTTTTTTTTTTAATTTTAAAATACCGATGAGAATCTAGATTCAAATCGTCCTTGATGTACTGTATGTTAGATACTTCTCCACCATTTATTTCAATTGTGCCCCTTGATTGGTCCAAATAAGAGATATGGTTTTATTTTTTCTTTGAAATTTTAAAATATTGATGAGAATCTAGATTCAAATCATCCTGATGTATTGTATGTTAGATACTTACTTCTCCACCAATTATTCCAATGATCCAACTGCTTGAATAAGAATTGGATATATATATATATATATAGGAGAATATTCAAATGCATCCATCCCTCACCATTGTGGTGAGGGATGGATGCACTTAAATATCTCCCATATATATATATATGTATAGAAAAGTGAATAAGCTCGGACAATGTAAGTTCGGCTGGAGATATAAAATGAGGGAGTGGTATAAATCCATTGGTTTGTTTGGTATTGAGTTCTCTTTCTATTAATTTTTTAATCGATTTTACATATTGAGATTTTTTAACAACTTATTAGATTTCTTTTCATTAATTTGTTTCAGTTTGGACCACATTTGATGTTTATGGTTATATTGACAGTTCTCATTTATGAATACAGGTGGTCTTATTTGGATTCCAAAGATAGAAGTACTAATTTTCAAAGAGGTACTGAATTTCAAATAATGATGATTATTATTGTAGTGTGGGGTGATTATTATTGCAGTGTGTTTGCTATTTGATGTGCTTGTTTCTTAAGTCTAATTTATTTATTTTTATCTCATGTTTGGAAATTCAAAGTTGATTTCTTGAGGATCTTTTAATGCAAGACATTTTCTTTTTTGCTATTGTTAGTACGAAGAAAGTACAATTAAATAATTTTTGACATTCTCAATTGGCCGCTGTCCATCCCGATCAAAATGAAGATTGTGTGTGTGTCACTGACAACATGAATGATTTTAAATGATTTTATATTCATATTAGATTGATCCTGGGGGCATGGATCTGCTTCCAAAACACTGACCAAAATTTTAGGTCCGCTGCTAAAATCTACATAAGAATATTTGATCTGCCCTCAAGAATCCATATGAAAATCCTGCATTTACCCCAAAATTCAATTGCTTATTTGGGTATGCACCAGTCAAATGAAAGTCCTGGGTCACAGCTTATTTTATGGGTCGGGATATTTCAAAGGTCGGAGGCGAAGAATTCATGAGATAGTTAAGACTTAAGAGGATGATTTGAATAAAAAAAGGGATAAATAAAAAGAATAATGAATCGGACAAAATACATGTCGTCCTCTTGAATGTTATTTCATTTCATTTGGCAAGCGATGAAAATGATTGCATATAAAAACACAAATAAAAATATTTAAAAATAAAAAAAAATCTACGGCTTTGTTTGTCTCATTTGTTGAAATGGTCATGCGCTGGCCGGAGCAGGTAATTGCATATGTAAGCGTGTAAATAGTCTATCCCTCCTCCATAAATTGCCATGGAATTGGCCTTAGACTCAACTCAACCATGGAATTGGCTTCCTCATTTCAAGTTGTTGCTGGGTTTGTGGTCTTGTTCTTTTTCTACAATCTATGGCATGGAAAGAAGAACAAGGGCACCAACAAAAAGCAGGCACCTGAACCAGCTGGCGGGTTGCCAATAATCGGTCACCTTCATCTGTTAGGTGGAGGTAAACCTCTCTATCGGGTCCTCGGAGCCATGGCAGACAAGCTCGGGCCTGTCTTCATGCTTCGACTCGGCGTCATCCGCGTGCTCGTAGTGAGCACTTGTGAGGCAGCCAAGGAATGCTTTACCACCAACGACCAGGCCCTCGCTAGCCGCCCTACATGCGCTGCAGGGCAGTATTTGGGCAACGACTATGCCTTATTTGGCTTTTCACCCTACGGTCCCTACTGGCGTGAGGTGCGAAAGATAGCCACGATCGAGCTGCTTTCCAACCGCCAGCTTGAGCTGCTCAAGCATGTCCGAGCCGCCGAGATCGACATGTGCATGAAGGATCTGTACGGTGCATGGGCAAGTAACGGGAACCGACCCGTGAAAGTGGAAATGAAGCAACAGTTCATGGACTTAACGTTTAACATAGTTGTGATGATGATTGCAAGGAAGCGGTACTTCGGCAAGAACATTAGTGGTGATGAAAATGAGGCGAGGCGGTTCCAGAAAGCTATTTTAGAGCTGTTTCATCTAGCTGGGATGATCCCCTTATCGGATTCCCTTCCGTTTCTCAAGTGGTTGGATTTGGGAGGACACGAACGTGCCATGAAGAAGACTTTCAAGGAGCTGGACTCTATAGTGGCTAGCTGGTTGGAGGAGCACCGTCAGATGAGACTCTGCGGTCAAGTGGAGGGGAAGGAGGACTTCATGCATGTGATGCTGTCTACAATCGAAGGTGCCCAGTTCTCTATTTACGATCAGGATACCGTGTCTAAAGCAATCCATTTGGTATGTTATTTTCCCTGTTTGTTTTTAAACTGAACGCCCAAACTACCACACCATAGCCGCAGGACACATACACCCGCCAATGACCCACTGACAGGCCGAATCACTTCTGTCCTTGGTGTAAATTACTCTGTTTCCAACTCGGATAGGAAGTTCTACCAAAAAAAACTTGGATAGGAAGAAAATAAGAGAGAGAAAGACAAAGACGGTACGTTTTCTAAAGTAGGACAGGTGGGATGGTGGGACCCACTCCTTAACCATGGAATAGATGAAATTAGGGATTTTTACCATTCGAGATATAAAAGACCATGAATTCCTTCAAATGGTGCTGACCAAAATTATATTCCAAATATGGGTACTATGCATAGAACCCCAAATTCGTTTTCCAATTCTACCCATTTTGTAAGATATTGCACAATCTGTGTGATATCGCACAAACTAAAAGTGAAAATAATCGATTTTCCTCTTATATTTTCCTCAATTCCCATCTCCTAAAGCACTAAACCTTAATTTCTTCCTGCAACTTTTTTATGTTCTTATTACTTTCTCTATTCTTTAAAAAGGGTTTTCAATAGGTTTTTTCTGTTATTTTTCCATTTATCCAAAAATATCTTAAGGTTTCTCCACCACTATTCTTCATTTTTCCTTTTCATTTGGTCACTATCCTGTTGTGATAACTTTACCCCGAGGACAAGGGATGGATCCACAATATTAATACCTTGTTAAAATTTTGTGGTCTATATACCCTTTTTGTAAACTGCTTCTCATGAATTATCTTTTAGTGAAGAGAATGCAAGACTACACTTTTTTGGAACATTTTTTAATAATCAAGAAAGTAGTAGAAATGGGAAGGTCGCAAGAAAAAAAATGAGGTGCTTTAGGAGATGGGAACTGAGGGAAACATAAGAGAGAGATCGAAAAGTTTGTGCGATATCGCATAGATTGTGCAGTATAGCACAAAATGGGTATAATTGGAAAGAAAAATTGGGGTCTCATATATAGTACCCATATTTGGGATATAGTTTTGGTCAGCACCACTTTGAGGAATTCATTGTCTTTTATATCCTATATGGTAAAATTCCCATGAAATTATCTTCAACGGTTCAGATTATCTCCATATATAGGGGTATATGGGATAAGATAAGACACACAAAAGCAGAGGCAGACCCACGTTAATCTGACCTGGGGCGTTCGCCCCCGGTCGAATTTCAAATACCTGTTAAAATCGTATTGGGTCTTGGCCCACGCTCCATATGACTAAAATCCCTGCCCCATGTCTAGGGGTGAAAGTGGGCCGGCCCGCGGATAGCCCGTTATAGGCTCGGCCCGAACTCGGCTCAAAAGACAAAAGAGCCGAGCTAGGGCCTGTAGGAGGCCCGTTTGCTTAAATGGGCCGAGATCGGGCTTGATGAAGCCCGGCTCGCAAGCCCTAGGGCCTACATATATTAATACATATATTATATATATGTACACTATATAGTATATAATACATATATGATATAACATAATCAATAAATCCTAAACCTTAATTTTAATCTAATATAAATAATCCCTAAACCCTAAACACTAAACCCTAAGCACTAAATAATCCATAAACCCTAAACCTAAGCACTAAACCTTAAACCCTAATTTTAATCCAATATAAATAATCCCTAAACCCTAAGCACTAAATAATCCATGAACCCTAAACCCTAAATCAAAGCACTAAATAATCCATAAACCCTAAACCCTAAACCTTTATTTTATGATGCTAGCCGAATACTTTATTTTATTCTATGATGCTATTGGAGTTTAATTTGATTTGTATTATTATTGGAGTTTGATAATGCTCATCTACATTAACATTGAACTATTATGGAGTGTTGGAACTGGGCTCCCTTTGCTTTTATGGAGTCTTTCTTATTTTAGTTAATTTTATTGCTGCAATCCAAATTATGGGAATGAGAATATGGGATGAATGCATGCATTTTACCATTTTTTTGTTCTGGTTTGCATATGCAAATTTCTTTGAATTCCTACACGATTTTTTTCCCTGAAAATATTTTCTTTCAGCTAGTGCTATATCATTATAAAACGGACCGGGCTCACGAGCCGAGCCTAAGGCCTCAATCGAGCCGGGCTTAAAGGCCCGGCCTTAGGGCTTCATAACTTAATAAGAGCCGAGCCCGAGTCAGGGTTTTTGAGGCCCTCTCGAGCTCGGGCCGAGCTAGGGCCTACTGAAAAATACTAGGGCCGAGCCTAGGGCCTCTCAAAGCCCGGCTCGGCCCGGCCCACTTTCATCCCTACCCATGTCAAAATGGATGGAGAGACAAAAAAACCTAACACCTTTGTAGACCTTCCCACCTTCCCTCTTCCTTCGACTTCAATGGTTCAACCGCACTCTTATTCGTTCGAGTGCACGGATCTCTCTCACTTCTCGTCGGACATCTATGAGGATCTTTGAGCTTCAGGTATATCTCCCTCTCCCTCTCCCTCTCCCTCTCAGTCGCCTCTCTCTCCCTCTCCCTTTCTGTCGCCTCTCTATATGGGACATGAACATCCATTTTTAATGGTTTCTATGTCGCCTATCTCTCCCTCTCCCCCTATCTTTTTTCAATTCATTCATTATTTTAGGCGTTGCACAAAGAAGTTAGGGTTCTTTTTGTTTGATTTTTGTTTCATGGTTAGGGTTAAGGTTGTTTTGATTTAGAGCCATTTATTTATGATATTCTTTATTACATTACTTGATTTTATTTTTTTTTTTGATTTATGAATGAGTGAGAGATTTGTGGGTTGTTGTTGAATGTTCCTACCTCATAATTTACTTCTATACAAGGGATAAGGTCGCATGATATGGAAAGATTATCAGTCGATTGTGCAAAGATGACACCAACACCTCCTACTGCGTGAATGGCAAAAGCCGCATCTTCTATTGTCTGTTTGAGAAACAGAGGATGACTTTCCCTGTAGCTAATGTAGCATATTTGAGACTACCAGATTGACAGTCTTGGCTACCAAGCCAAGTTGATATAGTTAAATATTTTGTGTCTATTTACATGGAATACATTTTTTTTTTTGTTATTGTTGATGTGAAAAAATTCTAGTAAAAGTTTAGCCCCACCTAAACGAAAATCTTGGGTCCGCCTCTTCACAAAAGCCTTCCGAATTGGAACTCTCAACCTCCCAATACAGTCTATACAACTACTAATTCTATAAACTTAAGCTAATAAAAATTGATGTAACAATATATATTAAGGTTATAAGATGATATACTAATGATGATCTTGCCATAAGAGGAGCAGCCAAAATAGAAATATTGTCCTCCAACAAACGCTCCATTTTGTGCCATTGCATCTGATGCGTATAAGATCAGCAGTACTAATTTTGAATATAAATCAATTAGTGAGTTCACCATTTAAATTCAAACCTGGAACACTAGCACACTAGTTCTCATCATTGAGCCAAAATTTACTTCTTTTTATATAAAAATTGAAAAATATTTCAAAAGAAGAGAAAAACAAAACATCCAATACATTCGCAACTTCTACGATTATAGGAATGTGAGAAAACGAGATTTCATCAAAAGATTTAGCCCCTTTAGAAATATCTGAAATAATTGGGATTAATTAGCATCCCACAATAAGATTGATGATGTACAAAACACAATTTGATTCTCTGTTTTTTTTTTTCCCCCATTTTAACGGCATGTTTTAAACCTGTACAATCTAATGGCGAGGATAGCTAAAATTGGAGTCAAAGATTTTGCTTGGTGTTGAAACAGGGGTACAAATATTCATAGACCTTAAGTTTCCTATTTTATTTTGTAGAGCCTGATCGCTGCTGGGACCGACACTACTTCAGTGACGCTGACGTGGGCACTGTCCTTGCTAGTCAACAATCCAGAGGTGTTAAAGAAAGCCCAAGATGAATTAGATGCCCATGTAGGGAAGGACAGGAACGTGGACGAATCAGATATCAACAACTTAGTCTACTTACAAGCCATCATCAAGGAAACAATGCGACTATACCCAGCAGCCCCACTCGCAGCACCACACCTGGCCACGGAAAGCTGCTACATCAATGGCTATTATGTTCCTGCCGGCACGCGGGTGGTCCCTAACATTTGGAAGCTTCAACGAGATCCGCGCATGTGGTCGGACCCTGAGCAGTTTAGACCTGAGAGATTTCTCACCACTCAAGCATGCATGGATTTCAAGGGCCAACATTTTGAATACATACCTTTCGGGTCGGGCAGGCGATCTTGCCCGGGAATATTGTTGGCGACGCATGTGGTGCACCTGACCCTTGCTCGTCTGCTACAAGGCTTTGATGTAGTGAGCCCATTGGGTGAGCCCGTGGATATGAGTGAGGGTCTGGGCTTGACAATGCCAAAAGTAGCCCCACTCGAAGTGCTATTGACACCGCGGCTCCCTTCCAAGCTTTATGACTGATGGAATATGATGCAATATAATAATAATAAGCATGATGCAGTCGTGCCAAGAATGATATTAAGCAATAAGATGGCTATGAATGGTCTCTTGGCACCAGAGATGTTAATTTACAGAAATCATGAATAAAATCTTCATTTCACACTTCGTAATGTGGAATAATGGATGGTTTCCTTAAAGAGGAAAATACTCACACACTCCGTTACCCAAGTCCTTGAGCATCCACCAACAACATTATAATCAGGGAGTGACCCTTAAATCATCTGTGGAGGGGAGAAAGGGGTGGATGGAAGTATCTATTTGGCGGGGGACTGTCATGCCTGCCGGACCTAGATCCACTTCCAAAACCCACATTTGGATTTTGGGTCTGCTTACATTATCTATAAAAAAATCCTGTGTTTGCTTACATAAGGTGTGTGGGACCCATGTTGGACGTCAAATACATGTTTGGACTCTTTATTTGCTTTCTTATTTGATTTTCTTCCCATATTTGACATGCTTCCTCACTTGCCTCTTTGACTGGCAAACTCCCCTTGAAAAGTTTCTAATTTGCTCTCTCTTACTTGATTTTGGTTTCCAAATTTAGCAAGTTAACACCATTTTTCCAAATATGAGTTTCTTCTTTCCTATTTAAGAATCTCCAATCTTTCCAACTCCACCAAGATGTCAAGATATGTGGGCTCACCATGAATGGTGTCACGTCTTTGATCTCTCTCAAGTTTCACCAATGCCGGTCCTACTCTTGATTTCTCCTGCACAAATAAAATTAAATAATGTCAACAATAATCAAGTGTAAGGAATCTAGATGGACTATGCATGGGACCCTACATAACCACTTAATGCACAAAAAATACTCAACTTTCCAAAAATAACACATGGTGTCTAAATTAGTAAGTATGCATTTGTGAAGTAAAAAAAAAAAAAAAATCTTATTTTGGGGTGATTAATGAGATGAAAATCCCTAATTTCACAAAAGTCATGCAATGTAATGAATTTTGACCAAATTTAACTAAGATTCCAACTTTGATGCTCAAATGCATGAAATCATAAAATTAAGTGTAATTCTATGCAATTAACCTAATTAAGTCCACAAATGCATATAAAATGATAAATGAAAGCTACAATTTTGTTGACTTATCAATAAACCCTCAAGCATTATGTTGTATGGTTGCTTCGGGGTGCTCCGGACATAAATTTAGCGTTTCAGCACTCCCGCTCCAACCCCCTACTGAAGATTCCATAAGACTACATTGCTATGCAGGGCCTTTGTAGGAAGAAAATCTTTTAACTATAAAACTTCACGTGATGTGCAGATATTTCAATCTCATCGGTATGCATAAGTGGAAAACTATGAACCTACCAAAAAGAGGTTCTTTTCCTTAACTTCACAATTTATGTGTGATCCATCCAATGATAAATGCCAACAAGATTGAAGAAAAAACGGAAATATTGCTGACAACAGGGAGATATGTAACAAGACTGAGTTGGTTGACACATTTAAAATAAGATTTAAAGATTTAACAAGCCTCACTATCATAATGGCATCATAATGGGGTATTATATTAGAAGTCAATCCAACAACGTGATAAGAATCAGAGGATTTAACCCGATCACGATGTGTACAGCTTAGATGATTATCAATAAAGCCTCAAACAGTAGGTGGCATTCAGCCGCATGCGAGGCTACAAATCAAGCCTCGGCTAGGCTCCCAAAAGAAAAAAACAAATTCAAGCTTGAGCTCAGGCTTAGCCTAAAGAAAAAAAATATCATAATGACACAATTGCAATTGTTGTCCTTAGAAATGTTGAATTCCCTGTTTGACTGGGTTTTGAAGGCTTAGAATTAGTTGAGCTGGCCATGTGACATGTCACTTTTGTAACGTGTGTGGTTGCAAGCATTTCAAAATATTCCATTGAAAAAATTTGGAGAACAACCCACTCCCTCAAAAAAAAGAAAAATTAAAAATCTCAAAATGTTAATGGCAAAAGAGCATATTGAATTTCATAATTTAGAGAATTTACATGGTGAACTTCATATGGCAGCCCTGTAATGCTATTAATAATTTTAGTTGTCCTATTAGTAATACTTGCAATCAAACAAGCCCCGGCTAACAGGACCATGAGAACCCTGAATTTCTAAATGCAACCTTATCGAGACTACCACTCCAAGAGACAACATTTGCAAATTCTTCAAGTTTTCCCAACAAAATGCCCAATGCTTGCAATCAAACCAAACCTTAAAAGCATCTTACAATTTGAAAAAAGGAAGATGGGCGTACATGCAAAAACACCCATTTCAAAAATAATCCCACCTACCATCACTTCCACTCTCATGCCTCTCCTCCGTCCTCACCAGTCACCCCCTCACTCCTTATCCATTTTTCTTGCATAGCACACGACGAAATCAACAGTGGTGGAAACCTGACATTAGAAATTGGATTCCTCTGTCTCTATCTCTTTCTTTCCTATTACTTTTTTTTTAACCTTTCTGTAAAGTAAGCCATATACGACTGAATGATTAGAGGTAACAAGGTTCTGTTGATGTGTTCTCTTTTGTGAAGAGATCTGTTGATGAGTTGAAAGTCTTATCTTCTGCTGTTGTGGTTGTAGTGAAGTTGCCTATTATGAGTAATAATGATGATGGACTTGTTGGGGATTTACTGTGTTTAACAATCAACAGAATCCACCTGGAGTAAATTTCGGGTCCGGACTTCAATTATTAGTGTCAAGTTGGAGGGAAATTAGGGAGTCTTATCAATTTAATACACTTTAAAAAAAAAAAAAAGGGGGAACAGAAGGGTAGCTTAGATCTTTGTTTGCTACTCTGTCCTGCACCCTTGTGCAGGGATCAATCCTTGAATATGCTATTGTATACATGTATGGGCTTGCTCCTCTCCATGTGTGTGGGCCACGGCGGACTTTTCATTTGGGTGGTGCGGGCAATGCTCTAGTTAAGAAGTTAAATGACAAAATAAAGATCTTAAGGTCTTATTTAAGGAATATATTGAATCTCACGGGAGCATTGCAATGCTTAGGCCCTCCACTGTGTTTGGGCTCTCTTTTCCATTTGTTTGGGCATACTCTCCTCATGTGTCTCGGCTCTCTCAGCCCCTATTGGCTAGGATACCCAAAAAAAAAAAAAAAAAATTGAGAAAATTACTACAACTGTAGTTGGGTCCACTGCATTAATTATTTGGTAACTTATACAATAAAGTGAGTGATAGAAGCGAGTATAAATTTCCAACAGTGAGGTGTAGCCTCAAATCAAGAGAGAATAAAACATGAGGGGGTCTGATTATAATGTAATAGCCTTCTATCTTTAGTGGCTTGATATAGAATATTTTTTATTATTTGTGTAATAAGTAAATAACTTCTTGTCATTTTAGTGGCTTGAGAATGTTTCCTTTTAACCTTTTTTTTTTTTAAATAAGAAAAAGAGTTTTTTTGTACTTTTGTTATGACCCCATCATCTTTTCATGTATATTAAATGAAGGTTTCACCTTATTTCACTTTAATGGCGAAGTTACCAAACATGAGG
Organism: Umbellularia californica; assembly: GCA_028538565.1. NCBI lineage: Eukaryota > Viridiplantae > Streptophyta > Magnoliopsida > Laurales > Lauraceae > Umbellularia > Umbellularia californica. The sequence goes on from JAPQWN010000003.1 coordinate 20,618,349, forward strand.
GTTTATAGAATTTGTAAATAGGCCTTGTGGTTTCAATATTTTCATATTGACTAGTGTCTTTTCATTTTAATACCTTTCACATCCCCCATATCACTAGTAATAATAAGAAAAGGCGACCACCAAAAGATTTGTGTTGAATTATTAATAAAAAAATGACACCTTTGCCCTTAAATTCATTGAACAAAGATAAGTATGTCATTTTTTTTTAAATACCATAATTTTATCCCAAGTCCCAATAGTCTCTCTAAATGCACATGAAGCCTAATTATGTATTTGAAACTCTCATTCATCTAATGGGGGGTTATGCATGGATTGTATTAATTATAGTGAACTACAACTACAAGTGTCGATTGTCATTGTGATCAATTTAAATTTAATGAAATGGGCTCCGTATTGGTAAAAATGGATTTATATATGGTTACTCTCTCCGTATTGATAATGCATGGATGAGTGGACGAGCATAGGCAGAAGAGGAAGATGGGGTTGTATGACAACTCTGCAAACAAGGATGACCAGAACTTTATTGATGCTTTGTTGGACATGGAGGTGGATGGCAGCCTTGAAGCCCTTCAAACCGACGTGGATACCGTTATTAAGGCCACGGCCATGGCCATGGTAAGACTATTATTACTCTTGTATATGTGATACATAGACAGGCTTGGCAACAGGCCGGGTTAGGGCCAACCCACCTGTGTCCAAGTCTGAGTTTCGAGTTGGGTCCTGGTTTGGTCTTACATGGACCACTGCCCTGATTCTAGTTGACCACTTACGCCTACTCAAATGGTCTGGGAATGAAAACCGCTATTTACAAGTCATCTGCATTTGATATATATATATAGGGAGCTACTCCCTGAGTTCCTCTTAATGTCGCTGGCCCACCATCAAATGTTCAAGTTCCCCCTCATTTGACCTACCCGCCCCTCTCTCCTCTCTCTCTCAACGATGAAGACTCTCAAGAACAAGGGTCGTCTGCTCTCATCTCTCAGCTCTCAGCTTCTCGTCTCTCGATCTCTCTCGCTCATTTCTCTCTCTCTCTCTCTCTCTCTCAGCTCTCGTCTCTCGATCTCTCTTGCTGAGTGCTCGATCTCTCACTCTCGGCTGTCGTCTCTCATCTCTCGATCTCTCTCCCAGCCTGCTGCCAGACGATCAAAAAAGAAAGGGCTTATGCCAGACGATAAAAAAAGCATATTAGAGAGGAGAGGCAATGGATCTGAGAGTGTTCGGACTGGAGAATCCTCTTATGTCGACACTCCACCACATGCTTGACGATATGCCATACGAGATGGAGAAGGCCTTCAACGCTCCCACTCGCACCTACGTTCGGGACGCCAAGGCGATGGCGTCGACTCCCGCAGACGGGAAGGAGTGCCCCAATTCGTACGTCTTCATCATCGACATGCCGGGGCTGAAATCAGGGGACATTAAGGTGCAGGTGGAGGATGACAATGTGCTGGTAATTAGTGGTGAGAGGAAGTGGGAGGTGGAGGAGAAGGAAGGGGCCAAGTACGTGAGGATGGAGAGGAGGGTGGGCAAGTTCATGAGGAAGTTTGTGCTCCCGGAGATTGCCAACATTGAGAAGATCTCTGCAATCTGTCAGGATGGGGTTCTCACTGTTACTGTGGAGAAGCTGCCGCCGCCTGAGCCGAAGAAGCCCAAGACCATTGAGGTCAAGATCGCTTGAAATTTGTTCTTATTAAGAAATAGCTTTTCATCATCTAAAATGGTCTCGTCTGTTGAAGAGGCTATTCTCAGTTTTTTTTTTCCGTGTGTGTGGTTGCTTGTTTGTGGTTTTTTTTTTTGGGTAGGATGAGGTTTTAAAGTGATGACAGGAAAGGTAAGATGGAATGTGAGTTCTATCATGAGAGGTTTATAGTGCTGTACAAGAGAAATAAACATGTCAAAAATATGTTCTTAGCCTTTTGCATATTGCGTCTTTGAGATTTATAGTGCTTTTTGCATATGATAGCCTTTTGCGATATCTATCATGAGAGGTTTTAACTACTGTCCGTGTTGTGGTGTTCTCTTGCTTCTTTGCTTTGTTGCTATATGCTGTAGAATGATGTAACCTTTTGTATATTTGTTCTCTATTCCACCACTGTGCAATTTGGTAGTGGAGACAAGGCCTTGTGGACTTCTCTTTTCAGGGTCCTCGATTGTGGGATTTTTTTTTTACTATGTTTAAGTTTACCCAACTGAGTTTTTCTTTTCTTTTCTTTTCTTTCTTTGTTGCTGTATGTACTGCAGGATGATGGAAACTTTCATATTTCTGGTCTCCTAAACAACACTCTAAATTTTAATAGAGTACTCAAGCCCTTTTTGGGTTCATAGTTGCCTATAGTACTTGATGAACTTAGTGTATTAAACGTTTTGACAGCTTTTTTCAAAAATTTCTCTAACCTCATTATCTATGTCAGGCATTTATAGTGAACCATGTTAAGTATTAATATTTATTGTTCCTAAGGAGTCCTGTTCTCAACAAAAAAGAAGCCAAGGACTAAGTATTAACATTTTTTCTTAAATCATCTATAGTCACAGTCTGTTGACCTAAAATCATTTGATTTGCATGGGTGGAAAAGCTGAATTATAGTCACATTCTATTTTTATTGTCTCACTGTCATTTCTATTGAACTATGCAGAGGAGGTGCCATCAAGACTGCCATCATGTTTAGATATATACAAAGAAGGTCTCCATCAAGACTGTCATCAAGGAGGGGGATTTATTTGAGATAAATGGGCAAAACCACTTTCAGGAAATTGCAATGAAGAAAACACATATGTGGATGTCCACTGCTGTTGGCTTTTATCACCATTTATATTGTACCTTTGACTTGCAATGATGTGGTGTGTAATTGTAATGGTGAGAAGATTCCAAGAATGACTAATGGAGCTGTCTTTCTTTTTCGTTCTAATGTGAAACTTCCTATATTTTATGTTTGTAAAGATTTTGAAGCAATTTAAGTTCATTACTTGAATGACTAATGGAGCTGTGCTTATGTGTGGTTCATGTGTTTGGATTAAATGTGTTACCTGTATGTGGCTGTTTTGGTCTTTAACTAATTACATGTAAGCAGACTCTAAGGCTAAGTTGCAGGTATTGTGGGTGCACATGATAAGAGGATCCATATCAGGTTTTTTGGAAAAGTGCGCGAGTTGAAAATCGCTCAAACGCGATTTCTTCCTACCCAAAAATATATGATTTGAAGTTCGTTACATGGACTTCGAAACCCCCAAGTTTCATCCGAAAACTCCCCCGGGAAGTGGGTAAACCAGTGCCCCAAACAGGGCTACTCGGCAAGGTTGCTGCAGAATTTCACTTGAAAAATCTGACAGGGTAGGAAAAGTGCGCGAGTTGAAAATGGCTCAAACGTGATTTTTTCCTACTCAAAAATTGCAGATTTGAAGTTCGTTACATGGAATTCGAAATTCCCAAGTTTCATCCGAAAACTCCCCCGGGAAGTGGTTCAACCAGTGCCCCAAACAGGGCTACTCGGCAAGGTTGCTGCAGAATTTGAAGACAGGGTAGGAAAAGTGCGCAAGTGGAAAATGCCTCAAACGCGATTTTTTACTACCCAAAAATTGTAGATTTGAAGTTTGTTACATGGACTTCGAAACCCCCAAGTTTCATCCGAAAACTCCCCCGGGAAGTGGGTCAACCAGTGCCCCAAACAGGGCTACTCGGCAAGGTTGCTGCAGAATTTCTGCAGAAGAATCTGACAGGGTAGGAAAAGTGCTCGAATTGAAAATGCCTCAAATGAGATTTCTTCCTACCCAAAAATTGTAGATTTGAAGTTCGTTACATGGACTTCGAAACCCCCAAGTTTCATCCAAAAACTCCCCCAGGAAGTAGGTCAACCAGTGCCCCAAACAGGGCTACTCGGAAAGGTTGCTGCAGAATTTGAAGACAGGGTAGGAAAAGTGCGCAAGTGGAAAATGTCTCAAATGCGATTTTTTCCTACCCAAAAATTGTTGATTTGAAGTTCGTTATATGGACTTAGAAACCCCCAAGTTTCATCCGAAAACTCCCCCGAGAAGTGGGTCAACCAGTGCCCCAAACAAGGCTACTCGGCAAGGTTGCTGCAGAATTTCTGCAGAAAAATCTGACAAGGTAGGAAAAGTGCGCGAGTTGAAGATGCCTCAAACGCGATTTCTTCCTACCCAAAAATTGTAGATTTGAAGTTCGTTACATGAACTTCGAAACCCCCAAGTTTCATCCAAAAACTCCCCCGGGAAGTGGGTGAACCAGTGCCCCAAACAGGGCTACTCGGCAAGGTTGCTGCAGAATTTCTGCAGCAAATTCCGACAGGGTGGGAAAAGTGCGTAAGTTGAAAATGCCTCAAACACAATTTTTTCCTACCCAAAATTTTCAGATTTTAAGTTCATTACATGGACTTCCAAAAACCCATCATTTCGTCTAGAAACTCCCTCCGGAAGTTTGTTAACCAATGCCCTAAACATGGTACTCAACATGGTTTCAAAATCTGCACGTCTTACGCCAAAAAGAAAAAAGAATTTGCACAATATATCCTCATAACTCGATTCCTGTGCTCCCAGATTACCTGCAACTTAGCCTTACAATCTGTTTACATGTAATTAGTTAAATAGCAAAACAGCCACAAAGAAGGAAAAGTTGCATATCCAAACACATGAACCACACATAAGCATTTAAGGGAAATACAAAACTACATAAGCTCATAAACAAAGCCAACAGTAGTGAAAATCTCCATTAGTCATTCTTGGAACAATCTCACCATTACAATTTCACCATTACATTTTCATAAACAAAGCCAACGGCAGTGGAAACAAAAGACAGCTCCATTAGTCATTCTTGGAACAATCTCGCCATTACAATTTCACCATTACATTTTCATAAACAAAGCCAACAGCAGTTGAAAAAAAAGACAGCTCCATTAGTCCATTTATCTCAAACAAAGCCAACAGCAGTGGTAATCCATAAGTCCATGTTTTCTTCATTGCAATTTTGATGGCAGTCCTGATGGCACCTCCTCTGCATTACAGTCTATGAGCTGCAATAGAGAAACAGAACATAACCACCTCTCATAAATAATGGTGTTGTTTGAACTAGAGAAACACAACATAACCACCTCTCATAAATAATGATGGACTAAGGATTGAGGAAATAAGAAAATGTTGTCTCAAGTCTTGAAAAAAAGATATGCTAAAAAGTATTAAAATGGGTTACAGATTATCCTTTCAAAACCCTGAAAAGAATCAGTAGAATCACAACTCCAGTGGACAGCCCCTAGCAGAATTGCATGCAAAATTAACACCATTAATCAAAACTCAATAGAAAACAATATAGTCCTGCACCATTAATCAAAACCCAATAGAACACTATGGTTTTTATGCATTCGTGTTTACCATAATTAATAAAAACTAACAAAACAATATGCTTAATCATCGGTGAATATCTAGCTAAATTTGCTTCTAATTAACCCAAAGTAGCTAAACTGGAGATAGAACCTTATGCACTGGCAGTTTGGTCCAAACTTACTATTCCTACTGTTTTGATTGGTTTCAGATGTTTATTGGTCCACAAAATTGTTCAATTTGGACCAGACATCAGTTTCTGGTCAGACTTGATTAACCTGCCCTGTTTTCAGAGAACTGTCTTTACTCAGACTTGAAGTAAACCCAGCTACATGAACTGCCAAAACTTTGGGTCTTCCTCGAATAACATTAAAAAAAAGAAGAAGAAGGCTATACAAAATTTGTCTAGTGTCATGTAGTTTAAACCAGATCAAAGGCCACTTAATCATAAGACGAGTAGGTAACTTACAGCTTAAATCCATCCTAACACGATGATCGACAGTAACCACTTGCAAGAAAGCCCTATACTGAAGGAATGTGATAATAGCTCATTCTCCCTATTGTTTAGATTGAACTGGTATTGTCAAAGGCAACAATCTCTAGTACAGGTTGGGAAAGCATAGTCCTAAAGAACTTGAGATTCTGAATATGTAGTGACCACCATCATGAAATAAAAAATGAAACAAAACCCATCAGTGGGCCATAATGCCAAACCAAACAGTCTTCCAAGGTGGAATTATCATCAAAATTCATCTAACTCAAACCTCCTCCTACCATTCAATGCCAATCTGTCCACCCAACAGCTCCTTCTTGACATGGGTTTTAAGCTTGAAGAAACCTAAGTCCTATAATCCAAACAGCTAAAACCACAAAGCACATTTGTCACGACCCGGGCCCGAGATCCGGTAACCCCGAGCCGTGAGCCCATACTTACTCCCGTAAATCCCGAATTAACCGAAGTTAAAACGAAATCCACAAGGGATAACAATCTCAATAAACCTGTTAATTACACAAACCTGCGGAAACGATTTCATTTGACAATAGCAATTAAGATATACATGTATACAAACAATGTTCCTTATACATGTGTACTATCCATCATTTGCCCATCAAATAGTGCATGTCCAAAATATTGTGCAACGGCCATTAATTACATCAATGACCATTAATTACAACCCAAAATGATTATACAAAAGAATGACTTCACAAAATATTTCCAAAATGTAATATTCTTTCTCGCACACGGATACTCGTGTCAAACGGTATCCCGGCCATTCCATTCGATCAAACCTCCTGGAGGAACCGGAACGGTCTCCTCCGCTCCCGCCGGGGGCGCTACTGCACCGGCAAGGGCAACCGGGCCTGTAATGTCATCAATAACACTAATGAACACGACGGTTCAACAATGTATAAACAGATGTTGCCATAGCATGTTAACCCATAATTTAAACTCATTCCATAATATTAATAACAAATTCAATACCAGATAAGTCTGGGAAAGTTCCTACAATGGGATGTGTATACATAAAAGCTAAACTTGTGGTCATGCGTTGGGTGGACACTACCATAGCATTCACTTTTCATTTCATTTCATTTCATATACCATCTTCCCTCAAAGGAAGGATTCATCATTGCCATCTTCCCTCAAAGGAAGGATTCATCTTCCAAATGGAAGGCATCGATCAATACCATAGATATGATCGGAATTAGTGGGACTTACTAGTGTCCGGGCCAGGGACAACTAGCATCACCACGGAGCTCCGGAACGCCCCCAAATACCATCTACTGCAGTAGGATTAGACATTTGTCTCATTTATTCATTTAATGAACTCATTTAGAGTTCTAGTACAATTGCTAGGTAGTGCCAGACTCCAAGGTTAACATTTCTCAGTGAACAATCCAATCCTAGATTCGATTCTATTCAATTCAATGATTCTCTTCATAGTAAGAGAAAAGAAGGATAATAATACCAATCACATTAGATTGGGATACATTGTTACAATAGGAATTGCTGGACAATTATGATTCTATTTAATTCTTTCTTAAATCTAAACCACCATATAGATATAGCCAACGGTACTAAATGCACGTGTTATTCTTGATGAGCATCACATTTATATTTAGTGTGTGCATTATAGTCCCCGTGGTTACCATCCATGGAGTTTAGACCACAACTTATTAACCATGAAGTCCTTCCTTCATTATCCTTAATTCTCAATCATTTCACTTTACTCCACGATTAGTCTTCGAACTAATCTAGGGAGCATTATACTCACAAGGAGTACTACAAACTTTCGTAAAAATCCAAAACTCGCTGGACTCAAACTGAGTCCCCCAATCGATCGGACCGTTAGGTCCGGTTGATTGGAAAAAATTTTACTAACATTCTTTCTCTCGATTTACTATACTTAGTGGTCCTTAAGTATGGTATATTTAGTTTTAGGACTCATTTATAGTCCATTCTTAATCATAAATAAGGTACCGGCACAATTAATCGCCGATCTCAAACGGACTCAAAATGAGCCCTCTGATCGATCGGACCTGCAGGTCCGATCGATCGGACTGAAACCACATCCAGTTAGCGACTTGTCCGATCGATCGGACTGCAGGTCCGATCGATCGGACTGAAAACATGTCCAGTTAATGACTTGTCCGATCGATCGGCCTGCTGGTCCGATCGATCGGACCTGGGACGAAACCCTTCCAAAAATCAGTCCGAAATCTGATTCTTCTTCTTCCTTCTCTACTTCTAATACACTTGAAGTTTACAAATCTAATGGAAATTTTCTGTCTCCCTCTTCACACCAATCCATCAATAAACCACACATTTAATCATCCTTTAATCATTCCATTCAATCCATAAACAACTCAAAACTCAATAACAATGTATAAAAATCTAAATCCATGGAAACTACAAGTATTTCTACATTGATTAACAATAACTACAACCAAATGCTTATACTTGCCTCTTAAATGTTAGTTAGCTCAAGGTCCTCTTTGTTTGGCTTGCTTTTGGAGAAGAAAACCCCCAAATCTCAAACCCTAAATCCATAAAACATGCAAATACACAACCATTGAGCCACTTGTGCTAGGAAGCTTCACTAACCATCCATGGAACTTGAAAATCATACTAAAGTACTCATCTACTTACTTGAGATTCAAAGGAATGGATCTTGAGACCTTTCTCAAGCTCTACACTTCTAACAATGGAGGAAGCAACTAGGGGAAGAAGATGAAGTGGAATATCAACTCTTTAAACCCTTCTTAGAATCACTCCAAGCCTCACACTTGATGAAGAAAAATGGAATAGAAAGGAAGAGAAGGAACCTAGGGTTTGCCTTGAAGAGAAATGAAGGAATGAGGCTTATTTCCCTCATTTCATTCTAATATATAGTCCCTTCACACCAAAACTCCCTCATGTTTAGTCTTATTTCATTTTGAGTCAAATGAACCCTCACTTAACCCATTTGAAACCAAATGGGACCGCGCCTATTACGAAAGTTAAAGTACTATTCAAGATACACACGTTGGTATCAAGAATTTCCGTATTCGACGAAATACGCGAAAACTCGTATTTACGAGAAAGTCCTTAGCCTACTTTATCTAAGTCCAAATTCATTTTAACCAACTCAAATCCACTCAAATTCACTCCATTATGCTTAATGCATCACTTGAGACTAATTTGTCTTTCTTTGGTCATTAAACTTCATTGACCCAATTATCCGTGCTTAATTAGCATAAATCCAATTAACTAGCATTGATTTCGATTAATTAGAGTTAATCTTGATTAACTCGGGGCAGGGTCTTACAACATTAAGGAAAACCCAACATTTCCATACCAATCCATCTTCCTCTTCAAACCTTTTTTCTTCAAGAGGAGATATGAATGAAATCATTGGAAATCAAAAGACAATAAACAGAGATGCAGATTGAAACCTAAAATGAAGTCAAACATCACAATCACCATAAACAGAACAGTTCTCCTTATCAACTAAGTGAACTATAAAATTAAATGCATAAGCGCCACATCAAGTATCAACACCATGTTCACATTCAGAAATCTAACAAAAATCTTATTCTAGTGGAAATTCTACCAAGTCTAAGCAGAATAAACAAAGGGTCTCCCACTCCTTACTTCATAGGCCTCAGTAAGATTGGAGGTAGGGCAATTCAGGCCGCAACCACATTGCGGGCACACGTAGAAATTCGATATGGGGAAGTCGGCGGAGGCGATCCCGACGGAGAATCGGAGCTGGTCGACGCTCCGGGCAACCTCAATGATATTGATCCAGTCGGCGGATTGCATCAATCGATCAATGAAATCCATAACATGGACAAAGATGAAAAGCAACACAGCAGAAATGAAAGACATGACCATACCTTTGCATTCAAAGAAGAAAAGCCCAACGTCCACTGCAGGATGGGAGGGAGATTGTCTGGCAGCAGCAGGATGGGTTTCAGATCGTCTGGCAGCAGGATGGGTTTCAGATCGTCTGGCAGCAAGATTGAGAGTCGAGAGAGATCGTTTGGCAGCAAGCTGGGAGAGAGATCGAGAGACGAGAGACGACAGCCGAGAGTGAGAGATCGAGCACTCAGCAAGAGAGATCGAGAGACGAGAGCTGAGAGAGAGAGAGAGAGAGATCGAGAAATGAGCGAGAGAGATCGAGGGACGAGAAGCTGAGAGCTGAGAGCAGACGATCCCTGTTCTTGAGAGTCTTCATCGTTGAGAGAGAGGAGAGAGGGGCGGGTAGGTCAAATGAGGGGGAACTTGAACATTTGATGGCGGGCCAGCGAAATCAAACGCATTAAGAGGAACTTGAAATTTCACACGCTCCTCCCCTACACACGTTTCCAGCTGAAAATAAACTCAGCTGCAGTGTAGGGGAGCAGCTCCCATATATATATATACACATATATATATATAGAGCAGGGCTCTCCTAAGCTGCAGCTTAGCTTATCCTAAGCTGAAATATGAATTGTCTCACAAATTATACTTGATTATATATGGTTTTTTGCATAATGGAACTGAAAAACCCAATTCTGATTTGATTTATCTTGATTTTGAAGATGATCATCATCCAAAAAACAGCATAATCGACTTTGATTTTGTGGGACCTGCCCTGTTTAAACTTAGGATAAGCTAAGCTGCAGCTTAGAAGAGCTGGCCCCTATATATATATACATATATATATACATACATATATGTATATATATATATATATGGGAAATCCTTTCCTCAGCTAATGCTGAGGAGAGGATCCGCTCACCACGTGGGAAAGCCATTCGCTGGATACACTTAAGTCCCTGATGCGTGGAGCCCGCCCATGAGATATTTCATTTCCCGCTCTCCATCTGAGGCCAAAATCAAAACATCAGCAACGATTTGGCCTGTTTCTCCACTCTCTCTCTCTCCGGTCCCCCATTCACTGGCGCTCTCCCCTCTCTCTCCATTCTATCAGGCACGATCGTCATCCTCACGCGATCGGTCTTCTCCGGCGAGACGCTCCTCTCTCCAGAGACTTTGCCCTTCCCCCCATCTCCTCTCTCTCTCCATTTCTGGAACCCATTTTCGTCTTCGACGATCTCTCTGCAGCAACGATCTCTCTCCAGTGACGACGTGGAGATCTCAATCCAGCGACGATCTCTCTGCAGCGACACCTCCCGTACCCAGCCTCCAGCCAGCGACCATCTCTTTAAGGTATGCCTTTTCTTCCTTCCTTCTTTGTTTTTTTTTTTTTTTTTTTTTGGTTCCTCTGTTTTCTCTTCTTCTGGAACCCATTTAGTTATGTGATTTGTGGGGCTTTGCATGCTAATGATTCTGCTTCGTGGTATTCTTGGATTGGATTGATTGCTTTCATTTTTTTCATTGATCTTTGGGAGCTCCTAGAAATTTGTGGGTTTCGGCAAGTTTAGGAGGGTAAAAAAAAAAAAAAAACCTATTTTGCTCTTGCCCTACACTGGAGAGTGGAGAGAAGGAAGGGATTGATTGGATCAATGGACGAGGTTGGATTGGGTTCAGCCGGTTCTGCTGTCCCATTATTTGCAAGTGTGGCCCCCAATTTTTTTTTAATCCAAGGCATTGATCCGATAGGGGTTAGATCAAAGATACGTCTTAAAAAAATCCTGCTACCTCACGATTATGATTTTCCGATGGAAGAGATTTTTGGGCATGTTCTATTCATGATAAAGCCCATCAGATGAGTGTCACGATCACCATGGGTGAGGACTATTCTATGGAAAGTTTGATGAAACAATTCATGGTAGAGACTATTCTCTTGTCAATATCAACACAGTTCCATCCTTCCAAGTTTTTTAGTTTGTCATGGCAAATATGAATATTCCAACAGTGCAATCAGTTTTTGTTTGAAGTGGTTTGAATTGATATTAAGCATTAGAGGAAGCTGCTTCAAACCCAAAATTTCTGACTCCTGGGGATTGCATATCTTGAGATAATAAGAGGAGCAGCCAAGTAACAGTTAAGCTCTGCTGCTGATTAGAAATTGTTTTTTGAAAGATCTTGTGTTGTGATTTCTTTCAAAACTATGGGTGATGGGTGCATTGATTCTTTAATGGGATGAAGTCAGAATGGTATTATTGTTGGAATATTTTGGCTGAATGATTCTGAAAACATTCTGCTCCTTCCTGGCATTATTGTTGGAATATTTTGGCGTCTATGGTGAGGGGCAATTTAACTGGCATTATGGGTATGCATTATTTACACATATCATGACTAGTTATATGATCATCAATACAAGGGATGAGTTGTGCATGGCCTGTGATTTGGTGATGTAGATTGTTGGTTGTGTCAGGCCGTTCATAGATACATCATCCTTCAAAAGTATATAAATTGCTTGATATCACCCATCAGATATACCATATATCATGTGTTACAGTCAATTATGCTAACTTGGTTTCTTCAGCTGTCTATTTTAAGGCTCAGATTGAGTGAATAACATTGTTTTCTTTGGAAAATTTTGGGGCATGGTCTATCTTGATTGCCCCACCATATCAATTGTCTGGATCACTAACGCATGTGTCTCAAATGCACACTTTTGGCCCAATTTCTGATTTATTTGTTGAAGTTAGCTCAGAGAAATTTTCTCTTGCAGATACCCATACATTGCTGGGGTTATCAACTTCAGTCAGATGTGGGCTTTATATTGTTTGGTGCAATTTTACAATGTAACTCATCATAGGTTATATAGTCTATAAGACCACTGGCAAAGTTCATTAGCTTTAAGGCTATAGTGTTTGCAACTTGGTGGCCAGGTGTTGGCATTGCGATATTATGTTCACTTGATGTTTTACCAAAGCAGGGGAAGTTCCAAAATGGACTCCAGGATTTTCTCATCAGCTTAGTCTTGTGATTCCACTGTGTATTAATTTCATTGCTGCTTAAATATAATCTCTTCTCTGCCTCTCTTTCCACTTCATCTATTTTCTAAGCTTATTCCTTATCCATATTGTCTGGTTATATCACCCCATCTTTTTGAAACATTGTGACAATTAGCTGAATGGAAACAAAATAAAATGGTGTATCAAAAATACAGATTGACTCTTATGACACAACATCCATTCTACTCAAAAGGGTGTAGAAGACAACACCCTTTCCTTCCATTGGTAAGATACTTTAGCTCAAAACCTTTGGTTTGGGGCTATAAAAGTTATCTTTGGTTTGAATTTGTATGAGCTTTTTAATGGCAAATTTAGAAGTAAGACTCCTTTTTTTTTTGTGGTTTCCTTGACTTAAATTTGATTTTGCAGAGTATGTGACCTGAGGCGTGGACAGAAGGATGGGCGTGCCTATTTGTCTTACAACCCTTCTACATGGACAAACTTTTTGGCATGAATTTGTGACAAACTCCCATGTGGCACAATCCTAGAGGTGCTTTTTCCCCCTCTCTCAAAAGTTACACCTCTAAGATTGTGCCACATGGGAGTTTGTCACAAATTCATGCCAAAAAGTTTGTCCATTTAGACTTTTTGTTTGTCTTATGGGATGTAGACATTGTTCTATTTTGGGAAGCCCGAGCTAATTGGGTCTTTTTTTTACTTCGGATAATAGCCTTTTTGTAGTTACTTAATTGTCCCAGACAATGATTTTCCACTTCATTGAAGATGTCCATGTGAGACCTGCTTGTAGAATGATCCTCTTTTAATTGATTTCTACTGTGATTAGTATGGTAATCGGGCTCAGCTCATGAAGAATGTGGATACAGTTGCATGTAAAACAACAAATTCATTGGACGGGCATTTTTCATATATGCAGATTCTTTAGGTTACTGAATTCAACCCTTTTCATTCTGGAGATGCTATTGCACATTGTGGTTAGAAATGGCATATTTAGTGAATTATAAACGTCAACCTGTGACAATGTGTGTACGAAAAAAGCTGCATATAAAACAACCCATATGTTGGATCATGGAATTTCTTATTTACTGAACTATCTCGGATGGTCAATTCACAACTTCTAGTAGACACTGTTCTGTACTCAAGTTGGAGACCCTTTTACCCCTTTTTAAATCCCTCAAGCCTGTTCCAAAAATAAGGGAGCCACCTCCAGGGTTGTCACAACTGCCCTTTTCAGGTTCTCGAAATTCACATCCAAGTTCCCAATTAAAATCGTGGAACTCCAACAGAAGCTTTCTAAAATTTGTAGTAGAAATAAATCAGAAGTGGACAGATAGAAACAGAAGAAAGTGACTTAAGTAGTTTGTTTAGGAAAAATCTTCTCGTGCACGCGGTTCTTATAACTGTGCATCTGCATCCCCAGAGGGTGATTTTCCAAGTAGCATCCCACCTCTGCAACAGTTCTGATGCGTGGTTCTCATGAGAACCATGCACTGGAGATCAACATCAGTGAATTTAAACTTCATGTTAATTGCATCCACAATCTGTATATTTGCAACATTAAACTGTGATACTTTAATGCTGTCTATGGGCATTTTTGTCTGATGCAGTTTTCCCAAGTCCTCCTAATTCTATAATATATTTTACTTTTAACTCTAGTCTACCAAATTTCTATTTCATACACATCCATGGTCAACTAATTTCACCTTATTGGCTTAAAAGCCTTTCCCTGAGGTTCGAGTATATAATATACATGCTTTTTTAGCTGACAAATAAGTACCACTTCTGATTACACAAAGTTTTCCACAAGTTGCTAATAAGGTCTCAGATTGATGTGATTTTACGATCAAACAAGCGAGACCTTGGTTTCATATCAAGAAACTCAGTCTTATGATTTAAAATAAATCTAATTTTATGTGAACAACCACATGACTTGCTAATCAGATTTTGGAAAATCCTGTTTTTTCAAAACATCTGCAAAAACCAGGTCTGCCAATTATCCAAAGGCATCCTGAAAAACTCATCCAAACACAATAAATTTTGCCTTTTTCATCCTTCTTTACCTTTCTCGCACTTCCAATCTCCCCATAAAAGAAGAAAAAAAGAAGAACCAAAATTCAGATATTCTCCCATTCCTGAATTCTGCTCGTACAGAAGAAAACAAGAAAGAGGGAAGCAAATGGGAAACAAGTATCTGAAAATTGAAATCCATTTCCTAATGAAGTGATTCATGAAACAATCTCGCTATTAGATGTCATTCAGATAAAATTGAGGTCAAGAAACCACATTTGAAATAGTAAAAACTCAAAAACAAAATATATTAAAAGGAAAGCTAATAGATTCCTCCAACAGAATCCAAATCCACACTTCCGATAAGCTGCTCTTTCCACCTTCTCAAGCTTTCATCATCCTACATTCTCCAACATCAGAGAAAAAAAATGACATAATATAGGTACTCAAAGCCCATGCGCAATTCTCAGATGAAGAACTGTGAACTGTGACAAATGAAGAACTATCATGTTCACAGATGAGAATTTAACAATTGCATCAACACAATCCAACATTAAAATGAAACTTCTAAACAGCTGAGCTACCATTAATCATAACCATTAAATTGCATCCATAATCAACATTATAAAAAAAATTATTTGACACTCACCGTCGATAAGAGTCAACCAAACCCAACATTAACACTATAAGATCCCAATGAAAACAAAAATCCATTTTTTCTGAAGTGCAAAGTTCCAACATGAAACATAAAGAAAATCTCCTCGTTCACCCTCGAACCCTCAAAGAAAATCTTCAAAATGGTCGCATTCCATGGAATCTGCACGTTTATGATCATCAAAGATATTAAATAATCAGTTTAAAACAATAGCAAAGAAATTCTCAACACTAGCAAAGGCAACACTCCCATAAACACACATATAAAAGAAAAAAAGGAACTGGTTTAATATAAACCAAAGGAAAAGGAAGAGTAGAAGTGTAATTATGATGTAAAACAAAAGAGAGATGTGTCTAATTCAAGTCCAACAGAGTTGGTCTAGATGAAAATAAGATCTAGTATGGGTTCTCATGCAAACAAATCTGATTTAAGCCCAGACATCAATAACCACTTGAAATTCTTGAATCAATATATAAGCAAGCAATGAAAATATACAAACAACTCAATGCTAGATGCCTAAGATGACATTCCCTGGTGCATGTAGTTTGCAAACAACTGATGAATTGTGAATAAGAAAGAGACAAACGACCATACAAAGGACACTTGTTTCTCCTGGTGCATGCCTAAGGTGATTATTGAAGTATCTCCTTACGTCAGTTTGTAAGGCACATCCAAATGAGCCTTGTTTCTTATAGATGGTAGTATATTCTTACTTTTTCAGCTTTGATACATACGGTCACTGTATCAAGATGCTTTAGAGTTGGGATTGTCTTGTGTCAGTCCAGTTTGGTGATTGCTTAGTATTGGCTGGTGTTTGGCTTTGAGATAGGCATTTTGGTTGCAGCTTATGTGTCGTCACTTTTTGTGTAGAACCCTTTCAAGACTAATCAATTAGGCTTGCATTGGACACTGCTTCTTTTTTTTTTTCAATAAAAAATGAACACTAAAATCATAACATAATTTCATTTCAAATCCACAAGCCCTCAAAACCCCAAACTTCATACCCAAGTATGTAAGAAATTGTGTGCTGAGAAACAGAGAAGCCATTGTTTGTATCAGTGGGAAGCTTTAGGTAGTGGATGGGTATGGAATTTTTTTTTTTTTTTTAAATTTACAACATTCAAATCATTCTTAAACAGAATGAGGTAATTCAGTTTTGCTCAATTTCATTGGCATCAAGCATAATTTCACTGGAATTGATTATCAATTATTGTGGTTTTGCAGATGGAAAACTTGATTAGAATAGTATATCCACATGAACGATTGCAGAATGAATTATCATCGCATGACTTTTATGTTCACAGTTCATGAAGTTTTAGGAAGTTTATATGCAATAACATGGTTCGATCATACACATTCATTTTCTCCTTACAACACTGTTCAGTTAAGTGCCAAACCAGAGAATGGTTAGGATAATAAAACCCTTCCTCCCTTTATTCAGAAAAACCTTTTCTCCACTAACCAAAAAATGCAGAGAGAGGGAGGGAGGGAGGGAGGGGGAGAGAAGAAGAGAAGGAAGGAGAGGCAGCTCACAAACACATCCAACAATAACATAGGTCATGCATTCTACTCATGCATTATTAGAATGCAGTAAACTTACTGGATCACTGCCCATGTTTGAATTCTAATTATAGCTTCATTCATGGGTTTTCGAAATTGGAAACAATACAGTGGAGACCATGAAATGCGGGGTGTGAAGAGGAAGCTACTGATTGAAGTCCTAGAGAATGAGCTCCCAAGAGGCACCATAAGGTTTGGATCAAAGGTGGTTTCAATTGAAGAGAAAGAGACCTTAAAGCTAGTCTATTTAGCAGATGGTTCAGTTCTCAAAACTAAGGTGACACTTCTTTTGAAGCCAGTAGAGTTGTTGCATCCATACTACTGTACACCACCTATTTCCTTCTCATTTGTGGATGTTCAGGTCTTGATAGGGTGTGATGGAGTGAACTCTGTGGTGGCAAAATGGCTGGGCCTCCAAAGACCAGCCTTTGCAGGGCGTTCGGCGATAAGGGGCGCTGTAGAGCTCCCTGAAGGCCATGGTCTCAAGCCCCAGTTTTTTCAGTACTATGGAGATGGCTTCCGTTCTGGTTTTGTTCCTTGCGACGTTAAGACTGTATATTGGTTTTTCGCGTACTTTCCCCCTTCCTATGGTAAGCCTTTTCACTTTAGTAATTACGGTTTCTGCATTTGTATTCTTACTCATCTGTATGTTTTCTCTCTATGAGTGCTTTTTGTCTATAAATGATTGAAAAAGATGTCTACCTTAACACAGGCAGAAGTCCCTATTACCAGATCTCGATTAGATATCTCACAACTGTGTTTAAACTAGTATTTAATCCTAATTCCACTTTAATAAATCAATCAAACCACAAGTAGAGAAAGACACAAGAGTTATACGTGGAAAACCCTAAAAGGGAGAAAAACCACGGGCCTTATCGTCTAGGCCAACAGACAACCAAGCACTATGTAAACGTAGAAGATTACAAGACACTTACAACCCTTTTCCCAGTTGTTGACTCAACCTAAGGACTGCCTCTGATCTTGTTGACGAATCTTCACCGTGCTTGCACATAACCACCTTCGGAGAGGGGATGGAAACTAGACCCAAAACTCAGATCTTCAGCACAACAACAACTTGAAGTCTTGGGCGGGGCGGGGGGGGGGGGATGGATCTCTCAACCTCTCAATCTCAGGTATAATTCTCTTAATCAGTTACTCTTTAGGTTGAGAGATGAAGCCTATAAATAGTCTTTAGTTCGTGCTTGAGAGGCTCTGGGATTAGCAATTAGCATCTTGAAAGAAATAGGAATCCTCATCAATTCAGGAATAGAAACTTCTCTGGTCGCTCGAGCGATGGATGGGGTTCGCTCGAGCGGATTGCTTTCTGTCAAAAACTTCCCAAGACAGAACCTTGAACGGTCGAGCGCACAAATAGTTCGGTCGTACGATCTATCCTCTGTGATGGGTTCGCTCGAGCGAATGTGGGTTCGCTCGAGCGACCCATAGAATCCCTTCAAAACTGGAACTCTTCAGCAAACTTGGAAAACAACAGTCTTTCTTGGAAGATGATCTTAGGCAATCCGAACTCTAATGGAAATACAAGTTTAGAAACCCTGTTTTGTCCGGACTATGTGAATTAGCCAACAACTAGAATCCTAACAATCTCCCCCTTTGGCAATTCATGGACAAAACCCTAATTACAAGAAAAGATGTTCTACCCTTCTATCCTAAACAAAATAAACCGAAGTAGAAGGATCCAAGATCGAATTTCCTCCGATAACTTCCAAAAAGACAGATCAAGTGCACCATGAAAAGACATATCAAGTGCAGCATATAATTCCAAGATTAAAGATGAACAGGCAAAAAGCAATAACAAGAAATAAAGACCTAACTAATCTCCCCCTTTTTGTGCTGAATTGTCAATGGTAGTACACTTAGCAGTTAAGATAAGCAAAAACAATTCAACTCCAACTAATAGTGCAATTAAAAGAGAGTATTGAAAACCCAACAATTAAAGGAAAGTATTCATATCAAAAAGAGCAGAAATATCATCAGTTCACTGATCGCCAGGAGCCAGGTGAGAGAGTATGTCAGCCAATACTGTATCTATGTGTGCGAACCCCTCAGTCATTTGAGCAAAACCTGCTGTGACCTGGCCACTGACTATATCGATCCTCTCGGTAAGATGTTGTACCTGTGCTGCCAATGGTCCATAGCGATCGACCGGAGGCTGTTGCTCCCCCTGCACTGGAGCTTCTTCTTCTTCTTCCTCTTCAACATCAGCATGAGGACCTACTGAAACATGTGCAGTAGATAAAGAGAGGGTCCTGGAGTTGATTGGATTCTTGACTTTCATGATTAAGTCATTTGACCTATGAGAGATTTCTCGGAATGTGAGAAAATCGGTGATCAAGACTCCAAACGGAAGAAGAGAGTTCTTTTTAGCAGACAGAGTTCTGATAAACCCATTCAGAATAATTTGAGGAATGTCCACTCGGAGCCCAGTTCCAATGCAAAACAGAAGGTAGCCATTGCGTTGTGAGATGTCAGAAGTATGACCACGTGGCTCTAAATTATGACAAACGAATCAATTAAGGAATCGATATTCATCAGTGAGATTCCCATGAAGAAGTAAGCCACCGGGCCATCTTGTCAGGGCCCCACACAGTGTAGAAGCGACATGGTCATAGTCAATGGGTTCTGGCAGCTCAGAAGGAATTGGATAGTCCGGATTCGCCACTTGAGGAATGGATAAGAATTCAGCCAGGTCACTCACTCTAATAGAAATGACTTTTCCTCTTACAAATGTTTTTACGGACCCATCATCCAGTACATCCATATTGCAGTAGAACTCTCTGACCCAATCAACATTTATAGCGTTTGTAGTAAACTTGACTAAGGAGAACCAGTTTCGTGTAGCCAGACTTCGAAATAGCCGTTTACCATGGAGTGCCTCAGCAACTTCCCTTTCGGATTCCACATTGTGATTCGCATATAGAGAGAAGAATTGATTAGATTTGCCCAGCGAGGGAAATCTAGAATGATCGAAAGCGGAAGAGGATGAAGACTCAGTGTGCTGTCTCTTCTTTGGTGCCATAACTGACCAAAAAAAATGGAATCCCATCAACAAAGTTGTCCTGCACAAGAAAAAAAATCTCCAACAGCCACACAACAAACACACAGTCCACATTAATGTTCACAAACCACCAATTTCTCCCTAACAGTGACAACCTTCCTGTAAAAAAATTTTTCCTCTGCAGGCCACAAGATATCCACACTCTCATCACCATTATCGAATCTCCACATACACAAAGTAGAGTAAAAAAGTTTCCTCCAATTTTTTTTTTTTAACTCACATTGAGTAGTATTTTCTTGTCAAAAGTATTGTAACTCATACGAGTCTTCACCTCTTTTTGCTTTCGCTCTTCATTTTTTTTTTTTTAAATAAAAAGAGGACGGGTTAAACCATCATAGGTGACTTTCACACTAAAGGTCGTGGTAGCCTTCTCCAAGAGAAAATTACCAATCAAATGGAAGCTTTCACGCACAACCGTAGGTAGCCATCTTCCTCCGGTTTAACCTTATTACCAACACATCTCTCAAGGATTAAGAAGGAGATAGCAGTGAGGAATCGAAAAACGACCCGTGCGGTGAGAAAAAAACGATGGTCATGTGTACAAGTGAGTGTGTATCTAAATAAACAGAAACTTATGGAGGGTAGGGAATAAGAGAAATCCCTAATGATTTTCGCAGGGATTCAAAGCGCGTTGCATCTAATGGTTTGGTAAATATATCCGCAAGTTGAGTTTCGGTGGGAATATGGTGCAAAGAAATTGTTCCCTCTTCCACAAGGTCACGAATGAAATGATGCCTAATGTCTATATGCTTTGTGCGGGAGTGTTGGACAGGATTTTTTGAAATATCAATGGCACTTTGGTTATCACAAAAGACAGTCATGGTGTCTTGCTCAATCCCATAATCCTGAAGCATCTGTTTCATCCAAAGAAGTTGTGTACAACAACTTCCTGCAGCAATGTATTCGGCCTCAGCAGTCGACAGAGAAGTCGAAGTCTGCTTTTTACTATGCCAGGCAACAAGATTATTTCCTACAAAGAAACAGCCACCAGAAGTGCTCTTTCGATCATCAACACATCCAGCCCAATCAGCATCGGAATACCCAACAATGATTGTGTTGGTATCTTTGGACATCCAAATCCCATATTCAACAATACCACAAACATATTTTAAAATCCGTTTCACAGCCTGAACATGAGACACCTTAGGCTTTGACTGGTATCTCGCACAAACACCGACACTATAGGAAATGTCGGGACGACTAGCAGTGAGGTAGAGTAGACTGCCAATCATGCTTCTATAACTTCTCTCATCAGTATCCAGTCCATCAGCATCAAAACTGATTTTCACAGTGGTGCTCATAGGTGTTCGAGCATGTTTTGAAGATTGCATTCCAAACTTTTTCAGCAACTCCCTATCATATTTTGGTTGAGAAATAAAAATGCCAGAGGGAGTTTGTTTTATCTGTAACCCCAGGAAGAACGACAACTCACCAACCATACTCATCTCAAATTCACTTGACTTTTTGGCTGCAAATTTATCGGATAGGACCTCAGACGTAGATCCAAAAATGATGTCATCAACATAGACTTGGGCAATGACAATGCTTTTCTTGTCTTGTTTGATGAACAGAGTTTTATCCACACTTCCTCTTGTAAACCCATGCTCTACTAAAAATTCAGTCAGTCTTTCATACCATGCTCTCGGAGCTTGCTTTAAGCCGTACAGGGCTTTTTGCAATTTATAGACATGATCGGGATGATGAGGATCTTGAAATCCTTTCGATTGTTCCACAAATACTTCCTCATTCAAAAAACCATTCAAAAATGCACTTTTGAGATCCATTTGGAACAATTTAATGTTTAAGAAACAAGCAATGGCAAGCAATAAGCGCACATATTCAAGTTTAGCTACAGGGGCAAAGGTTTCATCAAAATCAATACCCTCAACTTGGGTATACCCCTGAGCTACCAACCGAGCTTTGTTCCTAATGACTTGACCCGTCTCATCGATTTTGTTTTTAAAGATCCATTTGGTTTCGATGACATTTGTATTTGACGGTCTAGGAACAAGCTCCCACACACAGTTCCTTTCAAACTGACCGAGTTCATCATGCATTGCATTTATCCAAGAATCATCTACAAGAGCATCTTTTATATTTTTGGGTTCTAATGAGGAAACATAACAGAGATGACTTACCTCATCGCGTACCTGTTTCCTAGTTTTCATAGGAGCAGAAATTTCATCGATGACTTTGTCCAAAGGATGATCTTTAATGACTTGGCCTTTTTGAGATCGAGGATGAACAGATTTTGGAGTAGTGCTTTGCTCTTCAAACTGTCGAATTCTATCAGGAACCGTAGACTCAGAAGTGGGTTCCATTGATTCAAACGTATCAGCATTGGCGTTTGAATCCTTGGGTGATTCCGAATCAGGTTTAGCGTGGCTTTCCGTTTGAGTTTTAACCTGTTCAGAAGCCGGAGAAAAAATCAGTCCCTCATCATCATCATCGGAGAAGTAATCCGAGGTACCTGCATCATCCACTACAACATTAATGGATTCCATCACAACAGAATTTTTTAAGTGAAAAACACGGTAAGCTTTTCTGTTCATAGAGTAACCAAGAAAAATTCCCTCATCACTCCTAGAGTCAAATTTTGACAAGTGTTCTCTATCACGAAGGATATAGCACTTGCTCCCAAAAGTTCGAAAGTATTTAATGTTGGGCTTGACTCCAGTCCAAATCTCATAAGGAGTGGTTTTCGTTCCCGGTCGGAGATAGACACGGTTGATGACATAAACAGTTGTGTTAACAGCTTCAGCCCAAAACTTTTGAGGCATATGTTTACTATGCAACATCACCCGAGCCATATCTTGAACGACTCTATTATTTCTTTCCACTACCCCATTCTGTTGAGGTGTTTTAGGGGCTGAGAATTCATGCTTAATCCCATATTTTGTGCAAAAGGTGGAGAACTCAGAATTTTCAAATTCGGTTCCATGATCGGAACGAATCCTTGAAACACCACCAAATTGCTGTCCTTTATTTGCAAGAAGTAAAGTCCACAAATCATTAAAGACAACAAAAGTGTCGGATTTATTATGCAAAAATCTTACCCATGTCAATCTGGAAAAATCATCAACAGTCAGAAATATATACTTTTTACTACCAATGCTTTCAATTTTTGTTGGTCCCATGAGATCCATATGCAATAGCTCCATAGGTCGCTTAGTGACAAGTGAATCAACCTTTTTGTGAGGAGCTTTTATCTGTTTTCCTACTTGACAGGGACCACACACAGAATTCGGGGCTCTTTTAAGTTTTGGAAGCCCACGAACAAGCTCAAGATTTGACAATTTTTCCAGAACTTTGTAATTCACATGGCCCAACCGTTGATGCCACAAATCAAAGTCACAGACTAATGCAGAATTACAGGACATTTCTTTCTCAGAAGCAACCACATAGCAATTGTTAGAATTCCTTATGCCATGTAGAACAGTTTTTCCCTTTTTATCCACAATTATGCACTCTTTGGAAGAAAAGTGTACCTCATGTTTGTTATCACATAACTGACTGATACTTAAGAGATTTGTTTTGTGACCATCAACCAAATAAACATTTTTTATGTTAGACATACCTGGGATTGCCACAACTCCTTTTCCAACCACTTTAGCCTTACCTCCATCTCCGAATCGAACTCCCACCATTATAATCTTCTAGAGATGTAAACAAGGCTTTGTTCTCTGTCATGTGACGTGAGCAGCCACTATCCAAGTACCAATCATCAGAGTTTGTAGCACTAAGTGCTGTAAGGACCACATTATAGCGTAGATCAGATTTTCGGACCCAGACTGGTTTGGTCTTAATCTGATGTGAAGAATTTTTAGGCCTTCTACGCTGATTTCTGTTGTAATTTCTCAGTTTATTACAGTGTGGTCTTATGTGTCCAGAGATTCCACAAAAGTGACAAATAGGAATGAATTTTGGTTTAGACACATATGAAGGATAATAACTCTGAGGATATTTAGCATTTGGATAGACAGTAGGCATGGATTTCATTGTAGTACTTTTAACAAACACAGTTTTACCTTTGTCTTTCGATGAAGACGAACCTTCAAATCCCAGCCCAAATTTTGAAGAAGGAGGCAATTGACTTCCCAGAATTTCATTCAGCTTCATTGATCCAGTGTTCATTCGGTTGATAGAAGCTTTTGCTGAATCCAATTCTACAAGAGCCATCTTTAATTTTCCAGCAAGACTCTCTTTTTCAGATTTGCAAGTGTTCAGCTCTTTTTGCAAGGTCAATAGTTGAGATTCAGACTTCTGAAGCTGTTGTTGCAGGCGATCATTCTCTTGACCTGCAAGAATCAATTTGTTAGACAATATACCTCGATGATCTTCCAACTGTTTTACCTTTGATTTAGAATCTAGCAATGATGCTTGCAAAGTTGAATTCTTTTCCTCCACAGCTTTCAATTTTAAAGCTCTTTTCTCACTGATTTTGGACATTCGAATAGACTCATGAAGTAATTTTTGATAATCTTCATCTAATTCCTGTTCTTCATCAGAAAATTCATGAAGGTCTAAATCATCTTCAGACTTGGATTCCTGCACAGAAGAGATATTGGAGAGAGCCATGAAATCAACATATTTCCCAGACTCACTGGAGGGTGAATCAGGTTCAGAAATTTCTTCTTCAGATTCCTCATCCCAGGCAACATTTAAGGCAGTTTTGCCGTTATTCTTATCTCTGCGATTTGCACACCTGGAAGCAATGTGTCCATACCCTTGATGCTCAAAACATTTTACAGGTTTTGTAGCACCCTTAGATTGATTTTGAAATGGGTTTTGTTCAGTCTTTGGTACAAACCTACCTTTCCCTTTAGGAGGAGCTTTTGGGTTTGATGAATCTTTTCTAAAAGACTTTCTGTTTTTCCAAATCTTGTTAAGTTTTCTAGCAAGATATGCCTCAAACTTTTCATCATCAGTATCACTGCCGTGGTCACTTAATTTAGGGACATCCAGTGAATTTGAGGATACAAGAGCCATGTCCTTTCCCTTTTTCTGTTGACAGTGATTGGACTCAAAGGTTTACAAATTACCAACCAGTTCTTCAACTGTTAGAGAATTTAGATTCTGGTGCTCCTCAATGGCAACTACTTTTGGACGAAATCGTTCTGGGAGAGATCTCATGATTTTCTTAACCACTTTGTTTTGAGGTACAGTTTCTCCCAGATTATAGCATGAGTTGACAATCTTGCACATTTTTGTGTAAAATTCATCAAAGGATTCAGACTCTTTCATGCGTATTGTCTCAAAAGCGGTTGTCAAATTCTGGAGTTTTGTTTGCTTGACAATATCAGTTCCTTCATAAACGGTTTGAAGGAGATCCCATGCAGCCTTTGCAGTAAGACAAGCAGACACTCTATGAAACTCAGAAGCAGTGATTCCATTGTAAATTGCATTAATGGCCTTGTTGTTGCAATTTGATCTAGTCTTCTCATCGGGAGTCCATTGGGCTTTGGGTTTGGGAATTGTTTCCCCTTCAACAACCATGGTAGGTTCAATGTAACCTTCCTTAACAACATCCCAAACTTGATCATCAATAGCCTTCATATATGCAATCATCCTAGACTTCCAGTATGAGTAGTTAGCTCCATCCAGAAGAGGGGGGTTACTGGTAGATGTGCCTTCTTTGTTGATATCCATTGGAGATCAGTAAAAAGATCACACAAAAGATTAGTGTAACCCGCTCTGATACCAATTGAAAAAGATGTCTACCTTAACACAGGCAGAAGTCCCTATTACCATATCTCGATTGGATATCTCACAACTGTGTTTAAACTAGTATTTAATCCTAATTCCACTTTAATGAATCAATCAAACCACAAGTAGAGAAAGACATAAGAGTTATACGTGGAAAACCCTAAAAGGGAGAAAAACCACGGGCCTTATCGTTTAGGCCAACAGACAACCAAGCACTATGTAAACGTAGAAGATTACAAGACACTTACAACCCTTTTCCCAGTTGTTGACTCAACCTAAGGACTGCCTCTGATCTTGTTGACGAATCTTCACCGTGCTTGCACATAACCGCCTTCGGAGAGGGGATGGAAACTAGACCCAAAACTTAGATCTTCAGCACAGCAACAACTTGAAGTCTTAGAGGGGGGGGGGGGGGGGGGGGGGGGGAGATGGATCTCTCAACCTCTCAATCTCAGGTATAATTCTCTTAATCAGTTACTCTTTAGGTTGAGAGATGAAGCTTATAAATAGTCTTTAGTTCGTGCTTGAGAGGCTCTGGGATTAGCAATTAGCATCTTGAAAGAAATAGGAATCCTCATCAATTCAGGAATAGAAACTTCTTGGTCGCTCGAGCGATGGATGGGGTTCGCTCGAGCGGACTGCTTTCTGTAAAAAACTTCCCAAGACAGAACCTTGAACGGTTGAGAGCACAAATAGTTCGGTCGTGCGATCTATCCTCTGTGATGGGTTCGCTCGAGCGAATGTGGGTTCGCTCGAGCGACCCATAGAATCCCTTCAGAACTGGAACTCTTCAGCAAACTTGGAAAACAACGGTCTTTCTTGGAAGATGATCTTAGGCAATCCGAACTCTAATGGAAATACAAGTTTAGAAACCCTGTTTTGTCCGGACTCTGTGAATTAGCCAACAACTAGAATCCTAACAATGATCATATACAGTTCATTTCAATAACGAAACACATGAAACATAAAGTTGTGTCATGAGATGTTTTCTGAACATTTTATGCTTGTTTCTTGGATAGAGAAAGATGGAGAACATAATGACCCAGCTAAAATGAAGCAGTTTGTGTTGAGCAAGCTACATAAGGCACCTAAAGAAGTAACCAACGTGCTCGAAAAGACAGAGCTGGATGCAATCACCTCCTCTCCATTGAGATATAGGCTTCCATGGAATGTATTATGGGGAACTACCTGGAAGGGGACCATTTGCGTGGCCGGTGATGCTTTCAATCCCATGACGCCGAACCTTAGTCAGGGTGGGTGTTCTGCACTGGAAGATGCTGCGACTCTGGCAGGTGCCTTGGAGAAGCCTTGTTGGGAGAACCTAGACAAGAAGCTGAATATGACAGGATCAAGACAGGTGTGGAGAAGTACGCAAAGGAGAGGAGGTGGAGAGGTTGTGAACTCATTGCTACAGCTTATGTGTCTGGTGTTTTACAACAGAGTGGTTGGGTAGTGAGAAACCTCTTGGGGAATAAATTTCTTGCAGGATTAATGGCAGGGATATTGCTAAAAAAGGCTGATTTTGATTGTGGCAAACTTTATGGACCTTGCATTGCAAAGTGTAGATTCCAGTTCCTTTCAAATTCCAGAAAGAGAGAGAGAGAGAGAGAGTGAAATGGGTGGGTGCTCAGGCATGTTGCTAGGAAGAAGAGTGAATGAGGATGAAATAAAGAAAGGAAGAAAGAGAGAAATGAATCAGTGGAGAAGGGAGAGGGAAGAAGAGAGGGGGCTGCTAAGAGCATGGAATGAGAAAGGGGAAAGGGAGTTAGGGAGAAGGATAAGGAAGAAAGAAAGAAGAGGGGGAGGGGGAGGAGGAAAAGGCCGCTGCGCAGGGCAGAGGAGAGGAGAGGGACAGGGGAGGAAGAAGAGAAGAGAGGAAGAGAGAGAGAGAGAGAACCAAGTGAGAGAGGGAGTGGTGTGCAGGTGGGTGCAGGGCGGAACAGAGGAGGAAGCAGGGGAGGATGAAGAGAAGAGAGGGAGAGAGAGAAAGAGAATGATAAGTGGCCCTTTCTACATCTTGACCTTTAATCCTTTCCTTTCAGCCCCTTCGATGGAAAACCATTAATTATCAATCCTAGGAATCCATCACCAACCCAAACAAACAGCACCCAACTCAATTTGATGACAGCAGGGGTCACCAATACAACCCTTATTCCAGCATGGGTTTTATCTCGTTTGGGGAATCTGCTTCACAGTAGCTATATCGAATCCAACACCACCATTCAATCAATTCACAAATGTATAAAAAGGAAGCCCAAATTCATATACACTTGATAGAACGAGTACAGACAAAATGCAAAACAAAACGAACACGCACTAATTTCAAAACAAAATAGATCGCATGAAACCCTAAAATCGAAACAAAATGGAATGTAAGGAGAGAAGAAGAAGCCCTATAGGGAGGAGTTAAAGGAGAAGGAAGATGAGAAGATTACGTATTCACAGAGGAGTTGAAGCTCGTCTTCCATTAAATGGTTGCCTTCTTTCACCTTCAAAATCCATAGATCCAGATCCATGGAGGCATCTCAGAAGTGATAGATCCAGATCCATGGAGGATGAAGAGAAGAAAGGGAGAGAGGGAGTGGTGTGTAGGTGCGCAGGCGAGGGGAGACAGGGGAGGAAGAAGAGAGGAAGGGAGGGAGGAGAGCAGACAGAGAGGAAACAGAGAGATGGGGAACGACGGAGAGAGAGAGAACAGAGAAGAAAGAGAGGAGTGTACCTGGTGCAGGGGAGGCGTCCGGCGGCGCGAGGAGGAAGATGAAGGCTCTGCTGGCGTCTGGGGACTCCTTCGCGCGCTTGGCAGTGCTGGCGATGAGAGGGTCGTGCGCCTGGGAGAGGTCTGGATAGGGAGGGAGAGATAGAAAAGGATGAGAGGAGATGGGTTCTGGAGATGAGAGGACGACGATGGAGATGAGAGGAGAGGAGGGAAAGAACGAAATGAGTGAGGGATAAGAGGGAAATGAGGGAGGGCAGAGCGCGGGAGGGCAAAAAAATAGGTGGGAAGGAAAAAGAGCGACGCTAACGCTTTTCTTGCGCCCATGCTTAAAACTCTACTAGTGAACAACGGTTTAGTAACGCTTACCGGTGGAAGCAAAAAATGTGAATACGGTAGCAAAATAATTATTAAATTAAGTAAAATTAATGTAACACTGTAAAATCAATGTTAACGTACATAAAACGTTAGGAAACTAGTTACACTTAAAAACCGTTACTTACCAAAAACCTTGGGCGTTACTAATATCCTATTTTGGTGTAGTGATAGTTAAACCCAAAACCCAAACCCAGGTGGGGCTCATCCTTCTTGCATCCAAGGTCCCCCCCACACAAGAAAGCAATGGGGTAATGTGCTTGTTTTGATGTGGGGAAAAGCATTTCCCTGGGAAATTTTCCCTCGGTGCATTTTTAATGTGGAAAGTGGAGACCACTCACAGAATGTCTCTCTACTTCGGAGAGAACCTAAAATCCACATGTGGTATGGAAAAAGTGAGGCACACATATATGAAGAGATTGCAACCATCAAATTGTTAAGCCTGTAGGATTTTTAATGTGTTATGAATAGGCTTTGCTTTTTCCTAGGGAACTTGTTTTCCCAAATCCAAATG
This sequence comes from Umbellularia californica, assembly GCA_028538565.1. Lineage (NCBI taxonomy): Eukaryota > Viridiplantae > Streptophyta > Magnoliopsida > Laurales > Lauraceae > Umbellularia > Umbellularia californica. Next base: position 20,647,636 of record JAPQWN010000003.1, read on the forward strand.
CAACCCAAAAGTTCAGAGTCCAAATGTAATGTAGGATTGGAATTGGATGTAAGATGAGAGCTGGTAAAAAAGGAGCAAATTACAATAACACTAATGTATGTACATACAAAAAATATATATTGACATTCATCGAAGAGATAAACATACGTCATAACTGTCGCTTTGTAAAACTTTTCCTTTCCTTCAATGACAATGAAGAGGATTGGAAAAAAAAAAAGAACAAAAAAACAAACAAAGAATTAGCCAATTGAATCTTGAAACTTCTCAACAATGGAAACTGCATAATGCCATGCCTCTGCTTTGTTGAAATCGACACCATATATAAATACGAGCAACTGGATTGGCCATTTGGATGAATATATATGTAAACACTCACTATACCCAAAAAAAAAAAAAATGTAAACACTTATCTCACTCTAAAAATAAATATAATAATATAGAACAACCTCAAGAACAGGGGAAAGAATTCAAAAGTTCTGATCCATAATCCCTCTATAATACATATGCTCCAAAAAAATTTCAGACACATGATTTAATTTTCAGAGCTTGAAAGATATTATCATGAAAGTGGTTTACATTTTGAAGAAGGAAAAAAAGAGTGAATAAAGTTATTCAACTATCTTAAACTGTTATTGGGCCTTTAGTTTAGACTGGATGGGAACCACCCAATATTTCTTGATCCGACTCTGTTGATATGATGGCTCACAAAATGGATGCATACAAAAAAAAAAAAAAAAAAAGCCTAAATTAGAATTTAGAATATCCAACCTATCACTCATTAGGGTATTTTCTTCCCACCCCATCCAATCACAACTACGATGGTAAAGAGAATAGTAAATGAGGGTGGGGATGATTTGTGGATGAAATTTGAAACTCTGGGCCGGTTTCCTTAACCATTTTTTCCTCTTGTTAACCCATCTTTCTAAATGACCCATTTTGGGTTGGATGGAACTGGAATGAAATCAGATGCATTGCTGCATGCGATGAGTGGAACTGGAAGCTGCCCTCGCCTTAAACCCACTGCCTGCTAAACAATATTGCCATCAAAATTCTCTTTTCAGAGTATGAAACCTCTGCCATTCAAATCCCCCCAACTTGAGGACAAGGGACCCTATCTGACTGTGCATTATGCACGTGTTTGCAAGATCAGGTCCCTCTCCTATCTCAAATCTTTAACACCATTCAAATACATGACCTTCCAAACCCCCAGTTTGTTCTGATTCCCTCTTTAACTCCCCTCTTAATAGAGAGTTCATAGTCTGATTCATTTCCTAGGATGTTAAGCCCATCCCATACAATTTCTAGGCAACAAAAACTGATTCATCAATAAAGGATTGATCGAAATGGGGAAAAAACCTTACTTGGAGTTAAATAAATGAAAAAACCATATATGCTTTTGAATCCCTAATTCCAAGCCTTCCAAACCCCATATCAAACTCAGACTGCAGGGAGAGAGGGGGCAGAGAAAGAAAACAGAGGAAAAGAAAAAAAAGAGAGAAAGAAGGAAGAAACGGCATACCTAGGGCAGAGGACTGCGTCGCCGGAGAAGAGGACTGTGTTGCCCAAGAGAGGACTGCGTCGCCGGAACGTCGCCACTGGAGAGAAATCGGTGCCTCGTAGGAGAAAATGGGTTCCAGGGCCCGGCGAAATGGAAAGGGAGAGGAGATGGAGAAATGGGGGAAGGGAAAAATCGATGGAGAGTCGCCTGAGGAGAGGAGCATCTCGCCGGAGAAGATCGATCGCGCGAGGATGACGATCGTGCCTGGCAGAATGGAGAGAGAGGAGAGATGGCCAGCGTCTGAAATGGGGGACTGGAGAGAGAGAGAGAGTGGAGAGCCAAATCGTTGCTGGTTTTTTTATGGGTAAATTAGCCAAAAGTCCTTGAGCACGATCTTCTAAGGCATCAAGGACAACTACTTTTTATCTAATGTATATAGTCCAGACAGCTGGAGATACTTTAGTGAGAGGTCCCTAATATGCCACGTCATGTATTTTCATGACTAATTTGCCCCATTCAACTGTGCCAGAAAACTCCTTCCTTCTTCTTCTCTCATTTTCCATTTTCCATTCCTTTCCATAGTTGCAGAATATCGTTGCAGAGCACCTTCCGTCGCCACCATGACTTCCGATTCTCTCTCTTTCATTTCTTCAAAGATAGACACAGTTTTACTTTATGTTGCTCTTTCATCTGAAGTTTCTTCCAAATCTCTCTTTCTCTCTACAACTGATTTGAAAGAGAGCATTTTGCATTTTTTTCTTGTTTCCTCCCTCTCTTTTCTCGATTGGATTGTGGTCATCAAGTGTTTTTGTTTTGGATTTCGATTTTTATTAGAATCTGATTTTCCGTATTCTAACTTTTGGTGTCGCCGAGCTCAGATAAATTTCCCAGAATTTCTAATAAACTGGACAGAAATTCAGATAAATTTGTCGAAGTTCTGCCAGAAACTCAGATAAATTTATCTGAGTTTCTGGTAGAACTCAGAGTTTTGGCAAATTTATCTGAGTTTCTGGCAGAACTTAGACAAATTTATCTGAGTTTTGAAGAACTTTTCTGAGTTTCAAACAAATAGCTATGTGAAGTGGTGCCATCCGACGACCCACATCCATCTCTCCTTTCTTATTGCAGTGGTTGTGATTTATTATTCGCGTTTTCTTTCTCTACCAGTAGACAGAAGGAGAAGAAGGAGCAGGAGCAGGGAACTATGGGAGAAACCAAACGTGATCTGGTTGTTGTATTCACAAGCTATCCTGTGTCCTAATTTCAAGAAAGCCCAAGTCAGTCAATCTGTAAGTGGTTTTAACATGTGAAAGGATGGTCTAGGACCACAGTCTACATGCTACATATCTGATCATAATCATGGTTTAAACAGTGAGAAGACTGCCTTAGAAGACTGATAAATTTATCTGAGTTTTGAAAACTAAGATAAATTTGTTTGAATTTTTCTTTTGTTGACATGTACAAGGGCGTTTTTGTCCTTTTCAGTTACAAGAGGATTGTTGTCAGTATGATAAAGTATTGTGGACCGCTTGCAATAAAAATCACAGTTGAGGGACCTTCGCCCAAATGCCCCTTTTTTTATTTTGCCCTCAGATGGAGAGCGGGAAATGAAATATCTCATGGGCGGGCTCCACGCATCATGCACTTAAGTCACTTAACAGTGTATCCAGCGCAACGATTTCGCACGTGGTAAGCGGATCCTCTCCTCAGCGTTTCCCTTTTATTTTAGTTTTCATATATGGGATCTCATCGAATAGTATGCATATAAACAGAAGAATACAATGGCCCTGAGACCCTATGCCCGCATGTGGCCCATTAAGGGTTTAAAACCCATCACAGTGAACCGGCTCCGCCTGTTGGACTTGTATTCATGTCTAGACATGCCTAAATGGACCTGGACTCAGGCCGGGTCCAGGCCCATTGAAAGCTATTATAATAAGTGTGGCATTGGGCTTACTTAGTCTGGGCTGAAGCTTGTCCAATCCAGTATAGTAGGCCTGATGTTAAAGCCTGTATCGATTCCAAGGGCCTGATTTGTGCACTTGGAAGTAAATAAGCCGGATTGATTCACCATGTAGTTGGGTCTTTACGGATACAGGGCTCAACTCACATCCAGTTTAACCTCGCAATAGAAAATTAGGCTGGGGCCCAGCAGTGGTCCTACATGATAATTAAATTCCAGCACACATTTGGGTTATACAATAAGTTTTCGTCTTCCATATATATACCTTGCAAGTTGGAACTTCTTTCAGTTAAATGTAATCACATCCCCTGATTTTATACTCCATATATTCTGTTCCTACTTTAAATTAAAATCACTTCTTATTTTGACTCTAGAACATGTCATGATTTAATGAATCTCTTGAAGATAATATGATGCCATCTTATTTCAATAGCAAATCTTAAAATATTTGTATCAATGTAGAAAGATAAGATTTGGGTTATTCAATTTCCTTGTTCAAGTCAAGACTTCTTCTGGTTTTGTTGTGTTCTTACGTCATAGAAAATTATGTTACAGAACTTAATCATAGCTGGGGTGGAGAACACTACAATCACCATGATATGGGCCATCACTCTACTTCTGAAAAACCCTTCTGTGCTGGAAAAGGCACAAGCTGAGGTGGATGCCATCGTGGGCAAGGAGAGGATCTTGAAAGAATCAGACATCGCCAACTTGCCATATCTGCAGGCCATTGTTAAGGAGACTCTGCGCCTCTACCCCCCTGCAGCATTGCTAATTCCCCACGCAGCAAGGGAAGATTGCATCGTCGGTGGGTAGTGGGTACCACGTCTCTCGTGGCACACGTCTAATGGTCAATGCATGGATGATACAGAGGGACCCACGCCTGTGGTCGGACCCAGAAAAGTTCTGTCCTGAGAGGTTCATCGGTGGGAGCATGGACATTAAGGGTCAGAGCTTCGAGGTCTTGCCATTTGGATCCGGCCGTCGGATGTGCCCTGGAACATTGTTTGCCCTCCAAGTCCTGAATCTCACTTTGGCATAGATGTTGCATGCTTTTGATTGGATGGTCGATCCAGTTGCGGGCATTGACATGGAGGAAGGATTTGGGCCTTCTCTCACTAAACTGAACCCTCTGCGTATGCAACTCAAGCCGGGGCTGCCTGAGAAGCTTTATGCTTCCATGTGAGGTGATGACAAACTGATTGTAATGATGGTACCAGCATCAATTACTGGTGTAGTCCCAAATGTTTGGTATCTTATTTATAGTTCAATAAACCCTATGAGGACCTTACTTTGATCTAATTTTGTTTGTTTGGTTTTTGAATAAGGGTTCTATTGTTTAAAATATATAAATCCTTGGGATAGGGTTGATTTTATAAGGGTTATACCGGATATATATATATATATATATATTTGGAGAATATTCATGTGCATCCATCCCTCATCATAATGTGAGGGACACTCCTCTTTTTGGGAAGTTTCAAGTACAAAATAGAAGTATACTTTTCTTTTGTACTTGAAACTTTACAAAAAGAGGAGTGTCCGGGATGGATGCACTTGAATATCCCTATATATATATATATATATATATATATGAGAAATATTTAAAATGAGAACTTTTTTACAAGACTCAACTAGCAAGTCATCCAAACTTAGCAACAAATAGGGAACCCTCTTATGGTCACTAATCCCAAGGATTGGCACACTCAGAATGGACTGAACCGTTAGATTAAGAATTGAATATTTTTTTTAGTATGAAGCCATTAAACTTGTGGACCCCCAACGAAGGGGTTAGGGGCATGGGTTTGAGGTCAAACTTGATACTTGGAGCGGTCTCACATAGATCTTTCCATCCCCCTGGTCTCGTCCCCAAATGGGGCATAATTGTGGGTATATATATATATATATAGGGAGTAACACATTGTTTGAGAGAAAACCCCCTCCTAGTTGGGTCCACTAGGATGTATAATGATCATGGAAGTCCATTAGTTGAAAAGATCCATATAAGGCATACCTATATGTAAAATCTTGAGTCAATAAAATCGTCCTAACTTTTTGATCTATGACCCTAAAATTTAATGATTTAAAAGCATCATTTTATCATGATTTCAATCAAACATTGACGAATAGTTGGATAAGTATCAAATTTGGACTTGTGACAATTCGGAGGGGGGATAATGCGTTTGAAAAGACTTGATTGACTCAACATAGGCCCCATGATAAAAAAAATAAAAAGAAAAGCAGAAAAGAGGGCTTGTTTAAAGTAAGGCGTTTTTTAGAAATTCTCATATATATAAATATATATATATATTGATGAGGATCTAGGCGTTTGAAAAAAAAAAAAAATAAACCCATCCCAAGGATGAATATATCACCATCAAACCCATCCCTTTTTTTTTTCAAACGCCTAGATCCTCATCAATATATATATATATATATATGGGAAATATTCAAGTGAGAACTAGTTCTCACCTATTATATGAGAATTTTTTTCGGGGCTCAACCAGCAACCCCTCCAAACCCAGCAACCAATAGGAAACCCCCTCATAGTTACTAATTCCAAAGATTGGCACACATCCGAATGGACTGAACCACTGGATAGAGAGTTGAATATTTTTTTGAATATAAAGCCATTAAACTTGTGGGTCACGGATGAAGGGGTTAAGTGCATGGGTTTGGGGTCAAACTTGATACGTGGGGTGGTTTCACTTAGATATTTCCATCCCCTTCGTCCCATCCCCAAATGGGGCCCCACAAATGGGCCATACAAAAAAGTTCTCATATAATATGTGAAAACTAGTTCTCACCATATTATTGCCCAGTGTGTGTGTATGGAGGTACTCCTGTGAGAGTATCTCTCACCTTATTATGAGAGATGGGAGTGGGGGCCCTCACATTTAGGTTATTGGCATTGGTTATGGATGTGAGGGCCACCATTTTATCTCTCATAGTAAGGTAAGAGCATTTCTCATAGGAGCATATCTCATATATATATATTTGATGCTTGGTATGGGTTTTTTTTTTTTTTTCAAATGCCTAGATCCCCCATCAACATCTTTCAATCCCCCTGCCTTCTATAGTAGGCACTTGGCCCAAATACAAAACGCCCTAAAAATTCAACTCACATGCTCCACTATCCTTTTCTTTTCGATTTTTTAATGGCCGTATCCTCCACTATCTCACTAGATTGTTTCTCATATATAATTGTAATAACAAAGATCATCCAAACGCAAAAGAGATATTTAATTGAAATAAGAATAGGTTCTTCTCAACAAACAACCTATAAACACATGGCCACTAGCTATAAAGTTTTTTTAAAGGCGCATTCGTTTGCATTTAAATATAATGGCTGAATTCCTTAGGTATTTATAAATGCTAAACATTGGTTTTTCACGATTTTGTAGAAAAGAGTTTAGAAATCCCGAAAGATATTATTAAGCCATCAATATCCCTATTGATAGTGGTTGGTAACTTTACTATTAAAGTGAAGTGCGGTGAAGTCTCCATTTAAAAGACATGAAAAGATGACGTGTTATATCAAAAGTATAAGAATTTAAAATTACCACTTTCATTTGAAAAAAAAAAAAAGGGTTTAAAAAGAAACATTGTCAAGCCACTAAATGACAATAAGCTTTGTTAGGAAAATTGTGTGGCCCGACTGCTTGTGGGCCCACGCCAGATTGAGCCCGGCGGTGTGCCGCGGATGAACTCCCAACAAGTCTTGATCTGGTTGAATTAGATAAGGATCAAACTCTTGGTGGTAGAGTTTGGATCAAGTTCAGACTCCCGGTTTGGCAGACTTCTCATGCTGATAAGGAGACGTGGGATTCCAGGAGAGATAGTATCCTAATAGAGCAGTAACTCCTAGGGATTACTCTATTTAAGGGAGATGAAACCCTTGCTTTGATCATCCAGAGATCTGAGAGTATTTACAGCGAGTTCGTAGGTCTACCTCACACCGGAAAGCACAAGGTTCTCGGCGAGTTCGGTTACGACACCCATCTGGGATCAACACTTCTTTCAAGCTTAACCCAAGTCACTAAATCACCCAACCTCCCTATTAGCGAGGGTATAGAATTTTTGTATAAGGGCTTGGCTCAGGGTTATATAAGCCCAACAACTGAACTTCGACTGAAAAGATATGGGGTTTGCTTTGGCAATCCTCTTGAGATTTCCAACCCTGTCCACATGAAGAGAGAAAGAAACAACAACCAGGATTCCTTTTATTTTCGTTATTTGTTTATCTTTTCCTCTAAAGACAATGGTGATTAGTGTTGTGTGATCACATTCAAAAACTTCAATTTATTTGGTTTGTTTGGCCATACATACACACACAACTCGCAGTCAACTTTGGATTCCATAGCAAATGGGTGTTCTTGGCCTGGCTGAGGCCTACTCAAGCCCAGCCCGACTTTTGAAATATGGGCTATATCTGGCCCAAGCCCGCCCATTAAGTCAATCGGGGTTAGGCTGGGCTTTCAGCTTTCTATCTGCTAATCCAAGACCAATCCAAAATCAAACGAATCCAAATATAGTCCAGCCCCACATAAAGTGCAATGGGCTCAGGTGTTGGAAGTAGGTGGGCCTTATGGATAGGTTTTCAAAACTTTTTGACCTACTTGACTTTGGGATCAAGTACCAATAAGGTCATAAACCACATCCAGTATCCAATTACTCAATCTCATTAATCATATACAGCAATAAACTCTATCTAGAAGATAGAAACCAGCAACAATCAAACAACCAAAAAATCTATAACATACAATAAAATAGATTATACCTCTGGAGCCCCGTAGTGCTCTAATGGAGAAGAAGACAATTAGCTTGAATAAGAACTCTTCTTGTAGCAAATTAGGATCTCTAAGACCTTGATGTCTTCCATACTATGACCCACTTAAAAATCCCTTTTCTCAAGAAAACTGGTGGGATCTTCAAGAGAAAAACAACTAAAAGTTCTTAAGGAACTAGGAGAGAAACTAGAAGAGGAAGAGATGGACGTGTGCAACACTTGCACTAGGTGGCTGTGCATGCACTCCAAGGATGTGGGACGTCCAGCCCCTTGCTCCATATTTATAGTTTTTCAACCTTCTCTTTTACTAAGTAAAATAAAAAACTCACTTTCACAATAATTAGTAACCTACTATTACCATTATTAGAAGTCTCACTTAAAATAGAAATAGTAACTTTCTAATTCATTCCATTTATAGTTCAAGTAAGATTAGTAATTTTCTAATAACTTGTGCTAGCGTGGGGACTACTAGGGATTCCATAGAAAGCTGGCTCCAATTAGGACATCGCGACTCCACATCTTATGTGCAATCTGGGCCCACAGTTAATTGCAAATAACACCACTATATTAATGCAATTGCATTACAGTCTTAGGAATAAATTACAAAGAAGACCCTAAACTTTCCTATAACCACAAGTAGGCCCCTCTATCAATATTTATGGATCAATTGGATTAAACATTTCCTTTCCAATCTTAGATCCAGATCTTATTATCCTTGAGATCCAATTAATCACAGTAATCGTTAGTAGCATCTAATTAACTCTTAATTGAGATGGGTGCGTACTTACTAATGATAAATCCATTAATTGGCACAAGGGGATAATATAGATAGATTCCATCTTGACTATTGAATTTTCCCACAGTACTACTATCACGCACTAAAGATACCGAGGTGTTGACCTCCAGTTGGCCTTACTCATTGGTGACTCAAAGCAAATGAATAGACAGAAACTTGAGTTCATCAATATCTTAGGATTGAGAGCCTATTGCTAGGGAATTATGAGAGCAGACCTTATAGTTAAGACAGTATTTCATAAGGTGCTTCTCATGGTCCTTCAATACATCCAATATACTGGCATCACGTTCCAGAATCTTATATTCTGATAATCGAGACAAATCATACTATCTCATAGTGATAAAAGTACTACAACCTTATCAGATGAGATGCCCAGTCTCATCAGTGGTTGTGAAGATATTTAAGTGTAAGATTTGTGACACATGTATCCCGTATGTGGATCTCATTTATACACATATCTCACATCTAATATATTAATGGGACCCGGTTTATCTAATGGACCATCATGTCATATGTATTGGTTATGTGCATAAAGTAATAAACATCATTCATCTCATGAAAGGAAATCATTATTTTATTGATAAATAAAAAAATTAATCAATTTATTATATCATCTGATGGATTGAAACCATACAAACAAATACCAGACTAGCCTATCCCATGAACACTCCTAATCACAGTAATATCACAAGTCTTTACGCTAAAATAATATAATAATAGTAAAAATGATAGTTTTTTTAATGATCACGTTCTTGATGATGCTATTCATATTAGCTTGTAAGGTCGACTAAATAAAGTTAAATTTACATGTATAGATTGAGAACATGCAAATCAATCAAAACATGGGCACACAAGTGATAGGTCCACAATTCACAGCAGCAATCTCTATTAGTTTCATATCGAAGGATGTAGTTATAATCAAGATTTTCGATACAAGTACATATATCAGGGGAGCGTTTACACTTAGGTAGTGTTTGGGAAGGGGGAAAATGGGGGGGAGGAAAAGAATGGGGGGAAAGTGGAGGGAAAATAAAAAATGGGGGTGTTTGGGAAGGAGGGGGGGAGGGGGAAATGGAGGGAAAAATGGAGTGGGGCCCACTTTAAAACTTTCCCCCCAAAAATGGGGGGAATGTGGAGGGAAAGAGGGGAAAATGGGTGCTTTTACTAAAATGCCCTTTTAATCATTTTACTAAAATGCCATTTTCACTTTTTCACTTTTTCACAAAGTAAGGGTAAATTGGTAATTTTCTCTCTACCTCACAAACAAACAAAACTATACTTTTTCACTTTTCTTCCCCTACTTTTAATTTCCCAAACAAGAGGAGGTAAAATTAATTTTCCCTCCCCTCCCCTCCTCCCTTCCCAAACACAGCATTACAGCCCGTTTGGGAAGAGGGGGGGGGGGAAGGAGAAAAATGGCGAGAAAGTGGAGGGAAAATAAAAAAAATGGGGGTGTTAGGGAAGGGTGGGGGAAGAGGGGGAGGGCAAAATGGGGGGAAAAATGGAGTGGGGCCCACCTTAAAACTTTCCCCCCAAAAATGGGGGGAAAGTGGAGGGAAAGAGGGGAAAATGTGTGCTTTTACTAATGCCCTTTTCATCATTTTACTAAAATGCCCTATTTACTTTTTCACAAAGTAAGGGTAAATTGGTAATTTTCTCTCTACCTCACAAACAAACAAAACCCTATTTTTTCACTTTTCTTCTCCCTACTTTTAACTTCCCAAATAAGAGAAGGTAAAATTAATTTTCCCTCTCCTCTCCTCCCCTTCATTTTCCTTTCCCCTCAAATTTTCCCTCCCCTCCCCACTTCCCAAACATAAAGAACTCAAAATGTTAATCTTCCATGCATGTATCGATGCACTTGGCTGTCAAGGTCAACTATTAGATCTAGCCAAAACAGAACCAGATAGGTAGGGCAAGATCAAAAAGAGAAGAACCAGACCTAGGAAAAGCAGAGGAGTGGGTAAAAAGGGGAGGAGATCGAAGCAACGCGGAAAGAATCATAGCAAAAGGAGAAATAGGTCCTAGCAACACGGTAATAGATCCTAAGAATTATTATTAATTAGCTGTTGATTGAAGCAAAATTTTCCTCAATGCTAACATTCATTCTTTCCTGTAGAAAGTGGTTGATCTTAACTACAACATGTGAAATGATCTTAACTACAACATGTGAAATATGTTTTTCATTTTTTTTTTTTTTTTTGGTAGAAACATGTGATATATGTCAACTACAAACAAAAAACATCGTTGTCGAACCACACAATGACAATATATAAAACCCCAAGTAGAGTATAAAAGTAAACCTGGCTGGAAAAAAAAAAAAAGCAGCCCTTATTGTTAAAAGCCAACGCAGCTAACAACAACATCAACATCAATAGTTGGATAAGAGCAATAACAACAACGATGATGATAATGATATATAAAATCACATGTAGATTTTTACTTTTTTTTGCTAAAATGCAAAATTGTAGATAAAAAAGGAAGGACGGCTTGGAGAGACTGAGAGCTGCAAATCTTTGGACCTCCTGAAGCTCATGTCCAAATGAAAGACAAACTCAGAAGATAAAGTCATATAAGTCTCATTTGCAGTGGGCAAACAAGATAAAGTCATACATTTGCCGAGGGCAAACAATATAAAGTCATATACTGATATCGTTTTTTTTTTTTTTTTTTTTTTTTTTTTTTTTTTTTTAATGTTGTATATTTTTTTTATTTAGGAGTTTTGACGAATTAGTCCCTCTTAAGTTCCCCGAGATAATAACGAAAGACTCCAAAATTAAAAAAAGGTCTTTTGCCTCCAGTCAAAAGTCATTTTCCACGATTCCGCCCAAAATCCACGATCTTATTTGGGATTTTGTTCCAAATGTTTTTTTTTTTTTTTATGGTTTTTATCTTTTCACCATATATTGAGTTTTGGAAAACGAAATTCATATTTAGTAATCATTCAATGGAAGCTATACATTTGTGAATTTTTGTTTTTATAAATTCTAAAAAAAAAACCCCACAAATGTCATGGAATGTATCAGTTTTACTGAAGATAGCAAAGAAAATGTGCTTTTGTCTTTAAACATTTATTTAGTTTTGAAAATAAAACCCACATTTGATAATCATTCTGTGTGAGCTATAAAACCTGTGCATTTCCTTTTTATGAGGTATGCAAATTAAATACTGGTCTAGCATGAACGTGCATGGCGTAAAGCCTCAATTTCATCTAACATGGTCACTGGTCAGTGTGAACGTGATTGGCGTATCTGGATCTGGATTTGTTTCTATATGGAGGCCTGGATCTAATTTCACGTCAGACGAGGATCTGCATTAGGGATCGCATAAATTCAAAGATGAGAGATTACGATAGAAGATAGTACGTGGGCCTAATGGGGTCTAAAAATCAGATCAATTAAGGACAAAAGTGGGCCTCTAAAATAGGCAGTGTAATTTAAGCTATGAAGACTCTCAAATGGCAGAAGAATCGAATTGCTCGTTCTTAAAATGTGTCTTCTGAAAAATAGCTAGACCTGGTCGATTCTGGCTTAAGTCATCAAGTAAGAACAGGCAATGATCTGGATCCAAAACTAAAAACTGTTGGAATAAAACTTCTCCCATATCCAGAAACAGGTTTCATACCCTTTGCTTCTTCGATCAACTGTAGCTTTCCAATGCCCTAATTATCAATCAACTGTTGTAAAAATGGTCGGTGGGGCTGAGTTTGGAAAAATATTAAACAGCTCTCAGGACAACTTAGTTAAATGAGAACTACCCAAATGATCATGTGAATCTCCTTACAACTAAACAATCCGAACGTGTTGAAGAAAGCCCAAGATGAATTGGATAGCCACATTGGCAAGGACAGGAAGGTGGAAGAAACCGATATAAATAACGGAAACGGATCCCCTGTTTGCGGGGTGCCACGTGGGGGAGGAGATGTCAAATCAGCTACATCCCATCTCCTCCAAATCTTTAAAAAAAAAAAAAAAAAAAAAAAAAGAAATCCTCTTCTCCATGTGGCATCCCCCTTTTGGTCTAAACACTTGTCCAAACAGGGTCCGCTTCCAAAATAAGGAATTTTAATATGTATGTCTCATTGGCATCGGAGCCCCTCAAGACACCTCACCGTCTCTCATCCGAAAAATGGGTGATAGACAAGAAACTGAGAGGGCAAGGGTAGACTTGGAACAATCCTAAAAATTGTGCCAAGTTGGACTTGTCGCAAGTAACATCTTTAGGAAATTCTATATGAGGATCTTTGAGCTTTAGGTATATCTCCCTCTCCCTCTCAGTCGCCTCTCTCTCCCTCTTCCTTTCTGTCGCCTCTCTCTGTGGGACATGAACATCCATTTTTAATGGTTTCTATGTTGCCTATCTCTCCCTCTCCCCCTATTTTTCTTTATTTCATTCATTATTTTAGGCGTTGCACAAAGAAGTTAGGGTTCTTTTTGTTTCATGGTTAGGGTTAAGGTTGTTTTGATTTAGAGCCATTTATTTATGATATTCTTTATTCCATTACTTGATTTTGGTTTTTTTTTTTTTTTCGTTCTTGTTTGATTTATGAATGAGTGAGAGATTTGTGAGTTGTTGTTGAATGTTCCTACCTCATAATTTACTTCAATACAAGGGATAAGGTCGCATGATAAGGAAAGATTATCAGTAGGTTGTGCAAAGATGACACCAACACCTCCTGCTACGTGAATGGCAAAAGCCGCATCTTCTATTGTCTGTTTGATAAAAAGAGGATGACCTTCCCTGTAGCTAATGTAGCATATTTGAGACTACCATATTGACAGTCTTGGCTGCCAAGCCTAGTTGATATAGTTACATATTTTGTGTCTATTTACATAGAATACAGTTTTTCATTTGTTATTGTTGATGTGAAAAAATTATAGTAAAAGTTTAGCCCCACCTAAACGAAAATCTTGGGTCCGCCTCTGCACAAAAGCCTTCCGAATTGGAACTCTCAACCTCCCAATACAGGCTATACAACAACTTATTCTATAAACTTAAGCTAATAAAAATCGATGTAGCAATATATATTGAGGTTATAAGATGATATACTAATGATGATCTTGTCATAAGAGGAGCAGCCAAAATAGAAATATTGTCCTCCAACTAACGCTCCATCTTGTGCCATTGCGTCTGACGGGTATAAGATCAGCGGTACTAATTTTGAATATAAATCAATTAGTGAGTTCACCATTTAAATTCAAACCTCAGAACACTAGCACACTAGTTCTCATCACTGAGCCAAAATTTACTTCTTTCTACATAAAAATTGAAAAATATTTCAAAAGAAGAGAAAAACAAAACATCCAATACATTCACAGTACTTCTAAGATTATAGGAATGTGAGAAAACGAGATTTCATCAAAAGATTTTGCCCCTTTAGAAATATCTGAAATAATTGGGATTAATTAGCATCCCATCATCATAATGCCCACAATAAGATTGATGATGTACAAAACACAATTTGATTCTCTGTTTTTTTTTTCCCCCATTTTAACGGCATGTTTTAAACCTATACAATCTAATGGTGAGGAAACAGGGGTACAAATACTCATAGACCTTAAGTTTCCTATTTCATTTTGTAGAACCTCATTGTTGCTGGAACCGACACTGCTGCAGTGGCGCTGACGTGGGTACTGTCCTTGCTAGTCAACAATCCAGACGTGTTAAAGAAAGCCCAAGATGAATTAGATATCTATGTAGGGAAGGACAGGAACGTGGACGAATCAGATATCAACAACTTAGTCTACCTACAAGCCATCATCAAGGAAACAATGCGACTATACCCAGCAGGCCCAAAATTCCCTGATCCGCGCACGTGGTCGGACCCTGAGCAGTTTAGACCGGCGAGATTTCTCACCACTCAAGCAGACGTGGATTTCAAGGGCCAACATTTTGAATACATACCTTTCGGGTCGGGCAGGCGATCTTGCCCGGGAATATTGTTGGCGACGCAGGTGGTGCATCTGACCCTTGCTCGTCTGCTACATGGCTTTGATGTAGTGAGCCTGTACATAAAAAATTCATGCATAAATAAAGAAATACACTAAAATTCATTGGATACAAATTTTCCTACATTTAATGGGAGGTTTTACATTCAATTTTATGGGTACATCACACTCCCGATCGTGAGAACTCATCGATCGTTAATTACATCCTAAATGGAAAACCTCTGATTATCGAGACATTGACTCAATAAAATTTACAAAGAAAATATAGGAATTAAATAAATAAAATTCATAAGTTCTTTCTCTTCGTCTTTGCTGTCAGAAGTAGTTCTTTAGATTCACCTGGATCTTTGTGATCATTTCTCGATTGAGTTCATAAATTGATGAATTTGATGATGATGATTTTTTTTTATATGGAAATGGGCCACTCCTTATATTATTTCTTTTATTGGCCCATCATAATGGATTTGAAATGGCTAGGCCTCATTGTTGAATGAGTTGAGTTGGATTAGTTAACCCAAAACCTTTGGTTAGATATATGGGCTTTGACCTTTTCTCGTCAAGGGATTTTTAAATTTGAAAAGTGGTTGTTTTAACTCCCATGTATCAAGGAGCAATACTTGAACTTCTCTCTCTTATCCTTGTCAGCTCCCCATACCTATTTCCAACGTATAGGTTAAGAGTTTAAGAAAAAAAGTTGAATTTACTCACAGAAGAAGCCATAACTGAAACTACTACTACTTTATTAGAGATCACATCAAAAGTGAGGTAATGTTGACCTCTCTCCCTTTTTTTTTATGCATAATTTAGCATTTTTTCTGTATAGATTATTTTATAAAATATTCATAATCCAAAATTATATTCTGTATGTAAACAGTTGTGAGGTGTATTCCGGCTGATTTTATCTTCTTTGTATTATATTCTACAATGTGTTATTTCAAATACATGTAGAAAAATTGTTTCGTTGTTGCTCATTTTTCATCATGTTTCTTCTCCATCATTATTTTCTTGTTATGATTTTTATTTGAGAAATGATCAAGATGGGCCATTTCTTTTGATATTAATAGTGCTTATTTCCTTGATGGGTATGGACTGATGTAGTAGTATGTGAAGTCCTTTTTACAGTCCTCATTTGGACTGGTTTCTTGAGCCATTCATGTCCCTCATTTTAACTAAAAACACTCATGCCTGCTATATGAATTGATTTTCAATCCAATTAATGAGATCATTTTAGGTTTGGCTCTCCACCATTTAGGACTATTATTTGGATTCATTGACTTATTTTCAGCCAACATCTTGACTATCTTTTGACCAATTTATAGCCATCATTTAGACTGAATTTTCAGTCTATTTCCAGCCAATATTTGGGTTACATTTCAGCCCATTATAAGTGATTTCTTGACATCTAATTTAAACAAATGTAAGTTGTTATTTGGGCTGATTTTGGTTTATAATTCTGGCCCAATTTTGTCCCATAAATCTGATCTGGTTTAGAATTATATGTTTGGATTGGTTCTAGCCTGACTTGAATCTGTAATTCTAGCCTGACTCGGACTGCAATTCTGGCCTGGCTCAGACCCAAAACCGGCCTGATTTAGGCCCAAAATTTGGCCTGACTTGAAGTTATAATTATGGCCTGAATTAGGCCTAAAATTTTTCTTAGATCAGACCCCATATTCTGACATGATTTGGACTCAAAACCTGGCCAGATTCAGGCCCAAATTCTGTCTTGGATTAGACCCAGTTTTAGGTCCAAATTCTGTCTTAGATTAAACACCATATTCTAACATGATTTAGACTCAAAACCTGGCCAGATCCAGGCCCAAATTCTGACCTGATTTGGACTGCAATTCTGGCCTGGGTAAGAGTCAGAATTATGGCCTAAGTTAGGTCCAAAATCTGTCTTTAATTGGACCTAAAATTTGACCTGATTTAGACCCAACAATTAGGCCTGCATTAGACCCAAAATCTGGTCTTATTTAGGCCCAGAAATCTGGTCTTAGTTAGACTCAAAATCTGGCCTTATTTAGACACAAGCCATGTTGTTTGGATGGCTTCATTGAGTTTCAACTCAATTAGATCATCATTTAAGTTGGCCTTCAATTTGGGCTATAAATGTTGACTCAGTTTTTTTAGGTTGGCTTTGGCTAATTCGATACACATTTTTGTGCCTGTCACAATCATATCACAATTTTGGGATGGGCATGGGCTGAAATTTGAAGCCATTTGAAATGAGTTTTCATCCCATTCATGTAATTAAGTTTGGGTTGTACCTGATTGAGTTGGGCTTATTTCCAAACCACAATTTGCGTGGACATTTTGAACTATAAGGTCATAGTTTAGGCCAAACTTTTAACCTATTTAAAGACGAGCTTGGGCTAAGTTTCAAGCCTTTTAAGGTCTGATCTTTTAACCTATTAAAAATAAGTGTGGGCTGGATTTCAACCCATTTAATGGAGTTAGTTTGTGTTAAGTTTCAAGCCTTTTAAGGTCTGATCCTTCAACCTATTAAAAATAAGTGTGGGCTGAATTTCAACCCTTTTAATGGAGTTAGTTTGGGTTAAGTTTCAAGCCTTTTAAGGTCTGATCCTTCAACCTATTAAAAATAAGTGTGGGCTGAATTTCAACCCATTTAATGGAGTTAGTTTGGGTTAAGTTTCAAGCCTTTTAAGGTCTGATCCTTCAACCTATTAAAAATAAGTGCGGGCTGAATTTCAGCCCATTTGTAGACGAAATCTGGCTGTAACACAGCCCAATTTCAGCAAGTGTTTGGGCCAAAATCAAGCCCAGTTCAACCAATATTTGTGCTGATTCCTGACACATTTAGAGTCCCATCTTGGACTGAGTTTTTAACCCATTTGTAGACGAAATCTGGCTGTAACCCAGCCCATTTTCAGCAAGTGTTTGGGCTAAAATCCAGCCCAATTCAGCCAATATTTGGGCTAATTTCTGACCCATTTAGAGCCCCATCTTGGACTGATTTTTCAACCCATTTGCAGACGAAATCTGGCTGTAACCCAGCCCATTTTCAGCAAGTGTTTGGGCTAAAATCCAGCCCAATTCAGCCAATATTTGAGCTAATTTCTGACCCATTTAGAGCCCCATCTTGGACTGATTTTTCAACCCATTTGCAGCCAATATATGGGCTGTTTGTTTAGGAGGATTTTTGCTGTTTATTTAGATGGACTCAGCCTATTTGTAGGATGTTTGGTTGGGTGAATTCAGGTTTGTGAGTTGTTTGTTTATGGAGAATTCATTTTTATGAGTTGTTTGTTTGTGGGGAATTCATTTTTATGAGTTGTTTGTTTGTGGGCTGTTTGTTTGTATGCCACCAACAACTTTAGAGGGCAGATTTCCATTAGGAAATCTGAATCTCCAATTTTTTCTTCAGGTGGGAGGGCAGACTTCTTTTAGAGAAATCTGAATCTCCATTAAAAAAAATTGAGGAAGTTTTAAAGAACAAATCTTTTTGTAACATAAAGATTTGGATTTTCATTCGATGGAGGGTAGAAACCTTTGAACAAGGGTCTGAATCTCCATTTTAATGGAAATGAAGTGGTGGGAAAGATGAAGATGGAGTGGGTACAGAGGTGATGTGGTGACTGAAGGGCAGAATCCCTCTAAAGAGTGTTCCGAATCTCCAACATGGAAAAGATGAGATAGGAAAATAGAGTGAGGTTATGACAGAAACAAAGAAGAAGAACAACTTCATTACTTTCTTCTTCTTTCCTTTTCCTCTCTCTTTCTCTTCTCTTTCTTTTTTCTTTTTACCTCTTTCTGCAACACCCAAAAAAGAAGTCTCCACTTTGTTAGAATGTCCAGCCCATTTCTCTTTACTTCTCCTCCTTTTATTATTTTTCTTGTTTGAGAAGTTATGTAACTTCCCATGATAAGGTCGTGAGAAAGGGGTGGGAAGTTTTTAAAACTTCCCACAACATCTCTCTCTTTCAAATGCTTGAGTGGGTCAAATGACTCTCATTAGATCATTTTGTGGGGCCCACATTTGAATTTTGAGGAATAAAAATAGTTTATATAGGGATTTGAAACTTAGACCTTTAGGATGATGTGCAATAGCTTCCACCACTTTACCAACAGCTACTCGTGTAGTTTTTTTACTAAAACAAATATTTTAAAAATTTGATGACTCATGTCATTGAATCATGTTAATTTAATGGGCTTAGACCAATTTCCATATGCATTTTTTTGTTTGGCAAAATTTTGACATCAACAGAGCCCATTGGGTGAGCCCGTGGATATGAGTGAGGAACCGGGCATGACAATGCCAAAGGCAGCCCACCCGAAGTGCTACTGACACCGCGGCTTTATGACTGATGGAATGTGATGCAATACAATAATGATAAGCATGATGCAGTCGTGCCAAGAATGATATTAAGCAATAAGATGGCTCTGAATGGTCTCGTGGCACCAGAGACGTTAATGTACAGAAATCATGAATAAAATCTTCATTCCACACTTCGTAATGTGGAATAATGGATGGTTTCCTTGAAGAGGCAAATACTCACAAGCGCCGTTACCCAAGTCCCTGAGCATCCACCAACAACATTTCAATCAGGGAGTGACCCTTAAATCATCTGTGGAGGGGAGAAAGAGGTGGATGGAAGTATCTATTTGGCGGGGAACAGTCGTGCCTGCCGGACCTAGATCCACTTCCAAACCCCACATTGGGATTTTGGGTCTGCTTACATTATCTATATATATCAAAATCCTGTGTTTGCTTACATAAGGTGTGTGAGACCCATGTTGGACGTCAAATACATGTTTGGACTCTTTATTTACTTCCTTATTTGATTATCTTCTCATATTTGACACGCTTCCTCACTTGCCTCTTTAACTGGCCAAATCCCTTTGCAATGTTTCTAATTTGCTCTCTCTTACTTGATTTTGGTTTCCAAATTCAGCAAGTCAACACCATCTTTTCAAATCTGAGTTTCTTTTTACCTATTTGAGAATCTCTAATCTTTCCAACTCCACCAAGATGTCAAGATATGTGGGCCCACCATGAATGGTGTCTCGTCTTTGATCTCTTTCAAGACTCACCTATGCAAGTTCTACTCTTGATTTCTCCTGCACAAATAAAATTAAATAAAGTCAATAATAATCAAGTGTGAGGAATCTAGATGGACTATGCATAGGACCTACATACCCACTTAATGCACCAAAAATATTCAATTTTTCAAAAATAACACATGGTGTCAAAATTAACGGATATGCATTTGTGAAGTAAAAAAAAAAAAAATCTTATTTTTGGGTGATGAATGAGATGAAAATCCCTAATTTCACAAAAGTCATACAATGTAATGAATTTTAACCAAATTTAACTAAGATTCCAACTTTGATGCTCAAATGCATGAAATCATAAATTAGTGTAATTCTATGCAATTAACCTAATTAAGTCCACAAATGAATATAAAATGACAAATGAAAGCTACAATTTTGTGGACTTATGAATTAACCCCCAAGCACTATGATGTATGGTTGCTCCGGGGCGCTCCGGGCATAAATTTAGCATTTCAACGCTACCACTCCAACCCCCCCTCCCACTCCTCACTCTGGGTATTTAGGGTAGCATCCCCTAAGGCATCTACGGAAGATTCCATAAACTACATTGCTATGCAGGACCTTTGTAGGAGAAAATCTTTTAACTATAAAATTTCACGTGATGTGCAGATATTTCAATCTCATCGGTATGCATAAGTGGAAAACCATGAACCTACCAAAAAGAGGTTCTTTTCCTTAACTTCACAATTTATGTGTGATTCATCCAATGATAAATGCCAACAAGATTGAAGAAAAAATGGAAATATTGCCGACAACGGGGAGATATGTAACAATACTGAGTTGATTGACACATTTTAAATAAGATTTAAAGATTTAACAAGCCTCAATATCATAATGGCATCATAATGGGGTATTATATTGTAAGTCAATACAATAATGTGATAAGAATCAGTGGATTTAACCCGATCACGATGTGTACAGCTCAGATGATTATCAATAAAGCCTCAAAAAGTGGGTGGCATCCAGCCGCATGCGAGGCTACAAATCAAGCCTCGGCTAGGCTCCCAAAAAGAAAAAAGCTTGAGCTTAGGCTTAGCCTAAAGAAAAAAATATCATAATGACACAATTGCAATTGTTGTCCTTAGAAATGTTGAATTCCCTGTTTGCCTGGGTTTTGAAGGCTGAGAATTAGTTGAGCTGGCCATGTGACATGTCACTTTTGTAACGTGTGTGGTTGCGAGCATTTCAAAATATTCCATTGAAAATTTTGGAGAACAACCCACTCCCTCAAAAAAAAAAAAAAAAATGAAAATCTCAAAATGTTAATGGTAAAAGAGCATATTGAATTTCATAATTTAGAGAATTTACTTGGTGAACTTCATATGGCAGCCCTGTAGTGCTATTAAAAATTTTAGTTGTCCTATTAGAAATACTTGCAATCAAACAAGTCCCAGCTAGCAGGACCATGAGAATCCTGAATTTCTAAATGCAACCTTATCGAGATTACCACTCCAAGATACAACATTTGAAAATTATTCAAAATTTCCCAACAAAATGCCCAACGCTTGAAATCAAACCAAACCTTAAAAGCATCTTACAATTTGAAAAAAGAAAGATGGGCGTACATGCAAAAACACCCATTTCAAAAATAATCCCACCCACCATCACTTCCACTCTCATGCCTCTCCTCCGTCCTCACCAGTCACCCCCTCACTCCTTATCCATTTTTCTTGCATAGCACACGACGAAATCAACAGTGGTGGAAAACTGACATTAGAAATTGGATTCCTCTGTCTCTATCTCTTTCTTTCCTGTTACTTTTTTTTTAACCTTTCTGTAAAGTAAGCCATATAGGACTGAATGATTAGAGGTAACAAGGTTCTGTTGATGTATTCTCTTTTGTGGAGATCTGTTGATGAGTTGAAAGTCTTATCTTTCGCTGTTGTGGTTGTAGTGAAGTTGCCTATTATGAGTAATAATGATGATCGACTTGTTGGGGATTTACTGTGTTTAACAATCAACACGAATCCACCTGGAGTAAATTTCGGGTCCAGACTTCAATTATTAGTGTCAGTCAAGTTGGAGGGAAATTCGGGAGTCTTATCAATTTCATACACTTTGAAAAAAAAAAAAAAAGGAAGGGGAATAGAAGGGTGGCTTACATCTTTGTTTGCTACTCTGCCGTTCACCCTCGTGCAGGGATCAATTCTTGAATATGCTATTGTATATATGTGTGGGCTTGCTCCTCTCCATGTGTGTGGGTGACGGCGGACCCAAGGTTTTCATTTGGGTGGTGCGGGCAACGCTCTAGTTAAGAAGTTAAATGACAAAATAAAGATCTTAAGGTCTTATTTAAGGAATATATCGAATCTCACGGGAGCATTGCAATACTTAGGCCCTCCACTGTGTTTGGGCTCTCTTTTCCATTTGTTTGGGCATACTCTCCACATGTGTCTTGGCTCCCTCAGCCCCTATTGGCTAGGATACCTAAAAAAATTTTTTTTTTTGAGAAAATTACTGCAACTGTAGTTGGTCCACTGCATTAATTATTTGGTAACTTTTCTTATACAATAAAGTGAGTGATAGAAGCGAGTATAAATTTCCAACAGTGAGGTGTAGCCTCAAATTAAGAGAGAATAAAACATGAGGGCGTCTGATTATAATGTAATAGCCTTCTATCTTTAGTGGCTTGATACATAATATTTTTTATTATTTGTGTAATAAGTAAATAACTTCTTGTCATTTTAATGGCTTGAGAATGTTTTCTTTTAACCTTTTTTTTAAATAAGAAAAATGTTAGAGTTTTTTGTACTTTTGTTATGACCCCATCATCTAGCTTTTCATGTATCTTAAATGAAGGTTTCACCTTATTTCACTTTAATGGCGAAGTTACCAAATATGAGGGTTTATAGAATTTGTAAATAGGCCTTGTGGTTTTAATATTTTCATATAGACCCATGTCTTTTCATTTTAATACCTTTCACATCCCCCATATCATTAGTAATAATAAGAAAAGGCGACTACCAAAAGATTTGTGTTGAATTATTAATAAAAAATGACACCTTTGCCCTTAAATTCATTGAACAAAGATAAGTACGTCATTTTAAAAAAAAATATATCATTATTTGATCCCAAGTCCCAATAGTCTCTCTCAAATTCTACTATGCACATGAAGCCTAATTATGTATTTGAAATTCTCATTAATCTAATAGGGGGTTATGCATGGATTGTATTAATTATAGTCACCTACAACTACAAGTGTCGATTGTCATTGTGATCAATTTAAATTTAATGAAATGGGCACCGTATTGGTAAAAATAGATTTATATAGGGTTACTCTCTCCGTATTGATAATGCATGGATGGGTGGACGAGCATCGGCAGAAGAGGAAGATGGGGTTGTATGACAACTCTGCAAACAAGGATGACCCGAACCTTATTGATGCTTTGTTGGACATGGAGGTGGATGGCAGCCTTGAAGCCCTTCAAACCGACGTCGATACCGTTATTAAGGCCACGGCCATGGTAAGACTATTATTACTCTTGTATATGTGATAGATAGACAGGCATGGCAACCGGCCGGGTTAGGGCCAACCCACCTGTGTCCGAGTTTCGAGTTGGGTCGTGGTTTGGTCTTACATGGACCAAGTGCCCTGATTCTAGTTGACCAGTTAAGCACTTTCAGTTTCAGGCCTACTCAAATGGTCTGGGAACGAAAACCACTATTTACATGTCATCTGCATTTGATATATATATATATTTATATATGTTGATACCATTTTATTTTAGTTTTCATATATGGGATCTCATCGAATAGTATGCATAAACAGAAGATTATAATGGCCCTGAGACCCTATGCCTGGATGTGGCCCATTAAGGGTTTAAAACCCATCACAGTGAACCGGGTCCGCCTGTTGGACTTGTATTCATGTCTAGACATGCCTAAATGGACCTGGACTCAGGCCAGGTCCAGGCCCATTCAAAGCTTTTATAATAAGTGTGGTATTGGCCTTACTTAGTCTGGGCTGAAGCTTGTCCAATCCAGTATAGTAGGCCTGATGTTAAAGGCTGTATCTATTCCAAGGGCCTGATTTGTGCTCTTGGAAGAAAATAAGCCGGATTGATTCACCTTGAAGTTGGGTCTTTACGGATACAGGGCTCAACTCTCATCCAGTTTAACCTCGCAATAGAAAATTAGGCTGGGGCCCAGCAGTGGTCCTACATGATAATTAAATTCCGGCACACATTTGGGTTATACAATAAGTTTTCGTCTTCCATATATATACCTTGCAAGTTGGAACTTCTTTCAGTTAAATGTAATCACATCCCCTGATTTTATACTCCATATATTCTGTTCGTACTTTAAATTAAAATCACTTCTTATTTTGACTCTAGAACATGTCATGATTTAATGAATCTCTTGAAGATAATATGATGCCATCTTATTTCAATAGCAAATCTTAAAATATTTGTATCAATGTAAAAAATTAAGATTTCGGTTATTCAATTTCCTTGTTCAAGTCATGAATTCTTCTGGTTTTGTTGTGTTCTTACATCATAGAAAATTATGTTACAGAACTTAATCATAGCTGGGGTGGAGAACACTACAATCACCATGATATGGGCCATCACTCTACTTCTGAAAAACCTTTCTGTGCTGGAAAAGGCACAAGCTGAGGTGGATGCCATCGTGAGCAAGGAGAGGATCTTGAAAGAATCAGACATCGCCAACTTGCCATATCTGCAGGCCATTGTTAAGGAGACTCTGCGCCTCTACCCCCCTGCAGCATTGCTAATTCCCCACGCAGCAAGGGAAGATTGCATCGTCGGTGGGTACCACGTCTCTCGTGCCACACGTCTAGTGGTCAATGCATGGATGATACAGAGGGACCCACGCATGTGGTCGGACCCAGAAAAGTTCTGTCCTGATAGGTTCATCGGTGGGAGCATAGACATTAAGGGTCACAGTTTGTCTATATGGACAAACTCATGGACAGAATTTGGAATAAATTGTCCAAGTGGCGCAACGTGATTGGGACAATCCATTTCAACTTTTGAGAGAGCCCAATCACGTTGCGCCACGTGGACAGTTTGTCCCATATTCTATCCATAGAGTTTGTCCAAATACACTTTTTGTAAGGGTCAGAGCTTCGAGGTCTTGTGATTTGGATCCGGCCGTCGGATGTGCCCTGGAACATTGTTTGCCCTCCAAGTCCTGCATCTCACATTGGCACAGATGTTGCATGCTTTTGATTGGATGGTCGATCCGGTTGCGGGCATTGACATGGAGGAAGGATTTGGGCATTCTCCAACTAACTGAACCCTCTGCACATGCCACTCAAGGGTTATCCCGTTATATATATATATATATATGGGGGATCTTCAAGTGCATTCATCCCTCCCTATTTTTGGTGAGGGACTCCCTTTTAGGAAAGTTTTAAGTACAAGAGGGATACTTTGTACCTCCCTTTTGTACTTGAAACACCCCCAAAAGGGGTGCCCCTCACCAAAAATGGTGAGGGATAGATACATATGAATATTTCCATATATATATATATATATATATAGTAGATGCTCTCATATATATATATATATATGAGAAATATTTAAAATGAGAACTTTTTTACCGGGCTCAACTAACAATTCATCCAAATCTAGCAACAAATACGAAACCCTGATGGTCACTAATCCCAAGGATTGGCATACATCAGAATGGACTGAACCGTGGGATCAAGGATTGAATACTTTTTTGAATATGAAGCCATTAAACTTGTGGACCCCCGATGAAGGAGTTAGGGGCATGAGTTCGAGGTCAAACTTGATACTTGGGGTGGTCTCACATAGATCTTTTCATCCCCTTGGTCCCGTCCCCAAATGGGGCATATTTTTGGATATATATATATATATAGAGGGAGCGATACATATTGTCCGGGAGAAAAACCCCACTTAGTTGGGTCTACTAGGATGTATAATGATCATGGAAGTCCATTAGTATGAAAGATCCATATAAGGCATACCTATATGTAAAATCTTGAGTCAATAAAATCGTCCTAACCTTCTGATCCATGACCCTAAATTTTAATAGTTTAGAAGCATCACTTTATCATGATTTCAATGAAATGGTGACAAAAAGTTGGATAAGTATCAAACTTGGACTTGTGACAATTCAAAGGGGAGATAATGCGTGTGAAAAGACTTGATTGACTTAACATAGGCCCCATGATAAAAAAATAAAATAAAAAGAAAAGCAGAAAAGAGGGCATATTTAAAGTAAGGCGTTTTTTAGAAATTCTCATATATATAAATATATATATATATATTGACGAGGATCTAGGCATTTGAAAAAAAAAAAATCAAACCCATCCCAAGGATGAATATATCACCATCAAACCCATACCTTTTTTTCCAAACGCCTAGATCCCCATCAATATATATATATACACACACACACACACACATATGAGAAATATTCAAGTGAGAACCAGTTCTCACCTATTATATGAGAATTTTTTTCGGGGTCCAACCTGCAACCCATCCAAATCCAGCAACCAATAGAAAACTCCCTGATAGTCACTAATCCCAAGGATGGACACACATCCGAATGAATTGAACCGTTGGATCGATGGTTGAATATTTTTTTGGATATAAAGCCATTAAACTTGTGGGTCACGGATGAAGAGGTTAGGGGCATGGGTTTGGGGTCAAACTTGAAACTTAGGGTGGTTTCACATAGATCTTTCCATCCCCCTCGTCCCATCCCCAAATGGCGTCCCATCCCCAAATGGGGCCCCACAAAAAAGTTTTCATATAATATGTGAAAACTAGTTCTCACCTGATTATTGCCCCGTGTGTGTGTGTATGTCTATATATATATATAAAGAGAGAGAGAGAGAGAGAGAGAGAGAGAGAGAGAGAGAGAGAGAGAGATGCTCCTGTGAGAGTATCTCTCACCTTACTATGAGAGATGGGAGTGGGGGCCCTCACATTTAAGTTATTGGCATTGGATATGGATATGAGGGCTACCACTTTATCTCTCATAGTAAGGTAAGAGCATCTCTCATAAAAGCATATCATATATATATTTGATGCTTGGTATGGGTTTGATACTCTCAATCACTAAATCACCCAGCCTCCCTATTAGCTAGGGAATAGAATTTTGCAGAAGGGCTTGACTTAGGCTTATATAAGCCCAATAACTGAACTTCGACTGAAAAGATATGGGTCTTGCTTTGGCAAACCTCTTGAGATTCCCAACCCTGTCCACATGAAGAGAGAAAGAAACAACAACCATGATTCCTTTTATTTTCGTTATTTGTTTATCTTTTCCTCTAAAGACAATGGTGATTGTTGTTATGTGATCACATTCAAAAACTTCAATTTATTTGGTTTATTTGGTTATACATACACACACTACTCGCCATCAACTTTGGATTCCATATCACTGGGGTGATCTTTGGCCGGGCTGAGGCCCACTCAGGCCCAGCCCGACTTTTGAAACATGGACAGTATTTGGCCCAAGCCCGTCCATTAAGTCAATTAGAGTTAGGCCGGGCTTTAGGTTTTCTATCTCCTAATCCAAGACCAGTCCAAAATCAAACAAGTCCAAATATAGTCCAGCCCCACATAAAGAGTGTGATGGGCCCAGGTGTTGGAAGTAGGTGAGTCTCATGGATAGGTTTTCAAAACTTTTTGACTCACTTGACTCATGGATCAAGTACCCATAAGGCCATAAACCACATTCAGGATCCAATAACTCAATCTCATCAATCATATACAGCAATAAACTCTATCTATAAAATAGAAACCAGCAACAATCAAGCAACCAAAAAAATCTAGAACACACAATGAAATAGATTATACCTTTGAAGCCCCGTAGTGCTCTAATGGAGATGAAGACAATTAGCTTGAACAAAAACTCTTTTTTTTAGCAAATTTGGATCTCTAAGATCTTGATGTCTTCCACGCTATGACCCGCTTACAGATCTCTTTTCTTAAGAAAACTTGTGGGATCTTCAAGAGAAAAAAAAACTAGAAGTTCTTAAGGAACTAGAAGAGAAACTAGAAGAGGAAGAGATGGACGTGTGCAACACTTGCACTAGGTGGCTATGCGTACACTCCAAGGATGTGGGAGGTCCAGCCCCTTGCTCCATATTTATAGTTTTTCAACCTCCTCTTTTACTAATTGAAATTGAAGTCTCACTTTCACAATAATTAGTAATCTACTAAAACCACTATTAAAAGTCTCACTTCAAATAGAAATAGTAACTTTCTAATTCATTCCTTTTATAGTTCAAGTAGGATTAGTAACTTTCTAATAACTTGGGCTAGCGTAGAGACCACTAGAGATTCTATAGAAAGCTGGCTTCAATTAGGACACCGCGACCCCACATCTCATGTGCAATCTGGGCCCACAGTTAATTGCAAATGACACCTCTATATTAAAGCAATTGCACTCCAGTCTTGGGAATCAATTACAAAAAAGACCCTAAACTTCCCTATAACTACAAGTAGGCCCTTCTATCAATATCCATGGATCAATTGGATTAAACCTGTCCTTTCCAATCTTAGATCCACATTTTATTATCCTTGAGACCTAATTAATCACAGTAATCATGAGTACTATCTAATTAACTCTTAATTGAGATTGGTGAGTATTTACTAATGATAAATCTATTAATTGGCACAAGGGGATAATATAGATAGATTCTTTCTTGACTATTAAATGTTCCCACAGTACTACTACCACGTATCAAAGACACGAAGGTGTTGACCTGCAGTTGGCCTCACTAATTGGTGACTCAAAGCAAATGAATAGACAGAAACTTGAGTTCATCAATGTCTCAGGATTGAGAGCCTATTGCTAGGGAATTATGAGAGCAGACCTTACAGTTAAGACAGTGTTTCATAAGGTGCTTTTCATAGTCCTTCAATATATCCAATTTACCAGCATCACGATCCATAATTTTACATTCTGATGATTGAGGCAAATCACACTATCTCATAGTGATCAAAGTGTTACAACCTTATCAGATGAGATGCCCAGTTTCATCAATGTTGTGAAGAAATTTAAGTGTAAGATTTGTGATACATGTCTCCCGTATGTGGATCTCATTCATACACATATATCACATCTAATTTACTAATAGGACCCGGTTTATCTCATGAACCATCATGTCATATGTATTGGTTACGTGAATAAAGTAATAAAACATCATTCATCTCATGAAAGGAAATCATGATTTTATTGATAAATAAAGAAAGTAATCAATTTATTATATCATCTGATGGATTGAGACCATACAAACAAATACCAGGCTGGCATGCCCCTTGAACACCTCTAATCACAGTAATATCACAAGTCTTTACGCTAAAATAATATAATAATGGTAAAAATGATAGTTTTTTAATGATCACGTTCTTGATGATGCTATTCATATTAGATTGACTCTGCTTGTAAGGTCGACTAAATAAAGTTAAATTCACATGTATAGATTGAGAACATGCAAATCAATCAAAACATGGGCACACAAGTGATAGGTCCACGATTCACAGCAGCAATCTCTATTGGTTTCATATTGAAAGATGTAGTTATAATCAAGATTTTCGATACAAGTACATATATCAGGGGAGCGTTTACACTTAATGAACTCAAAATGTTAAATCTTCCATGCATGTATCGATGCACTTGGCTGTGAAGGTCAACTATTTGATCTAGCCAAAACAGAACGTGACAGGTAGGGCAAGATCAAAAAGAGAAGAACCAGACCTAGGAAAAGCAGGGGGAGTAGGTAAAAAGGGGAGGAGATCGAAGGAACGCAGAAAGAATCATAGCAAAAGGAGAAATAGGTCCCAGCAACACGGAATAGATCCTAAGAATTATTATTAGCTGCTGATTGAAGCAAAATTTTCCTCAATGCCAACATTCATTCTTTCCTGTAGAAAGTGGTTGATCTTAACTACAACATGTGAAATATGTTTTTAATTTTTTTTTTTGGTAGAAAAATGTGATATATGTCAACTACAAACAAAAAACATCATTGTCGAACCACACAATGACAATATATAAAACCCCAAGTAGAGTATAAAAGTAAGCCTGGCTGCGCGCGTGTGGGCACACAAAGGAAAAAAAAAAGCTCTACATGTGATTTTATTTATCATTATCATCATAGTCGTTTTTATTGCTCTTATCCAACTATTGATGTTGATGTTGTTGTTAGCTGCGTTGGCTCTTAACAATGAGGGCTGTTTTTTTTTTTTTTTTTTTGCTAAAATGCAAAATTGTATATCGAAAAGGAAGGACGGCTTGGAGAGACAGTTGGAGAGACAGAGAGAGCTACAAATCTTTGGACCTCCAGAAGCTCATGTCCAAATGAAAGACAAACTCAGAAGATAAAGTCATATACATCTCATTTGCAGCGGGCAAACAAGATAAAGTTATACATTTGCAGCAGGCAAACAAGATAAAGTCATACATTTGCCGAGGGCAAACAATATAAAGTCATATACTGGTATTGTTGTTGTTGGTTTTATTTTTTTTAATGTTGTTTATTTATTTTTTATATTTTTATTTAGGAGTTTTGACGAATTAGTCCCTCTTAAGTTCCCCGAGATAATAACGAAAGACTCCAAAATGAAAAAAAGGTCTTTTGCCTCCAGTCAAAAGTCATTTTCCACGATTCCGCCCAAAATCCATGATCTTATTTGGGATTTTGCTCCAAATGGTTTTTTTTTTTTTTTTTTTATGGTTTTTATCTTCTCACCATATATTGAGTTTTGGAAAACGAAATTCATATTTAGTAATCATTCAATGGAAGCTATAAATTTGTGAATTTTTGTTTTTATAAATTCTATAAAAAAAAAAACCCCACAAATGTCATGGAATGTGTCAGTTTTATTGAAGATAGCAAAGAAAATGTGTTTTTGTCTTTAAACATTTATTTAGTTTTGAAAAATAAAACCCACATTTGATAATCATTCCGTGTGAGCCATAAAACCTGTAAATTTTCTTTTTATGAGGTATGCAAATTAAATACTGGTCTAGCATGAACGTGCATGGCGTAAAGCCTCAATTTCATCTAACATGGTCACTGGTCAGTGTGAACGTGATTGGCGTATCTGGATCTGGATTTGTTTCTATATGGAGGCCTGGATCTAATTTCACGTCAGACGAGGATCTGCATTAGGGATCGCATAAATTCAAAGATGAGAGATTACGATAGAAGATAGTACGTGGGCCTAATGGGGTCTAAAAATCAGATCAATTAAGGACAAATGTGGGGCCTCTAAAATAAGCAGTGTAATTTAAGCTATGAAGACTCTCAAATGGCAAAAGAATCGTATTGCTTGTTCTTAAAATGTGTCTTCTAAAAAATAGCTAGACCTGGTCGATTCTGGCTCAAGTCATCAAGTAAGAACATGCAATGATCTGGATCCAAAACTAAAAACTGTTGGAATAAAACTTCTCCCATATCCAGAAACAGGTTTCATACCCTTTTCTTCTTCGATCAACTGTAGCTTTCCAATGCCCTAATTATCAATCAACGGTTGTAAAAATGGTCGGTTGGGCTGAGTTTGGTAAAATATTAAACCGCTCTCAGGACAGCTTAATTAAATGAGAACTACCCAAATGATCACGTGAATCTCCTTACAACTAAACAATCCGAACGTGTTGAAGAAAGCCCAAGATGAATTTGATAGCCACGTTGGCAAGGACAGGAACGTGAAAGAAACGGGAAAGTGGAAACGGATCCCCTGTTTGGTGCAAGGGTAGACTTGGAACAATCCTAAAAATTGTGCCGAGTTGGATTTGTCGCAAGTAACCTCTTTAGGAAATTCTATATGTACTCCTATTTTTGCTGAACACACCTACCTTTAGAAGAAAAAAATTTTCACATAAAAAAGGAATGTGGGTGTGCTTTGCAAAATTGATGGGTGCATATAGAATTTCCCAACCTCTTTATGTTTTAGTAGTTCTAGTGGCACGGCACATTCTCATTCGCTTGAAGCAGTCAAAACAGGGAATTCAGACTAAGCTCGTGCATATCCCATAGTCAGGGTCACAAATCAATGTCACGGGAAAACCACAAAGTAAACAGTAAACCACAGCGTAAACAGTTGGTTCTTTCCTTTTGAAATTAGAGTTCTTCTTGTTATATTGCTGGGAAAGTCTACGATAAGGGACAAGTGGGAATATAGAAATCTCCTGCTAAATATTTGAAGGAAAGTAAATTATTTTATACAAAATAACACTAACATATAGAAAAATTCTTTATGTAGAAAATTTTCTTTTATCTTCCCCCAACTTGTGTTTTACTTTTTCGTTAGGCTTGGCTGGTCAAAGCCGGCCAGCTGACATCCACGTGAATGTATGGATTTGCTACCAAAGCCTGTACTCTCGTTGTGACATGTGTAGGGGTGAAAATATGGGCGGCGGGCCACACCCAGCGCGAGCCCGGCACGAAAGAAAACGTTCCTGGGCCCGTTGACTTGGTCAACGGACGGCCCTGCCCGACACGGTTTAAATTTGTGCCGTGCTGGGCCATATTCCCAAGGCCCACGGGCAGCCCGGCCCGTCCAGGCATGGCCCGGCCCGGCCCTGCAAGAGTTGAACGGCTCTATTTTTTGAAAAATGCCCCCCTGCTCAGAAAAGTGTCAAATGGGTTTTTTTACATTTCTAACCTCCCCCAACAGCTATGAATGGTCAAATTGGGGGGGTGGGGGGGGCGGGGTGGGGGGGGGGGTTAGTGTCTTTTGATCATTTTTTACCATTATACCCCCCCAATTGCTATAAAACGGTAATATGAGGGGTATTTTATGCCATTTTATCACTTAGGAATTCTATAAATAGCCCTTATTCTTTTCATTTCTCTACACTCATCTACTCTCTCATTTCTCACACTCTCTCTAAAGTTCTAAGGCTCTAAGCTCTTTTAAGTCTTATTCTAAAGTCTAAGCTCTCTACACAAAGTTTTCTAGGAAGTGAAGAGTGAGGGTGACTTATCTAAAGTAGAAGATTTAACTAAAAAGAACTTCTCCATTAGCTCTCCCTCTCTCATAAAGGTATTTATTATATTTAATTTTGAGTTTTATTTAGTAATAATATACATAGTAATATTATATATTAAGTCTCATCTTCTCCCATTTCTTATATAAATTATCACAAAAAAACACACTATACATAGTTATTTATTAAAAAAAAATATCTTTTATTTAGAAAAATGGTTAGACCATCACAACCTTTCAACCTTGACTTCTCTTTAAATGAGGAAGATCCTGGATTTATTGATTTAGATCAAACTCAGGGCATAGAAGTAGATAGTAATAGTCCCCAAAATCCTGCATTTTCGGTTTCTACAACTAAAAAGAAGAGAAAATCAAGATTGACTTCTCCTATATGGGCTCATTTTACTAAATTTACTGTCCCAAGTCCCACGGGAGGAACAGAGGAAAAGGCACAATGTAATTTTTGCAAAGATCTCTACATGAAAACGTGTATGTGCAAACACACGAATACCGCCAACGATAGGGAAAGAGGTGGGATGGTTCAAACACAACTTTCTCAAACAGATTCATCTGGGGGTTTAGGAATTTTCAATTATGACCCTACTAATGCTAGATATCAACTTATTAAGTTTATAATTTGTCGCCAATTTCCATTTATACTTTTCAAAGATTGAAGTTTTGAAAGATTTTTGAGGTCTGCCTTTGTTCCTTCATGGCAAAAGATATCTAGAGTTACTGCTAGAAATGATACAATAACAACTTTTTTGAAAGAAAAAGAGAATTTAAAAAATATTTTTGAAAACTTACCTGGAAAAGTGGCTTTAACTTCAGATTTATGGACCTCCAAACAAAATCTTGGGTGCATTGCAATCACATCACATTATATTGATAGTGATTGGGTGATGTAGAAAAGAATTATTTCGTTTTCTATACTAGAATCTCCACACACTGGTGCTAGAATAGGGTCCACCATCCTTGAAAAACTTAGAGAATATAAAATTGAAAATAAAATAATTCCTATAACTTTAGATAATGCAAGCACTAACAATGTCGCAGTTGATTTACTAAAACATTCTATTCAACTTGATTTAAATGGAGATCTATTTCACAATAGATGTGCATGCTACATCATAAATCTTATTGTACAAGTAGGGGTGAAATTAATTAGACATGATTTAGAGACTGTTAAATGGATTGTATGATACATTTTTTGTTCTCCCCCGCGAAAACAATGGTGGAGGGACATATGTGTAAATTTGAATCTAAGACCAAAGAAAATATCATATGATGTAAAGCATAGATGGAATTTTACCTATAAAATGTTAAAAGAATCATGTGCCTATAAAATGGTACTAAATCAATATTGTCAACTTTATTTGGAGCATGAAAATATTTTTACAAGTGATGATAAATGGACCCTTCTTGAGATAAGAAGAGATTTTTTAGAAGTTTTTCATGATGCAACATTATTTTTTTCCGGGGTATATTATCCCACATTAAATCAAGCTTTAGCCTGTTTTTATGAAATAAGTCTTACTTTTAAAAAGTATAGAGATTTTCCAATTTTTCAACTCATGTGTGCACAAATGGAGGCAAAGTCTTCATCATATTGGAGAACAGCTCCTTTAACATTTTGTATAGCTGCTGCATTAGACCCTAGATTGAAATTACAAGGTGTAGAAACCCTTCTTGATGAAATAAACTCTAATATGAATACAACTAATATAAATGATATGACAACAATTAAGACATAATTAGAAACACTTTATTTGGATTATGCTACCAGATTAGGTAGATCCATAGCACCTACGGTCCCAACAGGCCCTCCCCAAGTACATAAAGGAAAAAAGAAGGCTATTTGGAGTATTATGAGGAAATCTGAAGGAAGTAACTCCTCTTCTTCCGGAGGATCTTACAACGCTTAATGAATTAACAATGTATTTGGGGAGCGATCCTATTGCAGTCTCGGATAATGAAGAAGATGATTTTGATCTTTTGGCATGGTGGAAATCATTCGAAACTAAGTTTCCCATGTTTTCCGCCATAGCCCGTGATATACTAACAATATTGCGTCTACAGTTGCATCAGAGCAGGCATTTAGTGCAAGTGGGTGCTTATTGATCCCAGGAGAACTATGCTTACAGAAGAAACTGTTGAGACCTGCATGTGCTTACGGGATTGGTATCAAGCACATGATAGGGAACAGCACCTCGATAATGATAAGATCAAGATAGAAGATGAGCTAGCGGCGTTACATATATCATAGTATAATTTTTTGTAGAATGTATAATAGGCTTTCAACTTGTAATTTATTTTTTAGAATGTATCATAGGTTTTTAAAGTTGTAATTTATTTTTTAGAATGTATCATAGGTTTTTTAAAGTTGTAATTTATTTTTTAGAATGTATCATAGGTTTTTAAAGTTGTAATTCTTTTTTCATTTATCTGAAGGTTTGAATTTCATTATATATATTGATCCAAGTTCAAACTTATAATTTTTTTGAACTTTTGTAACTTAAATTTCAAGGAAATTCAATTTATTTCATGTATTTTTTAAAAATATCATTAGTGTTATTCTACTTGTTATTTCTTTTAATTTATTTATTTTAATGAAATTGGTCCAAGACCAAGAGTGAAGAGTCTAAATATCTAAGGTTCTAAGGCTTAAAAGCACTTAAAAAAACCTTTTTTTTTTAAAAGGAGGGGCATATGTGGGCCGCCCATGGGCTGCACGGCCCAGGCCCGACTAGGGCCCGGCCCAGCACGTCATGACCAGAGCCGTGCCCTGGGGCCATGCTGGGCTGACCCCAGTGGCCCTGGGCCAGGCACGGCACGACCTGCATAACTATTATGGGTCGTGCTGGCCCGGCCCGAGCACGGCTGGGCCCTGCTTCAGTGGGCCTTTCACACCTAGACATGTGCGCCCAAAATTTTTGAGAGTACCGGCTTTGGTAGCAAATCCAGCTAGGTTCTTCTGCCACGGCGGACCTGAGTAGGTACATCTAGGGATGAAAGTGGGCCG
Source organism: Umbellularia californica (assembly GCA_028538565.1). Taxonomy (NCBI): domain Eukaryota; kingdom Viridiplantae; phylum Streptophyta; class Magnoliopsida; order Laurales; family Lauraceae; genus Umbellularia; species Umbellularia californica. The sequence continues at coordinate 20,683,669 of JAPQWN010000003.1, forward strand.
GGCTGAGCTGGGCTTTGAGAGGCCCAAGGCTCGGCCCTAATATTTTCGAGAGGGCCTAAAAAACTTAGCTCGGGCTCGGCTTTTATTAAGTTATGAGGCCCCTACGGCCGGCCCTTTGAGCCCGGCTCGATTGATGCCCTAGGCACGGCTCGTGAGCCCGGCCTGTTTTATAATGATATAGCAATAGTTGAAAGAAAATATTTTCAGAAAAAAAAAACCTGTCGGAACTCAAAGAAATCTGCATATGCAAACCAGAACAAAAAATAGTCAAATGCATGCATTCATCACATATTCTCATTCCCATAATTTGGATTGCAGCAATAAAATTAATTAAAATAAAAAAGACTCCATAAAAGCAAAGGGAGCCCAGTTCCAACACTCCATAATAGTTCAATATTAATGTAGATGAGCATTATCAAACTCCAACAATAATACAAATCAAATTAAACTCCAATAGCATCATAGAATAAAATAAAGTATTTGGCTAGCATCATAAAATAAAGGTTTAGGGTTTAGGGCTTATAGATTATTTAGTGCTTAGATTTAGGGTTTAGGGTTCATGGATTATTTAGCGCTTAGGGTTTAGGAATTATTTATATTGGATTAAAATTAGGGTTTAAGGTTTAGTGCTTAGGTTTAGGGTTTATGGATTATTTAGTGCTTAAGGTTTAGTGTTTAGGGTTTAGGGATTATTTACATTGGATTAAAACTAAGGTTTAGAATTTATAGATTATGGTATATCATATATGTATTATATACTGTATAGTGTACACATATATATATAATATGTATTAATATATGTAGGCCCTAAGGCTTACGAGCCGGGCTTCATCAAGCCCGAGCTCGGCCTTTTTAAGCAAACGGGCCTCCTATTAGGCCCTAGCTCGGCTCTTTTGTTTTTTGAGTCGAGCTCGGGCCGCGCCTATAAGGGGCCGTTTGCGGGTGGCACGCGGATAGCCTGGCCCACTTTCACCCCTAGGTACATCCGCATGAATCACGAGGGAAACGATAATTTTTATTATTATTGTTGTGTTACAAATTTGACTTCGTATATGAAACGTATTTGACTATTCATCTGTATTAGTCCATAGTGTTACAAATTTGACTTCTTATATGAAACGTATTTGACTATTCATCTGTATTAGTCCATAGTGATCTCCATTTACATCAACCCAATCTTTGACTTGTGTTGTCCGATCAATCATGTTGTATTTTCTATTAACTAGTGCAGCCCTGCACGTGCAATGCACTTGCACCGAACAAACAGTTTTACTAATAAAATTTTTAAAAAATAAAGTTCTTAAAAAACTCAGTAGAAGCTTCAATACGTTTAAAAATAAATTTTCAATAAAAAAATGAGTGATTGTAAATTGCAAGGCCCGTGCAATGTCCAAATACAACTGACACTACTTTTTTCTATACATTTGAAAACAATAAAATCATGATATAGTGAGAAAAATGAGATCTCAAAAGACAATCGATATGGAATTTATATAACTTTTTGAGGATATAAATCACATATTTCTAGATATTTTATCATGAATGTGTACAAAGAAATTTCAATTTACTTTATTTGACTTGTCAGGTCGACTTATCACTTTCCTGATAGACTTGACCTGCTAAAGTTGTAGTCCAATTGAAAGCATAGTCAAATTGATAGCCTGCAGTTTTATAAAAAAATAAAAATAAAAACTAAGAAGCAGATGAGCTTACTGTTCTAACCAATTACCATGAACATTATATGTTCACTACAAAATCAGATTTTATTAACAAAATATATATATATCATACCTAAGGACATCAGAATAACAAAACTAAGATGGTGGTTTTAGTCTTAACTTACAAAGAAGAATAACATCTCACACCAACCGTCAAGAATAATGAAGTAATCCGGCTTGTCCTCAAGCGACAGGGATCAACAATGGTGGAACTATGATATGAACTCTGACGGGTAAGATTTGCAGAGCACATGTTGATCAATATTATTATTTAACATGTGCTTTGTTTTATTTTATAAGACAGACCACTATCAGGTAAATAGAGGCAATACCTCTCCAAGAGTTAGCATCTTCTTTTACTTAATACAAAGTGCTATATTTTATACCCTGTAAGAAAAGATAATACATAGTAATCATAGAAGTTCAGTTAAATGGAAGCTCACAAATTGAGATATCCATAGGGAAAAAAATACCAAAAAATAAAAAACTACAAATACAAATTTGCTAAAAGAATTGAACCTTCCTCTTAAGAAATATATAAGAATATAATACGGGTATTCTAGATCAACTCTTCTGCTCTGTTCTATAAAAAGGATGGGAATGCTAATCAAAATAAGAAAAATTCGAAACGAACAAAGACAAACTGAATTTGTTGCAGCTCAGGATCAAATCACTACACCATTTCAGGGCTTTTACAGCTTCTCATTTACGGCGTGCAATGAATGCAAGCCGTAAATGATATAATAGTACGGCGCGCATGGAATGCGAGCCGTAAAAGGGCTTTTTCTTTTCTTTATTAAGGCGTGCATTTTGCGCGCCGTGAAATCTTATCAATTAGGCATGCGTTTAGGACGCCGTAAATTATTGAGCATTTGCGGCCCACATTCGCAAGCCGTAAAAATATTAGGGTATCATAGCCCACATGTTGCACGCTGTAAAAGGCCAAGCCATTCAAATTAAGTTCACGGCCTGCTTTGAAAAGCTGTAAGATTAATCAGCTTTCACAGCCCACATTTTGCATGCCGTAAAAAAAGAAACCCGCCAAATAAATATTCCAAAAATATTTCGCACCCTTTTTTTGACACCCAAAATTTAACCCCAAATTAGGGATAGACGATACCCACTGAGAACCCAAATCTTCACACCAAAAAAATTTCGCACCCCTTCTTCTTCTCACGAATTTTCAATTAATATTCCAATTTTCGATTTAACTTCATTGTTAGGAAAAGTAAAAATCAGAGATTATTACCAACGAATTATAAAACGTCGGTAAAATTGACTTTTAGCAACGTTTCCTTGAAAACCGTTGGCAAAGTTCAATTTTATTATTAACTTCATTTTTAGGAAAAATAAATATCAAAGACTATTATCGACGAATTTAATGAAGTCGGTAAATGAACTTTTAGCGACGTTTTTTTTGTAAAACGTCGGTAAAGTTTAATTTTTTAGGAAAATTAAAAATAGAGACCTTTACCGACGAATTTTTCTTTTACTGACGAAAATTAGGTAAAGGTTCAGCTTTGCACGGCAAACTCATTTTTTCGCCGGCAAGGGTTATGTTTTACCGGTAAAACATTTGTGTCGGCGGCAAATGATATATTTTTTGTCGGCGAAATACCTATATCGCCGGCAAATGTCAATTTGACAAATTTTGACCATTTATTTAACTACTTCGCCGGGAAAAATTAAATTTTCATTATTTTTATTTTGGAGGAATAAAAGTTAATTGGGACTTCAAAATCACTTCAGCCGTAAAAATAACATTCCAGTGTTGCCCGCAACATTTTCCATTTCCCGCGCCCACTTCCCTCTTACCCTCTCTCGCCCAGCAATCCCTCATCTCACATCCCTCCATTTCCTTCCCTCACGACCTCAGCCCTCTCCTCCATCTCCCAGGAGACCTGCGCTCCTCCATCTCTCCAGGCGACCTCAGCCCTCTTCTCCATCTCCCTCGCACGTAGACCTCGTCCAACACAATCACCTCCTCTCCCTCTCGATCTCGACCCTCTCTCTCTCCATCTCGCAACCCCCTGCGCAGACCCATCTCAGAGGCAGTCACCCCTCTCCAATCTCTCTGATCTTCATCTCTCTCATGGCCGCGGACCGTCGCCCCTTCTTCCTCCACGCGCAGACCGCACCACCAGCAGCAGCAGCGCAGAGCCCCATTGTCTCTCCCTCTTCTCCCTCCATTCACAGGTAAGAGCCTCTCTCCCTCCTCTCTGCATCACCATCGCATCCCTCAGCACCTTCCCGGCACGCCAGCGCACCCTCTCCTTCTTTTTCTTCTTTCTTTCCTTTCTTCCTCCCCTCCCTCTCTTCTTCATCTTCCTCTTCCCAGTGCCCACTGCAAGCCCACGCACCCACCTTTTTTTTCCCAGAGTCCTCCACGCCTTCTACTCTCTCCATGCCTTCTGTCAGCGAGTTTTCACTTCAAATCAGACCTCCACCGTTTCAACGTAATCCCCCTCTCTCTATCTTCCTTCCTTTCTATTTGATGCATTGCGTTTAGGGTTTTGAAGAAAATTGAGGTTTTGGCATTTCTAAGTTCTAAAATTTCCTGCATAATGATGGAATGTGAAAGTGAAGATGTGGAATGTTATGCAGAAAACGTTGACTAATTTTTGAATCTTAGATGGTGTAAATACAGAGCGAAGCAATAGCTGCTGTATTCCTTTGGAAATTTGTTCTTTCCTTTATGGAGGAAGGAAAATCTTCTGCTTTTTGGATATTTTTTATGGCTGCAGGGAAAAATTTATCTTTTTTGCTTGTTTTCAATGGATGCGGAGAAATCTTGGGATTCCTCATAAAAGGAGTTTAACTCAATGAAGGTGTACAGAAGAATGAGGGGAAAGACCCCTTTTCAACCTAAAAGGGATTTGTAATTTTGCAGGTTGTAATTTGATTACATAGGAAATTGAGGAGTGATCTAGTGATCCCAGAGGTAGCTCTGATCTTCAATTGATTTGACTTTGCTTTTTTTACGGTTTTGATCCAAGTGCCGTTCTTGTGTACCACTACACCCTAGGATTTTTTTTATCATTACAAGATCAAGGCTGCCGCGGAGGCCGAAGAAGAGAGCGAAGATGATTCAGCGGCAGCTGGATGTGAGCGATTTTGACTCTTGTCTCGTTTTTTGTTGTCTTTGATCTGTTTGTGTTGAAATTGGTTTCTTTACAATCTTTTGTTGGAAATTTGTGAAATTTGATGTAGAATTCTGTGGTTTTTGCAGGAGTTTTTTCCTGGGTTATGGCTGTCCAAGATAACACCTGATACTTACAAAGTTGATGATTTGCCTGAAGCTGGGAAGGTAATTCCTCTCTTTCATACTAATTTTGTTTTGGATGTGGAGAAGATGGAATCCACATTTTAAATTTGAATTCTGCACCTGTTTTCTTCCCCTGTTTTCTATGTATTTGTTTGGTTTGGCTGATGAGAGTCCACAGTTCAAATTCATACCTTTGATAGTTTTCTCCACCTGTTTTATTAAGGTTTGCTTGGATTTTGACACAATCCTCATGTAATTTTCTGTGTGATTGGTTCATAAATGATTCTAAAATTGGTAGGGTTTCATTCTAATTCTTGAAATCCAATATGATAGGATTTCATTCTAAAATTGGTAGGATTTCATAAGGAACCCTTGGATATCTGATGGTGCTAAGTTTCTTTCTAATTATTGATTGCAAGATTTGAGAGGAAATATTGTTTTCTTTGTGAATCACCTTTTTTTTTTAAATCCAATATGATGCTATTGGCTCCAGCAGTGGTTGACAGAATGGGGAAGCATTGCCAGCTGTTATTGTGCAGTGCACTACGACTTACAATTTTAAACTAGTCTTTTAATTCATATGGTGTTGCAGGTTGGAGATCTAGGCCTATCAAAAGTGAAATGTCAGACACTAGTCTCTGGTGGTGTGCGTGGAACACTTCCATGGATGGCTCCAGAGCTTCTAAATGGCAGTAGCAGTTTGGTATCTGAGAAGGTTTGCTGAAGCTCATACTTTTAAATCAACATTTTTAGCCTTCCCCTGCATAAAGACAATGATACTTTGTTGGTTTTCTGATAACTGTGGTTGTCTTTTCAGGTCGATGTGTTCTTTTTTGGGATAGTAATGTGGGAACTTCTCACAGGAGAAGAACCGTATGCAGACTTTCACTATGGAGCCATTATAGGTATTCATTGTTGTTCTTTCCATTTGTTAGAGATTAACCAAACCCTCCTGCATTTGAACCGGCCCTAATCAGCCATATTATACATGTGAGATGTAACCTCTGGTCTGGCTAAGAAATTGTGGAGTCACTCATCAAGTGGGGCTACACATATCAAACAAATGGACAGTTAAGACAAGATAATGGCCCAAATTCAATGTAAACGCCATAGCTTGTATGATTTTGACTTTGACTATGGCAAAGTTGACAAATGATTTTCTTGTAGTCCCTTATATTTATTCACTATTATATTAAATAATTTCTTTTTTTCTTCATATGAACCCATCTAACTAACTTTTTCTTTTTAACGTGAGCAATTCATGATATCTTTATATATCAAGCTGATAGCTTTCTTGGAACGGTATGACTGGATTTTTTGTCCACATGTTCAAGTGAGATGTGCAGAAATGCACTGTAATCTACACATTACTGGTGGATTGCTAATGCAAATTCATATCACTAAATCCTGAGATGAATATGGGTTTGGACCCTGGACTTTTATGACTTCAAATTATCATCTATGAGATCAGAGTTTGAACATATCAGTGTATCATGTGCTTGTAACAGTATGTTGGTTGGATATTTTTTCAAGCTTGTCATGTCCTGTGCTCATTTATTTTTAACATATCTCGATTCTTCCTCATCTGAATTAGTTTTCATGTTTAACATAACATGTTTTTTGTTATGCACAGGTCCCTAACAGATTGTAAAAGAAAACTTGTTTAATATTCATGGTGTAAGTGTGAAGTAAATTATTGAAGTGCTATGGTTGAATGGTGAATGACTTTGTGATGTGTTGGGGCATTGGGTTATTTATATGAAGTTTTTTTTTTATTTTTTTGTTATGTACAGGTACTTAACAGGTTGTAAAAAAAAAATTGAATGTCACATGTACAGGGGAGACTATGCCGAAATTTCGCGAAATCTTTTACATTAGAAATTTTTCTTAGGAACATTTTCATGAAGTTTATGTTAATGTTTGCCATAATGTGTTTATGCTTCTTATTTATCCTTTTTTATTATTGCAGGATGATGTTATTATTGCATACTAGCAGCGAACATAAAGGAAAAATGAAGAAAAAATGTTCAGAAAAGGTAATGAAATGATTACTTTCTGAAAAAACGTCAATGTCCAGCATCACATCAAAGGTAATGTTCGGAAAAGCTTCTGAAATGATTACTTTCTTTGTGAGTTCATTTATGGGTTCTAGTACTCATGTTTTCTATCTCATTGCAGTGGTTCGGGGAAGGTGAGAAGTATGTGAAGGCTATTTTTTCTCTGGCAAGTAAAATTGCTCTTAGTGTTGTTTTTGTTGATGAGGTAAGCTAGTTGCAGCTCATTTTTATATGCATATGATTGGTTCTCTCATTTTACAATGCTTGGATCCTTAAAAGTGAGCAATAAAAAAAATGGATTTCTGATTGGATTCTCTGTTCTGTTAATAATTTGAGATGACTTGAAATGTTCCAATAATATGGGTGTAATTTATCTTCCACAAGTAGGAGTGGTTCCAATTTAGACTTGGGCAGTTTCCCGAAATTGCAAATCAATTGCTACGTGAATTCCAACACTCCCTCTAGGTAGTGCATGAATATCTATTATGCTTATTGCTTAGCTTGGAGAAAGCATCAGATAACTACAATTTTGCAAGTACTCTTTAAGAAAATCTGCCACTTAGATATTTAATCTGAGCATACTCTTGTGATCAGACCATGTTCTTGTTTTTTTCAGGAGGATGCTAAAAAGAATATAATTGTGCAAGAAAAGCAGCTCGTTGCAAAGAATGCTACAACTTAATTGGAGGGCTTTTTCCACCACAACAATTGGTATTAGCTAGCAAAAAACAACATTGGAGAAAATTAAAGCCACAACAAATGTGATGGGGTAGCTCTTTGGTTTTTTTTTTTTTTTTTTTTTTTCAGAAATGGAGTGGATGAAAGTAGTTAAAAGGTTATATGAGGTGGATGTGTGATGTAGTATTGCCATTTTTGGTGTAGTGCACCCATTTAAAGGCCCAAGTGCACTTCATATTTATGATTTAAAAACTTATTTGAAGAGGGATAGCATTGTTGTGGAAATTTCATGAAGAATATTTGAGTTTTTGAGATGATTTGGGCATATAGCTTTTGTCAATCTCTGCTTCCCCAGATTCTAGTAAGCAACCTTGACGATGCTATGTTTGTAGTGTGGAAGATTTGAATGGTTGATCCTTTTCATGTATTTTTTTTCCTTATGATTTAATGACGACACGACAACGATGGAGTTTACTTTCATGTAATGGTAGGTGTAAGGGGTGAACACCCCCCACAGGGAGATAGGCGGGGCCCAGAGCCCCGGGCCTATTGTATACACTTCAGGCGTTAGGGAGTAGCCCCTAGCCCTATTCATGCATTTGTCCCCAGCTGCTGTCAGCCAGGGGGCCTCCCCAGGACTCGAACCCGGAACCTCTCGGTTGAGTGAGGCACCCGGTACCACTTGAGCTACTAGCCCAAGCGGTACCCGAGGTTCACTCCAACCGAAAGGTTGCGGGTTCGAATCCCCGGAGAGGCCCCCGCTTGAAATCCATAGCGGGACAAATCAACAATAGGTCTCCTGACACCCCTGGTGACGAGCCAGGGAACGGTAACCGTGGTGACGAGCCACGGGGGATGGTGACGCCCATACAACCGGAGGTTCTTACACCCCGGTGGGATAAACCTCCCTACAGGTTTCCGGCCTTTTTGTAAGGGGTGAACACCCCCCACAGGGAGATAGGCGGGGCCCAGAGCCCCGGGCCTATTGTATACACTTCAGGCGTTAGGGAGTAGCCCCTAGCCCTATTCATGCATTTGTCCCCAGCTGCTGTCAGCCAGGGGGCCTCCCCAGGACTCGAACCCGGAACCTCTTGTATAAGAGAATTCCGGGGAGGCTCCTGGTACCATTTTTCTTAGAATGAAGATTTTATTACAACATTAAAAAAAAATTAAAGAAGAAGACACAATCAAACAATAATAATTTCAGTAGACAGTGCCCACTTACATGTATGAAAACTCCCTCCATTCCAAAAGAATCTAAGAGTCAATGAAGAATCTGTTAAAATATCATGTTTTTCCTTAAACATTTATTCACAGAGGAAAAACCTCATACCCATAAAATTCCCTACGTTGAAAATCTTGTAGTATCTGAATAAGAAAAATGTTAAAAGAAAATTGAAAAAAGAAGAGGTAAAAAAAAAAAAAATAGCATTTGAGATAGATTCCAATCTTATCCACATTTTCCTTTTCTTTTCTCCACCACCTTTAAAAAAAAAAAAACAAAGAAATCGAAAAAAATTACTCGATTTATTGGACTGTATTAAAACGAAATTTTATTATGTTTAAAATATCAGCATCTACTCAATATAAGAGATTAAAAAAATTATTAGGATCGTATGTGCCAAGTTTGGTTTGTATCCGAGTTCATTTGGGTATAGTAGGGAGGTATTTAGCAATTTCAGATAATTGAGGGGTCTTTTTTATAATTTTAGATTTTTAAGATTATGGTACCATTGGGTAGATATTTTTAATTCCTAAACTTTAGTCTCCTAGATCATCTTGATTCGGATCCTTAAAACCCCTCTAAATCCAAGCTTGGCCCAAAGTCTATTTTAGACAAATTGGAAAATTTCCATTATGTCCCCATCTTTATCCATACATAAAATACATGTACATAATAAATATATATAAGGGTGGGCCCCACAACTTGCATTTTATTGGGCATTTGTGTAGTAAAAAAGTACATCATCTTTCTCTTTTTTTTTTTTAGACATTTTATAAGAGTAGAAATTAGAAAATTCTCATTATGTCCTCATCTTTATCCATATATAAAGTACATATACATAATAAATATATATAAGAGTGGGCCCCACAACTCTCATTTTATTGGCTATGTGTATAGTGAAAAAAGACATCACCTTTCTCTCTTTTATAAGAGTAGATGTTGTGCCCCTTTTAGTTTTGGTCAACCTTCTCACACTGTTCTTGTATGATTGACGTATGATGACATGCCCTATCATGAGCTGTGGTACTAACTTGTGGTCTTCCTTATCAAGTATCTGGACAGCCATGCCTGTCAAATCCTGTCCAGTTGCATATACAGTGTGAATTTATTTTTTTCTCGAAACGGATCCCTCTTTGGACCCATCCAGGGGTTGCCACATGGGAAGATGAGGTTTTTATTCAATGAAGGAGATGGGATTTGACGTATCCTTCGTGTGTTCACCCTTGATTGGTCCAAATAGGGGATTCAGTTTCATTTTTTTTTTTAATTTTAAAATATCAGTGAGAATTTGGATTCAAATCATATTCGATGTACTATATGTTTGATACTTCTCCACCATTTATTCCAATTGTGCCCCTTGATTGGTCCAAATAGGGGATCCGGCTCCATTCTTTCTTTGAAAATTTAAAATACCGATGAGAATCTGTATTCAAATCATCCTCGATGTATTGTATGTTAGATACTTCACCATTTATTCCAATGGTCCAACTGCTCGAATAAGAAATGGATATATATATAGGGAAATATTCAAGTGAGAACTAGTTCTCACATATTATATGATAACTTTTTTGTGGGGCCCAATTGTGGGCCCCATTTGGGGATGAGACCAAGGGGGATGGAAAGATCTATATGAGACCACCCCATGTATCAAGTTTGACCCCAAACCCATGCCCCTAACCCCTTCATCCGTAGCCCACAAGTTTAATGGCTTCATATTCAAAAAAATATTCAACCCTCGATCCAACGGTTCGGTCCATTTGGATGTGTGCCAATCTTTGGGATTAGTGACTATCAAAGGGTTTCCTATTGGTTGCTAGGTTTGGATGGATTGCTGGTTGGGCCCCACAAAAAAGTTCTCACATAATATGTGAGAACTAGTTCTCACTTGAATATTTCTCTTATATATATATATATATAAAGCTGAATAAGCTCGGACAATGTAAGTTCTGCTAGAGATATAAAGTGAGGGAGTGGTATAAATCCATTGGTTTGTTTGGTATTGAGTTCTCTTTCTATTATTTTTTAATCGATTTTACATATTGATATTTTTTAACAACTTATTAGATTTCTTTTCATTAATTTGTTTCAGTTTGGACCACATTTGATGTTAATGGTTAGATTGACAGTTCTCATTTATGAATACAGGTGGTCTTATTTGGATTCCAAAGATAGAGGTACTAATTTTCAAAGAGGTACCGACTTTCACATAATGATGATTATTATTGTAGTGTGGGATGATTATTATTGCAGTGTGGTTGCTATTTGATGTGCTAGTTTCTTAAGTCTAATTTATTTTTTTTATCACATGTTTGAAAATTCAAAGTTGATTTCTTGAGGATCTTTTAATGCAAGGCATTTTCTTTTTTGCTATTGTTAGTATGAAGAAAGTACAATTAGATAATTTTTGACATTCTCAACTGGCCGTTGCCCATCCGAATCAAATGAAGATTGTGTGTGTGTGTCACTGACAACAAGAATGATTTTAAATGATTTTATGTAGGAGCAAACTCAAGTATAAGCTTTTGGGGGAAGTTTACCCCGGGGACTTGGGTCCGCTTCCAAAACACTGACCAAAATTTTAGATCCACTGCTAAAATCTACATAAGAATACTTGATCTGCCCTCAAGAATCCATATGAAAATCCTGCATTTACCCTAAAATTCAATTACTTATTTGGGTATGCACCAGTCAAATGAAAGTCCTGAGCCACAGGCTATTCTATGGGTCCGGATATTTCAAAGGTCTGAGGCGAGGAATTCATGAGATAGTTAAGACTTAAAAGAGGAATTCATATTGAAAGATGTAGTTATAATCAAGATTTTCGATACAAGTACATATATCAGGGGAGCGTTTACACTTAATGAACTCAAAATGTTAATCTTCCATGCATGTATCGATGCACTTGGCTGTCAAGGTCAACTATTAGATCTAGCCAAAACAGAACCCGACAGCAGGTAGGGCAAAATCGAAAAGAGAAGAACCAGACCTAGGAAAAGCAGGGAGAGTAGGTAAAAAGGGTAGGAGATCGAAGCAACGCGGAAAGAATCATAGCAAAAGGAGAAATAGGTCCTAGCAACACGGAAATAGATCCTAAGAATTATTATTAGCTGTTGATTGAAGCAAAATTTTCCTCAATGCTAACATTCATTCTTTCATGTAGAAAGTGGTTGATCTTAACTACAACATGTGAAATATGTTTTTCATATTTTTTTTTTGGGTAGAAACAAGTGATATATATCAACTACAAACAAAAAACATCATTCTCGAACCACACAATGACAATATATAAAACCCCAAGTAGAGCATAAAAGCAAACTTGGCTATAAAAAAAAAAAAAAAAAAAGCCCTTATTGTTAAGAGCCAACGCAGCTAACAACAACATCAACATCAGTAGTTGGATAAGAGCGATAAAAACAACGATGATGATAATGATATATAAAATCACATGTAGAGTGTTTTTTATTTTTTATTTTTTATTTTTTTTGTGCTAAAATGCAAAATTGTATATCGAAAAGGAAGGACGGCTTGGAGAGACCGCGAGAGAGCTGCAAATCTTTGGACCTCCGGAAGCTCATGTCCAAATGAAAGACAAACTCAGAAGATAAAGTCATATACGTCTCATTTGCAGCGGGCAAACAAGATAAAGTCATACATTTTCCTAGGGCAAACAATATAAAGTCATATACTGATATTGTTGTTGTTGTTGTTTTTTATGTTGTTTATTTTTATTTTTATTTTTTATTTAGGAGTTTTGACGAATTAGTCCCTCTTAAGTTCCCCGAGATACTAACGAAAGACTTCAAAATGTAAAAAAGGTCTTTTGCCTCCAGTCAAAAGTCATTTTCCACGATTCCGCCCAAAATCGATCCATGATCTTATTTGGGATTTTGTTCCAAATGTTTTTTTTTTATTTTTTTATGGTTTTTATCTTCTCGCCATATATTGAGTTTAGGAAAACGAAATTCATATTTAGTAATCATTCAATGGAAGCTATAAATTTTTGAATTTTTGTTTTTATAAATTCTAAAAAAAAAACACCACAAATGTCATGGAATGTATCAGTTTTACTGAAGATAGCAACGAAAATGTGTTTTTGCCCTTAAACATTTATTTAGTTTTGAAAAATAAAACCCACATTTGATAATCATTCTGTGTGAGCTATAAAACCTTTGGATTTTCTTTTTATGAGGTATGCAAATTAAATCCTGGTCTAGTACGGACGTGCATGGCGTAAAGCCTCAATTTCATCCAACATGGTCACTGGTCGGTGTGAACGTGAATGGCGTATCTGGATCTGGATTTGTTTATATATGGAGGCCTGAATCTAGTTTCACGTCCAACGAGTATCTGCATTAGGGATCGGATAAATTCAAAGACAGAGATTATGAGAGAAGATAGTACGTGGGCCTAATGGGGTCTAAAAATCATATCAATTAAGGACAAAAGTGGGGACTCTAAAATAAGCAGTGTAATTTAAGCTATGACGACTCTCAAATGGCAAAAGAATCGAATTGCTTGTTCTTAAAATGTGTCTTCTAAAAAATAGACATGGTCGATTCTGGCTTAAGTCATCAAGTAAGAACAGGCAATGATCTGGATCCAAAACTAAAAACTGTTGGAATAAAACTTCTCCCATATCCAGAATCAGGTTTCATACCCTTCTTCGATCAACTGTAGCTTTGCAATGCCCTAATTATCAATCAACGGTTATAAAAGTGGGCGGTTGGGCTGAGTTTGATAAAATAACAGCTCTCGGGACAGCTTAATTAAATGAGAACTACCCAAATGATGATGTGAATCTCCTTAGAACTAAATAATCCGAACGTGTTGAAGAAAGCCCCAGATGAATTGGACAGCCACGTTGGCAAGGATAGGAACATGGAAGAAACCGATATAAATGGATGCCTGTTTGGACCAAACAGGGAAAGGGGGGGCTACATGGGGAGGAGATGTCAAATTAGCTACATCCCATCTCCTTCAATTTTTAAAAAAATCCTCTCCTCCATGTGGCACACCCTTTTTGTCTAAACATTTGGTCCAAACAGGGTCCACTTCCAAAACAAGGGAATTTTAAGATCTATGTCTCACTGGCATCCGACCCCCTCAAGACACCTCACCGCCTCTCAACTGAAAAATGGGTGATAGACGAGAAACTGAGAGGGCAAGGGTAGACTTGGAACGATCCTAAAAATTGTGTGGAGTTGGACTTATCCCAAGTAACTTTTTTGGGAAATTCTATACGCACCCATATTTTCGCTGAACACACCTATCTTTTAGAAGAAAAAAAATTTCACATGAAAAAAAAATGTGGGTATGCCCAGCAAAAGTGATGAGTGCGTGTAGAATTTCCCAACCCCTTTATGTTTTTGTAGTTATGGTGGCACATTCTCATTCCCTTGAAGCAGTCAAAACAGGGGATTCAGAGTAAGCTCGTGCATATCCCATAGTCAGGGTCACAAATCAATGTCACGAGAAAACGACAAAGTAAACAGTAAACCACAACGTAAACTGTTGGTTCTTTCCATTTAAAATTAGAGTTCTTCTTGTTATGATCAATGGGATTTTTATTCAATTGCTCCTTTTGTATTATTTTACCTTCTATTATTCACATTTATCCACTTATGTGCGGAAGGCATTCCACAGTTATTAACCGTAACCGAACCATTTAATATGGTTAACTGCGGTTACGGTTTCATACTGTTTTTGTGGATACGGTTACGGTTTTCAAAGACAGAAAGCCATGGTTACGATTCGGTTAACGGTTTTTCCAAATTGACCAGTTAACCGAACCGTTATACCACTAATCTAAACGGGTGAATGTAATAATTAAAATACTTGATTTAGGGCCTACTTAGTTGCATATAATTATTTTATTATTGCATTCTAAGTAGTATATTCCTATAATTAAGGAAGAACAACATTGAAAAAATAAAGATAAAAATACACAAATAGCTGCAAAAAAAAAAAAAAAAAACCCTCTCCTTTGGAAGAAAATAAATATCAAGCCATCACCTTAGTAAATCCATTCACTGAAGATAGATCATAACAAATTAAATCTCATAATAGTGAGTATCCTACTTCCCTCTACCATATATTGTTATAACCCTTCACCGCTTCAATATTCCTCCCATTTTATCCAGAATTCTTCTAAGTTTGAATACAGGCCCCAACAGTTTAATTTTGTCTTGACCTTATGGCTAGCTCGTTGTGACATGTGCGCCCAAAATTTTTGAGAGTACCTACCGGCTTTGGTAGCAAATCCAGCCGGGTTCTTCTGCCACGCCCGACCTGAGTAGGTACATCCGCATGAATCACGAGGGAAACGATAAATTTTATTATAATTGTTGTGTTAGCAAATTTGACTTCTTCTATGAAACTATTTTGACTATTCATCTGTATTAGTCCATAATTGGTCTCCATTTACACCCAATCCAATCTTTGACTTGTGTTGTCCGATCAATCATGTTGTATTTTCTATTACTTGAGTCTGGTGTTCTGGAATGTTGTGCTGCCTTTTCGTTTTGGTCAACCTTCTCACGCTGCTTTCGTATGATTGACGTATGATGACATGCCGTGTCATGAGCTGTGTACTAACTTGTGGTCTTCCTTATCAAGTATCTGGACAACCAAGCCTGTCCAGTTACATATACAGTATCTGAATGTATTTTTTCTGGAAACGGATCCCTCTTTGGACCCATCGAGGGGTAGCCACATGGGAAGATGAGATTTTTATTCAATGAAGGAAATGGGATTTGACATATTTTTCATGTGTTCGCCCCTTGATTGGTCCAAATGGGGATTCGGTTCCTTTTTTTTTAATTTTAAAATACCGATGAGAATTTGGATACAGATCATCCTCAATGTACTATATGTTTGATACTTCTCCACCATTTATTCCAATTGTGTCCCTTGATTGGTCCAAATAGGGGATTTGGCTCAATTCTTTCTTTGAAAATTTAAAATACCGATGAGAATCTAGATTCAAATCATCCTAGATGTATTGTATGTTAGATACTTCACCATTTATTCCAATGGTCCAACTGCTCGAATAAGAATTGGATATATATATATATATATAAAGTTGAATAAGCTCGGACAATGTAAGTTCTGCTAGAGATATAAAGTGAGGGAGTGGTATAAATCCATCCATTTGTTTGGTATTGAGTTCTCTTTCTATCATTTTTTTAATCGATTTTACATATTGATATTTTTTAACAACTTATTAGATTTCTTTTCATTAATTTGTTTCAGTTTGGACCACATTTGATGTTTATGGTTATATTGACAGTTCTCATTTATGAATACAGGTGGTCTTATTTGGATTCCAAAGATAGAGGTACTAATTTTCAAAGAGGTACTGACTTTCACATAATGATGATTATTATTGTAGTGTGGGATGATTATTATTGCAGTGTGGTTGCTATTTGATGTGCTAGTTTCTTAAGTCTAATTTATTTTTTTTATCTCATGTTTGAAAATTCAAAGTTGATTTCTTGAGGATCTTTTAATGCAAGACATTTTCCTTTTTGCTATTGTTAATATGAAGAAAGTACAATTAAATAATGCAAGACATTCCCAATCAAATGAATATTTTGTGTGTTTGTGTCAATGAAAATAGGAATGATTTTAAATGATTTTATGTAGGGGCGAATCCAAGTATAAACTTTTGGGGGAAGTTGCCCCCGGGGGATTGGGTCCCCTTCCAAAAGACTTACCAAAATTTTAGGTCCACTGTTAAAATCCACATAAAAATACTTGATCTGCCCTCAAGAATCCATATGAAAATCCTGCATTTACCCCAAATTCAATTACGTATTTGGGTATGCACCCATGAAATGGAAGTCCTGAGTCCACAGCTTAGTTTATGGGTCCGGATATTTCAAAGGTCTGAGGTGAGGATTTCATGAGATAGTTAAGACTTAAGATGATGATTTGAATAAAAAAAAAGGGATAAATAAAAAGAATAATGAACCGGACAAAATACTTGTCGTCCTCTTGAATGTTTTTTCGTTTCATATGGCAAGTGATGAAAATGACAGCATCTAAAAACACAAATAAAAATATTGAAAAAAAAAAATTACCACGGTTTTGTTTGTCTCATTTGTTGAAATGGTCATGCGCTGGCCAGAGCAGTTATTGCTATGTAAGCGTGTAAATAGTTTGTCCCTCTCCACCACCATAAATTGCCATTGACAGCAGACCCAACTCAACCATGGAATTGGCTTCCTCATTTCAAGTTATTGCTGGGTTTGTTGTCTTGTTCTTTTTCTACAATCTATGGCATGGAAAGAAGAACAAGGGAACCAACAAAAAGCAGGCACCTGAACCAGCTGGTGGGTTGCCAATAATTGGTCACCTTCATCTGTTAGGTGGAGGTAAACCTCTCTATCGGGTCCTCGGAGCCATGGCAGACAAGCTTGGGCCTGTCTTCATGCTTCGACTCGGCGTCATCCGCATGCTCGTAGTGAGCACTAGTGAGGCAGCCAAGGAATGCTTTACCACCAACGACCAGGCCCTAGCTAGCCGCCCTACATACGCTGCAGGGAAGTATTTGGGCTACGACTTTGCCTTCTTGGGCTTTTCACCCTATGGTCCCTACTGGCGTGAGGTGCGAAAGATAGCCACGATCGAGCTGCTTTCCAACCGCCAGCTTGAGCTGCTCAAGCATGTCCGAGCCGCCGATATCGACATGTGCATGAAGGATCTATACGGTGCATGGGCAAGTAACGGGAATCGACCCGTGAAAGTGGAAATGAAGCAACAGTTCATTGATGTAACGTTTAACATAGTTGTGATGATGATTGCAAGGAAGCGGTACTTCGGCAAGAACATTAGTGGTGATGAAAATGAGGCAAGGCAGTTCCAGAAAGCTATTGAAGAGCTGCATCATCTAGCTGGGATGATCCTCTTATCGGATTCCCTTCCGTTTCTCAAGTGGTTGGATTTGGGAGGACACGAACGGGCCATGAAGAAGACTTTCAAGGAGTTGGACTCTATAGTGGCTAGCTGGTTGGAGGAGCACCGTCAGATGAGACTCTGCGGTCAAGTGGAGGGGAAGGAGGACTTCATGCATGTGATGCTGTCTACAGTCGAAGGTGCCAAGTTCTCTGTTTACGATCAGGATACCGTGTCTAAAGCAATCCCTTTGGTATGTTATTTTCCCTGTTTGTTTTTAAACTGAACGCCCAAACTCCCACACCATAGCGGCAGGACACATACACCCTCCATGACTCAATGACAGGCCGAATCACTTCTGTCCTTGGTGTAAATTACTCTGTTTCCAACTTGGATAGGAAGTTCTACCAAAAAAAAAAACTTGGATAGGAAGAAAATAAGATAGAGAAAGACAAAGATGGTACGTCTTCGAAAGTAGGATTGGTGGGATGGTGGGACCCACTCCTTAACCCTGGTTCAGATAATCTCCGTATAGAGGGGTATGTGGGAGAAGATAAGGCACAAAAGCAGAGGCGGACCCATGTTAATTTGACCTGGGGCGGTCGCTCCCCATCGAATTTCAAATACCTCTTAAAATCGTATTGGGCATTGGCCCACGCACCACATGACTAAAATCGCTGCCCCATGTCAAAAGGGATGGAACGAAAAAAAAACCCTAACTCCTTTGTCGACCTTCCCACCTTCCCTCTTCCATCGACTTCAACGGTTCGATCTGTACCCTTATTCGTTCAAGTGCACGGATCTCTCATACTTTTCATTGGGCATCTTTGAGGATCATTGAGCTTCAGGTATATCTCCCTCTCCCTCTCAGTCGCCTCTCTCTCCCTCTCCTTTTCTGCCGCCTCTCTTTGTGGGACATGAACATCCATTTTTAATGGTTTCCATGTCGCCTATCTCTCCCTCTCCCACTATTTTCTTTGATTTCATTCATTATTTTGGGCGTTGCACAAAGAAGTTAGGGTTCTTTTTGTTTGATTTTTGTTTCATGGTTAGGGTTTAGGTTGTTTTGATTTAGGGCCATTTATTTATGATATTCTTTATTACATTACCTGATTTTGGTTTTTTTTTTTTAATATCTTGTGTTCTTGTTTGATTTATGAATGAGTGAGAGATTTGTGGGCTGTTATTGAATGTTCCTACCTCATAATTTACTTCAATACAAGGGATAAGGTCACATGATACGGGAAGATTATCAGTAGATTGTGCAAAGATGACACCAACACCTCCTACTGCGTGAATGGCAAAAGCCGCATCTTCTATTGTCTGTTTGGGAAACAGCGGATGACCTTCCCTGCAGCTAATGTAGCATATTTGACACTACCATATTGACAGTCCTGGCTGTTAAGCCAAGTTGATATAGTAAAATATTTTGCGTCTCTTTATATGGAATACATTTTTTCTTTTATTATTGTTGATGTGAAAAAATTCTAATAAAAGTTTAGCCCCACCTAAACGAAAATCCTGGGTCCGCCTCTGCACAAAAGCCTTCCGAATTGGAACACTCAACCTCCCAATACAATCTATACAACCGCTTATTCTATAAGCTTAAGCTAATAAAAATCGGTGTAACAATATATATTAAGGTTATAAGATGATACACTAATGATGATCTTGCCATAAGAGGAGCAGCCAAAATATAAATATTGTCCTCCAACAAACGCTCCATTTTGTGCGATTGCATCTGATGGGTTTAAGATCAGCGGTACTAATTTTAAATATAAATCAATTAGTGAGTTCCCCATTTAAATTCAAACCTCAGAACACTAGCACACTAGTTCTCATCACTGAGCCAAAATTTACTTCTTTTTATATAAAAATTGAAAAATATTTCAAAAGAAGAGAAAAACAAAACATCCAATACATTCACAGTACTTCTAAGATTATAGGAATGTGAGAAAACGAGATTTCATCAAAATATTTAGCCCCTTTAGAAATATCTGAAATAATTGGGATTAATTAGCATCCCATCATCATAATGCCCACAATAAGATTGATGATGTACAAAACACAATTTGATTCTCTGTTTTTTTACCCCCATTTTAACGGCATGTTTTAAATCTTTACAATCTAATGGTGAGGATAGCTAAAATTGGAGTCAAAGATTTTGCTTGGTGTTGAAACAGGGGTACAAACACTAGTAGAAAAAGGACTTTTAGCGGCCGCCAAACGCCGTCGCTAAAAGTCCACTGGCGGTCGCTAATAGTCTTTAGCGACCGCGTAGCGACCGCGAACGAGGGGCCGCGGAAGCTTCGTCGCTAATAGTATTAGCGACCGCCATATGGCGGTCGCTAATACTATTAGCGACCGCCAGCGACGACAGTCAAAAAACAAAAAATTTTATTTTTTTTAATTTTTAAATTATTAGCGACCGCCATTAGCGGTCGCTAAATCCACTATTAGCGACCGCCAATGGCGGTCGCTAATAATTTAAATTTTTTAAAAAATGGACCATTAGCGACCGCCAGTGGCGGTCGCTAATAGTATTTTTTTTTAATTATTTTTTTTTTTTTTTTTTTTGCTAATTTTTCCTGCTTTTTATACCTGTACATGAATGTATACCTGTATATGAATATATTATATCAAACCACGAAATCAATTAAAAATACTAATACCAAAACAAAGTCTTATATTAATGATATTTAAAACATTACAAAAGGTCCAAATATTACAAAAGTTTCCACAAATTATATTCATTACAAAAATAAACAAATTGTCTGAGGAGGCTGACGAGATCGATCCGATGCTCTCAAACCTGAAGAGAAAAAGGAAAATAAATATTAATTGGCAATTATAAAAATTGGCAATATAAAGTAAAAACGAAAAAAATGAAAAAATAAAATTAAAATTTTGAAAGTTAAACCTACGTTTCAAGTCTACGGGCAATCCGGGAGTTGGAATCTCAAGCCGTCAGTTCCAGCAAGTCATGAATGACTATAGGCCCGTGTCCGTCCAGTTTTACGGGCACCGGAGCCCGTTTGCCCGTTTTGGGCGCTCGGAGGTCGATTTACTAAGTTTTAACTTAACGTTTTAACTTAAAACTACGTTTCGACACTACGGGCAATCCGGGAGTCGGAATCTCGAGCCGTCAGTTCCAGCAGATCATGAATGACTATGGGCCCGTGCCCGTCCAGTTTCACGGGCACCGGAGCCCGTTTTCCCGGTTTGGGCGCTCGGAGGCCAATTTACTAAGTTTTAACTTAAACCTACGTTTCGACACAACGGGCAATCCGGGAGTCGGAATCCCGAGCCGTCAGATCCAGCAGTTCATGAATGACAAAGGGCCCGTGCCCGTCCAGTTTCAGAGGCACCGGAGCCCGTTTGCCCCGTTTGGGCGCTCGGAGGCCAATTTACTAAGTTTTAACTTAACGTTTTAACTTAAACCTACGTTTCGACACTACGGGCAATCCGGGAGTCGGAATCCCGAGCCGTCAGTTCCAGCAGGTCATGAATGACTATGGGCCCGTGCCCGTCCAGTTTCAGGGGCACCGGAGCCCGTTTTCCCGTTTTGGGCGCTCGGAGGCCAATTTACTAAGTTTTAACTTAACGTTTTAACTTAAACCTACGTTTCGACAGTACGGGCAATCCGGGAGTCGGAATCCCGAGCCGTCAGTTCCAGCAGATCATGAATGACTATGGGCCCGTGCCCGTCCAGTTTCACGGGCACCGGAGCCCGTTTTCCCGGTTTGGGCGCTCGGAGGCCAATTTACTAAGTTTTAACTTAACGTTTTAACTTAAACCTACGTTTCGACACTACGGGCAATCCGGGAGTCGGAATCCCGAGCCGTCAGTTCCAGCAGGTCATGAATGACTATGGGCCCGTGCCCGTCCAGTTTCAGGGGCACCGGAGCCCGTTTTCCCGGTTTGGGCGCTCGGAGGCCAATTTACTAAGTTTTAATTTAACGTTTTAACTTAAACCTACGTTTCGACACTACGGGCAATCCGGGAGTCGGAATCCCGAGCCGTCAGTTCCAGCAGGTCATGAATGACTATGGGCCCGTGCCCGTCCAGTTTCACGGGCACCGGAGCCCGTTTGCCCGTTTTGGGCGCTCGGAGGCCAATTTACTAAGTTTTAACTTAAACCTACGTTTCGACACTACGGGCAATCCGGGAGTCGGAATCCCGAGCCGTCAGATCCAGCAGTTCATGAATGACAAAGGGCCCGTGCCCGTCCAGTTTCAGAGGCACCGGAGCCCGTTTGCCCCGTTTGGGCGCTCGGAGGCCAATTTACTAAGTTTTAACTTAACGTTTTAACTTAAACCTACGTTTCGACACTACGGGCAATCCGGGAGTCGGAATCCCGAGCCGTCAGTTCCAGCAGGTCATGAATGACTATGGACCAGTGCCCGTCCAGTTTCAGGGGCACCGGAGCCCGTTTTTCCGGTTTGGGCGCTCGGAGGCCAATTTACTAAGTTTTAACTTAACGTTTTAACTTAAACCTACGTTTCGACACTACGGGCAATCCGGGAGTCGGAATCCCGAGCCGTCAGTTCCAGCAGGTCATGAATGACTATGGGCCCGTGCCCGTCCAGTTTCAGGGGCACCGGAGCGCGTTTTCCCGGTTTGGGCGCTCGGAGGCCAATTTACTAAGTTTTACTTTAACGTTTTAACTTAAACCTACGTTTCGACACTACGGGCAATCCGGGAGTCGGAATCCCGAACCGTCAGTTCCAGCAGGTCATGAATGACTATGGACCCGTGCCCGTCCAGTTTCACGGGCACCGGAGCCCGTTTGCCCGTTTTGGGCGCTCGGAGGCCAATTTACTAAGTTTTAACTTAAACCTACGTTTCGACAGTACGGGCAATCCGGGAGTCGGAATCCCGAGCCGTCAGTTCCAGCAGATCATGAATGACTATGGGCCCGTGCCCATCCAGTTTTAGGGGCACCGGAGCCCGTTTTCCCGGTTTGGGCGCTCGGAGGCCAATTTACTAAGTTTTAACTTAACGTTTTAACTTAAACCTACGTTTCGACACTACGGGCAATCCGGGAGTCGGAATCCCGAGCCGTCAGTTCCAGCAGGTCATGAATGACTATGGGCCCGTGCCCGTCCAGTTTCACGGGCACCGGAGCCCGTTTTCCCGGTTTGGGCGCTCGGAGGCCAATTTACTAAGTTTTAACTTAACGTTTTAACTTAAACCTACGTTTCGACACTACGGGCAATCCGGGAGTCGGAATCCCGAGCCGTCAGTGCCGGAAGTACTTTCTTGAGCTTCTACATTTATAAGTTTCCAGCTTTTTAAGTTTCAAAATCTATAAGTTTCTAAAACAACTTAAAAGATTTCTATACAAGTTGAAATCTGGAATTAAAAAAATAATTATACCTGGTCAGGATCGGTCGAGGATGCTGGATCGTGACTGCCCTCTCCAGCCGAGTCATGTCTCGCCCTGTGGCCGCTGCCAGCGTCTGGTGCCTGTAATTATTTATTATACAGCAATAAATAATTAAAAAAACATAAATATTGACACATCAATGACATAATTAACAATTTAAACATAAATAATTATTTCTTACTAACCTCAGTAGTGGGTGGCGGGTCTGATGCGATCGGGCCGCGACTCTGTGATAGACGAGCCTCCAGCTCTGCTATATCAGATCTCCACTCGGCCCTCATCTCTGCCCTGACCCGCGCCTCCATGGACTGCAGCAATTGCTGGACCTCCTGATCTGTATGGAGGCGTCGGCCCTGGGAGGAGCTGGCACCGGATGACTCTGCTCGCGCGATGTGCGAGCGTGGAATGCCCGTCCCATATGTGAGCGTGTATCCGTGCCCGTCCCGGCCAATGACATCATGGAATATCGCATCCCTCCGAGATGGCAAACTGCGCTCCTCCTCAGGCAAGTCCTCCAGACGTGACTGAAACAGGGCCTGCGTAATTGATTCATTTAATATACTATCATGCATAACAAGACATGGTAATAGACAGATAATATAAGCGGTTCAATATAAAAACTTACGATGATAGCTGCAACCTCCGGGTGGCGAGGATCTCGAGAACGCATCCAGACAGACATCCTGTCGACCGGACCGCCCTCGGTCCGCAACTGTTTGGTGGAGTCATATTATTAGTATAATATCATACAAAATGATAACAATATAAATTACATGTACGGTCTAACTTTTTACCTCGTGGCGGACCTGCGTGATATGTCGAGTCCCCAACCTGTGTGCGGGACCCTGCATTGCGCGGTTCCGCGCATTGGTATCGGCCTGTCTCTGTTTCAACATTTATCAATGAATTTTTGTTAGTTACGTTAGTCATTAGTAAATTGTTAAAATTAAATTAAAATAAAATATAAGTTTCTCACCCGAGCCTCCTCGCTCGTCCAGTACCGGACGAGCTGAGTCCACTGATCCGAAAGAACACCCCTCGGAACTCTCGATAGTATGTCTGGGGCATCCTCGTGTGGCTTCCAGTGCTGCATCTTTATTTTATTTTTGTGATCTTTCCACATTTTTCTACACTTAGACATGCACACTGGCCGGAATAGCTCAGGACATGCCCTCACATTGTCCTGAAAAGGACAAATAATTTTTCATTAGGTTATGATTTAAATTGACACATCCTGTTGAGAAATGTTAACTTATTACCTTAACCTGCTGCCAAACACGGTCTAGTGTATCCACCGGGAATGCCTCCCAGTCAAGTGTAGTCAAAGGGAATGCATATGGATCCCGGACCATATGTCCCAACTGACTGATGAGCTCCCTAGCATGCGGACCCACCGGATGCCAGCTCTCATCAAACTCCACATCAATGGGATTACCGGAATTCCACGTCCGGATCCCTCTGGCAACGCCTCTCCCCCTGCTGGAAGATGGGCCTGTGCTCATAGAATCTATTCAAATTAGAGATAATCTAATTGAATTTAAATAAATTAATTTGCTAGAATTAAAATCTCGAACTATATAAACGTGTACCTGTCTGTGAAGCTGATGTCTCACTAGGCTGGGAGGTCGATGGCCTACTCGGTGGGGCCATCTCACTAGACTGGGAGGTCGATGGCCTAGAGGGTGGGGCCATCTCACTAGGCTGGGAGGTCGATGGCCTAGAGGGTGGGGCCATCTCACTAGGCTGAGCGACACCCTGTGCAGGAGTAGGGTCCCCAGCTAACATCCTTGATGCGAAATCGAAAACCGTTGACGTCACAAGTTGTGTAACGTCGGGCCGTTCTGAAGGGACCATCAGCTAACTGATTCATTTCATCGGTCAAATTAAGATCGCTGGTTCTTCGTAAATTACACACCTACGCAATGCATGTAATCACTGAATATCACTACATGAAAGTAATATGACAAGAACAAGTTAAATTTGTCCTAATGATTGAATACGTACGTGATTCTTGAACCATTCGTGAAATGACCTATAATGGGACTGATGAATTTCAGGAGCTGTAGCACGAGGCATGTCCCGTTTAAGCTCATCGATATGTGTCCTGCGATGCATAACACGTGTTAATGACAACTACGATAATTTAGGCAAGAAATTGACAAATTACAGTTATGAATGAGTGATAACTTACTGAGTCAAAGGCACAACAGATGGGGTGTTGAACAACACCCACCGGTGAGCTTGAATCCACTCAATATTGTTGAGCTCAAATGGCGTGCCCTCCCCAACTGGACCATCATTAATCCGCGAGGGCCTGGTTAACTTTGTTTCAATATTATCATTGAGATATGTTGCGCAGAAATTTGTGCACTCATCCATCAAATACCCCTTAGCTATGGATGCCTCTGGACGAGCTCTATTACGAACATACCTCTTCAATGTGTTCATGTACCTCTCGATCGGATACATCCATCTGAATTGGACGGGGCCGCCAAGCAGGGCTTCACTGGTTAAGTGTATGGTCAAGTGAACCATGACATCGAAAAATGCAGGTGGAAAGATTTTTTCTAGATGACACAATGTCACAGCAATCCTCTCTTGCAGACCATTCAACTCATCAATTCGTTGAACTCTAGAACAGGTTGTCTGAAGAAGTTGCTAACTTCAATCAATGGCGCTACAACATTCTTAGGCAAACAGTTCCGTATGGAGATAGGCAGCAACTGTTGAATGAGAATATGATTGTCATGACTCTTCAGACCCTGTAATGTTCTTTCTTTCATGTTCACACGCTTAGCGATATTCGAACAGTACCCGTCTGGAACCTTGACACCCTTCAGAACAGAGAGGAAGACATCTTTCTCAACTTTACTCATCGTGTACTGCGCAGGAGGCATGTACGCCTTGTTGGACTCTCTCATCTGCAAGTGCAACGGTTTTCTCAAGCCCATTTCTTCCAAGTCACGACGTGCATTGACACCATCCTTCGACTTCCCTTGAACACCGAGAATGGTCCACAATATATTATCACATACGTTCTTCTCGATGTGCATAACATCTAAGTTGTGCCTCAGTAAGTTATCTTTCCAGTATGGTAGATCGTAGAAAATACTTTTTTTCTTCCAATTATGACTTCGCCTTCTATTTGCACGGGTAATCGAAGGAAGCGGGAGGGCCAGTAAATCTTGAAAATCATACACGGTACGTACTTGCTCCTGCTCCAGCTGTGACAACAAATCAACTCCCGTCATTTTTCGAGGTGCTGGACCATATTCTCGAGTGCCGTCAAATGACACTCTGTCCTTCCTGAACCTGTGCAATGGAGGTAGAAAACGTCTATGACCCGTGTATGCCCATTTTCTGCCGTGCTTCAACCAAGTTGACTTCTTCTCCTGATTGCAGCAAGGACATGCAAACTCTCCCTTTGTGCTCCAGCCCGACAAGTTAGCGTAAGCAGGGAAGTCATTGATTGTCCACAATAATGCGGCGCGGAGTTTAAACATTTCATTGCTTTCGGCATCAAATGTCATCAGACCATCAACCCATAATTCCTTCAATTCATCAATCAAAGGTTGCATATATACATCAATCTTGTCCCCTGGTCCTCGTGGTCCATCTATAAGTGTGGATAGGATCAGAAAAGGTTGCTTCATACACATCCATGGCGGGAGATTATAAGGCACCAAAACAACTGGCCACGTACTGTGATTTGCCCCAGTCATGGATCGGAATGGACTAAAACCATCTGCAGCCAAACCAAGCCGCACATTGCGACAATCCAAGGCAAAGTCTGGGTTCCTCCGATCGAAGTCTTTCCACGCTGGGGAATCTGCTGGATGGATTAACTTACCATCGTTCCTGCTGTTCTCGGCATGCCATCTCATCAGTTTAGAAATCTTTGATGACATAAAAAGCCGCTTCAGCCTGGGCTTAAGTGGGAAATATCTCACTTGCTTTACTGCCACATGTTTGCCACGATTGATAACACTTGTAGAACAATTCTGACGATTGTGACCAACCCCGTCCTCTTTCCATCTCGATGACTGACAGACAATGCACATATCAAGATGGGCATTCTCATTTTTAAACAACATACAATTGTTTGGACATGTATCAAAAGTCTCATACGTGAAGCCTAAATTTTCAGTTAACTTGCGGGCCTGATAGTAGGACTCAGCAACTTTTGCACCAGACGGGAGCGCTCGATGCAACAACTGGAGGAGCATATCAAAGGACGTGTCAGACCACTGATTCAATGCCTTCAAATGCAGCAACTCAACAATAAAGGACAATTTACTGAAGTCCTTGCATTCGGGATACAATTCTGTCTGTGCATCGTCTAGAATTTCAAAATATCTCATGGCTTCTTCATCGGCACCGGAGCGAGGATTACTCCCACCCGCGCCGTCAGTCTCACAGCTTGTGTATTCAGGTGCCAACCCGCATGCGATATCATTTAGCATCGCGATCATCGGATCAGTCTCTGACATATCATCCACCTCAACTTCATCTCTAGCCCGTTTGCGACATGAAACATACTCTTCTCCATGTCTTATCCAATTCTTGTACTGCTTCAAGAATCCGTTCAGAATCAGATGCTCTCGGACAAGCTCTCTTCTGTAATAATAACGATTCGCACATTTTCTACATGGACAACTGATGAACTCATTGTCAAACCCATTGGTAAATTCCATGAACTGGTTAATCCCCTCCATGTATTCCCTGGACATCCTATTCGGTAAATCAATCCAGCTCTTGTCCATCTCGGTAACTATTTCTGTGGAAATCTAAAATGATTGCAGTACAATTAGCCGAAGGTACCGTGCATCATGCAAAATCACCTATCCATAAACTGCGAACTCCTTACTACAGGGTGGTTGGTCCTATCCCATTCGAGAATGCACGATCCAACTTGTACTCAACAACTCGAATGCTTCGTCCCCTAGTCAGACAAAATTTCGGCAGCATGTCCGCGTGGTTCTCCAAGTACACGACACAGATACAACATCAGTCGTACCTATGTATGTACTCAGAGAACAATGGGACGTCAACCGAAACTCTATCTAACATCGGACTTGCATGAGCCATTGAGTATAAGATGGATAATTGCATTCCCAAACTGTCCGAACTGGACAATTCAAGAATCGCATACGACAAAGTTCGAATGTACATCACAAGAACAACGAATCTAGTCAAAGACCCAATCCGTCGCGTCAAGGATTACCGAACAGATGTCGTACACAATTCTCGAACGGGTTCTAAGTTTCACTAATGCATGCAAATGAATAAAAGTTTAACATCAGGCCATATCAAACCAAATTAATCGATACCATCAAAACCAGATACATCCAGTTTAACACAAATCGAAAGAAAAAAATTTTTATTCTAGCTCATACATTCAATTGACATCAGGCCATATCAAACCAAAATCCACAACAGAACGTAACAAAAGAGAGAGATCAAATACAATGCCACATGAAAACCAAATTAGATCCAAATCAGATCCAAAATCCACTCTTCGTCTTTCTCTTCACTCATTTTTTTTTTCTCGTACTCTCTCCCTCTCTTTGTTCTTGTATATAGGTACTACAACACTTCTTCTCCATTCGTTTGGATTTTTTTTTTATCTTTAATGTTTTATTAAAAAGCTTATTAAAAATCAATTTAAAGCTGCAAATTTTCTCATTTATCTCTTGTATTGTAGATTTTTAGCACAAAACCAATGTAATTAACATTTGAACCAAACTAAAATCACATCTCCACACTCCATATGGGAGCAAAAATGGATGAGTTTTATCATTTATCTCCTATATTGTAGATCCTAACCTTTTGATCTATAACTTTTTTTTTTTTTTTTTTTTTTGCTGTTTTTCAACTACGCTGCTTCTTAATTTGGAAAATGTGTAAGAAACCCTGAGATAATAGGGTAAGTAGAACAAAGACCATGAGATAATATGAAATATATATGGAAAAGTAACATAGGTGTTACTATTTATAATGATTAATAACCGAAGCTCATCCGCTTATTAGTTAGGACAGACTTGATTATTAATATAAACGTTTGGAAATCCTAAAACCTACATTACTTTGTCTAAAAATAAAGCATTCAACTCCCCATTATTCATTCACCTAAAAACTGAAATGTGAAAAGTAGAATGTAGGCACAAACATATCAACATAAAAAAAAGCCTAAAACCTACATTACATAAAATGAACTCACACTTCCAAAACCCAAAAAATGGTTTTCATAAACAATTCCAACAAACACCAGAGATTTCAAGAACTATACTGTCTTTCATTTGCCTTTTCTCTTTACAGAGCTGACACCCAACACACCCAACAGTACCAACACCCTCTTCTACTACATCTTAACCCCTGTTCCTCCGCAGAGTATATACACACAAACACATCCTATAAAGGAGTTTGAAGAGAGGAGAGATAAAGAAAGAAAAAAGTATGATATCAAAGAAAATTGTATTGGAAAATGATAGTACAACATACACATCCAAGTTGGACGGCACCTACAGATAGTGATCTCATAACTTACAATACAAACACAAGTTTTAGTCTTATTTTATTTCTAATACTAGGTAAAGGTTGAAATATATGAAAAGTGAGAAGCTTGGATGCCTCAGTGGTAAGAGGCGTCACTTCTCACTCCAACGCTACAAGTACTACCCTAAGTGTGCACCGGGGTGAGGACAAGGTGGAGGCGTATTTGGGTGGCGCAAAGGAAGATTGAAAAGGCATTTTCCATATTCAGACCTGGGGATGACTTCGGCCAGGTGCCTTATAGATTACGCCAGTTTAGGAATATGATAGTTAACCATTCTCTTCCATGTAAAACACGCATACAAAAAAGGAAATGTAAGGAAAAGTGAGCTTCTATCATAAAAGTTTAAGAAAAAAGGGTTCTCCTCAATATAAACTCATTGCTTTTTCAGAAATAAAATAAAATAAAATAAGCCCTGAAAAGTAAACATTTTCAGTCTCATTCAAAGCATCTGGGAGTTTAAAACCTTCACAAGATCAGTTTGAACCAAATAAAATAGCCATTGCTATATTTTCTTTGTTCATTGATTGTTTTATACTTTCACCACTCTCAACCTACAAAATATTTGAATGCAATCAAAGAAAAGAAAATGAAACAAAAAAGAAACAGATATTTTAATTAATAGTATACACAAATCAAGCTTCCTTTTCTAATTTCAAAAAAGCATGTCCCCATATTTCCAATCCTCAATCCTTTCTCAGTTGGCCTCATCTGGAATTCCGACCACCGTGGCCCGATGGTCGGACCCAGTCCCATGGGACTGAATTCCGGCCTCCAAATCAGCAGAATCCGGCACCTGCCGCTCCAACTTGGTGAGAGATGAAAAGGAAGGGCAATTAAAAAAAAAAAACTCCCATCATCCTACTCCTAACTATGTCAGGCTTCTTTGGAGCTAGTTTAAGTAACTGTATGAAAATTAGCTTTAAGGCTTGTTTGCATGACCCAATCATCAACATCTCCATCTCTCAACATCTCCCAACTTGTTGAGAGATGTTGAGAGATGGAGAATTTAAGCCCAAGGCCTGATAACCTCCAAGGTTATCATGTCTGGTGAGAAGAATTTATAGCCCATTTTGCAAATAGTTCAGTTTTTCTGTTCCTGCATTATCACAAGGTCCCCTCTCCAATCTCCATTGCTCATCATGTATGTGCCCATAAAAGCTGCTGCTGAGTGCTGACCCTTGGATTTAGGAAATCTCATTCAAGGTTTTGCATTCCTTATCACGAGCCCATAATGCAAGATTCTCCTTTTAAAGCTATATTACTATCTAGCTAACATGGAAAAAAGAGATCTCAGTATCTAGAGAGGTCAATATATAAATGTAATGGAATCTATTACATATTCAAAAATAGAAAAGCATGATTATGATTGTGAGCGTGCAACACTAACATTAGGAAAGATGAGATGGAATGGAGAGGAGATAATGCATGAAATAGATCAAAGATTTCATGAATCCAAAATAATAAAAGAAGGAAATTTGATTGTCAAATCTCTTTTTTGATTTTTTTTTAATAATTTCAGTTTCCAAGCTTTTGTATATAAATGTGGATTAACATGGATTGAGGATGCAGCAACCTGCTCTGTCTTTTATCTCTGGAGATATTGTAATCCTTTTTACTCCACTTTGTTCTTCTTTCTTAAGATTTTGTTGTATTCTTTTTCATGCTTGTGATTAATAGGTGTTTTATTCTTTTGCTTAACCTACTGTTTGTTTGATATAAATGTTGATGAGTAACATCTCCATCTCTCAACATCTCCAATCATCAGGAATAGATTTGTATTTTCTGAATATGTAATTTTGAATATATATTGGGCTGCTGTATACACATGTCCGTAGTCACACTAAACAGCCCTGCAGTTCCAGTGAGGTCCACTGGATGCATGACCATCAATCAAGGAATGGGAGGCATGTGGATGGATATGTTTAGCCAGTGATTCTAACCCTTAATCTCAGGTCCTCCTCAACTTCTATTCTCTATTCACCACACAAATTTATTTTGATAAAATCCAACAGTGCCTAGTATGCAGCTAAGTGCCACCCAATGCACCAATTCAAAAGTAGCATCCATCTAACGCACAAATTTATCTTCATTTGGGGGGTACACACCAAAAAAAAAAAAAAAATCTTAAGACCAACAACAGATAGAAAATAATTAATAAAAGCAGATTTCTCTAGAGTCTGTTTGGATGAGAAGAAGAAGAAGAAAAAGAGTGCAGAAAATGGAGATGGAAAGAACTGCCAAAGTGAAAACTTGTGCAGCTCAATCCACTTGTTTTCTCCACATCCAAAAGACCTCCAAAAATCTTTCTACTTACAGGCGATGAGTCGTAAAAAGAAGTATTGTGCCAGAACATCTTAGCAAGCAAATGAAAAAGCAAATGAAAAAAAAAATTACATACCAAAAGCTAGGGTTTCGGCGGTGGCGGCTCCGGCGTAGAAAGGGGGAGAGAGAGTTCAGGCGGCGGCTCCGGCGCGCGGGAGGGCCGTGCAGAGCGAGAACAGAGGGAGAGAGAGAGAGAGAGAGAGAGAGAGGGAGGGAGAGAGAGAACAGCAATCCGACGCAGGGAGGGAGAGAGACTACCGGCGCAGGGAGGGAAAGAGAACCGCCGTGATGCGCGGGATGTGCAGAGTCAGAGCGAGAGGGAGAGGGAGGGAGGGAGGGAGATAGAGAAATAGAGAGAGGGAGAGAGAGGACCGGTGGCTGGCAGCTCCGGCGGAGGAGGGCTCCGGCGAAAAGTCGCTGGTGCGGCGGGAGAAAGGGCGCGGGAGAGGAAAAAAAAAGATGGGAACGAAAAGTAGAAAAGAAGGAAGGGAAGGAAAAGAGGGAAGGAACGAAGGGTTATAAAGGGACCTTTAGCGACCGCCAATGGCGGCCGCAATGGCGGTCGCTAATGGTAGCATTAGCGACCGCCCCTGGCGGTCGCCCGCATTTTTACTGCGCCAATACTCAGTTTTGTAGTAGTGAAATATTCATATACCCTAAATTTCCTATTTCATTTTGTAGAACCTCATTGTTGCTGGGACCGACACTACTTCAGTGACCCTGACGTGGGCACTGTCCTTGCTAGTCAACAATCCAGACGTGTTAAAGAAAGCCCACGTGGAATTAGATATCCAAGTAGGGAAGGACAGGAAGGTGGACGAATCAGATATCAACAACTTAGTATACCTACAAGCCATCATCAAGGAAACAATGCGACTATACCCAGCAGGCCCACTCGCAGTACCCCACCTGGCCACGGAAAGCTGCTACATCAATGGCTATTATGTTCCTGCCGGCACGTGGATGATACCTAACATTTGGAAGCTTCAACGAGATCCGCGCATGTGGTCGGACCCTGAGCAGTTTAGACCGGAGAGATTTCTCACCACTCAAGCAGACCTGGATTTCAAGGGCCAACATTTTGTGTACATACCTTTCGGGTCAGGCAGGCGATCTTGCCCGGGAATATTGTTGGCAACGCAGGTGGTGCACCTCACCCTTGCTCGTCTGCTACATGGCTTTGATGTAGTGAGCCCATTGGGTGAGCCCGTGGATATGAGTGAGGGACCGGGCATGACAATGCCAAAGGTAGCCCCACTCGAAGTGCTACTGACACCGCGGCTCCCTTCCAGGCTTTATGACTGATGGAATATGATGCAATATAATAATAGTAAGCATGATGCAGTCGTGCCAAGAATGATACGAATGGTCTCTTGGCACCAGAGACGTTAATTTATAGAAATCGTGAATAAAATCTTCATTTCACACTTCGTAATGTGGAATAATGGAGGGTTTCCTTGAAGAGGCAAATACTCACACATGCCGTTACCCAAGTCCTTGAGCATCCACCAACAACATTACAATCAGGGAGTGACCCTTAAATCATTTGTGGAGGGGAGAAAGGGGTGGATGGAAGTATCTATTTGGCAGGGGACAGTCGTGCCTGCCGGACCTAGATCCACTTCCAAAACCCACATCGGGATTTTGGGTCTGCCTACATTATTTATATCAAAATCCTGTGTTTGCTTATATAAGGTGTGTGGGACCCATGTTGGACGTCAAATACATGTTTGGATTCTTTATTTGATTTCTTATTTGATTCTCTTTCCATATTTAGCACGCTTCCTCACTTGTCTCTTTGACTGGCCAACTCCCCTTCCAAAGTTTCTAGTTTGCTCTCTCTTACTTGATTTTGGTTTTCAAATTTAGCAAATCAACACCATGAATGGTGTCTCGTCTTTGATCTCTCTCAAGTTTCACCAATGAAAGTCCTACTCTTGATTTCTCTTGCACAAACAAAATTAAATAATGTCAATAATAATCAAGTGTGAGGAATCTAGATGGACTATGCATAGGACCTACATACCCACTTAATGCACCAAAAGTACTCAAATTTTCAAAAATAACACATGGTGTTAAAATTAGCGGGTATGCATTTGTGAAGTAAAAAAAGAATCGTATTTTTGGGTGATGAATGGGATGAAAATCCCTAATTTCACAAAAGTCATGCAATGTAGTGAATTTTGACCAAATTTAACTAAGATTCCAACTCTGATGCTCAAATGCATGAAATCATAAAATTAAGTATAATTCTATGCAACTAACCTAATTAAGTCCACAAATGGATATAAAATGATAAATGAAAGATACAATTTTGTGGAATTATCAATAAACCCTCATGCACTATGTTGTATGGTTGCTCTGGGGCACTCCAAACATAAATTTAGCTTTTCAGTGCTCCCACTCCAACCCCCCCTCCCGCTCCTCACTCTGGGTATTTAGGGTAGCATCCCCTAAGGCATCTACCGAAGATTCCATAAGACTACATTGCTATGCAGGTCCTCTGTAGGAGAAAATCTTTTAACTATAAAATTTCACGTGATGTGCAGATATTTCAATCTCATCGGTATGCATAAGTGGAAAACCATGAACCTACCAAAAAGAGGTTCTTTTCCTTAACTTCACAATTTATGTGTGATCCATCCAATAATAAATGCCAACAAGATTGAAGAAAAAACTGAAATATTGCCGACAACAGGGATATATGTAACAAGACTGAGTTGGTTTGACACATTTTGAACAAGATTTAAAGATTTAACAAGCCTCAATATCATAATGGCATCATAATGGGGTATTATATTGGAAGTCAATACAACAATGGGATAAGAATCAAAGGATTTAACCCGATCACGATCTGTACAGCTCAGATGATTATCAATAAAGCCTCAAAAAGTAGGTGGCATTCAGCCGCATGCAAGGCTACAAATCAAGCCTCAGCTAGTCTCCAAAAAAAAAAAAAATTTTCAAGCTTTAGCTCAGGCTTGTAATGCTATTAATAATTTTAGTTAAAAATCTCAAAATGTTAATGGCAAAAGAGCATATTGAATTTCATAATTTAGAGAATTTACTTGGTGAACTTCATATGGCAGCCTTGTAATGCTATTAATAATTTTAGTTGTCCTATTACAAATACTTGCAATCAAACAAGCCCCGGCTAGCAGGACCATGAGAATCTTGAATTTCTAAATGCAACCTTATCGAGACTACCACTCCAAGAGACAACATTTGCAAATTCTTCAAATTTTCCCAACAAAATGCCCAATGCTTGCAATCAAACCAAACCTTAAAAGCATCTTACAATTTGAAAAAAGAAAGATGGGCGTACATTCAAAAACACCCATTTCAAAAATAATCCCACCTACCATCACTTCCACTCTCATGCCTATCCTCCGTCCTCACCAGTCACCCCTCACTCCTTATCCATTTTTCTTGCATAGCACACGACGAAATCAACAGTGGTGTGGAAACTTGACATTAGAAATTGGATTCCTCTGTCTCTATCTCTTTCTTTCCTATTACTTTTTTTTAACCTTTCTGTAAAGTAAGCCATATAGGACTGAATGATTAGAGGTAACAAGGTTCTGTTGATGTGTTCTCTTTTTTGAAGAGATCTGTAGATTAGTTGAAAGTCTTATCTTTCGCTGTTGTGGTTGTTGTGAAGTTGCCTATTATGAGTAATAATGATGATCGACTTGTTGGGGATTTACTGTGTTTAACTATCAACACGAATCCACCTGGAGTAAATTTCGGGTCCGGACTTCAATTATTAGTGCCAAGTTGGAGGGAAATTCGTGAGTCTTATCAATTTAATACACTTTGAAAAAAAAAAAAAGGGGGAACAGAATGGTAGCTTAGATCTTTCTTTGTTACTCTGCCCTTCACCCTCGTGCAGGGATCAATCATTGAATATGCTATTGTATACATGTGTGGGCTAGCTCCTCTCCATGTGTGTGGGCGACAGCGAACCCAAGGTTTTCATTTAGGTGGTGCGGGCAACGCTCTAGTTAAGAAGTTAAATGACAAAATAAAGATCTTAAGGTCTTATTTAAGGAATATATCGAATCTCACGAGAGCACGCTCGCATTGCAATGCTTAGGCCCTCCACTGTGTTTGGGCTCTCTTTTCCATTTGTTTGGGCATACTCTCCTCATGTGTCTCAGCTCTCTCAGTCCCTATTGGCTAGGATGTAAGGAAATTATCTTTAAGTCCATTACTTGGACTAGAAGTCCTTTCCTTTCCCGAATTGTGGTCATTATAGGAAATCTGTTTTCTTAGGATACATGCTATTCCTTACACAAAAAGGTTTCTTAATGAGATGTATTCCATAACAAACTCTACCTTGATGGATGGTTGAGATTAAGTCTATGGAAACCCTGATTGGAAATTCGGTCCTCTTTTCACCTATAAAACAAAGCCTTTCGTCCATCACAAAGGCATTCACGAAAATCAACACATTAAGGTTTTATAGGCAAGGAAAGAGAAAACGAAACCATTCACATAGTCTCTTTCTCGACGGATCACAGCATCAATCAGCAACAGCACCAGACTGCAGGATCAGAAAGCCCTCTGCATCAAGATGTCTGGAGGTACTCTTTAATTTATTTAAGATTAAATCCTACACGTGATTATCATGCTGTTCACGATCTTAGGGTTCATGTTAATAATAGTATAACATAGGATACCCAAAAAAAAAATTGAGAAAATTACTGCAACTGTAGTTGGGTCCACTGCATTAATTATTTGGTAACTTTACTTATACAATAAAGTGAGTGATAGAAGCGAGTATAAATTTCCAACAGTGAGGTGTAGCATCAAATCAAGAGAGAATAAAACATGAGGGGGTCTGATTATAATGTAATAGCCTTCTATCTTTAGTGGCTTGACACATAATATTTTTTTATTATTTGTGTAATAAGTAAATAACTTCTTGTCATTTTAGTGGCTTGAGAATGTTTCCTTTTAACCTTTTTTTTGAATTAAGAAAAATGTTAGAGTTTTTTGTACTTTTGTTATGACCCCATCATTGTTTCATGTATCTTAAATGAAGGTTTCACCTTATTTCACTTTAATGGCGAAGTTACCAAACATGAGGGTTTATACAATTTGTAAATACGCCCTGTGGTTTCAATATTTTCTTATAGACCCATGTCTTTTCATTTTAATACCTTTCACATCCCCCATATCACTAGTAATAATAAGAAAAGGCGACCACCAAAAGATTTGTGTTGAATTATTTATAAAAAATGACACCTTTGCCCTTAAATTCATTGAACAAAGATAAGCATGTCATTTTTTTAAAAAAAATACCTTTATTTTATCCCAAGTCCCAATAGTCTCTCTCAAATTCTACTATGCACATGAAGCCTAATTATGTATTTGAAACTCTCATTCATCTAATAGGGGGTTATGCAAGGATTGTATTAATTATAGTCAACTATAACTACAAGTGTCGATTGTCATTGTGATCAATTTAAATTTAATGAAATGGGCTCCGTATTGGTAAAAATGGATTTATATAGGGTTATTCTCTCCCACTAAATGTACTATTATAATTTTTAATTTCACAAGCTTTAAAGAAAAATAAATCCAAGCTTTTGAAATTATGTGTATTTAAAGTAAGATATGGGCAAAAGTGTCATTTTACTCTAAAACCTTAGGGTGGTTAAAAGAAAATGCTGGGGGTATATACCGATATTGGAATCGCATGGGCTTATTTACAAATCCTAAAAACCTTAGGGGTTATGTATAAAAAGTTCTTTAAATACATGAAAGTCACCTTTTTCCAATCAAATCCCTAGGGATTCTTTCACTGATTTTCTATAAAGTAGTCGAAAACGTATATTTGGAAATTTTTAATCCGCACGGACTTTAGTCAATGGAAATTCTCATTGTTGAGGAGTTCTCAAAATCTGCAAATTGCTGACAAATTCCTCACTTGGTATCAAACTCAGCCTATTCATGTATGTGATGGTGAGCCATCCCTCATATAAGTGAGATTTGACTAACTTATGTACTTCAATTTTTTGGTTTAGATAATCCATGAGTAAGCTCCACCAAAGAGGCGAGTCAAATGAGTGGGAGCATCAGAGGATGCAGACTCAAATCTTCAATAGATATGATTCCCAGATCATACTGATATGTGCAGTGGCCAGTGCACCCTGCAAATTTGAACCTGAATCCTTTTGTTCAACCACGTAAATTAATGAATGGGGCCCACTCATTCAGAATCCTTCTCTCCCATTATTGTCACTGAAACTAACTTCATTTTAACCGGAGTTTCTTATCACCAACCAGATTGTGAATGGAACATGCATTTAAAACATGATCCAGTCTAATTGGACTTTAATTTTCCATGTGTGGTGTTACGCTTTTCAATTACGTGTTTCATATAGCCCAACTTTACTAAGAACAGTTGGCTACTTGGAGCCTCTCAATGTTGAGGTAGAAGGTAGAAATACAATTGGCATTGGTTCAGGATTAACTGGTGGACTTGTGGGTTCAACTTTAGGGATTGATTGATTTCGACCATAATGGTGTTCGGCCAGTTTTGGGTTTTGAATACTATGCAATTTTACAACCGATTTTACATATTTATGAATGAGATATAGGAAGAGGAGTTTGGAATTTGAATGCATGTGCTACATGATATCATGTAACTTGGAGTTTGGAATTTGGTGTTGGAAGAAGCCAACCAAGTTCTATACATGTAACAAAGGAACAACTTTGATGGTATAGTGCGATTATTTTCGTAAAAGTTGTGGAGTTTCTTCCTCTGTATCCTAGATATTATGAAGTCTTCCCGTTCATGGTACGAAATTGTGTAGATTATCTTGTAGAAAACCAAAGTTTCAATTTGAGGCCTTTCATTCCTGCACCAATTTCTATGGAATCAAACTTGCCTGAAAATATTTCTTCTTGAGATGGCTGCATGTGTGTAATGATTTTGTTATTTTTGGTCCTTCCCTTGGATGAAATATATCATCCTTAACCTTACTGGCATGTATTGTATCCTTGAGTCCCGTGCATGAACTATGAACAACTGGGCCCATGCTTAGAGGATCCAAACTGCTGCTATAATGGGTCCTAACCATATTCAAAGCCTGATAAACAGGCAAATTTCTAATGGGTTGAATACTTGGTTGGTCTATCCCCTGTTTTGTATCTAGGAAGCAAACAATTTATTTTATCTCTATGATTGCATATTCCTCTCATGATGTAGTTATCGCTTTTATGACTTGAATGAAACAAGTAAATAGAAGGAATTCAACTTCTTAACAAACCTTCAAATCAGTGTTTAAAACTATTTTTCCCATGTATAATTGAAACAATTTGCAGACCAAGTTCTAAGGACAGTGCCAATATATCTTAATTAAAAGGAGCCAAAAGCTTTTGCTACAACCTTACAATATCCAATCAGATTGGTTCATAACGTTGTGACAGCTTTAGAAAATCCTTCAAGCCCCATATCTTACCACATATATTCTTTCTAGGTTCGTAGATGTCCATTACATGTTGGAATTAAATAAGACAAAATATCCAATATATATATATATATGAGAAGTGTGCCTATGAGAGACACTCTCACCAACTTGGTGAGAGATTGGTGGGGACCCTCACTTTTAAGTTGGAAGTCCTTGCATTTAAGTTGGTATGAGTGGATATGGAAGTGAGGATCCCCACCCATCTTTCACCAAGCTGGTGAGAGTGTCTCTCATAAGAGCACTTCCTTATATATATATTAGTTATATTTGCTTGCACGTGCCTTGCACGTGCAGGGTGTAACCAGTGGTAATGAAAAATGAGGCCACTATTAATAGAACTCACATTGGCCTCACTCATTGACGGATAACAATGTGTCATGCGCATGAATTCATCGGCCCCCTTTGTGTCCAAATTGCCAAATGCAGTGGCTCCTTGATATGTGGCATGCACACTTAACTGATGATAATCATCATTGGGCCCACACTTCAATTAAAGTATGGGCATACCAAAATCATGAAATGTATGTCTAGCATTCCTAATTAATGTAGACTCATAGAGAGGTCTGGCAAGCTATTCCAATGTGACTCGATCACATAGCTGAGGTGGATAAACCATCTAGTTATGAGTAAAAATGACAATCGACATGTTGGGGATTTACTGTGTTTACCAATCAACACGAATCCACCTGGAGTAAATTTCGGGTCCGGACTTCAATTATTAGTGTCAGTCAAGTTGGAGGGAAATTCGGGAGTCTTGCCAATTTAATATACTTTGAAAAAAAAAAAAAGGGAAATAGAAGGGTAGCTTAGATCTTTGTTTGCTACTCAGCCCTTCACCCAGGTGCAGGGATCAATCCTTGAATATGCGAATGTATACATGTGTGGGCTAGCTCTTCTCCATGTGTGTAGGCGACGGCGGATCCAAGGTTTTCATTTGGGTAGTGCGGGCAACGCTCTAGTTAAGAAGTTAAATGACAAAAATAAAGATCTTAGGGTCTTATTTAAGGAATACATCGAATCTCACGGGAGCACACCCGCGTTGCAATGTTGGGGCCCCCCACTATGTTTGGGCTCTCTTTCCATTTGTTTGGGCATACTCTCCTCATGTGTCTCGGCTCTCTCAACCCCTATTGGCTAGGATACCCAAAAAAAAATTGAGAAAATTACTGCAACAGTAGTTGAGTCCACTGCATTAATTATTTGGTAACTTTACTTATATAATAAAGTGAGGTGTAGCCTCAAATCAAGAGAGAATAAAAACATGAGGGGGTCTGATTATAATGTAATAACCTTTGTCTTTAGTGGCTTGATACATAATATTTTTTATTATTTGTGTAATAAGTAGATAAGTTCTTGTCATTTTAGTGGCTTGAGAATATTTCTTTTTAACCTTTTTTTTAAATAAGAAAAATGTTAGAGCTTTTTGTACTTTTGTTATGACCCCATCATCTTTTCATGTATCTTAAATGAAGGTTTCACCTTATTTCACTTTAATGGCTAAGTTACCGAACATGGGGGTTTATAGAATTTGTAAATAGGCCCTGTGGTTTCAATATTTTCTTATACACCCATGTCTTTTCATTTTAATACCTTTCACATCCCCCATATCACTAGTAATAATAAGAAAAGGCGACCAACAAAAGATTTGTGTTGAACTCTTTATAAAAAAAAATGACACCTTTGCCCTTAAATTCATTGAACAAAGATAAGTATGTCATTTTTTTTAAATATCATTATTTTATCCCAAGTCCCAATAGTCTCTCTCAAATTCTACTGTGCACATGAAACCTAATTAAGTATTTGAAACTCTCATTAATCTAATAGGGGGTTATGCATGGATTATATTAATTATAGTCAATTACAACTACAAGTTTCGATTGTCATTGTGATCAATTTAAATTTAATGAAATGAGCTCCGTATTGGTAAAAATGGATTTATGTAGGGTTACTTTCTCTCACTAAACCAAACCAAACCAAGCCTTTTCCCACTAGGTGGGGTCGGCTGGTTACTCTCTCCCACTAAATGTACTATTATAATTTTTTTTATGTCACAAGCTTTAAAGAAAAATAAATCCAAGCTTTTAAAATTATTGGTATTTAAAGTAAGATATGGGCAAAAGTGTCATTTTACTCTAAAAACTTATGGTGTTTGAAACGAAATGCTGGGGGTATATACCAATATCGAAATCGCATGGGCTTATTTACAAATCCTAAAAACCTCAGGGGTTATGTACAAAAAGTTCTTTAAAATACATGAAGGTCACCTTTTTCCAATCAAATCCCTGGGGATTCTTTCACTGATTTTCTATAAAGTAGTCCAAAACATATATTTGGAAAATTTTAATCCGCAAGGACTATAGTCAATGGAAATTCTCATTGTTGAGGAGTTCTCAAAATCTGCAAATTTCTCACAAATTCCTCACTTGTTATCAAACGCAGCCTATTCATGTATGTGATGGTGAGCCCATCCCTTATATAAGTGAGATTTGGCTAACTTACGTACTTCAATTTTTTGGTTTAGATAATCAATGAGTAAGCTCCACCAAAGAGGCAAATCAAATGAGTGGGGGAGCATCAGAGGATGCAGACTCAAATCTTCGATAGATATGATTCCCAGATCATAATGATATGTGCAGTGGCCAGGACACCCTGCAAATGTCAAAGTTTGAGAGTTGGACCAAGTCGGGTTGCAACGTGGGAGGTTTTTGAGGGTTCCTGTCAAAGTACGAGAGGGCTAGACTGCGCGCGGGCTTGATAGAAGGCTCTGGAAATGTTCCGGAAGGTTCCCGAAGCATTGGAAGATATTCGGGTCTAGAACATTCTAGAAAACCCCGGACCCTAGAGAGCTTCAGAA
This sequence comes from Umbellularia californica, assembly GCA_028538565.1. Classification (NCBI taxonomy): domain Eukaryota; kingdom Viridiplantae; phylum Streptophyta; class Magnoliopsida; order Laurales; family Lauraceae; genus Umbellularia; species Umbellularia californica. The sequence goes on from JAPQWN010000003.1 coordinate 20,726,109, forward strand.
GACTCTAGAACCTTTGAGCATGTAGTGGAACTTTCTAGATACTTAGTGTGTAAAAGGGTTGTTGCCCACTTAGGAAGTGTCTAGTAGGTGAATTCTAGCCACACACTTGGACAGATAATAGCCAGACATTGTAAGGGGTCTTCCCCTATATAAAGGGGTCACCCCTTCCCCTCATTTGCAACCAAGAAAGAAGCTTGGAGAGCAACATCAAGAGTGTAAAGCCTTAATTATCTAAGTGTACATCTTGCAAGCAACCATTGAATAATCCAATTTACTATTGCCTTAACCATTCTCCTACCTTTCTTCTCGTAACTGCTAGTGTCATTCTAGTTGAGTTCCAGTACTAAGGCTTACTAAGCAGTGTTCACTAGGTCTCGAGCACGCGTGGCTGTGGGCAAGGCTGATCTTTGACACCCGAAGAGTACATACCGCGGTCTTAGAGCCGCACGAGTCTTGAACTATAGTCTCGGCCCGTGACAAAAACATGAACTTGAATCCTTTTGTTCAACCACGTAAATTAATGAATGGGGCCCACTCATTCAAAATCCTTCTCTCCCATTATTGTCACTGGACCTAACTTCATTTTGACCAGAGTTTCTTATCACCAACCAGATTGGGAACGGAACATGCATTTAAAACATGATCCAGTCTAATTGGACTTTAATTTTCCATGTGTAGTGTTAGTGTGTTACGCTTTTCAATTACGTGTTTCATTTAGCCCAACTTTACTAAGAACAGTTGGCTACTTGGAGCCTCTCAATGTTGAGGTAGAAGGCAGAAATACTATTGGCATTGGTTCAGGATAAACTGGTGGACTTGTGGGTTCTACTTCAGGGATTGATTGATTTCGACCATAATGGTGTTCGGCCAGTTTTGGGTTTTGAATACTATGCAATTTTACAACCGATTTTACATATTTATGAATGAGATATAGGAAGAGGAGTTTGGGATTTGAATACATGTGCTACATGATATCAATGCTTTGAGCATTGTAAGATTTTATCTACACATAACAAGATATTGTTATATTGTGATTTTGTGCAAATTATCCTTTTTTATATACAAATTTTGAGAAAAGTATAAATTGCAGAGTATAGCAATCTATAAAAATTAGTAAATGCAATTGTCTAGAAAAATAAAATGAAGAGACAAGTAGAAGTGATTGACCTATTATGATATTAAATAGTTATTTATCAAGTAGAGTCATCTAATAGTAGTAGAAGCCATCTAATGTTAAAATCAAAGAGGCTCGTCTGATGATAAGTTTGGATGAGATCCATTAAATGTTGATAATTATAATGGAACCCATGTAATTTTATAATTATCGTATTATTCATTTAATATTTGAAAGAAATCATAATGTATGTAAAAAAGAAAATCTAATGAGTTTATAGTACAGCTTTTGCAATGGACTTGAACTTGCACATCCATGTACTCATGTCCCTCATCAGCTGGCAAGAGCTGAGGTTATTTTTCGGTAAAGTACATGCCACCAATAGAACCATGAAATTTTGATATTGGCGAGAAATGTCAGGTATGGACCATGGACATGGTAGCAAGCAGAAGGAAATTGGCATGCATATCATTCACCGAACTCTGACTCACTTTGTGGGCTATACCTCTGCTGACATGAAACAAAGCCCTGTTCACTTTCAAAAGAGTGACAAGGTGGGCCCCCCTTATTTAAAAGAATCAACTAAAAATTCCACGTGGGTACGGCCGTCCAGTGCAGGGCTCTTGAACTAACGGGGAGCGGGCCAGGCCGGCGGGCAGGTGGGCTGTTCATATTTTTTTCCTTTTTTCTTTATTAGTATTAAAAAAAATATTAGAACACAAGCACGTCCCGCTGTCTTGAATTGTAGTATACAAATTTGTGATGTGGAGCTATGCTTTGTAAAATTGTAAGAAGGATCCTGATTAGATCCGGGCTGTAATGGGTATCATCATATGCCATCATGTGGATCTTCAATAATTCAACCCAAGGGCCAGCTCAATTAATTTTAAGGTCACTCCAAATACACGATGAGGCCCACCATTTCAAAAGAGTAAATTTCACTCTGATTTAGATGCAACCACTATCAAATTGACATGCTATTATTTTATAGTTATTTTTTTTAATCATGTGCCGATTTGTGAAAATTGAGTAATTTTTGATGTGGGTGCACCTCAGAAAAAGCGATATCATCATTCTACAACTCAATTTTAAAAATGAAGCTGATGTGGGCCAACCTCACAAATATACTCTTTTGAAAATATTTTTTTTTCCAAAATCAACCTGATTCTTAAAATCAATTTACGTTGGTTTGCCATGCTAACGTGCTCTTTTGAAAGTTAAATTGTAGAGAGACAATTTAATTTTCAAAAGCATTCTAATATCACTACAACAAAAAACACCATTAGTGACACCCTTTGGTGACAAAAAATCAACGTTGACACGGAATGCATACAACGGTGACAAAAAAAATTTTTTGCTTGTCACGGAAAAGTTTTAATCAAGGTGCCAAATAAAGAGGAGATTCGGTGACAAAAAATTTTGTCACCAAATAAAGAGGAGATTCGGTGACAAAAAAATTTGTCACCAAATAAAGAGAAGATTCGGTGACAAAAAATTTTGTCACCGAAAGACAAATTTTGGGTGACAAGTATAAAGTTGTCACTGAAAGATCTAAACCCACATCAAGAGTCATTTTTCAATTAGCCAAAATGGGTCCCTCCCAATTTTTTTGCTTATCCCCCTCTCGTTCTACTAGCCCTCTCTGGCTTTACTATAAATGCCCTAGGCCACCCTCTCTATCGTTCTCACCTCTCACTTGGGATCCCTCTCAACATCGCCCTCCACGTGAGCAATACCAGCCAGCCCTCCTCCTCCAACCACTGCGCACACCTCACGGCCTATCACTCTCGTCGCATTTTGTTCGATTGTTGAAAACCCTTGCCCTAGAACGATCTCTTTCATAGGGTTTTTTTTTTCTCGGTCTTTTGGAACTGGGCGTCGTTGGATTTGGCTTCATTGTCTTCGTCTGATCGCAAATTGACATCCGAAAGTGAGAATTCGTTGCTCTTGGCTTTGATCTTGGAGGACTGGCGACGGAAATGGTGAGGTTTGGATGTTGTTGGGCTTTTTTTTCTAAAATTGATGTTTTGGTGGAGTGTTTGGATTTAGTGGAGGTAATTTGGTTCTGTGTAGTGATTTCAGTTCTAGGGTTTTAGTGGAATGTATCTTTTTGGAAAAAAAAAAGGAGTTTTTTTTTTTTGTTTTGGTGGCTGGTTGAGGAGAATGGAGTTCTTTTTTGCTTTTGGGTTTTGCTTTCTTTTTGGTGATGAGTTGATTATAAGTCCGCACTTTCAAAGATTGTTTTTTGTTCATCAAGTTGTGTTTTTTTTCTGTTGTTTGATGAGTTCGCCTAATTCCTATTTCTCTTCTTTCCTATGGAATTGTGCTTATTCGTGACTTTGTTTCGGCTCGTGCTCCGTGCCAGTGACTTCTTTTGACTGTTCAGTTGATTAAGGTAGTGGTTGGTGAATCTATCACTAGAAACCTAAATAATTAGTGGTCAGATGCAGAGGACTCTGAATGGTGGATGAGTAATTTGGTACATTTGAGAAACTCACCTGAAACAAATTCGGCGCGAAAATTCAGCTGTGGAAATGTCTGGTTATTTGTGTTTTCTATGAAAATTCAGCTGGTTGGTTCTGTTCCCATAAATCGTGCACTATAATATGCGTGAAGCAAGATGGTTTTTTTTTTTTTTTTTTCACACGTCTACCTAAAATGACAAGGGGTGGAATTTCAGGTTGGACTTGAAATGAGGCTACCTGGAATTTGAGGGGAAGCTTGTTTTGGCACACCAACATCTGGTGGACAGCGGAAGACATACTTGAGCATTTGAATCTGTTACTTGGTCAAGGCATGCACTATTTGATCTATTTATTAATTTTTGGCTTGGATAGAAACCTGCATTTAAGTGGGTCATGATTTATTATCATTGTTCTGCTTATGGTGGCAAGAGAGGGAGGGATTATGTAACATCCTGACCCATAACCTATATTAATTATAATTAATTTCTTGATTAGTTAGTAAGTGTGTTTAGAGTGTTAGCGAGTCGGGTTTGACGTGTGGTTCTCACGTGCGAAGTCTCGCGCGATTCGGAGTGCGTTTGCGTACAGTAGGGGCGTGTGTTGCTATTTCCAGGAAGTTTGGAGGGCTTTTTAGTATTTTCCACTTTTCGAGATTTTGGCACCATCGGATAGATTACCTAATTTCCCGAACTTTATCCTTCTGTTGGATCCCGATCTGAACCTCCGAACCCGACCCACACTACACCATTTGGGTGATTTTGCAACATTTGAGATTTCTTATTAGTAACGCATATTTCTCCGTTAGGTAATTTGTCACATTTATTATCCGTTAGCAATATTCATAAGCGTCACTAAGTATCTTTGCAAATACTTGAATTATTTTGTAACATTTCTTGGATATTTTGTGATGATTAGGAATGTGTTACAATGGTATCAAAATAAAAAGAGGAAAAAAAAAAAAAAAACAAAAGCGGGAGTTATTTTAGTTCCACTACAAGAATTTACACTTTTACCGGCGTTTTTTCCCGGCGCAATAGTTATACGCCGGGAAAAGTATAACTTTTACAGGTGAAAAACATTAGGTTGGACTTTTTTCAGCGATTTATTTTTTTTGCCGGCAAAGATTACTGTTTTACCGGCGAAATTTTTTTATCACCGGCAAATGTCAAGTTTTTACCGGCGACCTACCTAGTTCGCCGGCAAATTTTACCTGCAAAATTCTCTACTGGGTGCGCGACTTTTGCCGGCGCATTACTTGCGCCGGGAATAGTTTTTTTTTCTAATTTTTTATTTCACAATGGCGGGGCCAAAACTGCCAATGCCCCCTTTGTTTTCGTCCCTTTCTTGAAAACCTAAGACTTCCCACCCTTTTTTCTTCCGTTCCCTATTGTTCTCCCTGCGCCTCCTCCATCTTCAACGAGAGAAGTGTGCTGGCCTCTAATATCCGTCTCTTCCTCATCGATCCCTCTCTCGCTCTCTCCCTGCTTATTCCATCCCTCTCTGCTCTCTCCCTGCTCACGCATCGCTCTCTGTGCTCGACTCCGAAACAGATCCTTTTTCGTAACACTTTCCATCTTCCTCATCTCTTCCAAGGTATGACATCTTCTCTGCTTTTACATGCGATTTTCTAGGGTTTGGATCTCTCGTCTCGATCTTCTTCGCGCCTTCACGTCTTCCGTTTTTAGGGTTTTATCTATTTTTATTGTTATTGATTTACATGAAGCTGTTCGGATTCCATTTTCTGAGCTTTCGGTGCTTGGAATCGTTCGAATTGGGTGTTTTGTGCTTCTGATCATGTAAATTGGCCTAAGTTGGAAGGATTCTTTTTCATGCATAGTGATTTTGTTGGATCTGCATTTTTCTAATTTTTTTTCTAATCGTTGATTGTGTTTTGATGTGTGCGACAGCTGAGAGCATCACCATCTTCATCGCCCTCTCCATATTCCTCGCAGCGGCAGCAGCCAACGCCTTCCCCTGCCATCCCCAAAATCCAAACAAGTATGTCTCCCTCTCTCCCTCTCTTCCTTTCTCTCTCTCTCTCTTCTTCTTTGTTTTCGTTTGTTTTAAGCTCTGGATCTAGGTTTTAAAGGGTTTGTTTTGGTTTGAGTGATTCTGCATTTTTTTTTTTTTACTTCAATTAGGGTTTCTGGTTTTGACAGGGTTTGATTTGGACCTATTTCTATTATGGGTTTGTATTCATTTGTTTGTAGGCCTGTTTTCATTTGTTTTGAAGATCATCATTGCTGACATTTCCCAGTTTCATTTCCTTCTCTCTCTGCTCTATCATACGCCTCAGCAGAAAGCGTACTGCTTTCTCAATTTTGTTTCTCCTAATGTTCACCTTAGTGGGAAAGAACCTGAGATAGATGAGAAGTCATTAGACCATGAATTTTACTGTAATTCATAACATTGAACTATAAATGCCATCCAAATCAACTTAGAACAAAACAGAGAAGTAGATATTAGCAATTGCACTTTTTTTAGTTGTTTCCTTTAAAATCATTGATGCCATTAACCAAGAAAATAAAACCAATACATGTAGCCTGGGATGATTGTACTCATAGGAGACTGGATAGGAAGCCTGGCCTGTTCTGTTTGGTGTTGGAATATTTTCATCCCTTCTTTGTAGTTGCTACCAAATGCAGTCCTAGAGATGACATCTTCGGTGAGATTTTGGAATTTAGGCCACACATCCAATTCACAAGACCCAGCAAAACCAATTGACTCCTCCCATCTGGTGATCAGCTCATAACAGCTAGTATGGATGTTGGTAGCATCCTCTATGGCCCACAGCATATAGAAAGCTCACATTGGTTAGTTATATTGTATATGGACTCAAAATAAGAGTGTAATTATCAGCATGCCATGCAGGGAACAACACTGGCCCACTCCTCGTTGAGACCCAAAATTAGGCCCCCGAGTCCATGACCAGCCCAACAGTGTTTGGGTCAGCTAAAAAGAGACCCAAGCCACACAGAAATGGGCTATATCCAAAACCCATACCATAACATCTTAAACCATATAATTTCCTCATGAAGTATCAGTTTTACTAGGTACTGAACTTATGAATAGCCAAAATAGGTGCAATTTGGTTGTAAAGATGAATTAAATAGAACATTGTAATCGAATAAGAATGGAAGGCCTTTCTACTTGAATGGTTTCAATGCTTATTGGTTTATGTTAAAGGTATCTAATCCTTCTGAGACGGAGAAGGTGACCTCTGTCTTCCAGGAAGCTTCAAGCCATCTAATCCTTATGGGTTTCTCTTGCTTTTGGCTTTAGCAGGTATCTTCTGGGAATTGCTGGGAAATAGTGTTCCTTTGTTTTCTTTTTTTAAGTACTGGTTTTATTTTATTTAGATGAGTGGATGCGCTTTACTACTGACTGGTGTTTTTGGTGTTTCTTTTTTTTTTTTTTTTTTGTGATATAGGCCTAAAATCACAGTTGGAGTTTCTTCAGCAAGGTTTACCAGGTAATGTCTCTATTAGCCATGTAGTTTAACAATCTTTTTAAATTTAGTTTAATGGTATTTAGATTGTTTTATTTCATATTTAACCCATCCAACTTAAGAAAAAGGAATGAACCACACACTCTATTTGGTTGGGATCTTGCAACTGCAAATCTGATTAATCTAAATCAGCCAAAGGAATCACGACAATAAATAATACACTAGATCAATCAACATAATCTTCAATATGCTTTTCAAAAAAGTTAGAAGAAGATTGTGATATGATAGTTTGTCACCTCCATAAAATACAACACTTGCTTAGTCTCTATACTCCCTACATAAACATTCATCAGACCTTAAAGGGTAATTGAGTAATGGGTTTCCATTTCCAAAAGAAGGATTTGTTCATTACCTATCTATCAAAAACCAAATAATTAAATAAGGATGAAACCTTATTTTTGTTGGTGAGTAGGCTCCACTAACTTGCAGCCAGTCTCTTGCTTCAAAAAATTAAAAAATTAAAAAAAAAAAACTACTGTAGAAAATCTCTACAGCCTTGAGAAAGTTGCCAACTCCAACAACACAAATACATAATCTCTCTATCAGAGCTCACCTTCAAACATCAGATTGGTGATGTCTTGTTCAATAGGCAATCCAAATCCTTAACTGGGCTATTTCCATTATTGCACGCATAATCTGTTGGCTATTGGTTTTATTTTCTAAATACATCAGTTTGTTATCAAACCAGATTTGGATTGCTATCCTAGGGACCTTATTACCCGAACAGCATCATCGAAAGAAACGTTTGTATATACATATATATACATGTAATGAAGAGCCCTGCAACTACCACCCAATCAATAATTGTGTTACTGGTTGATGTCCATGAAACATAAAACCCACCCAACATTTTTATGTTACCCATCTACAAACAGGTTAAAAAGCCCTTTTTATCTGAATACCCTTCTTTTTTGTAACTATTTTTTCTTTCTTTTCTTTTCTTTTTCTTTTTGGTAAGAGTCTTTTTTTTTCTTTTTTTTTTTGTAAGATTGTTGTTACTGTAGTTGCTGTTTGATTTCCTCATTTGTACTATTACAACAACTAGCAACAAAGGCACTACCAACTTTCATAAATATATATTGATGTTATTATGGAATTACATTTCATCAAATGCTCTTATATATTAGACCTTTAAAAGTTTCTTTAGCTATTATCAGTCGTCCCCATGGAGCTGACAAATGGAACTACTAATTAGTCTATATCTGTGTAGTGAGCTGAGTTTTTCCCTTTTTGTGAATTATGATACCAGAATTCCTTTTCTTATATTGGAACTTGGAAACCCAAAATGAACCCACAATTAGAAATGAAACATATCACAGAGTTATGACTGCTAATCTGCTATATATTGAGTTCTGTGGTTTCTTGTGGTTTTGTTATGGTTTTTCTATATAGTGAGATGGAAGATGGCTATGGTGGATGTTTCATGTTGGGATTTGTGAAGTGGGTTTTATTATGTAAAGTGGTGAGGATGTATTTTGTTTGTTTAGCTGGAATCAGATTAATACAGAGAGGTGGGTAGTCTAGTTGATACATGTTGCAGAGATGATGGTTGTGAAGTGGGTTTTATGTAAAGTGGTGAGGATGTATTGTGGTTGTTTGGCTGAAATCAGATTAGTATAGAGAGGTGGGTAGTCTAGTTGATACATGTTGCGGAGATGATGGTTGTGAAGTGGGTTTTATGTAAAGTGGTGAGGATGTATTGTGGTTGTTTGGCTGAAATCAGATTAGTATAGAGAGGTGGGTTGTCTAGTTGATACATGTTGCAGGGATGATGGTTGTGAAGTGGTGGGTGCGTGTGTGGTTCTCTAAAACAAAAAAATCTAGTCAAACGTGCTACTAGATTTTGCTTTTCCATGCTTCTCCCTTGATGATTATCTTCATTTCCTCTTATCCTTGGGGGACTTTTCCTAGAGATAGCAGGGCATTGAAGAAAACGTGATGGATATCCTAGCCATTTCTTTTGGGGCTTGGTCTCTTGTGTGTATTACTAGCCATTTCTGCACTCGTTGTGTATATTAGTTCTGTTTGTCTCAATGTCTACACTTTGTCATTGCAGGTTTCCTGATCCATTGGTGATGCCTATTTGAAGAAAGCAGAGTTTAATTAACAGAGCACCTCTAGTTTCAAAGTTCTGATTGGCTGAACCATTCCACAAGCCGATCCTCAGCTATGAACCATCAGTATCAGTACATCAACTCTGCCCACATGATCAGTTTCTTATATATTTGCATATGATGGTTTATGGGAACACATGAGCAATCAAGAGGCAGTTGATATTGTCCACAATTATCCACGTAATTGATAAAGGTAAGACTCTTTTTTTCTTGGTACCTGATATTATCAGTGTTCCTTCATAGGCTTAGTATTTGATTTTGGTGTTGATAAACTTCCAACTTTATCGAACTATTGAGTGATGTTGGTCCAACACATTTGCAATGTTGAGTTCAGTTAATTTAGGTTCAGATTTGTAATGGTTCAACTGTCAAATTCATCTGCGGTGGGAAAGCAATGGATGGCATCAACTAGCAAGGTACTAAGTTAGCTTTGAATTGAATTGAATCGCTCCAGAGGTTTTATCGAGAAAGGAATACGATGGCAAGGTGAATTTCAGTCATCTGTGGTATTTCATTCTGAGAAATCAAATATTCAATTTATGAACTTGTTTCTTGTCACACTCTAACCAGAGAATGTCAATTGTTTTGTTCGTCCTTTTCGTAAATCCTAATTATCAAAAGGTGTATGGAAGGGAGTAGAAAAGAAAGATGTTGCACATTTTTATTTGCTTTGTAATTTTGTAGCAGTTGAGGATTCCTCTTATAAGTTCTTGATTTTCAGGTGGGTGTTTTGGTATTTATTAGTTTATTACCTTGAATCCAAGAACATAGTAACCAAGCAAATCTACAAAAAATATAAGCAAGTAACTCCAGAAGATGCATCATTTTCTTAGTTTTTTGGTGATACCTCCCATGTCATCTGTTTTTAAACGGTGAATTTGGTGCATCCTTCTGACCAGTGCCATCTTTTGCATGCAGGTCCTCACAAGATTCAAGGTATAGGAGCAGGTTTTGTACCAAGGAGTTTAGATCTTGAAGTGGTTGATGAAGTCTTAGAGGTATTGTTTGCTACTTCTTTCATATTTCTTCTCTTGGTTGAGAATTGTAATTATTTTTTAATTGTCAATGGCATTGGTGAAACAACAGCTTGATGGAGTAGGATCAATCATGAGCATTGCTTCATGACATATGATGGAATTAATAATGATTTCTGAGACTCCATTTGATTTATGTTCCACTGGCATTTGGGTATAACATTAGGTAAAAAACCATTGTAAGCTCCCAAGTATATAACTGATGTCCTAAAAATAATTGATTACAATTATTAGCGAGAAGAAATAATAAATGATATGGAGTGCAAAATGCAAACAACATAAGGAAAAAAAAAAGGTGAAATTCATGCAAAGTTGGTTATAACAAAGACAACAGTAGATCTAAAAGGTGAAATTCACATTCCCTCCTATTCTTCTTCACCTGATCCTAACTAACAGAACAGCAGAAGGAAGAAAACAAAGAAAAATGAAAAGAAAGAAACTAAAAAAGAGTGAATAAGATAGAACATATTCTGCTTATTGTTGATTGCTTATTGCTGATACTACAGATGCTTATTGCTGATTCAAAAAATTGATCTATGTATGGATCCATAAATATGACACTGATGTCAAGTTACTGTGTTAATTTTGTGGACAGAGGCCAGATATGAATCACCTTAGAATATACTAATTGGTTTTTTATTCAGTTTTTGCAGGTCTCCTTTCTTTTAGGTGTTGAAAACATTTCCTAATACAACGAAATTTTTGAGAAGTAAGTGGTTTTTTATTCTTTCTTTCTTGGTACCGGTGCTGTGTTAGTTGATGCATACTGAAGTTGATATTTTATAATAAAGCAATTGTTAGCTTTGGGAAGGTTACAAATGAAAAAAAAGAAGAGGCCAAAAAGTCTAGTGTGACAATATATTCTTGGGATGAGTTTATTGTAATGGTAAGACAGCCTGCTTGCTTCATAACATGTTAAATAATTATATTTTTTTGTTGTGATTTTATGCAGGTAGGTAACTAAAGATGGAGATACTTTTTGCCATGTAACCAAGATGCACATATATGGAGTTGAAGACAACATGCCAGTTAACCAGTTACTTTTTGTAGTTAACTGGAACACTTTTTTTGAATTATTTTTGTAATTACATGACACACCGTGTATAGATGTTTTGTAGTTATGCTAGAACTATTGATTAACTTTGAAGTGTTTATTGTTGAAGAATGAATATTTTGAAGGGTTGTGAGTTTGTATGATAGAATGTTGACTTGTTGGATATTTGATTTGAATGATATTCTATGTCTGTGGTATAAGTTTTGCTAATGGGTGGATCTAGATACAAATATTTAAAACTTTGTAAGCAGGTGCAAAATGATAATTTGGGTGGCACAAATATTTTCATTGTGTTTTTTCGTGACAAAAAGAGTATGTCACCCTTGTGTGCCAACTTGGTAATATTATCGGTGACACCCATTTGGTTGTCATGGTAAATACTTTTAGTGACAATTCTTGTCACAGAAGATCTCTTTTCTATGACACCCGCATTGTTGTCACCATTGCTTTCAGTGACACCCTACTATGTCATGGAAAGTCATTCTTCCATGACACCATATTTTTGTCACGGTTGACATCATTCCGTGACAAGTGCACAAACTTTGTCACCCTTGACTTTTAGTGTCATGGATATAATGACACCCCATCCCGTGTCACCAATGATAATAGGTGACAAAAATTGGGCCTTTGGTGACATTTTTTCATGTCACCAAACATGTTTTTTCTTGTAGTGTATGAGCTAGGCTTAAAAATAATGAGCTATCATTGTGCAGTTTGATTTTCAAAATCAATCTAATGTGGATCAGCCTCACAATCATGATATTTTAAAAATCAAATTGCACAAAACCAATTTGATGTGGCCCCCCTTAAAAATGTGTTCTTTTGAGATTAAACAACACAAAAATCAATTTCATTTTTAAAATCATTTTGTTGCGGGCCTTACCTAGGAAGAAAGGCATCATTGTACAATTTGATGTGGACCCACTTCACTAACCGGCGGGCCGTGCCGTGCCGTGCCGAGCCGAACCGACATCTCTACGAGGAAGTGTGTGGGAGCCGGTCATGGGATCCGGAGTATCGTACATGTTTAATCCGTGGACAGTGGACCTCAATTATTGTAATATGGTGCTGGTGGCTGTGAGTCAATCCAGATGGGATGGCTCTTTGTAAACCACATAATTCCGAATGTAAGTGTCAAAGCAGGGTCTTTTTTATCTCCCCCATTTTCCGCCGACGGCAGTCTCAGGCTCGACCATGGAAGAGTTGGCTTTCTCATTTCAAGTTATTATTGGGTTTGTTGTCTTCTTCTCTCTGTACAGTCTATGGCATGGAAAGAAGAAGAAGGTTGCCAACACCAAGCAGGCACCTGAACCTGCTGGTGGGTTGCCGATAATTGGTCACCTTCATCTGTTAGGTGGAGGTAAACCTCTCTATCGGGTCCTCGGAGCCATTGCAGACAAGCTCGGGCCTGTCTTCATGCTTCGACTCGGCGTCATCCGCGTGCTCGTGGTGACCACATGTGAGGCAGCCAAGGAATGCTTTACCACCAACGACCAGGCCCTCGCTAGCCGCCCGACATACGCTGCAGGGAAGTATTTGGGCTACGACTTCGCCTTGTTTGGCTTCTCGCCCTACTGTCCTTACTGGCGTGAGGTGCGCAAGATAGCCACGGTCGAACTGCTTTCAAGCCGTCAGCTGGAGCTGCTCAAGCATGTTCGAACCGCTGAGATCGACCTGTGCATGAAGGAGCTGTACGGTGCATGGGCAAGCAACGGGAACCGACCCGTGAAAGTGGAAATGAAGCAACAGTTCATGGACTTATCGTTTAACATAGTTGTGATGATGATTGCAGGGAAGCGGTACTTTGGCAAGAACATTAAGGGCGATGAAGACGAGGCGAGGAGGTTCCAGAAAGCTATTTTAGAGTTTTTTCATCTTGGTGGGAAGATCCTCTTGTCAGATTCGCTTCCGTTTCTCAAGTGGTTGGATTTGGGAGGATACGAGAGTGCTATGAAGAAGACTGCAAAGGAGATGGACTCTATAATGGGGAGCTGGTTGGAGGAGCACCGTCGGATGAGACTCTCAGGTGATGTGGAAGGGAGGGAGGACTTTATACATGTGATGCTCTCCACGTTAGAAGGTGCCAAGTTCTCTGCTGATTACGACCAGGACACCATTTTGAAAGCACTCCCACTGGTATGTTATCTGCCTCTCTCTCTCTCTCTCTCTCTCTCTCTCTCTCTCCTACATCACCAACACAGTCGTGGTTGTGGAATGTGTGGTATTGCCGATCAGAATCACTGGAACACTCTTGGCAATTAGGCCAACTACTTACAAAAAAAAAAAAAAAAAAAAATCAAAATTGGGATCTAAGTCTATCGCATTTCTTCAAATGCCCCCAAATGCCCTTAGAAAGTCCTTTTCTCTTTCAACCCCATGGCATTAGAATGTTACCTTGGCATTAAGTTTTGTTAGCTAATAATTCCGACAAAAACATCGAGCAAAGCTTTGGCAGAGGGAGTGAAAATTCTTTTCAATACTCTCCTTTTTTAAACCTAGTGTTTTTCAACAAAACTATATTAAAAAAAATATTATTAGTTGAAACAGAAAACAAGCATTATTCTCTGGAAGAGGAATCAATAAAAAATTATTATTTTTTTTTTTTTTGTCTTCACCAGGCCAACCAGACATATTAGGCTTCTAATTTCTATGCATCTCATGATATCTCCAATCCAAAAAATTCATATTTTCCCCGGATGTCCTCAATTTAACTGTTATTTCAAAGCTTGGTTTGAAACATATATGAGTTGGTTTTACCTTTGGACCTAATTAAAAAATGTGCAAAACATGAGCCCGCTAATGTGCAAAACTTGAACCCTCTGTTGAAAATTTTCATCAACAACAGGACACACTCACCAACAAGTACTTGATGGCTCATTTAAAAGGCATATCACTTTCGTCCTTGGGGTCACTATGGGAATGTGATCACTATCTTGCCAAAGCGGAAGGGGTAGAACTGGATAAGACACTTTACCTTCTGTTTTTTCATATTTGATTTTTACTGACAAGGTATCTCTGACATATTTGACCAAATAGGATTAATCTCCCCTGTATCGTCCGCTAAAACGAGGGGCAATTTAACATAAGCTAAGGAAAGTCTTTGCTTTAGACGTCCCAAAAAATAAAGTCCCATGGTATCACATCTTATCAAAGTCATATTTTTGTATTCCAAAAACGCATCAAATCAACTATCATATTCTTTTTCTCAAAAAAGAAAAAAAAAAAAAAACCACCCCCAAAATAGTAGTTTGTATCACATCCCGCTAAAGCCATTTTTTCACATTTCAAAAGACGAGTGTCATCCTTCTTTTCAACCTCCCTTAATGAGTATTTCTATTATAGGTTAATGAACCACATTTAACTCAATCTTTCTCAAAGAAGCATCTAACTTTTTTTCTTGCCATATTAAGACGCCTCTACCAAAAGTTCAATCTCTACCAACACTTTTCTATCTTAAGTATTCGTAACTCTCTCACCCTCTATGTCTCTCTCATAGACTGTCTTTCTCTATAACTACTTTTTCTTTATTATTTCTATAGCAATTTTCTTTATAGATTAGAGGCCTCATTGAGGATAGAGGAGAAGAATAGAGGCCTCATTGAGGATTGCCGCTTTAGGCCCCAAATTTATCTCGAGCCACCCCGCTAAACCCACACAAATGCTTACTAGATAAATAAAGTGGGGAGCAAACAAAGCCCCCATGCCACTCCACAAACTCCTAGGTGGGTGGACACTTTACGTCTTCAGTGTCGTAAGTAGGTGTTGTTTTGGGCCAGAAAAGATATGAGAGGTCAAGAACATAAGATGTACATAAAAGGAACGATCAGAAAATAAATATTGTCCTCTTTCAACTTACGGTTCATTTTCTGCCTTAGGATCCAATGGGTATAAGATGCAACGGTACTAATTCTTAATAGAAATCAATCATTGAGAAACTATAACCTCAGAACAGGAGCAAACTTGTTTTTAAAATTTTATTAGATTTGTACAATCTAAAGGTGAGCATAGCTCAAATTGAGGTTGAAGATTTTTCCTGTGCAAACTTTTAGGGCAACCCAAATATTTGTGAATGTTTTGTTTCGTTTTGTAGAACCTCATCGCTACTGGAACCGATACTACTGCAGTGACACTAACGTGGGTACTGTCGTTACTACTTAACAACCCAGACGTTTTAAAGAAAGCCCAAGATGAATTAGATGCACATGTCGGAAAGGACAGGAACGTGGACGAATCAGATATCAACAACTTAGTCTACCTACAAGCCATCATCAAGGAAACAATGCGACTATACCCAGCAGGCCCACTCGCAGTACCCCACCTGGCCACGGAAAGCTGCTACATCAATGGCTATTATGTTCCTGCCGGCACATGGATGATCCCTAACATTTGGAAGCTTCAACGAGATCCGCGCATGTGGTCGGACCCTGAGCAGTTTAGACCTGGGAGATTTTTCACCACTCATGCAGACGTGGATTTCAAGGGCCAACATTTTGAATACATACCTTTCGGGTCGGGCAGGCGATTTTGCCCGGGAATATTGATGGCAACGCAGGTGATGCACCTGACCCTAGCTCGTCTGCTACATGGCTTTGATGCAGTGAGCCCATTGGGTGAGCCTGTGGATATGAGTGAGGGACCGGGCATATCAATGCCCAAGGCAACCCCACTCGAAGTACTATTCACACCGCGTCTCCCTTCCCAGCTCTATGGCTGATGGAATATGATACAATGTAATAATATACTAAGTATGATGCACCAGTGCCTAGACTGGTATTAAGCAATAAGATTTCTATGAATGGTCTTTTAGCACCAGAGACGTTAATTTACAGAAATCATGAATAAAATCTTCATTTCACTCTTCGTAATGTGGAATAATGGATGGTTTCCTTGAAGAGGCAAATACTCACACACGCAGTTACCCAAGTCCTTGAGCATCCACCATCAACATTACAATCAAGGAGTGACCCTTAAATCATCTGTGGAGGGGAGAAAGGGGTGGATAGAAGTATCTATTTGGCGAGGGACAGTTGTGCTTGCCGGACCTAGATCCCCTTCCAAAACCCACATCGGGATTTTGGGTCTGCTTACATTATCTATATCAAAATCCTGTGTTTGCCCTCAAAGCCCATATGAAAATTCTGGGTTTTGCCCCGAAACCCACCTATCTATTTGGAGTTGGCCCCTTTGATCGGAAATCCTAGGTTTGCCAGTGAGGGAGGGGTCCAGATCCGCTTCCAAAACCCACATTGAGATTTTGGGTCTGCTTACATTATCTACATTAAAAATCATGTATTTGCCCCCAAAGCCCATATGAAAATTCCGGGTTTTGCCCCAAAATCCAACTATCTATTTTGACCTGACCCCTTTGATTGAAAATCCTAGGTCTGCCAGTGAGGGGAGGGGTCTAACCACAGACCAACATGTGCATTTGGCTTAACGTTGTTGTTTTTCAATATATATTGGAACTTCTTTTTTAACTAGGTGTTTCTCTCCCGTCTTCGCAATGATAGAGGGATAAAAGGTCTGGAAATTGATACATGAGAATTGAGATGCGTGAGGGATTTGGGTTGAAGTCTATAGTGGGTATCACATATGATAAATTTAAATCGCTCGAAAAAAAATATATCATCCTCTTAGTTGTGATGTGACAATATTACTGTACATGTCGATGAAAACTGGTCCCACCTTAATATTTGAGAGTATGATCAAATGCATTACACTAGGTGAACACTCATATAAGGCACACTCGGATTAACACAAAATAAAACCGGCAGTCTTTGTGAAAACCTAATATCATATAGCACTTGACCAATCCATATAAGTATAACAATTGTAGAGGGAAGGGCATGATATATATGTTCGAATCGGGATCCTATCAGAGGCAATTTTACCCACGGTCATCGTGAATAGACCGACGTCTGCCACATCATGGTGTGTAGCCCCTTCCTTAAAAAGGGGTAGGCATGCTGCCCGTGGTGACGCGGTGGAGCTCGATCGGCTTCCTTACAATCACCAAAGGGAAATGGCTCCATAGTTATTAATTTCATTTCATTTCGGCCAAAATGGCCGAAATTTTTCGTTTCGGTCAGATGGCCGAAACGAAACTTCGGCAAAAACTTTTCGGTTTAAATTTCGGCCAATCTCGGCCGAAATTTGAGATTTCGGCCGATTTCGTCCGAAATTTGGGATTTCGACCAAAATGTGACTTTTTTGCCAAAATGAGATTTTACATAATTATTTTTTAAACCTTTTTTACACATATATATTTTGTATTTCTTATATTTTCACAATATATAATTCCAAAAACAATTACTATAATGGATTAAATCTATATTTATAACTTTGTATATTTTTTTGTATATATATTATGTTATATTTTCTCCGAAATATAATTCCGAAAAGTTTCGCCAAAATCCCAAATCGACCGAAACTTTTCATTTAACAGGCCAGAACAAAATGAAGTCTGAAAAGATATTAATGACTATAAATGGCTCATATGATCCAAACTATATACATAAGAGTGAGCTCTTATAAACTCAAGCCTAGGATAAGGTAAGCTCAAGTGTGTGGTGGGACCCACCTGGAGATCCACATGTGGATGGAGATGGAGGAAGTTCAAAGACTCCTTAGGACCCTCCTCCTTGCAAAAAAAAAAAAGTCACAATCGTGATTTCTATCAACTTCATACGGGCTCCAAAAATTTAATGGCCAACAATCTATTAAGATCGGTACACAATCGATCCAACGGTCCAGTAAATTCAGATCTGACCAAAAGTTTGTGGACATGTGCAATTCAAAGGAGTTATTTGTTTGGTCCATTTGGATGAACCAAGGGTGAGTCCCACAAGCGTGATCTTAGGAAATTTTATCCTAAGCTCGCACTTAGGAGAGCCTTGTCCTATATATATATATATATATATATATGAGAAATATTCATGTCTATCCATCTCTCACCAGTTATGGTGAGGGATAACATAGTAGGATTGACTTTATAATACATCCGAACCACCCACACACATGAAACAGCCTTAAGTACACTAGACCCATTGAATTTTCACATATCCAAATGGATTAGATGTTGGATTGAGAGTCAAAAATTTTTCCTTTAATATATAGTGATTAAATTTATGCACCACGGATGAAGGAATTTGATAGGTCTCATCCAAGATGTCTCTTCCCATCCGCCAAAAGTCCCATAATCATTGGGTCCCTGGATGAGCCCAATTAAGTTTGTCCCTCACAATATGGTGAGGTAAGGCTGCACATGAATATTCCATATATGTGTGTGTGTGTGTGTGTGTGTGTGTGTGTGTGTGTGTGTGTGAGTAATGCTTATGTAGAACTTAGGTAGACGGGAGGAACTAGGAATTTTGTTTTGTGGGGAAAAGTATGCAATGATCAAAATATTGAAGTTGTGCTCGATGTTTTTTATTATGATGAAATCATCAATTATTGTTTTAGTACTAATTTTTCAATATATACAATTAAATAATCCATAAAAAATTCATATTCTATTATACTGCGAAGTGCAATTTTAATAATCTTCATGGCTGAGTTCTTAAAAAATAATCTCTCATTCTGTTGCGAAGTGCAGTTTTAAAAATCTTCATGGCTGAGAATGCATTAGTATTTCTACCATATGTATATAAGTACTAAAGTACAAAATAAAATCTCAAGATGGGTACCGGTCCTTTGTTATACACGTAACATGTAAGTTTCAATTTAAAGCATTGCTATTTAAAACCTCAATGAAAAGTAATAACAAAATTTCATATCTAAAATCTAAACCATTTAAAAGAATATATGGTTCCGCTAGTCTTTATCTCCTTAAAACAAATCTCTTTAATTGGATTTCTTTGACATGGATAATAATAATCAAAGAAAAAAAAAGATACAACTATATTTCTATATACATGATGGATAAAACTCCGATTGAACTAAAAAATAATGAAATAATATAATGCAATCGGACATTGATTTTAAGGTTAAAACAATTTTGAGAATTCTCTTCTCCAATCTCCATCAAATCTTACTTATTTGTTCT
The DNA here is from genome assembly GCA_028538565.1 of Umbellularia californica. Lineage (NCBI taxonomy): Eukaryota > Viridiplantae > Streptophyta > Magnoliopsida > Laurales > Lauraceae > Umbellularia > Umbellularia californica. The sequence goes on from JAPQWN010000003.1 coordinate 20,745,442, forward strand.
CATTTTCTTAATTTTCTTACCTTTCTTTTCCTTTCATTTTAAGTTTTCTGCAAAAGCAGCAACTTTTTTGTTTTTTGTTTTTTTCTAAGCCCCCCAACTAATCATGCTGAAAGCAACAAAGTATAAAGATCGTACAATGACATGCAGAATTGGATAACTAATGTCCAAAAAATTGCTAATTTTATAGTTATTAAGAGATGGGGACATGCACAAAAAAGTAGGAGGAAAACGACAATTGGGAATTATTACTCGACAAACTCCTACTTGTCAACTTAATTGGACCGCTCATTTCTCTATTTCTATTTGTCTTCTTGACTCACTATAAAAAGTGAGTGGCAAGGCATACCGGCCATGTCACATGAGAAGATGCGGTCCGTTGCTTTTGTGGCCACAAATGAATCATAGTTACTAGTTAGTTCGCTTTTGCTCGGGTCAATCCAAAACAGTATGATTCGAATAATTCGATTCAGTATAATTAATTGAGATTTCAAAAGATTTGTTCGGAGGAGTTCGCTAGCTGCTCTCTTTGGGTTGAACAGGACGAAATTCTCTTGCCTCAGTTGTGATGGGGGTCGGAAAATGAAAATGGAATCTCAGAGCATGTTATGGCCGGCACCACATCTTTGTTACCATTGCGAAGCTAGAATTCCACTCATGTGGGCAAGAGAGAGTAGCCCACCTTATGGGTCCCACCCAAATAAGTAGAATTCCTTGGATTACCTATCAGCAAGATTTCACTCTCATCCAATGTCACTAAACCGTCCCATCAAAAAAGTATTATAAATGAATGGTGAACACAAAACCATTGAAAGGTTTAGAATTATTTCCTTTAATTAAATACCCTACAACATGATCCCAATGACTCCTAATTTTTGTTTATGTCTAATCCACGTACGAACTATATTTTGTATATGAGGGTATTGGACACTAGTCTTCTACGCCAAGTATCCACAATCTCACTCATATATATATATATATATATATATATATTTATAGAAAATGCTCATATGAGAGATATCTTTCACCTTAAATAACAGATTGAGTAGGGGTCCTCACATCCATATCCAATACTATAAATATATATATATATATATATATAACAGTTTATGTAAAAAATGCATTGGATATTATGTAGTAGTCTCTCCTTTCCGAGAGGAGATACACGGATATTAGTGCACACTACCGACTTGGACGGTATATATAGCGGATTGATTTGACTTGATTTTATGAACTCTTGAATCTGAATCCTTTCTGGTTTTAAAGAATACTTTAAGCTTATCTATGCTAATCCATCACATGGTCCTATATCTTAATTCCAATCTGTTCAGCTGTGTCATTGCCAAATTGTATTATTTATCAGTCAAGTTTCGCTCTAATCAAAATTAAGCCTACAATTGGATTTAAATATACATTAAATAAAATATAAAATAGGGCGACCACACGTCTAATGAATGATCAATCTGATGGCGTTGTCCAACTCTGATTCAAGTGAGACCTGATGCAAGTATAGCACATGGTGGGATAGTTTACAATGAATGGCTAGGATTTTCTTTATGGGGCCTCACTAGTTAATTCATAGTTGAACTCAGGACAGAGGACTTCCATGTGTAACTTAATTCTTATTAGGAAATAACCCCAAAGGGTTGGCCGAGTGGTCAAGGCCACGGTTCCTCCCTTTTCCGGAGCTAGAGGTCTTGATATCGATCTCCGGTTCCCCCCTCTTCAGGAATCGAAGGTTGAGTCCACTTGTGCTACCACCTAGGGGCTACAGGGGTTTTACCCGGCTTCTCTCTGGGCCTGGAGGGAATAGTCCAGCCCAAAGGGTTGGGAACCCTCCGTTAGCAAAAAAAAAAAAAAAAAATCTTATCAGGAAATGCATTTGCGGGGGAGACTGTGTGTCTGCATATGTAAGTGGGGCCCTTCAATCTATGATAATTTGTCATTATTCCTGAGTAGGCAACTTCTATTGGTCAATTTAATTGGACCACTCATTTCACTATTCCTGTTCACAACTCACTGATTAGCAAAGACATTTACCTTATTTTAATTTCGGGCAACCTTTTTAAAAGGGCTAAGGTATCACTATCATTAGGGGGCCTAATAAATAAGTTTATCCCGGGTCCACCCCTGACTATATATCATTGTCTGTCTTTTTCCGACCAAACTCTTTCACTTGGTATTTATGAAGAGAGCTTCTATTGGTACCGTAAATTTTGCTCTCCCAACCATACTAGAAGACAGAAAATAAAAATCCTAAACTACCCCTCTCTCCCTTGGACCACCTTTTTCACTATTCCTGTTCTCAACTAAGTGATTGGCTAAGACATTTACTTTATTTTAATTTCGGGCAACCTTTCTAAAAGGGCTAAGGTATCACTATATATCATCAGGGGCCCCAATAAGTTTATCCCGGGTCCACCCCAAACTATTATTGTCCTCTCTTCCCTTGTCCTTCTCCGAACAAGCTCTTTCACGTGTTATTTGTGAAAAGAGCATCTATTGGCACTGTAAATTGTGCTCTCCCCACCATAAATAAATAAATAAATCCAAACCCAATCTCCCCACCATAATAAATAAATAAATCCAAACCCAACCACAAACAAGCCACGCCCCCCCCCCCCCCCCCCCCCCCCCCCCCCCCCAACAAGCTCTTCCACGTGTTATTTGTGAAAAGAGCATCTATTGGCACCGTCAATTGTGCTCTCCCCACCATAAATAAATAAATAAATCCCACCGCTCTCCCCACCATAAATAAATAAATAAAGCGCCCCACCCCGCCCCGGGACCACTCATTTCAGAATTCATGTCACGACTCACTGATTGGCTAAGATATTTACTTTATTTTAAAGCAACCCTTCTAAAAGAGCTAAGGTATCACTATCATCGGGGGCCCCAATAAGTTTATCCCGGGTCCCCCCCTGACTGTCAATGTCCTTGCTTCCCTTGTCTTTTTCCTACCAAGCTCTCTCACGTGGTATTTGTGCCACTCCTGACTGTCACTGTCCTTTCTTCCCTTGTCTTTTTCCAACCAAGCTCTTTCACGTGGTATTTGCGAAGAAAGCTTCTACTGGCGCTGCAGACTTTGCTCTCCCCATCATACTAGAAGACAAAAAACAAATAAATTCTAATCTCCCCCTCCCCCCTCCTCGTAGGGATGAAAGTGGGTCGGGCCGAGCTGGGCTTTAACAGGCCCTAGACTCGGCCCTAGCATTTTTTAGTAGGCTCTAGACCAGTCCGAACTTAAGAGGGCCTAAAAAATCCTGCTTCGGGCTCGGCTCTTATTAAGTAGGGACGGCCCTTTGAGCCCAGCTTGATTGAGGCGCTAGGCTCGGCTTATGAGCCTGGCCCGTTTTATAATGATATAATTCAATGTTAATGTAGATGAGCATTATCAAACACTCCAATGTTAAGGGTGTTAGATTGTATGGACTCAATCCATCAGTTGATGTAATAAATTGATTAATCAATAAAACCATGCTTTACTTTCATGAGATGAATGTTATTTTATTACTTTATGCACATGACCAATACATATGACATAATGGTTCATGAATTGAACCGGGTCCCATTAGTATATTAGATGTGATATATGTATATGGATGAGATCCACATACGAGAGATATATGTCACAAGTCTTATACTTAAAATATCTTCACAGCCAGTGATGAGACTGGGCATCTCATCTGATAAGGTTGCAGCACTTTCATCACTATGAGATAGTGTGATTTGTCTCGATCATCAGAATGGAAGATTCTGAATCAATGTGCTAGTACATTGGATGTATTGAAGGACCATGAGAAGCACCTTATGAAATTCCGTCTCAATAATAAGGTATGCTCTCATAATTCCCTAGCAATAGGCTCTCAATCTTGAGACATTAATGAACTCAAGTTTCTATCTATTCATTTGCTTTGAGTCACCAATGAGTGAGGCCAACTGTAGGTCAACACCTCGGTGTCTTGGGTATGTAGTAGTAGGACTGTGGGAACATTGAATGATCAAGATGGAATCTATCTCTATTATCCCCTTGTGCCAATTAATGGGTTTTGTCATTAGTAAGTGCGCACCCATCTCGATTAAGAGTTAATTGGATGGTATTGATGATCATAGTGATTAATTGGGACTCAAGGATAATAAGATGTGGAACTAAGATTGGAAGAGACAGATTTATTCCAATTGATCCATGGATATTGATAGAGGGGCCTACTTGTGGTAATTGGGAAGTTTAGGGTCTTCATTGTAATTTATTCCTAAGAGTGGAGTGCAATTGCATTTATATAGTGGTGTTATTTGCAATTATCTGTGGGCCCGGATTGCACATGAGATGTGGGGTCGCGTGTCCTAGTTGGAGCCAGCTTTCTATGGAATCCCTAATGGTCCCCACGCTAGCCCAAGATATTAGAAAGATACTAATCATATTCGAACTCTAAAAGGAAGGAATTAGGAAGTTACTATTTCTATTTGAAGTAAGACTTCTAATAGTGGTAATAGTATACTTACTAATTGTTGTGGAAGTAAGACTTCTATTTCAATTAAGACAAGAGGAGCTTTGGGAGATTATAAAAGGGAATGCACCCCTCTTGGACGTATATAACATTATATAGTGAAAAACGTCCATCCTCTTTGTGCAACAGTTGCACTGCTCTCTTCTCTCTTCCTCTTCTAGTTCATTAGGGTTTCGAGTTGAGTTTTCTCTTGAAGATTCCACCAATCTTCTTGAGAAGAGATATCTAATTCGGGTCATAGCGTTGTTGACACCAAAAATGTCACTTTACCTCTTCAACATCAAGAAAGTTGCATGAAGTCGCAACCTGCCATAAATAGGCAATGCAACTTCTCCAAAAAATCAAATCTTGTCAGAATCAAACAAAAACTGCAAGATCCTTCAAGACAGCCAAGAGAGGAGTACACAAGAAGTTTCGGGCCATTTCAGAATCATTTGGCCTAACTTCGCTTCTCCGACAGCTAAAATGGCGCTCCCGGCGGCGACATCATCGGAGACGTCAAAACTTCGATCAGAGCCTACGGATGACTCCAGCATGTCTCAAAAGGGCTCCATGCCAAATTTCAAGTCAAAACGACAACGTTTGACCCTCCATCAATGCTCGAGCAGCAAAATCAAGTCTCTCGGCGGCGGGAACCACCGAAGCCTTCGCTCATCAAACCAAGTGCATGAGTGGCTTCAACATGCTTCCAAAAGGCTGCACGTCAAATTTCAGGTCATTCCGACAACGTTTGACCAGGTTTCGATGCTCCGAGAGAAAATCAAGCCTACCGGCGGCGGAGCAACCCGGGACCATAACATCCAAAACGGAGCCCATGGAACGTCTCAAAATGACTCCAATAGGCTCCCCGTCAAATTTCAGGTCAATCGGACATCGTTTGGCCACATATCAAAGCTCGGCATTTTCCCCGCAGCAAAATCAAATGAAGCATCGACGGGACCCCAAACGGCTTCAAAACTCAAACAAAAGCCTATGGTTGGTCTTATTTATTGCTCAGGAGGCTCCACCTCCAATTTCAGGTCATTCCGACATCGTTTGACCAAGTTTCAGCTTCTGGCGGAAAATCAGCAGCTCTACGCGACAGTCTTCGGCTTTCCCAGAAAATTGGAAACTTTGCACTCTAAAAATGTAAGGATTCTCATCAGGTTTTCTACAGGGAAATCAAACCAATAAATGAGAAGAAATGTCAAGAAAAATACAGAAGAAAACGGCGACGAAAAAGACCGCAAAACGGACTAAAAAAGGGGAAAAAAAACCCAGGGTCGCCGGCCCATGGTCGCCGGCGACCATGGAAGTCCGGGTCACCGGATTTTTCGCCGGTGACCCGTTTTTCCGTCCCTTTTCGCATTTCGCGCACTTTGGCCCCTGTGGTTTCCTAAAAATGTGATTTTTAGTGCTTGAAATTGACTCATATCCGACGACATGTCGGATCCACCGTCAAAAGCATAAAATCATCAGTGATCGCTCCAAGATCGCCAACCGGTCGACCAAGAAAGTGCACTTTCTGTCCGACCGATCGTGAAATCGACAAGACAGATGTCACCAGCCCGCTGCTAGCTATCAATGTCTGAAGTTACATGTTCATCCGATGTCGATCAGCATGTAGATCCATCGATGATCATCGCCAGAAGAATTCCAGAAGATACGGCATGGCCCGCGACTCTTCGACTGCTCGGCGACCATTTAATGCAGTTAATTGACTAGCTTTATTGCAGTCATTAATTCATTTCTTTGGACGGCCCAATCAGAAGCAAGCATTCGGGAGTTACAAATCAAGAGATTCATGGCAATTAAACCTTGAAACTCCTCCCATCATGACGATTAAATGCCCTCAATCTCCATCGGCCAATCAGATTCAAGGAAAATGGAGTTACAAAATCAAGAAATAAATCTTGTAACTCCTCTCATTAAAGCAATTAAAGCTCATAAACTCTCCTAAATGGCTACCAAAAGCCTATAAATAGGAGAGCATTCCATTGAAATCGGAATCAGAAAAAAAAGAGATCGGATCGGAAGAGAGCGGAAAGAATCTAGAGAAAGAAAAAGAGAGAAAAACTCTACTGAAGTTCTGCACCGGCCACCACTACAAGGTGACAAAAGTCCCTTGGGGGGGCGCCCCCCCCAAGGTCCTTGCCTTCTCCCGCTGCCTCCAATGGCTTAGACGTGGCTTTTCAGCCCGTCTACTTAGCTTTTTATTGGACATAGGACCTTCTCTTGGTCTTTGTCCTCTAAAAATCTGAGGTTATAGCCAAGCCAAGCGAATCAAGAGCATCCTCTGTTCTCATCTGCATGGATGATGGCGAAGCCCATGCATGGCTTGCGACCGTCAATCTGAACAAGTCCCCCACAATCTCCTGAGAAGTTAGATCCTCCTTTTCTTGCTTTTCATTGTAGTTTGTATTTTTCTAAAAGAGACAAAAATCACAACTCTTGTCTTTCATTATTGATGAGAATTGTAAATCGGCTATAAACGCCAAAATCGGCTATAAATGCCAAACAAAATCGCCTTTCACGGCAAACCAAGAAAATGTCTCTTTTCTTAAATATTTGTGCAATGGAAAACTTGAAAGAAGTTGATTTCCTTTTTACTTGCGAAGGTTGATCTCCGGATTACCACTTGCAATTCCAAGTAAAATAGAAAATCTGGCACACCCACACAAAAGAAATGTTGATGCACGCTTCATGCCCCCCGAGCGCGAAAGGGCCGGACCCGACGGACTCCCACGTCCGCCGACCCCGGTAGCACCCACGGCATTCGGAGCGCGTTCCATCAACCGTGAAAGGCTAAGAGGTGGTAGAGATTCTGATCTCAGTTTGTAGAGAAGTTCTACATCAACGAAAGTTATCAACTTCTCCATTAGAGCGCAACCGAGCTCCTAAGGTAAAATCTGCATCCTTGTATGTTGTGGATTTTAATGGATGCTTGTTCGTTTCTGTTCTATCTTTTAGATAGTTTTACTTACTGTATGTGATCATGAGATTGAGGGTTATGCATCCTGGATTAGGTTTTTTGCCTTATGGATACTTGATCCCTGAGTCAAGTGGGTCAAAAGTTTTGAATATCTATCCACGAGGCCCACCTACTTCCAACAAAGGGAGCCCAGTTCCAACACTCCATAATAGTTCAATGTTAATGTAGATTAACATTATCAAACTCAACAATAATACAAATCAAATTAAACTCCAATAGCATCATAGAATAAAATAAAATATTCGGCTAGCATCATAAAATAAAGGTTTAGGGTTTAGGGTTTATGGATTATTTAGTGCTTAGATTTAGGGTTTATAATTCATGGATTATTTAGTGCTTAGGGTTTAAGGATTATTTATATTGGATTAAAATTAGGGTTTAAGGTTTAGCGCTTAGGTTTATGGATTATTTAGTGTTTAGGATTTAGGGTTTAGTGTTTAGGGTTTAGGGATTATTTATATTGGATTAAAACTAAGGTTTAGGATTTATTGATTATGTTATATCATATATGTATTATCTACTGTATAATGTACATATATATAATATATGTAGGTCCTAGGGCTTACGAGCCGGGCTTCATCAAGCCCGAGCTCGGCCCTTTTAAGCAAACGGGCCTCCTCCTAGGCCCTATCTCGGCTCTTTTGTCTTTTGAGCCGAGCTCGGGCCGAGCCTATCGCCCGCGGACGGCCCGACCCACTTTCACCCCTACTCCCTCATCCTCTCCCCCCACCACCCTCCCACTCTCCGGGTGGGGGGGGTGGAGCCCTGGCCATTTCTCCCTCCCTCCCCTTCTATTTTCTCTCCCTCCCTCATCCTCTCCCCCCACCACCCACCCACTCTCCGGCGGGGAGGGAGCCCCGGCCATTTCTTCCTCCCTCCCCTTCTATTTTCTTTCCCTCTTCTCCTTTATTCTTCTTCTCTCTCCTTCCCTCCCCCACTCTTCCTCTTCCCCCATCACCCCCAAGTCACCGGCAAAAGCCCATCTACAGCCCAAGGGCTACCGTCCGATCTCCCTCCCCGCCGGCGACTGGGAGGGGGAAGGAGAGGGAGAAGAAGAGCGGGGAGGGAAGGAGAGAAAAGATGAGGAAAGGAGAGGGAAAGAAAATAAAGGGGAAGGGAGTTAGAAAGAGGGAGAGAGAAGGAGGGGGGAGCCGCGGGCCCCGGTCGGTCAGCCGGCCTCCCTCCCATCCAGATACTAGGGGAATGAGGGAAAAGGGTGGACGGAGGGTGGGAGAAGGAGGAGGGTAGTTTAGAGAAAAAAATTCTTGTTTTTTCTTGTGCGGTGGTGAGAGAAAATTTTGAGGTGCTAATAGAAGCTCTCATTTGTGAAAACCAGTTCAAAACACTCTCTACTGATATTATCACCTTTTCGTCCAAGCCATTAACTAGGGTTGTAAACGGGTCGGTTCTGGTCCTGGTACAGGGTGGAACCTGAACCGGAACCATTTTCTAAGAGGGGGAACTGGAACCGGAACTGGACTCTGTTCGGAACCAAAAAACTGGTTCCGGAACCGGAACCTATAATATTATTGAGAACCAAAACCAAAACCGGAGCCATTTGTGAGGCGGGTCTGGTTCCGGTTCCGAGTATGGTCTAATACCTGTCTTTTTCTTTTTTAAAAAAATATGATTTTTCTACATTTCAATTGGATCACTTGCAAACACTAATGTGACTCTTTTCTATCAATAACAAGCACTTTTAACCAAAAACTTCGAAATTCCAAACAAAGTCCAACAAAAAGTCACCCAAAATCACATCCAAACTCTTGTTCCCTAAACCATCAAAATTCCAAACATCACATCCATCTAAAGTTACCTTATGTTAGTGTATATTGGGTATGGTCGCGGGTTCACGGGTTTGAGCCACTGTGGATTCGGAACCGGAACCGTTTAGGCATCGGTTCCAAAAAAAGGATCTGAAACCGGAACAATTTGCTAATTGGGACGAAAATAAGGACCCAGACCCGGAACCTAACGGGTTGAAATCTTCGGGTAATCGGAGAATCGAGGACCCATTTACAACCCTACCATTATCCTACATTGTTTGGTTCCAGATAACGTGGACAGTTACCCATCATTAGTTTCAAGAAATCTAAATAATATACAGGAGAATGTTATCCTATGGAATCTTAATCATAGGTTTTTTTTTTTAAGATCCCAACGGAGAGTGTTGGACCTAATGCTAAAATAAATCATGGTATGACAAGGTTCTTAAAGGGTCCGCACTGTTTAAGTGGGCTAAGAGTGTCTCGTGCAAGTGGAGTTGCACTCCACGTAAAAGAAACTTTTTTTCTTTTTTTTTTTTGGTGCTTAGTTGGTAAGGGTGTACATGGATCGGATTGGTGTGGATTGGGCCAAATCCGTCACCAATCCGTTACCTATGGATTGATGGATTTGGAATCTGTCACTAATCCATGCCTATTAAAAACCGATCCAACCCATGGACGACCGGATCGGATCGAATTAATCCGTTCAATCTAATTTTAAAAGAAAGATATCAAACATGTTGTTAAAAATTTCATATTTGACCCCTTAAATTTTTTTCTAATTTTATATTTAGTCATCTTAACTTATATTTGGACCCCTTAATTTTTTTTATTTATATTTAATGTCAACGGATCGGATCAGATTGAATTCGGGGATTAAGGGTGAAATCCGTCACCAATTCGTTGCTAACAGATGACAAGATTTTCAATCCATCCTCAATTCGTTTACCTTCGGATCAGTTAAAAATCCACGGATCGGTTCGGATTGATTTTATGGATCGATGGAGTTTTTGTGCACCCCTGACAGTTGGGCTGGTGTCTCGTACATGTGTTAGAGTCCGACCGTGTATAAGGCTCGGTAGAGAATCCGGACTCAATTTGTTGCACCCTGCCAACCCCTGATTGGGTGCCTATGTGAGATAAAGACTCAGGCAAAGCTTCCATACAGCAGTGCTGCATCATAGTATGATGCAACGCCTGACATATGCAAGTGGGTGGGGACCGCCTTTAAGAAATCAAATCCATTCATTGGTTCTAACACCCACTGTGGGATATACATATAAAATATTATTCAAATCAACAATATGCACACCATTGGATTAACTAAATCCTGAACACATGATTCAACTTTATTAACTTTACTTTGACTTAGGACTCTTGTGTCGGAACTTCATTATTCAGGTCTATTACGCTTATATATTTATATTTATGTGAGTCATTTATGGACGACTGCAGATCGATATATGGACGATTGATCACCGATGTGACCAGATCACTTATAATCCGCTATGAATGTAAACAGGTTATCCTGGTTTTTAATTTGATCGGTTTATGACCATCGACGTTATAGACGGGCTTTCCTAATTTATTTAGGGCTGACCACCCACAACGCGAACACTTGTTTTCGTGTGAATCATATTGCTCATTTTGCTTTATTTGGATTATGTTATACGTTTTTTCTTGTCATTGTCATTGTCATTGTCATTACTTATATGTGATCACACTTGTCTATATTCTTCTCCTTATTGTATTAAATTTCGAATTATGATTATGTACTTGTTATTTACTTTGTAATATTTGGTGCATAGATACCGAGCCCTACTTTACTAAGGAGACGGAGGATGGTCAAATGTTTCAAACTTTGAGCTAATTGACGAACCGAGTGGGATGCCGGAGATGGCTTTGGAGCCGTCTGAGCCTGCAAAAGAGAGAACGTCATCTTATAATTAGTTTAAATGAGCTTTCTTTTAGTGTTGAGACATCTTTTAGAAATTATTTAATTTATTTTGCAACTTTAACTATTATTGCTTATCTTAATTTGTGTTGGGTCTTATTTATGAACATTGGATACCAATTGAATAAAGCTTCCGCTGCATTTAATGAAATTTATATTGACTCACCACGGGTTGGAATTTTATGTGGGTCCACTTTTGGAAGCTTGTGTTGTATTTAACATAGGAATTTGAATTTGGTTTTAATTTTTCACGTTTTTCCCCAATTCTTATTTTGGGGGACGTGACAATAGGTCACCTTCATCAGCTAGGTGGAGGCAAACTTATCTTCCGGGTCCTTGGAGCAATGGCGGATAAGCTCGGGCCAATCTTCATGCTCCAACTGGGTGTCAACTGCGTGGTTGTCGTGAGCACGTGTTTTCTTCTTTCCTTGCTCCAATCACGGAATCTCTGAAAATACAAACAAAGAAAATGTATAGAATCCGCAATGAAAACTAAAAGAAAGAATAAAAATGCAACTAAGCTATATGAAAGTTGAAAATCCTTAAAATCAAGTATTTCTATGTACGCCGATCCCCGGCAACGGCGCCAAAAACTTGTTTGCCAATTCCCGCAAGTATACGGTTGTCTCAAGTAATATAGACTATGGAAGTCCGATTATCGTTCCCACGAGGATCGTTACAAAGAAAATAACAATGATCAATGAAAAGGATTTTCAATTCAAATATAGCTAACAAATGCAAATGGAGATAACAAAAACAATGGAAATACAAATCAAAATAATAACAATGGAAATAAAAGAATGCAAACTAAAAGAAAACAAGAAACTAAATAACAAAGAGATGTTAATAGAAAAACTCAAGTAAGAACAAACCTAGGACAAGATTAGTAACAAGAATAACAAAGTGAATAACAAAAACAAAATGACAAGGTTAATACAAGAACAATGAAGAAATGCTAGATAGATCAAGTGAATAAGTGTGTGAAAATAAGTGCAAGATCAAGATAAAAAGAAACTAAAAGCATCCATGAAAACTAACTAATAATGAGAACAAAAATGAGTGGATAGACATAAAAAGAAATGTGCTAATAGTGTAAAATCAAAGGTGAAATTGATGGTGTGAATAGATAAATGGAGTGTGAGAATTAACATAAGTGAATAAATGTGTGAGAATGTGAATAGAATCTAACTAAAGTGAGTAAAATAAGCAAGAAACAATACTAATTAATAGATTGAATCATCTAGAATCCACTAAGTAACACTAATCCAATACTAATGCTCTTATCTTTTCCCAAACAAAGACTCAAATCTAATGACAAATCAATGCTTAGATTTGGAAAATATAACTTTAAAACTCAAAGATAGAAATTAACAATCTAATAGCTAAGATTTTCTTCCCTTCATAAAAGAAAAGATTCCTAATGACTATCTATCAAAAGTAAGCATAAACCATCAAAAGATATTAACTCCTAAGCATGATTTATCAAACCTAAGCATAGATAGTAAAAAGAATGCTAAGAAATAAAATAAGCATGGAAGGTAGCACATTGCAATAAAGAAAAATCTATTCTAGCATGTTAAGCACATAAACAAAGGAAATAAAGAGCATAAGCAAAAGAAATAGTATTAACTTAGCTTCATCCAGAAGATCCAATCAAGTGATTAGCCACCCATTGAAGAAGATAAAGCTTTCATTACAAATCTTCAAATTTTACAAGGCTTTCCTCACTTTCTCTCTACAATTTGCTCTCAATTACATGAAAAGCTCAAGTAAAGAGGAGGAGGCTCTCCTTGCTTGTGTCTTTAATGCTTAGAGCTCCCCTCCTTATATAGATACATTTACCTTGCTCTATTTTGATTTCTTTCCAATGTGGGACTTCACAAGTATGGAAATATGAACATATGAATGTGATCCCATGTTAGAAAACAGGTCCCAGATTGATGTGCGATTTTGACCCCCGAAACGTCCGAATTGGGAAAAATGCTGTGAAATATGATTTGTAGATCTTAGAACAAGCTTTCCAATGCTTCTGAGATCACCTCAATCGGACACCCGAGTAAAAAGATATGGTCAAAATACCAACCCAGGTCTTTCATTTTTCTTCTTATTATTGGCCTAACTTTGTCATTTCTTCATCTAATTGTCTTCCAAACTTATCCTTACTCTCTTTAACTCTTGAATCTCAACTTTAATCTTCAAATTAATCTTCAATTAACACCTACAAAAAGAAGTTAACATAATTGAGAGTATTTTTGAACATATTTTGTATGGAAGCCATTAGAAGTTATATAAATGCATACAAATGACCATCTATAATGGAAAGATATGAGCAAAGCATGATGGGGAAGAAATTTATTGTTTTTCTACTAAAAATAGTGTTTTGAGTTCTTTTATCTTTAAAAACTCATAAAATAATGCTATGAAAATGTATTTTTTTGTGAACTCATCAGAGGCAGCCAAGGAGTGCCTTACCACCAACGATCAGGCCCTTGCTGGCCGCCCTACATACGCTGCAGGGAAGTACTTGGGCTACGACTACACCTTTTTTGGCTCTCCAGGGCCGAGGGAATGGGCACGGCTGACCCCTAAATTCTCTAGAAAATTGCTAACTACCTCCCTACTATACCCAAATGAACTCGGATACAGACCAAACTTAGCACATACGATCCTAATGATTTTTTTAATTTCTTAAGATATTGAGTAGATGCTAATATTTTAAATGTAATAAAATTTCGTTTTAATACATTTCAATAAATCGAGTAATTTTTTTTTCAATTTCTTTGTTTTTTTTTAAGGTGGTGGAGAAAAGAAAAGGAAAATGTGGATAAGATTGGAATCTATCTCAAATCAATATCTTAAATGTTTTTTTCCATCTTCTTTTTTCAATCTTCTTTTAACATTTTTCTTATTTAGATACTACAAGATTTTCAATGTAGAGAATTTTGTGGGTATGAGGTTTTTCCTTTGTGAATAATTGTGTAAGGAAGAACATGATACTTTAACAGATTCTTCATTGACTCTTAGCTTCTTTTGGCATGGAGGAAGTTTTCATATATGTAAGTGAGCACTGTCTACTGAAATTATTATTGTTTGATTGTGTCTTCTTCTTCAATTTTTCTTTTAATGTTGCAATAAAATCTTCATTCTAAGAAAAATGGGTGCAACCAGAGTCAAGAAAATGATGATAAAGAGCTAGTTTTTCTTTCTCATTCCTGTTTGCGCTAAAGTTAGGCCTCTTGATAGCCTTCGTGCTCTGATAGTTTTAATTATATGTAGGTTCTATTTCTTGAATCTTAATTGCAGGCTTCCAAATTGTGCGTGTTTCGTGTTTCCTTATGGTAGAACTTTGTATTTAGTTCTCACTCTATGTTTGGAATATGAATTTGTAATACTATTTTGTTATGTGAGATAGAAAAATAGAAAACTCAAACAGAAAGTGTCCTGTTGAGAAAAGCAAAGTAGACAATAATTAAAAGGATGCTATGAGGCATGGAAAAGGTTTCAATTATTTGTCAAAATTTGTTTTCATTCTCCATAGATTCGAAGGGGAAAGGCTTTTTTTTTTTTTTTTAAGAAGTACAAGTGCTAATATTCAAAAGGCAAAAAACTTAATCCATATGTTTATAAGAACCTGACATTTTATTTTGTTTCTTTTTCCTATTTTAGTTTATGTTAGTTAAATTCTTACGTTATAGACCAATGCCTCTTCAATCGTCACCCTCGAAACCCATCAAGAGTGGATAAGACCAATAAGCATTCATTCGTGGTTCTTATTGAACCATTTTGTTCACTAATTTCTAAATTTTTATTCATTTTTTTTTTGTCTTTTGTAAAATTAATTATGAGATATGGTGCAATTAAACAATCATTTCGAAGGAAAAATATTTCAAATTTTATCATTCAAAAAGTTTTTTTAGTCTTTCTTAGCACTATTTTGTCCACCTGGTTAATAAACTAAGGCAAGGTCGGAAATTTTTTTTTTTTTAACTATGCACTATTTACTCCATTATGTGGTTCATGGTGTATATACTGCCTTTTAACTCTGAAAACTTAAATGCCATGAGCTTTTTCAATGATAAACCTTGAACTAAGATGGGATGAAAATAAAAGAGAAAATGAATAGTGTGTTTTATAATGGATCAAAAGAAAAGCAATCAAGTGTATTTTACTTACTACCTTTTGGTGTTCATTATTTATAATTTTGTGGGCACTTTAAATACTTCGCCATCAGTTCAAAAGTCGTGATAAAAGGTATTAGCTAGCTTGCTACTTTTGTTATTGTTGCTGGTGGCCAATTGGTGGTGGTGTTATAAGTTAAATATCAAATTGACAACACACGAGAGAATTAACATTCTCTTTGTTTTTTTTTTACCTAAAACAATGTTAATTGTGCAAATAGTTTTTATTTATTTATTCATTTTTATTTTTATTTTTTGGTGGAACTAAAAGATGCTTGAGTGGTATTTGTATTTGAAATTTGAAAGTTAAGCACATCAGAGGGCTCCGGGAAGGTTTCCAGAAGATATGAGATTATTTTCTTAGTACGGATGTAACCCTTTGTTATTATTTTTTAAATATTAACCCTTTAATCTTTTGTATACTAACCTTAAATATTTGTAATTTGATGTTCCTTCAGTTGTATATTATTTATTATGGCCTTTGAAAATATATAGGGACCTCCAAAACTTATAAGCACATCCCACATGTACAGGTACTTCGTTTGCATTATTTCTTTATATTTAGTTTTTTCTTTTTCTTTTTTAGAAAAAAGTAGCAACTAAAAAAATATCATAAATAAGAAAGTGAAATGTACAAACTTAAACTCATTTTATGTCTGCCCTGTTTTTTTCTCACTTTTAATAAAAGTTACCATTTAAAAGAATTTAGATATTATTTTTGCTTTTGATCATGTGTTTGTATTTTATTTAGTTAGGACAATTGAGTTTTCAATCTGACATAATAGTTGTATTGATCTTGATTTATACTCATGTTGGAAGAGTAATGACAAGTTAGATAATATGATAACTACTACTAAATATCGGTTCTCTTCTGATATTAGTGATTGCTAAAGATAATTCCAAAAATGCAATTTAGTGGTAGGTCTTATAGATTACTATCGTAAAATTGTTGTTGTTCGATCAGTACAATTTTTAATTTCTTAATATACAACTTTTGTGAATTTTTTTTAATTATAAAAGGGCATTTCAAGGGCATGAATATATTTATTTATTATTGCTCTTACTCATGAGGCTTAAATTGAAGAACGTTGATCATTGTCTAACACATTTATTTCTTTCAACATTGCGAGCTCCTTCTTATTCTTCTTCTTTTCATGTATTTCAATGAAACGTCGTGCCTTTCCTTAAAGGGAAAACGAGAATATCATAGAAATTGTTTGTTATGCTAACGTTATTACTAACTTCAGAGTCAATGAATGACGTGGTCGTTTTAAGTGCAAACAACTAAAATAAATATTTGATGCTGAGCTGCAACAAATTTAGTTTGTCTTTGTTCGTTTCGAAATTTCTTACTTTGATTACCACTCCCATCCTTTTTATAGAACAAAGTAGAATAGTTGATCTATAAAATACCTGTGTTACGTTCTTATGTATTTCTTAAGAGGAAGGTCCAATTCTTTTGTCAGATTTGTATTTGTGTTTCTTTATTTTTTGGTTTTTTTTTCCCTATGGATATCTCAATTTGTGAACTTCCATTTAACTGAACTTTTATGATTACTATGTATTATCTTTTTTTTACAGGGTATAAAATATAACACTTTGTATCAAGCAAAAGAAAATGCTGACTCTTAGAGAGGAATTGCCTCTATTTATCTGATAATGGTCCGTCTTATAAAATAAAACAAAGCATATCTTAAATATTAATATTGATCAACAAGTGCTCTGCAAATCTTATCCGTCAGAGTTCATATTATAGTCCCACCATTATTGATCCCTATTGCTTGAGGACAAGCCGGATTAATCATTATTATTG
The DNA here is from genome assembly GCA_028538565.1 of Umbellularia californica. Lineage (NCBI taxonomy): Eukaryota > Viridiplantae > Streptophyta > Magnoliopsida > Laurales > Lauraceae > Umbellularia > Umbellularia californica. The sequence goes on from JAPQWN010000003.1 coordinate 20,762,629, forward strand.
ACGGTTGGTATGAGATGTTATTCTTCTTTGTAAGTTAAGACTAAAACCACCACTTAGTTTTGTTATTCTGATGTCCTTAGGTAAGATATAATTATTTTTTTCCTTAATAGAATCAGATTTTGTAGTGAACATATAATGTTCATGATAATTGGTTAAAACAGTAAGCTCATCCGGTTCTTCGTTTTTGTTTTTATTTTATATAAAACTGCAGGCTATCAATTTAACTATGCATTCAATTGAACTCCAACTTTAGTAGGTCAAGTTTACCAGGAAACTGATAAGTCTACCTGATGAGTCAAATAAAGTAAATTGAAATTTCTTTGTGCACATTCATAATAAAATATCTAGAAATATGTGATTTATATCATCAAAAAGTTATATAAATTCCATATCGATTGTTTTTTGAGATCTCATTTTTCTCGCTATATCATTATTTTATTGTTTTCAAATGTATAGAAAAAAGTATTACTAGCTGTATTTAGACATTGCACGGGCCTTGTAATTTACAATCTCTCTTTTTTTTTTGAAAATTTATTTTTAAATGTATTGAAGCTTCTACTGAAATTTTTAAGAACTTCACTTTTTTAAAATTTTATTTGTAAAACTGTATGTTCGGTACACGTGCACGTGCAGGGCTCCCTAGTATGGTGTAAATTAAAGAGTGTAATTAGTACTAGCTACACCTTCTACTATAGGTTGTATTTTCTAATTGTACCTGCTAAGCCAACTCAAAACGACGTGACACTGTATTTCAAGATTCTAGTGGACTTGATTACCTGATCCAGTGATCCCAAACCCTACATAAATGCAGTCTGTTCTCTAAAGTAAACATACAACCTACGCACCCCTGGGTACGTCAACTTGGTAAGCTAGTAGCAAAAACCTGAGTGGTGTTCGGTAACTAGAAGCATGGAACCCCTTCAAATGAGGAAACTGGCACTGAAAATGAGTCCAGCTAGCTAAGATAAGCTGGACTCAGTAGAGGGATCAATTCAAATGGTTGGCTTGGCTCATTTCACCACCCCATAAAAAGAGATGCTAGCGGTGTTCGTGGGCTGGGTTGGCGGGCCCTGAAGGTTTTTCCAAGCAAGCCCGTTGTATGCCTAATGTTTAGCTCAAATCCTCAGTCCACAGGCCTGAAAGACAGGCCCATGTGTACCACTCTGCAAAATCATTACAGTTACACCCTTTCATATTAAATACATCAGGCCAGGCAGCGCCTTCATGCAAACATAGACCTCAGTCTGGGCCATGTAGCTATTATGCAATAAATTTAGGCCTACTTTCAGTCCATGTGCACAAAATCATAGATCCAGCCAAACGCAGCCAAATTGTAGGGACCTAAGGACTCAAACACTGTAAGTTTCAGATAGTTTACTAAGCTTATGTTTTAGTTAATAAATACCGCATCAACTGACGAACCACAATTTTCTAATATTAGGATTTTAATCCTTGTAACTGCTTATATCAAGCGATCAAGTGGCCTCAAAATAAATAAATCTTGTGCATGATTCAATCTAAATGGAAAACTAAAGATTCAGACCCACATATTCAAAAAAAAAAAAAAATGTTTCTTTTAAGTATCCTTTCCCTGAAACTCATTAGTGTCTGGATAAGCAAACACTACTGCTCATTAGCATCTACATATGGAGATCAAGCACACGAGTGTGATGCAAGACATGAATTTGATCATGAGTTTGAACAATTTTTCTATTTAATCCCTCAATTCTCTGCTGGGACCCACTCAATTAGATAGGAGAGGATGAGCATACTACCAGAAATTGAAATGGCCATGGGCCCAGATTCCCTCCAACACAGATCCAGGACATAAAGCAGATGATTAGAAACTTGAGCAGAGTGTCTGTGAGTTGTAAGTATCAGCGGAAATAAATAAATAACTAACTGTCGACTTTGGTAAACTACACCGATCCCCCAGCCAGTGCAAGTCCCACTTATACTGTTCACATCAATTAATGATTTGAATTGAATTGAATTGAATTGAATTGATAGAGATAGGGTCAAAATGACATGAATTGGGCATCATTCTAATTCGTTTGGTAATTTTACACGTAAAATAAAATGCAGTAAAGTATCAAATCAAAAGAGAATAAAATATATTGAAGTTTTGCACGGGTTGAATCCGAAAGGGTATGATTCGAATAATCCGATTCAGTATAGTATATAATTGAGAAATATGTGTTTGGAGGAGTTCGCTGGCTTTTCTCATTGGGTTGAAGAAGTTGAAATTCTAATTAATGATACATTACGGTACGTTTTTGTTACCATGCAACGCTAGAATTCCACCCATGTGGCAGAGATAGTGGTCCAGTGGCCCCACCCAAATAAATAGAATTCCTTGGATTACCTATTAGCAAAACCGCAATCTCATCTAATGTCGGTAACCATCCAATTTAATCAAAAGTATTATGAATGAATGGTGAACACAAAACCATTGAACGGTTTATAATTATTCTCTTCAATTAAATACCCCACAGCATTCCGATGATTCCTAAATTTTGTCGATGTCTAATCCACAAGTCATATTTTGCGTGTCAGGCTAGTGGGCACTAGCCTTCTATGCCAAGTATCCACAATCTCACTCAAGAGGGGCCATTGTGAAAAAAGTCGTGTAGGAACTCAACAAGGTAAATCTACAACAGCTGTAGAAAGACAAGACTGATGTGACTGCAAACCTGCAACCCGTTCAGAAAACGGGTGGGTCTTAGGTTGAGGGACCAAAGAGCAGATCCAGATATGGCCCGACCCGACCCATTTTCCAGCCCTAAATGTGAGTGAATGTGGGCTTGAATTTACCCTGTCGTGTACCAAATCCATTGAGTCTCCATCCTTAATTATGAATAATCTCTCTTTCCGAACGCTATAAGGTTGCACTTATTGATGTTCAACCCAATCATCGAATCAGCCCAGTTACAAGGAGTGCAAGAAACTCAACATGAATACCATTCTTCTATAGCTGTTGGCCCTATTCGAAACTAGAGGACTTTGGAGTCTAATCATAAAAGAAGCCAATAATGCTTAGACAGACCCTAATTAGACAATTACGGTAATTTTGGCGGTGGAAAAATATTTTCAGTACTAAAACTAAACTTTTTTTAGTGTCAACGGGGGCATATGTTTGTTGAAGTAGGCATTGTTTCACTTTAACTTGGGATTGGGACTGCACTTTATCCAAACGTACTTGTTCCCAATTAAGTATTACTGATCGCCACTCATAAAAGGCTTGTTTCTTTGGAGGAGATTTTGGAATTCATGTCAAGGTCATTTCGGGGACGTTAGATGCTAGTGTTTTAAGATGCTGTTATATTCTGTCATTTCTTTATTCTTTCTTCCATTTTAGAATTTCTGCATAAGTATTTCATGCATCATGATTTCCACAATTTCTGTGTTTTCATCCCTCCTACCACAAGTTCTCTGTTTACATTCATAATGAATTCCCAACGGAAAGTTTCCTGGTTCAGCCACTGATAGTGCGTAAAGGGGTGGAACTAGAGGAGCTCAAGCTAGCCATGTCCTCCAAAATATCCTGAAAACTCTTTTCACTTTGTACGGTCCCCATCAAAATTTTATTTTTTTCTTTTACCACTTCAAAACGTGAGAGCCAGCTAGAAATCTTGAAAATAATTGTGGTAGCTGGAAACCCTTCATAATGAATTTTCAAAAAAAAAAAAAAAACATATAATTAAAAATGGGAAATTCTTAAAAACTCCCCTATCTCAAAAGGGGAGTTTCTGCGCCTATCTATTAGCCAATGATTTAAGGGAATCTACAAAATATCTATAGTTTTAAGAAAATACTTAGGAGAGAGAATGGATAAGTGTACAATTGATGATCAATTTTGGCTCGTGATCAATTTATTAGTGTAAAATATAAGAAAATAAAGATAACATATCAATTTTTATTTAATACTAACTCAATCATCAAATAAGTTGTGAAATTCAAGACCGTGAAAATAACATATTAAAATCTGAAATATGATAGTAAGATAGTAAAAGTGTGTAGATCTTGCATAAAAGTGTGTAGATCTATCATCTAAGTGAAGAACACAACACAAGTGACAAGCCCAATGATCTTTTCACTCATTTCTATGTTTTATTTAAAAATAAAAAATAAAAACACACAATAGTAAAAATAAGGGTTACGTTGATTTTCTCTTACCAAATAAAATGATTTCTTCAAGAAATAGTATTGGAATTTGGAAATATATAAGAATGAGCTATGGAGATATGGATGCTCTAAGGAGAGGAGCAGAAGATGGGGAAATAGGGAAAAAGTTAAAAAAAAAAAAAAAAAAGAGTTTTTACTATTACTCCATCTCGGCCGATATATCGGTCAAACCTATATTTTGATCATCTCGGCCGATATTTACCGCTATTTTGGGGATATTTTGTCTGACTCGATATCGCAGCAAAATAGCGTACCGGTATGGACCGAGACCAGTTAATATCGGCCAATATGAACCGGTATCGGCCGATTTTTTAATCCATAGTTCCTTGTGTTTGTACCCAGCTACCCACTGTACCTTTTGCCCTTGCAAAATTGTAAATCCGGTTTAGCTGACTACCTCCTACAGGCTTCCTGTGAGTCGGATCAGAAGTATAGAATTTCACCTTGAAGCCCAACTACATAGTGAATAGTGATGATGAATCTAAACCATTCAAAAATGAATGTCAACCCTGGTAGGACAACAAGCAAAGTTCTCCGACCACTGGTAGATGGTTGGACATTCATTTCCCATCTTCCATAATTTTATTTTTGTGGGCTCGTTTGTTTGCATCATAAGTGGAAGATTAAATTGAATTGGGAAAATCTCAAAAAGGTCCTTAAGTTTCGACCTTATTTCAAAAATGGACACAAGTTTCAAAAATTTTCAAATTAGTCTCTAAGTTTTTCATGAAGTTTTCAATTAAGGATATTCATCTATTTATTTTTCGTCAACTTTTTTCCTTTTTTTTAAATATCCAAATTATCCTTCATTGTAGTAAAACTCTCATTCACTTCCTCTATATTCTCCTCATTTCCCTGGCCGGTGTCCTCATAGTGATCAAGGACACCCGGTATTCCTACAGCTATTGGCTTCATGTAGTGGCTGTCGAAACCAAAGGTAATTTGGGTATTTTTAAAATACTGAAGGAAAACGTCACCAGAAAATACCTTTAAATGGCCGGATGTCCTTAATTGAAAATTTACTGGAAAGCTTAGGACTAATTTGAAAAGTTTTAAAACTTATGTCCTTTTTCTAATTAAGGCAAAAACTTAAGGCCATATTTAAAAATTTCCCAACTGAATTTCAAGAATGAACATATCAAATAACATTTTCTTTTAGAAAAATACATCTAAGATGAAAATGCTATTTGACGTTCATTTTTGAAATCTCACCTTGGATCTTCATTTTTAACCATTGTATGTATTTAATTCCTATAAATTTTTAATGCAAACCAATAGGACCTAAGGAGAAATTATTTGATAACATCATTTTCTTAATATTTACCTTTGGAGTCTTCAGTAAATTCTGTTATTTCCTTTTACAGAACCGCATCACATTTTTAACCATGGTAATTTTACAGGTAAAATAAAGTGCAGTAAAGTATCAAATCAAAAGAGAATAAAATATAATGAAGTTTTGCACGGGTTGAATCCAAAAGGGTATGATTCGAATAATCCGATTCAGTATAGTATATAATTGAGAAATATGTGTTTGGAGGAGTTCGCTGGCTTTTCTCTTTGGGTTGAAGAAGTTGAAATTCTAATTAATGATACGATTACGGAACGTTTTTGTTACCATGCGACGCTAGAATTCCACCCATGTGGCAGAGATAGTGGTCCAGTGGCCCCACCCAAATAAATAGAATTCCTTGGATTACCGATTAGCAAAATCGCAATCTCATCTAATGTCGGTAACCATCCAATTTAATCAAAAGTATTATGAATGAATGGTGAACACAAAACCATTGAACGGTTTATAATTATTCTCTTTAATTAAATACCCCACAACATTGGGATGATTCCTAACTTTTGCCGATCTCTAATCCAAAAGTCAATTTTGCATGTCAGGACAGTGGGCACTAGCCTTCTATGCCAAGAATCCACAATCTCACTCAAGAGGGGCCATTGTGAAAAAGGAAAATCTTAGAGTAGAGGGGCCATGTGTAAAAAATCACTTTAAAATTTTAAATATCCTAAGGACTTTTTTTTTTTTTCTTTTTAAATTTAGGTGGGGGCAGTTCCGCCTGTCACTCAAATATTACATTTGATGTGGAAGGGACTGACTTAGACTTGATTTTATTTGATTTTATGTACTCTTGAATACCACGAAACCTTATCGGCCGTCTTAAAAAATATTCTAAACTTATCTATGCTAATCCATCATGTGGGCTTGTATCTTTATTACAATTAATTCAAGTTTACCATCGCTAAATTGTATATATTGCTTTCAGATCAAATTTCTCTCTAACTAAAACTAAAACTAAAACGATCATATACTAAATAAAATATAAAGTAAGGAGACCACACGTCTAAGTCTAATGAATGATCATTCTAATGGGGTTCTCTTCTTTCTTTCAATATTACAAATTTGCCTTAAACCAATAAAAATAAAATAAAATAAAATAAAATCTAATGGTGTTGCCCAACTCCTGATTGAAGTGAGACCTGCTCCAAGTATATATAACAGATGGTGGGATGTTACAATGAATGGTTGGGACTTTCTTTCATTGTCTTACTAGTTACTTCATAGGTGAACTCAAAATATATAGAGGACTTAACAGATGTTGGGATGTTACAATGAATGGTTGGGACTTTCTTTCATTGGCTCACTAGTTACTTCATAGGTGAAGTCAAAATATATAGAGGACTTCCAAGTGGTAACTTAATTCTTATCAGGAAAGGTAGTCGCGGGGGTGACTGCATGTGGGTCGCATGTGTAAATGGGTTCAAATCTAATGATAAGATCCCTGAGCGGGCACGGCAACTTCTACTAGTGAACTTAATTGGACCACTCATTTCACTATTCCTGTTCACGACACTGATTGGATGAGGCACTTATTTTATTTTTATTGAAAAGGTTGGGTATGAGTCGTATGACTATCACCGTCCTCTCTTTCCAACTTTTTTTTCGGCCGACTTCTCCTCTTTCACGTGCTATTTGTGAAAACCGTGTCACCTCACTGTTCAATGATATTCAGGGGCGGATCTGCATGCACCTGACCTGGTCGCCCCAGGTCTATTTTGAGAAATTTAGAAAATTGGATGTGCTTGGATATGTCCCACTTATAATTAATAAATAATTCCCCCACTTGTAAAGGGTGTAAATCTTGATAAAAACACTCATGTCTTTTGACATTTTGTTTATGTCAAGAGTAGCGAATCATTCTCGCGCCGTTCTCTTTTAACATTTTCTTTCTATTGAGACTGTGAGTTCCTCTTCACGGCGATCAAATTTTTCGTCGTCAGTCCTCTCGAGATTAGTCTCTCTCATATCAAATAAATCTAAATAAAGCAATCTCCCTCCCTCCTCAGATATAGCATAATTCTAATGACTCTATACCTAAATTTAAACCCTTAATCTCCAAATCCTATTTTCAAGTTCTAAACTAAACATAAGCCGTAAATCACCAAATCTGAGCATTTCTGCAACATGACCAAATCGCCATTGGTCATACTTTAATCTTCAATTCATACAAAAATAGAGTATTCGAGTTTATGTGTGAATAATTTGAGTGACATTTAAGTGGTGGTTTTTCTTTTTTGCCATGAGCCCATCACCAAGTATAGGAAATTATTTTTACACCTAACGTAAGTACATGCAACCAAATTATTTAGATCCAAATAAAACCCATTTGGAAACCCAAATTGGGTAATTTTGTGCTCACCCAAATCACCTTGGCATGGCATTCAAACGCTTAGAATTAAAGAAAATGTTATCTTAGGCTTATTTGATGATAATGAATCAATGATAACATAAATTTGGGAGAGGTAGTGGGAAAACCCTTCGATTGGAAGGAAAGTTTTATTTCTACTTAAATGCAATAAATTTGCTTTTTTGGTATTATTCATGTGAAAAAAGTTAATTAAACCAAGTAAAGGTTTAGCCCCACCCAAACAAAAATCATGGGTCCTCCACTACTGATAGTCTTCCTGTTTCGTCCAAAGTCCAAAATAACCTACATTGTTTGGTTGCAGAGAACGTGGACAATTTCCCACCATTAGTTTGAAGAAATCTACAGATACCCGGGCCTGGTGCAATATTTTCCTCTTTAGCTCATGGGTTACTCAACCAGAGGACCTGGTCTAAGCCTCAAGGCTTTAAAACGCGTCACACCAAGTTAGGAAGGCAATGCGCATTTAGCCTTCACTTTGGACACTCACATGATTGTAACAACCCAACCCAAGCCTAGTGCAATATTGTCATCTTCAGCTCATGGGCTACTCAACCAGAGGACCTAGCCCAAGCGCATCCAATCTCACTGGGCTACTCGACTAGAGGACCTGGCCCAAGCGCATCCAATCTTGCCTCAAGGCTTTAAAACGCGTCACACCAAGTTAGGAAGACATCGCAGATTTAGCTTGTTATGAAGGCATTGCACATTTAGCATTCACTTTGGACACTCACATGAGCAAACAATCCCCTAGCCGCCTCAGCTTTGATACCATTTGTAATGACCCAACCCAGGGCTAGTGCATTATTATCCTCTTTAGCTCATAGGCTGCTCGACCAGAGGACCTGGCCAAGCGCTTCTAATCTTGCCCAAAGGCTTTAAAACGTGTCACATTAAATTAGAAAGGCATCGCACATTTAGCCTTCACTTTGGACACTCACATGAACGATGTGGAATGTAATAAATTGAGCCCAAACAGATGATGCTAGCCCTTGATTTAGGATCATTAAAGTATTAAGGGAATCTTAATCATAGCCTTTTTTTTTTTTTTAAAGAATCCAACGGAGACTGTTGGACCGAATGCTTAATCATGGTGTGACAAGACTATTGTTTGAGTGGGCTATAAGACAGTCCCGCGGAGTTGCACTAGCACTTCACGTAGAAGAATTTGCTTGTATTCCTGTTGTATAAATTCAGATGAGTGAGTTGCTGTGAGTTTTCATTCGTGGGATGCAAGTTGCATAGAGCTTAACCTTCCATTTCCTGTAAAAGCATATCCAGTGAAGCAGTGATTACTATCTCACCGAACCTCAAATATGGTGGAATTGGCTTCCCCATTTCAAATTATTGCTGGGTTTGTTGCTTTGGTCCTTTTCTACACTCAATGGAAAAGAAAGCAAAACAAGAGCACCAACGGCAAGAAGCCACCTCAACCAGCTGGGGCGTTGCCAGTAATAGGTCACCTTCATCAGCTAGGTGGAGGCAAGCTTCTCTTTCGGGTCCTTGGAGCCATGGCAGACAAGCTCGGGCCAGTCTTCATGCTCCGACTGGGCGTCAACCGCGTGGTTGTCGTGAGCACGTGGGAGGCAGCCAAGGAGTGCTTTACCACCAACGATCAGGCCCTTGCTGGCCGCCCTACATACGCTACAGGGAAGCACTTGGGCTGCGACTACGCCTTTTTAGGCTTCTCATCCTATGGTCCCTACTGGCGCGAGGTGCGTAAGATAGCTACGATTGAGCTGCTTTCCAACCGCCAGCTCGAGCTGCTCAAGCATGTCCGAGCCGCTGAGGTGAACACGTGCATGAAGGAGCTGCACAATGCATGGGCACGAAATGGGAACCGACCCGTTAAGGTGGAAATGAAGCAACAGCTGAAGGACGTAATTTTTAACATAGTTGTAATGATGATTGCAGGGAAGCGCTACTTTGGCAGCAACATTAGAGGGGATGAAGGCGAAGCGAGTCGGTTCCAGAAAGCAATCGGTGAGCTGTTTCATCTAGGTGGGATGTTCCTTGTGTCGGATTCGCTTCCGTTTCTCAAATGGTTGGATTTGGGAGGATACCGTAGTGCTATGAAGAAGACCGCAAAGGAGATGGACTCTATAATGGCGAGCTGGTTGGAGGAGCACCGTCGGATGAGACTCTCTGGTGATGTGGAAGGAAGAGAGGACTTTATGCATGTGATGCTGTCCACGTTAGAGGGTGCCAAGCTATCTGCTGATTACGATGAGGATACCATTTTTAAAGCACTCCCACTGGTATGTAATTTGCCCAACTGATCCAGGACCGGTTCCTAGTGTCTGTACGCAGCTACCCACCGTACCATTTTCCCTTCCAAAATTGTAAATCCGGTTTAGGTGATCACTATCTCCTACCCGCTTCCTGTGAGTCGGATCGGATGTGTAGAATTTCAACTTGAAGCCCAACTACATAGTGAATAGTGATGATGAATCTAAACCATTCAAAAATGAATGTCAGCCCTGGTAGGACAGCGCTCTCGGACCACTGGTAGATGGTTGGACATTCATTTCCCATCTTCCATAATTTCATTTTCGTGGGCTTGTTTGTTTGCATCATCAGTGGAAGAAGATTAAACTCAATTTCAATAATGAACATATCAAATAACATTTTCTTTTAAAAAAATACATCTAAGATGAAAATGCTATTTGACGCTCATTTTTGAAATCTCACATTGGATCTTCATTTTTAACCATTGTACGTATGTATTTAATTCCTATGAATTTTTAATGCAAATCAATGGGACCTAAGGAGAAATTATTTGATAACATCATTTTCTTAATATTTACCTTTGGTTCTTCAGTAAATTCTATTGTTTCCTTCTACAGAACCTCATCACAGCTGGGACTGACACTACTTCAGTGACAATGACGTGGGCACTCTCACTACTGCTCAACAATCCTAACGTGTTGAAGAAAGCTCAAGAGGAATTAGATACCCAAGTGGGGAAAGAGAGGAATGTTGACGAATCGGATTTAAAGAAGTTGGTCTACCTACAAGCAGTCATCAAGGAAACATTGCGCCTATACCCGCCAGGCCCACTCTCAGTGCCCCACAGGGCCATGGAAAGCTGCTACATCAATGGCTATTATGTTCCCGCTGGAACGTGGTTGATTTCTAACCTTTGGAAGATTCAACGGGATCCACGCAAGTGGTCGGTCCCTGAGGAGTATAGACCAGAGAGATTTCTCACCACTCAAGCGGACCTGGATTTCAGAGGCCAACACTTCGAATTTATACCTTTCGGGTCGGGCAGGAGATCGTGCCCGGGTATATCGATGGCAGCGCAGGTAATGCACCTGGCCCTGGCTCGGCTGCTGCATGGGTTTGATCTGGTGACCCCATTCGGTGAACCTGTGGATATGAGTGAGGGATTGGGTTTGTCAATGCCAAAGGAGGGCCCACTCGAAGTAATACTCGCACCACGTCTCCCTTCCGAGCTCTACGAGTGATGGATGCATGCAGTATTCAGTGCCTCGCATGCTGGCTAGTTTATTAGAAAATGCATGGTCTTTGTTATGGGAGTTGTTAATTTTTAGAGAAACCATGATTAGAACTTCAACTATTTTCTCTATTTTAAGCGTTCCAAAGGCACCAGCAGTTGCGAATTATATATTTTTGACAGTTCATTATGCAGGAATTCCACGTGCCACAGTTATTTTCATCATGTTTTACAGGTAGCTCTCTAGTTAAAGAACAAAAAATTTCAAATTTTGATGGGGATATGGCAAAGTAAAACAGGAGTATTCAGAAATTTTGTGGCTACACTTGACCTCCTCTAGTCCCATTCCTACATTTCAAGCAATGGGAGGTTCTTAGGGGTCCTCCTAACCTTGGTGGGGTTGTCGGTAGAGACGTTAAATGTGCTGTGCCGTGCCACTTTAGCACTACATGGGCCAGCACAATGGTCAACGGCCATACTCTTATTTGTGGATATCTTTTAATTTTTTTTCAGTATAAGATCATTGTTTTTTAAATAAAAAAAGTAAGAAAGACACGAAACTAATAGCACGGCATGGCCCGGCACGACTCAAGCGCGTCACGAATAGTGTCTTGCTGGGCCAAGCTCCCTAGCCATTGGTGCGAGCGTAGTTGGGTCAAGAGTTGGTCGTGCTGTGTGGGCACGGCACGACGCGATTGACATCTCTAAGTTGTGGGTTAGGTTGTCAAAGGGTTGGGTCGGGGTAAGACTCTACCCTACTCTTACATATATGGGCCAGGCCTAAGTTGAGTGAAAGCCCCCAGCGTCGTGGGTAGACCTACAATCTTTGGCCCTTACTCTACCCTCAATGGCTAAGGCATGCTTGGCTAGGACTGGGTCAAGCAACGGCCCAAAGAAAGAAAGTTCTGTTTTTTAGCAAACAATTCAGCTTAAATAAGATGATTTAAACTTCTGGATATATTATTTCAAAATCATTGTTACTTGTGAAAATCCTAAGAGATTCAGCAAACCCAACTTGTAGCACGAAAAAAATATTTTGATTGAGATTTGGTCTAGACTTTGTTTCTTGAAAGATGTTTGCCAATTACTAAATTCATAGCAATTAATTCACTAATTCTCAGAAAAAATCCTTAAGGGCCCGTTTGGCACTTTACTAATACAATACAAGTCAAGTAAAGACTTCATTTTTACATACAAGTTGTCACATCAAATGCATTTTTTTCAAAACTCCCCCCCCCCCCATCTTTTTTATTAAAAAAGTCAAAAAGCAACTACCTTTATTCACTAAAATACAAAAAAAAGCTCCACTTTTCCATACAAAAAGTCAAAAAGATTTCATAACAAACAACTGAAAACAAAATATCATCATAACCCACTTATATTTTATTCTTTCTTCAAAATCAACTTTAATTGACTTGATTATATTAGTAGAGTTACCAAACTGGCCCTAAGGATTGCAAAGGGGTTGGGATCCATGGTAGCGCATAAAATTGGAAAGGTAGCCCGCATATGTGGAAAGGATGCCCGCACATATAGGAAGAGGAGCCCACAAATGTGGGAAGAGTGGCAAACCCAACCCCATGGATCGATCCATGGGTAGCCAGGGGACATTTGGAATTGCCAACCAACTGAGCAACTTTTTTCCACTTGTGTGGGTCAGTCTTCTGACTTATGTGAGCTCTCTTGGATCCTTATTGCTTAGCTGGGGTACCAAAAAAAAAAGATTCAAGATACTAGCTGTTGAGTGGATCCCACTTAAGAAAAATGAAAATAGAATTGGTTGCGGATCCTAAGGGCTAATCTCTTGATATGGGCCCAATGTTAGATTGATTTGTATCAAATCTTTGAGTTATATATATTAGTTAAATTGAGTGCTTCCGAAGTTATTCATCTGAGGTTCGTTTATTTGAGTAAAATCTAAGGCCCACATGAGGAGACTATTTTTCAATGATTTAGAAATTTCATAAGTGGGCCCATTTTGGAGGAACTATTATATGATTCAATTGTTTTGTTTTCTTTCCTTTTTTTTCCTATCTCTACCGCATAGATACCTTTTGGTGGGCCTTGAATGAGGAATTCCAATTCAATATGATTTAGGCCTGTCAGATTAATCTGTTCAAAATATTTCTAATTTTATAATATTTTATCTAAGTATTTTGAAATTTATTGTCTTGATTGTGGACCATTTAATTAAAAACCATAAGAAGATTACAAGGGAAGGGGCTTTTTTTTTTCTTTTTGGAATGATTTAGACTTTTCATAAGTCCACCAACGTAGTTGACCTCTGCAATAAGCCTTTATAATGTTAGCATTGTAGGCGAAGAAAACCTGCACAATCACAAATTAAGAAGGAGCGTACGACGGCTTGAACCTGGGGATAGCTTGGTGAGATATGACATTCCTTTTCATTGTTTCACTTTTGGGTAAAGGAGCTGTTCTCAGAATGCTTACTCAAGACTATCTTACTACCATCCAGTGAGGGCATCATCTCCTTATCTTCACTTCTTTGAGGACTCCTTATCTTCACTCCTTTCTTAATTTGGACCAACCCTTTCACGTGGTATTACTAAAAATAAAAATATGGTGACCCGTCTCTTTCTCACCTACCCGTACAAAATACAAAGAGGCTGCCTAAGAAAGTGGGTCTAATAGAGCTGGCGGAGCCCTCTTAATGGTCCATCTAAATGGATCACGCATAAAACCCCGTGGTCACTGGACTTCAAGGTTTGCACCCACATCCGAATGAATTGGACCAACGGATCAACTGTGCGGCCGTTTTACATGATTAAAACTTTGGATCTTTGATAAGGGGTTTGAATCATCACACCTAGCCTTATCATCATACACCAGTTGGCCGCATCTACCTCATTTAATTCCGCATAACCATCCCCATGTGGGCTCCACTGCGAGTCGTGCATGGAAGTTTCCGTGGGTGCCTCGTGTTACTCGAGTGTGGTACTCGTTTTTTTTTTTTTGGTCCTTCGTTACAAAAATGTGAGCGCTTGGATTACCATCTTACGCATTGAAATGATTGAATTGGTGTAAATGCTACATTCGTAAGCCGTGAGTTGCTTTGAGTATAAATTTCCTACATAAGAACTCCTCTTTTTTTATCCTCCTCCCATTTCTAGTCAAATGACCCTACACACCCACCCAGATATTGATCACCCAACCGTAGAGAATTTCGCAATTCTCTGTTGCTTCCAAACGGATACCCTATTCAAATTTTTTTCACAGGTTTTCCAACTGCCATATGGCCATTAAAGGACCATTTGATGTGGTTAGGCACATGGGAGATGACTCCACAGTCCACACCTCCAAACTCCATCGATCCAAAACTCCTAAATCTCTAATCTAGTGACTTCCAAATTTGCTAAGAATGCACTAACCTGTGTTTTCTTTGATGAGAATCGGGTTATGAAAATCTGCAGATTCTGTTATGACGAAAATTATTGGTGAGAACAATTTTGAGAATATTGCCAAACAATTGTTTTTGCACCGTCCATTCTTAGAAATGAATCATTCTCAGCATAATGAAGTCTCAGAATAAAAATATTTTGAGAACAATAATGATGCCAAACGAGTAGGTAGAATTTCGTTTGTTCACACTTCCAAACGTGTAGCACCGGTCGGCCACCTTCAAGAGGCATACTAGCTAGCATCTCAAACAAGGGTGTATAATGCATTTTACTACTTTAGGGAACCCACATATAAATGTCTTCATAATGGTTGTAGTAGATTCCACATCTTGGAATATATTTATTTTTAATGACTAATGCTGTAAAATTTCTCGGGCATTTATCCATTCTCTTTCTTAAATATTCTCTTAAAACTGAGGATATTTTGTATATTCTCTTAAATCATTGGCTAATAGATAGGCGCAGAGACTCCCATTTTGAGATAGGGGAGTTTTTGAGAATTTTCCATTTTTAATTATATGTTTTTTTTTTTTTTTTTTTTTTTTTTGACAATTGATCATGAAGGGTTTCCAGCTACCACAATTATTTTCATGATTTCTAGCTGGCTCTCACTTTTTGAAGTGGAAAAAGAAAAAAATCAAATTTTGATGGGGACCGTACAAGGTGAAAAGATTTTTCAGGATATTTTGGAGGACATGGCTAGCTTGAGCTCCTCTAGTTCCACCCATTTACGCACTATCAGTGGCTGAACCAGGAAACTTTCCCTTGGGAATTCATTATGAATGTAAACAGAGAACTTGTGGCAGGAGGGATGAAAAACAGAGAAATTGTGGAATTCATGATGCATGAAATACTTATGCAGAAATTCTAAAATGGAAGAAAGAATAAAGAAATGACAGAATATAACAGCATCGTAAAAACACTAGCATCTAACGTTCCCGAAATGGCCTTGACATGAATTCCAAAATCTACTCCAAAGAAACAAGCCTTTTATGAGTGGTGATCAGTAATACTTAATTGGGAACAAGTACGTTTGGATAAAGTGCAGTCCCAAGTTAAACTGAAACAATGTCTGCTTCAACAAACATATGCCCCAATTGACACTACAAAAAAGTTTAGTTTTAGTACTGAAAATATTTTTCCACCGCCAAAATTACCGTAATTGCCTAATTAGGGTCTGTCTAAGCATTATTGGCGTCTTTTATGATTAGACTCCAAAGTCCTCTAGTTTCGAATAGGGCCAACAACTATAGAAGAATGGTATTCATGTTGAGTTTCTTGCACTCCTTGTAACTGGGCTGATTCGATGATTGGGTTGAACATCAATAAGTGCAACCTTATAGCGTTCGGAAAGAGAGATTATTCATAATTAAGGATGCAGACTCAATGGATTTGGTACACAACAGGGTAAATTGAAGCCCACATTCACTCACATCTAGGGCTGGAAAATGGGCCGGGTCGGGTCATATCTGGATCTGCTCTTTGGTCCCTCAGCCCGAGACCCACCCGTTTTCTAAACGGGTTGCAGGTTTGCAGTCACATCCGTCTTGTCTTTCCGCAGCTGTTGTAGATTAACCTTGTTGAGTTCCTACACAACTTGTGGTCGCCTTGGAGGGAGGGAGTGAGAGTGGCTGTCACATGGGCCTATCAACACAAGTCCGATTGGGTGTCGCCTGGGCCTGGACTGGTCTGCTTAACTGTAGATCTTCTGTCCATTCGTGCCTGGTCGTAAATTTGGCCAACTACGTGCATGTCCATATAAAGTCCGTCTTCGTTATACAGTGTCGTGAATACAAAAAAATTTTAACAGGGACAACCACCGGCTATTCCACTCTTTCAACTATGTTGGCTTCTCTTCCCACTTGTGTCTATCCTCTTCAATTGCGGACCCAAGATTTTCATTTAAGAGGTACGGGCCCAAATAGGCAAGTGGGTTTTTGGAACAAACCCAGGATTTTCATGTGGGTTTTGGGAGGCGGACGCGAGATTTTCATGTAAAATTTTGAAATATAGATAGAATTTTGATTATGGTTTTAGAAGCAAATCGAGGTCCAATGGGTGCGTGGGCACCCACATGGATGCATGTGGGTCCGCCCCTGATCCTTCCCACCTTATGATTGTTCTCTACCCATTTGTGCGGGCTCTCCTTTCTACTGTGTGGGCTTACACTTCATAGTGGGCTTCCTTGGGTCCCTAAAACCCCCTTGGCAGGGGTAACACAAAAGAAAAGAAAAAGAAAACGCAACAAATTTGACATGATGTCAACAGTTTCTAGATTAATAGGCAGCTTGTAGATTAATTAGATTAACTTCGAAGAGTCTGACTAAGTATGTAGTTGAAATCCTCCAGACTCGTTCCCACCAAATCCACTGACTTGAGTGACTACAAAAACTATAATATTGTGTTAACAAAAGTAGCCGAAAAAGCATTTTCATCTAAGGGCCATTTTTCTTTTACACATAGGTATGAAAGTGGGATTTACAACGAAATATTTTAATGCAGACGTTCCTGCATTTGTCTGCCGTCAGGGCCGGTGCCGTGAAATTTTGGGGGTCGTGATTGTTTGAGTGGGCCCCACCCACCTCTTTAATGTCCAGATCAGGACATTTGCTTGGATAAAATTTTGGAGGATTTACATATGTATCAATTACAAGTTAGAAACAAACTACCATGTTGGTTTTGGAAGTACCATTTTTACACGAGAAAATTACCTCGGGCATGAAAGAGAGCCAGAAAGAATCTTTATAATTTTTTAGAAAAATTAGTGGACCTCATAATGAGAAAAAAAAAATTTATAGAGGAGATTGCGGTCTCAAGCTTAAAAAACAGTTCGCGGATCACAAATTTGAGGTACAAACATTAGGACTTGGGATTAAATTGTGTTAGTGTCCTTTGCGTATTTTTCAAACTCTATGACGATCTAACACATAGATGAAGATTCATGCACTAGCTAGGACTAGCTTTGACAAATTTTCACCCAGACTTGGACAGTGCATATCTGCCACAGTAGACCGGGATAGGTGCATGCCACTTGGGTCATATGAAAGAAACATCGTTTTCGGCTTTTTAATTGCATGAGGAGCTTCGACTTAATTTTCTACTAAACTAATTTGACTATTTATCCGCAATGACTTTTATTGAGATCAACGTCCACCCTTACTCCTTAACGGTTTATAATTATGATCCTATCACCAATTGATTTTAAGATAAGTGGTAGCTCAATGGGGTGTAAGATCCTAGTGTTCGAGTCACGAGGTCCGCTTTTTACGAGTTGCGCAGCAGGAGTCGCGATGGGTGTGCCATTAATGATGGAGGGATTGAACCCTCACCATAAAACCATTGTGGTAGCTCAATAGAGGATAAGATCCTCCAACCTAATAACCATAGCAAATTAAATTGACCATCATTCTTCTTTTGAAAATAGAACCCCTGGTGTTATATTGTCCACAATAATCATGATGAATTCACGAATAAGAGAATGTTTCAGGTACATAAGACAATTATGGTGCTGGTTGATTAACCACTAAAATATTTATTAATAATAAATGGAAATAGTAAAGATTGGAAAATTTGGATTAGTCTCGTGTGTCTGCCGAAAGTAGAAATAGGTTGTTGCAATCACAGCATCAGCATTTTGTTTGACCACAGCCGCAGCACCGTAGCATTCCAAGATGTTAAGTGCATATGTAATTGTGAGGATATACAGTCTATTTATCTCCATACATATCCCCATTGCTAACCACCTCATGCATTCAAACACATACTATGGAATTGCCTTCCTCATTCCAATTCTCCGCAGGGCTTGTCGCCTTGATCCTTCTCTCCACCCTATGGTTAGCAAAGGAGACCAAGAGCGGCACCAACACCAAGCAGGCACCTGAACCATCCGGTGCCTTGCCTGTAATTGGTCACCTCCATCTGTTAATGGGACCAAAGCCCCTCTTTCGGGTCCTAGGAGACATGGCAGACAAGCACGGACCTACCTTCATGCTTAGACTAGGCATAAACCGCGTGCTGGTAGTGAGCACTTCGGAGGCAGCCAAGGAGTGCTTCACCACCAACGACAAGGCTCTTGCTTCTCGTCCCAGATATGCTATTGGCGAGTACTTGGGCTACCACCATGCCCTCCTTGGCATCTCTCCCTACAGTCCTTATTGGCGCGAGGTGCGCAAGCTGGCCACGCTCGAGCTTCTGTCAAACCGCCAGCTCGAGCTGCTCAAGCACGTACGAGCCGCTGAAGTCGACTCGTGCATGAAGGAGCTGTACGAGTCGTGGGAAAAGAACGGGAAGCGACCTGTTCAAATCGAGATGAAGCAACAGCTTGGGGACCTCATGTTTAACATTGCTGTTATGATGATTACGGGGAAGCGGTATTTCGGAAGGAACGTTACGGAAGGAGACGAAGGGGAGGCGAGGCAGTTCCGAAACGCGATGATCGAGTTGTTTCATCTGGCGGGGATGTTCGTCTTGTCGGATTCGATTCCGTTTCTCAAGTGGCTGGATTTGGGAGGAAATATAAGTCGAATGAAGAAGACTGCGAAGGAGCTGGATTCACTTAAAAATAAGGGTTTTTTGGGGAATAATTCTGTTGTGTTTTCTTTCATTCACCAACAAGGTATATATACAACCCTAATAGCCTAATTACAGGAAGCTAAATAATAGCCTAATTACAGGAGGCTAAATAATTACAGGAAGCTAAATAAGGTAAGTTAGACTTTTTCCTTATTCTTTTAATAATTCTTTTCTAATTACATAATCATCGCAACACTCCCCCTCAAGTTGGTGCATAGATGTCACACATGCCCAACTTGTCAACAAATTTTAAAAACAACTGATTTGATACTGCTTTGGTAAGGACATCAGCCAGCTGATCTTCTGATCGAATCTTGGGCAATTCTATAATCTTTGCTTCCAATTTCTCCTTGATAAAAAATCTGTCAACCTCCACGTGTTTTGTCCGGTCATGTTGAACTGGATTGTGAGCAATATCACATGCAGCCTTGTTGTCACAATACAACTGAATCGGCTGTCTTGACGGATACCCCAAATCTCACAAGATATGTCTTAGCCATAACACTTCACAAATCCCAAGTGCCATACCTCGATACTCTGCCTCCGCACTTGAGCGTGCAACAACATTCTGCTTCTTACTTCTCCATGTAACAAGATTACCACCTACAAAGGTAAAATAACCAGAAGTGGATCGTCTGTCATCGATTGATCCAGCCCAATCGGCATCAGTATACGCTTCAACTTTTCGATGATCAACATTCTTGGAAAACAGGATTCCTTTTCCAGGAGAAGACTTCAAATACCTCAAAATTCGCATTACTGCACTCATGTGTTGTTCTCCAGGATCATGCATAAATTGGCTAACAATGCTCAGAGCATAGGCAAGGTCCGGCCTTGTGTGTGCCAAGTACATTAATCTCCCTACAAGTCTCTGGTATCTCCCTTTTTCAGCAGGCACTTGATTAGAATCAATACACAACTTCAATCCTTCCTCCACTGGAGTCTCTGCTGGTTGACATGCTGACATGCCAGTTTCTTGCAACAAATCTAAGGCATACTTTCTTTGAGATAGAAAGAGTCCTTTTGCCGATCGAGATACTTCAATCCCCAGAAAATATTTCAAAGGACCAAGATCTTTCATTTCAAACTCCCTGGACAAGTAATTTTGTAGTGCCTTCTTTTCTTCAGAATCATTCCCTGTAACTACCATATCATCCACATATACAATAAGTGCAGTGATCTTACCCCGCTGCTTCTTTAAAAACAGAGTATGATCTGAGTTGCTTTGTCTGTAGCCAAACGCTCTCATGGACTTTGTAAATCTCCCAAACCAAGCTCTGGGAGATTGCTTTAATCCATACAATGACTTCTTCAACCTACACACCTTTCCTCGATGTTTTCCTAGTACAAGACATCCAGGTGGGAGATCCATATATACTTCTTCTGTCAAGTCGCCATGCAGAAAAGCATTCTTCACATCAAATTGTTGTAATGGCCAATCTAGATTCACAGCCAGAGACAACAGAACTCGAACGGTATTGATTTTAGCCACGGGTGCAAAAGTCTCCATATAATCTATCCCATATGTTTGGGTATATCCCTTCGCCACTAGTCGTGCTTTGAATCGTTCAATGGTACCATTTGCTTTGTACTTCACGGTATAGACCCATCGACACCCAACTGGCCTCTTCCCTGATGGAAGATCAACAAGTTCCCATGTTTTGTTTTTCTGCAAGGACTTCATTTCTTCATTCATTGCTGCTTTCCACCTTGAGTTGGCTAAGGCTTCCTGCACATTGTTAGGAATAGATACAGTAGATAATTGATTTACGAATGACCTGTTTGATTCAGACAAACGATGGTTGGACACATAATGACTCATAGGGTACTTGACCTTGCTAGTAAGATCAGGTTCATATTTGGGTTTAGGAATACCTCTATTACTACGAGGAGGATTCTGCCTTCTGGGAGGGTCAGGTACTGACTCAGGAGCATCCTCAACGAGCGATTAGTTAGGTGTGTCAGTTTGTGGTGAGACGGATTCAGACTTAGACGGTGGGATGGATGCTGGTTCAGTTTCAATATTAATATTATGAGAGTTTTCATCACCACTTTCGTCTAAGTTTACACCACTAGTATCCAAACCACTCTCGTTCTGATTTATAGGACTGTGTGAGTGTTTATCATCACTTTCATCCAAGTTAACACCACTTATATCCAAGTCACTCACATTTTTTTTCATAGGTTCAGATATTTTAGCATAATCCAGAGTTTGAACTTCCTCCTGGTGGTACTCCCCTTGAAGTTCAGACTCAGAAGGAAAGTACATTGTATCTTCATGAAAAACAACATCCAAGGTAATATACATGGCGTTCGTGGGAGGATGATAACATCGATAGCCTTTTTGATGTGATGCATACCCTAAGAAAACACAACGCAATGCTCGAGGAGCTAACTTACTCCGCTGATGCTTATGGAGGTGTACAAACGCCACACATCCAAAGACATGAGGTGGTAGATTAGGGATGGTGGGAGTAGTGACAGCATCTTGCAGAGCTTGCAATGGTGTTTGAAATTGAATAGTGCTGGATGGAACACAATTAATCAGATAGGCAGCAGAGGCAAGAGCTTCACCCCAGTAGGACACAGGCATATGAGCTTCAATTAAGGAAGCACGAACAACTTCCAGCAAGTGTCGGTTCTTCCTTTCCGCCACCCCATTCTGCTGGGGTGTATAAGGACACGTAGTCTGATGAACAATGCCATGTGCAGTCAAATAATGGTGAAAGTCAGAACTCATATATTCTCCGCCATTATCACTACGGAGGACCTGAACCTCTGTTTTGTATTGAGTCCTAATCAGTGTATGAAATTTTTGAAACAATAAATTCACCTCCCCTTTGGATTTCATCAAGCATACCCATGTCATCCTGGTACAATCATCAATAAATGTGACAAACCAACGTGATCCACCCAAGGTAGTAACTGTAGACGGACCCCAAACATCAGAATGGATAAGCATAAAAGGAACTGGATTTTTATTCAAATTTGATGGAAAAGAGACACGATGACTCTTTGCAAGTTCACAAATATCACAACGAAATCCAGAAATATCAAATTTTGAAAATAAACTAGGAAATAATTTCTGCAGATAGCCAAAGGAAACATGCCCCAGACGTCGATGCCATAGCCAGATTTCAGTTTTTTTCTTCTCCCCCTCAGAACCATCCACTACCAAGGCCTGACACAACTTGTCTGAACTCTTTGACACCAGGTCTAAGAAATACAGCTTCCCTCGCCTAACACCACAACCAATCGTTTGTCTTGTTCGGATGTCCTTAAAAACACAAAAATCAGGCCAAAAAATTACAATGCAATGTAAAGCCAAGGTTATTTGAGCAACCGACAATAAATTATAATGCAAGGAGGGGACAATTAAAACAGAGTCCAAGTTTAAGTCATCAGTGAGAGACACAAAACCCTCTCCAATAACTGGAGCTGGAGTACCATTAGCAGTGGAAACATATTTTTGGGAAGATGGTTTTATGGCTGGGACCTGTCTAGAATCAAATGTCATATGGTTTGTAGCTCCTGAATCAATTATCCATGTATTATTCAAAACAGATGCAGAAATATTTAAAGCCTTACCACTGCTATTACCTGTCGTTGCTACCAACGCAGAGGCTCGTTCAGCAACTTCATCATCTCTATCTGTCTTAGCCTCAACAACTGCAGCAGTAGAGTTCTTACCAGAAGCCTTCTTCCTCGGATCACGGTTGTGGTCCCACCATTCTGGATATCCTACTAGTTCATAGCAACGACTCTTGGTGTGACCTGTTTGGTTACAATGAGTACATTTATAGGATGGCTTGTCAGAGCCACTGGAATGGAATTGATCATGTGAACGAGATTTATCCTGTGATCGATCCTGCTGATTTTACTGAGAACGGGATCGATCTTGTTGTTTCAAATTTGGGCGATTCCGAGAAAGCATGGCTGAAGCCTCTGAATTTTCTGATTCCCTATTCAAGGTGGTACGACGTGCTGCCTCACGTCGAACTAGAGCATAGCATTCTTCCAAATCTAGGACCGGTTCCTTGTGCAGAATCTCTCCACGAACCTGTTCAAATTCACCATCCAATCCATCTAAGAATATGTGTACCCTTTGTCGTTCGATGGACTTCCTATATGCTTCAACATCATCAGCATGCTTCATGACCACTTTATCACGATGGTCCAATTCGTGGAAAATTTCAGTCAACTCTCCATAATATATAGAGAGGGATTTTCCACATTGTTTCGCCATGAAGGCCTTTTGATTCAAGGAAAACACTTGTAATTCATCGCTTCCATCATAGAAAGCCTTTGACAGGGCACTCCAAATTTCGTGGGCAGTAGGCAAGCGTAAATAACGCTTCATAATTTCAGGAGCCATGGACATCAACAACCACCTCTTTACTTTTTGATTTTCAGTATACCACTTTTCATACCCATCTTCTGATTCTGCAGGTGGCTTGGTCTTGCCACGAATATAAGAGAGTTTCTCCCTCTCAGCAATATGCATCTCCATCAGCTGGGACCAAACGTCATAGTTTGATTCGGTAAGAGTGATTCCAGCATTAAAAGTACTTTCAGATTGAACAACAATAGGGACTGATTTTGACCCAGATGCTTCAACCTCTTTCTCGCCCATGACAAAGGTGGTGAGGTCTTAAGGATGGGGTTTCGGATTTGGAAGAGACGGTGTTCTTTCGAACCTCGCTCTGATACCAACTTAAAAATAAGGGTTTTTTGGGGAATAATTCTGTTGTGTTTTCTTTCATTCACCAACAAGGTATATATACAACCCTAATAGCCTAATTACAGGAAGCTAAATAATAGCCTAATTACAGGAAGCTAAATAAGGTAAGTTAGACTTTTTCCTAATTCTTTTCTAATTACATAATCATCGCAACAGATTCAATGCTGATGGGCTGGTTGGAGGAGCACCGTCGGATGAGAATTTGTGGTGATGTAGTGGTGGAAGGGAGGGAGGACTTCATCCATGTGATGCTGTCCACGTTGAAGGATGCTAAGCTCTCTGACTATGATCATGATACCATCATCAAGGCTCTCTCCCTGGTCTGTTATTTGCTTCTTCTCTCTTTTCCCTGCTAAGCTAAGGGCCTTTTGTTTGCAAGAATTCAGAAAATTTTCTTTTATTAAAATTACTGGTGAGAATGTGACACGTTTGGGTTTTTTTGGACATCATATGGTGGATTATCCGTGGCATAAAAAGTTCAAATTCCAATCACCTAAGAGGACTCAAATATCCTTTTGGAATTCCTAGAATCCCAATTTCTTCGATTTTTATTGGAATTTTTAAATCCTCCCGGACAACTTTTTTGAGATTTTGAAATTCTTGCTCTGAGAGAATTTGGAATTCTCTAAATACTGCGGCCAAAACAAAAGGAATTTCCTCCCTTCTATTGGTAAGAGTCCAAGTTTCATTTAAACCACTTAAAGCAGTTAGGGAGGGATCAACAGATTGATATGGTTGTCCCAACTTCAGCTATACTCCAATTTGGCCAAATCGAAACAAAAGCACTGAAGTAACGTGACATTAGATTTCATAAACAGCCCAAAAAATAGATTTATGGCTCCTCTAAGTGCTGCTGACACAGCCAAAGACTCAGGTCAGACTTGTCCTGTGTCCAAAGTGCGGTCCAGACAAAATAAATTAAGTTCAGATTCATCACCGCACAAGATTAAAGCTTGGTCAAATTTGGCCATGTGTGGTGGATATATTGGAGAACTGGGCTAGTTAGATTTACATCATAAATGATAATCAAACTAATTGATTTTTGTAGGCCCTCATCCTCGCTGGGACTGATACTACTGCAGCAACACTAACGTGGGCACTCTCATTGCTGCTAAACAACCCAGGCGTGTTAAAGAAAGCCCAAGATGAATCGGACAACCATGTTGGAAAAGAGAGAAACGTGGAGGAATCGGATATCCAGAACCTAGTCTATCTGCAAGCCATCATCAAGGAAACAATGCGTCTATACCCTGCAGCCCCATTAGCAATACCTCACCAGGCCATGGAAAGCTGCTACATCAACGGTTATTATGTCCCTGCTGGCACGTGGTTGATCCCTAACCTTTGGAAGGTTCAACGGGACCCACGCATGTGGTCGGATCCTAAAGAGTTCAGACCCGAGAGGTTTCTCACCAGCCACTCCAACATAGATTTCAAGGGCCAGCATTTCGAATACATACCTTTCGGGTCTGGCAGGCGATCTTGCCCAGGGATATCGTTTGCAACGCAGGTGATGCACCTGACCCTTGCTCGGCTACTACATGGTTTTGATGTGGTGAGCCCATTGGGTGAGCCTGTGGATATGAGTGAAGGATTGGGCATGACAATGCCAAAGATGATACCGCTTGAAGTACTCATCACACCACGCCTCCCTTCCAAGCTTTATGAATGATTTTATAGGAAGTATCGTGCATGCAGACGGCAGACTTAGGGCCTGTTTCTATTGAAGACACATGGGATTCAGAAATTCCAGGGGACAACATGTCACATTATGTCCAGGAATTCGTGGACATGATGAATTCTTGGCAGAAATTCTACAAAAGAAACAGGGCCTTAGGGCTGTTTGGACCAATGCATAGATTTAACATCCCATGGCACTCTCTTCCTCTGCTATCACATCTCTCTGTTCGATATCTGTTTCTTTATATTGATTATCCAAAAGGCTTGTTTTTCAGATTAATCAGACTATATACCATTTTCCTGGCTTAGAAGAGATCTTAGATCTATTAAGAGAAGTGCTTCTTTCCTCTTTGTCCACTCGAACTAATTTCAATTCAAGAAACTTTAAATCTCTTGAGTGAACACTTCCATTAAGAAAATGAAAAATTATATATAGGCAAAAAGGAACATTAGTATTTAGCAAGTGTTCTAAACCCGGATCGTTTAGCTGAAGTAGAAAATCGCAGTGCAGATTAGGCAGTTCCTATCAAATCAGAGAACTAGTTGATAATGACCACCAAGCGACGAATCAAAGCAGATCCAGTGGAGTGCAAATGGAGATGCAAAAAGACTTTGATATGATATAGAAAATGATCAGGCTGAGCCTCAAAGAACCGATACCTAAAAAAGGTGGTCAGATTTAGTTAATTGATCCCATGATCCGGAAACAAAGTATTAGAACCTGCAAATATTGGACAAAAATATTATTGGACCAAAATATGTGATGAGATCTAGAAAAGCATACGGTTAGATCTAATCCAAACACAAATTATATAGATCACAGGACTGGTTGGCTCTGACTGATGCCATATTAGATTTCTTCATGTGCAACTCCGTCCTCTTGGGATTCATACTCTAGACAGGCTTACTCTGATATCATATTAGATTTCTTCGGCTAAATCATTTCGACTGAAACCTTGAGGTGTTGGTTCGGACAACGTTAATATTTTTCCCTCGGGTGGAGCCCACTCCTCAACAGGAATAATAAATATTTGATCTCAGCAATCGCAGGTCTGTAGCTTGACAATGCAAGAAGACAACTAGAAGGCACCTCAAAAATGGAAAGAAGAGGTGGAAGGGTCGGCAACATAAACGCCAGACGGCAAACCCCTTTTTATCATTGTTATCTGGGACGGGGCCGGGATGTGTTTGGCTTCTCTTCTATGTACCCCAGCCCAATAATAATACAGGCCCAAACTTTAAATCTAGGCCCGTCCTGAGTTCTAAACCCAAAGGCATAAGCCCGAGCCAAAGCATACTGGGACCGGGCCGGGCCGGGCCGAACGTCAGTTCAGTCGAAGTTGGAACTAAACTTAATTTCAAAATTCTTGTTGGGCCGGGATTGAGTGGAAGACTTCGGTCCACCATAACCTAGAGGCTGATAATAATGGTGGAATCAGGTTACCTAGACTGCTATACCGCCCAGGAACGGCTCTCTGTTTTATAGTAATTTCCATTCTCGGTTAGTTCTATCAAGTAATTTATACTATTTGAATAAAAAGAAATATTCTAATTATACAATACTCTAACTTAGGCCAACCAATACACCCACTTAGAGAATATTCTCAGCACAAGATCTGGCATCATCGAATCTAACTTTACACTCGTTGAACCTTCACTCACCTGTAGGTATTGAGTCTCAAATCTACGATTAAGATGCAATTAATTAATGAACCTTTACTCACCTGTACATAGAGTCTCAAATCTATGATTAAGATGCAATTCATTAAACTTTGATGTGTTAAATCAAGGGCCACTAGGATAGTATGTGGGGCTGGTTTTATGGCTCCCCATTATCCATTACGAGAGCTTTCATTTGCCCATCTGCGTTGATTGTTATGCATTTTTATGAGCCTCATGAGCTGGACCCCATCCAACCACTATGCAGTCTGCTCATAAAAGAACGTTCTCCTTTTGAAAAAAAAAAAAGTTTACATTAGTTAACGGTTTGATATTGTTGTCAGCTTAAATACCAAATTACCAACTCAAAATGTCTTAATAAATTCTAAAACTTGAAACATGGCCACATGTAAATCAAGGAGAACTGTACGCAGACTAACCATGATCCTCGTGTTGCAAATTTCAATTCGCTGATCCAGGTAACTGTCAAATTTCTTGCAAATAAACTCTCTTGCTTTTGATTAGCCAGAAAAAAAAAAAAAACAGAGTCCTCTTTCTTGACACATATCTTAGATGGAAGAAGGCCTGCTAGCCTTTTCAGAAGCTTGCGCGTCTCCTGAAATCTAGATCCTTTATGCTAGCTCCTTTTAAATTACAAAAGTACCTAGAGACAAAGATCTGGCACACGTGGCCAGCTGATGACGATTAAATTTTTTAATGAGATACAGCATGGAGTCCGGAACCTCCCTGTTGTATTTGAATTCGGCATCAAATTAGGGGCAGAACTACCATGCAGCCCATGTTAACAACATGGGAATGGGTGAGGCTCAACTTTGGAAAATCTAAACCATTCTACATCCTTTAACACCCATTGTATAGTTTATATCCAAATATTTAAAGTCAATTTTAGTGTGCCAGTCAATGTTAACAACATGGGAATGGGTGAGGCTCAACTTTGGAAAATCTAAACCATTCTACATCCTTAACACCCATTGTATACTTTATATCCAAATATTTAAAGTCAATTTTAGTGTGCCAGTCAATGTTAACAACATGGGAATGGGTGAGGCTCAACTTTGGAAAATCTAAACCATTCTACATCCTTAACACCCATTGTATACTTTATATCCAAATATTTAAAGTCAATTTTAGTGTGCCAGTCAATGTTAACAACATGGGAATGGGTGAGGCTCAACTTTGGAAAATCTAAACCATTCTACATCCTTAACACCCATTGTATACTTTATATCCAAATATTTAAAGTCAATTTTAGTGTGCCAGTCAATGAATTGATCACCAGATTTCACACATGAGAGACTCCTTTCATTTCTGCCCATTAAAAAGAGAAAGCAAAGAAAGTTAATCGCAGATTCCAGATTTAGTTGATTTAACGGTGGCCATCAAACTAATTTGAATAATAGTTTATTATCTGATCGCTACAATGGATGCTAGAGCTAATAAAAGGTTCGGATTTTCCAAAGGTGGGCTCCACACATGTATATAAGATGGGTGCTGCACTGCCCTCAATTTAAAGAAAAAAATTTGATTCCGAAAATCAAAAGTAAGATTTAGAGTGCATAGTATAATTGGAGAAAGACATTTAAAAAAAAAAATTACACAAGTGAGACTATTGAATTGTACATGACTAAAGCGAAAAAATAGATTCTTAAATGTGAATATAAATCAAGTTATTTAGGCTTTTTAAAACCTATATATTTTTAATATTTAAATGTATTCCTTCTACATACCGATCCTCAGGTTGGAATATACAGTAAGAATTGTGTGGTCCATCTGCCATGTGAGGGCCATGTCAAATTAAGCAACTGGCTATGATAGAGGCTAATCACTCAACAAATTAAGTTTTAACATATAGAGTTGTGGTTGGGGTCTCACTCTTGGTATATAGTTTGGATTGGCGTCAAACTTGTGTGGTATTGTTTAACTTTAGTTAAGAGATGTGACTCTTAGGCTGAAAATACATTTAAAGAATGCGTGACTCATTGGAATTGCTTATTTATGGGAGATAAAGAACCTCTTATGAATTATCCAGATACTAGAAATTTGCGACAAATTTTGAAAGCCTTTGACCACCAGAGCACACAGAGATCCATTGCAAGATCCGGTTGGAATCTGACATGGGACTAGCATGTATAGGATCTAGTTCCAAATCTGAATGCTCTGGTTCTTATATGCACTTATCTGATTTGAATCCAAAATTCTCTTGATCTAAAAATAAGTGCTTAATTTAAAATCAAAGACTTTAGATGCTCAAATAATTAAACACCCATTTGCAACCGTACTAAATATACTTTCCTTTTGCAAACTCAATGGTAAGCTTTAGTATTAAAATCAAATCCAAACAGCTCAAAATTGTTGTAATGTCTTATTTATAGTACAAGAAGAGAAGTTCTTATGTCTTATTTATAGTACAAGAAGAGAAGTTCTCCATTTATCACTAGTTTTTTGGTTGATTATGCATAAAACACATGATTTAATTATTTTTCATTTAATTGCCTAATTTTTGACAAATTCAATCTGAGAGCTATTATGCATCTAATGGGATCTATACTATTCTTCACTGTAGAATAATGTGTGACTATGATTCTCTCTCTCTCTCTCTCTCTCTCTCTCTCTCTCTCATAGAATTGTAAGTGATGCTTAACTCTTGGAGCATCTCTCCCTCCTATTCTAACTTCCACTATTTTGCAAACGGATTGAGCTACACCTCTCTCTTAATTTATCCTTTTCTTCCTAATGAATTAGACAAAAAAAAAAATCATAGTTTATATCTAAACAATTTGATGTTATTTAGGGCATGATTTGTAATAGGTGAGGAATATGTAGGGAAATTATAGAATTCAAAATTCTTTACCACTCTCAACCCGTCTAGTGCTAAAATATACACTTGAATAGTCAACCCATTGACTCAGGAGCGCCAT
This sequence comes from Umbellularia californica, assembly GCA_028538565.1. Taxonomy (NCBI): domain Eukaryota; kingdom Viridiplantae; phylum Streptophyta; class Magnoliopsida; order Laurales; family Lauraceae; genus Umbellularia; species Umbellularia californica. The sequence continues at coordinate 20,792,994 of JAPQWN010000003.1, forward strand.
TGTGTAAATGGATAAAAATGAAAAAAAATTTAAACATATGGAGAGAAGTCAAGCTTGGAAATTAAACAAAAAAAATTGAGAATTTTCACCAGCCCAAATCTTCAGGAATTTTCCATTTTCAAATGTAAAATTCTCGCAATTATATATATATATATATATATATATATAAACACTAACAAGAAATCACCTAAAACTTAATCGCCAATTGCAACCTGTGTTGACAATTTATTTCTATTAGGAGACCCATACCTACACGGGTCTGGGCTTTGTGGCAGTTGGTGAACCCGTCCATCAGCAGCTATTAGTTGCACCAAATGTTCTTTTTTTATGACTAAAATCCTACCCTTTCCGCTCTCATGTATCTCGCATCACTTCTCTCCCATTTTTCTTTACGATGAGGACCCCGCGGACCTCTTTAGTTTATAGTTATGTTTCTAATTATGTATTAAATTATAAAAACTAATAAAAAATAGTTTTAGATGTGGGCCCGCTTAAATAATATAGAAACCTTCATTGCGCAAGTCGATTTAAAAGTTAAGCTTATGTGGGCCAACCTCAGAAATATGCTATTTTGAAAATCAAATAGCACAAAATCAACCTTATTTCCAAAATCAAACGATGTGGGATCTACCTCATAGATGTGCTCTTTTGAAAATCAAATTATATAGAAATAATCTAATTACCAAAATCATTCTAGTATGAGCTCAGGTTAGAAAAGGAGAAGCCATCCTTACGCAATTTGATTTTCAAAATAAGCTAATGTGGTTCCGTCCAACTTTAAAAATTATTCTGATGCAGACCTTATATGGAAAAAGAAAAGCCATTATTAAATTGCACAATCTGATTTTGAACAAAATCAATCTGATTTTCAAATCATTTTTATGGGTCCGCCTCACAAATGTCCTATTTTGAAAATCAAGTTACATCAAATCAAATTGATTTTCAAAATCAATCAAATTGACGCACTTAATCTCAAATTTCATAATTACTGATCTAACAATGCACCTAATTATGAAAGTTGATAAAAATGACAAAAAAGTGATTTTACAGATTAATTGTTTAATTGGAGATCTCCAATGTACAAATTAAAGAAGTCCTTTTAATTTTTCTGAATTATTTTTAATAAATAAACATAATAGTAACTCAATAAATATATTGTTAATGAAGAAATATAGGTCAAGCCCAAAACTAGGCATAAAATAAAAATAAAAAAAATTAATGCTCATTTGAAACCAAGAATATCACATTTGTACTCACTTATTAGAATATTTAATTTGTTTAGTATTATAAGATAATTATTTTGATTTGGAATTTAAGATATACAATAGAGTGTATTAGATACAACCAAATTAGATGGTTTATCTTCTTTCCAAACCCATTATATTTTATTTCAATATGGGTCCACTGGGTAGGATCCATGATGTGGTTTAAAACAGATGTATGGCATGGGACATTGGATCCAATGATAATTCTTGAAGTTTTGGAAAAATAACATGCTCCACTACTATATGAGACCATTTAAAAAAAAAAAAAAAAAACTAGTGGGGCCCATTATTTTTCCAAAACTTAAAATTTAGAGGATTTTACGGAAAAATCCCGAAATATAGTCATATATCCTAAAAATTCCTTGCAAATTGTGTAGCACTAAAAAGGTCCGGCAGGCCTTATTTTCCTCTTTTTTTCCAAGTTTGATAGGAGCGACGCTAGCGTTGCTCGTGTCTGATGAGGGCGACGATAGTGTCGCTCATCAATGTCTAGCGTCGCTCATCAGCGCATCTCCTAATGCCTAGTGTGCTCATGTTGGACGTTTGCTAGTGGGGCAGATGGAGAAATATACACAATTTGCTATATTGTCACTTGTCAGAACATCTCATAATGCCTTCTTCTTCCTCTCATCCTCATATTTCTCCATCTCCCCCACTAATGACTTGAAATCTTTCATCAAAAAACAAATTCCTGACTGAAAAATATGAAGGTGTCTTTTGGACATGGAGAATGCAAGAGGACAACGCGATAAAAATTTTAAAATAGTAAATGGTTTTCCTTTTTTGGTCATCCAAACAGACCCTTTGAAAGAGTTTTAAAAAGTTCTTTTTTATTTGTAAGTGTTTGGGAATTCATACTTTGAACAACCAGATTTATGTATCTAACTATTCGATTTGGAGATCGTAACTAGCATTTCCATGGTTTGCATTCTTGGATCCCATTGAATCTACAATTGGGTTTTAAATGATTACGCTAAAAAATACAATCTTTCCAAAGAAAATAGAGTTGCAGAGTTTTAAAATCCAAGAAAAACTAAACAACGAACTCTTATCATGAAAAAGTTGGTTATTGAAACACAAAAGGATTGATTTTTGAAACGAAACTTTTACTACAATCAACCTTCCTTCACAAGAAGAAGCTGGATTGGATCTTGACATGAGTACCTATTGAATCGGGTGGAAATTGATTTGACTTTTTTTTATGGAAGGAACCAAATCTGTTGAAGTTGGTGATGGAAGGCAGCCCTATAAAAAAGTAGAGGTGGAAAAGGAAGGTAGTTCAGGCGCTTTTCTGAGCTGGTGGTGGCCAGGCGTAGGTGTTATGATGAAAAGACAGGTAGTATTAGATTTTTAGTGGGATTTTAGAGTCGGTTCCTGCCTTTTCAGGTCTTGATTTTTTAATTTTTAGCATCGCCCTCGTCAGACACGAGCACATTAGGCATTAGAAGATGCGCTGACGAGCGACGCTAGTGTCGCTCCTATCAAAGTTGAAAAAAAAATGAAATAAGACCTGATGGACCTCATTAGTGCTTACACAATTTAGGAGGACCTTTCAGGCTATATATAGCTATATTTTAGAATTTTTCCTGTTAAATCCTCTAAATTTTATGTTATATAGTAATGCCTCCATTTGCGTTCCTCAATTGAACTCTGCTGGCAAGCCATTAAAATTCTAGGGGTAAGTTGGAAAATAACTATCGTCCAAAGAAGATATAAATGCTCTCGAAACTCGCTATGAATTGCAAAAAAAAAATAGAAAAAAAAATCCACGTGGCATGTGCTGGTATGATGAGCGGGAAGATCAAGGGTATTATCATACAGCGTTGCTATTCTGGAGTCTGCCCCGATAATCAATCCTAATTCCTACGTCGGGGACGGCGATCCAGGTAATAGGAAAGCAGAAGACCCAACCCAACGCGTGGACCCCATCTCCCACGCCAGCTCACCTTTATGTCACAGATTCAGAAAGACCGGCTCGAAAATCTCGACAATAAAGTAATGTTAGATATGAGGATTTCTGGGTGGACTTTTTTTGGCCAAGGGGAAGAAGCACTTGCATTTGCAGGAAACTTTTTTTTTTTTTTTTTTTTTCAAGCCCCTTTTATTGGGTGTGGAATCTTGAAGGCAGCCATCATCCAGCAGTCTCTTGATTTCTTTCATATTCGGATTCATCATCATCGTCTTTTGCGTTTTTTTTCTCACTTTTCATCTTTGATTTGGAGAGGATTGTTTCCTCATCGTAATCATTTGCTCTGCCAAGGTGCGTCATCCATTACCCAAAAAGTCTTTTTGCATATTACATGATTAAAAATCAGTTACATAGGCTTCCGCTTTTTCTCTATCGTCTCTTTTTTTTTTTTTAGATTGCCCTTTTGAAATTCAACTGCCCCTGTCCAGTGTTTTCCAACCGTTGGATCTGAATTAGATCTGTGTTCTTTTCACAGTTGATAGAGATTTTGATTCAGTTTCTCCACCGATTCGCATTCCTTTCTGGCATACAAGCTCTTGCGTTGACTCGATCTTTTCTGTCTGTGTTTGGTCCGATCGAATTTCAGGGGTCGGTTTGGTTAATGTTTGTCCAAAACAGCAATCCATTTTTGACCACGAATAGAAAAAAAGAATAAGTCTTCCGCGTAAAATCCAAGCAAGAGACCTTTCAAAATTGCAACCATCATCAACGATCTCTCTGTCTCTCTCTCTCCATCTCTCTCTATCTCCTTTGGGAAAGAGAGAAGAAGAAGAAGAAAACTGCTTAGTTTTTGCATCTACAAATTGAATTTTGAATTTTGGGGGTTGGGGTCCGGGGTGGAAAGTGGAAATCGATGGGGTCTTTCAAAGGGCATGTTCTGCCGGGGACTCTGTTTCTGTTGGTGGGGGTTTGGCACATCTGGAGCGCTGTGGTTAGGTATGTGTCGAGCCCTGGCTCGTTCAGGGTGAGGGCATGGAGCCCTGTTGGAGGAGGGCGAGTGAAGCACCTGGAGCTGTATGTTGTAACTGTGGGTGCCTTCATCGACATGTGCATAGAGCTGCTCTACTCAACTCATCTCAAGTTCTTCGTCAATGGGGTCTTGAATCCTTCCCATATGAATGATTTCGAGCATTCGGGGATGCTGCTCATGTTCTTCATCTTCGGTCTCGTCGCACTTCTCACCGACAAAACCAGGTTCGTACCTTTTCCGATTCCGATTCCGATTCCGATTCCGATTCCTGCTTGTGTTGTGTACTTGTGTTTGGGCTTGTGCCCTTTTTCATCTATCATCACGTGAAAGTGCAGGGATACCGAAACCTCCTACTAACCCTTCCTCCCCCCCTTGACCTTGACCTTTAGGTACCTGTACATCACATGCTTTGGATCACTTGTTCCTGTTCCTGGTCACTACTCTCACCAATAAATGGAGTGGTTGGATCGGTATCGACAAACCATGTGGGTAAGAGGGACCCACTATATTTTATATCAACGTGGCAGATTGCATGGAAACCACCTCGTTCTAACACATGGTCGGCTTTTTGGGCCCTTTCCTTCTTATTGATGTCCTCCTTTCAAAAGAGGAGACACATGCTCTTCTTTGCCGGTGTCTGCAGTAACACGAATCGAGGGTTTTTTTTTTTAGCACATCAGACACCTCAGGGATATCACGATCATCTATCTATAGCTTATATTTTAAAAGAGATTCAGGTCTCTTCTCTATGTTGTTGGATTATTAGGTATACAGTGTTTGGAAGTAATTGAATTCATGGGAAAATGGGTTTAACAAAAGGGTCACTAAAAGAGGATAGAAGGTGGAATTGGGTAGGCCTTTGATTTAGTAGGGTGATGCTTTTGCATTCATTTTCTTCTTCACTAATTTATTTATTTTCGTCTTCATATACGACTGTTTACTTTTTTCTTCAATTTTTATTTACTTTTATATACACATTTCTTAGAATTCCTACAGCTAGAATTGTTTAGTTGGAAGCATTTAAAGATTTTTTTTTTTTAATCCGTAAGTATTTGGAGAATTTCAAATGTTATTTCTCAAGTGGAATTTGGAGATATTTAGAACTGAGTAGCATTTCAATCTTGATATTTAAAAATTTTACATGGCAAAACTGTTATATGAGAATTCCAATTCTCCTTGATCAAATAAATCATTTGAAATTCCAGCCAAACAAAACTGCAATGTTGTTATATGTTTTAGGTAATGTAAAATTCCATAAAAGAAAATGCTTGCAACCAAATAGGCTATAAACAAATGATTAAAATATAAACTCTGTTTTTCACGAATTTCATGGCCTCCTATGAGAGAGATGGCATTATCTTATTCACTTAATTCTTTTCAATCAATCAGAAAAACACTCCCATATTTATAGAACGTAGGATCACATGATTGGATCAGACAAGTCGTACCACATGTTATATTTTAGTGTCTTGTTTAATTAGTTTTAACTTTATAAAGGAAGAGATAGTGGAATTCACATGATCTATCACGTCTTTTGTTTTTAGTTAAGCCTAGTTTGCTTAGAAGTTGCTTTTGAAATAAACTACTCGATTCCGCTGGTAGCTCGGCAAAGGCCGTCCCTTTCACATGTCCTTCATATAAGTGTCGGATCAATTTTTCTGCTATAGCTCTGTTGGTGAGGTACTTAGGGGTTTTGGGGACATACTTACCTTCTTAAAATAAAATAAAATAAAAAAGAAAATAAAAATATATATATATATTTAGGTTTCTAAAATACAATAAAATAAGAAAAGAAAAAAATAGCTCAACTACCTTTCTCATCTTCATTAGCTTTTTATATTTTTCTCCGCCTTGTTCCCTTCTAAAATACAATAAAATAATTATGTATGACACGTACCGTTTCCGGTTTTTTTTTTTTTTTTTTTTTTCACTAACAACCACTGCTATTTTTTTATTTATATGGAGAACCATCTATACTTCTTTTTTGACAAGGTAGGGTTCTAGGTGGACCTAAATCGAAACCTTGGGGCCCACCTAGAGACCACATGAACAATGGAATATCAACAAACCCGCCACACGTGTCACGTATCCGATGGAATCTATCCCAATCCAAATGGATTGGACCATTAGATTGCAATAAAATAAAATAGTGTATTCTAAAACTATTTAAATTGAGGGCCACTGATCAAAGGGGCTGGATGATTAGACTGCCTTGAAATATTATATATGGGCTGCTCCCATGATTTCTTTCGATCCACCTTCCTATTCCAGGGCCCTACAAGTTGTCTCGCATAGCCTCCCGTGGCCCCACTAAGGCCATACCAATCATGTGAAGAGTTATACAAGGCAGCCCCATTTAGATTATCCTATCCTAGCCTCTTATCTATATAGCCCTCAAGTTCAATTATTTTAGGAAGCATCTGTTTTTTAGTTTGATTTCAATGATGAATGATAGTTGGATTAGTCTTAATTTTGTGGGGTTTGTGCCAATTTTTTTTCGGGGCTGTGAGAGTAGGGGGGTTGGATTGATCCTATGGCAGTCCCATGTGCCAATGAAATATGCTCTCTTAGCAGTGCTCGTTGAGGATTTTCGTATGTCTGGTGCTGGCGGGTTTTCTCGAGTGTTTTGCTTACAATTTTGAGTGAGGATTGTTGGAGTTTGATTTCCCAAACAGCAATCTCACCGGGTTTGCCACCTTCATACATGGATCTCTCCCTCCCCCTCTCTCTCTCTACTTGTAAATGTTGCCAACGGATCAACAATTTCTATCTTGCAGGTATCTAACTCTGCCAGAGGGAGCTCTCTGCTTGATGGCTTCCGCTGCATTCTGTGCTGAATACCTGCTGTTTTCATTTCACTCCACCACGCATAAAGGCCTGGAGGGCTACTACCACCTCCTCCTTGTCATCCTCATCGGACTCTGTATACTCTCCACTGTTTCCGGGGCCCTTTTTCCAACCAGTTTAGCCGTCGACTTGATCAGTGGCATCTCCATTACCCTCCAGGGCATCTGGTTCTACCAGACGGCCTTCACCCTCTACGGGCCCATGATGCCACATGGGTGCCTCCTGAAGACCAACATGGTCTCCTGCTCGTCAGCTGACAACGAGGTCCGAGGGGAGCTGCTCGCCAATCTTCAGCTGTTCGTTGCAGTCTTCTTCACTCTCGTGGGGGTTATTGGGTCATATGGTTTTGCAGCTTCCAAGTATGGGCACTCTGATCTAAAGAGCACAATGTCTGTTCTTGATGATCGATGGGATGGAGACTAAAGTTGGCGTTATCCAGAAGTTGGTTGGACTTACTGCTTGGATCTTGTATAGCTTCTGTCCTTGCATTTTTTGTGATAGAGCTAGTTGGGGAGCTTGAAATGCTGCTGCAAGCCTGCATTGTGACTCTGTCCCCCATACTGTGGGGGAATGATCGAGTATTTGCCAGTATATTTCATGTAGCAAGTTTTTAGTACTTTTTCCTGATCGTGCTTCAAGAACATTGGCAAAAACTTGGAATGTTATACGGACATTCAACTTCATCCTTGGGGTGGTGTTGGTAATTTTTCTCTAGGGGAATATATATATATATATATATATATATATATATTTTTAAGGTATGGAATTGTGGTTTTCCTGGAAGACAATACAAAATAGATTGGAAATTTTGGCAAGGAAAATGGAACCTTGCTGGCTAGATAAAAAAATTTATGGTTTTTCATCGTCCTATGTGAAAATGAATCTGGGCACGTGTGGAAATGATTGCCGCTCTTCAACCTTGTCCAACCACTCCCCTAAGAAAAAGATCCAAATTGACAGCAAGGGTTGCCACATGCCACTGGCTGCTCATGGATTGATCCTTGTGTATGCCCTTCTTCTCATTGATTGGGCTTCTTCTTTACACTTGTGTGGGCTCTATTGGGTCGCAACCCTTTCAGGTTAAGGGGTAAAAAAAAGGAGAAGATCCCAATTACAAGCAGGAGGTTTTAAAGAAAAGGTTTGGAGGCTCCTCTGGACTCACTAAGATTGTTATGTTGGACTTCCACCGTGCCTGCACTATGGTTGCACACCGTCCCCCTGTAATGTAGAACATAGCATAGCTACTTCAACGGCCTTCATCCCAGTCCTAATTCTTTTGGAGGTTCCCCCGGAGTTAATTATCTCGGAATTCCACCATACCTGCAATATGAGTCCTAGTTGTTACACCCTAGTAATAATGTAAACAATGGCATCCACAATACTTGCACTACTGTTACTCACAGTCACCCCTATAATGGTAACTTCACTAGTCTACTACCCTATAATGTAATTATAGGAGGAGGAAAAAAAATTTGTTAGTTTATTCCGGAGCTGCAGAGATTGTGGGAAGAAGAAATGGACTGATTATCTATATCCTCAAAGCCCTCTGAAAATTGAGCATTTATATTCACATCCTCTGCCTGTGCAGCTCTGGCAATAGATTGCGGTGTGGATGAGTACGTGGGAAGAAGAATAGGATTTGATTATTTATGTCCAGATCTTCAGCAGCTTCTGCAATATCAATATATGCATTTTAGTATGGAAATGCGAGAGGATTTGTGGAGTTCAACAACTCTGAGCATTAGCCCTTTGCAAGTAAAGTAGAAACTTTATTGATCAACCATTTCATGCTTTTAGATTGCACTCTTGATTGCCTGCTCCATACAGCTTTGAATTGACAACAATGGGTAAACCCATTGGTGGGAGCAATAGCTTGGGCATGGCCCTGCAGATCTGCTATCCCCATCTCCATATCCAACTTCAGCCTCCAACAAGCAATTCTCCAAATGCCCTGCCTAGGCTTAATATGTCATCTTCATAGTCTTTTTGTTAGTTGTATTGGGTCTTTAGTATATAACCTGTTTTCGAGTAGTTAGGTTAGCTAAAGTATTTGGTTCGCTGGAATGGTTGTAGGCAGGAATGAAATGGAGATCGGAATGACAATGGAATGGAATGAGGCAGAAATAGTCAATTTCATTCCAGGGTTTGGTACGCTGAGGAATCAACCCAGTAATGGAATTCTGATTCCTATTCCTGCGTTTGGTACACTGGAATGCTGCTTGGAATGAAATCAAATTTATATAAGATTGACCAAAATACCCTTGTTAGATTCTACTGTCACATTTGCATTATTTGTGGTGGATGATTTGGGAGTGGGCCCCATAAAGGTATAGTGAAAAAGTTCGTAATTTCTCATAATAATATATTATTATATTATATTATACTATTTGGGGGTAGGCCCCACAATGTGTAGTGAAAAAGTTTGCATTATAATATTTTGAGGTGGGCCCCACAAAGGTGTAGTGAAAAATTTTGCAATTTCTCAAAATAATATATTCTTATATTATATTATAATATTTGGGGGTGGGCCCCCACAATGGTTGGTTGAAAAAACCATGCAACATAGCCTCTTTTATAATAGTAGATAGATAGATCGATATAATATTTTGGGTGGGCCCCACAATGGTTGGGTGAAAAAGATATTATATTATTATTATGATGATATAATAATATATTATTATATTTTGGGTGGGCCTCACAATGGTTGGGTGAAAAAGATATTATATTATTATTATTATTATTATATAATAATATATTATTATATTTTATTATAATATTTTGGGTGGGCCCCACAATGGTTGGGTGAAAAAGATATTATATTATTATTATTATTATGATATAATAATAATATTACAAGCGATAATATTTTGGTCTCAATAAAAAGTTAGAAAGGAATGGAATGGTGATTCCTTCCGTTCTTGGATGTAATGGTGATTCTCTCACTTAAAGGAATGAGATTCCGAAGGTAATGGCCATTCCGCCCCTTTTTGGCGAACCAAATGCTGGAACGGACGTTGGAATGACCATTCCATTCCGACCTCCATTCACGCGAACCAAACGCTACCTAAGTGTCTGGGTGTGGTCAGTAGTTCTTTCCCCTTCAATGAAATCCTCAATTTGTACTTATAGAAGAAAAAATAAATTGATTGTTTTTGTGCGTGCAATTGATTACATAATGCTCAAATGGGCTCCAACTAAGGACTTGTAAGGCTTTAGAGAGTTAGCTAATTCTTTGATTATGGACAAAACCGGGACTCTTAATGTTGTAATATTTTTTAGAATGGACTGCCCAAGTTTGTCAGCAAAGAAGAACAGTCGTTTTGGGAACTGACTATGTTCGCTCGAGCGATGTCCCATTCACTCGAGCGAACCCATCATAGAGACTTCATCGCTCAACCCATCTTTTCTCTCCGCTCGAGCCATCTTACTTCAGTATTGATCATTTAAGACAAAGACGAGTTCGCTCAACCGAACCTCCTGTCCGCTCAAGCAAACCTTGGCGAATTACAGTTTCATCCAGAAACTCCTTCCTAATTTCTCTCAAGAGGTCAAAGTCTTTCTCAAACCCATCAAAACTCTTGAGGCACGAATTCGGGTTTATAAATAGTTATTCTCTCTTTATTCCAAAGTACTTCTGATAAAAGCTTAAACCCAAGAGAAGATTTTGAGAGATCAATCCCCCAAGGCTTCTAGTTCCTATGCTGAAGATCAAGCTTTGGTTCTGATTCCGTTCTACTCTCCTTGAAGTAGAGACACCTTGAAGACGAATTCAAGCTGGTTTGTTCAAGCACGGAAAAGGTGAACGACGAGCCGTCAACAAGATCAAAGCAATCCTTAGGTTGAGTTAACAACTAAGGAAGGGTTGTAAGTTTTTCTTATAACTTTCATTTTAAATAGTGCTTGATTGTCTGTTGGCCTAGACAACAAAGCCCATGGTTTTTTTTCTGAGTAGGGTTTTCTACATATAACTTGTGTGTCCTTCTCCATGTGTGGTTTGATTGCTTTTAATCTGATATAAGACTAATTATTAGTTTAATTATGTGTGAATTGATATTTAATAGAGATCTATTTATTGGGACCTCGGCCTGTGTTAAGTTCGGTTTTTCAGGACCATCAAATCAGTAAGGACAAAGGAAGTCAAGTAGTGAAGCAGATGAGACCATAACTTTCCTAGAATTTAAGTACTAGTGCTTTGGCTGAGTATCCATTTCTCATTCCTCCTTGATTCATTTTTATTAAAGGAGGATATCATTTGATGGTCAGTGTGAATATTCACCTTTGTTTCTTCGTTTCTAACCACCATAGAATTCCTAGCAAGTCAATTACATGAGCTTTGAATGAACAAATCCCGGAGAAAACAAATATTTTATCCTGAAACTGTAGCAAGTAGGCACATTTGTTGGCCATGAACAGCCCTTTCCCTCTTGTTTTTGCCCCTGATAAGAACATAGGTAGCTCTTAACAGAAGATGTTAATATGCATATGGGATCCCTTGTAGTTCTGTGTGACTGTGTTGTGCTCATTGGCCTAGCTCTAAAAAACGCCATGAAACTAACAGCCGAGATATAGACAATAGAAAATGGGCATTTAAGAATTCAATAGACACCAGGAGAATGAAGGACCAGATAGTAAAACAGGGTGATCCGGGGTACATTTGATAAAAGGTCCGGCTGGCAGCTGCGCCAACATATTTAGCACCGAGAGGTGTCTAGTGCAGACTTTGAAATGAGAAAGTCTGTGTCCCGGATGAGGTCCCGATTTTGGGACCGATCCACATGAGAGAGGCAGGCAGCAAATGACCTTTTTACCTTCTCCCATGTGGATCGGTCCCAAAATCGGGACCTCATCCGGGACACAGAGACTTTTTCCTTTGAAATTGCGCTGGGTCTGAGTTTCTGGCCCCTTGCATGAAATTAGGCCTGAAGTTAAATTGATCCGTCTTGAACAAGCTTCAGCTAGGCCCTGCCCATTGCTCCCCTACACTTCAGTGCGTGCAATCAAACGGTTGTATAGAATCCCATTATTGGATTCTGCACACAGATGGCATTGTAACTCCCACTCCCTTTAGGACAAGGCAAAGCACAATCATACAGTTGTTAAGGGTAAATACTGAAAACTCTTAAGAGGCTAATGTTAATTAGAAAGGTAATCAAGTCATAATCTTACTGGAACTGGTTGAAGAAAGGCAAAACATGGCTATCGGCCTGCAGTGCTGGATCTGCGCTTGGACTCATGTGCCTATGCCACATGGTGCCCAACCAATTGCATGCCATGTCTTTTCCGTAGTCATTCCGAAATGTTCATAGCCAGGTCTACCATTGGAAATGGTCATAGCCAGGTCTAGGCTCAGTCTAAGGTCAACTATGTGGGTCTGCTCCAATAATTAATACTATATAAAGATTGAAGACATAAAAGTTAGGCCCTGGCCCAACCAACAATTCAAAAAAACACAGGTCAAATTCAGCACACTGCCACGAGGCCCTGGCTCTGCTCACGCGTAACGAGAAGGCCCTAATAAGTTTTGGGCCTGGTACTGCTGATATATATTGATGAAGGGCGTGGTCTGGAGGGGCATGGTCTATGTTAGTATATGTTAGGCAATTAAAAGGATCTGGATCCTAGTGAAGTTATTGCGAAGAAACATAGATAAAACTTGATTTGGTTGGTTGAAACCAAGTTATATCTTCTATTTATATGCTTAATCGAGACAGACACGTTTGGGAGAAACTTCATTGAATTATTTGAGCCCAATAAGGGAGTATATATGTGAGATACACAGCTCTGAATGCCTTGATCATAACTAATTATGACAATGAATTGTGGATATACAACAAATTCAAAAGTTGAACTTCAAGTGATTCATTACCAGCTTAACCGCACCATGTTCTTTGTTGAATAAACTCCTTGGCTCTATATCGTCTTCACCATGAATCTACCTGAAGCAAGGTCAGCTGACAAGTGATTCATAACCAGCATCACGGTATCCTGCAAGTAGAATAATTTCTCAGAGTGCCTTCTTTTCTTGGAAAATGACACCCATTGGCTTCTCTTTCGCAATAATTCATTATCATCTAGGTGAAGGTGTTAGGCAGGCACCTTGGACTAGAAATGTAAATGAAAGAAAAATAAAAAGATAATATATGCTAATAAATATTTGGATATATGTTTTGCTTAGAGATTCAGATAAAGGACTATTACATTCCCATACCAAATGTATAAATATGCATTTGAAGGGCCTTACATACCTTGAGCTATAGTCATATTTGAAATATTTTTTAATAAAAAAACTTTAATTATTTTTAAGATCATTTATCCATTTAGACTAGTGTATTCCACATCTTATTTTAGGTTCAGGTTCAAAATTGACTCCATTTTTTTATGTTGATGATAAATCTAGATACAATGCATGAGTTTTTTGTTTGGACCCAGATCCAAAATGATAGATCTGATCCGGGTACACCACGGTTCTACTCTAGATTCAACCCATTTGCACCCATAGTTCCAATCATGTGGTACCATGAAGTGGGTTGGTTGCACCCAATTGCCAATTGAAATGTAAATGAATATTATGCATTGCTACTTTTAAATATAAATCCAGAATCAGCCCATTGATCGAGGTTACTTGGTTCGCCTCGGTATTCACATTTGGTGGATACAAAAGGGGTCCTGCTATTTACACGCTCTATATACTATGCCTATGGGCCTATGGAACAGGGTGTTCTGATACTCTCATCATCCCATCTTTTATTCATTTACAATGCCATGAAAAGTGCTGTGACATGACAACTTGTGGAGTGGCATGTTCTGTTGGGGCCCACAGCCTTTGGGACTTCTTTGTCAAAATTGGAAGAGAGAAGATTCCCATGACTGAAGAAGCGATGGATTGGAGGAAAAGAATTGGTAGACGACAAACCATCAATTGTGAGGAACCATAGATGTGTACATGTGGGGCCACAGTTTGGTGGTTTAGATCATTGGTCTGATGGGCCACACCAGGTTTTGATATAATTTGTCAAAAAGCTTTTCTATTTCTATCTCTCTTTTTTTCTTTCAAGGGAGTGGGACCTATTTTCATTTTTTTACTTTGGCCCTGGTTATGCTTCATGCTTGTGACCAAGACGTGGGCTTTATCTCTACTATTTACACCCACTCTATATACTGTGCTTATAGGCCTATGGAATAGGGTGTTATGACTTTAATATCACATGATGGGATTGGTATTGCAATAAATGTGATCAGAGTGGGCCCCACCGAATTCTTTGATTTTGGGGCTATGGACTCACATAGGACATAGACACGTGGGATTTTAGATAGGCAATCTGGCTTTTTCAACAAGTGGGAGAGTGGTGCCCGTTGACTGCAAACACCCACATGTCGCCTCGGTTTTCGTGCATCACAAAAGAGCACTGTTTGCGGGCATGTTACATCCAATCTTGTTTTCATCCTCCTTACATTTCATATACTATGCCTATGGAATAGGGTGTTATGGCCATACCTGTGTGTCGCCTCAGTTTTCATGCATGACAAAAGAGAAGCAATGTTTGCTGGCGGGTTACATCCAATCTTGTTTTCATCGTCCTTCACGTTTCACGTGTTACATCATAAGACGTGTTACATCCATTAGTCTTCGTCTTCCCCAGTTCTTCTTGGCAATATACATACCAATAAAAGATATGAATTTGGATCAACTGGGATTTTTCATTCCATGGATAGTAATATCTTGTGCCCCTTTGTTGCCTCATGTTTCTCTCGCCCCTTATTTCCCAGTTTCCCTTCCAATTCGCTTTGCGCTTTCTGTCTTTGATCTTAAAATTCATGGTCAGTTCAATGCTAGTGTAATCCAACTCCAACCCAACCTTTAAAATAATCAAACTTATTTTTAAGTTCGTTATTTATTTATTTTTTTCTGTTTTGTTTACATATCCAGGTCCATTAAACTAGTTCATCACTGATTTCATCTTCAGCTCTGGGTCCGAGTCAAGTCCCAATCCTTGGACTTAGACCCATTCCAAGGAAGTCATTGATAAGATTATGAAATCGATGATGATCATATAACATAAAATACATACATAGATATGCACATTGGAAAGATGACTTCCAATATAAAATCAAATCAACTTGTACTGTTAACTCCCACTATTCAGCACACCATTGTACCACTTGTACGACCCACCATGCATAAAAATATTGGTTAAAATCATTCTCAATTTTTCTATTGCTAGTCCTGGCCGACAAGAAAAGCAAATGGTCATGTCATAGGCATAAGGTGGGTGTAAATATTCAATAGGGTGGGTGCATTTAAAAAATCCCATACAAAAGGCTCCGATCCAAATTCTAATATGATTTTAGATTCCCATTTTAGATTACAAAATTCAAATTATATTTTAAGTAGATCAAGAGTTCAATCCACTTATCGGTACAATCCTAAATCAAATATATATGGATTGTATGATTTGCAACATGAAGAGAACCAACCAATGATCTCAATTGCTCTTGCTCAAATTATGCTCATCTCTGGCTCAATGGTGGCTCCAGAAATTCGAGTAAGTGGGGTCAACAAAAGACTTATCTTCCGCAAATCGAATAAATTTTATTTTCCCCTTTATCAACATCTGTCATCTACTTTCCATAATTTGACAAATATAATATAAAATTCTCAAATGATCTATTTCCGATAATCCGACAAAAATAATATTGAATTATAAGAAAAATCAGGAATTTTAATACATTGTTACTAGCTAATAGTTCTTAATCCAAAATCCAAATACATAAACTCCTACAACTGCACTCAACAGGATTTCATATGTTGAAATCGTTTATCAACACTAGCAAACATATCCTTTTCAATATATATGACTAAACAGTCATTCGATATTTTGTGGTTATTGTAATGCCCCATCCCATAAGGTAAGGGTGTAAGCTCTACATATAATTACATTCACTTTCCTCTCTATAGTTGATGTGAGACTCCGGCACGTCACACTAACACCATTGCATCCCAACTTCCACTAATTCACATGCATGGAGCAGGGCACACATCATAGGTTGAAAGAGGCACTGTCGCGATGCCACTTGACATTTCCTCTCTGTGATGGAGCCTACAAATTAAACTGTGGTGAACATTGATTAATCAATGAAAAACTATTTCTAAGAACAAAGTAATTTTCCATTGATAAGTGATCACGAGTTGGTACCTAGCTACCCTTTATAGGGCCTACATACTGTGGCAAATCCATACCGATCAGTGGAATGCACACAAATTAAAATGCCATTGATTTATTTTTTTTTTTTTGTCTGTTAGGTAATACAGCTTAACTGCTGCAATGGGGACCCTGGCCTCCGAATTGCAAGAGGAAATTAGGATTACGTAACACCAAACTTGTTCTCAAGAAATTTGCGCATGCAAGTCCTTTTCAGGGAGCCGCCCAAACCTTCTTAGATACTAGTACCACCCATATCCAAAAATATACAGATATGAAGATGAAGTCAACTAAATCCTAACTGTTACATGATGTAATATGAGTGTCAAAGTCTGCGTCATATATTGGAGGGCAGGTGTTAAGACTCAAGAGAGAGGGAAGGGGTTAGGTTTCGGCACAGGCGGCCCGCCCACCTATGAAAAGGTCAACCCCCTCATGGACACTATCCTGCGTGAGGCCGAAATAAACACTCATCCATTTTTGGTTAGATGGGAAACTTAAAAACCTGATGCCTTTTGAATTATATTAGATTTGAGGGTTAATAGGTATGGAGGTCGGATTCCATGTCGCATCTGTTACAAACTTTCTGTGGATTATATGTTGGGAATTTTACTCTGCAACCGCATAATAATAATTCAAACCGTTTATCTTATTCTCATCCTCTCAAGCGACATAGCCCTAAAATTCACTTTAACATGGTGATGGTGGGACAACTCCTGATGAAGTGAATTTTGAAAATAAGAATTTATTACAGGGAAAGCTTGTAATAGATACGATAGGAGATCCACAGTCATAGATAGGATGATTTAATGGGTTGATGTTTTGCACACCCCTACACCTCATTGAGTCTTTCCAACCCCGCTTATCCATGATTGACATGGCCCCTTGGGCCCCGGATACAACGTCACATCATGCTATGTGCCGTGGTTTACAGGTTTGGGCATGAGTAGGGATCATCCAGGGTGGGGCCTATAGGCTATGCCAGACAGAGGACTCAAGTAAGGGCTGATCACTAACCTGGATATGCTTAGAAGCCTAGGGATATATAGTCCATGAAGCACATATTGCCAAAACCTGTCTTGGTCCCATTGCCAACGTCTGACCATATAATATCTATTCTGGATTGTACTTATTCTTGCCGTAAAATCTAATGAGATGCTGAAACAAACTCTCAAACCACCCTACTCTAATGCCAGATTCTTTTTATGCTTGAATCTGCCATTAGTAGAGTTAACAAATGGAGAAGAATTTTGGGAACGTGAAAGCCAGTTTTTTATTTCACGCTTTTTTTTCTTTCGAAAAATGTACTCTCCTTATAGAACTTCTATTTTTGTGGGATCTTTCCTGTGTGAAATAGGAAATGAGTCCAACCTCCCCAGTTAGACTTGCATTTCTACAGAAGAAGAACCCATATTTATTAGTTTTTTCATCCACGGCACTATAGAAACATTTATCCTGAATAAATGTAACAAGCCCGACCCATCCTAACCATCCCTTTTATGTTCCCCATTTTTCAGTTGGGAAGGAACACATGGCCTAAGGGCAACTTGGATACAGTCACTACAGCCATGTGGCCCAGTCCAGCCCAAACAAACTCTTCTAGATTAAAAGTCTAATCTATCTTAAAAAGCAACAAATTTACACTTGTGAACACCAATCAAAGGTTTGAATTTTCCAATCAGAAAGGATTTTTAATTGATCTCTCATCTCGTGGGACCCCTTTATATTTCCAATGAGAAGAATGGCATAGTTCCCAGGGCAAAACTGGCGGCAAAGCAACCGACCATAGAATTCTTCCTTGGACTTTTCGAACCTCTGGTTCTCAGTTTCTGGCACACAACGATCACCTCTGTATCGCTCTCGTTGTGTTTCTATCAATCTCCTCCTTCACCAGATCGGATTCGGAAGCCCTCAAATCTTTCTTAACTGGGAAGTAGATGGAACATTTCTTTGTGTTGTTTGTGAGAGAAAACAAGGTCGGACACCCTTACAATGGGAACCTCCATGTGCCCTTGAAGCCAATCAATTGTGTGGTCCCAAAAGATTGATGCAACAGGAAAAGGATGGACTGTAATCTTCAGGCACTTGAGACTACAAAATACAGGCCCCTTTGCTTAACTCAGCCAGCTATAACAATCAATGATGGCTCCATTTGTGATTTGTCATTGCCCATGTGTAGTACCTATTCATCCATCACATTGTGTTACATTACGTACCCTGAGCACAAAAGAACAAGCGTGGGATAAATACTGGGTGGCCCACTGAACTATTGACGGAGAATGACTAGAGAAATCTCAGATTGGAGTTTGCTAATACTGATATCTCAATCAACTCTTCACAAACTAGAAACAAACCTAGAAATAAACCTCAAAAACTGATTGATTATTTGTATGAGGGGTGAAATAAAATAAAGTTTATGGTTGTCATTTAATGCCTTTTGAGTGTCGACTTTTTTTCCTTTTTTTTTTTGTTAATTTTGTGTCTTTTCTTTTAACCCATTCTTCTTTTTTTCCTCTTGATTGGACTACTAAATTTTATTTATTCAATTTATCCCACGCACAAATAACTAAGCCCAAAGTTCACATCGAAACATTCAACATTTCATTATAAAGGAACTCAAAATCTGACTGAGACAGACATAAAGCAACATTTCATCATATAAGAAATCAGATGTTACTTCCACAGGACATACATATTCTCCTTGCTAAATTCAAATACCCCATGTTTGATCTCAAGGAATACAAAAGAACCAATCAAGTAGCCATAGAACAATGAACAGAAAACCAATCTAATAACAGTCTCATTTTCTCATTCAAACATCTTCCACCCACCTCTTTCAAGGTAAAATGGAATTACAACAATTTATCAAAAAAAGGAAAAAAAAAATACATTCCAATTGCCACCTATTCTATATTGTATTTGGCGACCCTTCATTCCTTGTATGTACAGCAAGACTGATTAGCATTTTAGTTATTTACATCCCCCACCCACCTTACCCGACCAGCCAATAGCAATTCGCCACGTAGTGAAAGAGGAAATGACTCCAAAGTCCAACCTCCCCACCCCCACTCAGACTGGCATTTCCACGGGGCACCATAAGCTACACTTGGCCATCTTTTACATCATGTGCCCAAACATGTCCGCAAGATCTCCGCGTGCGTATCTCATACTGTGTGGGGCCCATTGGGACGGCCGAGGGAGAATACACCCTCCAAAACATTTTTACTGTAAGTGGGCCATCATCAATTCCTTTGCTCAGACACCATCCACATCTTCACGGACTTGTCCAGACTACCACTATACACGATCCACCGTCGATCACACCCATCCTCCTGATGCTCCTGATCCTCCTCCATGGCCAAGCACTTAACGGGGCCCATGTGACCATTCAACTGGGACAGGCACGTGTGGATCCCACCCTCTCTCTTCCACACGCAGATGGATTTATCGGCCGACCCGCTCACCACCAGACTCCCCGCGGCGGCCAGGCACAGCACCGCCAGCTTGTGCCCTCGGAGGACCCCACCATGCGACAGATGCTTCCCTTTCTCCCAGAAATTAATCAGACCATCCGATGACCCGCTGTAGATAACGGAAGCCGTCTGATTAACGGCCAGCGCCGTTACCGCCGACTCCTGTTTAAGCAGCGTCTGCAAATGCACGTGCCTGAAGCTCTTCCCTTCCAATTCCCTCCTCCACATCTTAACCGTCCCATCCGCCGATCCAGTGAAAATCAGACCGTCGAATCCAATGACCACGGAATTGATCGCGTCATCATGCGCGGCTATCGATTCCAGGCACTTGGAATCGGATATCCGCCAGACCTTCAACGTCTTATCCCAGGAACCCGAGTAGAGAAGCCCTTGATCTTCGTCCAAGCTCAAACAAGAGACGGCATCGAAATGCTTGATCCAGATGGAGCTCCGGTTCCGCCGGACATCCACGTAGTTATTCGGATTGATCGAGCTTTTGATATAGTCTTTAAGACGCGGGAGCGTACCGACCCGCTTGTGGGCTGTCGGGTTGCTTGAGGAGACCTTCCAGATCCGGATCTTCCCGTCCTGGTGGCCGGTGTAGATCCTCTGTCCGGAGATTACGATCGCCTTCACCAAACCGCTAGCGGATTTGAATGCCGCGAACTCCTTCTGGTTCTTCCAGACCCGGATGTTCTTGCTGTCGGATCCGGTGTAGAGGAGGTTTTCAGAGGCGGCGAGCGAGTAGATATGTCCTTCTTCACGCACCAGCGATCCGATGAGTCCGTTTGAATGGAAATTCTCGTCAGTTGTGGTAGAGTAGGGATTTACCATGGAGCTGCGAAACCAGGGTGATCTGACGAACGGAGAGTTCGCATTGTAAGGAGACATCATGTAGGGAGTGCTCGCGGCACTAGAATGGTTAATATCCGATGCGTTGCTGATTCTGGAAGGATGGTCATGCTCGTCCGCGTTGCTGCTCCTGTTCGTGCTGGAAGAGAGGAGATTTGAGAGTTTCATACGAGGGAGGCTGTGGCTGCTGCTGTTGCTCGTCGTCGTCGTCGTATCTGCAATCATCGTTCTACCTATGCCCTCTCGCATCTTCGGTTGCTTTGCATGAAACAGGGGCAGAGATGGAATTAAATAGAGGAAGAAAAAAGGAGAGAGAGAGAGAGATTCGTAGAGTTGGAATAGTAGGGAAAACCAGATGTGAAGAAAACCGAAAGCTCAAAAGAAATAAAAGTTAGAAGAGAGGAGGGGGGACGGGGGTTTTATAAATAGAGGTAGGAGAGAGACCGGTGACCGTACAAAAAAAGACGGAGAGAGGGGGCGGCACGTGGCGGTTGGAGATGTCGTTGTTGCGTGAACAGAAAATGGGTGGGGTGGAAATGCGAGTGGGAAAGGGATTGTGGGCGTTTGGTGACCGGGAAACTGGAGCGCTGGAGAGGGTCGTTTGCTTGTTAGATAAGATAAGAGAGCGCCAAATGGCGAGGCACTTTGTTTGCGCGGGTTTACACGGCCGATTTGGGTGTGGTGTGGCGGTTTCTACTTTTCTAGAATGATATTTGGGAACATGAATCGTAAGCAGTTATCAGAAAGGAAAGGAGACTTTTTGACTTTTCATGCGTATTTGACTTGGGAAATAGTCGAGCCACGTGAACAAGTTTCTTAAACGGGAAATTAATCATGAACAATTCCGGTACAATGATACCCGATATGGTGTTGTGTGGGGCCCATGTGGTTCACGAAATTGGATTGTGATATATGGATGTATTACGCAAATTAGAAGTTTGTCAAAAATCTCATTCAAATTAGAGTTGTTGTTATCAACCATTGCCCATTGGGTTTAGCCAGGAAAATCTCACATCGCTGGCCGGTGATCAAATCCTGGCACCTGGGCGTTTAGGTTGTGGTCTCAGCGTACGCACTACCAGGGAAAAATTTGACTTCTGCCCAGGCTTTGAATCATGTGCTTTATGAGCACATTTGTAATTGTGGTTCAAATAGATACTGGATAAGGGTTGAATAATGATTTGAGTGTCAACTTTCAATGGCTCTGTTTGTGTAAGAGCGTTTGAATTGAGCTTCGGGCGATCTAATATTTTATTATTAGTTTTTTTTTTTTTTTTTTTTTCCAAAAGACGGAGGTTCGTTTAAAGTAAATCCCATTTGTCATGATGAGTTTTATGTGGTGCTGAAAATTGAGGCATCATCATTCAAATCTTTTTTCCTGTATATACATTACGTTTCCAATGAGAATGCGTTTGTAAGGTATACTCTATCTATACAGATGCTTATTTACAAAACTTGGCAAATATGTGGTAGGCTTTTGTATTAGGGAATTCAGCAAAAGCTGCAAGTTAGAACCAATAATTCATCCAAACATTAAGATTACTTGCATTGTATAACTTTGATTGTCTAGGAAACTGGATACGTACGTTTCTTTGTTCACACGAATCTCGCTAGCATGAGAGCCTCTCGTTATTGATTCGACGAGTGACAACTTATATATATAAAAAGGCACACTTAACATGTTCAGATGGACCCATTAGCGTCGAGGCTCCTATTTGAACGTCTTGGTCAATATTTTTAAAATAAGATAAAATATCTAATGAGTACGAGCTAATTCAAGCTCGTCTTTGACTCAAGCTTGATTTAATGCTTTGAGTTAAGCCTAAGCTCAAATTGTTAATGTAAGTGCCTAAATTATTACGGACTTGGTTTAAGTGATGAAGGGGATTAGGAAGATCTCGTTCAGCTGATCGGAGAAGTCACCGACGGCCTGAATCCTGAAAAGAGGGAAGAAAGAACAGTCAGGGCCCGAGGCTGCTGTCAGCCAAAGGCACTCCGACGCCTGAGTTAGTGCAGTCACTGAACTAGGGTGAAGTGGAGAAGAAGGTGTTTAGCAAAATAACAGTGCAGGCTGTGTATTGCATGTACCTGTTCATGGTTCTCCATGCAAGCATATATAGAGGAGAGTAGAAGGTTCCATAGTGGAGGTAGGTGAAGATACTTGTCCCATCAGTCCACACTTGGGATCCTTAGTGGGGGTAGGTAAGGATACTTGTCCCATCAGACATCCCCTCAAATCCCTTACATAAATGTGGATGTGATCTGTTGATAGAAACAAGCTCTTATCAATGGCGGTGGCCACCCTACTTGTCAGGGACTCCCTACAAAGCACCCGTCCCATCTCATAATGGGAGTTTGGACGCCCAGTGTTCACCTCGGCCTAGGGGCCGAACTGGAGAATGCACCGAGGTCAGCTATACCCGAGGACTTAGTTTAAGTGATGAAGGGGATTAGGAAGATCTCGTTCAGCTGATAGGAGAAGTCACCGACGGCCTGAATCCTGAAAAGAGGGAAGAAAGAACAGTCAGGGCCCGAGGCTGCTGTCAGCCAAAGGCACTCCGACGCCTGAGTTAGTGCAGTCACTGAACTAGGGTGAAGTGGAGAAGAAGGTGTTTAGCAAAATAACAGTGCAGGCTGTGTATTGCATGTACCTGTTCATGGTTCTCCATGCAGGCATATATAGAGGAGAGTAGAAGGTTCCATAGTGGAGGTAGGTGAAGATACTTGTCCCATCAGTCCACACTTGGGATCCTTAGTGGGGGTAGGTAAGGATACTTGTCCCATCAGACATCCCCTCAAATCCCTTACATAAATGTGGATGTGATCTGTTGATAGGAACAAGCTCTTATCAATGGCGGTGGCCACCCTACTTGTCAGGGACTCCCTACAAAGCACCCGTCCCATCTCATAATGGGAGTTTGGACGCCCAGTGTTCACCTCGGCCTAGGGGCCGAACTGGAGAATGCACCGAGGTCAGCTATACCCGAGATCGGACGGGGGTGTGAGGGCGAGGCTGAGCTCGGAAGGGCGTGGTTGGTATTTCAACCGAGACCATGCCCGAGACCAGTCCCATCTTGACAGCGGCTGAGATGCGGCTGTGGAGGCCTTCTTTGACTAGGACCATTGTCGAGCCCGAGACAACATCGGTTTCGGTGGAAACAGCGCACACAGTTAAGTTAAAAACAAACTCAAGATACACAATTTGAGTGAGAGCCAAAAGTTTGAGTTAAGAACTGCACAAATCGATGGCTATTTAACTCAAATGATTTTTCTTTCCGTTTCCCAAAAAGGAAGGACGCCCTCTTTACCAATTTCGTGAAATGTTATAAATGAGATAAAAAAAATCTAAAAGCATTCATTTTGATATAAAAAAAAATAGTGGAATTCAATCACAAGCTGTAATTCAGGTGGTTGGAACGTGGGTGTATGAATGAAGGTGTATTGGAGTCTGTAATGAATTAATATAATTAACGGTGAATATAATTAAAATTGAAGTGCTTTTTATTCAATTTAAATTCCAAATATGAGTCCCACGGATAACGGCATCGATAGCAGCCAGTTATCTTTTTTCGCCTTGTGCTATGAAAAGCATTTTTGCATTCCTCTCCTCTCCATCTTGTCCTTCACACGATACGCAGACACGTTTTAAAGACATACGTCAAGCATACGCTAAAGTGACGCTTTCTTGCACCGTATCTTCCCAGCAAGCGACGTTGCAAATTGAATAAAAGCAAATATCCAAACGCACTGATACGTGTCACGTGGGAGCTTTCATTTTATGAAAATGAAATGACACCCGTCGCTCTTTTAGACGACCAAACTCGGATTTTGGCCACTGGAGGAGTGAGATTTTGTGTCGATTTGATATCAAACGCAGATAGTACTACTCCACTAATTCCTGTTAAATTAATAGAAAAAGTGATTGACTTTGGTTTATTTTAATGTTTGCTGTTGTTGTGGCTATGTTGGCCGGCAGGGTGTGGAGTTGCGTCTGCTAAATTCTTTATAGTCATCAATTAATCATGGCCTTGTTTGCATTAGAATATATAGAACTTTGTTTAAGTGGACCAAAAGTAGATTTTTAAAAATGAAAATCAATTAACACCTCCTTTTTTTGGTGTTTGTTTAAATAAAAATACATAGAAATTAAATGCGTGAGATTTATGCCATTAGTAGTTAAAAATGAGGACCATAGGTCAATTTTCAAAGAAGATCATCAAATAACCTTTCTTTATTAGGAAATCAAATCAGAATGAAGATTTCTTATTTTCTTTTGATCTTATTCTTACAAAAGGAAAGGCTATATTAGATGATTATTTTTCAATATTCAGCATTGAAATTCAATTTCAACTACTTATGGCAAATGTAATCAGTTTCTATTTATTTTAATGCAAATAAATATGCTTTCTTTGAAAGAAGAATCAAAAGAATATGAGAAATGAAACAAGTCTCACACAAAGGTGGTATAGGGTTTTTCAATTTCTAACGAAAAAAAATCTGTAAGAGACCGATCCTTGATCATCCTATGGAAAGAAAGATGTCTTACCATTGAACTTAGTGAATTGCAAATTTAAGAGCCTCTTTGTAACATGTAGTTGAATTCCTGGAAATTCTTAAGACTTGTATTTATAAGAGTCGTTCAAATTGAGAAACATATATGAATATCCAGATATAACCATCAAATGAATCTCTCATTTAGTAAAAACAAAAATGAATACAAGTTAGATTTGACGAAACAAAGGTGAAATGATATACACACCTTATCATTAACATATTAATCCAAATACTATGAAAGTCAAGGTCTCACCGACCTCCATGACTCCACATTATATTCTTCATCCCTCGTCTACTTAACATTCTTTCTTTGGAGCTTTTTTTGCCACAAATCCCAAATTCCTATCTATATTAATTTCATGCAAATGAAGGATAACAAATTGAGGTGTAGATTGGATCCTTATGATGGCAGATTTTGATCTACCAAATTGATCGTTGGGTAATTATTTTCTACCAAATAGTTTAATGATGGCCATGTATCAATTTTCACTGTTTTAAGAATCCTTCTTCAACCCATTTTAATCAAGATTTCAAAAAATTCAATTTCATACAAACAAACGAACGTGTACAGTACAAAAGCTGAATTTGGAAGGCTGGGTTTCCTAAAAGGTAAGGCATTTTGAATAGAAACAACTAGAAAAATGAGCGAGCTTCAATGAGCAGGTGTTTTATGATTTGTTTACAATAAAATACAGAAAGTGCCTTTTCTTGTAAAATATAAACTGTGTGGGCTGCTTCGACCGAAACCGATGTTGTATGTAATCCTTTGGTAACAGCACCAGTCAGGGTCGTAACCCCCTTCTCTCCGAAATAAGCAGCGTCTCAGCCTTTGTCGAGGTGGGACTGGTCCCGGTAGAAGTACCGACCATGTCCTACCGAACTCGGTCTCACGCTGGCATCCCAGTCCGATCTCGGGTATATCTGACCCCGGCCTCTTCTCCAGTTCGGCCCCTCTGCCGAGGTGAACACCGGGCTTCCAGTTCCCATTATGAGATGGGACGGGTAGTTTGTAGGGAGTCCCTGTCAGGTAGGGCGGCCACCGGCCAAGGATAAGGGCTCGTTCCTATCAACAGATCACATCCACATTTATGTGAGGGATTTGAGGGGAGGTTTGATGGGACAAGTATCCTCACCTACCCCCACTAAAGATCCCAGGTGTGGGCTGATGGGACAAGTATCCTTACCTACCTCCACTATGGAACCTTCCACTCTCCTCTATATATGCCTGCATGAAGAGTCATGAACAGGTACATGCAAAATACAGTCCACACTGTTACTCTGCTAAAACATCTCTTCTTCTCCACTTCACCCTAGTTCAGTGACTGCACTAACTCAGGCGTCGGAGTGCCTTTGGCTGATAGCAGCCTCGGGCCCTGACTGCTGTTTTCTCTTCCCTTTCAGGTTTCAGATCAGCAGAGACACTTGTTCAAGCTAAACAACCTCTCTGTAAACCCTCATCATCAGTTAACCCCAAGTCCGTAATAATTAGGCACGCACATAAACTAATAATTTAGAGTTATGAGATTGCAAGTCACCATCCAAGAAACAGCCATCCGTCCCTGTTACCCAAAACAATACCCCCAATTCCACCGCTACATCTGGAGTTCAATGAACAGCTAAGAGACCTAAAAAATACATTTGCTCACGTTCACAGAAGACAAGTTTGGTTTAAGTCGATCGACTCTACTAGAATGAATTATGGCCAATAAACACCAGACGGGAGACATACTAAAAAGTCTTTAGATTTTAATATATAACGGGATGCACACCTGCGGAAAAGGCTTACTTCTTCGAGTCTAGATCCGTGAAGGCCCGCTTATAAGAGATTCCGTTGAACTTATAAAAAAAAAATCTGAATTACTTAAAATAAATCTACTCCTTTTATATTTGTCCTACTCAAATTTCACTTAGGTCTTATTTATTTGAATTAAAATACATAGGGTGGTTGAAAATGAAGATCAAAGATAAATTTAAAAAAACGGACATCAAATAATAAAATTCTTTTAATTTTTTTTAAATATTATTTCATTTTCCTTCTTGAAAACTCACCTTGAATCTTTATTTTTAACCATCATATGAATTAAATACTTATGTATTGTAATGTATACAAACAGCTTCTTAATAAAAGTTGAGTTCACTCCCAAATCAAACACCATAAAATACTTAGAGTAGTATTTGTAATATTTAATTTACATGCTTCTATATGGTTGGACTTTGCTAAAACCCAGTGAACTTGGATATAAGAGGAACCGAAACCTACTCTTCTGCATCGCATCCAGATCCAGTGATCCTGAGAACAGGTAACGTGGTTCACTTAAATTCTGTTTATCAGCATGTCGTTGCCCTGTGACACGTATTGCATTGACCTTTAAGGCCAGCCATACAGAGTTCATCTAACCGGGCCAATATTTGTCGCTCTCTGGGCCTCTGGCAGTGGAATTCGCATTCACTTACTTATCAAAGTGAAATTTGAAACCGGGCCGATCTTTTGTTTCACACGTGTACCCACAAGCTCGTTTTCCATAACCTTTTTTTCTGGTATAAAGACTTGGTTGGAGCGCTGATGGTAGAGACTTGGGTGGTAAAGGCTTGGTTGCAGCGCTGATGGTGATGGTAAGGACTTTTCAAATTAATAACTTTCCAATATTATGTTCTTAAAAGCTCCTATAAGATACTAAGGCTTCTTTGTATGTATAAAATACCCCGGAATTCAATACAAAAGAGTTCATTATGAGATGAGCCACACCGTAGTATTTTTAACAAGACATTCATTTTTCATCTTCCCTTAATCTAATTTACATATTAAATATTCAATTTACATTAAATAAAAAGCTATGTTACCGTCATTTTTGGATATTTATATACCAGCAGTTCTTCCTTTTTTTTTTTACCACTTACATAAATACAATCCTACATAAACAGGCCTTAAGAGTCTTACAAAAGTGACATGGTGCCCCATGCATTATCTCAGGAACTCAATTGCACTCACATTACATCTAATTGGTCATTTCACTGAAAAATAAAAGATGGGAGAGACTATTAAAGGAGATAGGTGGAAAGGTTTCTTCTTTCAGTTGACCAAATTACGATAATATCTAGTTGTTTCTTTCCCAATCCTTGACAATTTCTAATTTGAGTGCCTGACACCTGCTACTGCCCATGACATATGCTTTCTCATTGTCTTGCTCCGGATGTGGAAAATCTTATAGTGGCTGGCAATCATGGAGTATGTATGTATTCTAAACGTTACACCTGTCTGCTGTCAAAGGGATAGAAGGTTTATATATGCTGCTCACTTTGGTGGCTTGATATTCACAGTTGTAGCTCATTTTTTAAGATTTCTTGTTTTATTTGAGTTGTGTTGCCTTCTTTTTCTTGATTGAATAAAGCAGGAGGAGAAATAAGAAAACTAGAAAGAGCATCTATGCCGATACTACCCTCAATGAACTTACACACTCCAAGAACTTACGAAAGTCCAAATCTAACGCTTCCAATCATCACTTGATGTTTGATTGAAATTCAGAAAAATGATGCCTTCAAAAATCATTGGAGCTAGGGGTCTTAAATCTAAGGGATGAGAATGTCTAATGTGGGTGATATTTGCATCTTCCTTAGATTTCATTTTGATCTTTCGAACCATCCTCTCCTCCCCTGTGATTGGCATGGTCATAGGTGGACTCCACAAACGAGTTCGCACAATATTAGCTGCAGACACTTTGAAAAATATTTTAGGGGTCTCCGAGATTTCTAGATAGGTCTACTCAAACAATCAACCCAACAGTGTGCAGAGATAAACAATATGCAGCGAAAAATAAATCAACAAGCACACACCATAGGGACACCAAATCTAAGGTGGAAAACCCAAACCGGGTAAAAAACCACCGATCCGAACTGGATCAAATCAAGCATTATGAATCTCGCAATTACAAAAAAATCAGATCTCTTCCCTAGATATCCCCTACCCAAGGACTGAAGTTACATTGTGTCGCCTCACGCTTCAACGACTTTACACCGTTGATTGCAACAGATTCAAACCAGCACTTGACTCCTTAGATCTTCTCACAAGAAGATAATCTTCTACAAAGGATGCAGAAGAACTGACTCTAGAGAACTTGTCAGCACAACTTAATAAAAACTCTAGAAAAGAACTCTCTCAATAATAATCTCAAAATCAGAACTTAGAGAGGTGAGGGTCCATTTGGAATAACCCTTGAGTCCTTTAAATAGCCCTTGGTTCGTGCTAAAAGTTTCCTAAGAGGATTAGGATTAAAACAAGCAGTTTGACCACAATTAGAAAGAAGTTTTCCAAATTCGTCCCACTGCCTATGCCTAGTTCGCTCGAGCGATCTCTTTGTGCGCTCGAGCGAACCAGCCTCCGTTTCAGAACTGAGCTATTCGCACACAGTTCGCTCGAGCGAAGGCAATGGTCGCTCGAGCGAACCCCTCTCTGGATTGGATCCAGAAAAGCAGCACTATTTCTCCAGCAGATTTCTTCTAACTCCTTCAGGCTTTCTTCTTCTGAGTCCTTCCAAACTTCTATCTTCAAAGGACATTTGTAAATAAAAAATACAACTCAAAGACCCAGAGTTTTGTCCAACCCATAAATTTGGCCAACACTAAAATCCTAACAATCTCCCCCTTTGGCAAATAATGGACAAAACTCCCTAGGACAATACAATTTGATCTACCCAAAAGACATATAAATTCAGCACAAACAAAAATTTGGCAAACAGCAAATGTAGATCTGTATTGTCTCTGACTCAGTTTGATCTTCTTGTTCTATCCCTTGATCCGTTACCTTTCTCCCCCTTTTTGTCCATAAGTTGACAAAGCTAAAGATAAGAAACTGCAGCTTTCTTGTCAATTAGGATCAATAGCTCCCCCTCAAAAGTAACTCCCCCTAAATGTATCTTTGTAGCAGCACTGGGGGTGGGAGCTTGGTCTCCTTGATCAAGGCTTTTTACATGTAGCTACCCACACTTGTGTAGTTTGATCTTTCAGTAGAGTGTGAGTAAACTCCTTAGCCAAATCAGATTTTCTAACCCAAATTAGAGTTGTCTTGGGTGGAGAAAAATTCTTCCGCCATTGCTTGATCTTAGGTAGACATTGCAACTTTTTACAACGGGGACGAATGTGTCCTTTTAATCCACAATGATGACAAGTGGATGTGCGTGCAGCACGTAACACATTTTTTTTTCTTGAAACTACTTAACACATTATTTGAAAGTGGAGTATGTGAAGTAGCATGTGCAACACATGAAACAAGATTTGTTTTACCTTTAGCATTTGAAGTTGATGCACCATGATCACAACCAAGACTGCTTCTGTCAAAAGGAGGCTTCTGACTATACAAGATGTTTGTAAGAATCTTTGAACCAGTGTTCATCTTGTTTAGAGAGGCTTGCTTGACTTCTAGCTCAGATAGAGTAATATTCAGTCTTCCTTGCAGGTCTTGATTTTCAACTTTCAAAAACACTTTCTCTTACTTCATATTCACCATCTCCTCTTCAGCCTTCTTAAGTCTTTGACCTTCAGTAGTCAAATTTTCAGCCAAACTGTTTTTCTGGCTTTCCAAGAGAATTTTCCAATTAGAAAGAAGTTTTCCAAATTCGTCCCACTGCCTACGCCTAGTTCGCTCGAGCGATCTCTTTGTGCGCTCGAGCGAACCAGCCTCTGTTTCAGAACTGAGCTATTCGCACACAGTTCGCTCGAGCGAAGGCAATGGTCGCTCGAGCGGACCCCTTTCTGGATTGGATCCGGAAAAGCAGCACTATTTCTCCAGCAGATTTCTTCTAACTCCTTCAAGCTTTTTTCTTCTGAGTCCTTCCAAACTTCTATCTTCAAAAGTCTTTTGTAAATAAAAAATACAACTCAAAGACCCAGAGTTTTGTCCAACCCATGAATTTGACCAACACTAAAATCCTAACACACTTCTCACAAGATCCCAATTCGTTTACAGTGTCTAAACTACTGTAACGACAAAGTAGATTTTGAGTAAATGTCAAAAGGTAATAATGCATCTTTTATGTAACACCTCAAGTTTTGGACAAACTTGAGAAAGAAAGAAAAAACCATTAAAATCTCTCCTTTTCATATTTTCTGTTTTTTTTTTTTTTCTTAATACTTTTCCTTAGTATTTTTTCCCTTTTCCTTATAAATCTTGTATAGTAGTTTCATATCTTGGTCAGTGTGGCAGCGTGGCTCAAAATTTTATCTGAAATTTTCCTGATTTATGTGCTTAGTACTTTTGGATTCAGTTTCCATTTGATGATTTGCATACAGATAGAAGGCTCTGCATTCCAACAACATTAGGGGCTCAACGAACACAGTGCACTGGATGCAGTCATTCTATTCTATCTTGGATGGATGTCAAACCCTTCAGAGGATCTTGAATGTCAAGAGGTGGAGAAATATGAACAGCTTGAAAAAGAAAGTTGGTGCTGAAAAAGGAAGTAGATGATAGTGCTATGCTGTGGGTGTGCTCCGTGCGAGATAATTGACTAATAACTAACTGTTCTATTTTTCTTTTCCTCTTCTCCGTTTTGATTGCTCTTGTTTTCATCATCTCACTTCTCTATAGACTTCTTGTGGAACTATTGGATGCATGTCAATTATGAGGATCACTGCCATGGAAATGAAACAATATTAAATCAGATGACTACAACCAATGATGTAGGGGCCTTCTTTATCAGTTTTTATATGTGGTTAAACTCAGAGTCAAGGGCCAGGTTGGAAAATTTATTACTCGGATTTGACTCGTTCGATGAAAGAAATGACTCGGATAGGGTTAATGCGGAGACTCGGGAGAGTCATGTTTCTTTTAAAATAATTTCAAGAATATTTAGAAATGAATATGTTACTTATAAAATATAAATATATATTTATTTGCATTCATTCATCATAATCAATGTAAGTTAATAAATTTATATATGCAAGAAAAGCAAAAGAGAGAAGATTACATAATAAATAATTTGTTAGTCCAAATATTCAATGTAAACGAAAAATATGAGTTCTAAATTACATTCCAGACATCATTTTAAGTTACTAACTCCAAATATCATGCATAATTACTCAAAAATAAACATTAATTTTTCAAAATTAGATATAATTGTTCAAAATTACTTAGAAATAAACATTAATTGTTGAAAAGTTACCAACTCCAAATATCATGCATAATTGTTATAAATAAACAATTAATAGTTCAACATGCAAACAACTTATTAAGATGAGATAACTCCGCCGAGCCTCCTCTATATTTAACTCAGTTCTTCTTCAGAATGAAATGACTCGGGCAAGTCAAAAGTCAACTCGGCGAGGTTTCCAACTATGATGAAAGGTGAATATTTAAAAAGGGTTTTGGGGAGCATTGGAGAGATAGATACTATGTGCCAACCCAAAAGTTTAAACTGATAGGTGGACGGCCTAAACAGGTACTTGAAGCCATGTATAACTCAAGATTTGTACGATGTTGGATGTGGAACTTCCCAACAATCGGCAATAACTTTGGGTACCTAAAGTCTAAACTCAGACCCAACCTCTAAGTGTGGGGGGTTCAAGGTCAAGTCTTGAGCTCAGCCTGAATCTGCACAAGCCCATTCACGTTTCAGTTTCTGGTCCAGGCGGGAAGGAGGGTTTGAGTCTGGCCCACCCGAGTTGAAAACTTAGTTGTAAGTGGAAATGTAGGCAACAAAACTGACCATTTACTATAGGACTTTGCCATTATGGTCAGTGAAATTAAACCTGATCGAGAGTCCAGATCAATGTACAATAGGGTCAGCTCCTATATGACTGAAACTATGAAAAAGCAGGTCCAGGCCCACCGGACTTCAAAATTTTGGCTTTTAGTGATCAAAGGTGGGTCTGCTTTACAGAACAAAAAAGAGTCTTTAGGTAGTTGGCACTATCGAAATTAATGAATGGAGAATGTACCTCGAGTATTCAATCTTATTTCAATCTCTGATGCAAATTTACATTAATGAAATTTTAGTCTCGTGTGTGAACTATTTGAATGGATCATAAGGTGGGCCTACTTGAAGTTCTTATCGTAATTGTGCAATGTAAGATGTACAGGATCATTTGTGTATAGAGACATATCCCATGGGCCTAGAATTCAGGCCACCAACCCATTTACAAAATACATACACCTGCGTTCAATATGTAGAGCCAGGCCTTTTGGAATATATTGGCCCAAGCACAGCCAGTTTAGCAATGACATAAAAAATCAGCCCCAGGCATAGGCGCACCTACATACCCCAGGTCGATTTTAAAAGTGCAATAGATTTGAATGGGCTTCAATGTGTCCCATACGTATGTAATAAATAATTGCCCCACGTCAAAACCTTGTTATCGCCCCACATTATAAAACCTTATTGAAAACGCCTCTCTTCTTTTTTGATATCTTCCCGCGAAGAGTACAAGATCCTTTTTACGCCTTGTCACCGGTCCTCTCAAGGATAGTCTATTTCTCTCACCAAATAACTCTGAATAAAGCAATCTGCATCCCTCCTTAGATCTAGTATAATTCAAATCACTTTATACCTAAATTTAAATCCTTAACCTCCAAATCATAATTTCAATTGCCAAATCTTAATTCAAACCTTACGCCCTTAATCACCAAATCGGAGAATATCTATAGATCTGAAGATGACTAAATCACCATTGGGCACACTTTATTCCTCAACTCATACATAAATCGAACATTAGGGCTCATATGTTTAGATAACTTGAGTTACATTTAACTGGTAATTTTTCTTCTTTGCCCTGAACCTACAACCAACTATAGGGAATTATTTTTACAGTTAGCAGGCAACAAAATCTTTTTAGATCCAAATAGAATCCTTTTGAAATGCTCACCCAAATCACCATTTCTGGACATCCAAATACCTATGATTAAAGGAAATGTTATGTTAGGCTGTTTTAATGATGATGAATTGGGTAGTAAGAAGACACTTCAATTGGATATTGGGAAGATACTTGAATTGGGTAGAAGATTTGAGCATGAAAAAAAGTTTGTGCCCAGTTAAATAAAATACATTTTCTCTTTTAGTATTGTTAATGTGGAAAAAGTCTAGCAAAGTGGAACAAAAATTTTGCCCCACCCAAATAAAAATCCTGAGTTTGCCATTGGCCCATAGGCAACATGCCTATGAACAGAACCCAAATCAAGCTCAATGTAAGCCGGCCTTGGTTATCCCAGTTCATGAGCACCCCTACATCATATGTGGGGCCAAAATGTTGGGGTCTGATTAAATGCGGGACGAAGATGATATGATGGAAATGGAACACCAAATTCAATTTTTCGATCCTAACCAACCACTGGAAGTGAAAAGATGAAGTTTACTACAGGGTTGAGGTTCCATGGATGCAGTTAAAAAGTGTTCAATAAAATATGATTTGGGTTCACTGGGATAGGGCTTTTCAGGTTCAGATGCGATCGAGTCAAAAGTCAACTCGGCGAGGTTTCCAACTATGATGAAAGGTGAATATTCAAAAAGGGTTTTGGGGAGCATTGGAGAGATAGATATTATGTGCCAACTCAAAAGCTTAAACTGATAGGTGGAAGGCCTAAACAGGTACTTGAAGTCATGTCCGACTCGGGATTTGGACGATGTTGGATGTGGGACTTCCCAACAATCGGCAATGACTTTGGGCACCTGAAGTCTAAACTCAGTCCCAACCTCTAAGTGTGGGAGGTTCAAGGTCAAGTCTTAAGCTCAGCCCCTTGGCCTTCCTTAGCTCATGTCTGGATAAGACTCAGAGGGCTGCCATACCATTGCAGGAGCAGAACATCATCCTTTCCATAGCCGATACTCTAGGGCAGCCAATCAAACTAGACCAAATCACCAAGGGCCAGAAAATCCTTTCTTTTGCCAGGGTTTTGGTTCATTTAGACCTATCAAAACCTAAACCAGAATCCATCCTAGTAGACCTTCAGGGAGATAAGGAACTGGAAATTCTAATAGAATATGAAAAAAGCCCATGCTCAGTTTGCCTTTCAGGAGGACACAAGCCTCACTCCTGCCCTTTCTCCAAGCAAGGTCAACTTAGACATCCCCAAGCTCCCACCAACACTCTATCCCCTACCCCTGTTCCTCACCCGGCTAACTCCAAAGAGTTAATCAACACAGCACAAGTCCAATCCTCTGCTCTCGCCCAAGTCCAGCTCCCTCCCCCAGTCCCTCTCTCGGACCAAGTCCAGTCTCCCTCCCTTGCTCCCCTCTCTTCCTCAACATTCTCCCAACCCCCTAAGGGCAACAGAGTAGATCTTCCCAACCTGCTGTACAACAGCCCCAACCTTCCTGTATCCAACAAGTCTCCATTCCTTCCAACCACAATCTACCACAAAAGGCCCACCCAATCAAAAACACCTCAACCAAAAAATATTCTTCATGCCATAAACCTCCTCCAACTTCCTTCTCAGACCTTCCATATGATGCCATCACAGAAATTCTCCAAAGAACTCCCACCCCTACAGTGGACCTCTCCAATCTTTTTGACATCCTAGATAACTACTCTTTTGCTGACCCAGTTCCTAATCCCTCCACTTTAGGCAGAAATCTTACGGTCTTGGTAGAAGACAACTCCTCTTCCTCCTCAGACCCGCCCCCAGGCTTTGAGATCCCTCTCCCAGAACCTCCTTCTCCTCCACCAACAGACCAAATGCCCTCATCCATTCCCCCTTCTACAACAGAACTACCATTCTCGTCTCACTCCCAAAGTGCTATTACCAGTTCATCCCCCATAGAAGCAACTGGCAAAGCTAATCTCCCTCCTCCTACTGACCCCTCCCCCATAGTCCCTAAAGCAAATACCAACCCAACCTCAAGTAAAGCTAAAGGTAGACCTAACCCCTCAAAAGTCCCCTCAATTGGCCCTATCACCAGGAGATCTAAAGGCAGACTCCCACCCCCACACTACTCCCCCATGTTAAAAATCCTTTTCTAGAATTGTAGGGGGATTGCTAACAACCCTCCCAGAAGTGATTCTTCAGGGTCCAAGCTCTTGGCAGCAGTCCTCAAAGAAGTGATTCTTCAGGCTCCAAGCTCTTGGCAGCAGTCCTCAAAGAAGTGATCACTGCAATTTGGAAGGCAATTTTGAAGATCTCTACCAGTCTCTTACTCTGCAGCTGCAAGAGTTGCTTTCCTTCTCCCTGGTATTGGGTCTCTTCTTTCTCTAGGCAATGTCACAACACACAGCTTTTTTATGGCAGCAGTCTTTATAGAAGTAATCCATGCACTTTGGAAGGCTAGAATCAACTCAATCCTTGAAGCTCAAAGACCCACTCCTAATAGTATCTTTTCTCAATTGCAGGTGGCCATCTCTATCTCGGTGATGAAGTTTAGTATCTCTTTCTTCAGTCCCAGCTTCAGTCAATTTGTAATTCCTGTTAGTCCCATTGTAGTGCTCACAGTAGAGCTTTTTTTTTTTCTTTTCTTTTTGGCCCTGTTTTAGCTCCCCTGTTTGAGCTCTCTCTGTTTTTGGGGATCTATCATGATCCTTGTAAATTCTTTTCTCTGTTTCTCTTTCTTCTTCTTAATTCATTTACCCTTAAAGCAAAAGCAAAAAAAAAAAAAAAAAAAAAAAAAAAAAGCTCAGCCTGAATCTGCACAAGCCCATTCACGTTTCAGTTTCTGGTCCAGGCGGGAACGAGGGTTTGAGTCTGGCCCACCGGAGTTGAAAACTTAGTTGTTAGTGGAAATATAGGCAACAAAAGTGACCATTTACTGTAGGACTTTGCCATTATGGTCAGAGAAATTAAACCTGATCGAGAGTCCAGATCAATCTACAATAGGGTCAGCTCCTATATGAGTGAAACTATGAAAAAGCAGGTCCAGGCGGCCCACCTGACTTCAAAATTTATAAATAAGAAATTTGGTTTTTAGGGATCAAAGGTGGGTCAGCTCCACAGAACAAAAAAGAGACTTTAGGTAGTTGGCACTATCGAAATTAATGAATGGAGAATGTACCTCGAGCATCCAATCTTATTTCAATCTCTGATGACAAGAAATGCAAATTCCCATTAATGAAATTTTAGTCTCGTGTGTGAAGTATTTGAATGGATCATACGGTGGGCCTACTCGAAGTTCTTATCGTAATTGGACAATGTAAGGATGTACATGATCATTTCTGTATAGAAACATATCCCATGGGCCTGGAATTCAGGCCACCATCCCATTTTCAAAATGTATACACGTGCGTTAAACATGTAGAGCCAGGCCTTTTAGAATATATTGGCCCAAGTACAGCCCGTTTAGCAATGACAAAAAAAATCAGCCCCAGGTCATACAGGCCACATGCCTATGAGCAGGGCCCAAATCAAGCTCAATGTAAGCCGGCCTTGGTTATCCCAGTTCATGAGCACCCCTACATCATATGTGGGGCCAACATGTTGGGGTCTGATTAAATGCAGGACAAAGATGATATAATGGAAATGGAACACTAAATTCAATTTTCCTAACTCCAAGGGGTTGGCTGAGTGGTCAGGACTACAGTTCCTCTCTCTTCCAGAGCTAGAGGTCTTGGTATCGACCCCCGGTTCCCCCTTCTTCAAGAATCGAAGGTTAAGTCCACTAGTGCTACCACCTAGGGGCCACAGGGGTGTTTACCCGGTTTTCCTCTGGGCCCGGAGGGATTAGTCCGGGGGCCACAGGGGTGTTTACCCGGCTTCCCTCTGGGCCCGGAGGGATTAGTCCAGTGCAAATGGTTGGGACCCTTCAATAGCAAAAAAAAAAAAAAAATCAATTTTCCTAACCAACCACTG
The DNA here is from genome assembly GCA_028538565.1 of Umbellularia californica. Classification (NCBI taxonomy): domain Eukaryota; kingdom Viridiplantae; phylum Streptophyta; class Magnoliopsida; order Laurales; family Lauraceae; genus Umbellularia; species Umbellularia californica. Next base: position 20,830,884 of record JAPQWN010000003.1, read on the forward strand.
GAAGTGAAAAGATGAAGTTTACTACAGGGCTGAGGTTCCATCGATGCAGTTAAAAAGTGGTCAATAAAATATGATTTGGGTTCACTGGGATAGGCCTTTTCAGGTTCAGATGCGATCGAGTCGGATATAGTTCAGATAAAATGTAAACCAGGGACTAAGTTGGATAAATCGGATTTTGGTTGGATTCGGTTTGACACTCTTGTGATATAGGTAGGTTTCTATTAATACTATTTAAACCATCAAATCATTATTACTATGGATTTTAATAGAAAATTAAATAAAATGAATACAAATTTATATTTTTGAATATTAGATTCCACTACCGAGAGTTTGATAAGGAAAAATAAATAGAAAAAAAATGTTTTGTGTAATTATCGTATTTATAAAACTCAATCCCATCTTATTAATCATTTGCACAAAATGACACGTAAGAGGATGACTTTGGGCCAGTTTGGTCAAAAGTAGTTTTTATAAGGAATTGGACTTGTTGGAAATTTCTGACATTATGCGATATCTTATGCCCTAGGCATCTCAAATACTCTGTTCGATGTAAGAATTCAGAATTCTAAATCATATCAAAATGCATTTTTAGCCTTATGAGTTTTCAAAATTCCAGCATTCAAAATGCCCGAGGGGGGTTGAGCCTTTGGAATTCTAATTTAGGGGCAACATTTGTAATTATCATAATTTTCTGGTACCAAATTTTTCACAGTTCTTCCAAACAAACAGGCATATTTATTTTTTGCTAAGTTGGGTATCTCTTTCAATCCATCGATTATGTTGTGACCCACCGATAAAATGAGAATAATATTCAATGTAACAGTTTACATGGATGATTCATAATGTGATTGGACTATGACACATTAGGGTTGATGTGGGGCCAAGAACCCGTAAACTATGGTTAAAGCATGATTTATGTGAGGCTTATTATTTAGAATGACTTAATAAAAATATAAGAGAATAAATTCCTTACACCAGCGGTGTAAAACCACTATTTTCCTCCAAACCAATCCAAGCACACTACATCATTAAAAAAACATTACATCATTAAAAAACATACGGAACATCATAAAACTACCATTTTTCTCTACTGCTGGTTACCATGGTTAACCTTAAGGTTAACGTAAGTTTGAAAATATTGGGCGGGCACTCAGAGAGGATGAATATGATTATGATATTTGGACAATCTGGATCAACGAACCTTTGTTACATAACCTAAATAGAGAATCCACACGTGCTAAAGGTATACTGAATGGAAGAAACCCAACATATACTATGACATAGAACCCTAAAATTCTTTCATGGAGGGAACAATGTGGCATAGTACAGTACGAAAGGGATTCAGCAAACCTGTGATAGAGCAGATGAAGTAGCATTATGGGACTGTGATTGTAATCTTGAGTGCACACGGTGTCGCTGCTGTATTTGCTCAAATTGCTTCATCCTTGACTCAAAGTTGATCCCATCATGTCCATTCCCAGCATCTCCGTCCATGTCACCATCTATGATCCGTGTGCCATTTAGAATATCACGAGAAGCATTTGAATATGGATTCCCAGAAAATGTTCTCCTGACCTGCCCGCTGCTGAAAGTGTAAGAAGGTACGGTTTTCAATTGAGTTCGCCACATGGTAATGGGTTTTTTGTATAATTTTCAAACTTAAGTTAACCCTAAGGTTAATCTTGGTAACCAGTAGTAAAGAAAAATGGTGGTTTTATGATGTTCCGTATGTTTTTTCATGATGTGGTGTGCTTGGATTGGTTTGGAGGAAGAGGGTGGTTTTACACCGCAGGTGTAAGAAATTTATTCTCAAAATATAAACCATTAAAATACATGGCCTCCAATTTGATAGTCCCTCAAAGAAGATTTCACATAAAAAAGAATTAAGAATCATCTGACTAAATCATTTTTAAAAAAATAAAATGTTTTAGTAGAGATTGAATCAATCAGTGGGTCAAACGCCCCCCAGGATTTCACATAAAAAAGAATTAAGAATCATCTCACTAAATCATTTTTAAAAAAAATAAAATGTTTTAGTAGAGATTGAATCAATCAGTGGGCCAAAACGCGCCCCCAAATCACAAGATTCATGTGGGGAGAAACCCGACAAAACAAAATATAAATAATAAATAATAAAAAATCACAAGATTCATGTGGGGAGAAACCATAGTTGATTCAAACTCAAGAAAATGGCCGGCTACACGGTGTTTCACATGATGGATGGGGTTGCTGTCTGACATCTTTCACATAAAGTCCTCTTCTTGTCAAACTGGTCCTTTGATTAAAAAAGAACAAAAACAAAAAACAGTCCTTTTCTTGATGCGATCGACAGTGGTAACCTATGTATCTTCCAAGAACAAAAAAGGGGAACCTCTCCTCCTAACCCATTGGCAATACTTTTCAAAGTAACCTATGAACCATCTTTACAATAATTTCCAAAGCCTGACATGACACTGATGGGAAAGGTTTAAAGGATATTACCATTCAAGCTTTCTCTAGGTTGCATGGGTATTCTTTGCGGACCCTCTTTTTCCTCCAATCCTCCCCACATGATAGTTTAACCCCCTTTGATCATTCTAATTCTGTAATTTAATGAAAGTTAACACTGAAAAGATAATGAAAAACACTGTTAAATAGATAATATTCATAATGCCTAGCCTAATTCCCTAAATCACAAATTAGCTTAAATCATCTAATTAAACATTATCAATCATAAATATTGATTAAAAAACACTGTAATTCAATGAAGGTAAACGCTCTAAAGATAATTAGAAATAATTAAAAACACTGTAAAACAGATAATTAAAAATAAAGTACATGATGAAAAAGAAATAACTATAAGAGAGAATTACCTTCTTCTTTGTAGGGAATGAGGTTCGAACCAAACTGCTAAAGAGCTTAGTGAAATGTTCCAAGTCGGCTTCTAAGACAGACCGTCAAAATGCTCTCATATTAGGAAATTGAGATTCCCTTTTATATTGAAAAATTAGGATTTTTTTTTTCTTTTGTACCATAGCCAAGGTGACAGGGATTCAAAAGAGAAACCCCATACACACGGAAAAACAGCCCACTCAAATTTGAAGGAGGCTGCACAAGTGGAGAGGGAGACTACTTTTAGTATATGGTTGTGGCCCTCATAGGTGGTATAAATTTGACATTTATATTAGGAAATCAGTTTGTCTATATGGACAAACTCATGGACAGAATTTGGGACAAATTGTCCACGTGGCGCAACGTGATTTGGACAATGCATTCAACTTTTTGGGAGAGCCTAATCACGTTGCGTCACGTGGACAGTTTGTTCCAAATTCTATCCATAGAGTTTGTCCAAATAGACTTTTTGTTAGGAAATAGAGATATTAGGAGATGTCTAAATTAGAAAACTGCAATTGCCCGAAGAGCCTCCGAATTTTTTGTTAGTCTATATGTACACAACGACCCTAAAAAATTATTGAGACCGAATGTCACCTAATGTCCGTTGTTATCCGGGCACCATATAGTTCCTGCCACGTCAAACATGCAATGGTTTGTTGTTCCATCTGCAACATCATTTACAAGGTTTTAAGTCTTCATGTTTTATTCGTTTATCATGATTGAGGATGAGCCGCTCTCACTCTGGCCCAGTTTGGTCCTAAAAAGTATCAGGAATATTTTTTAAAGTTTTATAAAAATAAAATAACAATAGTATAATTTTTTATTTTTCTTCAAATATATGAAAAAAAAAACGCATTTAAACATGAGCTTTGCTCGAGTGAGACCGGTTCTCATGGAGTCACAGTGAGAACTTTTTATGGAGCCCTTTTGTGGGTCCCATCTAGAAAAGGGACCACGGGGGTGGAAAGATATACGTGGGACTACCCCAAGTATCAAGTTTGACCCCAGTCCCATACCTCTAACCCCTTCATCCGTGACTCATGAATTTCATGAATTTATATTAAAATAAAACTTAACCCTCCATCCAATGGTCCAATCCATTTGAATGAGTGACAAACCTTGGGATTAGTGACTATCAAGGGATACCTATTTATGCATGGTTTGGATTGGTTGCTAGGTGAACCCCACCAATAGTTCTCATGTAACCACGGTAAGATTCACACGTAACCACGGTGACAACTAGTGCTCACTAGAATATTTCCCTTTAAACATTGGGAAAATGGCTCCTACATTATATTTGGACCAAAACACCCCACCTGGACTTATATGAAGGCAAGTGGCCCACCAATTTTGCCCGTTTAGGGAAAACCTTCAACTCCAAAGCATTTCCAACCATTGGTGAGCGGTTTTAGAACTCATTGTCTTGGGGGGTGCGGGGAATGAACAATCCGCTATATTTGGTTAGAGGGGGGGTGCGGGGAATGAACAATCTGCTATATTTGGGGGGGGCGGGGGGCGAGGAATGAACAATCCGCTATATTTGGTGGGAAGTGGGGCGGGGGGGCGGGGAATGAACAATCCGCTATATTTGGTGGGATTTGGGTTTTGTGAGAACTAGAAATCACTGCAGGTCACTTTGGTGGAGAAGAAACTTAGGGCCTATTGTTTTACTAAAAGGGTGGGTTGGGTGTTTCTACATTTGAATCCCATCCCATTTGAAATGAACAATCCGCTATATTTGGTGGGATTTGGGTTTTGTGAGAACTAGAAATCACTGCAGGTCGCTTTGGTGGAGAAGAAACTTAGGGTCTATTGTTTTACTAAAAGATTTTATAGAAACTTGCCATTTTTGGATTTTTTATATGATGTGACATCTCATCACCTAGCATTTGCAAATTTCATATTTAGTTATCAACATTTCAAAATTTCAGTTATCTAAAAGGTCCTAGTTCCTTTTATTTATTTTTTGTGATTTCTAAATACTTTTTTTTTATAATAAAGATAGGGATGAGTTTTTTTAACTGGGAACAAAACATAAAGTATACAAAGCAACACCTCTGGAGCACTGACCTGCCACTTAGGACAGCTCGCCGGGGGGGGGGACCCTTGGCAAGGGTTAGAAAATGCTACAAAAAAAGCATAGTAAAACATGTGTGTGTACGAACACAAAATTAACAACCCTTGCATAATCATATGATGACTCCAAAAGAGATAAATTCGACACTTGAAATTGCTGGAACTCATGAAGCAGGCTCATGCCTTTATCGAAGATGACAGGGGGGCAGACTTGGGTGCCATTATGAATAAAAATGTTATGGGAGTTCCAGATGTACCACCATAACACTGCCCATTCCTCTAGCTCTTCTCTGGACAGCACCTCCATTAAGGACCTTGTTATCAACTGAAACTCTTCCATGGAGATGTTGCGTTTCTGCAACTTAGCACGAGACAAAGACCATACACTACTTGCCATTGGACAGTCCCATAGAATATATGTCGTAGTTTCCACATTTCCTTCACAAATACGGCATCGAGGATCCTCAAGAATCTTCATTCTTTGAAGATTCTGTCTAGTTGGTAAAGCTTTATTACAAGCCCGCCAGAGGAAATGACGAACTTTACCCGAAAATTCTAATTTCCAAATTCTTCTCCACATTCCTTTTGACTCTTCTGCATCCAAGGCTTCCTCCTTCTCTTTTGCCTTTTATCTCCTAAGTTCCAACGCATAAGCCGAGCTAACTGAGTATTCCCCCATGGAGGTTTCATTCCATCTTATGCGATCTGGGCTATTGAGATATCCCAATACCATTTGTTTTAATACCCGAGCTGTCTTGGCATCAAAAGCTCCATTAATGATAGACTCATTCCACCAGCTTCTATCTTCATCATTAATTCTCTTACAAACTTCACATCAGGTCCATCTGGTTTTTGGCCTAGAATGCACTGTAGCCAGTTGTCTTTCCATATTTTAATGGTGCTTCCATCTCCAATTTTCCAGATCATACCTTCATGTTATGTGTCCTGAGCTGAGAGGATGCTACGCCATATGAGAGATGGATTTGTACTGATCTTGGATTCCATAAAAGAACACTTGGGGAAATATCTAGCTTTGCGAACCTGATAAACTAATGAATGCGTGTTTTGAATGAGTCTCCACCCTTGCTTACCTAAAAGAGCTAGGTTGAAAGCATGGAAGTCTCTAAATCCAATTCCCTCTTTTTCCTTGGGTGTACAACGCTTTTACCATTTCTTCCAATGGATTTTTCTAGCATGGCTGGAGTTGCCCCACTAGAACTTGGCAATCATGGCATTTAATTCATCACAAAAACTCTTTGGTAGTTTAAAGCAGCTCATTGTGAACGTGGGAATGGATTGTGCAACTGCTTTAATCAAGACCTCTCTTCCCACCTTAGACAAAAAATTCTCATTCCAACCTTGAAGTTTTTTGGCTATTCGATTTTTGAGCCCCAAGAAAGGATGTTATTTGGACCTCCCCACCATTGCTGGCATCCCCAAATATCTTTCATTTTGCAGAACTACCTGAGCACCCCAGATCCCTTGAATTTCCACTCGAGTATCTGCCCTTGTATTTTTGCTAAAGAAAATAGCCATTTTTTCCAAATTGATTTTTTGGCCTAAGGAATGTTCATATAAAGCTAGCACTTTCAGCAATTGCCTACACTCTTCCGGATTTGCTTGACAGAACAACATGCTACCATCTGCAAATAACAAATGGGAAACCCATGGGGCCCCTCCACTAATGGAAATGCCGCTCAGTCTTCGATCTCTCTCTACTTTTCTAAGAATGGCTAAGAAGCCTTCTGCACAAAAAAGAAAAAGGTAAGAGGACATGGGGTCCCCTTTTCTGAGGCCTCTAGAGGGTGAAATGTAGCCCTGCGGCTCCCCATTGATGAGAACAACATAAGATGGGGTTTTAATACATTTCATCACAAGATTGATCCATTTAGCTTCAAACCCCATTTTCTGCATAATTCGTTCCAAAAAAACCCCATTCTACCCTATCGTAGGCTTTACTCATGTCAAGCTTGATGGCCATAGGGCATTTCCTTCCGGTTTTTTAGCTTTCAAGTGATTCAGAACCTGATATGCAATAATGATGTTGTCAGTTATGCGTCTCTCTGGTACAAATGTGCTTTTGGCATCAGAGATTACCAATGTGAAAATGGTCTTTAGCTTGTTAGCTACACACTTTGAGGCAATCTTATACAGTACATTGCACAGGCTAATAGGTTTATAGTCTGACATTTTTGTAAGGTTCTTAATTTTTGGAATAAGTGATGTGTGAGTGAAATTCACTTTTCTCAACATGTGACCCGAGTTAAGAACTAGATAATATAGCGTGAATAACATCTTTACCTACTATATGCCATAATTTTTGAAAAAAAAGGCAAGACATACCATCTGGGCCGGGCGCTTTTGACGAGAGCATTTGAAAGACCCCTTGTTCGACTTCGACGGTTGTGTATGGCACGAGGAGCTTTTTATTCATATCGGGGGACACCACCTCTTCAACAGCTTCCATGGTCACGTCTATCTGGTGGGGACCACTCAGCTTCCATGGTCTTGTTCATATTCGGTGGGGATCTTGAAAATAATTGGCGGCAATCTTGCTCAGCTGTTTCGTTTCCGTACACCATTGGCCATGAGGATTCAAAAGACCAACAAGCCCATTATTTTTCTTCCTTTGTGAAGCGCTCTAATGAAAGTTACGTTTGTTATTATCACCCACCCTTAACCATGTTGCTCTTCATCTTTGCCGCAAGTGAAACTCATCTGTCAGGAGCAACAAGTTAATATCTCCTCTTAGGGCTTTGATATGATCCCGGTGTTGCCCATCTTGGTTATCATGTGAAAGAGCTTCAATGGTGTCTAGCTGAGCTTTGACCTACCAATGCACTCCACCAAACTTCTGCTTACTCCAGTGCACCAAACCCATCCGACAATGCTTGAGTTTTTTAGTCAAGCGGAACATCGGACTCCCTTGAGCTGTATCTTGATCCCATAGACTCTTAACCATATACTCACAATCCGAGTCCGTTAACCATTTTTCCTCAAAACGGTGCTGCCTTTTCTTTCTTCCTAGAGCTGGTATTTGCTGACCCACCTCAATGAGAATTAGGAGGTGGTTAGATGTAGGAGACAAGAGATGAGTGACTCTACTATTTGGAAACCAATCGGACCACATGGGGGAGGAAAGAGCTTTATCTAGCCGCTCTTAAACATTTGCCGTTCCAATCCTATTATTATCCCACATGAACTCAAACCCATGGTAGCCCATATCAACCAAATTGTACCAGCATAACACCTCTCTAAATTTCCATATCCGTTTCAAGGATCTTTTATGGGTTCCCCTCCTCTTCTTTGAACATAATTTCGTTAAAGTCACCACAACAGACCCACAGAAGTTGTGCCAACCCATTTAGATGATCAAACAATGCCCAAGATTCCCACCTCCTGATATCTTCCGAGCCTTCCATAGAACCTTGTCAAACGCCAAACTCTACCATCTTTGTGCCATACATAAGAGTCAATATGGTGGGAGGAATAATTTTGAATCTCCAAATTTATCCATTCCTTCCAACATAATGCTAATCCCCCTTTTCATCATGTACTAGGAACTATAAAAACATTGTTGAAACCCAAACAACCCTTAACCTTTCCATGCTAGTAGCATCCAGCTTTGTCTCCATAAGAAACAAGACGCTGGGACCTTGAGATTTCAACAAATGGTGAAGTGACTGAACTATGTAAGGGTTCCCAAGCCCTCGGCAGTTCCAGCTTAATATTTTCATTGTGATTGGCGAGGCCATTGACCAGCCGCCGCCGCTTTCAAAGCCCCATCCACCACCATACAATCTGAAACATATTTGAGTTTCTTGTTAACATGAGATTGTGTGTTTAGGTTGGTATTTTCATCTCTCTCCCTTTTGTTTCCAAATGTAAAACCTTCCATGATTTTTCCTCCCATCTCAGCCTGCAATAAGAGAAGATTTCCCATATCTTTTCCGTTTTGATTTAGCCTCCTGTCTCCATCTGGCAAAAGTTGAAGGACACCCTTCTCCTCTAGCACTCCCACATGTCCCATTTTAGTGCCCATCTCCACTCCATCCCTTTTAGTAATACTAGCAAAACCTCGTGCTACGCACGGACCACAGAACGACCAAATGCACAGACTCATACGAATTATTTTTATTAAATTTATTAATTAGTAAACTTTTGAGTCCTAACTGCAGTTCCTAATTTGATCTTTATGTGTATTTCCAGATGTTTTATTCTTTACGTGAAGTGTAAATGAAGTTTGAGAAAGTTCGGGCACGTGTAGAAAAAATTAAATGAAAGACATTTTCACAATACAACAACAGATTAAAGCAAGTAAATGTAATTTGAATAACACATGGTTCACAATATACACATTTGTACGAATTATACAAATGAAAAGACACTGAATTCAATTTTTTAAACGTTTATGTTAACATCTAGAACCACCAAATGCAAATGAGTCCTAAATTTATTAATTAGTAACGGAATAAACTACCTAAACCCCTAATTGCAGTTGATATTTGTTTACTCTATACCCCGGTCCATATTTCAAGATAGTTCCGTTAATTTTTTTTTAATTGCAAATGAGTCCTAAATTTATTTTTATTAAATTTATTAATTAGTAGCGGAATTAACTACCTAAACCCCTAACTGCAGTTGAGATTTGTTTACTTTATGCCCTGGTCCATATTTCAAGATAGTTCTGTTAATTTTTTTTTAATTTTTCCCTAGTGAAGCTTCTTTTTGAAGATAGCTTAATAAAATGTGTTTTTCTTTCAAAGGAAAAATATATTAAATAAAGAATTTAAAAATATAAATTATTGGGCCTGATTTAAGGCTTGGGCCTCTTATTCACCAGAGGCTTGCAGTTATACAGTACCTAATTCCTTAAGGGCGAGCCCGATAAATCTCCTATTGTCGAAGTGTGGAAGCGCAGTTTTGAATCCATAATATTTGATCTTTGAATACACGAAATAAAATTAGAGGATGCAAACTGCAAAAAGAGGATGGAGTTTCAATGATACATACATTATAAAAAAAATGCGGTGGTGAATTCAAAAGGAAATAAAAATTTAGAAAAAAAAATTAGAGCACTGAATAAAACATTAGATCTATCAATCCATTGGTTCAGATCATGCATAATCCCTTCCTACTTTCCGGAATTTTCAGATCAATCTCATATGAACTTATTTAAGATTTAGTATTATCTTAATCGCTACTTAAAAAAATCCAATCTGATATGATCTTAAACAATGATTGCGTTGGCTTGGTTGTGCCCCAGATAATTGATCATTATCTGTAGGATTGTTGTGATGCCAAGCCATGCAGATTGTTGTGATGCCATTCCATACCAATCCTAATCCTAATCAAACTATTCAACGTTTCTTTCTATAATATAATGAGAGCACCGTGGGGTTTTTTTTTGGGGCATTTGGGCGGAGGTCCCTCATCATTTGCTTTTATAGCCTAAGGTCAACGATATGTCATCGTACCGACGGAAGTCCTCTTATAAAAATGAGGTAGTGAAAAAGACAAAAAAGCCCATGTACATGTCAGCAAAAGCATACCTCAGACAAATTTATCTGAGTTTTGGCAAAACTCAGATAAATTTACCAAATGAGTTTTACCAGAAGTTAACATAAGTTTTCAGAAAACTTAGATAAATTTCCTACACGGGGGCAAGAACTAGTTCTCCAAGTATCCGCACTGACCTCCACTTTCCGAGCACCTACTGCAACTGGGTGAAGTCCAGTTGAGAAGAAAACCCCTATGTATCATCTCCAAGTAATTGTCCTGGGGCTTGGATTCCATAATAACAGGTACAGAGGCATAAGATTGGCATTTCTTTGGGAAATTCGAGGAAGTCATCAAGCTTCTAGTAAAACTCAACCTTGTAAAATCATGATGTATTTGGTTGGAGATGCAAGGAATTAGCTGATATTGGGGTAATTGTTCTTGGGTGCAATTGTAAAAAAATAAGAGGTTGAGGTTGAATTCGCCAGTTGGATTTTTTTTATGCATCAAACGCCACCCAAAGCAGCTGATTTTGTGCAGGGAGATACCATTCTAGATCATACTAGCCCAGTCCAGTTTGCAAACTCTAGACTTGATGATATTTCAAGCTGCTTTCAAAGAGACCCGCCCATTTGGAGACACTCTCTAGCTTATAGTGTCTCTTTCTGATGGGTTTGGAGAGAGGTTAGAGGTAGCTGATGACCAAAAGTTGTTCGAAACTCAGATAAATTTGTCTGAATTTTGCCAGAAACTCAGATAAATTTATCTGAGTTTTGCCAAAAACTCAGATAAATTTGCCAAAATTTATTTGAGTTTTGGCAAATTTATCTGAGTTTCTGTCTAGTTTATCAAAGATTCTGAGAAATTTATCTGAGCTCGGCGACACCAAAAGTCACAATACGAAAACTCAGATTCTAATAAAAATCAAAATCCACAACAAGAACACTTGATGATCACGATCCAATCGAGAAAGGAGAGAGTGAAAACAAGAAAAAGAGCAAATTGCTGTCTTTCAAATCAATTGGAGAGAGAGATTTGGAAGAGACTTCAGATGAAAGAGTAAGATAAAGAAAAACCGTTTCTATCTTTGAAGAAATGAAAGAGAGAAAATCGGAAGTCATGGTGGCAACGGAAGGTGCTCTGCAACGTTACTCCACAACCATGGAAAGGAACGGAAAATAGAAAATGAGAGAGAAGAAGGAATGAGTCCTCTGACACAACAGAGAATAAAAGCTAACTTGGCATATGAATGAGGGTTGAAAGGGGCAAATTAGTCATGAAAATATATGATATGGACCTCTCACCAAAATATCTCCAGCTTTCTGGACTATAGACATTAGAGAAAAAGCAGTTGTCCTTGATGCCTTAGAAGACCGTGCTGAAGGACTTTTGGCTAATTTATCCTTTTTTTTTTTTTTTTTTTTGCATCATCACCACATTATCCCTTTTTATTCCTATCCTTACCATGTCATCAGGTCATTCCACTCTCTCTCCTACCTTCCTGCACATGTCAGGTCATCACATGTCCCAACTTTCCCTTGTTCCATACGTTCCCAGGTCAACCGAATTCCGCATTTTGTATGCACCCTCATGCCACCTAATTTCCTCGTCCCTTTCTTCTCATCGCATGTTTTGCAACAGAACGTCTCCAACAACAACGACGACGACAACAAAAAAAAACCCAAGAGCTTCTCGCCTGGGTTATTGATGTGGCTAAAATCGTGGGTTCCACTTATCAAGACCCAGATCAAACCCCACCATCAAGTTCGTCCAAGCCCCCTTTTCAAGATCTATGTTCCCGATCTGAAATCAATGGCCCACATGGGCCCCACAGTAAAAAAAAAAAAAGAGAATTTCCCCTTTTCTTATTCAAAACCCTCCAGCTCCTTTTTTGGTCGTTTGGATGGTGGACCAAACAGGGCCCACCTCACACGGGTCCACCATGTCTGGCCCGATGGACGGACTAGACTTGCGATCCGATCGTCTCACAGGTCCCACCTCACATACACTCACCAATGATTCAATTTTAGACCCTATTAGTCTGCTATTCCCTTGTTTCAATTGCAGTTCAAAACAATTATCCTGGCAAAAAGATGTTAAAAATATCGGTGAAATGTACTGTTATCTTTATGCAGTTTTTCTCTATTGAATTTATTCGATCCAAATTTTATTTTTGGTTTATTTATTATTATCATCTTGATAGCTACATTTGCTAAAATATGTATCATCTGTTCTATGCCTAACCAGCTGTAACATTCTCTTTTATCTTGCGCCTTTCTGCTACACAAAACATGTGCGGGGATTTTTCAAACCCTTTGCTACTTCTTCCTCTTCATTCCAATGCTGCTGATTTACCAAGCCCTTCTCCTACAAAATATGTTGAACCTGAAACTCTTGTCCTAGACTTCGGTGGTCTATTTTATACTCCATATTCGAGAACCTCCTTTCTTGTTGGTTATTGCTTGATGTAGTCGTAATTTATTTTATACTCTCGTATCATTTTTTTTATATTAAATAAAATAAATAGATGTTACAATTAAACACCCCTTAGTCCAGGCATTGATCTATATTACTATAGAAGAAATGATGTAATGATGTAACAGTGCTTACCTTCTCCTTGGTGAGTTGAAGTGGAGTTCCGTCCACCCTTGCCTTGCGACCTACATATTTTGTTTCTAGCTTTTGCCGTGCTCCAGTCTTCCGCTTCCTTTTACTGTTCCACTGTGCTCCAGTCTTCCCTTTCTGGTTTCCGTTTCTCGCTGGTTTCCGTTTCTGTATTTGGAGTTATATATAGGAGTTTATATTTGAAGTGGGAATTTCCTCTTTTTTTTTTTTAAGAAGTTATGCGGTTCAGTTATTTTATAGTCAGCAGATTGGAGAGTAAGGAGACTGGAGATAGAAGAGATTTAGGAGACTAGAAAGAGAGGGAAGTGGAGGGTGGATGGGGATTTTGACAGCTATTTAGATGTATTATCTAATTTTAGTATTTTTAGTTTGAAGGACTGTGGTTGACCAAAGGCAAACCACATTCCAATAAAGATATAGAATATTAACTTTAGAGATTTTTACAAAAAGACTCCTATATTTTTATAAAACTTCAAAAAAGCCCCTATAATTTGTATTAAGACCCCCTTTGATTTGACTAACGGTAAAAGTATAAAAAAATGTACCGGCTTCCCTTCTCACTCTCTTATTTCTAGTTTCTGACCAATTTACCCTCTCGGTAAAAAATTGAATGAGCTAGTCCTCGGGAAAAAAAGTAATGGACGATTTTGTCCATATATATTCAAAGAAAAAATGAAGGCACCTTCTGAAGGAATAGAATGGGCAGATGGGACTATGGTCAGTCCACGTTAATCTATTATTTCTGGAAATAGAGGTGATATTTTTCAGCTATGGGGCCCACTTTGCAGAAGGGGTTTATATTGTGGGTGGGCCCATTGAAAAAGTTTGATAAAATTGCATGCATGTGCCAAATTAAATTAAACATTGTGGATTATCAAGCATGGTGATATGATGGGCCTCACAATGGACGTGGCATTTTTCTAATATGGGGCCCACTTTGCTGGAGGGATTGGGTGGGCACATTTAAAAGCAGGAAAAAATTGCAGGCATGTGCCAAAATTTTACATTAGTAGATGATTAAACATGGTGATATGATGGGCTCAGTATCAACAAAACGCGATAGTTTTCAACTATGGTGCCGACTTTTGCTGGAGAGACTTAAATTGTAGGTGGGCCCATTAAAAAAGCTGTAGAAGATTGCATGCATGTGCCACCATTGCACATTAGTGGATAGCGGCTAAGCTTGGTCGAATGATGGGCCTCACCATCAATGTGTTGCACCGAAACCTAGAAACATATGATCACTAAAGAGGAATATCTGCATGGGGCATCAGACATGGTTGGTTTGATAATTAAATCATCACCAATGATGCAATAGAGGGGTTTTATGATGCAGAGACCTGGACCCACTTTCAGTGAAGTGCCCTGATTCAACTGTGTTTCTCTTGTAACCATTAAATAAGTAGTCATCCATTTTCATGAAATTTTTTCATAGGTACGCATCATTCCTCTCTAAATATTTCTTCGTGTCCCCATAGTTGGAAAAATATCAGATTTAGTATGTAAATAACAGGCTGGACGTGGGCTAACTCCATCCCAAATATCTATCCATCCTTTATTATCTGCAGTTCATCTCATCAAATTGAAAATAGATCCATTGTTTGGACTAAATACAGAAGCCCTTTTTGGACCAATCAGGTGGTGCCATTTGGGAAGACGAATTTTTTTTATTGATTGGAGGAGATGGGATTCGACATCTCCTCCCATGTGTCACCCCTTGATTGGTCCAAACAAGAAACATGATTTTTCTGTTCGGTCCAAATGGGAGATTCAATTCTTATACCTTTAAAGGGCAAAATTGTCCTTTTACTTTCAACTCGAGAGTAACTCTTTAGTTTTTTCAAGGGGCTTGCTATTGGAACACAGAATTATTCTTTTCCCACACAGTTTCTCTCCACACACAAAACAATAATTTAAAATGTATATTTTTTCTTTCCCCACACATCAAATGTCCCCATTTTACCCCCTTCCATCGTCCTCTTTCTTCTTCCCACACACAGATTTTCTCTTTCACTCCACACACAAAATCGATCCAACTCTTTCTCCTTCTCCTGCGTCTTCGTTCCTCCGGCGTTCCTCCGGCGTTTCCAGTCATCTACACCATCTCCTCTTCCAAAGGTATTACTCTATCTCCACCATTTTCATTTCATTTTGCTTCACCATTTATTCTTTACCATTGTTTTCATCTTAGATGATTTTTTTTTATGCAAACTTGTTATGGGGATAGATTCTCATTCAATGTAGGATTTTAGAAACATTGGTATACTTTTTTCATGCATTGGGTCGGTTCCCATACATTGTCTGCTTCGTTTTGTTGTTCCCAGAAATGACGATGTGTTCGGAATGTGATTTGTTCGGACCTTCAGGTTCGAACAAATATGTTTTGTTCGGACCTGAAGGTCCAAACATGATGTTTAGGTTTTTTTTTTTTTTTTTGTTAAAAGTGTGTGGAGTTATTGCTTGTTTCAAAGACTATTTTTATTTGACTTGTTTCCCCATTTCTTTAATGTGCATTAATGTGATAAACTCATGTGGGAATAAATTTGATTGTAGCTGAACTTACTATGAATTCTCCTACAATGTTTGTATTTTTATTTCAGATATGGATCGACCGAGCTCTTCTAGGGTGCGACCCACAGCTTCAAACAGAAGGCGTCGCCACCGAGTGGAAGAGGTTGCAGAAGAACCTCTTCTTAGTGAGGAGGGCCTTGAAGAACAACCTGATATGGATGTAGAACCAGGTCCGGGGCCACAAGACAGGTCCTTATTGACCAGCTTTGATACACATATAGCTGGGTATATTTGGAGTGGACAGGTGTGTTTCGTTTGTTCCATACAAAATTGATTTATTTATTTATTGGGGAATATCTTCGATAATGTATCAATTGTTGAATGCAGGATCGAGGAACACTGAAGTGTCTAAGTCATGGTCAGAAAGTGTCATTGTGGCAATGGCAATTGAATGGGTCTGATAGGTTTAGGCATTGGATGTCCAGATCCAGATTGGCTCCCTTAGTGACTGCATCATACCGCGGTGTCAATAAGATTACTGTATCGGGTTTTGTGGAGAGGTGGCAACCCGAGACTAACACCTTTCACATGCCATTTGGTGAGATGACCATCACTTTAGATGATGTTGCATCCATCTTAGGCATCCCAGTGACGGGACGGACTGTCTCGTATAATGATAGAATGGTATATGAGGAAGCTCAAGCACTCCTTGTTGATGCACTAGGAGTAGAGCCCATAGAGGCACATGATGAGCTGATCCAGGTGCGGGGCCAATCTGTTAGATTGGAGTGGTTACGGGAAAGGTTTAGCGGAATGTCTGATGAAGATGGGGAGGAGATGATTGACTGTGCAGTCAGAGCTTACCTTCTGTACTTATTGGGATGTACGTTGTTCGCAGACAAGAGTTGCATACGGGTGCCTATCAAATTTCTTACACATCTGGTGAATTTGGACAACGTACATTCATATGCATGGGGTACTGCTGCACTGGCATACTTATACAGGCAGATGGGGCTAGCAACCCGGCATGAAGTTAAATAAATGGCCGGTTACCTAACTCTATCGGAATCTTGGGTGTACGAGCACTTCGAATGTTTGGCTCCAACTTCAAACATTTACTATCAGTCAGATCATCCCCGAGTCCATCGATGGGTCCCTCGTAGGGAGTCTGCTCCTTTACAAGCACTACGAGAGAGACTTGATTCAATGAGCACTGACTTGGTAATTACTCATACTTTCATACTCATTTTCTATCACCGGAAGTTATTATTTTGTATTATGTATCTTCATATCTTATGCTTTGATTCAATATTTTCAGGTCACTTGGGACCCATATAGTGATGTTAGGCTTTATCACCCTTTCAATGAGGTTTCATACTACCGTGGATGCATCAAGTGCATGGACGTGGTTGAGCCTTATCATTTAGATAGGGTGCTCAGACAGTTTGGGAGAGTACAAACTATTCCTGCACCGCCATTAGCCCCCATTCGAGCTACGCGAGGTCCGACTACCCGTGACTACCATATCGCATATCAATACATGAATCAAGTTTGGGAGGGATGGCCTAATCACCTACTGTCTGCATTGAACCGTAGTCAACCCGTAAGGCGTCCTGCAGATTGCGTAGCCGGTTATATGGATTGGTATAAACGAGTCTCGTGGAGGATATTACAAAACCCAAACTCTCACTCTAATTCTGTTCCCCGTCCCGAAGAAGCAAAGTCTAGTAGTATGGTGGACTATGAGCAGCGTAATTCGGATGCACTGTTCATTCTTGATGAAGTGATAGGAAGGGGTGAGGACCATTGGGTTGAAGACCCACGGGGACTATATACTCATGTGAATCAAGTTGCCCATGTCTTGCGGGGAATGTCAATAGCCAATGCTCAACGAACCATTCGACATCCAACCATGAATTCACAAAGCTACAGCCGCAGCAGGTCAACACGGGGAAGGAAGAACTGAAGAAATTTGAAGAAGTTTAAAGAAATTTGAAAATTTGTATTTCAATCAAGTTGTTGGACTTTCGATAGTTGTACTTAGGAAACTTTTCTATTGAATGAATTACTTTGGATGAATTACTTTGAATGAATCAAGTTTTTCTACTTTTGGAAACTGTTATATTTTTATTACTTTGAACTATTGAATGAATTGTTACAGATGTAGATGTACAGGGTGAAATATCAAATGTATTGTTAAGATGTAGTGTTCGGATACACAGGTCCGAACAAATCCTATTTGTTCGGACATACAGGTCCGAACAAGTGCTGTTTGTTCGGACATATAGGTCCGACCATTGCAAATGTGTATGGAGTTATATGAACACACTTATAAACTGAATTTAGAACTTAATGACAACAGTAAAAAAATGAGTGCAATTAATGCAACCTTGTTAAATGCATAATTGTTACATTCAAAATGTTTACATTCAAACTTCGAATATCCAATAAAAACTTGTTACATTCAAAATTGTTACATTCAATCCAAATCTATTGTCTCGCATGTAGAGAAGTCTGGATTTACAAGCTCTTTGAATCGTTTGATCCGATCACTGTACGATAACTCCCAACCATCCGTATAGAAATGGTGAAATTGTATCCACTTATTTGCAATAGGCGGAATTGGATGTCCCGGTTCTAAGAACAATTGAACAAAATGATTTTGATTAACAAAACCGTTTTTCCTTCCTACAGCACGAGCCCAACAAATCAACGAATCCCGACTGTGAAATACCTACAATAAACAAATTTATTACGAACTTAGTAACGAACAATTGTAATTTGGGTAATAAATCCACAGTACGTCTTACCTCTTGAGTTATAAATTCACTGGTATAATCCATGACAAATTCCGATCCAATTTGACTTTCCTGTGTAGAGACCTGCAGAAGAAATGTTCGGAGTCAAACTGTTCGGATACACAGATCCGAACTATCCAATAATGTTCGGACTTTTATGGCTGAACAAACTCATTTTGTTCGGATATAAACGTCCGAACAGACTCAGTTTGTTCGGACATATACGTCCGAATAGACTCATTTTGTTAAGACATAAATGTCCGAACAAACTGAGTTTGTTCGGACCTTACAGTCCGAACATATCGGGGAGTCTGCAACTTCGTAGTTGAGAAAAATTTCCCTAAAATGGCAAAAAATACGAACAAATCACATTGAAACGGATCTTTCCACTGCTGCTCTGATTGAGAGGCACGATTTTATTGTTCTTTTCTTCCTTCATTGCACTAGATAGATCTAATGAAAAAAGTTAACTACAAGAAGAAGGAAAGAAGAAGGAGATGGAGGAAAATTAGTTGGCTAAGAACACAAAATGGAGAAAGATGAGATGCCAAAACAACAATAAAGTGGAGAATAATAAGAAGTGGAGAATGAGATGTAGAGAAGATGACTTCTGTGTGGGAGTACAGGGAGGAAAGAAGAAGATCAACTGTGTGTGTGAAAAGAAGAGAGTTTTTGAGTTTTGGAGGGAGATTGTATATTTTGGTCATTTCATAAAGGGGTAAAAATGTAATTAAAAATTATTTAGATTCCTTGTGTGGGAAAAGAATAATTCTGTGTGCCAATGGCAAGCCCCTTTTTGAAGGGTAAATTTGTCAAAACAAGAAAAAAGAGATTGGGATTAGAAGCCGTGTCTTGTTCCATGGTTTGAAAGTTAGTCACCGGGGGTCTTAGTAAAAATATAAATAAAGGGGTTGTTCTGTGGTTTTAAGAAAATATAGGAGTCCTTTTGTAAAACCTCTTAACCTTATGCGCCTCCACTGAATCACAATCCCTTGTTGCATACTTTTTAGCCTCATCAGTGTATGCCTTGGTAACCGTGCCAAATGTACCATGACAAGTATAATCAAACTTACCTTTAATGTGAGCTGTACCACTAACCCTCCCATTTTTGCTGAACACACCCACCCTCCTCTATGAACAGTGATATTAAAATCACTGTTCATAGAGAAGGGTGGGTGTGTTCAGCACTTTAGGTGGGTGCCTTTAGAATCACCCTTCCTTTAATTGCATGCCGACGCTTCTGCTCATCCAAAATGTTAGTTTTTCCTACCTGGTGTAGCTGTTGGGGTAATTAGGGGGTGACGTATCAACGTATTGAATTTTAAAAATGGTATTGTTTTAAAAAAGCAGCTCCTTCTTTTAATTATAAAACAAGTACAAAATAATGGTCACCCCGTAATTGTCCTAACATGTTTCCGATTTGATCCGAACATGGGAGCGGATTCCTTTCTGAGCTATGCTATATGTCCTCTAAGTGGGATCGGTCCTAAATCCGGGACAGGAAGTCGGGACATATGGACTTTTTCTTCCCTTCTAGTGGCGTAGAAACCTTGGGTTCCGTCCCTTCCTGAATCCAATTCTACTTTAGCACCCTCACAAACAAAAAGTCTACTTGTCCCGGGACTCATGTCCCGGGACTGGCCCGACTCCATAGGAGGAGGGCATTTTGGGCATTCCCAAAATGCCCTCCTCCTATGGAGTCGGGCCAGTCCCGGGACATGAGTCCCGGGACAAGTAGCATTACTCCCCTCACAAAAATGCTATCCCACTAGGCACCCCCACGTCAGCATATGAATTTCTAAAAACTGTACGGAACGTTCGGAATTCGATCGTGTCAGATGAATTTAGAATCTCCGCGTAGGAACTCCATGAATTCAAAAGAGTGGGAGTGAAAAAATTTGTAACCTTGTAATGTGGGTCTCTTTCCAATGCAGAAAAGAGCAAGCATTTAATGCTTCCTCTCTCTTGTATCTATCGGTTTAGGTTTTTGGCAAGAGAAAGAAAAACTTCCTTCTCTCTCTTTTTTATCTTTGTAAGAGAGAAAAACGTGGACATTTTTTTGGTACAAGTTCCTTTCTTGCTCCTACTCTTGTACCATCCACTCTATTTATTTGAATTTGAATGCTGGAAATATGAAAAAATGAAGACGATTGTTCTCATCTTCTATATGATTCAACTTGGGTCCATGATAAAAAAGCACCATGTTTCATATTGGTCAATGGGATGATGATGATATTGGTCATTATATATTTATTTGCCTCTATTTTTTTTTATATTTTATTAAATATCATTGTTTGTAGATTTATTAAAGTATTTAAAATTATATGGTGTGTATATATATAATGAAATGGACTAGTGAATTTCTGCATCGAATTTGAATTGTAAATCAAGAAAATCAAAAGATGAATTAAGTAAATCTACCTCATAGGATTTCCAAATTTGAATAAGATTCGAACTTCAAACTGCAAACTCAATTTTGAATTAGTTCAATCCCGAATCAGGTAATTATGTTTGGGAGCATAAATTGTGAGTTCCTGAGGGTAAAAGGTAGCGAAGAATGTGACGATGGTCATTGTTTTTTCTACTAGTGCGAAGAAGGGGGATTTGAAATCAACAAAAATCATCATTTAGTATGATTGGGGATTTGAAGAAAATTGTGGAGGGCGAAGTGAGTTTGGACGCTAGGGTTGAGGAATTGAGATCTAAAGGTGTTGGGGTTGAGAAGGAGATGGAGTAGACGATCGACAGTGTTCTGCAGTAAATTGTAACAGTCGATATCGACCATCACCACTTATAGGACAAAATTGTCCTTTTACTTTCAACTCAAGAGTAACTCTTGAGTTTTTTCAACGGGAAATTGGTCAAAAGAAGAAAAAAGATAGTGGGATTGGAAGCCGTGTCTTTTTTTGCATGGTTTGAAAGTTTGTCACCGGGGGTTTTAGTAAAAATATAAAATAAAAGGGCTGTTTTGTGGTTTTAAGAAAATACAGGGGCCCTTTTGTAAAAACCTCTTAACTTTATGTGCCTCCACTGAATCACAATCCCTTGTTGCATACGCTTCAGCCTTATCAGTTTTTGCCTTGATAACAGTGCCAAATGTACCACGGGAAGCATAATCAAGTTTACCTTCAATATAAGCTGCACCACCAATCCCTTAGATTTCCTTGATTGTATGCCCATACTTCTGCTCATCCAATATGTTAGTTTCTCCGAGCTGGCCTAGCTGTTTGGGCCAATTAGGCGCTGACATATCAACTTATTGAATTTTAAAAATAGTGTTATCTTAAAAAGCCAACTCCGTCTTATAATTACAAAACAAGTATAAAATAATATGTCACCCCTGAATGATCCAAACATGTTTCTGATTTGATCCAAACATGGGATGAGATTCCTTTCCGTTGGTGTGGAAACCTTGGGTTTTAACTCAAGTGTCGACTGTAGTCCCTCCCCATAAGCCAACTCTACTTTAGCTCCCTCATATGACGCTATTGATTTGGCCTCACTAGCTACCCCCCACGACAGCACATGAATTTCTAAATACTAAACAAGGGAACGTTCGGAATTCTATCGTCTCTGATAAATTTAAATTCTCCGAGTTGGAATTCCATGAATTCAAAAGAGAGTGGGAATGGAAAAAACTTGGAATCTTGTAATCCGGGTCTCTTTCCAATGCAGATAAGAGCAAGCATTTAATGCATAGTACCACTATATAACTTACTCTCTTATATCTATTGGTTTAGTTTTTTTTTTTTTGCAAGTGAAAGAAAAACTTCCTGCTCGCTCTTTGAAAATATTGAAGTACGGTGAAGTGAATTATCAAGAGAGAATAAAATATTAGGTGTTATGATGGTATTTTGTTTTTAGTTTTTTAGTATAGAATCTTTTTGACTTTTTGTATAGAAAAGTGGAGTTTTTTTGTTTTTTAGTGGAAAAAGGAGATTGCTTTTTTTACTTTTTTTAAAAAAGATGGAGAGAATTTTAAAATTGTATACTTTTGATATGATCCATTGTCTTTTGTTGTTTGGATAATGGAGGTTTTACCTCACCTCACCTCACTTCACCACACATCCAAACATGCCATTATGGGGGAAAATGAGGGCAAAAGAGGGGAATGACAAGGAAATTACTAAACTGCCATTTTTTGTCCAATTGAGTTTTTTTTCAAAAGTAAGGGTAAAATGGTCTTTATCTCTCTACTTTACAAACAAACAAAATTATACTTTTTCACTTTTCTTTCCCCTACTTTTTGACTTCCCAAACAAGATGAGGGAAAATTAATTTTTCTTCCCCTCCCCTTCATTTTCCTTCCCCCTAAAATTTCCCCTCCCCTCCCCTCCCAAACACAGCATTTTCATTTTTCTTTCCCTCCAAGAGAAAACCGTTTTTCATATGGTTCACTTTTTCTTTTGGGGAAACTCCTTTCTCTCTCCATCTCTTTTCAAACGGAGGTCCTCTCCTAGGTGAAAAACAACACTTTGAAAAAGAAGGAAAGACTCTTTGAAAAAGCCCCTTATTCAATGGTCTCTCTCTTTTTGATACAGAGACCTTCTGGTTTTTTGTTTTTTTGTTTTTTTTTGGAAGAATATAGAGAGCTTGATAGAAAAGAGCTTCCAACACTTAAATCTAGTTTTGGTTTTATTGCTTGAGGCTTCATGCGAAGAGGGGACTAGACACCATGTGGCTAAGAAAGGGACAGGACGCAAGGCTCCCAATAATATGGTGGAAGCAGACACATGATAACATGCAGCGGTGGGCCACACATGATCAAATGCAGAATAGAGGGAAAGGAAAGCAATATCACTCAAATCATTTATATACGGGAGATCTCCCCTCACCTTTATTATGAGAGAATGGGTTAGGGTCCTCACATTCATATCCAATACCAATAATTTAAAAGTGAGGGCTCCCACCTTTATTTCTCATAATAAGATAAGAGTATTTGTCACAAAATCACCTCCCTTTATACAATGACTACTATCCAAATAAAGGATTCAAATTTGAACCCATCTACAATCTTATCTCCTGGTCTTAGGTGAGAAAACGCATGGTAACTGTGTGTTTGGGAACGGGGAAGTGGGGGAGGGGAAAATGGAGGGAAAAAGCAAGTGGGGCCCACTCAAAAATTCCCCCCCCAAATTTGGGGGGAAAATGAGGGCAAAAGAGGGGAAATTGTGGGAAATGACTAAACTGCCCTTTTTGTCCGATTCAAACTTTTGCAAAAGCAAGGGTAAAATAGTCTTTGTCTCTCTACCTCACAAACAAACAAAATTATACTTTTTTCACCTTTCTTCCCCCTACTTTTTAACTTCCGAAACAAGAGGAGATAAAATTAATTTCCCCTCCTCTCCCCTCCCCTCCCCTCCCCTCCCCTTCATTTTCCTTCCTTCTCAAATTTTCCCTCCCCTCCCCTCCCCCCTTCCCAAACATAGCATTAATATCTTTGATCTCTTTGTAGGAGAGAAAAACGTGGGCAGTTAATGTAATTGTGGTACAAGTTCCTTTCTCACTCATATTCATGTACCATTTGAATTTGAATGCTGGAAATATGAAAAAGTGAAGAGGATTGTTCTCATCTTCTATATGATTCAACTTGGGTCCATGATAAAAATGCACATGTTTCATAATGGTCAATGGGATGATGATGATATTGGTCTTTATATATTTATTTGCCTCTATTGTTTTTATATTTTATTAAATATCATTCTTTCTAGATTTATTAAAGTATTTAAAATTATAGGGTGTGTATATATATAATGAAATGGACTAGTGAATTTCTGCATTGAATTCGAATTGTAACTCCAAGAAAATCAAGAGATGAATTAAGTAAATCTACCTCATAGGATTTCCAAATTTGAATTAGTATCGAACTTCGAACGACCAACTCAATGCAAACTCAATTTCGAATTAGTTCAATATCGAATCAAGTAATTATGTTTGGGAGCATAAATTGCGAGCTCCTGAGAATAAAAGGTCGTGAAGAATGTGACGATCGTGATTGTTCTTTCTACTAGTGCGAAGAAGGGGGATTTGAAATCAACAAAAATCATCATTTAGTATGATTGGGGATTAGAAGAAAATTGGGGAGGAGGAAGCACGGTTGGACGCTAGAGTTGAGGAATTGAGATCTAAAGGTGTTGGGGTTGAGAAGGAGATGGAGAAGACAACCGACAGGGTTCTGCAGTAGATTATAACGGTCGATATCGACCATCACCACTTAGCCCTGATGCCGCACCTCACGGACGGTTCAAGACAATTTGAGGCCTAAACCAAAAATACTAGAAGATGCATTTTTTAATATTATTTCTAAAAAATTTATTTAAATTTTATTTTTCTCACATTTTGGGATACAAAATTAATAATTAAGTCAGTTGTTTTTTTTTTTTTTTTTTAAGAATTTGAAAAGATTGCAATTGCTATTATGGGGTTTTATATTTTGCTATTAGTAATTAAGTCACAGTTCGCTCCTCAGAAGCTAAAGCTTCAAGCATTGATCAAACTTCATTATTTAATGAAAAATAAAAGAACGTCACTTCTTATTTTAAAATTTAAAAAGATGCCAGTTATTATCACAGGGCCCTCGTATTTAGTAATTTTCGGGTCATATTTCTTCTTTCCTTGCTTCATGGTAAATCCGGCCCTTTCGGATTGACCGTTAGGTTACGTTTATTATGAATGACTGAATTCAGTTTATATTTTTCTTTTTTTTTTGAGAAATATGAGTGAGTACTCTGTTGCAACAGCATCAAGTAAACTTTCCTACCTGCTCTCTCTTTTATGTCAAACGCCCCACGCCCCCTCCCTGCAATCTCTCTCTCCCTCCGTCTCCTGCTATCGTGAAGAAAACCTTCCGTCCGAACCCAAACCATCCCTTTCATGGGCCCGAGATTTGAATCCATTCATCAAGCTTGTCGGAACGAAGATATCTAGCTTGGAGTCTGGATCCCTGTTTCGCTGAACCAGGGAGAAACTGTATCGTTCATGCTGTACTGAAAACAGGAATTGGTCTCATTAACTTCTCCCTCGAGCACAAGAAGCAAACGTGCGTTTATTTTTTTCCCCTTTCAAAAAAGCAGACTTATTGATTGGGTGACTTGCATCTGCTTTTGAATTATCCCACTAGCTACCAACCAGAAAATATATCCATTACCAGATTTAAGTAAGTAGCAGAGAACCGCTTTCCATATAAATAAAACTTCTCCAATCCATTGCTCTCCCCACAACTCTCTCTCTCTCTCCATTGCGCGCGCCCCCTCCCCCCCCCCCCCCCCCCCCGCAAACAATCATACTTATATCCATTACAAAACCATCAACATGCCATCATCAACATCTTCCATCACTACACCTGAATCAACCAAGACCAAACTCCCAATCCGAAAGATTCCAGGAGACTACGGTCTTCCTCTTCTAGGACCCATATCGGACCGACTCAACTTCTTCTACTTTCAAGGCCAAGACACCTTCTTCCAAACCAGAATCCACAAATACAACTCCACAGTCTTCCGCACCAACATGCCTCCTGGCCCTTTCATCTCCTCCGACTCTCGAGTCGTCGCCGTTCTCGACGCCGCCTCCTTCTCCGTCCTCTTCGACCTCTCCAAAGTCGAAAAGAAGGACGTCCTCACCGGCACCTTCGTCCCCTCTCTCTCCCTCACCGGCGGCCACCGCGTCCTCGCCTATCTCGACCCCTCCGAGCCCAGCCACGCCACTCTCAAGCACCTCATCTTCTCTCTTCTCTCCTTTCGTCGCAAACATTTCATCCCTGAGTTCAGAACCACCTTCTCTGCTCTCTTCTCCAACCTCGAAACCGAGCTCTCTGCACGTAGCGAAGCTTCTTTCACTGCCCTCAACGACTCCGCGGCATTCGAGTTCCTCACCCGTGCGTATTTTGGTGTGATCCCGGAGATGGGCTCGGACTTTCCCAGGATAACAGCGAAATGGCTGCTTCCTCAAGTCTCTCCAGTGAAGTCTTTTGAATTTCTGCCCACCATCTTAGAAGACTTCCTTCTCCACACATTCCCTCTCCCCTCAGCACTCGTGAAATCCGATTACAAAAGGCTCCACGATTTCTTCTCCAAAACCGGGACTTGGTTTCTAGACGAGGCAGAGAAACTCGGAATCAATCGAGAAGAAGCATGCAACAATCTCCTCTTCGCTGTCTGCTTCAACGCTTACGGTGGGATGAAGGTGTTCTTCCCACAGCTGGTGAAGTGGGTCGGCTCGGCCGGGAAAGACCTGCACCAGAAGCTAGCCCACGAGATCCGATCAGCCCTCGAATCCAACGGCGGAGAAGTGACTCTGTCCTTAATGGAGAAGATGCCACTGACCAAGTCCGTCGTTTACGAAGCTTTGCGGATCGAGCCACCGATACCGTATCAGTATGCGAGGGCGAAGAAGGATATGATTATAGAAAGCCATGATTGGGCTTATGAGGTGAAGAAGGGGGAGATGATATTCGGGTATCAGCCGTTCGCTACCAAGGATCCCAAGGTTTTCGAGAGAGCAGAGGAGTTTGTGGGAGAAAGGTTTGTAGGGGAAGAGGGAGAGAAGCTGCTCAAGTATGTCTTATGGTCTAATGGGAGGGAGACGGACGACACGGAGGTGGGAAATAAGCAGTGTGCTGGGAAGGATTTCGTGGTAATGGTGTTGGTGCTTTTGGTGGTGGAGATGTTCCTCCGTTACGATACTTTTTGCGTCGCTGTGGAGAAGCAGAAGCTTGGGCCTGCTGTTATGATCACTTCTGTGACAACGGCTGCTCGGGGTACTACTTCCGCTAAATCCATCACACCTGCTCTGTCTACATGAGAAGATGACAAAAAGATTAAAACAAATCAGGTCCGCTCGATATGGGCCGGCCGATCCGAACATGAGTGTTTACGATCGATGGATTAATGGTCCTGACCGTATGGTAATATATATGTGTAATAAAGTCGATGGATCGACCTCATCTAGATATCGGCTTCTCTTGGAGATATCTCTCATGTTACGTGAAAGTCCAGAGTGGGGGCTTTTATATTTAAATTGTCAGCGTTTGATATGGACGTGGGGCTCCCATCTTATCTCTTGTAATAGTATAGGAGATGCTTTCCATTTATAATATTAATTTGTTCGAATAATGTATCAGTGTTAGGTCTTATGATTTAATGGAATTTTTTGAAAACTCAAGGTTTGAAGAATTTCCACTGTACTGTATTTTTTTGATGTCTTTTTAGGGGTAAATTCACATTAATAATGAAATAGCAATGTTCTTTTTTGGCATAATGATAGAGAGAACAGAGAGCTTATTCCCTGAACAAAGAGTCACCGCCTCACCGATCAAGCACTCCAACCCTATCTCCTCTAGACCATTTAAAGAAAGAACATTCACCAAACAGTATAAACAGCAAAACCATAAAGTCGTAACTGAGGATAGGAATAATCTAATGTGATGATTTTTGTTTATGCCCTTTTGCAATGTAGGTGGTGCCTTCCTTTTTATTGTCATCTGCATTTTCTATCAATGTTAGTATTCATCATGGCTGTCAATTCCTTTTTGTTCCGAATGTCTGGGGTTAAGTTTTGGGTGGAATGAAATGGCCCCTTAAAAGTTTTTGGACTCGGTTCTAGTGTGTTCCAGTCATCCCGATCCGTTCCGCCATTCCGGTCCTAAATCCGGTTCCAATTTGACCCATTTCGAGTTGCCCCCTAGTTTCATCATATCAAAGATAACCTCGCCGGGGAAAAAAAACAGATAAAAGGTAAACCAATCAGGTGAGAACTCAACTGCCCATGTGCTTGGCTGGGTATATGATAAGAACAAGTACAAAGAAACTATGCACCAGTTTATCACTTCACGTATAATATTCATCTGTTTTTCAGCCAAGTATATTCAAGTGCATCCATCCCTCACCATTGTGGTGAGGGACACTTCTTTTTGGGAAGTTTCAAGTACATAAGAGAAGTACACTTCTATTGAAAATGGATTGAAAAGGTACTACTTAATTGTAATCTAATAACATTAATACACATCAAGGCTTCTTATGAAGAGAAACAAAACCCAAGGGTCCGCAACAACGACAATTAAAAAAAAAAAAAACACAGAAGCAATGAACTAAAGTACAAGAAGAAGTAAATTAGATAAGACGATGAGAAAAAAAACCAAAGGGAGGTTTTATTAGAAGTTGGGGCCTTTTGAAGTTGCTAGATAATAGAATGCCTGAGTTTTAGTAATTCTTGCCATGAGTACTTAAGACTGTGATGAATGAATCAGGACTACACGTATCATGTCTCATTTTTGCACATGTAAGATCTATTACTTGCTATCCATTATATATATATATACACACACACACATATACATATATGAAGCGAAGTGAATCCAATTGCAAAATCAACCAATTGGATTCAATTGATTTTGACTGAATTTTATTGACCTTCCTCACAATAGCCCTCCCACGGTTTTAACTCCTAATAAATAAAAACGTCTCCCTCTTCAATTTCATTTGACTCCTCATCTAGGGTGATATAAAGAAAGTAACAATGACGTTTCATCTGTTCATGATCATTTCATCTTTGCCTACTATACTACCGACCATTGATTCGAATACACCACTCGCATTGTTGAGGAAACCAAAATCAGTATTTCTCTAATTTCTTTTAGGTCTTTTATAGTTCCCCAATTTCCTTTTCTTACTCTATATTTTGCATCCGCTTAACAATCCATTTTTTTACAAATATATTTATATTGATATTCTTTATTTAACCAAAGTGCTTTCTCTCTCTCAAATAAAAACAAGAAAAAAAAACTTAATCCCAGATTTAAGGCTCAAAAGTGTTGTTTTTCATTAACCTTACAAGAGAAATGCAAGATTATGAAAACAACTTTCAAATAAATCAGAATCCAAATATTGAATTTAAAATTTTTTAAAATTCCCAACACTAATGATGGTGAATCAGTTCAAGACTTGAACCCGACTGTACAAACAAAAACAAATGTGAAGGTGAGGATTCACAGTTCGAAGTTCCTCCTATAGGCATGCAATTGTTTTAAGATCTCGCTTTTTCTTATCGATGAGGACTCAATCTTTTATGAGATCTAAACTATCCATGAGATGCACAATGGTAGTCTTAGATCTGTGTGAGGTTATACTTTGATTGAAGTGTATCACCAAATGATTAGATGATTAGAATTCAAATGCATCTTCTAATTTTGGTCGAGCTTTTTTTTTTTTCTACAAATATCCCTTCTAATCAAAATCGATATTTTCCAATGGCGATTTCCAATCCATTACGATTTTGTACACACTCTTTGGGTACCCCTTGCGTTTTTGTGAGTTGAATTATGCATCTTCGAGTCATCGATATTGGATCTTAAATTGTCATCTAATATTTACCTTTCATATATTATATATATTTCTTTATTTATTCGTAATACAAGCAACGTGATTTACGGTGTCTCCTACATTTCTTTTCATTGATTTTCTTGTGTTCGAGAAAATGCCACAACAAGCTATGGTTGGTGTGGGGTTTTAGGATGTCCGGTATGTTTGTGACTTGTGGTTTTTTTTTTTTTTTTTTCTTAGACATGTGTGTGACTTGTGCTGATTTATTTTTACTACTTTTGGGCTGATAGGGATGCCATTCAATGCTTATGTAATTCTATATACATTTTTCTTTGATCTTATTTCTTTGAGTATTATTATTTTATATTTTAGTCCTCTTCAACTTTGACCATTGTATTATATGATAGCTTATTGTTCGAGAATTCAATTTTGATCACCAAATCCAATTTCATCCTTTTTTTTTATTACCTTCAACAATTTCATTTCTTAATCTTTTTAATTGATTTTATAATTTATTTTCTTAACTTTCTTTTTTAATTCTCTTTTATTTCCTTTCTTAATATCATTTCTTAAATGTATTCCAATAGAAAATGGTCACGTCAATATCATTTAATTCAGAATAATTCTCTTCTTAATTCTCCTCTTAATTTCATTTCTTAATAGCAACTAGGGATGGCAATTTTGCCCCGCCCCGCCCCGTTACCCCGCCCCGCCATTAAATAAGTTTATATATATGTATATATATGTATATGTATGTGTATGTATATATATATGTGTGTATATATGTATATGTATGTGTATGTGTGTGTGTATATATATGTATATGTGTGTAACAATCTAGAATATATTAATATATTTTAAATAAGGTAAAACATTACAAGAAATGAAGTTTGGTCTAGTGGTAAGACAAACTTTTAGTTACTCCCCCACCCAAGTTTGAATCCCAAATCTTGCATATTTAAAATTTTTACAATTGAGGGGCAGGGTGGGGTACCCGCGGGGGCAATCGGGGTATGGCGGGGCAGGGGCGGGGTATATCAATTTCCCCGAAGTTCGGGGAGGGGCGGTGGTGAGGAACCCCAATTCCGTCCCCTATCCGCCCCGTTGCCATCCCTAATAGCAACAGTGTCACGAAATAAAGAATTGTAACGTCTTTATATTTTTATTTATTTTTAATTATTTTTATAGTTTCATTTTTTTTAGTTATTTTAGTTTATTTTCTTAAAGGTTAATGGGAGAATAGTAACGGTTATGTACTCTTGTGAAACACCTATCATAAAATATTTGAATATTTAATCAATTAGAAAGCAACAATCCACCCCAAACCATAATAAAAGGTGCCATTTACTTTGGAGCTCCAAACCACATCCTTGTAACCCTCAAATATCCAAATAATAATAACAATTATAGTAGTAGTGGTGCGGCTGTGGTAGTATAACAGTAATGATAATGCTCCGAAATTAACACCAAGAAAAACACATACAGAGGAATTGAAAACTATTAATATTATAAAAAAAAATGAAGAAGTAAATAGAATGATAGTATGTGTTAGATTATTTACGGTTAAAGTGATGGTTATGCAATATAGGCACTCCATAGATTGAATTGAAAACTATATTTTTGTATGACTTCCCAAAGCAGTCCATAATCTTTGCTAAAATGAATGAAAAAAATTAGTGGCAATAAACATCATTCCATATATTTGTCTCATAGCACATGCTTGGTGAGAGTTTTAGGCTTATCATTCATCTATAACTGGGTCTCATTCAAGGTTTCAAGTATCATGTTGGACGTTGTATCCATTTTTTTTTTTTATAAATATATATGTATATTGACTCTAATACTGCATTGACTTTCTCTATCTGACTTAAACAAGGGTCAAGGCCGGAAAAATGGAAAATAGAAAAAATTATGTTTCTAAGGAATATATGAATAATGAAACTAACGTCTATAGTGTTGATCATAAATTGCAAATCTTACATATATATATATTTATATATATATATATATATATTAGTTTTTATTACAATTTTTGAACATCTCAATAAAGATAACATTATTTTTTCTTTTTATGAGTTTATCAATATTTTTATAAATATTTAATATTATGACTTTTATTGCCCGTGCTAAGCACGGGGGCATTGTGCTAGTACTATTGATAATATTAATTAGTCCTTTCACTTAAATTGAAAATTCTTAGCCTTTGATTGGTGGCCTACAAATGGATGATTTGAAGTTATTTTTATTTAAAGTGTGTTTTCAACATCTAATCAATATCGATCATAATTTATTTAAGAGCAGTAAACCATACAATTAATAATGAAGATCAACTGTAATTAAAATTGTATATAATTCTTTTTAATAGCAGAGTATTAACAATATAATGTTGGAGCATCCTAAAGAGTCACAACCTACTCAATCATAGTCCATCACCAAGCATGCATTACATGGACTCTATACCCATGTTAAATCCACTGAGTACTATAGGCTATAAAATTCTAGGTCCTCTCTAACTTCTTACAAGTACTTCTTGGTTGCGTATGTTAAAGGGAAATTCTATATGCACCCACACATTTTGCTGAGCACACCCACATTCTATTATGTACAGTGATTTTTTTTCTTAAAAGGTGGGTGTGCTCAGGAAAAAAATGGGTGCATATAGAATTTCTCTATGTTAAAACCTATTTACAATTTTTTTAGTATGAATTTCTCATTCACGGTTCTATTTGAGGTTATTTTACCAACAACATAAGGAATAGTTATAAAAAAAAATACTAATAATAAGGAATAGTTTCAATCCATAATGGGAGCTTTTTTTGAGGTGTTTTCCTTGTTTTGATTCATAATTGAAATTCTTCATTATGTGGTGATAAGAAAATTGTTAAATTAATAAATGATCTTTTGTACATTGTTATATGTTCATTTTAAAATCTATCAGTATTTTGAATTGTTAAAAATGCAATCAAGTGAAGTTTCACATGGATGTTTTTCCCAATTGTACTCACAAAACCACCCCATTAATTTTGCAAAGAGATGGGAAGGAGTAGTAGTCTTGATGGACACCATCAATGTTTTTAATTTTGGCATCATAGATGGATTGGATTCAACGTTGGCTTACATGACGATGCCTTCATGGAAAAATGCTATTGGCAATGCAGACTCAAAAGCCTATTTCTGAGTTACATATTCCTAAATCATGTTTAATTTATAGGTATTTTTTTCGTATGGTAAGTGTAGGACTTAACATGCATAAAAGTCAACTATATTTTTTATATTTTGCAAGGCAAGAACAGCCAACTACTTAAATTCATTATTAACGTCATCTTTTTAATGCTTCCTCTCTATGGTAATAGAAGTTAAGTTAGAGTTAGAAAGAGTGTAGAACTTCTTTTCCCCTTTGTTTGTGGATCAACAACACAAAACCCATATTTTAACACTTCAAATACCAACTTGATGATTGAAGTTCACAGCTATTTAACCTAATCTTACTTCAATCTATTATTTTCTTTAAAATTATTGGTACAACTTGTTGGTAGTATATGATGGGCTAAGCCTAAGGGCCCAACTCATGTTACAAGACCCGGTTAGCCTAATAAGGTCCAGGCCCAAAGAAGTCCGTAGGCCTGGCCACGTCATCAAAAGAGCATCCGGGAGCCTCACCCTCACCGCCTTGGAAATGGTCAACACCCCACCTCATCCATTGACCGAATCTCATGGAGAGCACGTAGCTGCCTCGCACGTTGAGAAGAGCTCGCCAAATAAAATAGACTACCCAACTATTTACTAATAAGTCGCCCCAATCTATTAGGGAGCGACTATAAATTGTAAGTCCCACCAACACTTGGGGGGCATGAGACAGGCACCGGAGCACTACTCTCCTTTCCCTCTCTAAGTTTGTACTCTCTGCTCTCCCAGCACTCCTGAATTAATAAAGTACCCGGCTACATCACCCATTCAGAAGTGGACGTAGGTCAAACTGACCAAACCACTATCAGACTACCCAACTACTTACTAATAAGTTGCCCCAATCTGTTAGGGAGCGACTATAAATTGTAAGCCCCACCAACACTTGGGGGGCATAAGACAGACACCGGAGCACTACTCTCCTTTCCCTCTCTAAGTTTGTACTCTCTGCTCTCCCAGCACTCCTGAATTAATAAAGTACCCGGCTACATCAACCA
Organism: Umbellularia californica; assembly: GCA_028538565.1. Lineage (NCBI taxonomy): Eukaryota > Viridiplantae > Streptophyta > Magnoliopsida > Laurales > Lauraceae > Umbellularia > Umbellularia californica. Next base: position 20,864,766 of record JAPQWN010000003.1, read on the forward strand.
TTCAGAAGTGGACGTAGGTCATACTGACCGAACCACCATACTTCTCGTCTTCTCTCTCTACTTTAATTACTGCTTTTATTTCCAATTACTTGACCGGTGGTGTGCAAATCCATTTTGTGCATCATCAGTTTGGCGCTGTCTGTAGGAAACGATTAGAGTTCTCACTTCAGAATCCCTCCTTTTTCAAAATTATGGTGATCACCACTAGATCTGCAAGATGACCAGAGGATAATCCCTCGCGAGAAGGCGAGAATGATCCTCCACCGACGAATCCTGCCCCGAATGCTCTTGCTCCCACTCCTCAATAAATGTTGAAGACCATGCAGCAGCTGGTGACTCAAAACCAGCAAATCTTACAACTCATGCTCGTAGCGGGGCAAGGATGAGCACAATTTGGGGGAGTACCGCAAGGAGCACCGCGTCCTGGGCATTCAAAAGCTCCACGCCGCGGAGCTCCTCCCCCGGGCGCCCATCCCCAGGGCACCCAAGGAGTTCACCTGGGACGGGCACCCCTCATGAATTTCCCCTGGGCGCCCATCAGGGTGGTGCCCATCAACAAGGACCTCCTCCTCCGGGTGAAGCCCAGCTTGGAGGACTCCCACCTCCGGGGGGAGCTAATCACGGAGGACTTCCACCTCCTCCCTTTGCTTCTAATGGAGAGGGTCCTCATTTTCAAGAGAGGGAGAGTGAAAACCAAAGCATGGAGGATGAGAGTTATTTCCTTGATCCATCCAGGGAAGCCCCCAATCGCTGGGACGAGAAGATAAGAGAAATGCAAAATCAGCTGGGTGATGTCTTCAATGCTATGAAGGCACAGGGACCAGAGATAGTGGACTACCTAGTGAGGCGAACGGACACACCATTCAAACCCGACGTGGTGAACTACCCACTCCCTCAAAAATTCAAGATGCCATCTGTCGAAACCTTTTGACGGTACGAAGGATCCAATGGTCCACCTCGAAACTTTTAAGACCTTGATGCAGTTGCACAATGTCCCCGACGAAATTATGTGTAGGGCATTCCAAACTACCTTGAAGGGATCAGCGCTACAATGGTTCGCCAAACTCACCCCGGCCTCCATAAGCTCCTTCGCCGGACTAAGCAGATCATTTGTGGTACAGTTTATTGGTGGACGCCGCCAACTAAAGCCTGCCACCCATCTGCTCAACATAAAACAGGATCGAGACGAAAGCCTGAGGAGTTACCTCACTCGTTTTAACGAGAAGGTCCTTCAAGTCGAGGAGCCCATTGATAAAGTCAGCATGACCGCCTTCCTAGGAGGCCTCCGGTCATCAAACTTCCTCTTTTCAGTAATGAAGCGACCACCAAAGAGCATGCCAGAACTATTGGCAAAAGCTCAAAAATATATGAACGCTGAGGAAATCAACAAGTCCAGGCAAGGTGAATCATCTCACAGATCGCCAAAAGCTTGACTTTTCTCTGCACTGTTCTCAAACAGGCAGCCTATCTCCAGCTTAGCGGCCCTCTCGCGGGTCGCCAAAAAAGCTTGGCCTCTGCACTGTTCTCAAACAGGCAGCTTATCCCCAGCTTAGCGGCCCTCTCGTGGGGTCGCAAAAAGCTTGGCCTCTGCACTGTTCTCAAACAGGCAGCCTATCTCCAGCTTAGCGGCCCTCTCGCTGGTCGCCAAAAAAGCTTGGCCTCTGCACTGTTCTCAAACAAGCAGCCTATCCCCAGCTTAGCGGCCCTCTCGCGGGTCGCCAAAAAGCTTGTCCTCTGCACTATGCTCAAACAGGCAGCCTAATCCCAGCTTAGCGGCCCTCTCGCTGGTCGCCAAAAAGCTTGGCCTCTGCACTATTATCAAACAGGCAGCTGTCCCCAGCTTAACGGCTCTCTCGCGGGTCGCCAAAAGCTCGATCTCAAAAGGTTAGCTCTCTCACTAGCAATCCTCAAACTCTGTCTTTGATCTTGCGCAAACAGCATCTCTCTCCAGGTAATCATGTTAAACATTTTAATGTTTGGAATAACATTGTTTTCGACATCTCTAGGCAGGATCTTGAAACTCAGGTCATTTGTAACTCGAGGGACTACATTAGATCTGCAATCCCAGCTCCTGCACGCCCAGGCTTGCTCCCAATCTGCTCGCCACTGCCCGAATCAACGGCCCGGACAGTACACGAGCTGCTCGCCCACGCAAACAGCGGTCAGCCACTTAGCAGCGAAGCCCACGCTGGCAGCAGCAGCGAAGCCCACACCTCTGGGCGCCCAGACCTCCCAGGCTCAAAGGCGCCCAGGCAGGGGCGCCCAGACCGCCAGGCGCCTAGGCTCCCTCTGGGTGCCCAGACCTCCAGGCGCCCAGGCTCCCTCTGGGCACCATGCAGGGGTGCCCAGCATCTTTTAGACGCCCAGCAGGGGCGCCCAGCACCTCCTGCTCGCCCCGAAGCGCTTGCTCGCTATTTTGATCGTAAAATTTTTTACTATTACTCCAAATGAGGCTTATTATATATCAAATCGAAGCTCTCGGCGAGCCCTACTAAAAAGGCCTAGAACCAGATGTTTTGGCCTCCCAAAGTTTTTGCAATTGCGCACTCGTCGAAAATTCAAACGAATGCCCTCCTCTCCAAGTTCCATTGGACACAGGGCATTGGGGGGCAAATGATGGGCCAAGCCTAAGGGCCCAACTCATGTTACAAGACCCGATTAGCCCAATAAGGTACAGGCCCAAAGAAGTCTGCAAGCCTGGCCACGTCATCAAGAGAGCATTCGGAAGCCTCACCCTCACCGCCTTGGAAATGGTCAACACCCCACCTCATCCTTTGACCGAATCTCATGGAGAGCACGTAGCTGCCTCGCACGTTAAAAAGAGCTCGCCAGATACAATAGACTACCCAACTACTTACTAATAAGTCGCCCCAATCTGTTAGGGAGCGACTATAAATTGTAAGCCCCACCAACACTTGGGGGGCATAAGACAGACACCGAAGCACTACTCTCCTTTCCCTCTCTAAGTTTGTACTCTCTGGTCTCCTAGCACTCCTGAATTAATAAAGTACCCGGCTAAATCAGCCATTCAGAAGTGGACGTAGGTCATACTGACCGAACCACTATACTTCTCGTCTTCTCTCTTTACTTTAATTACTGCTTTTATTTCCAATTACTTGACCGGTGGTGTGCAAATCCATTTTCTGCATCATCAGTATATTTAACTGCATGCTTGTACTCCACGAAAGTTTGCAAGTTCTCACTTTCTAGAGCTCTCGCCAGATCAAAGCTCTATTTATATATTATCATCTTTATTTTCTATACAGTAGCTTTACTCCATCTAAATGAAAATGCTGTCCAACAGAGATAACTAAGAATTCTTTTATTATCATTTGACTTTGTTGTACTCCAAGGGAAAGAAAAAAAAATTGAGACTTCTATAATGCCGTTAACTTAGATAATTGAAGATCTATCCTTCCAAGTTACAACTAAAGATTTGCTAGATGTGTTTTGATCTTTTGGAAGTTTTTTTGCCTGAATTGAATTTGTAGGATTTCTAAACAATGCATTCTATGAAAGTCACTAAAATTGAGATTTTGAAGGTGAATATCCACAAGGATCCATCAAAGACACTCTACTTCAATATGAAATGATTACCCACCCACCACCCATGTAATACATCCTAGAAGTCACCAATATTTTTCTTCTTCGTATAGTTGTTTGGACATTGCACGTTGCATTGAAGGGTACTGTTTGAAAGCATCATCATACAGTTGCATCGGCTCACATTTAATATTTAGGCATCTGAGGTGTTCATTAGTAGCAGCTTAAAAATGGAGAACTGCTTTCCTAATTCAAATCATGATTTTAGCTGAATTTGGGTCCGTCGAACTATATTGCCTGCTCTCTGTTTTAACTGTATAAATGTAGTTAAATGTGACTCTGCTATTTTAATTGTATAAATGTAGTTAAATGTGACTCTGCTATGAGAAACATAGAAGCACTACCGAGGACCCAATCAGGTAGATTGGTTTTGGAAACGACTCCAAATTTTCATGTAGATTTTTTTTTTAGACCCAAGATTTTCATATGTGATTCAGAAGTTGACCCAAATCAGACTAAGGCGACCACCCCCAATATTTTGTATGTAAGTCCGCCATTGATTATTTATTAATATAATGGTGGGGAGAATATTAATCTCCTCCACTCTTGTTCATAATTCTTATGAGAATGTATGGTGTGCACCTTATCAAAGTAGGTATTAGTGGGACTCAGGGGCAGACCCATGTAGGTGCACCCGGGTGAAGGTGCACCCGGTAAATTTTGAAAACCCTTTTAGAGGGATATGGGTCATGCACCCCTGCCCCACTTAAAAATCCATCTTGCACCCCCCATTTAAAGCCCATCCCTAAAATGCACCCATCCACATCAACAATCGAGTAATCATCTCACTCCCAGTTCCCCCAAATCGAAAACTCTTGTATCTCTCTAGCCATTTTCCCTCTCCAATGTCTATTGGAAACTCTTCATTAACGCACCAAATCAACCGTTCTTCTCCCTCCATGTTTCTCTTGCGCGCGGTTTTAAGTCGACGATTGACGAGGCTCAAAACTTGCAATCTTACAGATGTAGAGACATAGAAGAGGAGACGATAGAGCCAACTCCAAGTAATACTCCTTGCTTCGTATTTTTTTATTTTACTATTTATTTGATGCAATCGCTGTGGAGTTAAAAATAATTTTTTCTAAATTTTCCCCTTAAAACAGTGGATTTGGAATGGATTAAGCTTCATTTTTTTTTTTTTTTTGAAACTGAGTTTTCATGAGTTTCCTTACTTTTTTTTTAAAGCTTTGTTTTGGATTATGTGAAAAGTGGTTTGAATTTTAGATGTCCTTAGTGTAGAGGCATTTTGATATCAAATGCAGTTGATTTTTGAGTAATCTGTTTGTCGATGAGGCTGATTGTTGTTTGGTAATGTTATATTAACCCAGAAACAAGCCCCTTAGAAATCAGAATTGTAAAATGTGGTTGATGCTAATATTTTGAAATCTTTGTTATTGGGAGTACTGCGTTCGTCATCTGCTAATGGGTCCTAATATTTATGCAATCACTCATGGAATCAACTTTCTGTACATTAACTGCTTCTTTAAGTGTAGAAACCAAATTTATGGAAGAGAAAAAAAAAACCCTAACTTTCTAAAGTCTGAGATCTTCTTAATATTCTCTATGAAACAAATGATGGGATTTATGTGAATAATGTATTAATGTGAAAAAAAACTTAACTAAATTTTGTAATCATTTAAATGCAATGCATTTTCTCTTTTGTCATTATTAATGTGAAGAAAGTATCACAAAATAATATTTTTGGACTGTTTCAATTGCCATCGTTCCGCACCCCTTAAACAAAAATCCTGGATACGCCACTGATGGGACTGATGTGTTAAATATATTCGTGCTCGACCCATCAAAAGCAAAGTAGAATTGGGTGTTGCCGACACATCTACGGAAATTTCACCACTCAAACTGTTTTTCTCGTGTTCCATGATTTCCACCTTTTCTTCTCCTAGTGCAAGTTCAGACTGACGAGGAGTTCCATTCCGCATGTCTCACATTATTGATGGACTTGAGAGGTGTTGATGTTACGCCCAGCCTATTTTGTTATTGGGGGTTAAATATTCAGGGTTAGATTCAAACCATGGGCAAACCATGGGCCTAAGGTGATGGTCAATCACAGCCGGTCAGCGAAACATATTTTCCTTTTAATGACTGTATGACTGCTCTTATGCCTGACAATTACCTCAAAATTATTGAAAAATGCATAATTTTCCAAAACTGCTTGTATCCCAAAGGACACTCGATAAGTGGCGATTTTATTCTTAGTCTTGCAATATCATGTGATTGTAGGATATCTTATAGTGCGATATTCTATGTACGGAAGATATCAAACTATGCGATATCCTATAGCCCAAAGATATTGCACAGTCCCCCTTTTCGCCCGAAGCACATATTCACCACGAATTTAAAACTTTATTTTATCTTCATCGCTTATACTTATTGTGGATTCCTAAATTAGGGCTCTTGCTATACAATTTTTTTATCCTTCAGATTTCATCCATTTCAATAATCACAACAAGTTTGTGGGCCCTATCTCAATTTTGAATCCATCGAAAGGGAGGAAAAACCATAAGAGAATCACTAGCTTCTTTGTCAAAGAAGTAGGGAGGGAAAACCATAGAATCACTAGCTTTTTTGTCAAAGAAGTTGCAAAGAATGAAGAATCACAATGAACTGGAAGGATGTCTTCCTACCATATTAGAAGCGAGATGGTAAGATGAAAAAGGAGGAAAAACCAAGAGAATCGAAGAAGATGAGTCTCAATAAAAAGGGTTTTTACCATAGTTATTTTTCTTTGTTTATTGAAAAGTAATATACTCTTCAGTAAAAAGGAAGATGGTGTAAATTTTCTAAATTTGTGCAATTTCCTACCGTCATACAATATCACTTTGTGCGACATCCTATAGCCCTAGGATATTAGATAAAATTAAGGATAAGATTGTAACTTTTAGAGTGTCATTTCGTGTACAAACAACTCTACGGGAATTATGTTAATTTCAACCGTTTTTGGGCAATTTCTGATATAAGAGTAGCCATATGATCATTATCCTTCTAATCAATAATAATGGATTAGGTTAAGTCATATGATCATTATCCTTCTAATCAATAATAATGGATTAGGTTAAGTCCATGAACATACAAAAGCCCAGATCCACCCTAGTTAGCAATCAGAACAAAATCAAGCTCAGGCCCATATTTTGAGCCTAAAAAACATAGCCCCACGCGGCAGTGAGTTCGACCCGGCTGGTGTCTTCCATGGATAAGCCTAGCAACTAAGGCTGCAAATGGGCCGGGGGAGAAGGACCCGACCCAGGCCCAACCCACTTTGGGCCGGTTTAGGAGCTTAAGTTTTTTTACTCGGTTTGGGCATAGATGAAATTTGGGGTTCTAATTGTTGGGCCATGCTTGAATTGATAGATAGAAAGCTCAAAGCCGAGCCCAGCTGTAGCAGATTAAATTTTTTTATGCTAATGCTACTATTATATTAACATCTCCAAGTAATGCTGCCTTTTAAACAAAAATCAAAGAAAACGTAAACAAGGAAAGCTAAGGCTGCTGAATGTACCACTACCGGATGATATGGTCCCGCATCTGCGCAGTCTATAGGGGTTTAGAATAATAAAAAAAATGGTATCCCACCACTTTCCACTTGTGTGGACTTTCTTTTTATTTGTGAGGGCTGAGCTATCTCCCTGTTCGTGTACGGGCTCTTGGGTCCTAGCCCCGTTCGCTGGGGTACCAAAAGGGTCAAAATGTTGCCATCATCGCTCTTTCCTAGATTGCTTGATCACAAATTATGGGTTCTACGTCGTAGCTGGCTACTGTGAGATAAAATAACTCACCATGAATTCATCATCAAGGAACCATCAAGGTAGCTACCTACCTATCATTAAAATATAATCATCATCACCATCGCCGAACCTGCTCCCAGGAATAATTCAATGACATAAACAATTCTGTGACACTAAAGACAGATCTAATAAAAGCATGTAGGACCTATTTCTTTGTTACCATATTATTAATAAAAAAAACCAACTATTAAATACTCCAGACTACCATTAGTGACAGGTTACAGGGATTTGACAACATAAAAGCTTACTGATTGACATTGAAATTTGATCGGATATCAGTGAAAGCAAGCCCACTCATTTCTGTGCGACTACTAAAAATCATCTCCCAAAAGAAAAGAAAATGCAAAAAATGTAAGTTCAATCACCAGCAGGTCTATCGTTTGCCCGGTACCATGATGATTTTTAGTTAGGACATGTCGGCCACATTGGGCTTTAGATACAGATTCAATGGGCAATAGACCATATCTTACTTTTTAGTTTTCTACACTTGATCTTAGCCACATAATCAAGCAATAAGTATAGTACAGACAGTGATTGATGCCTGAGGGAGATATTCCAGTTACCCAAAAAGCGAGGGCATAGGACTCAAAAGCCATGCTTTCTAATAAATAAATTATTACTTTCTTTCACCCCCAAAAAAAAAAATCATTACTTTTGAAAATTTGAAAACAGAAAATAGAGGCAATTTGGCTGTTTTAAGACTTTAAAATTGAGAACGGTGAATTAGTCTAGTGTCTCAAGAACTAATGATGGGAGTGGGATCTGAACATGATCGACGGGCCGAGAGGGTACTCCAGCAATCTGCCAAGGAGGATGTTGAAGGTGTAGGAGGAATCGAACGGTGAGGAAGCAGACGCGGGTGGTGGGGAGGAGGAATGCCAATCTGGGTGGGAGATCACTGGTTACCCCTCATCTGGGCTCGCAGGGGTTCGCTGTGACTAGCTGGCGCCATAGAAGAGGTAGTGTGACGGGAAGAAGGGCTTTAAGGGTATTTTAGGCATTTAAAAGGACAAGAAAAAAAAAAACTCGTCAGAAAATCACATACCTTGCCGGATGTCCTGAATAAAAATGCAATTTGAAAACTCAAGTCCTATTTTGAAATGTAAAATTTTCTCCGTCTTGAGTTGAAATTTGAGTAAAATTTGAGCCCTATTTTAAAATCTTCCCTTGAATTAACAGTGCATCGCGACATGGCCTCTGCCATAGGGAGCATCACAAAATTACACGCTTCATCTATCTAGATTCTAGAGTGTGTGCTTCAAATTTTATATATATATATATATATATATATATATATGGGGCAGCTCTCCTAAGTTCAAACTTAGGAAAAGGTAAACTTAAGTGTGTGGTGGGGCCCATATGGGGATGGGGGTGGGGGGGTTTTAAAGACTCCCTAGGATCTTCTTATTTGCAAAAAATCAGCTCTAACCGTGATTTTTATCATCTCCATATGAGCCCAAAAGTTTCATGGTTAATAGTCCATTTGGATAAATACATAGTCGATCCAACGGTCCAGTAAATTCATATCTGATCCAAAGTTGGCGGACATGTACAATCTAGATGGGTCATGTGTTTGGTCCATTTGGATGGACCAAAGGTGGGCCCTACAGCATGAACTTACGAGATTTTACACTTCTCTTTTATACTTGAAACTTCCCAAAAATGGATGATGGTGAGGGATGGATGCACTTGAATATTCTCCTATATATATAGAAAGATAAGTTGGTTTTTCATTTTCTCTAAAAATTAAAATCTACACAAAGATAGCTTTCAAGTCGAAAGTATCTAATGGGCATACCCATTCAAACAAGATTACAAAAAATAGCTAACATCCCGAGCACAGGAAAACCATAAAAGAAAAGCCAACATCTTGGGCATGGGAAATCAAAATATGAGTAGCCCAAATCTTGGGAATCGACTCTATTGATCACCAATCATATTCAAATATGTTGAGGTGAAGTGAGTTGGGATCAAAGTGACACTTTTGAATTGCTTACTTGAGAGTTATAGCATGTGGAGGAATAGGATCATAAAATACCCTAGAAAAACACAGTAAAACTGTCTCCACTTTTCTTACATCAAGTCGATGTTCCAATTAAACATAGATGGATTTCTTATATTTTTTTTATAAGGAGACTTTCCATCTCTAAATGGATGACATCGGGATCGGCTGTAATCACAGAATAACATACACCCTATGTGGAAGTCACCCCCACATGCCTGAGCGGTGTATTTTGAGAATTCCCAACCAAAGGGGAACCTTGCAACTTGTAAGCTCCCCATGCACTCCTAAAAATGCTGATAAAAATTACGTATCTATTCCAATCTATGATACCCAGATAGGGGATGGGCCAGGATTGGGATCGGGCTGGTCCAGGCCATGAACACCTCTAATGAGAAAGGATATATAATAGGGGTGTCCATGGGCCGGGTCGGGCAGGGCATAAGCATATCCAGGTCCCGTCAGGCTTTAGATACATAGGCCTTGTTCGGGCCAAGCCCAATATGGGCCATAACTTCCTGCTCCTAGCTGACTTGCCTCAAACCCCGACCGCATACTAAAACCCAAGCCCAGACTTGGCCCAAATTGGGCTGGGCCTGCCCTTTGAGCACTCCTAATATATATACAAATAATAAAAGAATGAAAGCATTAATCTGATTCTGATATCACCATTGTACAGGACTTCCATAAGAGTGGAACAAAGGGTCTCATTCTTTTGAATTAAAAACAAAATTTGTACATCCATGTAAAACACATTCCAACTCTATTTTTGGTCTCCTTCCTTTATGATATATATATTTTTCTCCTTGACATGTGAATGGCATGAGAAGAAGAAAAAATGAAAACAATGAATTTAGTGCTGGAGTGATAGCTACTTGTCAAAGAAAGGGAATATGAAGCAACTATTGTCGGCTGGGCCCCACAATGCGATAAAAGATAAGATAATTACAAATTCCTCGTGGCAATTGCAAGTTCGAATATGACATTTACCAACCAAAAATAGTTGGAATACGATAGGCAATGGGGAATTGATGATGATCCTCATGGTCATTTGGTTGTCATTTGCCATGAACACCAAATTGTTGTAAAGAGGTATTTGATTTCCCAAGTATTTAAAGTGTTTCATTTCAACTAAAATGGGCCGTGAACTTATTTTTGGATTTGGAAGAAAATTAGTTCAGCATTTAAATTTGAAAAGAACCCTAATATCATCTCAACTGAAGATTTGATACATGATGATTACATTCACATATTAAAAGTTTATATAGGATTTAAGAACCTATGTAACCCGTGATATATTTAAAATTGAGAGTTTACTTAACTTTAATAGTTTATCATTTAATAGTCCTATTATGTATCTAAAGAAATTTATTTTTAATCTCTTTTCTCTAATTTTACTATTGGGATCTACATCTCATTTCGAATCTGAATTTGAAACCGGATAAGAAAAAATCTTAAATTGATTCCGAAATAACGTATAGGAAAAACATCCCCTGTTGAATATGAATTAATTTAGATTATTGAAATGAATCCAAGTGGAAAACCACCATGGTTCTACAGTGGATTTGACCCGTTTGCATCCCTTGTGATAACATAAGATTACAAATTCAGTTAGGTTGTGCTCTCCTGAGAGAACTGCGAGAGACAGCTTTGAAGGGTCCACCCATATGGGCCTTAATCTTTAATCCAACACCCTCGAACTGCCACAAACACAAATATAACGATCTCCCAACAGTTACTCACAATTGGATTGAATTGCATAACAGTGGTGCTTTATAAAACCATTGAAGATTGAAACCATTGAACTTGAAGTCCCATATCAACAGATTAGGCCATTAGGGTCATGTATTAGAGTTGTTATGTTTCACAACATTAGGTCTTGCTAAGATCTTCCTAACCACCATTATCCACATGATTGACATGGCCCAATGGGGCTCCGGCCATGGAGAGGTTTCTCACAGTTGGCTCTCACAGTCGGCTCTTAGGAGAGCACAACCCTTCAAGTATTTAACATACGTTTCAAATATTCAGGTCCTAATACTTGTCAAGAGTACGTACCCTTAATTTGGGGCTGACCCAGTTCTGGTAAGAGACCTGTACCATGGACATGTGTTGGGAACAGATTCTAGTAGCATTTTAGTTATAGGTTCAACTGGACTATATATGGACCCAACTTGTTTTCATCCCCATAATATGGAATTACCCATGCGGAGCCGCTGCTATTATTCATTTAGTAGTGATCTTCATCTACCTGCGATGCCCAATTTTGCCTTCATCCATGACTTCTATAATGTGTAGAAATTATCAACAACAAATCGCATCGATTAGCATAAGATTGATAGTTAACGGTGGTGTTCTTTTAACAAAAAAAAGAAAAAAAGAGCTCTGTTCTTCTGGCATTGGCTCGGTCTTAGCTTGACCCTGCTCCTTTAGACTAGGGTAAGGGCCTGGCTAGTGTAGGCCCGCCAAGGGCTTTGGCCTGACCAAGTCTGCATATGTGAAGGGAGGGTAAGGATAAAACTTGACATGACTAAGGCCCAACTTGTTGAAGGCCTATTTACATCGATCGATGGGATAAAGCTGAGAAGGCTTTGATAGATAATGTTCATAATGGTGATTACATACTGTTGATATGAATAATGTAAAGTCCACGTGCAACCGTTATAATCTGGGCCATTGAGAGGATATATGGTTCCTATCACACATTATAGTCATCTTGACCCAATCCGTAGACAGACGTTCCAATCCACCTTACCATGTGATTGGAATGAAATAAGCTGCGTTTCAAGACCAGAGTTTAAAATCCGAGTTTAGTGGCTTGTTATTGGCTAAATCTTTCACTTTTGTCTGATATATATCAGTCCTAAATCGAGATTTCTGTAAGTGTTTCAAATTTTTTTTCTCAAAAACTTGTTACAATTGCATAGAAAGATTGAATTGAAATTTCTTGTTTTTCAAAAGGGCCCGTATGTTTTCAAATAGAGTTTTTCATGACCCATAGGACTTTTCAGTGTGTGGAATGGTCTGGAAATTTCAATCTACCATGTCCACAGACAAAAGAGAGGAACCCTCCAGAATTAGAGGTGTAGACCAAAATTCCAACATACCAGTATTGCAAAAGCTACCTAGTTGAAAATCACAACCTGGAAGGCACTCCACTGTACATGTTACTAAACTCACAGTCATACAACCAACCATTAGCCACCATTTGACAAATGACAAAACTGCTTTTTAATCTAACTGCACAACTATATAGGACCTCGTTAAAATCACCCAAGGATCCAGATCCATTGCTTCATAAGAATACCAACAAATAATCTTCTTTTTTTTTCTTTCCACTTCTCTATCCATTGACATAGTCCACAGTAAAATCTGAACTGTTTGCTTATTTGAACTCTACATTGAGAGGACATGGACCCAAGGTTGGAAAATCCAAATCTAAAAAACCAATGGAACCTAGGCTTGCTACTTCAGTGTTCAAGTTGATACTTCTAACTTAATTAATGAATGAGTTCATTCTTTCAATATGACCCATCAAACTGACTAATTGCATTGTCACTAGCCAAATCAATCTCAACCTGACCAATTAATACATGATTCAAGTTAAGCTTAAAAATGTTATCATCATTGTTAAACCTGATTCAAACTGATTCATTGAACCGTAAAGAAAGAATATTCTTTTGGTAAAAAAAAAGTTGACCTTTTGGCCACACAATCCTCCTAGGATTAGGATAGGTCCAAGTGGGTTACAGAAGTGTTTTAAAATTCTCGCTCGCACAAGTTTTGATAAATCACTTATTTTAATATATCAACCGACAAGTGTCAAAGCAGGCGTGGCACACATTTGTCCCGTGTTTTCAAGCACAAGTTTCCACAGAGAAGACATGTTTAGGAACATTCTAACGTTTTATGCACGTTCTTGTTATTTTACCAAAAAGCAATGCATGTTCTTGTTATGGAATGAAAGAAAACAAATCAATTATTGAGTAGTGCTTGGGAGAAGATGGTGCGTTTTTGAAGGAAGGGAACCAATCTTATTTGCCATTCAGTTGCAACTTTTAGCATCCGTTGGATGTGTTGGAATCTAAAACCCAACTGTCCACTGTTTTCCATTGCTTGATATTTTTTCTTTATTTCTTCTAATCAAACCTGTCTATTGAAACTCTCAAATGTCCCAACGCACGTCCCCTTTTTCATGGGACATTGCAAAATTTTAATCCAATATAAGTTGACCCTATCCTAAGATTGTGTAAGAATATAAATAGAAATTCATGTATTTCAGACATTAGAGCTATCTTTCTTATGTTAGCCCATATTTTTAAAGAAGGAAAGGAGCTGCCAAATAAAATATAATTTAAAAAAATGTTGCTTTGACATTTTTAATTAAAATAAGAAAAAGTTTCCGATATGACAGGATTAGGGGTGTAAGAGAAAACCGAGAAACCGTTTAACCGAATCGAAACGAACCAAACCTCGGTTAATAACCGTGTTTTACGGTTCGGTTACGGTTATTAAAATCGGAAAACCGTGTTCTACCGTTCGGTTATGGTTTTTGTCTCAACTCACGATTATTAACTGAACCGAACCATTAACCGCAGTTCGGTTAACCAAATCGTTTCGCTAATTAGAAAAAAACCTGAGGGCCTTAATGAAAATTACAATGAAAATTAATTTTTTTTTTACAGTAACATCTTATGCCATTTTCAAACTTTTTTTTTTTTTTTTTTTTTTTTTGCACAGTAAGTTTGATTGGTAAATGACAAAATTTCATAATTTTTTTAAGTGACAATTAACCGTAACTGTACCATTAACCACAGTTCAGTTTTTTACGATTTTTCACAGTTCGGTAACAGCTACGGTTTTCAAAAGCCAAAAACCATGAAATACGATTCGGTTAATGGTTTTCTCAAAATAAGCGGTTAACTTAATGCAATTTTGATAGAAAAATAAATATTAATTAATGAGGAAGAAATTAGATTAACAAATTAGGTTTTAATACTTTAACAAAATTTAATGTGGTTATGTGTTTTGAACAAAAAATAGTTTGGCTTTGAATAAGAACTAAGCTTTGAGAAACTGAAGTTTCTGTCGGATCAGATTCATTTCAATTCCAGTTATTTGATCTAAATAAAAGTCAAGCTTGCATATAAATAAACTAGTTTTGTATTGAGTAAGAATTGGGTTTGAATATGAAATTAGATTGACCCCACAACTAGAATCACATCCCACAAAAAGATAGAACTTTTGTATTTCTTTCAATTGAAAAGTGTCAATATAATTTAGAAAAAAAAAAAAGAACTATTTTATGCTTGCTTTGGTTGTGAATTTCCAATCCTTACAGGTTTGGGCTTCACGATTTTAACGTTGTGTATTGACATAGACTACACTTATTTACATGCTCGAAAACTGGGCCCAAATGTGTAAAAAGCTTAGGCTTTTTTATTTTATTTTTCCCAGCTCGATATTATCTTAAATTTCTTTAGCTAACCACTTATACCAAAATCTCAAGGCAATATAAATACTCTTCAATACTCCCCCTTGAGTGGAGCTCACTCCTCAACATCTCCTACGAGCACTAGTAAGTGTAGTTCAGCATTGTGGGGCCCCCTTGGGGCTACCTTTCATCATTGCAACTCCTTTGATAATCTTTTTATCTAATGATCTAGCATCAAACCCGAATTTACATTTTGATTGATTCTTAAGAAAACATACAGTTAAGATGCCATTAAACTTTAAAGCTATTAAATCAAAGGCTAGGATAATCTGGTGGGGATGATCTTCTGAATCCCCCTTTCTAGTGGAAGACATTTCAATCTGCCCTCCTTGTAGTTGGTATACTTGCATTTAAGTGGGCTCACGAGCTAAATTGCATACAGACTACATGTGGTCTGCTCATAGGTGAACATTTCCTGAATGCTGAATGTTAAGCAACAAATAGGGTAGAAAGACAGATGATCTAGCAGTGAAGTAGCTGCATATTTTGTACGTTCATCAATTTGAGGCTGATTGTATATTTTATATATGTTGGCTTTGCATATATAAAATTTGCATAAATTGAACATATTATAATGTTTGATTTACATATAATGAACATATATATATTTTTTAACCCAGCCAAAGGGATTGGGACCAAAGAGAGAGCCTGCATACACAAGGGAAGACAGCCCACACAAGTGGAGAATTAACTCGCACAAATGGAAAGAAATGCTACTCGAGTGGGAAGAGGTGGCGTACGCAGGGTTCAAACCCTGGACGCCAGGCGAGAACTACCGCCACTTATTAGTGTGGTAAGTGACCGTTCTCATAATGAACATATTATAATATTTGATCACACACTTCATTATCATACAGTTTTCCCACACATTTCATTATATCTTGATTGCTACAATTAGATTTCTAAATACTCAGAATTTAAAAACTTAACTTTTAAGAACTGAAGGAGAAAAGAAAAGGGAATGGAGATAGGGTAGGGGTGAAAATCTGGACCGTGCCGACTGAAGATGGGCCCGGCCGGCCGGCACGGCTCATGTAATTAAGTGGGCCGTGCCTTGCCTGGCCCAAGGGCTTTGGGGCTAGCCCAGCACGGCCCAGGGCACGACTCTGGTCGTGTCGTGCTGGGCTGGGCCCCAGTCGAGCCTGGGCCGTGCAGCCTGTGGGCGGCCCACATATCCCCCTCCCCTTTTTAATTTTTTTTTTTTTTTTTTAGGTTCTTTAAGTCTTAGAGACTTAGACAATTAGACTCTTCACTCTTGGTCTTGGAGGCTTTGACCAATTTCATTAAAATAAAGAAATTAAGAGAAATAACAAGTATAATAACACTAATGATATTTTGAAAAAATACATCAAATAAATTGTATTTTCTTGAAATAACAACACTAATAACCCCCCCCCACCCCGGCCGCCCCCCCCCCCCGCCCCCCCCATTTATAGCTACTGGAGGGGTTAAAAATATAAAAAAAAACCCATTTGACCCTTTTTTTTAGTGTAGGGGGGGTGCAATTTTTAAAAAAAAGAGCCATTGGGCTCTCTACGGGCCGGGCCGCCCGCCCAGATTTTCACCCCTAAGCTAGGGTCTCTCGGTTTCTATACAATTTAGTTTAGTGGGCTGCACGGCCCAAGCACGGTTTTTTCGTGCCGGGCCCGTGCTGGGCTTGGGCCGCCCGCCCAGATTTTCACCCCTAAGCTAGGGTCTCTCGGTTTCTATACAATTTAGTTTAGTGGGCTTTTAGACCCAAAACTTTCCTCAAAGGAAATGCGGCTCCCACACACAGTCAATGACTTGGTTAAGATTTGCAACCCACAAAAGTGCAGAAAATCAGAAATTTTATTTATTTATTTATTTATTTTGCATCTTCCTATTATTTCTCAAATTCTGCAACGATCTTAATTAGATATAAAACCTCACTCATTTGGGTTTATTGGTTCTATGTGAATGTTGAATCATTCGGATCGATCATGAATTGTTGGCCTACATTATCTAGAAAAGTTTAAAAAAAAAATAGAGTTATATTTTTTTGGAGTTTATCACATATTTCGATCTAAGATAAGAAACTTTATACGTTGGAGTATTTTAGTTATTTGAGAATGTTAACGATTCATATGATGGATTGGGCCTACAAGAGTAGGGAACAGTTTTCTCAAAATTTGTGAAGATCTATAAAATGAACTTCAAACCTTTTTAGTATTTATTAGCTCTATGAGAACTTTGTATGAGATTTAACATTTTGGGGTTTATAGATTTTACAAGAGTGTTAATTAATAGCTAGAATAATGAATTATGAAACGACTGATAATCCAGAAAAACTTAAAAACATGGGAGTGTTATTTTTTTATTCTCTATTATTTTATTTTATTTTTGTCTTTTTCACAATTTTCTCGAAGTTCATGAGGATCTAAGATATGAAACTTTACACTACAGAGTTTAATGATTATATGAGAACAATATTGAACACTTCAAATGAATAATTAAACAACTAAAATAGTGAGTAAATATTAAGAAATAAGAACATGTTGTTTTTACATGTTTCGCATATTTCTCAAAATTTGTGAGGATCTAAGATAATAGACTTCATACCTTAGGGGTTGTATGAGAAATTTGAATGGTCCAGATCTTGAACTGGGGCCTCACTAAAGTGCAAAAGATGAAAAAAGAAAAACAGAGATTAGGTATAAAAGTGCTAAGAGTGCTATCTTAGCACTTTTTCATGGGTGCAAATAATATATATCACACTGTATTGGGGGTAAGATGTGCAAAGCTTTACAAAAGAATGAACCCATTTGCCCAACTTTCGACATATGTGATCAATTTAAATAATGTAAATTAGGACAAACAAATGGGCGCATATGTGATTTTATCATCCGAATAATTTAAATCCTATGAAAGTCAAGGTCCCTTCCATGTTTTCACCTTATATACTTCACCTTGCACTTCTTTAATAATCCTTTGTTGGAAGTTTGATCTTCAATTTTCATGCTCGCAATTTCATGCAAACAAACACGCTTAAAACATTTGCGGATTTCAAGCTAGTGTTTTCACATCCTAAGATTGCCTCAATCAATAAACTCAGTGAAAAGAATGAAAGAGAAATCTAGAATTCCTCTTGTAGATGAAAATAAGTTAAAGGGTAGGGCCCTAATTTCTAGAGTTCTCAGTAATAAGGAAGATGCTCTGGTCTTGTCCATCGCAGCTTTTAGGGCTGCAAATGGAAAGGCCACATTTGATTTTATTGTTTATGTAAATAGCTCTACTGTTGATGCAGGTGTTAAACAAGAATCAAAGGTCTCTCCTTCAAAAGAAGTCAAGATATACAGGTTATCCTCCTTGCTTTGAGTAATTAAGGAGAAAGAAAGTGGTGCAAGCTCCAATGGGTGCAAGGATTGGTCGATCAGTTCTATCATTTTGGAATCAAAACACTTGCCTCCTCTTTTGAGTCCATTAGTTTTGCTTTTATCCCTAGAATGTTGAATGGGGCGGTCCATATATTATAAGCTGGATCAAGCTACTCTTTAAACTCAGATACTATTTGGGGGATGAGACATTGAGGGTTAATGGGCTTCATGTCTTGTTTGGTTGCCGGGTGTTGTTTAGGCATGTCAAACGGGGGTGGGCCGGGAATGCCGGGCGGGCCTCCTTCATCTTTTTTTTTATTTATTTTTTATATTAATAGGAGTTTAATTGGGCTTGCATCCTACTGACTAAATGGATGGGCCAGGCTCAAACGTGGTAACTATGATCCTATTGGTGCTCGTATCAGGACTGGCCAAATGTGGCTCTATGTTTCTAAAGTGGGCTAGGGCCTGGAAATTCATTTGCCTTTCCCAACAAAGACCATGAACAGCCCTACTAAAAAGAGATCTTTTGGGCCAGTTTCTTTGCTAAATTTCTGACAAGAATTTGAGATATTGAGATTTTTTTTACATGATATGATGGCTTGTCCCGTGGCAATTGCGGGTCGAATTCTCAAGTCATTTATACTTGGACTGTGATTGATTTGTGTCTAGATGCTCAAGTGGGACACAAATAGTTTCAGATCTTGATTATAGTTTTCATATCTATTCTTTTAGCAGATCTGAGTATCCCATATAGTTGGATATCCATTTACATCCATACTACGAAAGTTTCCGACACAGGGGTGTTCATGGCCGGAATATTGGACCAAGATGATGCTTGTGGAAGTCCAGCCTGTTCACTTAATGAGCCTATTTTTTAGGCACCGACCAAAACCATGGGCCTGGAAGTTAGTTCCATGCCCAGCCCATTTAGCTAATACATCAGTTTTTGTGCTAATAAAAGTCAGATTTTGGCAGGCCATAAAACATACAAATATCTAGGCCAAAACAGAATCCAAATCCAGCCTAATGTGGACTGGGCCCAGGCTCTTGCTTACCTGGTCCATGAGCAACCAGCTCTAACTTTACATTGAGAGAATGAAGGACAGCAAAACGGCCCACACTTAAAATGTTCGTGTGGTTAGAAAGTTTAATTTTAACCTGGAGGTCCTGCCTTCGAGTCCCTTAAAATCCCTTAAAGCCTTACCCAATACATAGGGCTGGTGGGTGATTCAATGTATCTGTGGGTTTACCAATAATCAACCGAGGGGGGGTTGGTGGGTTCTCATGTTACCAAAATAATAATAATAATAATAAATTTAGAAAAAGAATAAGAGGGTTAGAGAATTATAGAGTTTGTAAATTTTAAAAAGACACAAAATACCCCTTATATGACCGTTTTATTGCTGTTTGTGGGGGGGGGGGGGGGGGGTAAAATGGACAATTTCCTTTTGAAACAGCCACTTTTGGGCGGGCCAGGCCTGGCGGGCCACAGAGGGCAGCCCACGTGCCAGGCGGGCCTGGCGGGCTAGGCCAAATGGATCCACGGGCACAAGAGCGTTGACCTAGCACAGCCCGTTGACCGGTTCGGCATGGCCCGGCCCATTTGACATGCCTAGTGTTATTTTTGTTGGTGCTTGTGGTTGCTTGTTTGTATTTTGTGTGTTTTTCAGTTAACAAAATCTTTCCTCCTAAAATCAATATAAGCAAATAATAAGAAGTGCCTTAAGGAATGATCCATTGACATTGACACATCTCTACTCTTAGATTTCTTGATCCTCTTAATACTTAAGCATAGGTAAAGTAATTACAAGTATATCTTTAAAGGCAAATCTACCTGTGAAAACTCTTTTCACCATCTTACAATGAGGGGAACACAGTAGAGCCCACCTTATGATCGATCCAAACCATTCCAACACACGGGACCCCCATTGATAGTTCTTAGACCCTGGGGGTTTGTGCTCATGAGTGGACTAAATCGAGGGTCAATTTTGTTAATTATAAACTTGTTAAACTTGTGGGTCATAGATCAATTTTTATATCTGGGTCCATTGGATGCACACAAATATTACCCCGAAATCCAGGAAAAAGCCTGCGCACGTGGAAAAGATGGCATATCACTCCTTACCATTTGGGTAAATGGCCGTTTTCAGTCTAGAACGGGTTGAACAAACTACTAAGAGTCAAACATTTAAAAATAAAAATAAAAAAGAGAAGATGAAACGGTAGATGAAGGTCAAGTTCCAGATCATGGGGTGAGGTCGAACATTGCTCAATTTCGCTTAAGCAAGCAAACTCGAGCTGATTTTGTGACGCCCTAGAGTCCCACATCGACTATCAAAAAGAAAGTGAATGGAATTATATGCTAAGCTTACAACTATTACCTTGCATGAGGCCTTTTGGTAGGTTGAAGCCGATCAGAAATAAAACCGTGAGGCCCAATATCATGCATGCATATAGGGTGAGGCTTAACAAGCGCATTGCCCTCTGAATAGTACATACCTTGAGCTTAGCTCGTGAGTCAATCAAGCTTAGCAATTATGTTGAAATTGTGGTTACTATTTGGTTTATGTGGGTGATAACCATCATGTTCTTCTTTTCTCTTTTTTTCTTCTTTATTATTTTTTGTGATTTGGCACTTTTCGAAGTGGGAGGAAAACTTTGCAACAGGCTTCTGAATTCGTGTTCTTGAAACTGATATCACTCTCAACCTTAACTTCAATGCATGAGTGATGAGTCTCTGCAAAACAAAAAAAAAAAAAAACTTTTATGCATGAGTAGCAATTCACTAAAGTCATTCTTTTATGAACCGTTACTACTCTTTTGGCAGAGGCCAAATTTGAGCAACTCAAATTGAACACCCTCTTTGAGTACTTGATCTTTTCAAATTTAACTCAAATGGGAGTTGCTTTTGGTTTTATCTTAAGATAAAGTTTTCAAAATATTTTATTCTGTAAGGTTTTCTAGAAAATCTAAAGTTAATATTAGAAAAAGAGAGTGAAAAATAAACCAATATATCAGCCTTACTGTCAAGGTTTAAGCCCTAACTGATATGGGTATGACACTTTGTTTAAGAATACGGATCACTCCCACTCAGGGGTGTTCATGTGCTGGCCCAGGCTAAGGCATATTAGGCCTAGCTAAACTTTAAAAACATAGGCCTAGATCCAGCCCAAGTTTGGTACGTGCGATAAATGTAAGGCCCAAGACTGCCATTTAGTCAATTGGTCTAGGCCGATTCAGACTTTGTCAATTGGTTGGGCTTTCTAACAACTGTTTAAAATAAATTATCACTAAATTAGAAGCCCCTTCGTGTCGCACCGGCCTTTGAGGGTAAATTATCTTTTAATCGGGCTGAAAATGTAGATGTGAAAAATAAATGGCCAAGATTATATATCCAACGGCATATCAAACATATATATATATATATATATATCAATTTCTAAACGATCAAATCCCGCCAATAATATAAAATTTACAAGTAGGGCTGTAAAAGGGCCAGGCCTAGGCCGGCCGGGCAATGGTAAGGCCTAACCTTATCCTGATTATGTGGGCTGGGCCTAGGTCGAGTCAAAGCCCTTAGAGTCCTTGGCTGGCCTATATTACTAAAGCCTTTACCGTACTCTCAAGGGCTAGAGCCGGCTAGGGTCGGTCAGAGCTGAAAGTAATGATTTTTTTAATACGTAATATCTTTTTCTATACCACAACGCTAAGCCTCTTTTATCCAAGCGAAGGACTGATGCGATGAAGAATTCAATCTTTTTGTGACACTTTTAAAAGAATGCACGGAACAAGTTACTTTATCATCATATAAAAACATTAATTAGGATTAAATGAAATAAAATACCTTGACATGAAATTAGGAGATGAAAGTAACTATTAAATACCCTAAATAAAATTGTGAGAAAGAACATGAATGCAGAATTCATGAAAATGTGGGATTTATTCGCTGAAAACCCTCATGAGGCAAAACTCGTCCACTAGGGGAAACGTAGGGGTTTAACGGCTTGTTGCATAAGCTAAGTGCAGCCGCGATTCCTGCGAAAGTGAGTTAGGATCTTTATCATGTTTTTGCATATAGTCTAGTTTTTATTTATAGTTTTTGCTCGGAACTAGCAAAATGTAGGTTTGGGGGTGTAATGTGTGTTAAATATTGCATATTTTACCCCTCATTAGTCCGAATTTTATTAGCATCTCATATGCATATCATTTGCTTTACACAGAGATTTTATCATTCTATTACATTAACGGATTATTGGATTATCTTGTATAAATCCGATTATTTGTAGCGCATTTTTATGTAATTTCTCTTGTGTAGGTAGACCTCGCGACTACCCCAACCTTTCGGCTAATGTGCCCAGGCATCAAGAAGAGATCTTATTGAAGAAATCTTGGTGAAGTGTTGAAGAATTTCAAAATAAGAAGAGAAGACTTTAATGATAATAGAAGCCATTTTTTAACACAGATGAGTGGTTGGTGTATTAATTAGAGCTTTGGTTGACATGAAATAAGTTATGTGTTCAAATCCCAACAATTGTATATTATTTTTCCAATGAAAAGCATCCAAATCAAATTCAAGCAATCAATGTAATGGAAGCAATCATGAAATGAGCCAATCAAATGCCTTCAATGTTCCTATAATTAGAATGTATTGGTAGAGTGAGAAGAAATCCTTTGGCAAGTTAGTCTTTTTGTAATTTTATTTTTAGATTGTATTTATGAGCTTCTTTGTAACTAATCTAAAGAGAGTGTGTGCAATTGAAGATCATTAATGAAGTTTTGTAGTTCTTTCTTGATGTTTAGTGGCTAAAGCTCTTGAATTAGGCTCTCCTTTTGAAGCTAAGTAATGTGATTAGTTCATTTTACATGCATGTTTTAGTTTAAATTCCCTATTTGTGCATTGATTGATTTGTAGATTTTAGATCTAATTGTGCTAATCTTTCTCATTTCTCATGCTCAATCTCTACACCCAATGCTTGGATAATCTCAATTGATGCTTTATAGTTGGATTAAGTTCTCTCACATAGCATGCTCTAGAGCCCTTATCTTTGATCTTTTGTAACTTGATTTTGATGATTAATTGTTAGGGTAGTTAGGTTATGATTTAAAATCTTGGTTTTTTATTTTCTTTACTTTAATTTTCATTACTATATCATCCAATCCAATTGGCAAGAGATTGCTAATTGGAATGTAGATTTGGGAATTGAATTAGAACATGCATTGTTTGAATTAATTACTTACTTAGTAGATTTTAGATTGCCCTAATCTATTCTTTTTATTGTTGATAATTTAAATCTTTGTTTGATTTGTAATTTTCACTTTGAGATTGTTAGACCTACATTTCACATAACTTGTTTTAAAATCCTACATATTTCACACCACATCTTCACCTTAAATCTTCAATTTCTATCACCATTCATACACTAGTTTAGTCTTATTTTAGATTGTTAATTAGTCATTTATATTGCATAGTTTATTAGTTTTTTTTTTTTTTTTTTACTTCATTTGTCTATATTAGTTATATCTTAGTTCAATTCAATTTAAATTGGATTCATTTCTTTTTCCATTCTCTCCTCGTGGGATCGATAATCTGGACTCTTGAGTCTTTTACTACTTGACGACACCGTAGTCTTGTGGTTAAACGTTATACTTATAAGTGTCGATCATGGGACCTATCTTACCTTTGTGCTTTTGAGAAGGAAAAAAAAATAAGCCCTCACTTTGTGGGCTTTTGTGCAGCAGGTCGGATTAGCAGTTATATTTATATGGTCTCCCTTAAGGATATAAATGGGTCACCAATTCTCCGATTACCCGGAGGTTCCGACCCGTTAAAAACTGGGTCTGGGTCCTTATTTAAACCTCAATTTTCTAAAATCTCCTAAAACCATATTTTTTAAATATCATTCTCTACCTAGACCCGAACTCGGATTCAGACCCATCTCAAATATAGATCTGGTTCTGGTTCCAGAGCAAAACATAATCGATTCCTAAATGGTTTCGGGTCCGAATCCGGATCCGATTCCAGTTCCACTTAACGGTTTGGATCCGGACGAACCCACCCGTCTACAAACCACTCTCCCTACGTCCCCATCTTATCTCAACTGGAATAGATAAAAGATGGCACCAAACGTATAAAACTTGGAAACATTGACAAAGGGACAAAATTCATCAATACAGATTACAGAATATACTATCTAATAGATTCCCACACGTGGAAAACATTTAACCTCATGCCAATTACTTCCGATGAGATAGAATATTCACATCTATTTTAGAGCATTAGATCGATAGGGACCCCACTTTCTGCATCCACACCGTTCCATCAATCTTCATCCAATATCTGCAGCTAACTAAGTAACCTAATATTGGATTGAACGGTACAGATGCAATGGGGGTGGGCCGTTGTAGCAAAAATGAAAGAACTACCGGTGGGCCCAGGCGTGTTCATTCAGGTTGAAATGAAACTTCCAAAGATTAGTCTTTCGCTTAGACACTTATGCGATCACATTAGATGAATCACTTTGCATAACAATTTTAATCAAATGTAGATTCGGTTATAGAGAAGGTTAAGATGTAAAAAATCAAAGAGAATAAAATATAGAAGATTATGATATTACGTAGTGGCCCTTCTAAGGAAAGTTTCTTAGGGCTGCCTAGTCAGTTCATCTTAAGAGGGGCTATGAATTTCCTACAAGTGGGCTAGAAATAAAAGATTACCCTCTCCTATAAAGAGAAATTAGTGTAAAGCAAAATCATCTCTAAATATGCATCCAAATCCCAAGTATTACTTAGTTTTGATCCCTACTCAACCTGCTTACAACCCAAAACTAAACTAGTCTCACCACGCGATCAAATTGACTGCAAATTGGGATGTCTGAATTCAGACCCAACCCAAAAGTAAATGAGACCACACCACAGTCACACAAATCCTGTATTACCATCTGGCAGCAGCCTAGAGAATAACGTCGGCCCATCGAATAGTCCAACCAACATGAGCATGACTTGATTACCACGTGTGAAATAAACCTTTACCGACTGTAGACCAGACACCCCCTCAATTTCTAATCTGAATTCCAACCCTATAAAAAGCCCAATGCCCTTCATTTCCTCCTCCATTACCACCTTCCTTAGTCCAAACATCCACAACATAAGTATCTAAAAGAAGAAGCTGACCATGTCATCGTCTGCATCTTCAACCCAAATCCAACCAGCGGACGACCACGACGCAATGACTAAACTCCCAATCCGACAAATACCCGGCGGGTATGGCATCCCCTTCATCGGCGCCATCAAAGACCGCCTAGACTACTACTACAATCAGGGCAGAGACAACTACTTCCGGACCCGAATGACAAAATTCGG
The DNA here is from genome assembly GCA_028538565.1 of Umbellularia californica. Lineage (NCBI taxonomy): Eukaryota > Viridiplantae > Streptophyta > Magnoliopsida > Laurales > Lauraceae > Umbellularia > Umbellularia californica. Next base: position 20,890,365 of record JAPQWN010000003.1, read on the forward strand.
GTCCACTGTTTTCCGAGCCAACATGCCGCCGGGCCCATTCATGGCCCGCAACCCCAGGGTTGTCGTCCTCCTGGATGCTGCCAGCTTCCCGGTCCTCTTCGACGTCTCCAAGGTCGAGAAGAGAGACGTCTTCACCGGCACCTACATGCCCTCCACCTCCCTCAGCGGCGGGTACCGGGCCCTTCCCTACCTGGACCCCTCCGAGCCCAAACACGCCCTCCTCAAGCAGCTCCTCTTCTTTCTCCTCTCGACCCGAAAACAGGCTTTCATACCCGAATTCCACACCTCGTTCACCACCGTCTTCGACACCCTCGAATCCGACATCGCCAAAGACGGGAAATCCGATTTCAATTCGCGCAGCGACACCGGATCCTTCTCTTATCTTTCCCGGGCCTACTTCGGCGTCAACCCGTCGGATACCGGGCTCGGATCCGACGGGCCCACTATCGCTTCCAAGTGGCTCCTCTTCCAGCTCCACCCCTTAGTGACTCTCGGCAAACTCCCCCATATCTTGGAAGATCTCCTCCTCCACACCTTCCATTTCCCTCCATTCCTCGTCAAATCCGACTACCAGAAGCTCTACAACTTCTTCTACTCTGCCTCCTCTTCAATTCTCGACGAAGCAGAGAAGATGGGTCTGGAGAGAGAAGAAGCATGCCACAACATCCTCTTCGCTACATGCTTCAACAGCTTTGGTGGGATGAAGGTCTTCTTCCCAGCTCTCATGAAGTACGTTGCCCAGGCAGGAGAGAAGTTGCACCGTCAGCTTGCCGACGAGATCCGATCCAAAGTAAAATCCAACGGCGGGGAGGTAACGCTGTCGGCAATTGAGAAGATGCCGCTGACCAAGTCGGTAGTCTACGAGGCGCTGCGCATTGAGCCGCCAGTGATGTTCCAGTATGGGAAGGCGAAGAAGGACCTGATCATTGAGACCCATGAGGCTGCCTTTGAAGTGAAGGAAGGTGAGATGTTATTCGGGTTTCAGCCCTTTGCGACCAAGGACCCGAAGATCTTTGAAAATGCAGAGGAATACATACCAGACAGGTTTTTGGGTGAGGGAGAGAAGCTGTTGAAGTACGTGCTTTGGTCTAATGGGCCTGAGAATGAGAGTCCTACGGTGGCGAACAAGCAGTGTCCGGGGAAGGACTTAGTGGTGTTGATAGGGAGGCTGTTGTTGGTGGAGTTCTTTCTCCGTTACGATACGTTTACTGGCGAGGCCAGCACGCTGTTGTTGGGCTCGTCCTTGACCGTTACGTCGCTCACGAAGGCCACTGCGAAATGATAGGGTTGGACTTTTTGGGGATTCGTCGCAGTTTACGGCTGGTAGTGGTCGTTGTTTAATAATTAGCGTTTGGTATCTTTGTTTGATTTGATTTTTGTGACAATTGTACTTGTTTGATTTGTAATCTTTGTAATGAAAAATAGAGGATTGAAATTGGTTGTTGACTTCAATGAGTTAGACAGGGCCGTCGCCGACAGCGGGTGCTAAAACAAAATTTGGTTAGGTTTGTAAACAATCTATAAACCTGTGTGAAAAAAATGTTCACCTCTTCGAACGTTGCCTGATTTATCGCAATCAAATTAATTATCAAAAAGAAGAAAAAGTTGTTTATTTTAAGGAAGACCAATTATTTCTGATGGGTGGAAGGCCCTATTTGCTTGTAATCCAAATGCATACAAAGTCATCTCATTAGTGGTTAAAAATGAAAATATATAGAATATTTTATATACAAAACTAACCATCAAACAATCTTACCTTTGATGAAAATTAAAACCAACCATCATGCTAGCTGTCCGAGTCCTAAGACGGTCAAGGTCTCATCTATATCTCAGCCTATGTATTTCACCCGTCATCCTCTTTAATAAATTCTTCTTTGTGTAGCTTATTTGACTCGAAATTCTTGTATATATAGTCTAAACATGAAGAGGATCCAAACTTCTTTGATATATTAAAGACTGTTTTAGTGAAATTGTAGGCTTAAAATCCAGAGAGTCCGAATTTGGTGAGGAAAAAACCCATGGTGACTGTGAGTGGACCATTCAGGGTCCGCTATGTCACCGAGGGCAGCCTGAGGAGGAATGCCAGTAGTGACATGGCAGACCTTAATGGCCGACTCAAGATAACCTTAAGGCCACTCAGAGGATCCTCATTCTAAAGTCCAAAATTCCACTCCTGCACACAGCCGCACCGCTTAGAAATGTATAAGGTAAAATGCTCAATGCAAGGAAATAAATATGAATAAAGTCACATGGTCCGTGGGTGAAGAATCTGACGATGTTCGTAATTTATGTTGAAGACAAATTTGCCACGCAACCAATGGACAGAAGGATAATTTTTTTAAGCAACTAGTGAATTAGGTGAATCAACACTGATTATTTATGAATTGACCATGGAGTTTTTTACTCATTCTTTGACATCACCTGAGCACCTACGATTTTGTCCGATTGCGGTATTGTGTACTTTGGTGTGATGCAATTGCATGCATGGTATCATTGTCCGGGAGAGAGGAGAGAGAGATTTTATTATAAAACTTATAGGAAGATAAGAGCAAAAGCTCCTATGTCCGTTTCAGCTCAGCTAAAACATGTGACTAATCTGGGCCGTCCACTTATGCCGGTCAAACTTTTGTTCCCCTCTTCATTAAAATGGCCTTTCAGCCTCGACAGTGGATCGCTATTTGGATTCATTGTGGAATCCGGAGCACATAGATTTGCAGCAGAACAGCATTATCACCTTTATAGAAAGAAAATCCAAAATGCCCATTGTACTGTATTGACTTGTTAATGTTAATCACTGGGCCAGCATGGAAAGTGCAGGAAGTAGTTAATCCCATGTCTTTTGAACTCCCTACCACTTGTGATTGGCATGCAACATATAAGCCCCTACTAATAGGTAGTTCTTTTAAAACTATTAGGGTAAGGATGCGACTGAGAGATGAGGAGCCCAGATCCTGTTAGCAAATGAATTCATCAATGGGATTGTACTTTGAAAACCAAACCAGGTGTGGAAAGCTTGAGACCATCCCAAGTTACACACTATCATGTCTATAACGATACGAAAAAGTAAGAATTATATTTAGATTGCATTTTTTTTTTTTTGTTTGTGACATTATCAATTTGATCATCAGGTTCAAGTGAAATTTTGCTTTTCGGCAAAACAAGATTGGAAGGTTATTTTGATTTTGTGGGTGGTCCTTAGCCCCTATTTGGCATCACTACTTTCTTCGTCTAACCGGGTATTATTGTTATATTTATTTATTTGACAGCAGCCCCCTTTTTTATACGTGTAGCAATTTCCCAACGAATATCTCTCATGTCCAAACCTTTTAAATCACCTTGCATTCTTTCACATGATACTTTTCCTCTTAAGTCTTTTAGTTGGTTTCTCTCTTAGAGAGAATAGAAAATGATCATGTTCCAAAATATGATTGGTCTAATCCTTTTGGAAATCCCTTCTTAGTTGCAGTACTCTTTTATGAAGAATGATATGAATAGAAATAGTATTGATCGAGTTCTTTACTTTCCATTTATGACGGCCTGCATGTGGCCCTTTTAAACAAAGCACGTTTTTATCATTGATAGGATAAGTAAGGGCTACAAATGAGAATTTGGCCTAACTAAGATTTTACCTCCTCAAGTCAAGGCTGAAATGATCAAATTACCACTTTCCAATTTAGAAAGTCCATTCCTTGTTAATTAAGATTTTTTTTTTCAAATTGATAAATTAAAGAATTCATTACCTTATCCACGAAGAAACTGCCTTTTGTTGTTGGGACTTAGAAGATTGTATCATTACCTACTTTTCTGAATTTGAAGCCCTTCTGAAAACTATGGTTTTTCCTTTTTTAAGGTATGTTGAGAGATTATTTGGACTCTGATTTCTATTTATTTGTTGTTGTTGTTGTTTTTTTTTTTTTTTTTTGAACAGTAATAAATATTTCATTAAAAGAAGGAAGCAAAGAATACATCAAAACTTAAAAAAAAAAAAAGAGTTGGAAGGTGCAAAAGAGAAGCACCAGCCATAACTCCAATTACAAGATGACATCCACTCAAGGGATTAACCTATACACCCCTTGCTTTACTAGCACATCCGTCATTGAGTTGGTGGATCTAATCTCATGACGGAAGGAGACATTAATGAGAGCTGAAATCTCCCTAATTTCATTGAAGAGGAATTGAAATTTCCATGGCTTTCGGTTAGATACCCACCCAATCGCATTTGAAATATCACTTTCTAACACAAAGGCACCACTATATCTTGTTGAGAACAATCTAAGACCTTTCAAAATTGCTAGCACTTTCGTTTCATAAGAGTCGCACATACCAACATACTTAGAGAACATAAGAATGACATCACCCTTGCTATTGTGAAGCACTTCTCCAATCCCCACTGGGCTAGGCTTACCCCTTGAAGCACCATCCACATTAAAGTTTAAAACTCAATAAAGAGGGGGACTCCAAGGAATAGATCTCATCTCCTTATGCGGGCAACATCCCATGCAAGCTCCTCAATTCGAAAGAATATCTTCAAAAGAAAACTCGAAGAACTCCTTCCTAATCAAAGTCCATTTAGCAATTTTGAAAGCAATTTTAGATATCAAAACTTCTAATGAGGAAAAAGAGCTCCTAAATATCCTTATTTATTTGTTGTGACTTATGAGGCTGACAATTCTTTTTGGGGACTCATTCTCTACTATCAGATTTAACTGTATAAGACTTTTTTTTTTTTCATAATTGATGGATCTGAGAGCGGGATCAACTTTTTATTGAATAATGTCATACTGTCATTGGTTTTTATCCAGTAGGGTTGCTAATTAGGAGGATTCAAACTCTGTCATAAATTGCTTTTGCTAAATTGTATGGCTAAGATCCAAATCACTATGAACGAAGGTTCCTCGGTTTACTTGTTCTGAACCAAATTACACTGCCACACAAGTTGCGCCAACTGTGCGGTGCATTAAATGCAGAATAGTGAATGAAACAATAATGGAGTCGCGTGATCCATTTAATTTCAATCGACTCCGATTGATTTTGACGCTCCCTAAATAATTGTCTTCAAAATGTCTTCTCTAGTTCTCAATCTCAACACATTAATTATAATTTAAAATCCCCAACCCCCCACCAACCCTAAAAAAGACGAATTCTAATTATGAAATCAAACCAATTCAATTTCAATCGACATCAATTGATTTTAATGCTCCATAAATAATTGACACCTAAAATATCTTCTCACAACCTCAACCTCCCCCACATTAATTGTAATTTAAAATCTTGACTTGTGGCATGTCTCTTCAAGGCGATTCGTGGCATGTCCCCAACCCACCCACACTAATTATAATCTAATTAAAATTAAGTTAATTGATATTCATGGTACGTTAATAAAGACAAAATGATTGATGTTAGTTTCATAACTCTTCAAAACGATTATCAAATTTTCCTCTCTCTCTCTCTCTCTCTCTCTCTCTCTCTCTCTCTCTCTCTACCATCCTCTCAAACGTTTTTCCCTCCTTATTACTACCAAACTCGCCCCCAATGGAAAAATATAATGTTTTAAATTTACTATAAAAATTTCCTTCTCAATATAAGAGATATAATATCATATTTTTAATTTCATTTAAATTTTTAAGTTTTTTACAACTTTTTATATATTGTGAATTATATAGCAAGGGCGTATTTTGCTAGTTAGAAGTATGATAATGCAAGTGGTAGCATTTTCCAAGAAAGGGAAAGGAAGTGATTATTATAAGAGATACTTAGCAAAAGGTCCCTCATATAGGACTTGTAAGGCCTCCGATCCATCAACATTTCCTCTAAAGCCTGTAATCCATGCAGCTTGGACATATTTATGACTGATTTGCCCTTTTAACTGATTATGCATAAAGTTTTAAATTTTAAACTTTTAAATCTTCTATTCTCCCTCTTCTTCTTCTTCAAACCAGACATGGACATTGACGGTTTGGATCTCAACAGTTGAGATCGATCTCTGATTTTTTTTTTCAGAGAACGAGATTGAGGTTTTTCAGAGAAGTAGCATCGCCAAACGCTGCTGCTTCTTTAGCCCACACGCCGTTGCCAAAGAGGAAGAAGAAGACCCCTGCAAAGAATAAGAAGAAGAAGAAAAAAAAACAGAGAGAAGACCCCTGCAGAGAAGAAGAAGAAGATCCTGGCAACGAAGAAAAAGAAGAAGACTTGTAGAACACGAAACGAAGAAGAAGACGGTCTTCTACACCATCGCTGGATTTCCTGCATCACCGTCGTTCCTGCGTGTCGCCGGAGAAAGGGGATCGCCACCGGATGCCGCATCAGGCCATCACCGGAATCAAGGAAGAAGGCGAATGGAAGATGGCTTTTGTGTTTCTGATTCCAGAACGAAGAAGAAGAAGAAAGTGGGCCTAGGCTTTGCAGCAGTTTCGGGTTAGTTCCAGGTCAGGTTCGACCTGACCCGTTCTAGAAGTCCACCCCCATTCCAGTCAAAGTTAAATTTATCTGAGTTTTGTATTTTTATCAAATTTATTTGTGTTTTGGACAAAATTTATCTAAGTTTTTGGCTATTTATCTGACTTCTGGAACAAATTTATCTGAGTTCTGAACAAATTTAGCTGAGTTCTGGACAAATCTATCTGAGTTTCTGGCTATTTATCCGACTTCTGGAACAAATTTATCTAAGTTCTCGACAAATTTATCTGAGTTCTAGAAAAATATATCCAAGTTTTAGGCTATTGATCAGAGTTCTGGAACAAATCTATCTAAGTTATGAACAAATCTATCTAAGTTTTTGGCAAATTTATTTGAGTTTTTGAAAAATATAGGTGAGTTTCTAACAAATTTATCTCCATTTTAAAAAAAATTAACTAAGTTTTTGAATGAATCTTTCTGTGTTTTTGGCAAATTTATTTGTATTTTCTTAGATAAATTTGTGTTTTTGAATTTTATTTGTGTCTTTTGAAATTTATTTGTATTTTTTGAAATAAATTTAACTGAGTTTTTGAAAAAAAGACTTGAGTTTTTTGCCACATTGTTCGCTAATTTGGAGAATTGGGTTATTTTAGTTTTGGCAAATGTATTTGCGTTTTTTTAAAATTTATTTGCGTTTTTTAACTTTATTTACGTCTTTTGAAATTTATTTATATTTTTTTAAATTTATTTGGATCTTTTGAAATTTATTTGGATCTTTTGAAATTGATTTTCATCTTTTGAAATTTATTTATATTTTTTGAAATTTATTTGTGTCTTTTTAAATTTATTTGCGTTCTTTTGAAATTTATTGTTTTTTTCAAATTTATTGCGTTTTTTGAAATTTATTTGTATTTTTTGAAATTTATTTGCGTTATTTTGAAATTTATTTGTATGTTTTTAGAATTTATTTGAAAATCTCATTAATGACATTCCATTAATCGTGGCCCATTAAGTGGTAGTTGACTATTATTAATGGGATATCCCACCAATCATAATATATGATTTAAATAAATGGTAAAATAGACATATTAGGTATGAAAATATGTTAGAGGACCTTCGGCTACATGACTTTTTTTTATGGACTGTTTGTAACAAAATCATACTTTAAGGGATCTCTCTCCGAATGCCCCTTATTATAAACCTTCAAAACTTACAGAAAGGTTAAGAGCAAGAGGTCATCAATCCATTGCTCCACATCAAAAGGAATGATTATTGATTAATCATTTAATCTGGACCATATCCATCAAAGGTGGACAGACCTATATAGTTGACTTTTGCATTGAGAGTGCAGATTCTCTATGCTAGGCCATTGAGATTCTTTGATCTTAAAAAACTGTTATAAACGATATTGATCCATCATTACGCACTACATTTGAAATCCAAAATGCTGAAAAAATAAATAAAAAATAAAAAAATCATTTTCTCACCTTGAGCTGTGATTACACCCACCCTTAGATTGATGACATGAAGAATATGTGATTAAAATCTAAATAGCAAACAATTGGAAGCTTGCTACAATGAAAATGTATCAACAGCAATCAAAGTTGTATAGAATAATCAAAGTGGAGTTCAACTCTCCGTGAGGTGGGGATTCAACCTTCATGGACCTGGCCTTAGGATAAAATATAACAAGCCCTTTGAAGACTTCACTTAGTTTTTACTATAGTTATTTTTCAGACAATTTTGATTTTCTCTAAGGCAGTCCATTGCTTCAAGCATAAGTAATTCTTCAAAGAAAAGCAATTAGATGGGGAATTGGGCCATCTTGGATTGAGCCAAATCTTGTCCAAACCATGATCATTTACCGGAGCTAATTCTCAAATCCGGACTTACACCACTGGCCTGATGTAGCCAATTAATTTTTTGTTGTTGAAAATATGTTAGGCTGGTAAATCTAGTCATGATGTCTTCATGGATAAGCAATCCCAACCCAAGATTTTGTTTAGGTAGAACCAAAACTTCAATCATTAGCAATTCTTCAAAGACAGGCCATTAGAGTGGCTATTGAGCCAAGTTGCATTGAGCCAAATCTTGTCCAAGCCATGCCTTCTTAGTCACCAGAGCCTGTATTCAATGTTCAGTATGTTGACGAAATGGTGGTGTGGTGGCATTCAACTCCAGACTTGGTAAAGCAATTTGTATTTAATGATGCTATGATGGCCATTAGATAGGCCGTTCGTTTGGCTTGTGGGGCCCATTGGGCCCTTGATTAATCTTACCCATTTACATTCATTAGCCGTGGTGGAGTTAAGATCACTGATGCATTTGCATGATTAGTGTTGCAACACCAGTAAATATTAAGCCATGTATATTCCAGCTGCAGAAATCGTCGATATTTTGATCTTATTGCAATATCATTTTAAAACTTTCGTATCAAGATAAATCAATTTCTAGTTGCGAGCTTAAAATCGAATTTGTTTTCCCGATGACATCAAAGAAAGGGTCCCACATCGGTGGGCAGTGTGTGTTGGTGGTTTTAGAGGCTCCACTGAGCACCTAAAGGTTATCTAGGCTTTTGGGTGTCTTCAGATGGGTTCATAGTCTCCCCACTAGGTCACTAACTAAAAAAAAAATCAAAGAAAGGACTAATATAATATTGCATAGGCCAATCCACTGGTAGGTCAGTGGACCAGTGGGGCACCTCTTTTCCACAAAAGCAATAAGGGATTGCTCTCCAATCGTCATAGTGAAGGTGTGGGGCTTTAATTGGGTAGTGTGTGCGTGGTTGTAGGGGTGTTCATATGCCAGGTTGGGCCGGGCTAAGGCATCCAGGCAAAGCCCAACTTTTGAAACATAGGCCAACATCCAGCCCAAGACCGACTGGGCCATGAGTGCCTGGCCCGCCTCAAAGAAGAAAGGCCCAAGCCTGGACCACCTAGTTAATCTGGCCCTAGCCTAATTAAAAGACTGAATGCCCTAGCCGTGTTTATTGTGCTCGGCTTTGTTTTGTATTGCCTTTTTTTTTGGAATTGCTTCTGGTCGAGCAAAGTCTCTTTCCTACATGGTCTGCTTGAGGTGTGGAAGGAAAGAGGAAGGTGGGTCATGGGTGAGTTGTGTGTCCTAGAAATTGGAATAGAATCTTCTTAGAGTCTTGACAACCATAAGTGTATGAGAGATAGTGGCCTTATGTATATGATCCATGGATGAGATGATAAACAGGTCAGGTGAGGCCCACCTTTAACACCATCATCTTTCCCATGTTTGTCACTGAGTCACAACCTCACTGGTTCAGTTTCAATCAGAGGCCATGAGTATTTTTAAGAGTCTTCGTTTTTACAGACGGAATGCCCTTATTATCCCTCTTATTTGGGCCAGGTCAGACTTCGAGCTCTCTACAACTTAGCCCAAGTCAGGCCCAAGTACTGAAATCTAAGGCCCAAAGAAGGATGGGCCTTAGTTGGGCTCGGGTGCCCATACATGGGTTTGAATACTTGCTAAAGGTGAGCACCGTGCGCCTAATTACTTAGTAGGGCCCACCTGGTGATCCATCCGCGTGAACAATAAGATAGGGATCACCCTGTTTGTCACCGATTCCAAATTTGGCACTCATCCCGTGGGCTAGACTATTGGATCAACTTTGTAATCGTTTTGGATGGTGAAAACTTGTTCACCGTCGATCCAGTTGTTGGGATAATAATTCGAACTTTTGCCACCATATACAGTTAGGTGGGCAGAGATCTTTAGATAACCTCTAGCCCCTTTCCCAGGTGGGCCCCACAAGAAACGGTGCTCACCTTATCATGAGCACCGATGCTTAGGTTTTGGGGGACTATATATATATATATATATATATATATAAGCCTATTAAGTTTTATGTTATCTAGAGTGCTTATTTCACGTGTATTTTATTTTTCCTCAGTATTCAAATTAATTATTACATATATTTTACATTTCTTATTATTTTTAATTAAAAATTTTAGTTTTAACGATATTTTTAATATTATTCCAAGCATAGTGCAATTGTTATATTTATCTCAGTGCTCTACCCACCAAAATTATTCCTATCAATATTTGGAACATTGTGCAAACATGCACTCTTTCACACGATGGAGACATTTTGGGCACTTTTGTGATAGGTGAGGACTCCCTGAGGAACCTGTAGATGTGCGGATTCCTTATTCAGATTTGTATAGCCGTGGATTTGACATCAATAGCAGTGCGTACGATTGGTATTGATGTCTAAGTCCACAAAACTAGGATTTATAAATCCCATGAGGCGAGATCAAACCTAAGAACCTTCAAAATGAAGATTTCCACTTACCCAAACTCTCAAGGTCTACAATTGTCAAATGTTGGAATTTTCAAATTCTCAGGGAATATCGGTGAGAAATATCCAATAATTTGATTGCCAAATATGACCTTTGTACTTTATTTGTTTCCATTCACATAGGGTTAGGTCCAACTAGACCCATAATGAACTCAATTATACATAGTTGGATCAAAATACTAACATGAGGAAATACTAACATGAGGACCCGAATCAGTTTTTTTTTTTTTTTTTTCAGTTAGACCTGTCTTGAGTCCATGGCTATGATATGAATAACATATAAATATTAGAAATTATACTAAAATAATACAGCTTTAGAAATCTGTTCTAAGTTGGGCCCAAATCCTAGTACTTGGGTAAGCTGGATCTTAAACCCTGTATATGGACGTGACCCAACCATTAGAAATAAAGCTGCACAAAACCTACTTGGAAGTAAAACTTTGGATTAAAGTCATAAGAGTGTGACACCCAAAAACATCCTAAATGGTCTTTTATTTGGAGCGTTTGGCCGTAAGTCCCTCAACATTATATTTTATTGCAAAAGGTCAACGTTATTTATCCACCAAGGCAAAGGTCTCTTTTCAAGTTCTTAACTGTTAAAAAGTCTAAAATGCCCCCCCCCCCCCCCCCCTAACATCCTCTCCGCGTTATTAAAAAATGCTGAAAATCGGCCTATAAATTTCGTGAAGACAAAACGTCTCGTCAAATATTACAGATTTCGGAGAAAGGGAAAAGTAATTCAACAAAGCAGATATCATCATATTGCACTTCTTCTTCTTATTCTTTTCCTTTTTCTTCTTCTTCTTCTTCTTTATTGTCTGACTCATTTTATTATTTGTCCAAGTCATGCTCTTCTTCATCTAATTCATTTTCTCTCAATCCAAACAAGAAGTATGTTGAATATTACAACATTTGCAAATAGTGATTTTCTTCAAATCCTAGCAAACTGTATATCATAGGAAATGTAGATAACTACATATCAAACTCTAAAAATTAAAATCATGTCTAGGTCGGACAAAGTCATATAAATTTATCTGAGTTTTTTTCAAAACTCAGATAAATTTACTTCAAACTCAAATAAATTTCTCAAAAACTCAGATAAATTTCGCAGTAACTAAGGTAAATTTCATTAAAACTCAGATAAGTGGCGGTCTCCAGGCAGAGACTGCCCACTTTCTCCGGCAACGGTGCAAAACTAGAAATTTTCTCAGATCTTCACTACCTCTGCCTCCACTCTGATTTTTTCTACAACTTCCCCGATCGTCTTCTCCGCAAACTCAGATTTGCGTCTTCCTCGTCGGAGACCGTACGCCGTAACAGAGCCCCAGACCTCCTCTGTTCTGGTTCTACAGTAGTAATCAAGAGACGACAATGTGTTGTCTTTCTCTTTGCCGGTGAGAGAAATGAGAGAGAACTTTATCCTAAAATTGAGGGAGTATGGAAGATTCGAGAATTTAAAATTTAAAATATATGCCTAAACGGTTGAATAGGCAAATTAGTCACGAAAATATATGATATGGCATGCTAAGGGACCTCCGCCTTAAACGATAGTACCGTGTACTAGAGACTTTATAACCCAATACTCAGGGATCTCTCCCTAATTTACCCCTTTTATTTCCTATGATTGACTCAGTGCCAGTGCTCCACTCAATTAGGGATCCAGAGAACTAATTGATACCACCAGCCCATGTACTAGCAAGGTCATCATTATATCTAAGTTTAATTTGATAAGCTTTTTGAAGCCTTAAGCTGTTAGAAGAAAACGTATTCTCTCCTCTACTCTAGCAAATTTTACAGGAAAATGATGGGGACTCTAGTTGAAGCAGGATGCGGCCTTCAAAACATACTTTCTGTACTCTCACGGGATGCAGTGCAGTGTAAAGCAAAGTGCAGAAGGTGACTGTATTGCTTATTACCTCTTCCCTGAAACATATTTAAGAATCGGTTTTGACAGTACTGCTTCAGGCAACAGACTTGTAAAATTCGGGCCACCTCTCCTCACCGTATTCAAACTTGTTTTACGGACTGACATTCACGTTATCTATCTCTACATGCAGAACACAGAGAGAATCAGTGGCAAGTAGAACAAAATTACAGATCATAGGTATCTGGGCTGAATGATTCTTCAGACATCGACTGTAGATGATCCACAATTCCAAGTAAGAGAAACAAATAGCTGGGGCCCAGTGTTTAGATAGTCCAAAGAATTGATCCAATATTACTGGATGCATGATTTAATCTCATTAGAGAGGATTTTTCTACCCTCAAATGAATAGGTGGGGTCCATTGTTCGATAGTCAAGATTTTAATGGGGTATTGACAAACTTGCTGAGGAAGAATAGCACCAAGTCACTTAAATGACATTAAAAGGGTTAAGACATAGATTAGGGGTACACTAAGGGCTTGTTTGGCATCTCTACTCTTTTTTTTATAGATCCATTTAAAATAAAGTCATTAAAAAAAGAGCCATAAAAAAAAAGAGGCTAGAATAAAAAAAACGCGTTTGATAACTCACGAATCTATTTTAAATACTTTGCCTTTATATTTTAAGACCCAAAAGCTCTATTTATCATCTGCCCATTTTTGGAGCATTTGGATTTTAGAGGATTTGCCTCTAAATGTCTAAAGCGGACAGAGTCTATAATCTTGTGCCAAACGCTCTAATTGTTTAAACCTCTGTCCAATTTAGACATTTAGAGAAATAGAGACATGAAATAGAGATGCCAAACATAGGCTAAATACTAAACCTAACAATTGATCCTTGCTATTGGTCCTAACCCTCAACATCAAATTCATTTTTATGACGATAACCCCATTCAAAAAAAAAAAAAAAAAAAAAAAGACAGAAAAAAGTGCGTGTGTGAAGCATTTAGATTGTGCATATGTGCATTGGATTGATCTTAATTCTCAATGGTTTTTTTTTTTTCTTTTTAAAATGTTATTTTATGCAATGTTTTTCTATACTACAACTGACTTTAAACCTGTTGCTGACCCTCCTTTATATGAACTAAGGACTGGCGCAATCCAAATTAAATCATATATATGCTTTGATGTTCTTTGTTTGGGACATCATCAAGTGAGCACAAACCTTTTTTTAGCATCTGTGACCCTATGATCAATCTAATTTCATCACTTTTGAAATCCCAAACTTGATTTTTATTCAACTGCTATTCACCAAGGTAATCTTCTTCTAGCATTACTATGTACTGATTTTTTAAAATGTGATTGATATTAACAATCACTTAGGTTGTTACCTTTCAATTTGTGGACAAAAAGCGGGGCCCACATGAGTAAATTGGGGCATGATGGCTGACGGGGTAGCCCACAAGATATCAATCTATTATTTTGGTCAACGTAGGCATGTGCATCAACATGCACCATGTAAAATAAGATTCAGATAAAATCCTGAACTAGTCTATAATATTGTATTTTCTTATGAGTCTTCAATTTTCTATAATATTCTATTTTTTTATGAGTCTTCAATCTTGATGATATTTTTGGGAAAAAATCATGACAAGATATTTGCCTTAATGATTGTGATTTTTAATAGATGGGGTCTATTGTAGTGTTCCACTCCATTTATATCACGATTTGTAAAAAGTTAAAGCTACACGCACAAAAAAGAAAAAAACTAGACTCCACCCTTTCTGCCTTGGCAAGCGTGCATGGTAGCGCATCAGTTACATGGGAAGTTTCCCTCCTCCTCTTTAGCTGCATGCTGTTGTTGCGAGTTTTTCTTTTTTCAATAATACTGTCATTTTCTTATTAATTATGAAACTTATTATTTTTGTTGATCAAATTCATATATTATATATTCGTTTGAGTGTAGATTTATTATAAAATGGTTGTCATAGAAAATTAATGACTATATAGAAAATCATATAAAATAGTTATTTTAAAAGTTTGATCATCTATGATTAAAGTACAATACATAAGTATGAAAATAATAACTACAGTATTTATAGGGGTCAATATTCTAAAATATAGTTATTTTTATAAATACCTCGTAGATAAATTCCAACTCATGGTCAATGTTCTAAAGTGGGGCCGGGTCCTTTTCTCATTAACTAATTTTAAGTTTTTGTTGATAACTATTAATAAAAAAATATTTTGTGGTGTAGTGGTAGGGTTACTCCTTTGAAATTCATATTGTCCTGAGTTCGAGTCTCTGCACAAACTAGTGCTTTATCTCTGGCCCGTCCTAATTTACCTCGATCCGACCCATTTGCTAGGATCAAACTAAATTAAATTGGTAAATTGGATGAGTTCAATTTGAAACCACTTCGCTTCATATATATAATAGTAATAAATTCAATGTTACTTCTCAATCTAATATTCCGTTCTTAATCTAAGTGAGGCCGGCCCCGGTTTTGACATGGAGGAAAAAGTTACTAGACCTAAGCTATAGGAGAAAACCTCTTAAATAAAATATTTACAGTAATATTAAAAAATAAAAAGAAAAAAAAAATCTTGAGTCAGGAAGGAAGCTTTGGGTTCCAAGAGTTTTTATTGAAAAAAAAATATAAACTAAGTAGATTTAATCAAATTTGCCAGAGAAAGAGATTTTATGACAGCTAGGAAATTTTAAAGTTACATTGGATCTATCTCATTACACAAATTTCTTTCAAAGCAGTCAACAACATTTGTGACAATGGTTGTAATAAGAACAAAACGATCAATTTGAATGTCAGCAACAAAAGAAAGAAGTTAGCAAGATCCTTCATATCATAGAATAGTTATGGGATTCCATGAGAATAATAATCTATACTGCTGATTTAGATCTATGGGGGGGCACCATAACGAGCTACATGGTTGTGCAACAAGAGGTTCCTTGATATAAAATTCTATTAAGTATAATAATTAAGTGATTAAATAATAAAGAAATATGTTGTGCCATTTAAATGAGTCATTAAGTGATTAAATGATAATTTGTTTATTATATATTTTAAATAAAACTTTTGTAAAATTAAATAACAGAGAAAATATGGTGTCACTCAAGCCTTATTTGATTAATATATCTAATTTTGTATGGCCCACAAATGACAATGATAGATGGGTGGATAAAAGAGCAGTAGAGCACTAATGGCGGGCCCCCACTTGATCCAGCTTCTAAGAGGGTAGTGCTGTGTGCAAAAGAGAGTTGAATAATTCGGTTTGTACGAGGGCAATTTAGGAATATATGAGAAAAAAAATGAAAAAGAATACCTGCCAAAGATTACGGGGAAAGATCGTTTCAGTCTGCACATTTTGATGGTCACGTGGAACCATTCGCCTAAAATGTATATATAAAAGTGCTGTTGCTTTCTACAGGAAAAAAAAGGTTAAAGTACAAGAGAAGGCTATTAATTTTCTGAACCTGTGGCTTTAACTTCTATGATATGGATATCCTCCTTAGTGGATTGATAGAGAAATGTCATGAGTTAGGAAAATTTTCAAAAAGTACGGTGAGTAAATTCCAGGACCATTCAAACTACTACTTCCATATGCATGTAAACTATAAAGTACTGCCCCCTTAAAAAAAACCACACCTTTTATAGATTAGATCACTGTGATTTGGAGGTCGCCCGTGCAATCACTGATCCCTCTGTTGGGGTCCTTGGGGAAGTAAAGTAGTCTCTGGTTGGATAGAGATATGCGCATACAATAGACTAATAAATGACTTGCTTGCTCTGTAATTCTGATTTGTAATTTGTAATTGGTGGGTGGTTTTTTTTGTTTTTTTTTTTTTTTTTTATAACGCAGGGTTGCCAGTCCTTTGGGCCAGAATAATCCCTACGGGCTCCGGAGAGAAAGCCGGGTAAAATTCCCCTGTAGCCCCAGTTTGGTAGTGCAGTTTCGAACCCACAACCTCCAGGTGCAAACTGTGGTTTTAGGCCAACTGAGCTACTCCTAAGGGTTAATTGGTGGGTGGTTGCAAGGCAGTAAATGAATGATTCTGATTGGTAATTGGTGGGTGGTCGGAGGGAGATATGCATGCATCAGAATAGCCAGTAAATGACTCATTCAGATTTGTAATTGGTGGGTGGCAGCGAGGAGGGAAACGGATCCCCTATTTGTACCACTCGGGGGTGCCATGGGGAAAAGATGTCATCTTCTCCGAGTAAAATTTTTTTTCTTGTCCATGTGGCACCCCTTCATTGGTCCAAACAGTCTAGAAGGGAGAAATGCAAGCCATGTGCCAACCCCGGAAGTTGCTGACACCGACACGGATACCAAAAACGAAGAGACAATTATACAAAGATGCTATTTTTTTTCTTTTCCATGCATTGGGTGCGGGCCTACAAATATTTCATTTGGGTTTTGCAGGCGTCTGTTCCGTCTCTCCCACATATTTATCTTCTTCTCATTACCATTTTTGTGTGTGGGCCTACATTGGCAATGACAGAGATTAAATGAAACAATAGAGGGTGTCATCTATCTGCAGATTTTTTTTTAGTAAGATAATGGCTTAGATTAAATTAACCAATAAAGGATGTCATCCATTGCAGCGGGGTATGGAAACCAACAAACGAATCATACCACAAATCTTTATTTTAGTGGCCTTTAAAACTGTTATGTTCACGTAAATCTTAAAGTGTGAAAACTCAGTCTGAACCTTCATTTAAAGGTCACCAATGATAAAGATGACTAGCGAAAATGGAAGATTCAAATCAGATTGTGGTTGACTAACTACTATAAATCCATCATATTTCTGAGCATTTTGGGTCCGTTGATCTCTCTCTCTCTCTCTCTCTCTCTCTCTCTCTCAATTGGTCTCTGCAATGAATTTTAACCACAAACAGCCCACAAGTAAGGACTGTTGTTGATGGACCACACGACCTGTGTTGGACTGTATTGAAGATAACAACCCAAAATTTTGGGCTGTGGGGAAATGTGAAATACTTAGGGAAAACCTCATTCCATCAAACTCTTGATTATCACTATTTCTATCACCAATTGATGATTTGGGTATGGGAACCTATAATCATTGATGTTCTATGAATAGGTATATGAATGAATAAACTGTTTAAAATTACAACTAATTGATGAATTGACTATGGGAACCTGTAATTACTATGTTCTAAGTTGAGACCTGTGATCCATCCAGGTGAACAATAAGATAGAGACCACCCTGGTAGTCACCAATTCCAAGTTTGACACTCAACCAGTGGACTAAACTATTGGATCAACTGTGTACTCGTTTTGGATGGTGAAAACTTGTTCACCGTTGATCCAGTAGTTGGGTTAATAATTCGAGCTTTTGCCACCATATACAGTTAGGTGGGCAGAGATCTTTAGATACCCTCTAGACCCATTCCCAGGTGGGCCCCACAAGAAACGGTGCTTACCTTATCATGAGTACTGATGCTTAGGTTTTGGGGGACTATATATATATATATATATATAAGCCTATTAAGTTTTATGTTATCTAGAGTGCTTATTTCACGTGTATTTTATTTTTCCTCAGTATTCAAATTAATTATAACATAAATTTTACATTTTTTATTATTTTAAATTTAAATTTTTAGTTTTAACGATATTTTTAATATTATTCCAAGCATAGTGCAATTGTTATATTTATCTCAGTGCTCTACCCCACCGAAATTATTCCTATCAATATTTGGAACATTGTGCAAACGTGCACTCTGTCACACGATTGCGACATTTTGGGCACTTTTGCTGAGGAATCTGTAGATGTGCGGATTCCTTATTCAGATTTGTATAGCTGAGGATTTGACATCAATAGTCGTGTACGATTGGTATTGATGTCTAACTCCACAAAACTGTGGACTTATAAATCCCATGAGGGGAGATCAAACCTAAGAATCTTCAAAATGAAGAATTCCACTTACCCAAACTCTCAAGGTTTACAATTGCCAAATGTTGGAATTTTCAAATTCTCAGGGAATATCGATGAGAAATATCTAATAATTTGGTTGCCAAATGTGACCTTTGTGCTTTATTTGTTTCCATGCACATAGGGTTAGGTCCAACTAGACCCATGATGAACCCAATTATACATAGTTGGATCAAAATACTAACATGAGGACCCGAAACAGTTTTTTTTAGTTAAACCTGTCTTGAGTCCATGGCTATGATATGAATAACATATAAATATTAGAAATTATACTAAAATAATACAGCTTTAGAAATCTGTTCTAAGTTGGTCCCAAATCCTAGTAGTTGGGTAAGCTGGATCTTGAACCCTGTAAATGGACGTGACCCAACCATTAGAAATAAAGCTGCACAAAACCTACTTGGCAGTAAAACTTTGGATTAAAGTCATAAGAGTGTGACCCTCCCTACCATAAAGCTAGCACTGGTTATCATCCCATACACCTTGATCAACTCATAAATAACCCGGTCTTCTTCTCTGCACCTTGTTCAACCCTATACATACCTTAGTATTTTTATCTTTCACACCTGGATCAAACCACTGCAGAAGGCCATGCATCTTTCTCAACAACCCCTGTAATACTTGATAATGCTAGCATAATCATGTCATGGTCCCATAACCATTATTCTATCTTGAAGTGGGTTCACTTTCACATCAAAACCATTGCCCTGTTTTAAAGAACTTTGATTTGACTCATTCATTCTTTTTTAATCATGCATTAATTAGTCTATTTGTGGGAATAGCTTACATTCACATAAAATCCATCTATGGCTTGATGACTTGGCAAGTCCAATCGTTTGCTACTTCACGATTTACCACCTACCAATCCATTCTACTTCATTGGCCTGTTGAACACCAACCCTGTTGGCTTTTGCACTTGGACTGGCCACCTACCCTGTTGGCTTTTGCACTTGGACTGGTTCTGGGAGACTCACCTCTCACACTTTTGAATCCTTCTCTTTCTAAAACTCCTCTTAAAAAAAAATAAAAAAATAAACGCATCAATATTAATATATATAATCTGTATTTACTCGTAATACATTTCATTCCAATGATGAAGAATTTTATAAAAAAAAAAAGGATGCAGAAAGAAAGGGTCTCACTTTCAGATTGATCATGTGTTAATTAATTATCCATTCTCAATTTGATCAATCTGATGGTGCCAATACTGTCCCCAACTTCAGTTTTAGTGAGACTTAGCTCATTCCATATGGGGACATTGGACTTTTTTGCTGTTTGGATTGCATAAGTGGGCCCCACTCCTGGCCTCAGAGAATTATCTAAGAATGGACTCCACCTACTATAACCAAGGGTAGAGAGGACTTGACTTGGGGAGTGGTTAATTAGAGAATTATATTAGGATGGAATCCACCTCTATAACCAAGGGCAGAGTGGACTTGACCTGGGGAGTGGTTGGTTAGAAAAGTCTTCAAGAAAAATGCACCCCTCCAAACTAAAAACATATTGCCTATACATAGACATTCATCTGAACCTCCAAGTTCCCCATTCCCAGGAGCAGAGATGAGTAGTACAATTAGCTTGAGAGAGTCGACCATGGTGCGCCCTTCGGCACAGACCCCAGGTGGGAGCCTGTGGCTCTCTAACATGGACCTGGTGATGCCAAGGTTCCATGTCCCCTACATCTACTTCTACCGCCCCAGCACTGGATCTACAAATTTCTTTGATCCTAGTCCGCTTCTCCAGGCGCTGAGCAATGCACTTGTTTTCTTCTACCCCTTGGCCGGCAGATTGAAGAGAGGAGAAGATGGCTGCCTTGAAATCGACTGCAACGATGAGGGAGCGCTATTCATCGAAGCGGTCACGGATTCTGTGATTGATGATTTTGGTGACTTTGCACCCACCGTGCAACTCTTAAAACTGAGCCCTAAAGTCGATTACAGTAAAGGCATCTCTTCTTATCCTCTTCTCCTTGTCCAGGTATGTACGTATAATTAGAAATGCTCTTCTTTGCTTGTTTAGTATCATGTGACCAAGATTGGTGCACACAATTTAACTTGAAATAAGATAGATATGAGGAAACTTCGCTACAAACTATGTTGGATTTTTCATTGGGTCAAAATCTGACCTCTCAACTGTCATTCAAGTAGGTGGAATGAAATTTTCACATTAACTGAAATGATTATTTATTCGAAGTAAAGGTCCTATTCCTTTGCAACTTCAACTCTCAGAACTTCTTTGTTGTTCTAGAAGTAGGACATGTGAGGTGCCGCTTGTTTGAATGTGGGGGACCATCATGGTTTGCCCATAAAGCCTCAACTGCTTTTTAGAGTTAACCTCAATGATTTTCCTTAATCAGGCACATATATTGCACTAATATGGAGAGCCCTTTCCGTGGCTTTACTGGAGAAATCCAATCTCTAGAGCATTATATATATATATATATATATATATATATATGGATATTGATATCCATGGAGAGAAGGAGAGATCTAGAGAGAATCCCATCTAGTGGAGGTCACCAGCGTTTGTAAATCACCTACAGATTTCTTTAACAATTGGACACTTCCTAGAAGATCAAAGCCATGAAAATGTTGTTCAATATCTAAATGAAGGCAACAATTGGGCCAGTCATATATAACAGAGATTTCATTGATTCTCCCTTTCTTTTAAATATAGCTAGCAATTGATAGCCTCCAAAAGATTTACTATTTTGCATATGGCTATTTCTTAAAATCTTCTTGTACATGGTTATTGGCTAGTGGCCAGCAAGACAAAATATGAACAGATTTTCTGATTAAAACAGGTGACTTACTTCAAATGTGGAGGTGTCTCTCTGATGGTGCTTGTGAACCATAGCGTAGCCGATGGTACCGGGTCTTTCCACTTCATCAACACCTGGTCCGAACTCGCTCGTGGTCTATCCAACCCCTCCATTCTTCCTTCCATCGACCGCGCCCAACTCCAAGCCAACAACCCACCCACCCCCTTCTTCCACCACCAAGAATACCAGGCCCCTCCCACTCTCAACACCCCACCTCCCCAAACCAACAGCTCCAACTCAACTGCCGTCTCCATCTTCAACATCTCAGCCCACCAGCTCCATCTCCTAAAGTCCAAAACCAAAGAAGAATCTCATGGCATCACCTACACCACCTTTGAGACACTGGCAGCACACATTTGGCGGTGCGTCTGCAAGGCAAGAGACATTCCAGACAACCAAGAGACCAGGCTCTACATCCCCGTCAATGGTCGCAAGCGACTTCAGCCCGCGCTCCCACAGGGCTACTTTGGGAATGTGCTATTCACAGCTACGCCTGTTGCGGTCGTGGGTGACCTCATGCGGTCGGGTTCGCTCGCACATGCTGCTGGGATTATACACGGGGAGCTTGGACGGATGGACAATGAGTACCTGAGGTCGGCTGTGGATTACCTGGAGCAGGTGCGAACTAATATTGAAACTGCCATGTTTGGGTCAGAAACGTTTCGGTCTCCAAATCTGAGGATCACAAGCTGGTACAGAATGGCTATCCATGAGGCAGATTTCGGGTGGGGGAGGCCTGTGTTTACTGGGTCTGGAATAATACCTTATGAGGGCATGTGTCTTGTGATCCCCAATCCCATTGAGAGTGGCTCTGATGATGGTGGTGGTGGGGGCATCTCTCTGGCCATTTCTCTGCAACCGGATCACATGAACCGGTTTGGCGAGTTACTTTACGAATTTTAGATGGGCGCCAACAATGGGGAATTAGGAGGTGTCGATTCTTGTATGGTATTTTCTCTACTTGTGGGGTTGACAAACATCACAGTTGACAATATTGTATTTATGACGGAATTGCCAGCAACCGGTTTCAGCTCTCTTTGGTTCTTCCAACTACTATTTCTGTATTTCTGAATTTAGCTCCTTAGTGCACTGTTTATTTGAAGGTATTTCCAATCATAATTGAAGAGTGTGTGTGTGTGTGTGAATTTAAATCTTTAGAGCATTTTGAATTCTCCCTTTTTTGTTGGTAAGTGGAATTCTACTGATTTTTTTTTTTCTTTTTGGTAGAAATTGATTGATTGTTAGAAATGGTACACCAACCTCCTAAAAAGTCTTTCTCAAAATTCTAAGTTTGTAAATTTTGAACTGTACTTGAATATTTTGAAAACCACTACCAGGACAGCATTTAAGACGGTCATAATCCTCCCGGTCAAGAATTCTCAAAATTCCTCTAACCAATCTTTAGTAGAATTTCAGATGTCCGGAAATTCCTGAATTCCTTTGAGAAATTCCATGTTCATTCCGAATATGAGGATCACGAGCTGGCACCAGATGCCTATACACATGATGCCAATTTCTGCTGGGGGAGGCCCTGGGGCTAGGTCAGGGTCAACCCCTTTCGAGGGCATGTGTGTAGTGATCCCGAGGCCTCGTGAGAGTAGATCTGATGATGATGGGAGTGCGGCTGTGTTGGCTTCTCTCTGGCCATTTCACTGCAGTTCATCACATGAATCACTTTCGCAAATCACTCTACAAATTTTAAAATAACACCAACAATTGGACGGAACAATTCTTTTGTGGTATTTTATACTGGATGTGGTTGCCATTGTGGGTAAGGGCGTATTTAGAAACTCTGATCTATTCCGATTGAAATAGAATTGTTTCAATTAATATATTTTACAAATAAACTGTTTGGTATGATAATGCATATAGTATGTCCCATTTAATTGAAAAGAAAATGTTGACATATACGTTTATGTGCAAACTTGTCACTCGTCATATGCGCAAACTTGTATAGATTGCTTTGGACATTGACGCCGGATTGAATTCTCTCCAGAAAGAGGAAAATGACCTTAATGCAGATGCAATGAGAAATGAAAATATACTTTCCTAACTGTCTAAAGCACTCAAATATATTTTTAAATTAGTTTTAAATTAAATAGACCCTAATATCAGACTTAACAAATAGCACTTGCACATTTTGGAATGACATGCAGTAGCCCCAAATCTGAATAGTCTGCAACTCACCAGAAATTTGTGAGGCTCCTCAGAGGGGCCAACCTGTGAAAAATCTGAAGCCATGAAGGATTTAATCCTAAAATCACTTTTGATTGGATTATTCGATTATCACTAAATGAATCCTAACAAAGCAATATATAAGGGTTAATGTAGGCATTTTTAATTTAAAATCTTCACGTGGAGTCGATACAAAATTGAAAGAATGTTCCCTATCATCATATCATTGCACTACAAATCGCCCAGACGTGGTGGGGGGAGATTTTGACTCATGACCTATTCACAGAAGTGTTGCACAATATGCAAGCTCAATGCAGTGAACTTTTAACTGGGTATGTTCGGGGAGAGAGAGATGCCTGTAATTCAGGTTATCCATGCACGAGATCTGAAGCATACGCATGAAGCAAATGCCACTGTTAAAATCAACCTGTATCATAAGTACTGTCATTTACTGTATTACCATGAACTTGTTTCTAATCACTATCAATAAGTTTTTTATTCTTGCACGCACGTAAGCACCAACGCATAAAAAGAAGAAAAAATAAATAAAATAAAACTTTCTTTGTTCCAGTAACATAAAGCCTTTCATGAAGATTCTGTGCTGCATAGTGAAAGGAGATCATACCCGGCACTCCAGAAGTCAAGCAGGGAGGGCATTTCTTGCAACAATATCGAAGGATATTCCGTTCTGTTGCAAGCGATTTTGGAGATCAGTTGGACCAAAGACAATTCCAGGTGTCAACACACCTCCTTGTGGTAACTGGTCACGTTGACCCAATAAAACAAGAGCACATTGAAGAAGAATAATCGGAGTGGTCACATATCCAATTTCAGGGCCTGAAACTCTGGTGATTATTTCCGTGTCAGGTTTCTTCTTTTCTCTTGAAGCAAGATTGCTGTCACTGTAGCCATGTCCGACAAACCACATCTTGAAGGTGGCACTATTCACCTCTTCCTCTGTTGGACCAGTCTTTCGAAACATCCCAAGTGTGAAAATCTCAGGGTACTTTAACAGAAGAGACTGCCCAAATGCAAATGTTGCAAAGAGACCAATCAAGATTCCCATGAAAATATAACGCACAATACCCAACAGAGATTTGGAGACAATCTTTACACCAAAATGGGCTGGTTTTACCATTGCCCAGAAGTTCTTTCTCTTCTCAATCTGATCCTCATCCTCATTAACCCCTGGAAGGCCATCTGGATTCTCTGTGAGAGAAGAAAGTGTTCTTCTAACAACAGTGGCATCAGCACTAGGCAACTTTACTGCCCAACGACCAATGGATTTCTGGTGTTCTACAATTGGTCCCTTGGGAGGAGGGGGGCCTGGAATCTGCAATCAAATAGGAAATCCCGTTAGAATCATCTGAAAACTATAGCAACCAATAGTTTATAAAACATCCATATATCTTGATTGATAGTTATAAGCTTTCCTAAATTCATTCAGAAACCTAATCCACTAATAAATAAAAAGTCTAGTGAGTTTATCCATCAACGGCCTTCTGTTATCAACTATATTATGTAGCTATACCAATTAAATAAAAGCGAGCAGCTCATGCTTGGAGTTCCAAATGTGATACAAGTCTAAAGTTTCACCTAATATATGTTAATCCAACTTGGAAATGTGTGCCAGAGGTTCCAACCGAATCATGGAATTAATTCCTTTCACTATGATGGTAGTGGCAAAGTAACCACATTTCCTACGATATTACGAAAGCTAAACATTCTTTGAGAGAGGAATCCATCAAAACCCAGTAAACCAACTTTTCATTTCCTTGGAAATCTGTACCACATTTAAATAGCAAGATAATCTTCTGAACCATTAGAAGATGGAAATCAACTTCAGACAACTGACGAGAGACAATATGGTCTAAGGACCCTATTGATCTTCTATGTTTTTCAACATCACTTCACTCCGTACTTTCCATATAAATGCCCCATTAAGACTTTAGAATCGATTTGCAAGCAGAGCTTTAGCAGTCAAAAGTGAGTAGGGAAAGAAGAATATTCAGCATAGAAATGCATAGTTTTTCCGACCTTAAAAATGGAATTGCAATCTTCTTGATTCTCTTTCAAACAACTCCAGAAATTTTGGAACGGCCAGAACAAAAATTGGGCAAGAATTTTAAAACATAGGCCATGGCTGACGGAAACAAATAATTAGCAAAAAGATGGGCACCTAAACTACAAGTATGTGGCTGAGTGAAAACGTAGTTTTCCTCATCGGAGCATTTATCCTATTTTTAAACAAATAATTAGCAAAAAGATGGGCACCTAAACTACAAGTATGTGGCTGAGTGAAAACGTAGTTTTCCTCATCGGAGCATTTATCCTATTTTTATTTTCTGTATAAACCTTGGGAGGAGGCTTGCAATATTCCTTTCCAAGGAGGGCTTGCTCATGTCTAACATCTCGACTGGATCTTTCCAAACTTCTAGGGAACCAAAAGTCACTAGACCACCATGAGATGGGCTTACTGCTCAGAAATCAAAACCGAAAGAGATTGTTAAGTCACCACATGAATGACCAAAAAATAGGTGATCAGATATGAATGCATTTATAAAAATGTATGGATTTCTTCTGCCACTTGATTTTTGGGTGGAATTTCAGATATCATCCCTCAAGTAGACAAGTGTGAAGCTTGACTTAAAGGTGCCTAATTTTGGTGGATTCTTCTACATCAACGCAGTCGTCATCATTGGCAGTTCATAGTTTCAAAGTATGACAAAGTACATCTACCCATTTCAGAGCTTGACGAATAACCTCTATCCTAATGTTGGGTTTGGATGTGTTCCAAAAACAACAAGACTAGGCCTTGAAAATAACTTTGAAAACTGCCTTTTTGTTTCTTGTCTTGTAGAGCAGATGTTTGTAATTGAGTGTGAGAATAGAGACCCAGATTTTTTTTTGAGAAGTTTTGGGCTTTAACTACTTACTCTACACGAGCATGCAAGTCAGCCTGAGAAGCCAGAAGCTAGATCCAGAAACTTTTAACTGGGGCTGTGTACTTGACACATCCTGCAGTGCAGGCTCATCACACATGCGGGTGGGTGCACATGTCACAGTCCCCCAACCAGCAGCTTGACAGTCTGTGTCTCAATGGCACACAGACATGCTAGAATACTCAAGAAGGTTCCGGAAGCATGTGGAAAGCCCTTCGGGTCCAGAACATTCTAGAGAACCCCGGAACACTAAAGAGATCTTGAGCATACACTAGAACTTGCTAGAGACATAGTGTGTAGATCACTTAAGAAGTCTCTAGACCATTGTATTTTCTAGAAGGCGAATAATAGCCACACACTTGTACATAATTGTAGCCACAAGTTGTAAGGGCATTGCCCTATATAAAGGGGTGATCACCCCTCATTTGTACACAAGCCAAACTTGAGCAATACAAAGCATTCTTAGCATTCTCTCAAACTCTCTTGCTTCCTTTGTGTTCTAGTCTTGCTAGTTGTGTCCCAAACCCTTGGTGAGCAAGGTTCAAGGCTAACTTAGGCATACAAGAGTGAAGTCTCTAGCCTAAGGCCGCACGGTGTGTGCACTAAAGCTTGCAGCCCGTGACAGTTGGTATCAGAGCCAAGTCGGTTCGACTACGCTCAAGGCAAGACATGACTTCCACTTCTGACGTTTGCAATCCTGGTGCGGAAGGAATGGAGGCCCGTGGCAAGGGCAAGAAGGGCGGATCAAGGGACGTGATGTCTAGCATGGAGGCCCGCTTGGCTAAGGTTGAGTTAGCCATTGGGGGAATGCGAGATCAGTTCGAGGACACCGACTCACGCATCGAAGAGCTGGCCTCAATGGGTGAGGAGCTCAAGGGGGAGATGCAAGGTGCCCTCAATGAGAGCTTGGATACTCTCAACCAGAAGGATGCTGCCCTAGAGGCCATGGTGGTGGCCTTAAGAGAAGAGATGGCTGAACTCAAGAAGGAGCTCAATACTTGCAAAGCAGCCATTAGTGGTGGTGTGCTTGCTACTGTACCTACGCATCGGGTGGACGTGCCGAAGCCGAAAGAGTTCAAGGGCACGAGGTCAGCCAAGGACATCGACAACTTCTTGTGGGGAATGGAACAATACTTCCGGGTGATGGGCATAGTGGAGGACGCCACTAAGGTAAGCACTGTCTCAATGTATTTAGTTGATGTTGCTTTGCTATGGTGGCGACGCAGGTGCAACGACCCAAAGCTTGGCGGTGCTGCCATCACCACGTGGGAAGAGTTCCAAAAAGAGTTCCGGCAACAGTTCTACCCCGAGTATGCAGAAGATGAAGCTCGAGCGAAGCTACGTAGGCTCTCACAACGTGGTGAGGTGCGGGAGTATGTGCGGGAGTTTTCCGAGCTCATGCTCCAGATTTCGGATCTAGGAGAAAAGGAGGCATTCTTCTCCTTCATGGATGGTCTAAAGCCATGGGTCAAGATGGAGTTGCAACGTAGGGGCGTCCAAGACCTCACACGAGCCATGACCGTGGCCGAGTCCCTTGTCGAGTTCAAGAAGACGGAGAAGCCCGACTCCTCCAAGAACAAGGGCAAAGGTGGGGGAGACAAGGATCGGGACAAGGAACGGGACAGGGGTAGGGACCGAGACAGGCCATCCAAGAGTGGCAGTGGGAAGCCGCCATTCCAAAAGTGGAAGTCCTCCAAGGATGGGGAAAAGAAAGACCGAGAGCCACAAGCATGCTTCTTATGTGATGGGCCACACCGGATGCGTGATTGCCCAAAGCGAGGTAAGCTCGCAGCTATTGTTGAAAAGGATGAGACAGAGAAGGAGACCCTCAAGCTCGGCTCCATCATGCTTAGCTCCATCAAGACCAAGAAGTCGGCTAGGCAGAAGGGATTGATGTTTGTAGACATCATGGTGGCAGGCAACAAGATGAACGCCCTCGTGGACACCGGAGCTTCCGATCTCTTTATGTCCGAGACAGCTGCCAAGAAGCTTGGACTACGGATAGAGAAAGGTAACGGGTGGATCAAAACCGTTAACTCCAAAGAGGTCCCGACCATGGGCAGGGTACAAGGAGCAGAAATACAGCTTGGACAGTGGACGGGCAAGGAAGCAGTCGAGGTAATCCCACTTGATGACTATGAGCTTGTTGTGGGTTTAGATTTCCTTGACCGTATAAATGCTCTTCTTGTACCTTTTGCCAATTGTTTGTGCATTCTCGACCCCCGCTGCCAATGTATTGTGCCGGTACGACGGGAATCCGGCCAACCTGCCAAGGTGCTGTCAGCAATTCAGCTAGCCAAGGGCTTGTCAAAGAACGAAGACACCTACTTGGCAACGTTAAAGGTTGATGAGGCCCCGGAGCCCAGAGGTGAGACTCCACCAAAGGTACTAGATATGCTGGAGTCCTTTAAGGATGTGATGCCCCCAGAGCTGCCCAAGCGATTACCACCAAAGAGGGAGGTGGATCACAAAATAGAGCTGGTGTCTAATGCTTAACCGCCAGCAAGAGCCCCGTATCGGATGTCACCCCCGGAGTTAGAAGAGCTACGCAAACAGCTCAAGGAGCTAATAGAGGCAGGGTTCATCCGACCATCAAAGGCACCCTACGGTGCACCAGTGCTATTCCAACACAAGCATGACGGGTCATTGCGATTGTGCATCGACTACCGGGCGCTCAACAAGCTGACGGTCAAGAACAAATACCCGATCCCGCTCATTGCAGATTTGTTCGACCAGCTTGGTGGTGCTAGATGGTTTACCAAGCTAGACTTAAGATCGGGATATTACCAGGTGCGCATAGCAGAAAGGGACCAGCCCAAGACAGCTTGTGTCACACGGTATGGGTCATATGAGTTCTTGGTGATGCCCTTCGGACTCACCAACGCGCCAGCCACATTCTGCACTCTCATGAACAAGGTACTACAACCTTTCCTTGATCGTTTTGTGGTTGTTTACCTTGATGATATTGTGGTCTATAGCCAATCGCTTGATGAGCATGTGGAGCACTTAAGACAAGTGTTCCAGGTCTTGAGGGAGAATCAACTTTATGTCAAGAAGGAGAAGTGCTCCTTTGCCTTGCATGAGATACCATTCCTAGGCCACATTGTAGGGGGTGGCCAGATCCGAATGGATGGGAGTAAGGTGCAGGCTATTGTCAATTGGGAGCCACCAACCAAGGTCACCGAGTTACGATCATTCCTTGGGTTGGTGAACTATTACCGGCGCTTTATCAAAGGCTACTCCAACATCACCACACCATTGACAGACATGCTCAAGAAGGGAAGAGTATGGGAGTGGAGTATGGGGTGCCAGCAGGCCTTTGATCAACTAAAGCGTGCCATCACGAAAGAGCCCGTCTTAGCCTTGCCAGATTTCTCCAAGCCGTATGAGGTGCATACGGACGCATCTGACTTTGCCATTGGTGGGGTGCTAATGCAAGATGGCCACCCTATAGCATTTGAAAGCCGGAAGCTCAATGATACCGAGAGGCGGTACACGGTGCAAGAAAAAGAGATGACCGCCGTGGTTCATTGCCTGCGCACATGGAGGCACTATTTATTAGGCTCCAGATTCGTGGTAAAAACTGATAATGTGGCCACAAGCTATTTCCAGTCCCAGAAGAAGCTCTCTCCCAAGCAAGCTCGGTGGCAAGACTTTCTTGCTGAGTTCGACTATATCATGGAGTACAAGCCGGGGAAGGTAAATCTTGTGGCCGACGCACTAAGCCGGAAGACAGAACTTGCTGCGATCAGCCGACCACAAGGACCCTTGGTAGCACGCATCAAGGAGGGACTGCCTCACGACCAGACCGCGAAAAGTTTGATCGAGTATGCCAAGGAAGGCAAGACCAGGAGGTTCTGGTTTGAGGACGACTTGCTATACACCAAGGGGAACCGGCTCTATGTGCCACAATACGGGAAGCTACGCAAGGAGGTCATGCAGGAGTGCCACGACTCCAAGTGGGCTGGGCACCTGGGTGTGCAACGCTCCCTTGCACTTGTGGAGGAACGCTACTACTGGCCACATATGAGGGATGATATCGAAGCTTATGTTAAAACTTGCCTCGTGTGCCAACAAGACAAGGTAGAGCAGAAGCTGCCGGCAGGTCTCTTGGAACCACTGCCAATCCCGGAACGCCCGTGGGAAAGCGTCTCCTTAGACTTCATGATGGGGTTACCCAAGTCAGAAGGATATGGGAGCATCATGGTTGTGGTGGACAGATTCTCAAAATATGCCACCTTCATTCCGGCAACTAAGGAATGCCCAGCAGAGGAAGCAGCGCGGTTGTTCCTCAAGCATGTGGTAAAGTATTGGGGCATACCGCAATCCATCATTAGTGATCGAGATGGACGATTCACGGGACGGTTTTGGACGGAGCTCTTCAAACTGCTCGGGTCAGATTTAAGGTTTTCTACAAGTCTCCACCCGCAAACTGATGGGCAAACTGAGAGGGTAAATGCCTTGTTGGAGTCTTATCTAAGGCATTATGTGAGTGCCTCACAAAAGGACTGGCCAAAACTGCTGGACGTGGCTCAATTCTCATACAATTTGCATAGGAGTGAGGCCACGAACCAGAGCCCCTTTGAGATGGTGATGGGGCAACAACCGCTCATACCCGGTACCATTGCTGCAGGGTATACGGGACCAACCCCTGCAGCTTACAAGTTCGCCAAGGGATGGCAGGAGCAGGCGGACTTAGCCCGGACTTGTCTACACAAAGCAGCCAAGCGCAACAAGAAGTGGGCAAACCGAAAGAGGCGGGACGTGCAGTTCCAAGTCGGGGACTTGGTGATGGTGAAGCTGCACTTGGTATTGCGCCACAAAGGGATCCATAAAGGGCTAGTGCGTAGATATGAGGGCCCTTTCAGAGTTCTTCGGCGGGTAGACAAGGTGGCCTACAAGCTTGAACTACCGCCCAATCTCAAGGTTCATCCAGTCTTCCACGTGAGTATGCTGAAGCCCTTCCATAAAGACCAGGATGATCCAGCTAGAGGCGATTCCACACGAGCTCCCGTGGGTGTTAAGACCTCTTATGACAAAGAGGTGGAGAGTATCCTTGCTGATCGGGTAGTTAGGCGAAAGAACTACAGACCAAGGCATGAATACTTGGTGCATTGGAAGGGGCTACCCGAGAGCGAAAGAAGTTGGGAACCGGCTGAAGCACTATGGCAATTCCCAGATAAGATTGGCCGGTACCACAACGAAGACGCGACGAGGACGTCGCAAGATTAGGTGGGGGAGAGTGTCACAGTCCCCCAACCAGCAGCTTGACAGTCTGTGTCTCAATGGCACACAGACATGCTAGAATACTCAAGAAGGTTCCGGAAGCATGTGGAAAGCCCTTCGGGTCCAGAACATTCTAGAGAACCCCGGAACACTAAAGAGATCTTGAGCATACACTAGAACTTTCTAGAGACATAGTGTGTAGATCACTTAAGAAGTCTCTAGACCATTGTATTTTCTAGAAGGCGAATAATAGCCACACACTTGTACATAATTGTAGCCACAAGTTGTAAGGGCATTGCCCTATATAAAGGGGTGATCACCCCTCATTTGTACACAAGCCAAACTTGAGCAATACAAAGCATTCTTAGCATTCTCTCAAACTCTCTTGCTTCCTTTGTGTTCTAGTCTTGCTAGTTGTGTCCCAAACCCTTGGTGAGCAAGGTTCAAGGCTAACTTAGGCATACAAGAGTGAAGTCTCTAGCCTAAGGCCGCACGGTGTGTGCACTAAAGCTTGCAGCCCGTGACACACAGCCCTACCAAGTGATGGGGATTATCGTGGCGCATACATACTTACATTAGATTGGCAAACTTCTGCAAGAATTAAAAAAATATATATTTTATTTTTCTTAGAAAACAAAATGATATTATTTATGATTTCTTCCTATCTTAATGTCGTTGAAATTTTACACTCATTACTATGACATTACCCATTAGTGGGGAATGTGGCCCACTATATGAGTGATGGTAGGAAACTAAAATCCCTGATAAAATAGGGTTCTTTTGATCTCTAGATAAAAGGAATGTGGCTTAATTCTACTCTTCCTTGCAGGGTGGTGGGAGGTGGGACTAGCAATGCCTCTCCCCTTCTCTGCTGTCTGCCTGAGCTAGTGTTGGGGTTCCTGAATCAAAATCAGTGCACAAACATTTGATCTAACCAAAAAAGGGCCGTTGCATCCAGAGGCTGATCCTATAAAGAATCTTTGCTATGGGTTTTCAACCCAAGGGGTGGACCTTGTAACTTGTCCCAATGAGAACATGCCTCGGCAACAATATGTGCTATTCTTCCACCTTCATCAACGATGACTTCTTCGCTACAGAATCCTAGACTACAAGGATTTTTGCTCCATTGCAGTTGTTCTGTTTTAATGAACATAACCCCAAAGTTTGTAACCTTTAGAACACCACCTATTATCCAAATTGTGGCGCAAGAGTAAATGATTCTAACCATAGTTACCTAGTCCTAAGTTTTAATTGCTAGCTAGTGTTTCAAAGAATCCCCCGCAGAGTTCTACTCACTAAGCAGTTCGATATTGATTCAATCTAGCTAGAAAATTGGATCCAAGTAATCAAAGTTCGTTTGGGCCTCAAAACTAACAACAATCCATTCAAAGAAAACTTCCAAAACCAATGATCCCACACTAATAAATAAGAGTCAACAAAAACCAACCAAAGGAAAAGCAAAAACACTAACAACCATAGTTATTAATTTCGTTTCGTTATGGCTGAAATGGCCGAAATTTTTCATTTTGGTCAAGTGGCCCAAACGAAATTTCGGCCCAAACTTTTCGGTTTGAATTTCAGTCAATCTCGGCTGAAATTCGGGATTTCGGCCAAAATGTGACTTTTCGGCCGAAATGGAATTTTATATAGGTAATTTTTTTTAAAACTTTTTTACACATGTATATTTTATATTTCTTATACTTTTACAAAATATAATTTCAAAAAAATTACTATAATGAATTAAATCTATATTGAGGAAACTAGGAGAAAAATCCTCATAGGACCCCATAGGACCGACGAGGACCCAGTAGCATGTTGAAGACAGGGGGGGTCCTCAAGTTCCTTTTCGGTCTTTTTTTTAATCATAATTTTGCAATATGGTCGATATCGACCATTTTGTAGTATTCAGCAAATAAGACAGTTACATGTTGGAAAAATTCCGACTGACAGATTGGTCGATATCGATCATTAAGAGAAAGTAGCAATGGTCGATATCGACCATTTTGTCATATTCAACAAATAAAATAGCTAAGGTTGGAAAAAAATCTGACTGGCAGATTGATCGATATCGACCATTAAAGCCAAGAAGATGGAAAAGCGCTCGCTCTCTCTCTTCTGCAGGCGAGCAAGAAGAACGCAGATCAGATGTTCGACAAAATAACTGAGAGTGCTAAGAGCGAGAGACGAGATCGAGATGATGGGGGTGAAGAGAACCTCTATCATCCGTTTTACTACATTGAATTTGATTCCGTTTGATGATAGAATGGAGAATTTCCATCGATGTTTAATCATATTTCACGATGATCATATTTCACGAGACTGACTGATTCCCATCTCTCTCTCTCTCTCTCTCTCTCTCTCTCTCTCTCTCTCTCTCTCTATATATATATATATATATATCTTTGTTCCATTTTCTTTCCATCAAATTTGGTATCCTCTTTGCTATCAAGGGCCTTTAACATCAAAGTGTACAACAATAGCATTCGAGCTATGTGTGGCCTATCCCACTATCATCTGGCTGTGGACCTGACAGTTTGGCAAAGTATTATCAAATGGTGGATATGTTGATGATAATCCTACATACAATATTGTATGTACTATCACATTGTTCAGGGCGAATTCATGCCCTCCCAGGAATCCAGTCATGACTCTTCAGTGCAAGATCCTATGGAGATCCGTGTAGCTATGGTGTCCAAGGAATTGTTCTGAAATCAGGTCTATATATAGGCTTGGTAAAATCAGGGTGCCATGGCAAAATGCTCTCATCCCACAGAATCATAAGCAAAGAGGGTTATCCCTGCACTAAAGATTTGATCATGGTATCAGTGACAAGAAATACAGTAGGCTGTCTTGATCTTTGTTCCATTTTCATTCCATCAAATTGGGGTTTTTGTTTTTTTTGCCTGAGTGTCCTGTTTTTTGGAAGATCGTCATGAACACTATAGAATGGTCGATATCGACCAACCTACAAAAATGTCAAAAGACCCATCCCGTCTTCAACATATTATTGGGTCCTCCTTAATCCTACGAGATCCTAAGGGGATTTTTCATGTAGTTTCCTCATCTATATTTACTGCTTTTTCTTTTTTCTTTTTTTTACTTATATATGTATATATATTATGTTATATTTCTCCAAAATATAATTCCGAAAAGTTAAGCCAAAATCCTTAATCCGCCAAAACTTTTCATTTTTAAAGCCAGAGCAAAATGAGGTAAGAAACGATATTAACAACTATTAACAACTATGCTTACAGCAGGCCTAGCTCTTCTCGGTCTCGACCTCCTCAGCTCCTGCAACTGCACCGCATTCGCCACCCCCAAAACCAGAGACTCCAACGTCGCGAAATTCCCCACAATCTTCCTCTCCGACTCAAAGCTCAGATACGCCTCCACCCGATTGGGCGCGGCAGGAGAGACCCACTGCCGCGAATTGAAGATGAACCCCATCTCCGCAGGAACCGAGTCGTACCCACAAGCGGAGATGACCAAAGAACCCGCCTTTCGAGCTTTATCGTGGTAGAGAGTCTCCATCTTCTCCATGAACTCGGGCTCTCCGGCGATGTCAAGATAGTCGGTGCCGGATTCGACGCAGGCGGCGACGACGGGCTGGCCGTGGAAGCGAAAGGGGCCGACGCAGTTGAGGAGGAGCCTGGCGCGGCGGGAGAGGGAGAGGAGGGAGGAGGGGTCGGAGACGTCGGCCTGGAGGATGGGGAGGGGAGGAGGAGGGGTGGGGGAAGAGGCCCATGAGAGGGTTTGGAAGAGCTTGGAGGGGCTGCGGCCGGCGAGGGCGAGGGTTTTGAGTGGGGAGGAAGGGCTGTTGAGAAACTTGAGGGCTTCTCGGACTACGTATTTGCCTGTGAAACCAGAGGCTCCAAGGATTACAACGTCGAATTCTCTCGATTCTGATCTTCTTCTTTCTTCCATTTTTTCCCCCTTCTGCAGAGTTGGGAGTGCCAAGGCTGTCAAGTGTTCTGTCTTAAAAGGGTTTTGATGGGGTTTATCCAGTTCCCCTTTCAAAACAAATGACATACCAACAAATTTCGATTGACATCTAGGTCAACAACTTTCCAACAGGAATTTCTTATTTTTAGAGTTGCGTCTTGTGATATTTATTAGTTGTCCAACTTTGCAATCTTTTTACTTCTCCATCTTTTACCAGTGGAGCTTCTAAAATAACAATGATGATGATCATAAATGAGTGAGGCAGTTTTTAACTTGAAAAGAAGAGGATTTTTAGGCGGTTTTGTGAAAAAATAAGTTTGAACTCTTAAAAATAGAGCAAATAAGGAATTATAGAAATTGTCACCAAAGTGTTTTGTATAGGATGTCAATTTTTTTTTCTTGGCAAAAATAGTCTTGGTCGTGATGTCTTTAGTGAGTATCTCCTTTATTTAAAGAATTCTAATACAATCCGTCATAACTCAAGGCTGTTTTATTGGAAGTAAACTTGGTATTTTGTATGAAGTACTCTGCTGATAATTTGTAAAAAAATTTGACCACCTCATTTTTTAAGAGTTTAAGCTTAATTTTTTTTAAAATATTAAATTTCTTTTTTTAAAAAAAATTTAGAATATGCTCTTATTTTGAAAAATAGTAGAGATGTCAAAGCAAAGTTCTCTGTTTTTTTTTTTTTTTTTGTATGAGAGTGAGTCTCAAGAAAGACAATAGAGATGCTGAAATGCATCAGCGAAAAAGGATTAATATGAATATTAATAAAGTTGTATAAAGGTTCTCTTTTTAAATAAAGAGGAAACTAGGGGGAAAATCCTCAATAGGACACCATACATCTCATAAGGACTTACTAAGACGTCGGACACGGGAGAGATCCTTTGGCCTCAATTTGTCTTTTTTTTTTCTTTTTTCTTTTCTTTTGGAATGGTCGATATCGACCATCGATCATATTGGAATGGCTAACCATGTAGATGTGTGCTGAAGGGTAGATCAAAGATGGTTTGCTATCGATCAAAAGGCATGGATGGATCGAGCATAAGGTTGATATTTTGACAAAATCCAATATGATTCACGAATGTCTCCTCGGTTTTTAAACATTTTTCCCATAAATTCTGAAACCTGTCTCTTTCTTCTTCCGGCCTTTTCCCTTCGTTTCTTTCCTCTTTTTTCATCCCTCCGTCTTTGCTGAATCCACATAAAGGGATACTGAAGAAAATCGCTCAAAGACCCTAATAATAGCTTCATCGTCCTCCGTTCCAGGCTATCAATCTCTCCACCTCTTTCTTACACGCCAACTTCATTGACATGTCTCTTTCATCTACGGCCACGAGCATTGACCAGAAAATCGCCCACACGTGCAGCGTCCTCGTACGTCCGCCGAATCCCCTGCAAAGACATGAAGTAGACGCATAGTTATCAATTTCGTTTCGTTTCGGCCAAAATGGCCGAAATTTTTCGTTTCGGTCAAGTGGCCGAAATGTTACTTTTCGGCAGAAATGGAATTTTACATAATTAATTTTTTTAACTATTTTCACACATATTTTTTGAATTTCTTATATTTCACAAAATATAATTCCAAAAAAATTACTATAATGGATTAAATCTATATTTATTACTTTTTTTATTTTTTTTGTACTTATATATATATTTTGTTATTTTTTCCCCGAAATATAATTCCGAAAAGTTTCGCCGAAATCCCGAATCGGCCGAAACTTTTCATTTTGTAAGCCAGAGCGAAATGAGGTCTGGAACAATATTAACAACTATGAGTAGACGACAACTCTATTTTCTGAACTGGGGTGGTGGGGTTCTTTGATCAACAATAGAGGATCTTTGGATGGAGATTGGAGGACTAAAATGACGATTGGATCCATTTATGCAAGAGTTATCTCCTTCGAGAGGTGTTTCCAAAGGGATTTATTTGTCATCTTCATCATCATCATTGTGATCATCAAATCATTGGGTTTTTGGGGGGGTTTGTATTGGGAGAAGGGATCACTTAGGCCATCCATTAGCTCCCACATGTTGATGATTGTGGTGGGGTGGTCAGGAGATGGGCATTTGGACGGTGGAGGAGATGGAGTGAATCTTAGATTGATTTTTGGAAGAAAACAAAAGATTATGACAAAAGATTTTGGTTGACCACCCCACCAAGCCAAAACCCACTTCCTAAGACAAACGAATAGGACATGCTGATTAGTGGTTGATGCTTTCGGGGGAAGGAAATTAATCTAAACAGACCTTCATCATTTACCATAGTTAAAGGTAAAACTTTTACCAAAACATTTAGGAAGGATGATAAGGCATTTGGCGAATTTGATATAGACTCCCCATGGTGACTATCATGATCAATTTTTCCGTCAGATTTCCTCCAACCCGCAACTGCCTTAGTTGCTAAACATTAAAGAATGGTCGATATCGACCATCACAACTTAGCCATGATGGTCGATATCAACCAATCTGTCCGTCAGATTTCCTTCAATCTGTAACTGACTTAGTTGCTGAACATGACAGAATGGTCGATATCGACCATTACAGCTTAGTCATAATGGTCGATATCGACCAATCTATCAATCAGATTTCCTCCAACTTATAACTGCTGCCTTAGTTATTGAATATGACTGAATGATCGATATCGACCATATCGCAAAACCAAAAAAAAAAAAAAAAAACTAAAAAGCAACAAGAGTACTCCTCCCGTGTCCTACGTTCTACTAAGTCCTCATTGGACGCATGAGGTCCTATGGCGGGTTTTTCCGTAGTTTCCTCTTAAATAAAGTTGATTGGTATGGACATTATTAGGATTGCAAAAATACTAACAAACTCTAGCCAAAGAGAAGATTTTTGAAAGACTATAAAGAGAAAATATGAAATGGGTCCCATTCAATCTCGACGAAAGATTTGCAGTAAGACCTCTCTCTTTGTTTTGAATCAATGAGACAAAAAAAGAGAAAAGAATTCAAAGCATTCCTCCGTGATCTGCACATTATCACTAGTTGATCTAGATGGGAAATGTGAGACGTGAGCCGTGACACTGATTGAAGCCTCACTAGTTGTTTTTTTTGGTAAGTTCAAGCCCTCACTTGTTGAGAAAGTGTCAATGGTGCAAGGGTGATTGGGTGAACTCCATTCGACCCATTTCAAAAGCAGAATCCTACTTTGAACCATTTCATAGGTAGAACCCATCTTTGAATTAAGGTGCGGCTGGCCGTGATACCTAATGCGCAGGTGCCTAGTGTTTAGTGCTGTACAAAAAAATCTGATATCACCGTTGGGTCGGTTCGGATCGATTTACAGCCGTTCAATTTGGTTAATGATTTGAAAATCATAAAAATTGCTTACATCAATCTATTATCGGTTTGAGCCCACAGTTAACAGTTTAAACCGAACCGACCGTAAACAATAACTTAATATTGATTTTTTTACTATTTTAACGTTAGGGTTTCGTCTTTTATTACTTTCAAAGTTACATTTTATAACTCCATTCTTATATGAATTCAACCGTCAACACTGCCTCAGTGCATATTCTCTAATCTCTCAAATGCTTTTTTATACTTCATTGCAGATGGAGGGATTACCGTATGGGGTATTTTTCTTCCATCATAATTCTTACATCGTTCCAATAAAGTTTTTATCAGAATGCTACACTCTTGAAAATGCTAGAAAAGCCAATAGAGCCTAGCATTTTGATAGTTGGTTTTGGTATCACCTAACCAATGTGGTAATAAACATTCATTTTTGAAAAATACAGTGGTTTCTGATATAGATTCCGTTTGTGTGTTACTTTTCTTGACATGAACTATTATCCTATTGTAATTCCAAATGGTTTCATGTGGAATGAATGTTTCACTACAAGTTTTTTTTTTTTTTCCGTTTAGTCCAAACTCTCTTTTTGGAGTAGAATTATTTTTTATATTCGTTTAGTCCAGTATGAAATGTTGGATTTTTATGTTTGCACTAAACATTGGAATTAGTGTAGTAAAGGACGGGGTATCATCACTTTTAAATTTTCAATGCCTGGTTTTAAAAAAAATAATAATAAAAAACAACGGTTTAACCGACCGAACTGAACTGAACCATTTGGTTCGGTTCGGTTTGGTTTAAACTTCTCCATCGGTCGGATCGGATCGGTTAATTAAAAAACCGACATGTTTGGTTTAGTTGTTGGTTTTAGTGTTAAACCGATCCGAACCACCCATGTGCAGCCCTACTAGTGTCAAATAAAATATTATCCTCCAGTTTAGATACATGCATAGATACTTAAACAAGGCTAAGAAGAGAGGAGGAGCCATTCAAGTGGTAAAAGGTTTTGCTTGTTAGGGACATGAGGATGTGGTAGAGTGTCTTAGTTCGTCACTTCGGTTGGATCGGCCCTATAAAAATTGGATCTACACTCATATGGAGATAATAAAAAAAAAATGTCGGGACATTTTCTAGCTTTGTCTGTACTTAGATTATCTAATGTATTTAACATATACATATACATTATATAATGTAATATAAGGATTAAGGTGGTGGCATCTAGAGATGAAATTTTGGACGAGCCACCCAGGCCCGGCGGGACCCTGCACTAAAAAAATCGTGACCTGTGCCGTTGACTTGGTCAACAGGCTAGCACGGTACGGTCCGATTTTTCCACTTGGGCGTGCTAGGCCAGGGGTCCCAGGGCCTTGGCACAGCACTAGAACTGGGCTAGGGAGTTTGGGCCGAGGCACGGCCCAGCACAGCTGGGACACGGTCTGTGCTGGGCCCGCCAGACACGGCTCAATTTTCATGCCTGGCACCGTATATTCAAGTCCTAAGTATTGGAACCCATCCGC
Source organism: Umbellularia californica (assembly GCA_028538565.1). Classification (NCBI taxonomy): domain Eukaryota; kingdom Viridiplantae; phylum Streptophyta; class Magnoliopsida; order Laurales; family Lauraceae; genus Umbellularia; species Umbellularia californica. The sequence goes on from JAPQWN010000003.1 coordinate 20,930,860, forward strand.
CCCAAAAGTGCCCAAATTCTTTTTTATAAGGGTACAACTAGGATCATGAAGGACATTTCTATTGGGTCCCTCATGCTACCAAGGTACAGGTGATACGTTTTCATCAACCTGTTGTGGAATCAATAAATTTTCTTCAGGGAAGGGTGGAGCCAACCCTCCATTGTATGCACATTTAAAAACAAGATTGTTGAACTAGACACCATTTACACTCATCTTCTGTCTGTGAGAGAAATTTTTTTACCCAGATTAGGGGCCTGGGATCCAAGCCATCTGGTGAGGGAGTAGACCTCGGTGAGACTTAGACACCAATACAAACTTAGACACCAATACAATAAGCATTCTCTTCTACCCAAAATATATATATATATATATACAACAAGCATTTCATGATTGTTCGCTACTCTATCAACCATCTCTTCTTTATGCCTACTAATTTACAACTTCTTGAAGAGTTCTTGGCATTCTTTAATTTGCTCTGGAGTTTCAAATGTTGTGCATATTCTCTGAAGTGCAGAATAATGTTTTAATTATATACTAATGGTTCTTGCTTACTCCTCTTGGCATGATCCTTGATTAATTCCTATTTTAAAATAAAGACTATTTATTTAAAGGCGTGACTCTTTGTATGTCTTATCATGATGACCCTGCATCTTTTATTCAGGGGTGAATCATGAGTTTAGGAATAGCTAATGAATCAGCAAATTTGATTTTGATGCCGTGTATTTCATGAGATTTCTTTTATTTGGCACTTTGACATGTTTTAGAGGGTGTTTCTCAAAGATGCAGACATAATAACACACTGCAATTTTAATCATGCGTGAAGAAAAATAGCGAAGGAATTTCACGGTTTTCATCATCTTTCTTGTAGACTAAAAGCAATTTCATTACGGGTCCATTTTTTTTATGTAATTAAATCCCTAAGAATTCTATGACTTCATATTTCTAGAAATAGTTAAAAATAAGTAATAATAAAAATTAAAGGTCAATATCCAAAAAAGACAATCAAACAACCTCTCCCATTTGATGAAAGCTTAATCAAGGGAAGATGGTAATGAATACCTACCCTGGTAAAAAAAACCCTAGTAAGTGAAGGTTTTTTTTATATTGCTAGCTTATATACTTCCCCCATAACCTCTTTAATAAATGTCCAATGAAGCTCATTTGATTATAAATTCCTATGTATTTAATTTTTATATATTCTATGCAGGCAACTTGACTATAAGTGAGGTGTCATAGGGTGTTGCTGTAAATAGCAACATCCGTTCCCACAGGCCAACACCCTCGAGGGATCGATTGCTGGAGCGACAAATCTCCTTACATTTTCCTGATCAATGGGCCAACTCAAAAAAAAAAAAAAAAAAACACTTAACCGTAAGTGTGCTTATAGTATGGGGTTTACCTATTGAAATTCAACCATGATGGGCAATAGTAATGGCAACATGGTCCAAAACCTAATTACAAAGAAGAAAAAATAAGGGATATGATATAGTTTTACTTGTATAAGCATTTCAAAAGGTCTTCTACTAAGTTCTCGCTTTGGGAAGAGATGCCCCCATCAATCTACAAGAAAGGTGGCCCCATTTTTAATGAGTTTGATAATTTGTTTCGAACTTGCTGAGTTCTACCTTGAAGAGCACTGGGAGCATGTTTGCTGCGACTATGTCTCGACTCACTCTCATGGTATTGGTTCAGGTTTTTGTCTGCTATGGCCTCCTCCGGAAATTTTTTGAACTCTCATCCTGCACTAGCTTAATGAATTTCTTGCAAACCATCATTTCTGTTTTTGGAATTTCTCAGTTGACTAAAACACCACATGCATGAATATCTTGAAACTTTTGTTACTTTCGTAAAAGAAACAAAATCCGAATAACCCATAGATGACAAAGGAAACGAAACGAAAATGCAAGAATTCAGCTTAATTACTAATCCCGCAAGCCAATCTGGTTAACAGTCCTCCCAAACAACCTCCCCCAGAAGAGTACTAAACCCCTCTTGGCCAACTTATGAGCAACCATACTAGAAGTCTTAGGCACATGGGAAAAATCTACCATAATAAAGTTGTTAGCCAAATCAAGAATATCCAAAATCATCCTCAGCTCAATGCTCAATCCCTTTTTCACAACCTGCAGTGCATCTGAAAGGATAACTAACTTGGCAATCCCTCTAGAACTTGCGACCTTCAATGTGAACAAGATCATGCTCGAATGCCTTGGACTTTGAAATTAACTTCTGCAAATACTTTGTACTCTATCTCGAAACAGCTAAAAATTGGCTAATTTGCACGAGACAACCATTTTTTTTAAGTTGGAGAAAAAAATTCAATGGATTGTGAAATGTCAACTACTCTGTAGCTTTGCAGCTATAAATTATGAAAGAGTATTTTGTTTCTATTTTTTAACTTGCAAACCACAAAAGGGATTGGGTGTAATTTGTTAAACATTGATTCAAATTGAAAATAATCAACAAGTACAATTAACAAACTACACATATAAGTTTGAAATCGTCAAACCTAAAATATATACATATTCTCAATGACTCTACAAGTGATGATATTCTCTTGCCATAAAAATGGTCTCATGCGATTTGTTAAACATTATACAGAAATAAACCAATCGATATGTAAAAAAGTTAAGTTACTTACACATGCAAAAGCTGTGAAAGCTTAAAAATATAAATACCTAGTTTAATTAGATGTATAAGATGGCTAGTCACCAACTAATATATTGTTGCATTAGGACTTGAGTGACTAATTCTCACTAGAAAATCATCAACATCTAGAAAAAATACATGTCTGGTTTAAACGTGATAACCTAGTTTAATTAGATGTATAAGATGGCTAGTCACCAACTAATATATTGTTGCATTGGGACTTGAGTGACTAATTCTCACTAGAAAATCATCAACATCTAGAAAAAATACATGTCTGGTTTAAACGTGATGACCTAGTTTAGATGTATATAGATGGCCAGTCACCACCTAATATATTGTTGCATTGGGACTTGAGTGACTAATTCTCACTAGAAAATCATCAACATCTAGAAAAAATACATTTCTGGTTTAAACGTGATATTTTTGTTGCTTTCACTAAGAAAAACCATTGACATGTTAGTTGTTTTTTTTTTTTTTTTGGTAAAAACCATTTACATGTTATTATTGAACCCTAAGAGGTAGTTCAGTCAGCCTAAGATCACGGCTTGCACTTTGAGGTTGTAGGTTCAAAATTGTACTACCATACTGGGGCTAAAGGGGAGTTTACCCAACTTCCCTCTGAGTCTGAATGGATTAATCCAGTGCAAAGGATTGGAAATCCTCCGATAACAAAAAAAAAAAAAAAAATAGTGTCTTATTATAAAAAATGGCCGCATGTGATTTACTACATAATATATAGAAATTAAGAATAACTGGCAGGTTAAAGTAATTAGATTGCTTGGGGGTCATTGTTTGCATGAAAGAATCACAACTCCCAGTATTTTACTTCCCACTTCAAAATTAATTTTTATGCCAAACATTAAACTAATACACATGAAATACGTCTATTTTATTTAATATAGGAGTCCCCCAAATGAAAAAACATGATATGAGATCGAGATTGATATGGCACATCACATGCAACAAGGGAGGTCGGATTTGAATCCCCTAATGCCAGAACAACATAGGGATTTTCGCACATCAATACATGGGAGGGCAGCGTGTCAACATGCCCTTTCTCCTCCACCATGCAATATAACTACCACGTGACGTTCACGTGAAGATTACTGCTCACTTGGAACAACTCTTTTTGAGTTTTCGAGCCCCTGTTGCGTCCGGTGCAGGCTTCATCATGGGTGAAATTCCATCATGTGACATGTCCCACAAGATTTATCTTGAATTGCAGGGTTTTATAAATTTTCAAATTTTACTTTAATAGGAGATTGTCATACCGTCAGACTGTAGTAATCACATTATCAGTCCTCAAAATTAACGGCGGGATGAACTCCTTTCAGTGTGAAGTTTGAGGATATGTTACAAGATGAGAGATATTCAAGATAAGCAATCGAAATCATAACCATGTGGGGGCCATGATGGAGATCCAGGGTAGGGAACCCCGATCCCAATTTTTTATTTCTTTCTTTGGGTTTTTTTTTGTTTGTAATTTTTTTCTTCATTTATTTCTTTCTTTGTTAAAACACTTGGAACATTGCTAGTCGCACTCAAGTCCAACTCCTCGAGATCCTACACGTGATTATCTAGTAATTTAATTCAAGGAATTGGCCGAGTGGTCAGGACAATGGTTTCTCCCTCTTCCGAAGCTAGTGGTCTTCGCATCAATCCCCAGTTCCTCTTTCTTTATGAATCAAAGGTTGAGTCCACTAGTGCTACCCCCTTAGAACTATAAGGGTGTTTACCCTATTCCCTTCCAACCCCAAAGGGATTGGTCCAACCCAAAGGATTGAAAACCCTTCAATAGCAAAAGGAAAAAAAAGATTGTCCAGTAATCTTTTCTCTCCCCTCTTTAATAAGTAATTTATTCAAAAAAATTAAAATAGGACCTAGTAAGTAGTTGAGTGGGGCCTTACTCTTACCTAATTCTCTTTTTTTTTTTTTTTCAGATTTTATTCTAATAAATATTAGGGCCCGGACCCTCTCGCAGTTGCCCGTTGCTTAAACACATGAGACCGTGACTTTTTATTTCGGGGTTTTGGGGCTTTCAAGAGGGATCCTACTTTTTCTTTCTGGGTTTGGTGAACATTGTATATAAATGGAGTCAGATGACGCCAGTTTCTCCTTCTGGACTGATGATTCAATCTTGCGTCCCAATTTCCAAATGGTTTGGGGGAGGGGGTTAGGTCGAGCAACGATGCTACCACCAACCAGTGATCGCCAGAGTAAATCAAGAGGCGAATGCTGACGGTATGATGGTATCGTTTTTTTTTTTTTTTCCTTTCTTTCTCTCTCTCTATCTGCTTTGTTCGTATTGTCAGACCTACTTGTTTGATTGATCATCTGGGATTCTTCTTTTGTCTCAACTTCAACTCTCAGTCCTGTGAGGACAGCCTGATGGGACATCATCAAACTTGTCCCAAGTATGTTGTGAAGGAGAAATTTCCTCCCCCTATCTGGAAACCAGCTTATTCCAATGTTGCTGAGCCTTTGATTGTTGACCCCTCCTCCATTTTATTATTTTTTTTTTTCCACTCTCAAGTACATCTGCTATTTAGGCAAGTTCACACAAGAAGTGTTGGCACTTGGCTGATAACCAAATGAATGACTCTAGACTGTTGCTCCCCTGTTTTGCTCCACTTTTGCATCTGAAGATCCATGCCTACTTTTCATTCTTTAAGTTCAGGTTTGCTATTGTTCATTTAGGTGTTTTTGTTGGGCAAAGTGGACTTTTTCCTAATATCTATAAATAACCCTCTTAAGGGGCCATGATTCTTGGAAGCAATTATAATTGAGTTTTAGCAAAAAAGGATGCATGTGTCTGTACATTCATTTTGTTTTGAAGCATAAAGGTACTATGCTGCCCATATGCTTCAAAATGTGCAATGGGTCCATATTGTATCATATCAGATCATTGTATGTGTAAGATTAATGTCCCTGCTTGTGCTGTATCCTCGTGTGTTCTTTCTGTGTGCAACCTATATCTGGGCATTATAGGTAAGATATTTTTCATTTCGTTGAATGTCATCTTCTCTTCTATTGTATCTCAATTGTTTTGGCATGAAGAAAGATAGATCTATGCCGTCTTCTTCTTCCTGAAATGGATCAATGTAATCTTCTTTTATTCTTTTTTATAATAAAAGTATCATATCATTTTATTCTTTGGATGTTGCTTGCTGCCAATATTTGTTCATATCATGTGTTGATACTTCTATTGAGCCAAAGTATCTGTGCAGGTGTAATCAATTTATTATTTATTTGACAATCTCAAAAGCCCCACGTTTCGTTGGTTTTACTCCAATCTCCCTTGACTCTCTGACCATTGTCTCTTCTCTACAAAGACTGAAATACACCTCACTTTAACTTAGCTAACCTACCTCTAACTTACCTCATCTGCTGGTTTTTTCTGTTTTTAGTCTTTTATTACTATAATTGTGTTTAATTTGATTTATTTGAGTAAATAGATTATACTGCAGAATTGTTTGAACGGTTTAGTTATATAGAACATAAAATGATCGACTAGCTGTTTTCATCTCTCTCTCTCTCTCTCTCTCCTCTCTCTCTCTCTCTCTCTCTCTCTCTCTCTATATATATATATATATATATGATTTGGTGGGATAAATCAGATGGTGCCATAGGTGTGACAAACCGTATATGGCCCACCTGCGGCCATGTCAATCAAGGTGGGGTTGTTTGCTATGGGTATGCATGTGGTGTGGGATTTCAATCAATATAACAGTTGGATGAGTGTCAAATTTGGGCAACCCCCAATTCATGGGGGTGGCGAGTGGAGTAACATGATCACAGGGCTACCCACACCTTTATCAAACCCATCACACCTGATCATATTCCTTTTTATGTATATACACTTGTATATCTTAACTTGATTTAGATATCCACGTCTTAGTGCTCTCAGATGTTTCATCATTTTCTACAAGTTCCCAAGTATATAGATTTTGTTCTGGAATGCTATGATTTGAGGCTGCTTTCTCACAGTATATGTTCCGTTCAGGTTTGCTTTCGAGCAGCGATCATGTTGACGGTTACCTTTCTGAATTGGACCACTGAAGGCCAAGTATGGTAATTTTATGTTTCAGTATACAACACCCTGCACCACAGTTTTATAGACAGTCAATTTTCTAATGCCATTGCCATGTGGAACCTTGCTTCAACTTCCATTGGTGGAACTGTAGGACCAAAAAACAACCATGCGAAGCTCCATCCAGTTGGTTTGGAGTTCTCAGATGACGATGGTTTTTCAAGTACAGGCAGAGAGGAAGGGCTGGAATGCCATATATGTTATGAATCCTTCAATATTGTTGAGAATATACCCTATGTCTTATGGTGCGGTCACACCCTTTGCAAGAACTGTGTCCTTGGGCTCCAATGGGCTACTGTGAGTCTCCCTTCTTTCCCAATCCAGCTACCACTTTTCATAGCTTGCCCATGGTGTAATTTACTATCCTTTCGGCTGCTCTACAAGGGGGATCTTAAGTTTCCCCGCAAGAATTTTTTCTTACTCTGGATGGTTGAAAGCATGAATGGGGACAGGGTGAAGTTGCATTCAGCTCTATGTGGGGAGCATCCACTTATTTGGTCCTCAAACACTGACTCAAATCTAAACAGTCAAGTTAATCTTAGTAGCCCCAGAAGGCCCCCTCCATCTATCCAACCCGAACAGGCTTTGGACCGCAATCACAATGGCTCTGTGGATGATTATTGGAACCTAGGGAGGTTCCACTCTTCCCTTCGTAAGTCACTGGCCTTCTTTGTGAACTTAACAGCCAAGTTTCCATTGCTATTCATGATCCTTTTGATTGTGTTATATGCCATCCCTACTAGTGCTGCCATACTGGTTTTATACATCATTGTTACCCTTTTGTTTGCATTACCCTCAATTCTGATATTATATTTTGCATTCCCTTGTTTGGATTGGCTAGTGAGAGAAATCATCACCTGAAATACCATTTGTTTCATATCCATCCTATGAGAAAATGTAACCCAGAACCACGTTGAAGTATGGGTGATTCTTTTCATTTCAATCCTAGAAATGTTTCAATTCGACGACTTCTCCATTCTGAGAATGATCCTTGATGGTCTTCTGTGCCGAGAATCAATTAAGAGTGGTGGGCTACTTTGATGTAGTCATGGTCCTGATCTGTTGAGATTGTACCTTGTGGCTGAACTTGGCCACTGTAGTGGTACTGTGGTAGGAGATTATATGTTAGGTTGTTAAACTACGTTTTGTGAATTCATATGCTTGTATTACATTTGAATATATGATGATGTCAACCAACTAATGAAGGTTCATTTTTTTTCTCTTTCTAGTATCATATATTCGTTTTGGTCATAGTAGGTGTCCATTTCCAATTTTATTTATTTATGTACTTATTATAGGAAAGCTGTGTGGAATTGACAGTCATACAGTCTCCAAACGAAGGTACGGACTAAGTAGATTACTGGTGTTGTTTAGGAGTGTCAATGGTTGGGTAACAGGTTTGGGCTCAATCTGTAGTGACTCGTTTATTAATCGGATTGAAAATGTAAACCTAAAATCAACTTAGATTTAGAAGGTTCAACTCTATCAAATCACAGGTGATTTGATTGGGTTTATTGGATTTGGACACATTTTGATGGAAGAATGTTCAGCTCTAGTTCATTAGTGTATACTTTTTAGTCATTAGTTCATATTATTTGGCCTAACAATGAATCAACTAAATAATAAAGCTAGAAAGTTTTATAGGCAAATAAAGTAAAAGTATAGCAAGATAAAATAATATGCTTTTCCAGTGCAACTTAACGAGCCCATCTGTGCAACACAAAACCTTGTGAATCAGACGTGTCTTCTTACAGCCATAACTATTGATAACGCTGACATGTTAACAATTTATGCATTTCCTCTCTTTTAGTTTTTCTTCTCCTTTTAAAATGTATTGAGACAGATCTTTATTTATGGTTAATCAATTAATCCTCTTTTATATGGTGAGATTGGTAAAAAAATATTTCTATGGCATCTTCATAAATTGGAAGGAGCCCTTATGCTGAGTTTGAAATTTTGTTTATTGGTTTTAAATGAATGTTGTAAGAGACAATCTATTGCTGAAGATGAATGGGAAATTCTGTTAAAGAAGATGCATTGTATCAAACAAGCCCCACTAGCTGGAAGGGGGTGTTCATGGATTCTATTCATATTCTTCCAAAATCAGATCTTTTGATTTCTTATAAAAGCTGTGAGCCGTTCATGGTTAGTTTTCATTTCCTTGCCACAGATGGCATGTCAGAAGAAATGAAGAAAAAAGAATCTGCTATTTGATAGACGCCTGATCCACTAGCCCCTTTCATCTAGTGAGGCCCATTCCATCTTAGTCACACTAGCTCTTTTCCTTTTATTATTTGTATAGGATCTCCCTTCTTTAGCAAATGAGATGTCACTGTGATCCAATGGCTGAATCAGCAATTTCACTAACGACTCTCTATATGAATTCGAGGCCCTGTTTCTGACCCACACAGGTATTGCCAGCCCAGCCTTCAGACCTTTGAATCATTGAGAAATCCTGGGGCCATAGAGTGGCTCATGAGCGGGACCAACCCAGCCCAGATGTAGCCTTGCCTGCATGGGCTGGATATGCAACATGACCTATGGCCCATATACTGGACCTAATATACATTGGAAGGCTGGGCTGAGCCTATGATACTTAAAGGCCTGACCCACTCAGTCCACATGCTTCACGGGCAAAGCGGCCCAGAGTTCTGTCATCCCTTGCCTAGTTGTTGGTCTAGACGGTCTCTGGAAGAAGAAGAAAGGTGATATAAAGAGCCACATAAATTTTTCCATAGGCACTTCATCCCTATTGAGTTAATGCAAATGTTGCAGTAACCCAGTGAAAATTGTCCAACTCACTTCTTTTTCCTTCAACAGAATTCAGTGGCATGTAGAGAAGTAACATGGATTTTGATTAAGTAAATTCAAGTGAACCTTTTTTTTTTTTCTGGGTAAAATGTGTACCTTCTCGAAGTTTAGAAGAGGGAAGTAATCTTTAAACTGAACCATTAGTATTAAGCAATTTTTCGGTGGACTCTTCATGATACTTTCCAGGAAAAAACAGAATACTAGTTTACGAGGTAAATGATGAGACACACACCATGTTGGGTGTGTGCCTCCATTTACAACACAGGAGCATAGGTACCAAGATGATATGAGCTGTCTTTCTTGTGGGGTCTACCTTTGGTGCCTAGTAACCAAAATATGCCTTGATTCGATCATCTTAACCATCCATTATAGTGAAATTTTGCTCGTTGGATGTGACTCATTGCTTTCTATGAGTACTTCCCCAGTAATGAAATGACCCCGTGGGGGTGGTTTTGAGGTCATTGTATGTTTTCATTACCTGATTTGACACAAATGGATAGAAGGTCCTTGTACTCTGTCTGCCACATGGGTGGTTTTAGAATGGCTGCAATGTGAATGTGCAAGAATCTCAATATCTCATGCTTACAGCAGTAGTAGCCTTTTCAAATAATTCAGTGTTCTTCATTGAAATTGCCTTAAAAACATAGCAATGGTTCTTTTAAGCTCAAAATACTTTTTTTACCACTGAATTTTCAGCAATGGTTCTTCATGGGTTTTTAATCTCAAATAATTCATTGCATCTAAAATTGTTTTAATTCTTTATTTTACTATTTTTCTTAAGTTCATTTATCACCCCTAAACTACTTAGATTCTCTGTTTTTATCTCCAAATGGGTATCACTGAATATCTCTAATTGAGTCTCAGCATTGAGGGTATCAAATACATAATATCATGCTATTTTAGCATTTCAGAAGAAAAACAAGAAGATGAAGCCAAGTGGAATATGCTAGAAAAACCTTTTTTCCATGCCTCATGATATGCATTCCACTTACTTTTCTGGGTTGCCCTGGGAGCTGGGTTGCCATAATGATTGTACAACTTTAACAGGCTAGGCAAAGGATAGTCAAAACACAAAACCACACCCTTCTCCTTTTGGGGATAGTTGAAAAGTTGGTGAGGAGGACCAACACCTTTTGCCGTGGGTCCAGCTAAGTACAAAACTCAAAACCCTGGCAGCAGGTAAGAGACACAAGGTCATTATCCTCCATTTCCTGAGAATAGCTCTACTATCCTATGTCAGTCTTCCACAGAGGAAAATGCAAAAATGAAATCTATGGCAGCTCACCTGATCACATGATACATGTATTTGCGGTCAATTAGTTCCACTCAATTTGTGATCCTTCTCATTGTCAATGAAGTCTAAAACAAGGCATACTGATCGAATGATCTAAACCAATTGTTTGTCCATTGAATTAAACTGCAGAAAGTTTCTTCTTAACCATCCCTTTAATGACCACTAGTTTGATGGATATTATAGTTCTCTTTTATTATCTTCTGTAACTTAACCAAACCTGCAACCTCTTGGTTGCAACAATGACCACATGGTTCATATAGTCTTTGTTGATGTATGCATATATACACAGCAACCTTTTGGCTTTCGCTAAATATGTAGAACAGCTGTATATGGCAAATGTTATGCCACAAAGTGTAAAGCAGGCAGCTGCTATTGACTAATATTATTGGTCGCCACTCATCATGTCATTAGTCAAATAAGACTGTAAACAGGCAGGTATGGTTTAGATCCATGATGCACTAGAACACTGATCCATTTATTAATCAAGGCATACAGTAGACTTAGACCCAATGAACCTCACGGATAGCTAATAAACTTGTTAAGAACTAGAAGAGGAAGCCTTTTATATTCATTGATGAATGAGTCAGAAGTTCTATTGGAAAATTTGTGTTTTAGGCTTTTAGCCCTCAAAAAGGAAGTTACAAAAACAGTGTTTGTGCCATGTTGATAGTCTTGTCGAGAGGATTTCACACACACACACACACACACATATATATATATGAACCTTGCCCATATGGGCAAGGTTCTCCTAAGCTTAAGCTTAGGATAAGATTCCGTAAGCTAACGCTTCTGGGACCCATCCTTAGTCCATCAAAATGGATCAAACACACGACCCCTTAAATTGCACATGCCCACAAACTTTTGGTCAGATCCAAATTTACCAAACCGTTTGATCGACTATGCACCGATCCGAATGGACCATTGACTATTAAACTTTTGGTGCTTAGATGGAGATGATAGAAACCACGGTTGTGGATGATTTTTTACAGGAAGGAGGGTCTTAGGGAGTCCTTGAAATCCCCCTCACCTCCATCCCCATATGGGTCCTCAAGTGGGCTCTACCACGCAATTGAGCTTACTTCAGCTTACCTTATCTTAAGCTTCAGCTTAGGAGAGCTGGCATATATATATATATATATATATGCTCTCACTTTAGTATGAGTGATAAAGTGGGGGCCCTCACATTTAAGTTATTAGCATTGGATATAGATGTGAGGGCCCCCACGGCCCCCACCTTATCTTTTATAATAAAGTGAAAGCATTTCTCAAATGAGCATCTCCCATGTATATATATATATATATATATATAAGAGGAATATTCATATGCATCTATCCCTCACCATTTTTTTTTAGGGACACCCCTTTTGGTGGTGTTTCAAGTACAAAAGGGAAGATATGACCTGTTGTAGAAGACCATGCCCAATTTTAAGTTGAATTTTTTCTTTTCACTTTATTTTGTTTGATTTAAATCGAACACACAGTAGCTGTGGATTATTTATTCAATTATTTTCCTAATACTATAATGTCGTATGATAATGCATATTTCATGTGCATGTGCAATTTTTATTGATAACATAATTCAACTCAAAATCTCATTGTTGCAATTGTGAGCCTTGTTAGGATTGTAGATTGGTTATGATCCATATAATTAGATTTCAACTCAGACTTGATTATTTATTGGGATGATTAAATTGGTTAATACTCGAGCAGTCCAGGTCAGTCATTGGGTGTCGTGGGCCCATCTACGGCTGAATCAAGAGGATTACATGCCCTTGTCCTCATAAAAATTGGAGGAGGAAGAGTTGTATATTTCACCTACTTTCGGTTGGAGGTCAACCTCCATGACTACTGTTCTCCTACCAAGTGGATGGCACTTCATCCTCACAACCAGAAAGCAAGGGAGAGAACCTTCTCATTGGCGCATGTTCCAATACTCAATTAAGAGAGGCTCAAGGATGAAACCGTTTTTCCTGTGCCATTATTATATTAAATGATGGTGGATCAAAAGTTCAGTGAAAAAAGAGTATCCAATGTGCTTTTTTATCATAAAAATCAATCCCACCTATCTTTTTGTTTCTCTTTAATCATTGTTAGAATGCAGAACATAATCGGCTTCTTCCACAAAATCAAAGTCACCAAAAAGAGAAAACAAAATCAAGCAACTACTTTGTTTTACTGAAAAAATTCAGCTGCAAGCATGTCTAAAATAGACTTCGGAAACCATGCTGTAGGGTTTACTTGGATAAGAAGTACCAATCACATGGATAGGTGGTTTTTTTTCTCCCTCTCAAAACTCTTGTTTTTCCTATTCTACACACCCACACAGACGGTTTTTCTGTGGAGAGAAAGATGCCTCACCACCGGTTGATAAATAAGTTGGGTTTAAAATGCTTTATTGTGGATTCTAAGTCAGCAAATATCACTCCATAAAATCTGACGATCCTTAACTATCATGTAAGTTCTCCAAATTTTTAACAGTTAGCAATGTTGATATCATAATCAAAGTAATATTTATCCCACCTCTAATCTTAGTTGACTTTGAAATTGAGAAGCATATACATTGAGCTAGGTCACATAGCACTTTCAAAAATTCAGTCTTTGGCCTGATTTCTTGCTGACATTTGTTCCTTTTTTTTCCCCACTAGAGGCTCAAATTCATGCACACTTACTACATGATGCAAGAGACATTTCTTGCCGAATTTTACTAGCAAGATAAATTCTCTTTTCTAAATGACAAGATAAATATAGATATAAATGAATTTGTTTTTAATTTATAGCACATGTAATTAGCAAAACTATTTATATAATTAGATAGTCAGGCTCAATTTGCACACACGACTATGTGAGGCCTGAGCCTGAGCCTAGGCCCGGCCTGAATTCCACTGGACCTCAAAACCAAGACAAGAGCATGAATCCAAGCAATACTAGCCCGAATTGCTTTTTTACAAAGGCTGGGGCTGGGACATTTGGGGTTGGGCTTTAATTTGCCCGGCACAATCCGTACTCTTGATCTGGAATGTGGACAATTAAAGCTCTTCAATGGAAAAAAGAAAAATATATAGATAGCTAACAATTCTTGATCCATTTTAAAAAATGTGGACAAATGCCTTATGTACTTTCTTGTCATCCAAAAGAGATCTGGGGTGTGGACCATCTACTATGCCTTTTGAGTCCAATAAACTCTTAGGGAGCAAGCTTGAGCTCCCTAATTCGTGGCCAGGGCCATGACAGATAAGAGGGGGAGGGAGGTGTGAATGAAAATGAGAGCTGTTGTATGGTTCAGGTGATAAAAAGTTTGGGCACGTGAAAGGGAGGGAGGCGATATTTTTATAAATATTAGGCCATTGGATCTAATTGTAGATCAAATGGCTTGGACTTCTTATTCTTATAGTAGCGTGAAAGTTACCCTCAAATGAGCATTTTCCATATATATATGTGTGTACGTGTAATTTTTTTTCTTTTTTACCTAGCTAAGGGCCCTAAAACTCATGATCAGGGAGGGAACACCCACAAACGTAGGAAGAGAGACCTGGGGATTGATCCCTGGTCATCCGGGTTAGAGACAGGTGAGAGAGAATGAAGGTGACATGTTAGTATTAGCCCAACAAATATATGAGAGTGGAGGGAACATGGATTTAATCGGTCAAATTTGGGTCATCCAAACTCATATAGTTTTAAGTACATGAATTCATATCCGACCCTTTTTAATTAGATTATACATAGAATTAGACTCCAACTACAGATTAGATTAGAGGGTCAAGTCCAGTTCATGGCCCAGCTGCACGGCTTGACCCTACCCATCTAAAACCCTGATTCGAAGAGGGAGGATTCTCTTATTAAATTTCCTTTCTGGCCCATGGGCTCTCCATATTGAGGCTTATTTAATGGATGACTTAGACGTTATACCCGTTTGCCATTTATAGGACAGAATCACACCTCCTAACACAGTACACACTTCGTCCTTCATTTAACCAGAATTCTAAAGTTTCTACAATAAATTTTTTTTTCCCTTTTCTTTTTTCTATTGGAGGCTTACCAACCCTTTGGGCGACTAATTTCTTCGGACCCAGAAGGAAGCCGAGTAAACAAGCATGTGGCCCTAAAGTGGTAGTACTAGTGGACTCAATTTTCAATTTCTGGAGAAGGGAGAATTGGGGGGTCGATACCAAGATCTCTAGCTCTGAACAAGGAAGGAATCATGGTCCTAACCACTCTGTTAACCCGTTGGGGTTTAAAGTTTCTACAAGCTTAGATATTGAATACCAAATCACCAATTTGGCAAACCAATGGCAGTAAATTGGGCAACGCAAGATTTAGGCATAGAAATGCTATACAAAGAAAAGCATCCATTCATCAAAGGAAGAAAGAAAAAAGAAGTTGAGGACCTGAGGTTGAAGAAGATGAACAAAATGACCAATCCATCACTAAAAAAAAAAGATTACTAGAAATTATATAGTAGGAGAGCATGGGAATGAGAAATTGACGATGACCACTCCTGAATCACAAGGTGATTATCATATTGTTATTATTATTGAATCCTTATCCGATGTAATCGTGTATCACTACTCTGTGAATTTCACCTTTTTTTTTAGTGACCGAGAGGAGAGACTATGAATTCATGTGTGAAGACACCCAAAAGCCTACGTAACCTGGGTGCTAACTGGAGGTGAATTTCACCTTTTAACTAAACACTATCTAAAAACATTTAGCACTAGCTGGCTTTCAACTATTTATTCTCCTTAGCTGCTTTATTCAAGGCTTTTACAAAACTTTCCTTTTAACCCTCTACGACTGTTTGTTTCTTGCAACTAAATTCGTAAGAGTGTATTTATAGATGAAAGAAGAATCAAAGGCACCACTAAGAACCTCTCATTTAATTGAAGTTGAATCAAGGAAAGATGGAAAATAAATTACCAAAATCAAACACGAGAAGTGAATGTCACATCGGCATTCTTCCCTTGTACCAATTGCTGCCCACATTATATTCTCTACCCGCACCTCTTTAATGATCATTTAGTAGCTCATTTAGTAGAGCTTATTTGACTATGGGTTTTTATGTATTCTATGCAAATAAATACGCCCTTTAAATATTTCATATATCTACGTAAATCATGGTTAGTTAAAGATTTTCTCTTGTGGAAAGCAGACTTTTGTACTAAAAGGGTTCCTATTGTATTATAAAGCTAGTATAATTTTAGTGTGAATAGATTTGAGTTGTAATTTGGTTCATTGGAATAAAACATGAGCTTGCTCCCCATTTCGTGTTTTCAACATCTCCCAAAACTTATATGAAGCATGTGTATTGCGGGGTCGTGTGTGTGCCAGGGAAATTAGTCCTCTTACTCTAAATACCTTGGGGCCCAATTAAGGTGCACTGCCTCTAATTATGTCTTGTATAGGGCCCACACCTTTCAAAAATCTAAACTATTTACAAATTCTAAGCCTTGTTATATAGATAGCATCCAAACCTACACGTCAGCACAACAAGTGGGTCTACATGTACTAGCACCATTTCTGGCAAAAGAAAAAAACAAAAATAATTGTGAAATGAGTCAGGTGGGTCAGCTCAGTAAAGGCTTGAGGCTCAAACTGCAACCTCTCATCCCAATTCGCCCAACTCGTTCGGGGAATACTTAGCTTGACTAAGGAGGCTATTAGGGATTGATATCTAATTGTCCCACGATAAGAAAGAAGATGCCTAACCACTGAACCTCTAATTACACTCTAATTTAAAAGACCAAATAAATAATTCATTGCATTTGGGGACGCACATGAACCTTCTCTCCCGAAAGACTTCCAAGTGCAGATATCGCCATGATCCAAGTGAATTCATCATTGGATTGAAGTACAGTACTACAATGATTAAATGAGTGAATCAATTACACTTTTTATTTTTGGGGGCTATCGAAGGGTTTCCAATCCTTTAGGTTGAACTAATCTCTCCGAGCCCAAAAGGAAGCCGGGTAAACTCCCCTGTAGTTCTAGTGTGGTAGTGCAGTTTCAAACCTACCACTTCTGAATTAATCATGGTATCAAGTGGTTAATCCAATAGTGAATATTGAACTCAATTTTATTTGAGGGGGGCACATGGTCATAATGTTTCACGGGGAACTTGGGCTTTTTTCACATGGACAGGGGTGGCTGCCCACAAAAGCTAACATCTAGTCTGCCACTGTACACAATGAATATCACTTAATTTCTTCTTATTGGGTTAAGATGGACATAAAGAAAGGTATGTTAGTTAATCTTATCCAAAGTGGGCCCCATCAGAAGAAGAGTGGTTCTGAATTTCTTGACACTTGTTGTCAAGCCAGAAGGCAGAATATGATTGGTAGTGTGTCATTTGCTTAATTAAAAGAAACATTGCTTAATTAAAAAGAACATCAAGCACTGTCAAATCTCATCTCTATGTTTATAATTATTTTGTATTTACATCCGGATCCACGTGAGTATATATATGATTGTTAAAAACATCTCAGCTTTGGATTCTTGGCTTTGCCGCGTTGCTCAACAACTTTCATCCCACCGCCCTCATCCGTTTTTCTAATTTCTCTGCCTGCTCCATGCCACTCTTTCCATCCCTTTTTTGTTAAAGTAGGGGGTTAAAAAGAAAGAAAAGTTCTCTCACTTTGTATTTTTATTAGGGATGTAAAAAACCTGAGTTTAAAACTCATGAGGACCCCCTTGGCTCAAAAGAAATCAATGCAAGTGACTCAGCTGAGTATGACTACCTACTCAGTTATTATAACCCGAACTCATTCAACCTAGTTTAGCAGCTCAAGTAGAAACAGGGAGATATTGTTTCATCAAATCTGCATTCGCCAGCTGTACAAAATCTTAATCTCAATTTTTTTCATTCCAAACAAGTAATTGAGAGGATACATTAGCTTGCATAAGATTTTGTATGGGTGGCATGTATCTTTATATTTCTACGAAATAGGGGATCTGGCCTCTTTTTATTAAACTATAATTATATGACCAGGTTAGGTGTGGGTTGGTTCTGACAGCCAAATCCAATTATGCAAAGGGTCCATAACCTGGACTTTAAAAGATCAAGCACCGACCCATTTCAAATTCAGGTCTACGTGCATTAATGGAACTTGATTGGGCTGTTTCGTATCCCCAATTAGCAATTCGGGTCCAATATTAACCCAATCCGTCGTTAGTAAGTCTTTAGTCAACCTTCAAAATTCAAGGAATTTTTTTCTATAGTAAAAGTCAACATTCAAGGATTGAATTCCGGAGTACGCTCATACATTCACTTGCACAAATTAACAAAGAGAAATCAGTTTATCGTCAGGCGATTAATTAACGAGAAAATCACGAGAAGTATGCCTTCAATTTCTAGTTGTATCCCTCTAGCTACATCTGACTTGCCATATTTTTTGTAACGTCTGCAAGCGATCCTCCCACACGTCTTGCAGAAGATGATGGTTCAGATTCCTCTCCTTTGCTTGGCCTTGGCCTAGTTGCTTGCACGATCATTCAAGAAAAGAAAGACAGTGGTTTTGACTGCTCTTTCACCTTCATTTATTATGCTTTCCTTCTCCTTCTTTAATACCTGCTTCTCAACTGCTTTTCGCCGTGCCGAAAGGTACTGATTTCGTTCTACTTTTCCCTATTATAATCTTTCTGGGTTCGTTTTGCATACGAAAGAATGTATCTTTATAGATTATGAATGGGTTGTTGTGTTCTCTTCATGGGGTGGAGGAAGTTGGAGAAAGGTACGATCTTGATGGGTTTTTGTTGATTTTGTTGATTGGTTTTTTAAGGAGGGAGAAGACTGAAGAGAGATTGTGTTATAGATTTCAAATGGGTTGCCTTATTTTTAGTTTGTGGAGGGAGAGAATGATTAAAGGTGGGATTTTGGTGGGTCTTTTTTCGGATATGGGTTGGATTGCAAATGGGTTGTCGTTGTTTTTTTTTTTTTTGTTGTCTCTCTTTTTGGCGAAGGCAATTGAACATGGAATGATGTTAAGGGGTTTGCTTGATTTCATTGATTGGGTTTTCAAAGGGGAAGATGATAATCTTTTTCCATTTTTGAAATGGATTGCTTTTTGAGAAAAAATAATAATAATAACGGGTGAGAGATTATTCACGAGCATAGAATTTAGATAGGCTCGTTCGGATTTGTAGATTCGTTTTTGGTCACCCTAAAGACTGCTGTTTTTGTAAGCAGGCTTAATGACAGTTTGCTCTTTCTTCACTGGTTAATGGATTTGAAAAAAGTTGGGATTCTGCTATTTTACCCCCAGTCTACCAATTTCTGATGTAAAGCTATTGCAGAAGATATGATGTTGATGAAGAGAAGGAAAAAAAAAAAAAAAAAAACCAAAAGACTAGTGTGTTTCCTGTTGTCTTTCTAATCTTGGAGCAGCAGAAATTCCAAAATTAATTTGTTTGGTAAAATGTAACTTTTTGATATGTTTCAATTGGATCTCTCTCTCTCTCTCTCTCTGAGTTTGTTGATTCATCTCTTCCAAAAATCATTGCCATGACGTTTTTTCCTCAATCGAATGATACATAATCCAATAAGAAATGAGTTTAATAAGGTTAGCATGGAAGAAAATCCATGTTAAGGCATGTTTTTTCTTACATAATCTCTAGAGTGATTGCAGAAAGGTGCGCTTTTGGTTGGCTTTTTCGGGTTTCTGGTAATGGGGTATCTTTGCGAGAGAGAGATCTTCGGTTCTGTCCTTCAAATAAAGGGTTTGCAAGGCTGACACATAACACAGTATACTTTAATCTTTTGTCACTTCAATGTAAGCCTTTTATATTTCTTTTCAAGGTAGGTTGGTAGAGAAATGGAAATAAGAAACTATTTGTTTTTGAAATTTGGAATGCTTATTTTGTTCTGTTTTCTTCATAGAAAGTTTCAATCTTGTTGGTCTTTCTTATATTTTATTCTTTAATTGGAAACCAAAATCTTTCGGACTATGGAAACTTCTATATCGCCTCTATCATATCGTTTTGAGATTTGATTATCTATGTATTGGACTTTAAAGTCCCAATTTACAGAAAGTGATGTCATATTGTTTTGGTTGTTTTGCTGATTTAAATTAGACTTCATCTGTGAAGAGTTCAAATTTTCCCATTTCCTCTGGGTTTTTTATGTGTTGGTTCATGTTGCAGATTAAATAGAGGTTGTGGTCTGGAAGCTGTTTCATCGACACAGAAGCCTTTGTCTTCTTCTTGTTGTCTGGTAATGCAGCAGCTGATAGTATCTGCAATGGCATGGAAACCTTTAGCCATCAGTCCTTTTTTATTAGTACTTTTGAACTTGACTTCTTTGATAAATGTTCCTAGTATTACAAAATCATTCCTAGGATTATTATGTCCGTGTCAGATGGGCTTTTTAATTGAACTAATTGGATGCTTCTGTCTTGTTTTTCCCTTTTTTTGGGTTTCAGATCAAGAAGCTTGCCAAGGTTTTAGACTTCCAAGCAGTTGCACTCACATATTAAACATATACCTACTGGTGAGTTCTTTCCACTTTCTTGTTGAGTTGTTGTGGTGAATTATGATTTGTGGTCAATTAGCAATATGCCTAGTGGCTTCAATTTGCCTTGATTGTCAGAAGCCAATATGCATTGACTGCACAACCTATACAATGATTACACGTATTGTTTGTAGAGTACTTTCTAGAACTCCATTTCCATGGCTCAAAAGGAACTGCACTTCTTTTATTTGATTGAGGATTGTGGGCTTCATTTCATTATCTTTAAATCGGAACTGATCACATCTCTCTGGACAGATATCGAAAGATCATACTTCTATTTTATGGGTGAAGACGAGGTGGAAAAGGATATCATCTCAGTGTCTCCTGACATTGCTATGTCAAAAGGAGGCAATTTAAGGAGGAATTCGACAGGACAAGCGACTACAGGAACTTCATTACCCTCTTCAAATGGCGCTGAAAAGGTTCTCCCTCATTATCTGAGGGCTTCTACAAATTCGTGTCACGACTTCTGTAAATATGGCAGAAAACATGCTTTTGAAGCAAAGGAAAGGCGTCCTATTCGTCATAAAGTAACCAGAGATGCAAGAAACTCCGTTGAAGACCAGGATCAGATAAAAAATGTTAATCTAGGAGACAGAAAAAAGAAACCAATGGTAAAACTCAAGGCGACACCTGAATTGAAAATTGAATTGCTGGAAAAACCTACAATCATCAAACAGAAGGCTTTCCCATCTGTGAAGAAAACTGAGATCTCCATTAAACCTGCAATGGCTTCAAAGCAGAGGTCTGTAACAGCAAAGTCATCATCGCCATCAAATCAGTCTGGAGTTCCAAGTGGTAGAAGCAGCAGTGTGAACAGCCCATTGAATCCATTAGGAAGGCTGAATGGTAGAAAAATCAGTGATAGCATTCCATTGAGTCCTTCAGGAAATGGAAATGTTCGGAAAATTGGTCGGAGGAGTCCATCAAATTATTCTAGTGGTTTAAGTGGTGGAAGAAACAGTGAGAAAGAGGCATCAAGTCCTTCAGGAGGAAGTCTGACTGTTAGAAGGAGCAGTGAGAAAAAGATAGTCCAGTACACTGGCCTGTCAAAAAGTGGAGAAAAGAAGAAACCACCTGTAGCTTCTTTATCTCGCAAACCTGTAAATCAAGTTCCAAGCTTAAAACCATTGACGTACCGGAGCCCAAAAACGATTTCTCCTAAGATGAACCAAAACAGGAGTAGAAAAGCAGAACCCAATGACGAACAAATAATGGAGAAGACTCTGTATGTCATTGAGCCCAAACCAAAGGATGAAGGTTTGAAACCTGTTGAACATGATGAAACTATCAACCGGGCATCACGGTCGTCATTATCGCTGTCATCACTATCATCATGCCCCTCACTTTCATCTGATGAAGAAGAGGAAGCCAATGAGGAGTCTGAGCCTGAACTTAATGAAGGAGACAACACTTGTCGCGAACATGACAAAACTGGAAAGATTAGAGCTGAAGATTCAAAAGGCGGAGACACTAGGAGGCTGAGAAGAAGTGCAATGACTTGCCCTGAAGATAAAGATTGTGCACCACAAAAACTCAGGTTCCAAAGAGGAAAGGTGGTTAGTCTTGACAGAGTGAACAGTGGCCCAAGGAGGCTCAGATTCAGGCCAGGAAGAGTGGTGGGCGAGAGTCAAGAGGAATCTGAGAATAGTGGCCCAAAGAGACTCAAGTTCAGGCAAGGAAGAGTGATGGGTGAGAACCAGGAGTCTGATAATAGTGGCCTGAAGAGACTCAAGTTCAGGCAAGGAAGAGTGATGGGTGAGAACCAGGAGTCTGAAAACAGTGGCCTGAAGAGACTCAAGTTCAGGCAAGGAAGGGTGATGGGTGTCAGCCTGAGTGGTAAGTCTCTTATTGGAAGGCGAAGCTTTAGGAGGAACAGAGATATGGGTGGTGGTGATGCAAATGCTACTAAAGCTGGGACTCCAACTGTTGTACTGAGGCATCAAGACATGCAGGGTAAGAAAGAAGACAAAGGTTTGTTTAATGATGTGATTGAAGAAACTGCAAATAAGCTTGTTGAGACAAGGAAAAGCAAAGTGAAGGCCTTGGTTGGTGCTTTTGAAACCGTCATCTCACTTCAAGAAAGCAAACCTGCTGCTACTGTTTGATTTGGATGTGTTGCTTTTTTACTTATAATTTGCATGATGTTATGTTTTTTTTTTTCATGGTGCTTGTTTGGATTGGAGTCTGCCCTACTTTGTTTTTGTAAAAAAAAATAATTCAAATAACTGTGGGGAAGATGGATTTTTACATGTGCATGTTGGAATTAGAAGGCTTGTGTATTTGTGTAGATGAAGAGACTTGTTCTACTGAGGAAGCCCGAATGGAAGAGCTGCAAAAGTGTGTAGTAGCGTTGGCTTGCTATATATGTTTTTGGGGGTGATTCTTCTTTTTTTTTTTTTTTTTTTTTTCCGGCTTATCTTTAATCTTTTTTTTTTAATTTAAACTTCATACTGATGTGATTTTTCTCATACTTCTTGTAATTGATCTTATACTCATCTGTATCTTTTACACCTGAATTTATTAAAATAAGTCCATCTATTGAGGGGTGGTTTAGATTGTATTTTCTCTGTCCTCTCTATCCTTTCCAGGTTAGATTGGATGCTTCGGATTTTGCTTTCTCCATTGCCACTATGCTATGTACGAACTAATACACTTTTTGATGTTTCCTGGCTACAAAATATGCTTCGTCCAGTGATTCATAGAAGTATGTACCCTGTGTATCCGTCCATATCGTAATTACTTGAATGCATGTAAATGTACAGGTGATGTATACCATACCAATTGGTGCAACACTGACAGTCTATCTTAATTCTGACTAGGTAATATCTTCTTATAGTAAATGTGTATTTATTTGGTTTGAAACATGGAGTATAGGAGGGAAGCTGTGAGTCTGTGACTAAAGAGCCAGGGAAAGTAAACATTGCATTATATTTCAAATGGCCTTTTTCCCTGCCAGACATTGACTCTTTTTTTCTGCTTTTGTTTTGAGGGGCTTACCTTTATACGCGAAACCATATAGTTTATCACCAGGTTGTGCTATTTCTGTGTTGTGACTTGACCTACTGTTTTCTTTCTTTCTGTTGCTGGAAGATAACCCCACCATGGTTTCATTACTTTTTAGATATCTGCTATGCATGCTACAATGTTGGTCAGCCCACTCCATTTATTTGTTATTGGTTGGGCCACGAAAGGGTCACTTCCTATTTTTGCCTTTGCTAGATAATTATTTCTCCACATGTATCTTAATCCTCCCCATTTATTTAGGAAATGTTCACCTTGTATCATGTGTTATGTTTTGTGGGGGTTCCAATTCCAAACTACTCCCAACTTATCCTAGTGCTTCCTATACTCTCTCTCTTTCTTCTGGTTATAGAGTGTGCAATATTTTCTTCTTGCACTGTATTTTACTTGAGTGTTGGTCTTGAAAAAAAACTGCAGTAGGTTTCTTACCTTCTGCTGTAATCTGTTGCAGAGGACCTCATGTTTTCTATGTAAAGGTATCATTTAATTTGTCATTGAGCTTGCAAAAATATCAGCAAGGCACTCTTCAATCTTCGGCAATCCATTAACACTTGGTGATAATGATTTAAGTGTTTCCATTATTGTGCTTTGTATATTTGTGCACAGGTGTTTGCTATTGTACCTGGATATATGTTTATTCCAGTATGTATACCTTACTTCCTTTATTTGGTTTTACAATAAACCAGTTGTCCTCTAGGATTTGTTTTCCACTGGATCCACATATTTATATTTCGTTTATTTTCTTTGTTGTGATTTTTTGTTTACTGAACTGCGGCTGCCGGATTCTCTTGCTAGCTGAAGTGATGAATGCCCTGATAATTTTGCAGTGGGACTTTCTGTAATTATACTAATGTTTGCAAACCAATCAGTTCTGTCTGCCTCTATAAAAAAAAAAGGATTCCTCTAATCAAAAGCAGAAACATGTTACTGGAGCTCTCCCTGTTGATCTGATCTTGTTTGCCTTATCCTTTATCTTGGATTCGGCGTTTCGTTTGCTCTCATCTGCCATTGCCCTTGCTTCTCTGGCAATCATAGTGATATTTGCAACTTCACTTACATATGCTTCATTGGCCTTTTCTTTTCTCAGTTTTAATGTACCCTGCAGTTCCAAGAAATGGATGATCAGCTATTAATGATCAGCAATGATTGTGTTAAACAGTATGGAAAGAAATTGAGTGAGACCTCTATTTTATCCAAATGTCGTCTTGCTTTTTCCGTCTTCTCATTCTCCCATGACAGAATCATGGAATACTGTTTTTCATACCTAGTACTTTCAGCTTATTGTTAGTTGTCGAGATTCAAATTCAATGAAAGATGCAAACTATAGACAACTCTAGCACAGGTTTAAATGCTTGAGCTCGAATTTAAAGCTTTAAAGGATTGACTACAACTATTACCGCTTTCTTAGCTTAGCCATTGCTGATTTCTCCCAAGCATCCGCTTTCTTTTCTATTCTGGTAGCGCCTTTAACACGCACAATTTCATTGGTGACAGTAATTTCTGGTGGCTTGCAGTATACGAGTTCTGGTTTCTTCAATGAATCTTTACCTGATACAGATTGATCATATTGTTGTTTGGATAAAAGTCGACAGAACACTGTCACAAATTCCCCAAGTTTGGTAATTGCCAGCAGGTTGCTTCTCTTGTTTTACAGTAAAATGTTCAGAAATCTTACCGGACTCTGGCGGACCACCTCGGCCATCTCCCGTGCTCTTGTTTTTGGTTTGAGAGGCTTCTGGTTCTGGTTCTGCTTCTTTGAATGTGGCAGCAGCAAATGCACCTGCTGCGATCGCTGTTTCAAAGTCATAATCCTCACTAGAGGTGCTGTCAGGGCTCATTTGGCCTGGATTCTGCCTCCAAAACCAGTTTCGTGCACTCTTCTTCTCTGCTATAGCATTAAGACAATATGACAATATAATCGAGGGTGGAAGGAAAGGACCCATCCATATCCCAAACACTAGTCAATGCAGAATTGCAGATGCAAGGCCTACTTAATTAATGGGTTAGCGAGTGCGAGGGGGTTGAACTGATGCTAGATGGGTCCCATGTGGTGCTAAAATTGTCACCTCTCACACAAGTCATATGTGATGAGCAAATAAACTGATATGTATGCATGCGTTACGGTCTCGTGTTCTGCTAAGAGGTACCTCTCGCGTCTTGTGAAGGATAGAAAAAAAATCTAAGCTCTTTGTTGGACCTACTTGAAAAGGTCGCATTGTAGATATTATTTGCAGCCAAAATGTCTTAATTGAATCATGACAATCATTGATTTAGAGATCTTAAAGTTTGATTTGGCAGTTAGGCTCATATGAACTAAGTGAGACTTGTGGAACTTTTCCATCTAACTGGCAAAACTCTCGCTAAGTTGAAAAAAATCCACAACCCAAAGGTCGGGTTGGAACAGAGGCTCCTATGGGAGAAAATCTTGCTATTCCCTGAACTTCAAAATGCAGGCAAAAATGCCGCATAATAAACATTGAATATGTCCAATATCAATTCCGGTAGTTGGTGCATGGGCCAGGCTTGAGCCCGCCCTGTTGACAACCACAAGTTCTGACCAGAAAATGCCCTGAGCCACGTTTGAGTCTGGATCATCTCAGTGTTTCTCATTCGTCCTTCCTACACTTCGGAGAGATTGAGTAGACAGTGGGACCTACCTATTGGAAATCCAAAATGTTCAAAATGAATGCCCTCTCTTGCATTAGATGTCTCCAATAATTTACTCTAGCATGAGTACAGCATAAGATTTTGTCGATCACTTTTTATTGTTACATGCTCAATCTTGTGGCGAAACTATTTCTACTTAGTGAAATTTAAAGACATCCTAATCCTACACAAGTGGAGTAACATTTTAAATGGCTTGGGTTTTCAATAAATGAGAATCACTGTGGAGTTTGACTCTACTACTCATGGGAAGTGTCCATGAAACACGTAGGGGATCCAGACTAGAATTACTAGGGTGATAGCTGGGTATTTATTTCCTATCTTCCATTCATTTAATTTCCATTAAAGGAAGCTCATTTGATGGTCATTTTTGGACATTTAGATTAGAACTAAGATTTGTGTAGCTACATCACGGTTGAGAATAATTCAAGGGTCCGGTTTCCAACTTTGAATTAAACTTTAAAAAAATTCACAGTCAAGAGAAAGAGTGAAACATTTGAGGTGGAGATATAGATGAGACCTCACTTCCCTTGAATTTGATTTTGGGTATTTTTTATGGCCTTCCTTACCAAAAGAAGATATAAATACTATGTAATGGCCATTTTTGAATCTTGACCTTCATTTCTTCAACTATAGCCGCTTTCATAAGCAAGCATTGCTTAGGGCCCATCTGTTTGCATGGAACTCAATCCCTGGGAATTCATGGCAAATTGGGTTCCAACCAAGAAATATCAAAGAAGGGGAGAGTTAAAGGATATAAAAGTTCAAAAGGGGACTCAGACTTTCCTAGGATTTGATTTAGGAGGGAGATTCAAAGATTATTTGATGGCCAATTATAGACTTTCATCTTCTCCTTCAGCTTTCGCCACTTCAATAGGAATGCATTTGTTCAAATTCCGAGAAATTCAGCTCCATTCAAGCAAATGAGCACTTGGAATCCCCAAGCAATATTGAGGAATCAAACGGACTTGAAAGGAATAACAACTAGTACAAACCAATTGAAAGCACCAAAAGCATGCAAGCACAGTGGATGGTTGACCAATTTCTTCTTCTCTGTTATATATATATATATATATATATATATATATATATATATATAGGAAGATGCTCCTACGAGAGATATCTCTCATCTTATATGAGAGATATAGATGGAGGCCCTCACATTTAAGTTATTGACATTGGATATGGATGTGAGGGCCCCCATCTATATCTCTCATATAAGGTGAGAGATATCTCTCATAAGAGCATCTCCCATACATACATACATATATATAGGGAAATATTCATACATATATATATATATATATATCTTATTTTATTTTTATCACAGCCCGACCTAATGAAATTTGCAGTGGGATCAGTTGGGACAGAATCGTCAGTAAGTTCCCCTGCATGGAATTGAATTCCTAGGAATTCATGTAAAATGGGTTCCACCAAGAGAATATTAAGGAAGTGGCAGGTAAAGGATATAGTATAGGTATAAATGGGACCTTGACTTTAATTTAATTCAATAAGGTGAAGCCTGGGTATTCATATTCCATCAAGTGGCAGATTATCTGATGGCCGTTCGCAGGTCTTAACCTATGTTTCTTCTATTTTTGCAACCTTGATAGAAATAAATTACTCATAATTCCCTGGAATTCATTTCCATGAAAACAAGCAGGCCCTAATAATAGTACAACCTTCTCTTTGGACAGCTTGCAAGAGAACCCCAGCTGCCTAAGAAACAGGTGGGTGACCTGTTGCCAATGTTTGCTATTTAATTCAACATAATGTTGAACAAAAGTTGGGCAAGACAGGAATAAAGAAACGCAGGTCTTGGAACCACATCATTATAACAACCACACACTGGAAACGGGGATCAACACGGGAAAAAAAAAACCCTGAAATCTCCAGTTTGAATTCCTATGAACCATATCCTTGTAACAATGTTGTCATTTCTCTAGGTGATATGGATCTCTTACCG
The DNA here is from genome assembly GCA_028538565.1 of Umbellularia californica. NCBI lineage: Eukaryota > Viridiplantae > Streptophyta > Magnoliopsida > Laurales > Lauraceae > Umbellularia > Umbellularia californica. The sequence goes on from JAPQWN010000003.1 coordinate 20,958,857, forward strand.
GGCTCCAACTCATTTCTGCTGGTGTCCTTGGTTTGGGAGGCTTGCAATTCTGCTTCTTCAAGCGTTGCAATCACAAACGAAGCCGCTGCAATGGCCGTGTCACATTCACTAATCTCACTGTAGTCGCTATCATCACTCATTTCGCTCGGTTATCAGAACAAGGCCCTTCCTTCTGTCAGAAGATGCAATAAGAGTAGGGCCTGCGTGCGTCTTCAAGGAGAACAATCTTGATTTGAAGCAAAGCAGTATATTATATAGTAAAAGGCTTGTAAATATTGTTAAGATGATACATGTTCTGTATGAAATGGGAGGGCAGATGAAACACACAAAAACCTTGGCTTGGCTCAGAAAAGTGCTGGTGGATTGTTTCATTCCTGTCACTGGTGCACCTCTTTAGGTGTGAAAAGGGGTGGGGGGTATCTATTGTGTCTTTACTGACTTCCCTTTATATTCATCTTTATGCTTTCTGCATATGTTCCCTCATCAATGTAGTCTAATGCACCTTATTCTCGTTTCTTATTCCCTCTCACTGGTCATTTTTTGCTAGTTGCTACCTGCGACAGGTTGCAGTTGGGCCTGTCTGAGCAGGGAGGAAACCTTGATTTTGAATGCGTCCATCTAAACTAGTATAAAAATCAAAGCCTGACACCTATTTCAGCAGCCCCAGCTAGAAGTAGATATTTGGCTTGTGCAATTACCATTTGATTCGCAGCATAAAAACAGGTTAGTAAAATAGCACAATGATCCAAAAATATATGTCTATAATTTGAATTCAGATATAATATATCTCCTGGATATTCTCATCTACAATTGCTTCATGATTTGAAGCCTTCATCAAATTCCGCATCTGTCCACATGAATTTACAATTCCAAATGTGTGCACTCGCTAGTGCTCAAAGCTCTGTGAGAGTTGGCATGGAAGTTTTCCCACAGGGTTGGCAGATTTCAAACACTAGAGCTTCAAGGGAGTTGACGTCCCAACCACCAAGCTATGCATGTGGGGATCTCTGATGATATTTTTGCTTGAAATGAAGTTCATGAAAGATTAATATGCATCTCCTCCCCAACCAAGGCAAAGATTTGATCAACCCTTAAGGAAAAACAGAATACCATAAGAATGTTAATTTACAAAATCATTATCGCTGATAAAATCTTGTAAATATACAAGGTCCAGAGAACAGATGAGGTTTTCATTTGGTGATCTGTGTAGTAGATAACCACATGGCATGATCACATTCGTAAGTTCAGTAGCATATAGAAAGATGGATAGAATCAAAATGTGGGAGAACATTACAATGGGGTGAAAGATCCATTGTCTAAGAATATGAATAATCTATGACTAACCACCAATGGTCACATCTAATCTTTTTCTACATGTTCCAAACTGATGCCTTGGGGCCCACACCAAGGGCCTCACCTGGGGCTGGGAAAGTGGGGAATCAAAAGATATGGATGGGCCTACCACTGTGTAAGATTTCAGGCCCATTAAGATAATCCCAACTCCTTGATCCGAGACCTACAAGTTAATGGTTTCATATTTGTTTTTCATAAAAAGACCATCAATCCAAATAATCCCAACTCCTTGATCCAAGACCTACAAGTTAATCGTTTCATATTTGTTTTTCATAAAAAGACCATCAATCCAACTGTATCCAGTCCATTTGGATCGGTGAAAAAAAATGATATCAGCGACTTTCAAGGGGGTCTCAGTTCGGCCCCATAACAAGGTGCACACAGACGCCCAATATAAGGGCACGCAGGCAAATCTCAGGTGCAGATGTCTCACACCGTGTGAGACATCCCATGGGGCCCACATGATCTATCCGCTATATTTTACGGATCCCATGTGTTTTACATCGCTCTGAATGGGCCAGAACGTCGGATTGAAATTTAAAAATATATAGTTCGTTTTGAAATTGTAAACCCGAGAGCAATATATCAAGGGGTTAGGATAATGGATTGACTTGAAATTTGATATGTAGGCTGGTTCCATTTGGATCTTTCGATCCCCCACATCATCCATGATTAGTGGGGCCCACAGGTCATCTCGCATGGTCTCCCATGCAAACATCCACAACCTGAGCACACACCCTTATATAGCAGCGCTAGACAGAACCCGGACATTTTTTATAAGAAAAACGTCCTTCCTAGTTGGGTCCACTGGGATACATGATGATTATGGAAGTCCATTGGATGAAAAGATCTATAATGAGACCTACCTATGTGCAAAATTGACTCCATAGGATCCTCCTATCCTAACCGTTTGATACATGGCCCTAAAATTTAATGGTTTTAGAGGCATCGTTTTCTTATGATTTCAATCCAATGGTGAGGAAAAGTTGGATGAGTGCCAAATTTGGACTTGTGACTATTCTTCTTTTTTTTTTTTTTTTTTTTGGTTTTTTGTGTTTGTTTGTGTGTGTGTGTGTGTGTGTGTGTGTGGGGTGGGGGGTGTTGTTGAAAAGATTAAATTGTTTCAAGGTGGGTCCCATGAAAAAACAAGGGGTGTTTTGGAGAATTACCCTATAAACATATTCATTAGTACCCATTTTCATCTTCTTTTTACCTGTGCCAATCAATGTTCACCTCCACTAGCCATGCAGTTAAATACACCTGCAATATATATCAGTCCAAGAAGACAAGTTAGAAGGGAAATACATACACACAATCTAATTTTATGAATGTCCCAACCAAACCATATCATCCTGCACTCACAACACAGCAATTATTTCATGGTTAACCCTCTAGGATACTCTCAAAATCTATTGATCCGGAGGGGTCGTTTCATTTGTTTTTTCCAAGATTAAAAAAAATATAATGACAATAAAAGAGAAGAAAAGGTTGCAATACATTCAAAAGTCACGACACATCAGAGTTAAGTTGGCCAAGTCACCCCCTTAAGCCCCAGTAAACCTTAAGAATTGTGAAGAAGCTGATTAAGAAAAAAAATCTTACAGATGAAAAAATGATGTCCTATGAATTTAAGCTACATGTGTTCTAATTATTCATACCGTATAGAAGTAATAATAAGTGGTCACATTTGGTTTTCAGTCAGTCATTGAACATTACATCTAATCTTTGAAAGATCACTTGGATCTTTAAAAATATGGTTTTTATCTTTCACAATCAGTGCAAAAGGACCTCAAATCCCTCCAATATCTTCTCACAACAAGAAAAAAGGAGGAAAACATTAGTTTCGGCATTTTCCCGATAGGGACTCAGACGGACTCGACTTGGGGGTGACTCAACTTGGTAGGTGCTGAATCTAATTGACTCAGACATTATGACTTTTAAAATCATGGTAAAACATCAGGCCTTGGCAAGTGCATCAGCATCATCATTGCATTCTCTTATAACAAAGGATGCATCAAGAGAAGCAAAGATCTAATATTGTTAATGAAGAAGAGGTTGACGTGGCAGGCAAACCCCTTCAGTCTGGAGCAAAGCATTAATTGAATCACCCTCAACTACATAGTGTTAATAACAAGAAACACCAAAAGCTCGAGTTGTTAGTGAATGACACAACAATGCATATCAACAAACCCCCCTTCTTCATGACTTCTTCTAAATGGCAATCACCGATTCCTACAGATCCAGAAAAAGGAAAGAAAAAAAAAAAAGAAGCCAAAGTAAACAAATCCCCCGCCCTTAGGGGTACACCTAAACCTTGTGCTATTTACTATATTTGAAAAGGCGTCTAGTAAAACAAATAGACGCGCATGTCAACAAGAGCAAACACTTTGGCCAGTAGATCTATTCCCATCATCCCTTCCAATTCCATAGCCATAGGTAGGCACAGAGACAGCAGATCCAACGTGCTGATGAAGATCCAGTTTTCCTTTATAATAATAAGGAAGCAGCATCGGAGTGGGGGGAAGCAGCATCACCAGCAGCGGATTCTCTCTACCTTTGCGTGGTTTCTTTCTACTCCAAAACCATAGGAGCCGGGAGAAAGGCATGCCTCAAAGCTAGAATAAGGTGGAGCGGTTTACATTTTTATATAACCCCCAATTGAATATGGGTAATGCTTTCATTTGCCTATTCCATAGGCAGAAAGGGAAAAAAAGGGTTCATATCCACCACCACTGATCGAGATTTAGGTACAAACCTGGGGAAGAACCGCACCTTAATTCAGCAGTTGGCACGGTTAATCCCATGAACCAGTTTCATATATTGATCCAGACTTTTAGGCATCTTAATGGAATCACATGAGCAAGCATGTCAAGGCATCTGATTTTCCCCTTTTCAGTCATTTTTTATAAACATTTTTCACTTTCCTTTCTATTTGCCTTCTTCATTACTTTTTTTTTTTTTATAAGAATGTGATTATGTGACTCGAACCCTCCAACCACCTGGTTCCTAATTGTTTTTTCCTAGTACTTTATACTTGAAAGATATATTAATAATATTTTGATCCGGTTAAACAAATCTTTTGGCATATTGCAGGCATCACTTTCCTGTCCAACAAATTGTATGTTCTCAAGTTATGGTATATTTTGGCTGCCTCAAGACATCAAGATTCAAGAGGCATGTGCACTGCACCTAGCAGTCTATCTCAAACCGGGTTTTAGTTTTAATTCAATTACCACTTGGAACACACTCAGCAGTGGTCTGTACAGGGAAAAAAAGTAAGAAAAGCAGAAATGTGCTTGGCTCTCCTTTCCATGCCACCTCCAGAAAAGCACAATGTGGAGCAAAGGTTAGGCCACCTCCAAGTACAACCAAATCATGACAGAGTCGCACTAAACTGCAACCTCACATGGTATGCATCCACTTTATACAGGTAGCACTAAGAAAACATTAGGTAAAACCATACCTGCAAAATCTCGCGGTCTGGAACATGGTCAATTCGCCCACTTGTAGGATTACCAAATTCCCAACCAATAATCCTTGGAGCAACCGGTTGGCATTGCTCGTCAGAATACAAGTTTATTGAACTCAAATCATCAAATTCTCCTAGATAAAGCTCATCTGACCAACTTAATCTACTGGTTTGTCCTTTCAGAGATTCTTCGCAGCTGATGGAGAGTAGCCCAATGACAAGCAACCGCTATCCATGCCAACCAATTCCATGAAAAAGGAAAGGAACAAATAAACCAGAAGAATCATTAATATATAGAGAAGATAGATTATAAGGGCCTAGGACCATGGTTTGCACCCGGAGGTTGTGGGTTCGAAACTGCACTACCACACTGGGGCTACAGGGGAATTTTACCCGGCTTTCTCTCCTGAGCCCGTATGGATTATTCTGGCCCAAAGGGCTAGGAACCCTACGTTATAAATAATAATAGAAAAAAAAAAAAAAAGATTATGAGCCTAAAAAGTTCATTGTTAAATTTTTGATACATATGTAACTTTGTCAAAGTGATGCGCAGATGACTCTGTATGTCCATAGATTCAACACAACCAAAAAAAAAAAGACAACAAAAACATATAGGAGAGGGATCGGTGGTTGATACCTTCAAACATAGCTCTAATACAAACATCTGCAGAAGCTCTTGCCCCAAACTTTCTGAGGTCATACAAGTAACATAATAAATATATAAAAGGAAAAATGTAAACAAATCAATCAAACTACTATAGGACTTGTACAAACAGATGGACCAACAAAACTATGAAATAAAAAGTTCTGAAAGGAACTCACTTGCACAGCCATTACTTATAGGAAGGTTCTGCTTAACAGCTTAAGAGAGGAAATTCTGGAATAATTGAGTGCCTTTCCTTTGGATCGGTCTCTTTACTTTATAGAATAGGTTCCACTAAATACAGCAAATCCCCTTATTGGGGTGACTACATGATGATTACATCCCCTTGATTGGGGTGATATAATACAGACTTATTTCCTATTCAGCAATGCTTTGAATTAGTCAACTGGGCCCTTTGATGGATTGGTTCATTAAATGGATCAGGCCAAGCCAAACTGTTATTCTAACACTGCTAAGCCAGCTAAGTAAAAAAGCTTACACACTGAAATACATATTTACAAACTATGATTTCTTAAAGATAAAAAAGTAATTTGGAAGGGCAATAGTTTAAAACCTCAAAAGCTTGACCCAATTGAAAGTTCAGTGAGTCATCCAGAAAACTCGATCATCACTGTTCAAGACACACGAGTCTTGACAGAGTTGTAAGAGTTTTTGGACAAGTAAAGCTTTCCGAGGTTCTAAACAGAGTTCCAAATTGAGTGCAGGATCTGATAAGTAAAAGAAAATTAAGTTTCTCCAAGTACAGGAAGCCGCTCATCATTGATCTTTATCAGTTGAATAATAAATATTAGCATTCTCTTCTTATGCAATCCTACCCATGCATATTTATAAACGTACGTCCAGAATGACAAAAAAAGAGCCAAATCCAGAACAGCTTCAGCCTTCCGGCCCAAGCCAGTTCAAGCCCAGAATTGAGACAAATTTGATCTGAAAGTGAGCCAAGCCTTGTGGGCCATTTTAAAAGGTCAAGAACCATGTCCTTACCTGGCCCAACAGCCCACAAGGGACAGCTGATGAGCAACTTTTCAATTTTTTTCTCTATGATTTTTCTGACAACTATTCTTTTGGAAATAGTTAGGATTTCTATATTTTTTTAGGAATTATATAAAGAGAGTACTTTATTGTAGGCGGCTCTTTTTTTATTATAAAACGGAAGCAATCAGCTAGATGTAAGACATCTTTCACAAGAGAAATTCCTTTAATGAAATTTTAAGATTGATTTTTTTAGCGGGACAGTTCTTTGAATATATTCTCTGGTTTTGTTGAAGAAATCCTGATTGATTTTACTAGATTGTCAGCTTTCCTTCTTCCTCAGATTCCTGCAACACTGCATAACCCCTGCAGACAGAACCTACTCTACTGCAACCATTGCCATTTATTGCAATCCTGTATGCAGCAAGAGTTTCTGTTCCAGTGGAGACTGACCAATAGAAATTCCAAGCCCAATTACAGCTGAAACTCTATTGAAATTTCTGCAGAATCTCGACCAATCCCTAAAACAGCCCCAACAAAATTTCCTTTCTTTACCAATTTCTACTGTCCAATTTTTTTAAATCTGATCTTAAAATTTAATGCCTATAAGTCTCCTATCATCATCATCATCATCAGAGCCTTGTCCCAACTTTTCCTCATCGACACTGTTGCTGGATGGGTTGGACATGTCCAAAGAATCTAAAACAAGTCTCTCTTAGTTAATCACCTATTGGTGCTAACTTAAATGCTCCCAAATGTGCTCATTTCTGCCGTATTTCAGCATAACTTGACTCTCATTACAGGGTAACAGTTAAGCGTTGCAATATGTTCCCAAAAACAGCAACACAGGAAAGGTTGGAACGGCTACAAGAAACAGTTCAAGCATTTGCCCAAAGTGTGACATTGTTGTCTCAAAATGTGCAGACCCCCACATAATACTAACCCTTATGTGCAAAATACAGATACACCAGCTCAAAATGTAACAAAAGTGACACACTGCATAATGGGTATATATGCACGGGTTGATAATGTGGACCAGGGATTGAATCAATTCACACAATAGGTGTTAACCTAGAGTGTAAACAGAGACTCACGACTGGACTTGGTGGTAGGCAGGAGATTGGCACTAGTTTAGATTTGACCAATCCTCGAAACCAAGAATGGGTGGCTCAAGATGATGTCACAAAGAGGTTACTACGCCTTCTCAGAAGAAATCAACAGAACAAGACAAGCATCAACATGAAAGACAGATATTCCAGAATTTCAAGGGACGCTTCACCCAAATGACTTCCTCAATTAAATTAGAAAATTTGAGTGGATCTTTGAATTAAAAGAAATTTCCAGTGACAAAAAGTTTAAAACAGTGGTAGCAAAACTCGCGGCATTGGCCTTAGCATGGTGGGAAGATGTGCAAACTGATTGTCTTCATCAAGAAAAGGAAAATATTCAAGGAAAAAAAAATGAAAGGAAAGACGTGTCAGAAGATTATACTGTCACACAATACGCGTGACATGATCTTTATATTAATAAGTGTCATAACCTGCAGCAAGGGACCAAATCAGTAATCATTTATAATGAGGAGTTCCATGAGTACTACCATTATTTGACACCAAGGGCAAAATGGGTTGGATTAAATCACCTTGTTTGTAGATTCTCTCTTTAATTGCTAAAGGGGATTTAAGTTATTTCTTGGGTTAAATTTTAATGAAACTCTTGTAGATTAGCTTATATGCTAGAGGAGATCTAAGACAAATCAAGAGCTGCTAAAGTTTCTTTCCTTCATCTTCTTAGAGGTGCAAGTGGGGAGGCAGACATAATTGAGAACAGGTGGTTAAAAAAAAAAGACAACATAATCCATAAAAAGGAAGGAGGGGGAAGAGGGGGGGGGAAGGGTTGTTCACACTAATTGAAGAGGAACTTCACAAGAAGTATCACGAATTGCACTGGACCATGTTAATTGGATATTGATACATTTCTTTGCACAAAAGATAGAGACTTGATGAATAAATTTACATTTCCAAACAAGTAATAAGCTATTAAAAACTATATTTCAGTGAAGCATTGCATATCTTCTTATGTGACTTATTCCTCAAAACTTGAAGTAAAAAAAATGAACCTAAAAAATTAGTTTTACATGCTAATAAGTATCATAGTATACTGTAATAATGGTAAGTAAAGATTTGTACTCATGCAATGCCCCCAAATGGTGGTAGGGAATATCCTTCCAAAAGAAGATCCCATTCCCCAGTCCAACTTAAGTCAGGTTCTCTGCTGAAATGTTGTTTTGCCTAAAACCCCAAATCTATACAACTAGAACCTGACACCTTCAACCCTCCTCATCAACCTTGTATTATAGAAAATTATCTGCCCCACAAAGCTTCAAAGCCATCTCCAATGCACCACGACCATTTGCCCAATAAAGCTTCATGCCTCTTCCAAAGTGACCAAATACCCAATCCTTCCTGATCACACGTATGCACGCCATGTCTCAACAGATCAAATAATATTTCTTTTTTCCTTCCCTGTTACTGTAACATCTTGTTTCTTGACTATTATGAACCATTTAAACACTTAAAGTTGAATACTTAGAAGCCGGTCACTTAGATATTCCCTGTTAAGTTTTTTATGGCAGAACTACATTTTGAATTATATTTTAAATCGTTCGAAGTGAAGAAATGGGGACACTTTTTTTCAGGGGAGTGAAACTGATACAAAAGCCAGTAAGGGGACCACTCAATGGCAGATCAATAATGGCAATATAACTAGTTGAATATTGAGTTCATAGACACTCAAATCGATCTTTCTGACCTACGGTACATGTGAAATATGGAAATATCTGAGTCATATAGACAAATTCTAGTTGAAGTCTAAAGGAATGGTAAGGAGCGTGAGAATTACATATGGAGAGACATGAGAGGTTCCAGTTACCATAGGTTTACATAAAAGGTCAGCTCTAAGCCCTTATCTCTTTGCATTGATTATGGATGAGTTAACTACTCATATTTAAAAGGAGGACCTACCTTGGTATAAGTTGTTCGCAAATGATATAGTACTGGTGGATGAATCAAGAGATGGTGTGAATGCAAAATTGAAGACATAGTGAGAGGATTTAGAATCCAAAGGCCTTAAAATAAATCGTACAAAGATAGAATATGTGGATTGCAACTTCAATGGACATTTAAAAAGAGTTGAAACTACTTTAAGAATTGAAGCCCAGGAGATACCACAAAGAGATTCATTATGTTACCTTGGCTCGATATTTAGCAAGTACGAGAAGATTGACGAAGATGTCGAACATAAGATACAAGCAGAATGGTTGAAGTGGAGACTTACTTTTGGAGTGCCTTGTGATCGATGAATGTCAACAAGATTGGAGGGAAAATTTTATAGGACAGTGATTAGACCAGCCATGACCTATGGAGCAGAATATTGATTAATCAAGAAGCATCATGTCCACAAAATGAATGTAATAGAGATGAGAATGTTGAGGTGAATATGTGATAACTATGAACGATAATTAGAAATGAGCGATTTCAATCGCATTTAGGGGTAGCATCAATAGGGATAAAATTAGACAAACCTGTTTGATATGGTTTGGGCATGTCCAATGAAGGCAGGCAACAGTGTCGGTAAGGAAAAGTTTGGCTATGCAGGTTGATGGCCTACCAAGGGGAAATGGTAGGCCAAAGAGGACGTGGATGGAGGTAGTATAAATAGATTTGAAGAAGTGCAACTTATATAAGGATTTGGCTCGTGATTGATAGGAATGGAGAAACAATATTCATGTAGCCAACCCCAACATAGTTGAGATAAAGCTTTGATGATGATGATCATGGAAACAACCATCTCAGTGTGCCATCTGGGATTTTTAAATTTATGCTGGATTAGGAATCAATGGTTTATGCTTCTGGCTATGAATCACTTCAAAAGAAAAAGAAGCCATGAAAGAACTTGGTGTCATCCATTTCTTGGGAAGTGTGAAAAGTTTCAGCAAATACTCACACACCCTCTACCCAAGTCCCAAACTAGCCAGGGATTGATCCCCAATTTAGCTATCAGTGGATTGGCAGAAGTGTAAAAAATTCAATGAAGATTTCCAATCCTAATAGTACACAAATGGATTCTTTGCTATACGCATGAAAACTAATCCTTCTCCTTGCATACATGAAAATGTGCAGAAGAATTTTGAATTCTTTGTTGTTAGCAAGTTGTAAGAGACATATGGTTCAACCAACAAGATAACAAGATATATGAGGCATCCTATACATAGATTAGGAACTTTTTGGATGACTGCATCCGGTAACAACCCCCCCCCCCCCCCCCCCCCACCACCACAAACACACACACGAGAGAGAGAGACACTTAAGTAAATTACTGTTAAAACCTCCCAATTTTTCTTTACTTCTTGGTTGCTACAAATCTACAACAAACGTAAACATATTACAGAGCTGTGAACTAACAAATGAATGACAATTGCCAACATGCAAGGACATTGAAACCCACAAAAGCATTGTTTCTAGGTTATAGATATGGAGCATAGCCCACTGAAACCTATAACAAGTTAATCATGATAGATACATTTCTTTTTCTCAAATATAATCCTTTACTCCAAAAATCTGTCAATAAAAAAAATAAAAATAAAAATAAACCTAAGAGGTGACATGAAATAATGAAGATAGATAGGCATACCAAAAGATGGGATTGACAAGTATGAGAAAACTGGTGTGCCCCCGCCATCTCCAGAGTCATTGCTATCCTCAGGATGACAACCAAATTGTACAAGAGGACTATCAGCAGATCCTTTAAGAAAACATCGCATAGAGGTAGACACATTTTTCATGTGAGAAACAACATCTACCTGTGGTGTAAAAGAATAAATAATTCAACCCAGGTTCGTCAAAAGTTCAAGCTCCAAATGCATCGTGAATAGAATAAAACAATCATTTCATAGTTGTTGTTGGGAAATTTTAAAATTTCTGCTGGGGTTAATACTAATTCAAAAGTATTAAGCAATCAAAAAATGATGTCAAGCCTATTGTACAGCTAACATTTGATGAATGATTAAAAAGTAGTAACAAAATCAAACTAGTACTAACTATATTGAAATGTGAAGCTTTTGTCAATGAAGAAGTGCAAACATGCAACATCACAAATTCACTCCTATACAGCCAAGGTGTCAAATAGTCCACTGAATACAACTGATCTGGGGACACCCCTGCACGTTCATACGCACATGAGTGTGCAGAAACTCTAATAAAGAAATCTCAAACAAGGGGAAACGGTGAACGAAATACGAGCAAGCCCATACAAGATGCAAAGCATGCCCTATACATTACATGCATTGAATAACCCAAGAGACAAGAAACAAACAATCGCTTATTCCATAGTCATTCTATGATGCCGCCACACCCCAATTTCAATTTTAAAAAAAGCTTACTAAAGCCTTCATGCAATCCTATCTTGATAAAATAAAGATCTAAGCAGAAATTGAAGCAATGCGCAGACAAAACTGACACAAACTTGTAATCAATCAAGTACCATGGGTTTTTATTCTTCCTCAGTTCCATGGTCTGTCTATCGACCTCATTATGCTTAAATGGAAAGAAGCAGCTGCATAATTTTGGGGGGCTGAGGGTGTTTTTGCTGGGCTGCAGTTCTTGGCTATTTATGTTTTGATCCTTGGACTGCTTCTGTTATGTTGAGCTTTATTGCGGATCATTTTTTTGTGGTCTCTCTTGTGTTTGCTTGGTGGTTGTGAAATTGTTAGTATCTCTCTTGTATTGTTAAGCTCTGATTAATGAAAGTTACCAATCCAAAAAAAAAGGTCCAGTGTATCTAGTCTCTCCCTATATCAGAGGCCTCTATTATAGCCTTTTTTTTTTTTTTTTTTATGTTTTCTGTTTTGCCCTTGGTATATGCCTTTTATACCACTTGCCGTGTTCTTCGTTTTTAAGTAATTTATTTATTGCTACTGTTAAAAAAATACAAGTTATATATTTGTGTTGTAGAAAGATTAAGCAAAACTGACATGTTTCCAATACTAGTCATTTTCAACAAGCAGTATAATGCAAAAAATTAAGTGCAGAGAAGTCACTCACTTTTGCATTTTATTCAGGACTATTAGGTCTTATCTTAAGAATCCGGACATTTACATTTCTAATACCAAGGGTGCACATACGGGCATATTACTCTATGTTACATGGATTCTTTGAAATGAGAAAACATGTCAGTAGCCAACATATACAAAACATTGACTCTTCACAACACAAATGGATTCTTCAAGTACTAGTCTAAAGAATATTTTTATATTGGAGAAAATATTATTGGAAATTTAAATTAGGCATTGAATTGTCTAATACTTCAAGTATAGAGTAAGATGTGCAAAATTATCTTTCTTTCATGGTTTTTCTAAATATCTCTATTTAGAACTGTACATTCATTTATATTAGTTTAAATCGTCATCAAACCTTATGCCATCCATGGATCGAGAGCCAACTCTGTGAGTTCTACTGCCTTTCTACTATTTAAAAAACAATATTTTCTGCAATTTTACTCTAGCACATCTGTTCTTACTACTTCGTCCCAGCCTCCCAGGTCTTTCTAGATCTTCCCTTTCCCCTAGTTTCCTTCAACTCGAAACACTTCAATATTTTGGATGTAGGCAGGTTTTTTTATCTTGAAAAAACTCTGGTTGTGGTGAGCATTGCAATGGACCTTGAAAACCTATATATTGCAGCTATCGAGACATGGATTTTCATTTATTCCAAAAAAATGAAAAAATAAAATAAAATCCAAAAGATTGAAAAATACTAGAATCTATTTTTCAGAAAACATTAAAGAAATTTATTGACCCCCAAAGTTAGAGACATCATGTATTGTTGTGTAATCCAAAATTGTTGGATTTATTTTTAGTGACCTCGGCCGTCAAACTTGCATTTCCATGGAAGAGGAACCCGTATTTCCTCTGCAGCAGCATTACACAAACAAGCCCTTAGAGAGTTTTCTGAGACGGTCCCTTTCAATCCATAAGTGAGCCACTTGTTTAAAACGCAAACTACTCAAAGTAATTATCACACGATGTATGAAAAATATTCAAACACTCAAGGAGCGCAAGCACACCATCAATCTGGAACGTACGTTGCACTTGACGCATGAAATTCAGAGGTAGGCCCCATCTATTGGATGTTCGGGATTAATAGTGCTCCTGCGCTCCATGTGCAGGTGAACAATTTCCCACATTGTACTAGCCAATCCCTAGTCAACATCATACTCTTTCCATCTATCTTATTCTTGGAATGCATCAATGTGAGCCCATTTAATGGAGTGAATCCATACTCCTTTTGAATGATTTTGCATACTCCATTAACTGGTCTTAGAGATTTTTATGAGTCAAACCCATTCAATCCATCAATGCGCCTCTTGTTTGAAATTTAAACTGCTCAAAGTAATTATCACACATTGTATTAGCTTTTTTAACCATCTGGTCGTATATAATATACATGATTAGACTTACTTCATTTTTCTTATCTTAATCATGCATTTATCTGTGATTAATTTGACAATGTGTGCAGAGCTAATACAAGGTGTCTTAGGGATTATGAGTAGTTTGGTCCTTTGATTCCTAATGCAGGTCCCACTAGTAGCAGATTTATAAAGATGGATTTGTAGCGTTCTTTAAAGATAAGATGGAGTTGATCCCAATTCCATTTTGGATATGGATTACCTACTACTTCAATAGTGTGACTATTTTTATATATGATGTGTAGCAATTTGTGGGGCCCACTAGCCCTACAGCTACTAGATACAAGAGTTTTGGATCTAACTATCACAAAAAAAAAAAAAAAAAAAATCAAGTCCATCAGATGTCTCCAAATGTCAAATCTAAAGCCACGAAATAGATAGTCAAAATAGAGTTTTTGCCTATTATCTGCTAACCATCCATTTCATGGCTTTAGATTAGACAGTGGGAAACTTATAGCGAATGGACCTGATTAAATACCTCTTATATCTAGTAGGGCTAGAGGGCTGCACAAACGCTACCATGTGCCTATTTTAAGAGGCAATAGAGAGTGCCATGTGCAAACTTAGTAAAGGATCCAGAACCCTCCTTCACATGCCCTAATCCCAATTCCCAAGTGAAAAGAAAGAACCGTCCCCACCACACCCCAATTTTTTTGATGATAAAGAGGAGGAGGAGAGTGTTGTGGAGAATCTGAATTCAAAAACCTTTCTTTTAATGCCCTAAATCTGACAAAATTCCAAATGAAAACAAAGCCCCTCCCCTCCCTGCTTTTCAATGAGAAGAAGAAGAAGAGGAAGAGGAAGATGAGGATGACGACGACGACGACAATGATGATGATAAAGATGGGGGGAACAAGGTGCTCTCTTTCTCCCTATTCCTGTTACTTTTTTTTTTTTTTTGTGTAATAGTGCGTCATTCCATGTTGGCTGACAATATCAGAAGATGCATGCAATATGCATCACACCGATATAATTACATATTAGTGTATGGGCGAGGATCAAAAACTTGTTCCTATCGACTGATACATTAAGATATTTTTAAAACATGGTGAAGACATGCTCAAGGATAAATTCAAAACTAAAAGACCAAATTTCTTAAAAGTTTGTTTTTATGTGGGGTTAGTCACGAACGTGTGTTGGAAGTGGTCTTCCTACCCAAGATCAAAATAGCAGTTGAGGTGGACACATTAGATAGCGGTCAAAATGAAATGTAGCGAGTGATACGTAGCGGTTGCGGCAATATATATCGATGTAGTAGTGAGAACCGAAAATGAGGTTAAAAAATGAAAAAAATTCAAGAAATCCAAAATATTGGAAAATGTTATAAATTTTTTTTTTCATTAGTAACTAAGATAAGGGTATAGCAGACCCTTCATGGAATAAAAGTCCTGTAACTAATTAAGAAATAACAGTATTGATCTATTTATTCACAAATAATTTTTTTTTTTATAAAAACCCCAAATTTCCAAAAAAAAAAAACAGAAACATAAAGCTATAAATTAGAAGGCATTAGGATGTAATTTAGTTGGTCCAATTTGAGGAAAAATAATAATTTTTTAAAAAAAACTCCCAAAAACTGAAAATAAATAGCAAAAACTTAAAAAAAAATAAAACCGTTTGAGATTGACCTATGGGAAACATATATCTACAATTTAGAAAGAATTTTCAAGTGATTTTGTTGTTCTATAAATGTTTTTTTTTCTTTTTTGAAAAATCCAAACAATCTGATAAATACAAAAAAGAAACAATTAAAATTAGTTCAAATAATGCTTAAGTGTTGGAAATCTTTTTACTCATGTGATACATAACAATAACAATGATTTCAACATGTTTCATGAAAAAAGAGAGTGAAAAAAGAAAAAGGATAAAATAATGAAAATCAAAACGTTTCATACCTAGAGATTATCCGTTGAAAAGAACATATTGCGTATTGGTTTCAATCCAGTGATTTCTTGTATTTCTGTTGGTTTTTTAAGCTTTAAAAGGTGAAAGAGAGGTGGAGGAGGATGCTTGAAATAGGTAGAGAAGGGATGAAAAAAGACCTAAAAATGGCTTTCAAAAGGGAGCTCGTAGTGGTTGTCAGCCAGTCACAGCATATTGTCCGATAAATCAAAATAGCGGCCACTACAGCCCACAACACTTGTGAGCACTGCTATTTTACAATTTGTGTACTAGCCACAGCCAATGTAGTTGATACGTTATGTATCAGTCCCTATATTGAACTGTATTCCTACCTTCCTATTTATAATGCAGTTTGGGTTTTTTGTACTAAAAAGTACTAAACTTCAAGGTTGCTTGCCTCCGATGTTTCTTATTGGAAAGTCCCTACCGTTTTCAAGAGTTCTGTTTATGCTTAGTACCCTCTACAACAAAGGCAGTCCGATTTTTTTCCCTGCAAGCCCTTTGACTAACAGGATTCATGTAGCAGACCCCAACATGACAAGGCTTTGATGATGATGAAGTCCTTCGACTGACAGCAGGGCACAAACATTATGATGATGTTCAATTTGCTTCAAATCAACACTGTTAAGTGTTAACACCAGTGTTGGATAATATATCAGTCAAAATGGTGTTAATTATTTGGAAGCAAGTCAAGTATAGTTTAAAGAGCGCTATTAATCTAAGGCAGAACATTCAATTTTTATAGTTTTTTTCACTATTTTTGGGGTGTTGTAGACACAAATATAAAGTTAGGGTATAAACAATAATCATTTCTGTGGACTTGTATACCAAAAAACGATTCCCTCACCAGAATCATTTTGATCATGGTAAAACCATTATGCATGAAAAGTGACCCATGTTTAAAATTATAATCAAAACAAACTCTCCACCAATGAAAAAGTGTGAACAGTTGAGAAATTCAAGACTGCAACGTATGCATACCGTATCCCTGTAACATGATAAAAGCTTGCTCTGGTATTGCTCCTAAGCCAAAATAAATCAGCTCCCAATGTTAGAGATCCAAGCATCAACAGCCAAGTAAAATCTGATAAAATCTAAGAAGTCAACATCTTAAAAATCTAAAGCATCATCAATATGGTGAACCAAATGGACATTTAACCATCCAACTATATTTTCAAAACAATATTAAATTTTAGTATTTTCATTGATGTATCCACCCCACCCCCCCCCCCCCCCCCCCCCCCCCCCCGCCCGCCCCAAGACACACGCAAAAGAATCCCACGCTGTGGGACCCACCCACTTTGCTCAATTACAAACCATTAGATAAATTCCTCTCCTACTGAGAGAAGAAGACATTACCCAACACATCACTTTAACAAAAATGGTATTAATTGGACCGCAAGGATGCAGATGATGACAATGATTGGTTGAAGGAGTGAAATAACCTCATTTGTATTGTTTCAAACTAATGGAAAATTAATATCACTATGATGAGTGTCATACAGGACTAGGTAATAGACCAGCTGTAAATCAGGCCCATGCCACAAATCAAGCTCACAAAGATTGCAAGATTGTTCAGGCCAACTCATACAAGATCAGATCTGATCCCACGTGATTCTCAAAGATGAGATCATATCACATATGATCCATATAAGACAAGAAATCAGATTCAATATTCTGTACACTCATGTAAATCTCTTGTATTATTCTCCACTCATTGTATACACAAAAGTGTATAAATATATAACTCAACATAGCTCATATCTCACGTTGAGATAGTGAAATCAAAACAATTCTATTTGTGTTTATGGTATCAGAGACCATCTCTAACGAGACCTTTTTGATCCAATGGATTCTGTCTCTTCCACCTCTTCCAAAGTGCCTGCAAATGCAACATTCGTACTATCCAACATTTCCCATCTTGTTCCTCTCAAGTTGGAACGTGGGAACTATCATGTTTGGCGTTCTTTATTTTTGCCGATCCTACGAAGCCATAATCTACTCAGCTTTGTTGATGGCACCAAACCATGCCCTCATAAATTTCTTCAAGATTCAACAGGAAAGCTGTCTACCTCCGTCAATCCCGCGTACACGGAGTGGATTACTCAAGACCAACATCTCCTCACTTGGATCAACTCCACCCTATCAGAAGGGGTGCTGCCCTATATAGTCGGGTTCCAATCCTCCAAAGCCATTTGGGATGATCTTGAGAAACGGTATGCATCATTAACCCGTTCTCATATTATCCAGTTAAAGAAGCAGCTTCAAACTTTGAAGAAAGGGAATCTCTCCATGCAAGACTACTTGCAGCAAGTTAAAATACTTGCAGACAAATTGGCTGCTTGTGGGGCGGCTGTGCATGAGTCCGATCTACTCATTCATACCCTTGAAGGCCTCCCTGCAGCCTATCGGCCATTCAAAACCGCCATTAACACCAGATCCATGTCTGATCCAGTGACTTTGGATGAGTTACACACCCTGCTTATTTGTGAAGAATTGACGTTGGAAGACACCCCTCCTGCGGCTTCTGAATCATCAACCGCATTCACTGCTTCGCGGAACCCCACCATTCGTGGAAATCAACGCGGAGGATCTTTCAATAACAGAGGCCGTGGCAGAGGGCGCTCTCATTCTCGTGGTAGTCACAATAATTCCAACCAACAAAATCAACAAACCAACTCTGGAAATCAGGCTTCAGGGTCTTCAACTTATCGGCCCACATGCCAGATTTGCAATCGAGTGGGCCATCTTGCCATAGATTGTTATCATCGCATGGACTATGCATATCAGGGACGTCATCCACCGCAAAAACTTATGGCTATGGTGGCCAATCAATTTCCAGTGACTAATCAAGCTTGGTACTCAGACACAGGTGCTTCTCATCATGTGACTTCTGATTTGGCAAATCTCTCAATTAATTCAGAATATCAAGGAGGTGACAAAGTGCAAGTGGGCAATGGCCAAGGTCTGTCTATCCTTCACACTGGCTCTTCTCAATTTCGTACCCCACATCATACTTTTCTTTTAAATAATATCTTACATTGTCCATCCGCTTCAACCAATCTTCTCTCCGTTCGACAATTTTCCAAGGATAATAACTGCTATTTTTGTTTTGATGCGAATGGATTTTTTGTGAAGGACAAATGCTCGAAGAAGATCCTTTTCCGCGGACAGACTAAAAATGGCCTTTATCCTTTTCATCTCTCCACAAATCATATCAATAAAGCAGGCCCGATTGCATTCCTTGGTGAACGTGTCTCCTCCTCTACTTGGCATTCCCGTCTTGGTCATCCATCTGCCTCAACACTTCAATTTCTCCTCTCTAACTTTGGTCTTCCTCAACTTGGATTGCATCCTGCCGGCATTTGTGGCTCCTGTCAACTTGGCAAGAGCAAGAAGCTTCCCTTTTCTGCCTCGACCTCCATCTCCACTAAACCATTGCAATTGGTTCACACTGATGTGTGGGGTCCAGCACCCATTCAGTCAATAAGTGGTTTGAGATATTATCTTCTTTTTGTGGATGATTTTTCTAGATATTCTTGGATTTTTCCACTTTCCAATAAATCTGAAGTTTATGATGTGTTTGTTTCCTTTAAAGCCAAGGTAGAAAATCTTCTTGATCACAAAATCAAAATCCTGTGCTCAGATGGAGGGGGTGAATTTACCAGTTCTCATTTTAAGAAATATCTCTCCATATGTGGTGTTACCCATCAAATTTCATGCCCTCATACACCGGAACAAAATGGTGTATCTGAGCGCAAACATAGGCATATTGTTGAAACCGGACTTACACTATTAGCTCATGCTAAAATGCCACCCTCTTATTGGCTTGAGGCTTTCACTACAGCAGTTTTCCTTATTAATCGCTTGCCCACCAAGAATCTTGGAAAATCTGCCCCATGGGAGGTTCTGTTTAAACAAACACCCAATTACATTTGTTTACGAGTTTTTGGATGCGTCTGCTACCCTTGGCTTCGTCCCTACACTCGGAATAAATTGGAATTTCGAACTATTGAATGTGTCTTCATTGGGTATAGCCTTAACCATAAAGGTTATCGGTGCCTTGACCCCACTACTGGACGGGTCTACACATCTCGCCATGTGGTCTTTGATGAAAATATTTTTCCATTTCACAATATTTTACCTCAATCCAGTTCCCTTAAAACTAAATCACAAGATCCTCTACAAGGGTATGGACCACTATCCCTTTGGCTTCCTTTTACTGCCACACTACAGACCCAAGTTTCTTCACAGATTCCACCTAATGCAGTCAATTCCACCTTGGTCCTACCATCCAATCAGGTTAGCACCACTAGTCCATCAAGTTCCTCTAATTCGGTCAATCCACTGCCGGCACCCATTGCCCCTGAACTTGTCCCCACCACTACAGCAATATCCATCCCAGAATCCACAATTCATGATTCATCCACTGAGCAAACAGAACTTACATCATCTAGCCCTACACAACCATTGCCAAATCAGGCCTCTTACTCTATGCATACAAGGTCTAAAAGTGGCATTTTCAAGATTAAGAAAAAGGCATCCCTTATTGCTTCAAAGCATCCAATCCCATCAGTTTATCTTTCTGGCTTTGAGCAACAGGAACCCAACACTTATACTCAAGCAAATAAACTTGTTGAATGGAGGCAAGCAATGGATCATGAGTTCAATTCCCTTCAAAAGTGTGGGACCTGGTCACTAGTCCGGTACAAGCCAACTATGAATATTGTAGGCAATAAATGGGTCTACAAAATCAAGCGAGATGCTGCTGGTTCTATTAGTCGCTACAAAGCACGCCTTGTTGCGAAGGGGTTTCACCAACAACCAAGAATTGATTTTTTTGACACATTTAGCCCCGTGGTAAAACCCACCACAATTCGCTTGGTCCTGACCATAGCTTTGCATTATAATTGGGAAATTCGGCAACTTGATGTTGAAAGTGCATTCTTGCACGGTGATTTAGCTGAAGAAGTTTATATGGCCCAACCACAAGGATATGTGGATCCCTCCTTTCCCAACCATGTGTGCCGCATGCATAAATCAATTTATGGGCTTAAGCAAGCACCAAGAGCATGGTATACTAAATTCAAGACCCATCTCCTTGAAATTGGGTTTGTCAATTCTCAAGCAGATACTTCTCTATTTATTTACCATGCAAATGGCCACATCACCTATTTGCTACTATATGTGGATGACATTATTCTTACCGGGAGCAGCAGCCCTCAACTACAAAAGTTTATCAAACAACTCGGGGTCCACTTTGCAATGAAGGACCTTGGTTTATTGCATTACTTTTTGGGGATTGAAATTGTACGCAACAAAGAAGGCATGTTTCTCACACAAACACAGTACATTTTAGATCTTCTACAGAGGACTAATATGCTTGGGGCCAAACCTATTCGATCACCACTCTCCACTCATGACACACCTTCATCATCAAAAGGAGACTTACTCCAAGACCCAACAGATTATCGTAGCATTGTTGGTGCGCTACAATACTTGACCTTGACCCGGCCTGATATCACATATGCGGTCAACCAAGTGTGTCAATTCATGCATGCACCAACGGAATCTCATTTGACTGCTGTTAAAAGGATTCTGAGATTTCTAAAGGGTTCACTAGAACTTGGTCTTCATCTAAAGCCGGGCCCACTTCGACTTATTGCTTATAGTGATGCTGACTGGACTGGAAATCCCATTGACCGCAAATCAACTTCAGGCTTTTGTATCTACTTTGGACATAGCCTAGTGTCATGGGGCTCCAAAAAGCAGCCCACTATTGCGCGCTCTTCTACTGAATCTGAATATCGAAGTCTAGCACAAACGGCAGCTGAACTCTCTTGGTTATGCATGCTACTTCGAGATCTATGCATCTATCAACCAGTTATGCCTTTGATTTGGTGTGATAATATTAGTGCTATTTCTCTCGCTTCCAACCCGGTATTTCATGCCCGGACGAAACATATTGAAATCGATTATCACTATGTTCGGGAGCAAGTTCTTCAAAAAGATCTTGATGTTCGATATGTCTCCACCAACAATCAAGTGGCAGATATTTTTACAAAGGCTCTCTCCAAGAATAAATTTCATGAGTTTCAAACCAAGCTTTCAGTTCGTGCCCGACCCAACAGCTTGAGGGGGTGTAATAGACCAGCTGTAAATCAGGCCCATGCCACAAATCAAGCTCACAAAGATTGCAAGATTGTTCAGGCCAACTCATACAAGATCAGATCTGATCCCACGTGATTCTCAAAGATGAGATCATATCACATATGATCCATATAAGACAAGAAATCAGATTCAATATTCTGTACACTCATGTAAATCTCTTGTATTATTCTCCACTCATTGTATACACAAAAGTGTATAAATATATAACTCAACATAGCTCATATCTCACGTTGAGATAGTGAAATCAAAACAATTCTATTTGTGTTTTACTAGGTACCTACCTACTCATGGTAAGAGATTTTAATCCAATGGTGCGGATTGAGGGTAGTGGCCTCCTCACAATGGAGATCTTATTCTATACTGGTGATGAGCGCAATTGGACCGCACATGGGGTCAATATCATATCATATTCAAAACCGTACAAGAAAATTACCTGCTGAAGAGCCAATTTCTCGCAAGCTTTGTGCCGAATGCCAGGCATTTCACTCAGAACACCCAAATCCATCTCAGGCATGTACCTGGTTCAACATAAATTGAAAAAGAAAAAGCCTAATTACAAATCAAACAATACCTTCATTGGATCAATGAAGTCGGGGTCGTGGAGAAAGAAGAAGAAGAAGAAGAGTAGAGAACACGGAAACCTTTGAGAGAGATAGGCGTTAACGAGAGATGTGGCATGCGATCTTCCATTGGATGAAGCGGAGATCCAACGGTCCTTTTGGGAGAGGTATTTCGACCACTGGTTTCTGAGATTGCGCTGAGCGGCAGGCTTCCATAGACGCGTTGCAGAAGAAGAAGGAGATGGAGAAGGAGAATAAGATGAACTAGGGCTAGGGCTAGGGTTAGGGTTAGGGTTGAGGAGCTTTGCTTCTTTCTCTTTCTCCTGAGATGAAAGATGAGGAGGACTCTGCATTTGCGGGATTTTGCGGCTTCTGCTACCGTTACTGTTACCCGCCCTTTTGATTTTTCGCGGCAGCAAAGGTTTCGGTTTTAGGGTCACAATATAAATATATATATATAAAAAGAAATATTCATATGCATCTATCCCTCACCATTTTTGGTGAGGGACACCACAAAAGTGAAAGTTGCAAGTACACTTCCTCACTTTTGTATTTGTAACTTCCCCTTTTGGGGTGTCCCTCACCAAAAATGGAGAGGGATGGATGCACTTGAAGACCCGTATATATATATATATATATATACGGGGGATCTTCATATGCATCTATCCCTCACCAAAAATGGTGAGAGACCCCCATTTGGGGTTGTTTCAAGTACAAGAGGGAGGTACAAAGTACCCCTCTTGTACCACTCTTGTACTTGAAACACTCTCGTGTCCCTCACCATGTTTGGTGAGGGATAGATGCACATGAGAATGTTCCCCTATATATATATATATATATATATATATATATATATATATATATAGGGCTATCCCTCACCAAAATATATATATATATATAGGGCTATCCCTCACCATTTTTGGTGAGGGATAGTAGGGGAACATTCATGTGCATCTATCCCTCACCATTTTTGGTGAGGGATAGATGCACATGAATGTTTATATATATAGGGGAACATTCATGTGCATCTATCCCTCACCAAAAATGGTGAGGGACACGGGGGTGTTTCAAGTACAAGAGTGGTACAAGAAGGGTACTTTGTACCTCCCTCTTGTACTTGAAACAACCCCAAAATGGGTGTCCCTCACCATTTTTTGTGAGGGATAGATGCATATGAAGATTCCCCATATATATATATATATATATATATATATATCGAAAAGTCTATTTGTACGAACTCTATGGAAAAGAAATTTGGGACAAAATTGTCCACGTGGCGCAACATGATTGGGCTATCTCAAAAGTTGAAATGTATTGTCTCAATCACGTTGCGCCACGTGGACAATTTGTCTCAAATTCTGTCCATGAGCTTGTCCATATAGACAAGCTATATATATATATATATAAAGATAGAAGATCGCTACCGTTGGACGAAGATTGACATATAAAACGAACGAAGATTATTATCCTGGGCCCTCCCAGGTCATGACCGCATCCAATCATATCTCAGGTCGGCCCGGGCTGAGGCTTATCCAACGCTGCTCAACTTTAGAAACACAGGCCCATATTCATTCCAAAACTTACACGGGCCATAAATGTCAAGCCCGATTGGGTTACGCCGAACAAGGCTTTTTAACATATGTGTGGGCTTTCTGGCCACTAATTTGGACAGATTATCATTCAATTACAAGCACTCCTGATTTGGGCCAGGCCACATTTCGGACTTACTCCCAGATGTCTGGGCCCAGATGGTCCAGCCCATGAGCACACCTAGCGATCTGATGTAACCCATTTGGGATCCAACTCCGTTTCGCCCCAAAAGGGAAAAATCACACGCTTGCCTTTGTAGGCACCACCTCAAACTTCACTCCAATTGTAGTGTAGTGATGTGCAAACCCCACAAATTTTAGGCTTCAGATGGTAGCTCTAAGCTCACTCGATCAAACTTTTTTTAAAACCCCAAGACTCTCAGATACCTTTCCCAATCTCTATTCGATCTCTTCAATATAGAAAAGATATCAAACCAACTAAAATTCTAACCTAGGGTGAATTATGAATTCTCCAAATGTTGTCCCTCAAGTTATTTTCAAAATATACATTAAAAAAGGTTATTTTCAAAATAACATTTAAAAAGCTTTAGTTCTAATAATTCAAAAATGCCAAAAGTGACTTCTTAGAAGACTGGTGTTTAGAATTTTAGAATTTAAGCGGATAATTCCAAATGCTCTGGGGAAATTATCTAACTCTACCATAAGAGATTCTCAATAATTGCAATTCTCGTTAGAACTACCTCCAAACAAACAGGCCAAATGAAGTACTCTGAGTCACTATGTTTTTGCTGCGATTTTACACAATAATTTTCTGTGAAAGGGAAGACCTAAACATTTGAGCTCCCAACTACGGAGCATTTCTGTGGATCCAAATGGGCCCCAAAAGGTGGATGTGGGTATTCAAAACACAAGTTCTTTTGACAGATTTTCAGTGTTCACCCCAAAAGCCAAAGTGCTAACGCAAACTTCCCAGAGTCTCTGTTCCATGCCACCATGTAGTTGGGACCAAATGCAGAACCGCTTTATCATATTCCCATGAACTAGACTCATCTCATGGGATCATTTATCTTGCATCTCTTCTGCATAAATTAGCCGGATGTAATAACTTGAAAGAGTAGAGGAAAAGAAAAAAGAGAAGAAATAATTTGAAGTTTTGCACAACAAACTAATAATCACAAGATCAGAATTTCAACTTTTGCACAACTAGAGTAAATGAGAGAAGCACAAAGGGGGTTGGAATGGTGTCGTCAATCCTGCTGCTCGTCAAACTCATCCTTGGACTCAAAGTTCAAGCCAGCAATTCTCATCGGACCAATGTTCACTGCAATAACAGCCCATTTGAATGAGTGAAAAATGCCTATACTAGATATAAAATCAGTCCTAATTCTCTGCATGGTCAGAGATAATTCTGCAGTTTGGAAGAGGCCAACATCCAAAACAACAAATAATTCATGTTCTCATAGCTGTATCCAAAAATTCACTCAAGTGGATCCAACAAATTGATTAAGACGTTATCACGGTTTAAGTTGCTCAGGGCCTGTTTGTTTCTATAGAATACAAAGGAATTCCAAAGGATTATTAAAGAGCCAAGGGGTGGAGGATATGAGGTGAGGGGTAGATGAGACCTTTACTTTCCTAGGATTTGAATTGCTAGGGTGATGGCTAAGTATTTATTCTCATCTCGATTCAATTTTCATTAAAGGGGAGGTTTTTTGTTGGTCATTTTTGGATATTCACTTTTGATTCTTGATTTTCAACCACTTACATAAATACAATCTAAGGAATTCAATTACATGAAACAAACAGGCCCCATATCCACATTGAACTTCAAGCTCTTAAGACCTTCTTTTGCAGAAATTGTCAACATTTCAAGAACATTCAGAATACCTTTCAAAGTCACTCAAGAGCCAAGAACCAACTACACAAATTTTCATATATTTGTTGCATTTTACTGAAAGGCAATAGTCATTGTTTATTAATAAGCAAGAAAGCAACTTTTTTTTAGTTTTTTTTTTGGAAAGAGAAGCAAGAAAGCATCTCCAAGAAATGAATTAGGAAACAGCCAAAAGAATAGATATCTTATAATGCCAAATTATTCTCAAAATATTTTGATAGTTTGCCATATGAATAGTCATGTAAAAGAAAATAGTGGCGGCCAATAGTTCATTAAGGATAGAATTTGTACTTGCCTACAGCATTAAGTCCAGCTATGTTTGGCATGTACTGTCTGATATGTTCTTCAGCTGCATTTTCAGCCTTCAGTGTCTCACACTCAAAAGAAACTGATATCTTGTGTTTCACATGCTTTTGCTCGACCATACCGACAACATCATTCTCCCAACTGCATTATCCAGTTGCATTCTTTTAGAAAGACCTAAGAACTTATTGCTCAAAGAAACACAAGGCATAACTTTTTTTAGCACATGGTGCATCAATGTGTCTTACTATACACTAGAATGGTCAATAGACTGGTGATTGTACTTGAGTAAATGAATGAGTATATAAGTTCTAAAAGTTAATGTTTTTTAAGCGACATTGCTGTGGAAATGGAGTTTTTTTATTGGAAGAAGTCGTATTTACTACTGTAACATGAAAACTTTCTGCAGTAAACATTTATGAAGCAAGCATATTCTGCTTTGCTTTTGTGGAGAACGTTTTTCCTGATGGGGGAGGGTAGGTCAGTGAATTCTGACCCTCCATGAAATAGGAAGAAAAGGGAAATCTGACACGTTGGTGCTTCAAAGATTGAAAACTATAGGTAATACTTATTTTCTTACTACCTGAATGCAAATCCCACAAAATCCCACCACAATTTCTACTTTAGTATGACCGATCTCCCTATAATCACCTTTCAAAAAAAGATCTCCCTATAATCTTTTGCACACTGTTTTGGATATAAACTCTTTCTTCCATACATTCTATCTACTCAACAAGGTAACAAGCAAAGAGAGGGGAAATGCTGTCATACAAAACATCTTGGAACAATATTTGTGCAAATCTCAGTGTTCAGGGTTTTTCCCCTCAGAATTTAAAAATATTACAGAAGCGAATGGCTATGGAAATGCGTTTTTAGAAATGAAGAGCTGTGGAATATGCATTTGCAGAAATGTTCCCTTAAATACATCATCTGAAAAATAAAAAATAAAAAGATTGAATAAAAATATCGAATCACATAAAGTGGCATTTTAGTTGTCATTTTTCTGTTGTGTATGTATTTGCCATTCTTTTAGAGTTCTAGTCAAGAGAGTAAGAGATATTATATTCAAATCACTAACAGTATTTCGTGTAGAAATTTTATTTTTAAATTTTTTTTTAATAGGAGATAGTGTAATAAGTGATGGAAAAGTGCTGGCTCAATTTAAATTTCATTTTTTATAAGATGACAGTTAAACCCTGCTTTTTTGTATGGAGCTGAATGTTAGGCAACAAAAAATAACAAGAAGAAACTAAAGTATATACGACTGAGGCAGATGTGTTAAGATGGATATTCTAAAGTTAAAGAAGGAAAGAATTAGAAATTTGCAGATAAAAGATCCATGGGTGGACCCAATAGATGAGAAAATCGAGGAATGTCATTTGAAATGATTTGGGCAAGAAACCAGGGAAAGACAGACCAATGAAAACTTGGGAACTTGAACTTAATTAGGGTGAGAAGATGTGATATTGTGGAGTTACAGAGAACATAAATAGGGTTGAGTATAAACAGAGTAGAGTGAAAAAAGTGGAATTGCACTGCCGATTCCATATAGATGGATAAGGCTTCAATGATAATGATGATTATTGAGACAACAAACATAAAAACCTTAAAAAAAATGGTTGTGTTCTGAAAGTATGCAAGACTGGTACAGGAAGTTGGATTACCCATGCGCATGCTCAATATTTTGGAATCGAGCAGCATCATGTCCTCTGCACTCCACCACGACCACTTCCTCTTTCTTGCTCTGTTTTAGGTCAGGCTAGTTACTTCTGACTTAAAGACATAAGAGACAGCCAGTGACAATAAAACTTCAGAAGTTCAAAGCATCTTACAGAATAGTCATAGATAGTGAGCTTGATCAAGCGATAATCCTCACCTCTGCTGCACTCCCTTTCACATGCTAGTTCTTTCATAATTTAAGGACAAGAATAACAATTCTTAAAAATAACAAATATTGAAATTATAACAACAATGAAAGAGAATGCTAGTAGTTGATGTGTACTAGAAAGTCATTCTTCCAACAAAACAAAAATGAAGGGGAAAAAAAGAGTAAATACAACTAGACATTCAAATGGAACACTGTAATGAAATTAATTTATAAAATCTAATAAAAAAAAGAAAATATTGACTGATCACAATAAACAATAAAGTTTTTTTTTACTCCCTAAGTTACCTTTCATTTATTCAATCCCTAATCTATTTAAACCTTTTTTTCTTTCTTGGTAACAGACTCAACTTGAACTTTCTAATAGTAGTTAGACAATTTGCTTCTTTTTATTCCTTTTTTTTTTTTTGCGAGAGCTTGTGGCATGTTGCAAGGCAATATATTTTGGAGAAACCAAATAGAATGTTTGACTCTTTTTTTTTTTTTTTGGATAAATGATTTCCTTAAAATGAATGTGTTCCAATACAAGAGATAATAATGGA
The DNA here is from genome assembly GCA_028538565.1 of Umbellularia californica. Taxonomy (NCBI): domain Eukaryota; kingdom Viridiplantae; phylum Streptophyta; class Magnoliopsida; order Laurales; family Lauraceae; genus Umbellularia; species Umbellularia californica. Next base: position 20,987,643 of record JAPQWN010000003.1, read on the forward strand.
AAGTAATTTTAGATGGCCTGGGCATGTGCTTAGAAGACCAAAAACAGCCTTTGTACAAAGAACTGAAGTGTTACTTGTACATGGTGCTAAGGGGATGGCTGATAAAGACTCGGAAGGATGTATTCATAAGTGATATTTTAGGTTGGAGGATAATGAACTACTTACCCATAAGAAGGGATGACAGTAGAAGTCAGAAAGCTACCCCATGTACTGGGGACAAAGCTTCTGAACTCAAGAGCCAAAATGGTCTTCAATCCAAATTTAGGCCTGATGCATAATGTCCAAGTCTCAATCTTGGGACAAAATTGCTACCATGGCCAAAGGCCCGTTGAAGTAAATTACTATATTAATATAGATTCATGACGTTCGCCCGGTAATATAGATTAATGTAATATTGACTCATGCATGTAATATAAATTAATATAGAACTACAAACAGATATTCATTCATTTAATATAATAGTATATTACTAAATTAATGTAATATAGATTCATGATGTTCAGTAAGTCATATAGGTTCATTACCCATGAACTAAGCTAGATAAGCCTGGCCAAGGCATGAATGACAATCAAGTCAGGATCTAGTATTGGGTCCACCACCTAGTCAGACTGGGTTTGGCTCTGTTCATCTAACCCAGGGTCCAATTATGATATTATATATACATGCAGGGCTTTCAGTAGGGGTTACTGAGAACATAACTTTACAACAAAGGGTTGAGCGGAAAAGTAGAATTCACAAAGCCAAACCTGCCAACCGTAGATCGATGGGATCAGGCTTCAAAGATAATGATGGTGATGATGATATATACCTACCTAAATGCACGTACATATCTATTCAAAGTTCAAATGGGTCAGTCTGCAAGAGCTCAACCAATTCACAACCTAGTCAGACCACTAGGCCAACAAGAAAGAAGTCCTGTTAGGATCGGAAACACACGCATGATCTACGAGACAATCAATCACACAATCAACCAATCCACGAGACACGGATTTACGTGGTTTGGCAAGATTGCCTACATCCACGGGAGATTTACGCCGTTCACTATTGGAGATTTCCACAATAGTACAAGCACTCACTGTCTCTCTTGTTCTCTCTCAATATCACCCTTAATTACCATGTTCTCACCACCCAGTATAAATATATGAAACCCTAAACCTCTAAACACCAACAACCGTAGGATCTTGCCTTATAACAGATGGTCCGGATTAAACCGACAAATTACAGATAAACCCCTATAATAACTAAAGTCTAGATCAGGCTTCACCAACCCATCAATCTCTCACTTGAAGACTGAACATACTGAATGGCTTTGACAATAACAGAACACGGCTAAGAATCTCGATTCCTCATTTTCATGCTTGAAGACGAACTGAAGCCGAGCACTGCTTCAGTTTCTCTGTAGTCACCACCTTTGTTAACATGTTTGCAGGATTCTCACTTGATAAAATCTTCTCCAATTTCAACATTTTCAACATGTTTGCAGGATTCTCACTTGATAAAATCTTCTCCAATTTCAACATTTTCTCTTCCAGAAGCCACCATATGAAGTGATATTTTATCCGAATGTGTTTGGTTTTCGAATGAAATGCTGAATTCTTTGCAAGATGAATGGCACTCTTACTATCACTGTAAAGTCTGCTGGACTCTTGCTTCTTACCCAACTCTTCCATTAACTCATGTAACCAAATCATTTCCTTGCTAGCTTCTGTAGCGGCAACATACTCTACTTCTGTTGTTGAAAGTGCAACGACGTCCTATAACTGTGACTTCTAACTGATTGCTGCACCACCCAATGTGAAGACATATCCTGTAGTGCTTCTGCTTCTATCAAGATCTCCTGCCAAGTCTGAATCAACATAGCCATGCAATTTGATATCTGATCCTCCAAAACACAATGATGCATTAGTGGTGCCTCTCAGATATCTGAGAATCCACTTAACTGCCTCCCAATGCGTTTTTCCAGGATTACTCATAAATCTGCTTACAACTCCCACTGCATGAGCAATGTCTGGTCTAGTGCAAACCATAGCATATATCAAGCTGCCAACAGCTGAAGCATATGGGACCTTGGACATGTTCTCCTTCTCCTGTTCTGTCTTAGGAGACAACTCTTTTGAAAGTTTGAAGTAGCTGGCTAGTGGAGTGTTAACTGGCTTAGCATTCTGCATGTTGAACTTGTTTAGAACCTTTTCAACATATTCTGCCTGAGACAACTTCAATGTTCGATTTTTCCTGTCTCTGCTAATTCTCATGCCGAGAATTTGATTTGCAGCACCCAAATCCTTCATTTCAAATTCATGTGACAACTGTTTCTTCAAATTGTTTATTTCACGCATATTTGAACTTGCAACAAGCATATCATCTACGTACAAGAGTAGAATAATATAACAGTCATCAAAACTTTTGAAATAACAATAATGGTCTGAATGACACCGTTTGTAACCTGTGTTGCACATAAACCTGTCAAATTTAAGATACTATTATCTTGGGGCTTGCTTCAAACCGTATAAACTCTTTTTGAACTTACACACCATTTCCTCCTTTCCTGGTATAGCATATCACTGTGGCTGATGCATATAGATGTCTTCTTCCATAATCGATCTTCTGCAACAGACTATGGCCCACCTCCTATGAATATCAACCAGAACCATTCTGCGATGGGTTCTCTTCCGCAAATCAACCAAACCGGATCCAATCTGGTTTCTGCAACTGGATCGTGCACACCGACGGCCCACTGTGTCCTCTGCGAGTCCAACCCACACCGTTCTGTATTGATCCTCCGTGTGGTGAAATCAAGAGATCTAGATGATCTCTTCTCTTCTCCGGGATTAATCCCAATCTCGATCGTGATCGTGCGCGACGCCAAGTCGTGGAAAATCCTTGGCTCTGGCTCTGATACCAGTTGTTAGGATCGGAAACATACGCACGATCTACGAGACAATCAATCACACAATCAACCAATCCACGAGACACGGATTTACGTGGTTCGGCAAGATTGCCTACATCTACGGGAGATTCACGCCGTTCACTATTGGAGATTTCCACAAGAGTACAAGCACTCACTGTCTCTCTTGTTTTCTCTCAATATCACCCTTAATTACCATGTTCTCACTACCCAGTATAAATATATGAAACCCTAAACCTCTAGACACCCACAACCGTCGGATCTGGCCTTATAACAGATGGTCCAGATTAAACCGACAAATTACAGATAAACCTCTGTAATAACTAAAGTCTAGATCAGGCTTCACCAACCCATCAATCCAACAGTTAGATTTTCTTTCAGATGCATGAAGGAAACAGAATGCCTTGATTCAAGATCCAAAATCTTCATAACTGGAAACGAGCATCTTCAAGTTCCTTCCTCCCTTGCTTGACCAAATAGCAAGTATGTTTTAATTCTGCTTTCAAACATCTTGCGTATGCTCCAAACATAGCCTCAAACCCTACTGAAGTGCCAATTTTACCAATTTGTGTATGGTGTACCTCAATAAATTTAAGGAAACGAAATATGTAAATAGAAACTAGTGAGAAGTTGCCTGAAGCTAGGATTCTACTTTCTTGGTAGGAATTCCTCTCGTACGTTTTTTTGCCACATCTCATGAAAGTACATTTCAATTGCTTCACAAATCTCACTTGTCAAAACAAGATGATATGGATGTCCATACAGAATTGCTGGCTTCCTTTCTTTAAGTCTCTAACTATTGTCACATTTCCAACAAACGGGAAGAATCATAGAATTTGGTTATGAATTCCTTAAGATTTTTTATTTTTTTAAGGCAAAGGCCTTCCAGATAGTCTTATTCCTTGTTTTCATTCTCATTTTCCTGATTCCACTGTGTGATGCATGGCAGCTTAGGGGTTCAAAGCAATTTAAGGATGACAAAAGCTGACCAAGACCATCTCAGAAGTCACAATTTTACTAAAGATTCTACATGATGGTGTATGAACTATGAAGAAATCTGTTGATCATCCCCCTCTTCTATTTTGTGTCTGCTTAAGCCATTTGGTATTCCTTTTTGTCTCTTTTTCCCTCTCTTAAGTCCTTCATCTCCTTTTCACTCCCTTGTGGAAGTTTGACCTATTTGGAAGTGGCCAAGTCTTGTGAGATGGTTCCATAGGCCATTGATTGCTTGGGACACTTGAAGGAAACAAACAGATCTTTTTTCTCCCTAATGAATGCTTCCATAAATCTGGTGGTGGAGAAACTTTAGGTTTGTTTGATAATTAAAATCTCCTCAAACCAGATGTTTAACAACTAACAAAAGCTCCAAACTGCAGAATCCAACCCATTCACTAGAATTCCTTCCAACTTCCTGGGGTTTTTGCATCCCACATTTTCTAAGATTGTCCAGGGATAATTCCACACACATCAAAATAACAAAATCAACTGCACATAACAAGAATAAGAAAGAAAGAAATAATCTTTCAAAAAAAAAAAAGAAGAAGAAGAAAAAGAAGAAAGAAATAAAGTAGCATGAAAGATGCAACTTTAGGGAAAACCCAACTGAAATACCTCCAAGGAAGAAGAGAAAAATCACAGAAATCCATCAAAGCTGAAAGGAAACAGAAAATATAAAAGGAGAAGTGAAATAAAACCCAAAATAAAATAGAATCCACGAAAACTCATTTCATGGGATCAACCCTAAACTGACAACCCATAAGAACAAACAGATAACGAAACAAAGTTCAAAGAACCCATTTCATGGGATCGACCCAAAACTGACAATCCATGAAGACAAACAGATAACGGCAAAAAGTTCAAAGAACAGCCACACAACAAGAGTTCTCCACACAAGAATGCTGAAACCCTCAACACCCATTGTCAATTCTTCAACAAAATAAAATGGAGAATCACGAGTGTGAAATTTAAACATCCTTCTTTCAGAGATATTCAGGTTGTAAACAGTCTTCAGATGAGAAAGTGAAAGAAGCTGTGTGAAGAGGATGCAAACCAGTGCCATGAAGTGCATAACAAACAGAGTGGGGAAGTTGAATGAAATGGCCTGAGATTGAACCGGACGGCAACAGAGCTATTGAAGCTATCCCTTCCATCTCCTTTTCCTTCTCTTCAAACCCCAATTCCATTCAAGCATCAAAAATTCCTTGCCGGGAGAATTTCTGTAGATACGTCAAAGAAATAGGAGCCGGTCCGAACTAAACCCAAGACATGAGATCGGGACGTAGATGGTCCTCAATTCTCTCGTGATGTTACACGAGTTAAAAATTAGATTTGGGTGTTTTAAGTCCCACAAATTAATAACCCCGACGGGTATCTCGGTTGGCCTAGGACCACGATTTGTATTAGGAGATTGTGTATTCGAAACTGCACTACTACACTGGGGCTACTGGAGAATTTTACTCGGCTTTCTCTCCTGCGCCCGTAGGGATTATTCTAGCCCAAAGGGGTAGGAACCGTACGTTATAAAAAAAAAAAAAGGTCCCATAAATTAATAGATCTAAACGGGTCTAATCCCACCTTGGTTCCCGCTAATCAATTCAAGACCTGACATATTACCTTAATTATCAAGAATTCCTCTTAAAAATAAGATTTTTTTTCCATATTCTTCACTTCCTATATTCGGACCTAAACCCGGACTCGTCCCATATACCGAACTAGTTATGGTTTCAATTTCATCATCTCATTAACAATCCCGATTTCCTCTTCTCATTAACTATCTCATATCTGAGTCCACCATGGACTCAAACAGGAACTAACAGCTGCTTGGGGACGTATGTAGCACATGGAGAGCATGTGGATAGTTTAAATCTCGTTGGTCACGTTTGATCACATGAGAGGAATAAGAATTTCTCATTAAGGATTTATACAGTTTTTTTTTTTTTTTTTTTGGTAAAAAGGATTTATACAGTTGAAGACTTAACATTGATATCATTTGTATCTATGTGTATGGCTAAGCAATATCAATGTGTAATCCATAAAAGCAAGGAGTTTCAAACCCTGCAAGAAGTCCAAAGACACTAGGTGTTTAATTTTTTATCTTCTATGTTATTTGTTTATTTTGCATTATAAGAGATTTGAACTAATCCACCCACACACACCATGCTATGTTCCTAAAGTCGAGAAACAACTGGGATTAATGTCATCAATTTAATTGTAAATTAAATTGGGATTGAGAATTTTGAATTGCCACATCCAAAGTCAAGGACAGAGACAAGCTCAACAATGGTGGAAAGGATGATGGTAATTAGGGATGGCAAGACTTGGCACAGCTCATTAACCTGAGTCATTTCCCACCTATATCTGACTATAGCTAAACTCGAGTTGTAATATTTATGGGTTCAAAATATATTTTTGGAAATTTATCCTTATCTTCATATTTAACCACCCTATATTTTCAATTCCTATCCATTCAGTCCACAATATTTCCGTCATTTGGGAGATTGTGACCCACAGCAGCCCTCTTCATGGGAGAGCGATATGTGTCGTGGAGCTCCCTCTTGGGGTTTCAAGATGACATGTGGCACACCCCACCCAATCCATATATATAGATAACTCATGTAATTTAGTTTTTTCTTTTTTTTAGAAATCTAATGCATTTAGGATTCTTCTTCTCTAATTCTTCTTTTACGTGAGGTGGGTTGTTGCAAGGAACGTGTGGGCACATGTATTGGGTTAAAGTTGTTTCCATTTTTAATTAAGAGTCTTAATATTTCTTTTTATATCAATTAGATTTTCTCTAAATCTAGATGAACCCTATTTTTTCTCCTCTCCAACACCTATTTTTTCTCCACACAATCCCTACTTTCTCTCCCCTATCAACACCTCCACTTATTTTTCTGAAAAAGTCTACTTGTCCCGACTCCTGTCTCGGAGTCGGGACCGACTTACATGGGAGTGGGGAGGCCCCCCATGTAAGTCGGTCCCGACTCCGGGACAGGAGTCGGGACATGTAGCACGGCTGTATTTTTCTTGACTATACATATAGCTAAATTGGAACCTACAAGGTTATGATTTGTACTGCATTTATAATCCAACCGATTGCACTTAATCTACTCACACCCATATACACACTCACCCAAGTTCCTCACCATCATCTTTCCAAAAAAAAAAAAAAATCAATCAATTGATTCATGTTGTTGATCCACCAATTATCAAATCATACACACCACTTAGTCATTCCTATGGTGTATATTTTATTCCTAATTAATACTATCTCATGAGATATATAAGACCAACATACCATAGTTATTAATTTCGTTTTCTTTTCGGCCGAAATGGTCGAAATTTTTCGTTTCGGTTAAGTGGCCGAATTTTCAGTTTGAATTTCGGTCAATATCGGCCGAAATCAATTTCGGCCGAAATTCAGGATTTCGGCCGAAATGTAACTTTTTGGTCGAAATGAAATTTTACAGAATTATTTTTTTTTTTACTTTTTTTACATATATATTTTGTATTTCAAATATTTTCACAAAATATAATTCCAAAAAAATTACTATAATGGATTAAATCTATATTTATTACTTTTTCTATTTTTTTACTTATATATGTATATATATCTTTTGTTATATTTTCTCCGAAATGTAATTCCGAAAAGTTTAGCCGAAATCCCGAATTGGCCGAAACTTTTCATTTTGCAGGTTAGAGCGAAATAAAGTCCGAAACGATATTAACAACTATGCAACATACTGTTATTTTTATTTACAAGTGGGGCCTACAATTACTAATTAATGATACACATAATAATTTATATTAAAATCCTAATTTTAATGATAATAGTTTGATGTGATCTAAAGGCTTGTTTTTTCTTTGAAAGGTAGTATGTGATCCAAAGTCTTCTTACAAACTTCCTGCAACAAATCTCCAGTAATTAATAGAAATTAAAGATATGTTTTATGGATTTGGTTGAGTGTTTAGTATTGTAATCTTTGTTCTTTAGATTCTATGAGTTGGGTTTTTTATTTTTGTTCTTATAGTGTGATGGGTTTTTTTTATTGTTTATTTCTTTCCTTATGTATTATCTGGCATGCAATCAACCGATAATCCCTGGTCACATAATATGAAATAAGCATGATATAAGATGTAATGTAAATTTCTGTTGATATTTCGATATTACTATTTAAATTAATTTTTACTTAACATTATTATTAATATTAAAGTTAAGATAAAAATAACATTAGATTTTGTACTTAAACATATTAATTTAGTTTTATGTTATAGTTTTAGTGCTATTATCTTATATTGTCAAGTACAATAATTTTGGTAACGATTGGTATGTTCTCCATCATTAATTTGATTTTAATTAAATTAATATCTTAGCCTAAATTTATATTGCTTAGTGTTGTTAATTTTTTTTAATTCCTGGCCACTAGGCCATCGCTATATCATTATGGGCCTGTCTAATCGGTTCAAATCTTTATCTTTTCTTAATTACTCCTTCCCTCATCTTACTTCTTCTGTAAATCTATTTTTATATATATCGTTTCTTTTTTCGCCTGTGTTTGGCACGGGCCTCTCACACTAATTTGTATATAAAGAGACAAAAGGCTATATACAGTTAAACGCAAAATTTATGGAGCAGGACCCCCCTCGAAATGCCTTAATTTGCGGTGTCTACGTCCAAATTCCATGTTAGTAGTACGCCATTGTATCTGGCCTGGGTCACACCCCATGTTCTAATTTCAACTGAGCTGGCCTTTTTTCTTCTTCAAACATCTCTCTGAAGGAGTCATAATCTGATGCTTTTCTTCTCCTTCAATCCATCTCCAACGCACCCACAGTATCAACCTTTCGTTTCTTCTTTTCGATTAATATCAACCTTTTCTTTTTTCTTCTTTTCCATCCATCATCTTCTCCATACACTCCAAGTTTCCTGAACATAACCCCCCGGCCAACTCTTGTCTTCCTATTATCTCTATTACTCTTGTTTGGAATTGCAATGAAATTGGATTGCCGTCACTCATTATCATCACCATCATCATCTTCTTGAAGGCTGGTGACAGGAGGCAGGGATAAAGAGAATAGCTTCAACTACTACGTTGGTTTTCCGTATGTTTCATCTCTCTTCCTCATTTCTCCCGATTTTGTTTTATGATCTGCATTGCAATAGCTTGGATGGATTTCTTCTATCATTTGATGACATGGGTCACCATCACACATGTATTGTAATCCACATCAAGGGCTCCCAATCTTATCTCAATTCCAAAATTGACCATGCATTCGGGTGGAACCGTTTCAGACTTCACAGAGAGTTAGTATCGGTTCGCCGAAACCTTATGTATCGGGTGGGAAAAAAGTAAATAGTGCTCCTGCGATACAGCCAACGGTCAATTACGTTCTCTTCTCGTATGTTAGATAAAAATAGGTTTTTTTATACATATATGTAGACCCCCTTCTTTTTGCCTATTTGTAAATAAGCCATAGAAAATTGATAACTGTTGAGATGTGCAAATTATTCTTTTGACTTCCATTCAAGCTTCGCTTTTAGAAACTCCCCCGTGCATTTTCTAATTATTTAGTTTGAAAAGGGACAGGGTCCATTTTTTTTTTTATTAACTTCCTGTTTACTATAAAAAAATTCATATATTATTATATGTGGGGCTAATTGTAAGTAGATGGGAGTGAAGTATTTTAGAATACAGAACATGATAACTCTTTACAATGGATGTATTAAGGGAAATATTCATGTGCATCCATTCCTTACTAAAGGGTGAAGGACACCCACATGGCTTTCCTTTTTCGTGCATGAATGTTCTTATTCCGTAAATGACTATATCGGGCTTTTCCACTTTTATTTGTATACAAATATTTCCAAATATGTATGTGTCCCTTGCCCTATTTTGAGGGATGGATGCATGTTTTCTTACAAAAATGCTCCTCTCGTGGGACCCATTATGGATTTTGAGGGATGGATGCATGTTTTCTTACAAAAATGCTCCTCTCGTGGGACCCATTATGGTGCAGTGCATCATGACCATGAAATGTCATTGGATGGTAACATTTAAGTGAGACTTATCTATGTGCAAATTTTTAACTCCTTTAGATCATCTAACCCCCTAATTCATAGCCCTAAACTTTAATGGTTTAAAGACATCATTTTCTAAAGATTTCAATCCAATGATAAGTAAAAGTCGGATGAGTTCCAAATTTAGGCATATGTCAATTTGCTAGGAGGTTGTGTGTGTAAAAAGAAATGATTTAACTTAAGATGGGCCATATATGAACCAAAAAATAGGGGATCAAAATAGGGCATTTTTGTAAATAAATAAATAAATAAATAAATAACCAGATTAGACTGAAGCCGATCTAATTTGTACAATATATTCAAACAACACTACTGCAACCTTCTCATATTTTCTTGTTTAAAAGACAATTTAAGGACACTTAAACCGAAGTCCAAATGCCAAAGAAACCATTCGTCAGGGAGTTCCCAACACCTTTGTCTCTCTCTCATGCTTTTCTTTTTCTTGAGTCATCTCCGCTGTAGGCACAATAGCAGCTTCTCTCTTTTCTTTTCACCACCACACTTCTCTCTCTCTCTCTCTCTCTCTCTCTCTCTATATATATATATATATATATATATGTTCCAAAACTTCCAAAACATAAACCTCCTATAACTTGCCCTTTTTTTAACTCTCTAGTTTTCCTGAATTGCAGTCAATCACCAACATCTTCTGTTTGAAGGGTGAAGCAAGGAGACAGTGATGAGGGGAAGAGAATCCGCGACGTTGATTTGCTGTTTGGGATTGATGGCCTTATACTCCATTTATCAGATCTCTCTTTCCAACAACATCATCAAAGGCCAAGGTACATATGTGCTTCTCTCTTGCCCTTCCATTTTTCTCTCCTTTCTTTTCTATCATCTCTAGTTATTGTTGGTACGTTGTTCTTTACTTTTGTCCATGGAAACTTTGGTCCCCTATGGATGGATGAACCTAAGTTTGGACGGTCATGATCATCCATCCAGTGGGGGCGGTGATCGAACCTGCAGGCTGCAGCACTGTAAGAAATGTTGTGATAAGAACACATTCAGATCGATATCAGCTATTTTTGGAAAAAAATCTTGAAGCAATCTTCTATTTAATTTTTTCCATATATAGGGGAGAGATGTTCATGGGCCGGCCCGCCAACCGTAGCCTGGCTTGCATTTTTGCTGGGTTTGGGCTCTAATTTTAGGCCCATGGGATGTACGTTGGCCCTTGGGCCTAATTTCTGTAATGATTATTTATGGGCCTGCACCTATATGTTTTATTTAAGACAAGGAGGGTGTGTGTGTGTGTGTGTATTTATTTTTTTCCCTGCATATGGGCTATTAATCTGATCATAAGTTTAAGGCCCTGAGCCGCAAAGCCTGAATTAAATGGGTTAGTCCTTGACAAGTTTGGCCAGTCCGACTCGGCCCATGAACACCCCTAGCCAGGTAAAATAAATGCCAGCTAATCAAAATAAATGCCTTCCGTTTTTATCAGATATTCTCAAATCTTGCCAAAACAGAAGTTTGGCCCATTATAAGATTGAATGCACGGATAAGAATGTGATTAATGAATATTACCAAAATACCACATATATGTTAACCACATTTTTAATCATATAATATCCAAACTTACAAAGGGACTAATTTTGATTTTGATATCATAATCTGATTATGATTTGTAGTCATGAAAGCGATTTGAAAATTTTAATAAGTGAGCCCCACGTCAGAATACCCCTCTTCCACTCAAAGAAAGAGTGTGGGAGGGACCCATGGGATCCGGCCTTGATCCAAAAAAAAAAGGGCTTATGTAACAGCTGCTAATCCGGGTGCTACTCGTTGGTAACGCATTTTCTTTTCGTGGCCAGACCGTTGACACAATCTCTTTCCCACCCCCAATCTTTTTATTATTTTTATATATGACCCTGATTAAGGCATGGACTATCACCTGAAAATGACATTGATTCCATCTAATTCCTTGACCAATTCTCTTAATCAGACTCCCTCCCTATTTTACACATGGGATGGTTATTTATATATCACCATGGTCTTCATGTTAGCCATATCTAATCAATACTCATTTTGGCCGAGGGCAGAACATAAAATTTTATAGGTCTTTTACACATAAGACCCTAATTTAATTTGTTTCCTTCAAGAAGGACATCTTCCTTTTCTTTTTTTTCTTTTTTTTTTTTTCGCTGTTTATGTAATAAGATACTATACTATAGATTTTTCCATTGTAGTAGAATATTATAAACTACATGTGTTTTCTAATATTCCACAATCAACACTCTCCTCCATTAAATGTCGATCAATCACATTAACCAATGGTAATTTTTCACTACAAACTACTTCAGAAAGGTCAGATTTTACTTTTAGTTTCACCCAAGATCCACATCCACTTTGCTATAAATTAGCTTTGTAAATAAATTACTTTAATCATGTTTTAAGTATAATAGAAATAGAATTTTTCAATGTACACCCATATGATTTTTAGGACTTGTAAATAAGCTTGTGTGCTGCTTTTTTTTTATTTTTATTTTAATCCTTCTATGTCTCAAAGTCAGTAGTTTAAATATAATAAAAATCTTCAAAGACAAGATGTATACTTGGTATTCTAGGTTGAGTTGCTCTAATCAGGGTCATAAAACATATTTATTAAAAATCAATGTAACATAAAGATATATTTAAAAAAAAAAATGTTGGTTAAATTTCTTCACTCTGTTGAAATTCTTAATATCCTTGCTGTTTCTTAACCTGGTTTTTCCCTTTCCTCTATACAGAGAGCAAGAAGAGCTCGTTGTCACCACATGCCCCTCCATCTCCAGTCATCTGCGACTGGAGTCACTACCACTACGATGCATGCTCCATCAATGGCCCAAATGTGTTGGACCCCACAACCTCTACCTTCCAAGCTGTGGGTCCCAATATCACCATGCAGAAACTACGTCCATACCCACGTAAATGGGAAAAAGAAGTCATGTCCAGAATCAAAGAACTATCAATCCTTACTGTCACAGCCCCAAACACCACCCCATCCTGTCACATCCGCCACCAGGCCCCCGCCGTCGTCTTCAGCACCGGCGGATACACCGGCAACACCTTCCACGACATCAACGATGGCTTCCTCCCCCTCTTCATCACCACCCGCCACCTCCTCGCCGGTCACCCAAACCGCAATATCGTCCTAGTCATCGCCGACTACCATGACTGGTGGCACTCCAAGTACGCCGACCTCCTCCGCAGCATCACCCGCCACCCCATCATCAACCTCGACAACGACACCTCCCTCCACTGCTTCCCCTCCGCCACCATTGGCCTTATCTCCCACGGCTTCTCCACCATAAACCCCTCCCTCATGCCCAATTCGGAGTCCCTCGCCGACTTTGGGGCATTTATCCACCGCTCCTACGCCGAAAAAGGCCTCCGCCCACCTCCCCCGCCTGCCTCCGGCCGCCCCCGGTTGGTTCTGGTCGCAAGAGAGGGCACCGTCAGTCGTGTGTTTTTGAACCAAGAAGATATAGTTCGGGCGGCGGAGGCGGTGGGTTTTGAGGTGGCAGTGTTCGCTCCATCATCGTCTACCAGTCTTCGAGAGGCGTACCGGCTGATCAATGGGAGCCATGCGTTGCTTGGGGTGCATGGTGCGGCGCTCGCCCACTTGTATTTTCTCCGGCCGAATGCGGCGATGATACAGGTGTCGCCTCTGGGGCTAAGTTGGGTGGGGAAAATCTGCTACGAGGAGTCAGCGCGGCGGCTGGGGTTGGAGTACATGGAGTATAAGATAAGAGCAGAGGAGAGTAGCCTGATAGAGAAATATGATAGAGATGATATGGTGTTGAAGAACCCAGACGAGGTATCGAAGAAGGGGTGGTCTTACACCACTATATACCTCAAACAAGATGTGAGATTGGATTTGGAAAGAGTTACAGTATACTTGAAGAAGGCTTACAAGATAGGAAAGAAACTCATGGAAATGGAAGGACAGTGAAAGGCTTTTTTTTTTTAAATTTTTGGAGGATAAATATAATATAACAACCTTTTCTAGTAATCTCCTGTATTTTTATTTGATAACTAACACCTCTACTGAATTGAAATCATCACACAGACACCTTGATTGAGAGTCAAAGTTCATATTTTGGTCATACACGCACTTATATTGTTTGGTTGTCCTACTGCAGGAGTGATACTATCAACCTGAAATAGGGACAGATCTCTCGGCAAGTGTGTGATACCGAGGTGCCAACATTACTCTATGAATGTGTTGACCAGGTTTTGATCTGAATTATTTGATGTAAGAAAATTGATAAAAATCATTGTATGTATGTAAACATTCATGAAGAGCTAAAATTAAGAACTAAGATCATTCGATTAGATTGATGATATCAAGGAAACCCGTCTTCTGAATGCGAACTTTAATATGCATCCCTTGGCTCCCTTGATTCTCAAGGACCAAGGTGATCTCTATAAGAATTTATATTTAGTTAGTTGATAACATAACCAACCCTAGAGCACACTGAGGATGGATATCCAATATTATGATGGTGGGCTCCAATTCATTTTGATTATTTTTTGTCACCCCGGGATCCTGCATATCTCAAGCCTGCCTGAGGAGATGAAGGTATTTTGTATTTCCAGAAAAAATACAAACCGAAATTTTCTAATAAGAAAAAACAATGCAGCAGAAGAGGAAGAGATGAAGGCACTTTAATTATTGGTTTTTCTCAAAAATTGTTTGCAAATAAGTAAAAAGGAAGGGAGTGGTATCCAATAAACAGTGATTCCTTGACGCCAGTACCACAGAAATCCAAGTCTATGCCTATAAATTTATCAATGGGGCCCCACTTTTATAATTCAAAGAACTTAAAACCAATGCCCCACCTTGTCCTACCATTAAAAAATCTTACTCTATTAAAATTATGTCTATGGTCACTTCATTGATTTGCAACCGATGTTATTTGACCTTTTAGTTTTCCAATCTTAATTGCATACTACATATACTAAAAATCTTATTATGATAGAGTGAGAGCTTTTGTAGCCCCACTATAACCCTGAAAACTCTCCTAATTTGCCTCCTACCAAAACCTGGCTATGCTACTTCCATGAAAGGTGGCCCCGCTTGACGTTCTACTTCAGCCGGGCTTTTTTCCTTTTACCACTCTCTTTTGAAATTGCCATAGTCTGATGCTTTTCCCCTTCTTCAATCCATCTCTCACATGGGTCATAATATCAAGTATCAACCTATTCTTCTTTTTCCGTCCCCATCGTTTCTCTTCATGTCTTCATGATCATATATTCCAAACTTCCAAAACATAAAACACCCATCTCTTTTTGCATCTCCATTCTCCTGTTTGGAACTGCACTGGATTGGATCATCACCATCATCATCTTCTACTTGAAAGGTTGACAAGCCAGTGATAAGCAGCCTCAGCCTTTTTTGAAAAAAAATAAATATATATATATATATATAAATAACCATCTCTAGTAATCTAATTACCTCTTTTTGACCACTTTGACATTATATCCAAACATGCTTTCAAGCCATTGATGCAATCCGGTTAATTTTTGTCATAAAAGGATGAAGATTCTTTAAATGTCAGTTCAGTTTAAACGCTTAGGTGTTAACTTTAGTTGAATTGACTTTGATCTAATTGCTTTTATGCACTTAAATCTTGTTTTTTAGTTCAAATCAAGTCAGATTTAACTATCTAATATAACTTTTAATCTTTTATGACAAATTAAATATGTCACACCAGATTGGCTTCTAATTTATAGTCGGTTGCTGGTACAGATTTTTGAGTCTAAAAGAGCCAATTACGCACAAGGACTTACAAAGTGAGTGGTTATTTATAACAATTAAAATTGCATGTGGTCATATTTATAAAACAAAAGATTTCATTGGACATACCTAGTTTGAGAGGTTCTTGTAAAATGAGACCCCCTATCTATACATTCTACTGTGAGTATTTAGACCCCAGCTCACGGCCAACTAGTATCTTGGATGATTTTCATCAGATTAGTCAAAAGTAGCTCTTCAATTTTGATTTATTATAAGAAAAGGGCTCAACAGCTAATATTTTTTTAGTAGTACTGTTCACAACTTGCAAAAATAGTCAAGAAAGGAAGATCTGATCTGCTTGAACATGGACAATCTCATTTTCCACCATCAGAAGAGGGAAGTATACATTCATGATGTAAACTGATATTTTTCTGTAAACTTGAGTAAACATTTGAAAAAAAAAAAAAAAAAAAGCGTCTCTCTATATAAAGGGGTTAAATAAGGGAAAGGAAAACAAATCAAAGATACTGAGACAGAGCTTTGGTGTCTTCTACAACTTCAGTATCAGATGCAGAGTTCAGTTTCCTGAACACCAGCTTCTGTTGGGGAAGCTGCCCAGTTGAGAAGGCAGTAACGTCCGTGTCTATTAAGATTGTGTCTTCATCCTTGAATTCTCCTCTTAAAATACCCTTTGCAAGCTCATTCTCAACATTCTGTTGGATTACACGTTTGACTGGTCTGGCACCATAGTTAGGGTCATATCCAAGACTACCTAATAACTCAACTGCAGCATCTGTCACCCGAATTGTGATCTTCCGATCTGCAAGTCTCTGCTGCACTCGTTCCAACTGAGATCCAGAGAAAAAAAAATCATTTAAAAAAAAATCCAAAATAACTAGGAAACAACAGAGCATATATTTGGCAAGATAACTAGGCAAAGCGAAAGCATTTTGAATCATTCAGTTCAAGTTAAAGGGCTTGCATCATACCTGTAACCTCACAATACTGTTGATCTCCTCCCGGTTCAGCGGTCGGAAAACTATATATTCATCAATACGATTCATAAACTCTGGACGAAATATTGATCTTGCAGCTTCCAACACCCTCTGCTTAATTGTTTCGTAGTTTAATTCCTTTGACATGGTCTCATCCTCTGTGTTGAGTATGTACTGTGAACCCACATTTGACGTCATGATTATGACTGTATTGGTGAACGTTACTGTACGACCTTGCGAGTCAGTCACCCTACCATCATCCAGAATCTGGAGCAATATGTTGAATACGTCAGAATGAGCTTTCTCAATTTCATCAAACAAGATAACAGAATATGGTCTCCTACGAACAATCTCTGTAAGCTGTCCGCCCTCTTCGTACCCAACATAGCCAGGTGGAGCTCCTATCAATCTAGAGACTGCATGCTTTTCCATATATTCACTCATGTCAATCCTCACCAAAGCTTCTTCAGTATCGAACATGTACGAAGCAAGAGCTTTGGCTAGCTCTGTCTTGCCAACTCCCGTTGGACCCATGAACATGAAGCTCGCAATTGGACGGTGAGGATCTGAGAGACCAGCCCGGGACCGCTGAATAGCGTCCGATACTGCTTTGACTGCAGGGTCTTGGCCCACAACACGTTTGTGAAGCTCTTCTTCCAAATGCAGCAGCTTCTCTCTTTCAGACTGTTGCAGCTTGGAAACAGGAATGCCTGTCCATTTGCTAACAATTTCAGCAATGTCATTCTCAGTAACCTCTTCCCTTAGCATGGACTTCCCTGAGTTTTGATATTCAATTAACTCGTTTTCAGCAGCTTCTAGCTGGCGTTGTAAAGACATAAGGCTCCCGTACTTCAATTCAGCTGCACGATTAAGGTCATAGTCACGCTCTGCCTGCTGGATTTCTAGATTTACCCTGTCAATCTGCACTTCGGAATGGCTAGTTAGTAAGAAGAGTTATAAGTAACACAAGTATTGTTTTATGAGAGTTTCAAGTTGAAAAGCTGGTGGGCTACACTACACTTTGATCAGTCAATTGCTTAAAGAAACTCATTCAATTCTTGAAAATTCTAAATGCTCGCATGGTTGAAAACTTGGAATGATAATGTGTAATGCGTGTGATGAGGTCTTGAGTCCTCAGTTGCATTAGGCAACACCAATGGTGCGCCTTGCCTTGGTTATAGATGATTTGACAACAGAAATCCAAAATGAGATTTAGTGTTTTTTCTCCCTTCTCTATTTTTTTTCTTCTTTCTTTTTTTATTGTAATTTTTTAAACAAAGCAATGATATTAGGGAGGAAAAAGGAATGAGTTCAGACAGGTCCATGGTTGACCCAAATTGAACTATATTCACCCATCCAATGCCTGGACCCGTTTGGGTATGAGAAAGGAGATCCACAGTCCACAACCGAACACAATATATGGAGAAAATATGTACCCCAAACAGAACTGTGGGTCAAAACTCTTAGATCTGGGTTCTCCTCCACTTCCCAAACTCCAATCTCCTTTTCAAATAAGAAAACCCATTCAGAAATTAGAGAGTTCCCATTCTCTTCCCTTTGAGAACCGCAGAGAGGGGAAGTGGGGAGGGGAAGAGGCCAAAAACAGATATGGTAGATGGTGCCATTCTTAAATCTCCTCACTACCAGACTGCAGCCAACAGGGAATACCTCACAGGTTGCCTTACACTTCCACAATTGAGAGGCAATGATTTTTCTCAGCAGGGGTCGTCCTCCAGTAATTCTTGGGCCCGAACATGAATAAATTTGGTTTTATAACAGTGGACTGGAATTAGGGCAGGTATTCTGGGCCCATATCTGAAATTCTGAATTTGTGGAGTCGGTCCTCTTCAGTATTTGGTATTCAGGAACTTGTTTTCAACCCTAGGACCTAGGTACTATTAGTCTGAAAAGAACTAAAGTAACTAATAAACTAGAGCTTTGGAGAGACTTGCATCAATCAAAAGAATAGTGGAAAAAAAAAAAAAAAGCATGCAATAGTATGATTTGAAAACTCTCAAATATGTAACCTTGCAACAATGAGCACCTTCAAATGGTGCCATGTGCTCGTAATTAAATCTCCAAACCAATACCATCTACTAGATTGATAGGTTGCATATTTATGAGATGATGAAATATGACAAAGCCTATACCAAGAATTGGTTTGCATATTGGTTCATTTAAGAATGAAACACACATTTTTTTGAAATGATGATAGGTTCGAATATCTAGAAGCTAGTATATAAAAAAAATGGAGGCCTTGAGGGGTACAGACATACACAGTACAAGCAGGCAAGGTGAAAAGAAGCTAGTGGATACATATGCATGATTGCAGAGTCCAACTTAGGAGGGCATTAGGCATTTTCACAAGATGACAGGCATGAAAAAAAGTGGCTGAAATGAATATGTTACATCGGTCATGTGACGTAACAATGAATGAAGTTAGTGATGAGCAAAATGTTGCCCACTATACAAATAACTGAAAACAAAATGTTTCAAGTACTACAGGACCTTGGAGAAGGGAAAGATGCATATCTGGATCGAACTCATGTAAAGTGACAAAAATAACACAATTAGATGGGTTGAGAACTATGATGAAGCTGACCCAAATGGATGAGATAATATACAAAATAGAAAAGGATGGGATAAGCTTCAATGATGATGGCAGCGATGAAGATGACAGTAGAAAACTTGCAATGCCACATGTTAACATGAATTCTACATAATCAGAAAAATCAAACATAAACTAATAATAATAACATAAAATAATGGTACTCACTGCAAACAAATCACACTCCATAATTGTGATAAATTTTCAACATTTTAAACCTTCCTAACAATTTTTGCAGCAAAAAAAAGGAATGATATCTAGTTAAAAAGAAATAATAAACATCTTCTAATAGTTAATTAGCTTTTGAGGGCTAAATTGTGTAAGATGTGTAGGATACCTCTTCCTTGATGGACTGAATACGTGTCATTACAGATTTCTCATGCTCCCACTGCTCAGTCAACTCTGCTTGCTTTTTCTTCAATAAAGACAGCTCAGCCTCAAGGCGACTCAACCTATCTTTGGATGCTTTATCGGTGTCATTAGTAAGAGAGAGACGCTCCATTTCAAGCTTCAATACAGCACGGTCGATTTCATCCAAAGCAGTTGGTTTTGAAGTTATCTCCATTTTTAGTTTTGCAGCAGCCTCATCAACTAAGTCAATCGCTGCAAGAAAAATGAATGAGCAAAACTCATCCCCATCAATCTAAGCACTAATTGTGTATTGTCTTATTTTCCCTTTTTTTTTCTCCACTTGATTCATACCCCCCCCAAAAAAACCCCAACCCCAACCGGAAAAAAAAAAACACAACTTCTTCGTCAACTTCGCAAAATTGATATTTAAATCCTTGGTAATCTCTTCAATGTGATAAATGAATATTGGCACCTTGAACTTGAAGTGCATTTTAAGTAATGTTAAATTCCGAACTGCCGTGTCCATGGATATATGAACCTAAATTGACAATGTTCATAGAACAAGAACCTGAATTCTTATAACAGACTATCATTTGCAATATACAGACAAAATTATGTCCAGATTAATATACACAGCACAGTTATGAAGAAACTACTTATAACCTTATTCAAGCATAGCATGTAGCAAAAAGAGAGGCTGTAAATATCCACTAGCTAAAATTGTGTAGTAAATGAACAATGAATGAAAAAGAATACAAGAGGAATTATATGATATGCCCTAAGGATGAGCAGTGTCCTAAGACATCCAACTCTGTTAAAAGTGGGGCCCAGACCAGATGAGGCCCAGTGGAGACAGACATGATCCTATAGTCTTCCACTAATAAAACGATGGCCATTAAATATTTGGTTCAATTTCATCAAATACAAACCCTTTAATCCTAACCATCTATGTTAACAATGATGTGAAAGTTGGCATGATTCCAAATTGGAGGGATTTCAGCTATGGGTCATGCTCCATCCACGGAGGCATCAGACACTCAGGATCAAACACCAGAGAGAATTATGGAACAGCTCAAGGCCAAGGAACTATATGTCCACGCACTGAGGATCATAAAATATCTCAACCAAATAAATATATTACTAAATATTTAAAATTCTGTTCTACTAACCCTGTCAAAATGAATCCAGAACCCATAATACACACAATCTACATATTTCTCAAAAGATGGGAGGGTTTAAAATAGGGTTTACCTTTATCAGGTAAAAAGCGTCCGCTGATGTAACGATCAGAAAGAATTGCAGCCGCCACAAGGGCGCTATCAGATATGCGAACCCCATGGTGCAGCTCATATCTTTCACGCAACCCGCGCAATATAGAGATTGTATCTTCCACTAAAGGTTGATCTACATAAACTTGTTGGAAACGACGCTCCAAGGCTGGGTCCTTTTCGATATATTTGCGGTATTCATCAAGGGTTGTAGCACCAATACACCGCAACTCTCCACGACCAAGCATCGGTTTCAACAGATTGCTTGCATCCATAGCTCCATTTGTAGCACCTGCAATAGAAAGTGAGGGAATTAATCAGTATAAGTTGCACTTAAAAATTAAACAAAATTTCCAGGAACATCAAACTCTACCGTTAACATTCAAGACACCTATTTTATTATTTAGGAACTCAAGACTAAGATATAACTGAGACATATCCCGCATGATGTCAGTCCCGATTCTGAGAGGCACAAACAGTTTCCCATTTCCCTTTCACAAGTTTTTAGAGAAGGAACAAAAAGATACATGGTTATCATAATTATTCCAAGTCTGTCCACATATGTTCGTTCATATATAGATTCCCTACTAGCAAATGGTTCTAGACAGCACTTAACAAACACAATTGAATATTTGAAATAATATTGAACAAAATGAAAACTTAAAAAAAATAAAAATAAAAAAAAAGGGGAAAAGGAAAAGAAGAAATGATTTAGGGTGTCTAAGGGGTAGGTAGAACATTTTGAACTGAAATTTAGATGTAGAAAATAAAACCAATGAAACAGACATGATAATAAGAACCAACACCAAAAAATTGCAATAATGAAAAGGGGAACAAAGAGTACTCCATCAATACAATATTGTTGTAAGCATAGTAACTAGAATCCTACAATTAGTTTCCCGAATCCCAATTCGTATCCCAAGTCTTAAGGAAAACAATTCGAATATATGCAACAAATCCCATTTCTAGATGAATTTTAGGATTCAGGCGTGAGTCTTACTATTCGATACTCATTTCATCGAATCTTACGATTCAAGCGAGTAGGCTGAGAGAGAATAACTACAAACAATAAGTTAATATTACTAATCTTTTATCTTTTTTCCCTTCTTTCTTTTTGCGCTTTTATTTTTAAAAGGTTATTTAGTAGTTAACGACACCTCTCGAGAATTTTTATACATCTTTGATGAGTTTTAAAGATGAATAAAGAACAAGCATTTAATTAAAGAATTTGACTGCATGTATGGTGCTTGTCTATATTATCTTTTTTTTTTAATCTATTTTAGTTTTTTCTTCATGGACACTCTTAACTTCAAGAAAATACCTACCATATAAGATTGAAGGTTTGGATTTTATTTTTTTATATATTTTGATTTAAATATAATAAATATATATTGATACCTTAAACTTATTTAACTATTTACATATCATTTATTATGTACAATCAAAAACTACAGCATTCATGCTGTTTCTTTATAGATTTAATAGGCAATATCAATTAGACTAGGCATAGTTCTGAAAATCAGAATCATATCTCAAATCATTCAAGGGGATGAATTGAATCATAACATAAATTGTATCAAGAATCGTAAGATTTTTTTATTTTTCTTATAAAAATGTGAAAACAATTAAAAATTTTAATAAGTAAAAAAAAAAAAAGTAGTTATCCATAGTCCATCCATAACAAAATAAATATATTGACAAAGGAGACTAATACAATCATTTGGAGAATATCACTAACATACATTAACATGTCTTCAATGTTATATGTATATAGTATAATATGTTGAAGATATCAATGTCACTAGAGAAATAAAAAAATTAAACACGTTGCAATGGTTCTTTTTGTTCTCTTTAAATGAAAAACTCTGCTAAAGTTAAAAATGTATTCATGAAAAAAAATATATAAAGGATACAAATTGCGGCTACTCTTACTGAGCCAAATTGCTTGAATCGTAAGATTCATTGAAATTTGAAAAAGTATCGAATCTTAAGATTCATTGTAAAAGATTCATAATTGAATCTTAAGATTTGCTTGGAAATGAGATTCGTTGCATAGATGTGAATCGCTTTCCTTAGGATTTGATAAGAATGGTAGGATTCAAGATACAAATCATAGGATTCTGCCAACGATGAGACTAGGCTTCATAACTAGGCAACATTTTAGAAACTTTATGGTTAGGAATCTATAAAATAAAAACTTCAGGTATGATGCAAGACACATTTAGCTATGAGGTGCTTTCTCCATGAAAACTTTACAAGAATGATCTAGATCCTTAGACATCAGTACTACAAACTAAGATTAACAGTATCGACAATCCAAGCCCATCTAAAGAGTAGTAGTGATGCAGTTCTGGCAATAACTACCTGCCCCAACGACAGTATGAATCTCATCAATGAAAAGAATGGTCTGCCCATCTGAATCAGTCACTTCCTTTAATACAGCCTTCAGCCTATCCTCGAATTCGCCACGGAATTTTGCTCCAGCAATAAGGGCACCCATGTCAAGAGAAATCAACTGAAAAGAATATAAAAGAATAAATTTAAATAAGGTCAACTGCAAACTAATGTAAAGAAAATATACTTAAGCAAATTAACAGGAAAACTGATAAAATCCAATCACATTGCTAAAGGCGTATCACATTAGTTCAAGATGCTAAATAGCCCCACAAAATCTAGCATAAATGATTGTATACTGGAGTCAAATAATTAAAATGTTACAATTCCAAATCACCGAACAACTCAGTCTCAGTCAACAACGTTGCATGTAGAAAACCCAGCAAATGCAGTTTGAAAATGATTTTTTTATAACAGTTTTTTCGAGAAAGAAGGGTAGTGCACCGAGAAACTGCAAATGGTATCACCACTAGAACAGGTTTTGGTTTCTGACCAGAGAAAGTTTCATATGAACCAGAGGTTCAAATATCAGTATAAGATGCCATATCAGCTGCATGACAGTTTTCTTTGATCAGCAACAGTAAAGACGTAGAGACAAACAAATACAACTTACAAGACTAGAAAAAAAAAAAAAAAAAAGGAAAAAAGAAATACAGAGCATAAATATAAAAGCACCGTACCCAACATGAAATACAACTAGATTAGAGAAGCCTCCAACCTAGAGCATCAGCCATACTTTTTGCAGATCTACTAACATGAGAAAAAAAAAAAAAAACTACCCGACAAGAAGATAACAAAGACTTTATCTTGATGAAATTGAATTGAAATTTCCAACAAGTGCACCCATGAATAGCATTGGACGAATCACTCTCCCAAATTAGCTACTCTGAGAAGTGCAAGACTATATTCAATGAGCTTCCACAATACCTGATATCCCGGCTTCATTCAGCTGGATCACAGATAAGTACCAGCAGTAATAGTGATATGCACCAGATATATGGACAGCATTATCAGCAGAGCTCAATAATGAAATAATGGTCCATATCGACCCACATTTCCCCATATTGGCGCTGAACCAGTGCTCGTGCTTTTTGCCATATCGGTTTCATGAAAAAACAATTCATAACCATGTTTTAATTACCCAATCACCCATTCTGTTACTGGGTCAATCAACTTTTATTAAGCCCCAAGTAGACCAACCAGGTTTTTAAGATATACCAAAAATATAAGAAACCTACTGTCTCATAGCATGGACAAGCCTAGTATCTTCTGAACAAGTATAATAAAGCAACAAAAGATATACATCGATTTTGGGAACTAACAAAGAAACTTTCCAACGTTATAATGGAAACTTATGAGTCACATATAAATAGAGATTTATAGAGAGGAAAACTGCAAACCTTGCGGTTCATCAGGGCTTGAGGCACATCACCTTGGACTATTCTCTGGGCAAGCCTGTGGATAGAGTATGGTAGGGTTAGCATCATACAGGTTAGAGAAGCAATGAACCCTCACACGCACACTTGCATATGTACCTAGAATTCTCACACACACAAACACACTTGCATATGCACTCACAGTTCTTACCCTTCGGAAATTGCAGTTTTCCCAACACCTGGCTCACCAATAAGTACAGGATTGTTCTTCGTCCTCCTTGAGAGAATCTGTATGCATCTGCGTATTTCATCATCCCTTCCAATAACTGGATCAAGCTTTCCAGCCTGTGCCATAGCTGTCAAATCCTTCCCATATTTCTCCAAGGATTCATACTTCCCTTCTGGGTCTGGAAAAAAAAAAAAAGGAAGAAAGAAAAAATGCAAGCCATCAAAACTTGAGACCACACAGAAGCTTACAATATCTAAAGCATCTTTTGTGTTGAAAGGCATGAATTTAGTGTCAATAACTCAATAACTCACTATACAACATAAACTTAAAAATAGTCAGAACCCCACAGGGATACTCAATGGACATGATCTGAATGTACTTCTCAAATCCAGTTGAACGTCCCCAAACAATTCAATAATAATAACAGTGAAAAAGGAAAATAAAACCACCATTGGAACACAGCAATATATTTGCAGACCAGAATAAGAGAATTAACATTTCTACCAGGTTTAGTGCAGAAGGGAAAACTCACTAAACTTTGATTCAAACATTGGTCCTTCAATTACTCATTTTGACTTTGGGCCTAAGCAATAAACAAACTACATATTATATGAAAAATCACAACAAAGTAGTAATAAAAAACTAGTAGGTCACTGAGGATCAGGACATAAAAAAGCTAAACTGCTAAATCCTATCTAAAAAGGTCATAAATTTGTATTAAAAAAAATGTTTGAACAAAAAACATGTCCAAGGAATTGAGTTCCGGTGACAATATAAACAAAAATAGCCAGTGTCTGTGTGTAGAGCAGACAACAAAAGACATCATTACCTTGGTCAATAACTGTTTGTCGTCCTCGTATAGATTGTATGGCAGTTGTAAGGGTATTCAGAGAAATTTGAAATTCCTTGAATAATTGTTTCCCAAATCGTTGATCTTGGGCGAAACCAAGGACTAAATGCTCGACTGACACAAATGAGTCACCATACTCTTTCTTATACTCCCTGGCTCTCTGAACTAGAGATTCCAAGTCTCGTCCCAACATGGAACCAGCTGATTCTCCTAAAACCTGGATTGAATGGTTTCAAACAAAAATGGAATTGAAGTTAAGGTTATTAGCAGACACCAGGAAGAAAATATTGATCCAACTCCCAGAGAAAGTATTTCTGAACTCTGGTGCACGGATACTTCAAAATGGGCAACGTATCGTGTCGTATCGTATCCGATACTTCACTTTTTATGTGTAAAATCCGTGTCCCTGCCGTATCCATGTCGTATCAGGGCATCATAGTTTCTGAACTTTCTACGGACATATGGAACCATTAAACATGCCTTCCTTTAAATCAAGTCAATCAAACATGATAGAGCCAAAGCTAAATCCATCACTGCAGCTCAGTGTGTCAATTGGTATCTCTAATTAGAAAAAAAATTACACCCAAGTAGCAGCATCAATTCTAAAGAGCCGTTATATATATATATATATATATATATATATGGGATCAGTAAGCAGTAAGTTCAATTCCGAAAGAAACAGAGATAGATCAAATTCAGTGGAGAAATAAATGGGCAAGGGAACATGGGAAACTTAATCTACCCACAACGTCAAGTCAAATAGCCCAAATCTGAAATAAGTGGGAAAAACACCTATTGAATGTAGTAACCATGCAACTCCCTTTCCTAAGTTCAAAATAACTCAAGAATAACTAAAGACACTGAATGGATAATACTGTCCAAAATTATCCATTACATAACGTCCTACATTATTAGAGACCAAGAAATTTCGAGAAATCACCTTTGGTTGCCTCTGAATAAACTTATCCGTAGCTTCAAGGAGACGTGTATTATCAATTCCTGCCTTGGAAAATATGCGACGAGCTAGTCCATTCTTCTGCTCCAACAGCGCTTTCAACAGATGCTCTGTCTCAACAATCTGATGTTTGCTCTCTTTAGCGACTTCGGGTGAAGAGACAATTGCTTGCCAAGCCATCTCTGTAAATTCTTGTTGGGTAATCTGCCAAAAAAAAAAAAAAAGAAGAGAAAATCATGATAATAAATCCACATTGAAATAAACCCATATTGAATCCACATCTCAGTAAAAAGTTCACTTAAGGTTCTTCCTTTTATTTCTTTAAAATGAAAACCACCCAGATCCTATCCAAATGTAGAGAGTCTAGCCTGTAATCTCAAGTCTCAACCATGGCTGAATCCACTTTATTCACCAAGTTTCCTAGAGTACCAGCCAGTACACACAGAATATGGTATTCACATGACGTTTAAAACAGATTCTAGAGTCCAAATTCAACCCTTTATTTTTCTCTTTCTTTGTTCTTGGTTATCTCAATGAGGTTTTGAAAATTGGAAAGCTAGACATAGTAACAAATAAACAAATATTGAAATGCAAACAAGCCACTGGCCTCAAAATTTAGGGAAGATTTGTGTGGGAGCTAAGATTGTTTCTTCTCCAATAAAAAAGGTTCCAATGCATCCAACATCATATCCTTCAAAAATATCAATCTTTTCATAATCTAAACTCTTACAATGATCAATTTTAATCTTTTTCAGAAAGAACACGTTCAAATTCGAGAGATTATTGCATTATGCATACACTCCACCTTATCATTTGTGCATAATCTTATTAAGCAAAATCAGTACAATGGACTCCGAAATGCAATGAAATTCCCACCCAAACCATCGAACCCACCAACCAAACAAACAAACAAAGAAAATAAAAAACCCAAAACTGGAAATACCCTGCCACTGCCACCATCATTAGATGCTTCGCATCGAACGACAACAGAGCGCGAATACCGAGTCCCGAGCCCTTCCACCCTCCTCGGCAGCAGCAAGAGATGGGTTTTGTTGAGCGCGAGGGAAGAAGATTTTAGGGTATTGGGATCGAGGGTTTTGGGGTTTAGAGAGAGAAAAGTACGTCTTGTTATTCTTCTTTTGCTGCTGCTGCTGCAGTCCTTCGACGACCACAGCGGAGAACGGATGTTGATGGCGAAGGTGGCAGAAGCCATGAACGGAAGAATTATCTCTCTTTCTGTGTTTGGGTAGTTTGAAATTTTGAATTCAGAAGAATGTGAAGAGGGTTTGAACTTTGAAGGGACTGGACCGTCTATGAAGAACAAAAATGGAGGAAGAAGGAGAGAAAAAGAAGTGAGTACTAGTTCGAGGAGGTTCTTCTGGGCTTGTCTTGTAAGGACGAGGAGCTGCTCGAACTTTCGGGAACATTGTCACGTGATCGCTGGATAATCAGGGTGCGTATCACGCACCATTTGAGTCCAAGCTATTACACACATGCAGCCGGGAAACTCTACCTCAACCCCACTATTCAGATAAAATTCCGACAGTTCAAGATGAAACTTGTCTTTGTCACCATGCTTTACAGGGTTAGAATTCGCCGCTCTTCCCACTTTGCTGGTTTTTTTTACCGCTTACTTCAGTGATGCATAGGATAATCAAAATAGATAATGTACTCTTGAGTGATTATTTTCTTAAAAATTAGAGGCTTCACTTCACTTCACTTCACTTCACCCTACTAGTAAAGCTTTCCCAGTCATTTTTCTCTTCCGTCTTTCTTTTAGTTGGTAATTTGATTTGAATACGAGTATCACCTTCCATCATGTCACGGGCTCTTGTATAATTTTTCTCTTCAATCAAATGATCCCATTTTAATTTATCGGAATTCATATCATATAGCTAAAAATGAAGATTTAGTATGAATGTTGAAAGAAACTGTGGAATAACCTTCCCTTTTAAGGCAAAATAAATCAAGGAAAGACAGAAATGAATACCTAGCCCTCATTTGAATCCAATGAAAGTGAAGGTCCAATTTACATTACTACTGCCTTATATCCTTCACCCTTCCATCGTATCATTCTATCTTCACTTCATTAATATCCTTTCGGTAGAGCTCGTTTTAACTATAAATTCATGTGTTTTTAATGCAAACAAACATACCTTTTGTAAGTGCCTAAATTATTACGGACTTAGTTTAAGTGATGAAGGGGATTATGAAGATCTTGTTCAGCTGATCGGAGAAGTCATCGACGGCCTGAATCCTGAAAAGAGGGAAGAAAAAACAGTCAGGGCCCGAGGCTGCTGTCAGCCAAAGGCACTCCGACGCCTGAGTTAGTGCAGTCACTGAACCAGGGTGAAGTGGAGAAGAAGGTGCTTAGCAAAATAATAGTGCAGGCTGTGTATTGCATGTACCTGTTCATGGTTCTCCATGCAGGCATATATAGAGGAGAGTAGAAGATTCCATAGTGGAGGTAGGTGAAGATACTTGTCCCATCAGTCCACACTTGGGATCCTTAGTGGGGGTAGGTAAGGATACTTGTCCCATCAGACATCCCCTCAAATCCCTTACATAAATGTGGATGTGATCTGTTGATAGGAACAAGCTCTTATCAATGGCGGTGGCCACCCTACTTGTCAGGGACTCCCTATAAAGCACCCGTCCCATCTCATAATGGGAGTTTGGACGCCCAGTGTTCACCTCGGCCTAGGGGCCGAACTGGAGAATGCACCGAGGTCAGCTATACCCGAGATCGGACGGGGGTGTGAGGGCGAGGCTGAGCTCGGAAGGGCGTGGTCGGTATTTCAAACCGAGACCATGCCCGAGACCAGTCCCATCTTGACAGCGGCTGAGATGCGGCTGTGGAGGCCTTCTTTGATTAGGACAATTGTCGAGGCCGTGACAACATCGGTTTCGGTGGAAACAGTCCACACAACTGCCCCCTGCTCCTGACCTCGGGGGCCTGGACAACACGGGGTTAGGAGTGATAGGACGAATATTTACCGAAACCGATCCCGTAGCTTATAAAGAAGCGTGGGGTGCCGTTTTGTCTTCCGAGGCGCATTTAATAGCGCCTGGCTGTCTGGAGGCGGTTCGATAGCCCATTCATATCATTATGAAGGCGACGCGGTGCTGCCACGTGTCTCGTCCCTAATGGCCGTGATGTCTTATCGAGGAGACGGATAGCGTGCTCGAGGCAGTGTCTGCTCGCGCGCTTTTCGGGATACGAAAAGATTTGTCATCCCTGTATAGAAGCTTTCGTCTCTGAAGGAGGACTACTTTTGCTGTCAGTGTATTTGGAGCCTCTGCCTGAGATCTGCCTGAAGCTTCGTCGTCCGAGAAGTCCATTTTCTGCCTTTCGAAGTCCGGGGTTTCCGTTCTCCCTAGATTCCGTCCAGCCTTGCGTCCCAGTGAGTCCCTCTCTGCCCTTCTTTTGCCATTTTTCCTTCTCTGGGGCATTTTTCTTTTCTTTTGGGGATTTGTACTCTCTGTCCTCCTTCTCCGTTGTCGTGACCTGTACTCCGGTCTATGTTGGGGAAAATGAGAGTATATAGACATTGGATAGACACAGAGCTCGCCCTAGCAGAGCTTAGGAAAAAATACCAGATACCAGAGAACGTCCAGATTAGGGCGGATGAGCCTGAGGACCGAATCCGACCTCGGGTTCTTGTAGACGGGTGGATGCCCTTCCCACTAGTGGCCATAATCGAGGGCGGGGTGAGATTCCCAGTCCATCCTCTCCTGAGGGCCTGTCTCAGGAGGTGGAACCTGACCCCCTGCCAACTAATGCCCAATGGCTTCAAGATAATTATGGGTATAGCCGAACTCAATAGGATTTTGGAAACCGACCTCGGCGTCGAGGACATTGAGGACGTCTACGACCTCTGTCAATCTCCGAAGGACGACGCTTACTATCTCCGAGTTCGGTCGAAGGGGAATCCCATAATCAACGAGCTTGAGGACAACACGAAATACGCTGGGGACGACTGCCTATACGTCAAAGGGAGTTGGGAGTATGCCCCTGGAGAGCCCAGGGTGGATCACATACCCCGTCGTCTCGGAGTGCCACCGAGTAAATATCTGAATTTCTAGTCTTTTTGTTCTTCTGTTTTGCCGAACTGACACTCAAATTCTTGGTGTGCAGGTCATAAGGAGAGACAACAGCAAAAAAGGAACTCCAGGTGGCGGAGAAACGCTGCCTGGCTAAAGAGAATATACAGCTACAAGGGTCACAGGACGCGATCAGCCTCAGCCCTTCTCGGGTACGAGCCTGTGTACCGGTCGTTTATAAGAAGGCGGCACGAGAACCTTAGGGGGGCGCAGATTTTAACTCTCGCCGAAGCCGAGGAGCAGACAATCCGAGCTGAAGGGTCTGCACAAGTGCCCCCCGAGATCACATCCTTTCGAGCTTCTGCTGAAGCCGGACCTTCACGGACCGAGGCCGCTGCTGAGACCGATTCCGAAGAGGAGCGCGAGTCACAGGGTGAATCCGAGGAGGCTCGGAGAGTAGAGCTTGTGGACCTTCAGTCTTCCGAGTCAGACGAGGTCGGGATGGGGCGACGCCGTGCGGCGATGATAAGCCTTGATGATGTCGTCTTTGGAGACTCGTCCACCCCCTCGGGACCCGCTCTTCCTCCGAATCTGGAAGAAACAGTGGTCTCTCCTCCAAGCCAGTCTCCTCTTCGGCCTTCCCCGACGACTGAGCGTCGCACTAAATCCCAGCGGGACTCAGCTCGGAAGGGAAAAAGGCCTAGGACTGCTGATTCAACCGAAGACGAACCCAACCCGGTCCCTCAGCACTCACCGCTGCTCGGTCCTCCGCTCTGGAAACCTATTTTTCTGCTGGAGGACGGCCAGCCACTGTCATCGGACGCCCGGTTGACTGACGGGACTTCCGTTGTTAGTGCCCTCGCGCATGCTTGCGCTCTGCCTGGAGATATGGCAGAGTATTGGAAGCGGAGCGAGGTGGAGCTGGACGTGGCCCAGATGGGCGACGCCCTCAAGGTAATTTCTTCCTCTGAGCTTGTATTTCTCCTTTGACTTCTGCATTTCCAGTACTGACCTTGTCACACTTTGTTTCTACAGATCCTGCAAAGGGGTCTTGTATTGGCGGAGAAAGCCCAACAGAGCGCTGCTCGGGCAGAGCGGGCGGAGAAGAGAGAAATGGAGCTTGAGGCGGAGCTCGAAGAAGTAAAAACGAAGGCGGCCGAGCAAGAAACATACGCTGCGGGCCTTAAAAACGAGCTCGACAAGGCCAGAGCAGAATTGGAAGACCAAGTCAGGACAACGGCCGAGCTCGAAAAAAAGTGGGAGGAGGTAGAGGCTGCACTCCGTGCCGACGTCGAGAAGCTGAGAAGTGAAGTCGAAAAAGCTTTCGACGAAGGGGTGGCAGAAGCTACCGAACATTATATTGCCGAAGTGAAGAAGGTCAGCCTGAAAGCCTGGAGGCTGGGGTGGACGAGCTCGTTAAGAGCAGCAGGGGTCCCCGAGGACAGCCCTGTGTTCACAGAGATCCCCCAGTTTCCTCCTCCCCGGCCCGCTCCGAGTCAAGCTCCCGAGGTCCCTGTCGGGGAAGGTGATGATACTGTCCCTGGAGCTAATGCTGATGCCGGACAAGTGATTGCCGAAGCCGAGGGGGACGCTGCTGTTGGTAGTGCTGAGGAGGCCGTGGTTTGAGAAAAACTTTATGTATTTTTCTTTTTTGACTTTCTGTACTGGGGGAAGATAAAAAAAATTTTGTTTCGGAGGAAATTTGTAATCAGTCTTCATTTTTTGGAATAGAATTGGTTTTGCTTCCAATTTCGAACATCCGTGGTGAATGTTTCTTATCTTGTCCTTTCTCTCTTTATGCGTTTGGCTGAACAACCAGAATAAAGTAGGAAATAAAACAAGTAAAAGAGCTCGGTCCATAGCCGTGCTTAATGTATTTTTTGTAACCCGAGATGCCGTATTGATCCTGCAATCATAACAGGCAATGACTTCGGTAATAAGTGCTCGGTCCTATGGCCAAGGCTGAGTCCGATTTTATCATCAAAACTTGACTGGCCCAAAGGCTGCGCCGAAGTAATTGAGCCTAGTAACCGGGCTGTGTATATGCCGAGCTCCAAAACACGGCCATCTTCTTTGAGAATAGGAGATAATTTGGAGAATACAAACTTATTCTATAAAAAAAAACCAGTTTATTACCTTCCGAAATCAGATTACATCTCAAAAATAGAATTTCTTGAGGTGGGTGGCATTCCACGGGCGTGGTAGTTCTTTGCCTTCCATGTCCTCAAGCCTGTAAGCAGACTGCCCAGCTACCGAAGTCACCTTGAATGGCCCGTGCCAGTTCGGTGCAAACTTTCCTTCGCTAGGGCTTCTGTCTGCTGGAATGGTCTTTTTCAAGACCAATTCTCCAGGGGAGAACTTCCGCTCTTTGACCCTTTGATTGTACCCTCTAGCCAACTGTCGTTGGTAGGAAACGAGGTGGATGGCTGCAGCATCCCTTCGTTCCTCAACCAAGTCGAGCTCTGTGGCGAGGTTTGTATCATTTTGGCCTTGGTCGAACAGTTCCGACCTGAGAGTCGGGAGACCGACCTCAAGTGGGATTACAGCTTCCATTCCGTAGGCTAGGGAGAAGGGAGTTGCCGAGGTCGAGCGCCTTGGGGTAGTCCTGTACGCCCAGAGGACACTTAGAAGTTCCTCTACCCATCTGCCTTTGGCTCGATCTAGTCTCTTTTTGAGTCCGTCAAGCACCACTTTGTTCGAAATTTCAGTCTGTCCATTACTCTGGGGGTAAGCCGGGGTAGAATAGTAGTTCCTGATGCCAAGGTCTTGACAGAAGCTTCTGAAGAAGTTGGAGTCGAACTGGGTCCCGTTATCCGTGACTAAGGCTCGAGGAACTCCGAATCTAGTTACGATGTTTCTCCACACGAAGTTTTTGGTATCCTTCTCAGTGATGGAGGACAACGCTTCAGCTTCTATCCATTTGGTAAAATAGTCAGTAGCTACCAACAACCATCTTTTGTTTCCTGGAGCTCGGTGGAGTGGTCCCACGAGGTCCAGCCCCCATTGGGCAAAGGGCCAGGGGCTGGAAAGAGGACTTAGGTCATGTGCTGGCTGATGGAGAGAGTGGGAAAACTTCTGGCACTTCTCACATTTCCTGGCATAGACCTGTGCGTCCTTCTGCATATAGGGCCACCAGTATCCCTGACTGATAGCTCGGTAAGCCAGTGACCGACCTCCAATGTGGCTGCCGCAGATCCCTTCGTGAATTTCATAAAGGAAGTCCTCGACTCTGCTCGGGTGTACGCACTGGAGGTAAGGGCCATTGTAGGACTTTTTGTAGAGTTTGCCATCCGGAGAGAGCCAGAATCGGGCTGCCTTTAGCCTGATTTTGTGAGCCTGGTTCTTGTCTTCGGGCAGCTGGTCATTCTTGAGATAGGAGATGAGTTCATCCATCCAGCTCGGGCCGAGATCAATACACATGAGCTGCCGAGGTGGTTGAAGTTATATACTCGGTCTGTCTAGTGCTTCTACTTCGACAGTTCTTCTTTTTCCTGCCTCGACAGCAGAGGCCAAGTTTGCAAGGGCGTCGGCGTGAGAGTTGGAGTTCCTGCCTATCTGCCTGACTTCAGCCTTTTGGAACTGAGATAGGAGTTGCTTAGTGTGGGCCAGGTAGGCTGCCATCCTGTCATCACGGGCCTGGTAATCCCCATTGAGTTGGTTTGTCACCAGCTGTGAGTCGCTGAAGATCACCAGTTGTTGTGCCCCCAGGATTTTTGCGCTGCCCAGCCCTGCAATTAGTGCTTCATACTCAGCTTCATTGTTAGATGTTTTGAAGTCAAGAGTCAGGGCTTGCTCAATGACGAGGCCCTCTGGAGATTGAAGGACTACGCCAGCGCCAGCCCTTTTGGAGGTGGAGGAACCATCGACGAAGACTTTCCAACATGAGGCGAGGAACTGTTTCCAGGACCGATCATGTTCGGTCTCGGCCGAAATGCTCCCCTCCTTACCCCCCAGTTCGGTGTCGAGATGGCTCGGTGCCGAACTAGGAGAGGTGAATTCCACAATAAAGTCTGCCAGTACTTGGGCTTTAATGGCCGTCCTGGGCTGATATTGATATCATATTGCCCGAGTTCGAAAGCCCATTTAGACACTCTGCCTGAGAAGTCTGCTCTCCGAAAGAGGGACTTGAGCGGGTGTTCTGTCACAACCGCTATGGAATATGTCAGGAAGTAGTGGGAGAGCTTGCGGGATGCGCTGACGAGTGCAAATGCGAGCTTCTCCAATGGCAGGTATCTTGTTTCGGCGTCCAGCAGGATTTTGCTTGTGTAATGATGGGCTTTTGCTGCCTGTCATCTTCTCGCACGAGTACAGAGCTTACTGCATGGTCCGAAACTGCCAGATACAGGTATAAGACCTCACCCCGAACCGGGGTGGAAAGCAGAGGAGGGGAAGAAAGGTATGCTTTTGAGTCCCTGGAGAGCACTTTCGCATTCCGGGGTCCATTGGAACCCGGAGCTCTTTTTCAAGAGCTGGAAGAAGGGATGGCATTTATCTGAGGCTCGACTGATGAAGCGGTTCAGTGCTGCTGCCATCCCGGTAAGTCTCTGAACCTGTTTGGTCGAGGTCGGACTCTGTAGGGCTCTGATGGCCGAAATCTGATCGGGATTGGCCTCGATTCCGCGCCTAGTAACCAGGCTGCCCAGGAACTTGCCCGAGCCGACGCCAAATGCACACTTGGAGGCGTTCAGCTTGAGCTTGTATTGTTTGAGGATGGAGAAGGTTTGATGTAGGTCAGTCAAGTGGTCCTGTGACTGTTTTGACTTAACGACCATGTCATCGATATATACCTCGACCGTGCTGCCGAGCTGGTCCTGAAACATCTTGGTCACCAGCCTCTGGTAAGTGGCACCAGCGTTTTTTAACCCGAAGGGCATTACTTTGTAACAGTAGGTGCCCCTGGGTGTTATGAACGCGGTTTTCTCTTGATCAGGCTCATGCATTGGAATTTGATGGTAACCTCGGTAGGCATCGAGGAAACTCATCCTTTCATGCCCGGCAGTGGCGTCGATCAGCTGGTCTATCTTTGGTAGAGGAAAGCTGTCTTTGGGGCAGGCTTTATTCAGGTCGGTGAAGTCTACGCAGACCCTCCAGCTCCCATCCTTCTTTTTCACCACAATCGTGTTGGCTAACCACACAGGGTAGTGGACTTCTCTAATGGCTTCAGCTTCCAGTAACTTGCTGACCTCCTTGGTCACAGCCTCGGTCTGTTGGGTACCCGACCTTCGAATCTTTTGGGCAACAGGTTTATGCTGAGGGTCTACATTTAGCTTGTGGCTTATGACCTCCGAGCTGATGACAGACATTTCGTATGGGGTCCAGGCGAAGACCTCTCTATTTTGCAACAGGAAGTCGAGCATCCTGGCCCTTTCCTTGTCAGCAAGTTGACTACCGAGCAGGAAGAATTTCTTTGGATCGCTGGGGTCGATCCCGACCTGGGTGAGGTCCTCAATGCTCTTCTGCTCGGGAGTCCGGCCCACAGCATCGAGCTCAGCTTCGAGCTCGGTCATGTGGACTCGCTGAGGCTCTGTCTCTCCGGGGACCATGGCCAAGAGACATTCTTTGGCCATGTCTTGGTCGCCGCGGACTATGATGACTTCGAAGCTCCCGTCCTTGTTCTGTAACGGGAACTTGAGCTTCTGGTGATGGGTCGAGGGTACAGCCTCCATATTATGAAGCCAAGTTCTCCCCATGATGGCATTGTATGGGGATTGTGCATCCACCACCAGGAAGTTTGCCGTCGTGGGGGCTCCTCCGACCTCGACCTTGAGGGAAATCTTCCCTTTGGGATATACCGTCTTGGAACTGAATCCCACTAAAGGGGTGCGAGCTTCGAGCAGATCCTCTTCCTTCAGACCCATTCTTTTGAAGCAGTCGAAATAAAGGATTTCTGAGGAGCTCCCGGGGTCTACTAGGATCCTCTTGACGTTGAAGTTTTGCAACCTCATAGTCAAAAGAAGAGGGTCATTGTGGGGTAGCTGAACCCCGGCCAAGTCTTTGTCTGAGAACCAAATCTTTGGTCACTCTATGCGGGCCTTCTTTACAGAGGGACCAAGCTCGGCTGCCATCACATGTTTGCCGTGCTGGGCCCTCCTGGCCTCGGCGCGCGCTTGATCACTGCCTTTGGGAGCGGGGGCCAGGTGAATGACATCAATAGTCCCTATAGGCCCATCGCTATCCCTGTCGTCGAGGTGGTGCTGCTGGGCTTGGTTTACCCGTCCCTCCTCTTTAATATGATCTCTGAGGTGCCCATCTTTTACAAGCCTTTCAAGATGATTCTTGAAGGAGTAGCAATCCTCGGTTCTGTGTCCTCTATCTTTGTGGTAGGCACAGAACTTGCTCTGATCTCGTAAGGCAGCGTCACCTTTCATGGGCTGGGGCCATTTGAAGAAAGGCTGGGCTTGGATTTTGCCCAGGAGTTTGTAAATGGGCTCTTTGAAGATGGTGTTTACGGCTTTGTGAGGGGCGCCACTTGGCTTCGGCTTTGCGCTGCCTCCCGAAGTGGGAGCAGAACGCGCTGCCGAGCTGGATGGCTCTCGACTTCGGTCCGCCTCCCTCTTAGCAAGCCTCTTTTCCCTCCTTGTAGGTCGGCCTTCCGAAGGTCGGCCCTCGGAAGGCTGGCCCTCTTGGAGTGGGGGCCAAAGATTATGGCTCTCCCGAGCCCGGAGCTCGTCCTCTTCTTGCTCAACATACTGGTTCACCCGGGCCATGAGTGTCTTCACTGAGTCCGCTGGGCGACGCGCCAACTTCTTCCGAAGCTCATTTCCTGGTAGCAAACCTTGTTGAAAAGCCGTGACGGCTACCTCGTCATTGGAATTCTCGATTACGCTGTAGATGGTCCAGAACCTTTTGGCGAATCGAGTGATATTCTCTGTCGGCCTCATCTTGATAGAGATTAGGTCGGCGTCGGTCTTTGGGATGACCTGATGTGCTTGAAACTTCTCGACGAAGGAGTTTCAGAGCTGTCGCCAGCTCGAGATCGATCCCTCGGAGAGTGCACAGAACCACCGAAGCGGGAGGTCACCTAAGCTGGAGGAGAAAACCTTGCAGTCGAGGTTGCCGTCGCCGCTGAATACCGACATCTTCTGGGTGAAGTGTCGGAGGTGAGCTTCGGGGTCCGACGTCCCGTCATAAAGATTGAAGCGTGGGATGCTGAATTTGTCAGGGAGAGGATGATCTGTGATTTCCCGAGTAAACGGGGAGGTGCCGTGGATGTCGCCATATCTGGTAGCCAACCGACCTCGAGCGAGGTCGGCATGCTCCAGGTTCTGCTGCACGGCCAGCTTAATCTGCTGATCAATATAAGCGGCCATGTCGGGGTCGGCACCGACCTCTCGCTTTTGCCTCTGGCGCTGACGCTGGTCGGCGCTGGCGTGAGTGTTACTCGAGCCCTCTTCCCGAGCTCGGGCACGTCTCTCGTTTAGTTGCTCCCTTAGGTCTGGCTGACCCTCAGGGACCCGCCGAGCTTTTCGCTGAGGTGGGGGCGTGTGAGAGTCTTCGGGCAGGGGTCCGTCCTTGACCTCCAGCTGTCGCTGGAGCTGGAGGATCTGAGCCTTCTGTTCCTCAATGACGAGGTTCTAAGCCTTGATTGCTTCAGCTTGGGCTTCAACATCGTCCTCCAGGGCCGTGTCGTCGTCACCTTCGTCACCGAGGTGGATGTGGTCCTCCTCCATGTGGTCTTCGTGATGAGACCGAAGAGGTTGAGATTGCTCAGGAGCTCTACCTCGCTGGGACTGTTCCTGAGGAGGAACGTCCTTGCGGGATGCTTGGGTGAAAACGACCTCCAGGCGTGGATGCTCCGCCTGGGAGGGCGTTGTCCGGGCCCGCACTGCTACGGGACCGCTACGAGGAGACGCTGGTACACCTCTCGACGATGAGTGTGTCACCGTGACGGGTGACCCTACGCTTCGAACACCAGGATCCCCTTCCGCCCTTTTTGACTGAGGGTTGGGTGGTGTTTGCCTGACATCTCTTTGTTGTCTTGTCCCTAATGCCCCTGCCTGGTTCGTCACCAGTGGAGGCGGCATGAGCGGCAAGAATATCTCTGGCTGGCTGGACATGGATGGTCCAACAACGCTCTTTCCCTTCTTAGCCTTAGGAGGCATGGCGATTAGGATGAAAGTAAGGATTTTTTTTTTCAGATCGTCTTCCCCACAGACGGCGCCAATTGTAAGTGCCTAAATTATTACGGACTTAGTTTAAGTGATGAAGGGGATTAGGAAGATCTTGTTCAACTGATCGGAGAAGTCAACAGTTGTGTGGACTGTTTCCACCGAAAC
The DNA here is from genome assembly GCA_028538565.1 of Umbellularia californica. Classification (NCBI taxonomy): domain Eukaryota; kingdom Viridiplantae; phylum Streptophyta; class Magnoliopsida; order Laurales; family Lauraceae; genus Umbellularia; species Umbellularia californica. The sequence continues at coordinate 21,026,694 of JAPQWN010000003.1, forward strand.
CGATGTTGTCACGGCCTCGACAATTATCCTAATCAAAGAAGGCCTCCACAGCCGCATCTCAGCCGCTGTCAAGATGGGACTGGTCTCGGGCATGGTCTTGGTTTGAAATACCGATCACGCCCTTCCGAGCTCAGCCTCGCCCTCACACCCCTGTCCGATCTCGGGTATAGCTGACCTCGGTGCATTCTCCAGTTCGGCCCCTAGGCCGAGGTGAACACTGGGCGTCCAAACTCCCATTATGAGATGGGACGGGTGCTTTATAGGGAGTCCCTGACAAGTAGGGTGGCCACCGCCATTGATAAGAGCTTGTTCCTATCAACAGATCACATCTACATTTATGTAAGGGATTTGAGGGGATGTCTGATGGGACAAGTATCCTTACCTACCCCCACTAAGGATCCCAAGTATGGACTGATGGGACAAGTATCTTCACCTACCTCCACTATGGAATCTTCTACTCTCCTCTATATATGCCTGCATGGAGAACCATGAACAGGTACATGCAATACACAGCCTGCACTGTTATTTTGCTAAGCACCTTCTTCTCCACTTCACCCTAGTTCAGTGACTGCACTAACTCATGCGTCGGAGTGCCTTTGGCTGACAGCAGCCTCGGGCCCTGACTGTTCTTTCTTCCCTCTTTTCAGGATTCAGGCCGTCGGTGACTTCTCCGATCAGCTGAACAAGATCTTCCTAATCCCCTTCATCACTTAAACTAAGTCCGTAATAATTTAGGCACTTACACCTTTCATGTGTTTGTGGACGAGTAGAAAAGGCAGATAAAATAGACATGGGTAGCTTCTCGGCCTTGGACGAATAGAGATCCAAATAACACTACTCTAGCTCATTTTGTTTTTTATGTCTGGGCTTATGTTTTGGATACTTCAAATTCTAGCCCAAGCTTGACCCAACCACATATGGACCTCAAAAGCAGAGGTGTCATGGGCAAGATTGGGCTGGCCTGAATTATATCCAGACCCGGACCGACTAGGAAAACATAGGCCCAAGCCCGGCTTAGCCCAACACTGGCTGAAAAAGTCAAGCCCAAGCCTGCCCATTTAACAAAATCGAGCCAGGACAAATCGGGTTTATCATTTGCTTTCTAGCAAGTGTTTGGGTAACTTACATTAAATTATAAGCATTGCTTACTAGGGCCGGCCAGGTGGGGCTTTGGGCTTTATATCATTTAATCCAAGCCCGGACCAACTATGAAATGGACCCAGATTTCATATCCAGGCACAGCCTAAAGGCTAAAGCAGGCTGGGACCTAATCGGGCTCGTCTGGCCCAGACCATTAGCAACCCTACTCAAAAGAGAGAGCCACAAGATCATAATTCCAACCTTGGAATGCTTGACATGGTGCAACCATTTCCATTGGGCTTGGTGGCTATTCCCGCCCATAACAGCTCTATTCATGCTGCCCAAATGGTACATTTAGCATGAGAGGGGTAGGAATGTAAGATCCCCTCGCCCATACAAATAGATATATGTGGATCACAAAATCCTCTTTTATTTTATTGCTCAAAAACAAGTCTTAAGGTTCCACTCCAACCCATCCAAGAATTTTAGTGGATTTCCAAAAACCACAGGTAAAATGAGGAGAAAAAGAATACTCACAGGCACAGTCATGTACCACTCATCCAATGGAGCCCAAAAAAAAGGAAAAAAGAAAAGAAACATGGAGGAAGGAGGATCTGGTGAGGGAAAACCCCACGGTGACCGTGAGTGGACCTTTCAAAGTCCGCCACGTCACCGCAGGTAGCCTGCCATGCACGTGGGCAGCCTATCATGCATCTACCAACACTTGTTTTCATGGAAGAATCCTATGTGTGGAATTAGTCTCATAAACCCCGAGGGTTAGCTCAGTGGGCCTAGGACCACGGTTTGCACCCAGAGGTTGTGGGTTTGAAACTGTACTATTACACTGGGCCACGGGGGAATTTTACCCAGCTTTCTCTCCTGAGCCTGTAGGAATTATTCTAGCCCACAGAATGGGCCCTAGCGACTTCCTTCCTTACAGCTAGCTAGTGAGGAGGACCCATCAATATCATGTGATGCAAATGGCCCACTCTTTTATCTCCACAAAATCATAATAGCCATCGGATTCTCCATTTGATCATGTGGCTATAATCACCCAATTATAATGGCCATCTGATTCTCCATCGATGATCACCCAATCAGCATAAAATTTAGGCCGGATGCAGCCCAAAGTCTCAATGAACCTTCTTTCCAACTGTCCTCAATGTAGTTATGGACCCCACCAGGTTAGTTGCATTGTATTAGGGTGCAAACTATGTGTAGGTTGGTGTAGAAGCAAGGAATGCCCTCCCTTGGACGTCTGGTGAATGAAACCTTTGTCACCCCATTTCTCATTCCTTATTTTTCTCATACATTGGCATCTTTTGTCATTATATATACAAGGATACTGAGAGAAATGACTAAGGATGCAACTCGATCAGGGCTAGTCAGGTATTGGTCTAAGCCCAAACTTTTTCTATATTAAGGTAAGCCTAAGCCTAAGTGATCTAGATGAAAATCAAATCCCAGGATCAAGCCCAAATTTTCAAAAATCTGATCCCAACGCCAGTGATATTATTGGTGCCTGAAATAGTTAATTTTGTAGGAGAAGTGAAAAATCTAAGCCCTTTGTGGGATCCACTTGGATGCATGCCATTCATTAGGGGCATGGTATGATGGAAATGTCCCATTGTGGATAAGACTTTGGGCAAAATGTCATTGTTATATGATGATTGCAATTATTGATTTAGGGGCATTAAATTTTAACAATTACTTAAATTACTTTCTTTTCTTTTGAAATTTAACCCAGTCGGTGGGGATAATTAGATCTGGGGCTTAGTAAGTGCGATGGGGTTGGATTGATGATAATATATATATATACACACACACCTTAATTAGGATTAGTAGACATAAATACGATTAATCAGGTCCTATTTGGGCGCCAAAGGCCCAAGTACAGGGCCAACCTGTATTCCACTTGGGCATGCAATTCCAGGCCCAAGCCCCCAAACACAGAGCCTGAATTGGGTGTTCAGACCGACTAAGCAATGCACGCTCGAGCTTGGCCCAGTCCAAGTTGCACCCAGGCGTTGAAATTATGAGAACTCTATCTGCTTGAAGTTTTTCTCCTTTTCAGTTTCATGACCATTTTTTTCATGGCAACTACGCACGCACTCACACACATGACACATGTCCCTCGCCAGGATTGCTGAACGCATCTGGGTTCTTCTTTATCAGATTATCTAATGACAGAGAGAAAGAAAGTCTTCGAAAACGAATCTCACTCAATCATTCTTGGGTTGGTGTGTATGTATTATACAGTAAAATAAAATATATGTTAGTTGCTAGGTAGATTAATTTTCACATGGTTTCTGAGTTGGAACATGAAAAACTACTAGTCTATTGTGTTGGGCAAGAAGGATTCCTTGAAACTTCTGCAAGAGAGGGTGGATTTTGTATTCAATCCGACCAAGTTAGAGACAACCCATTACTCCTCACGCACGTCTTCTCCATTTGATCTTTATAAAGGAAGAAAGACAAAACAAATTGTTAGAGAGAGACTAAATATATTTTGAAGAAAGAGTTTCATGTTTTAGCTAAAACTACTCTAGGAGAAAGGTCAGTCCAATGGCTAGCAAGAGCTATCAATGATATTGCAGATTGTATTTTTCAGTCATTAGAGTTTTGAATTCAATTGGTGGTTTTTTTTTTTCCACATTTTTTGTTGTTCATTTTTTTTTGTTTTTTTTAATGTTCAGAGCTGTGATTTTTAGCTCTCTTTCTCTGTCCATTTGTTTATCTGTTGACTATAATATAGTGTGTTTCTTTTCTTTCTCCTTAATGGGTGAAAGCTTTGGCTTTACTTCTTCTTTGATTTGTTATGAAGAAAAGAAAATTCTAGACTATAATTGGTCAGAAAGAACTCTTCAGGCACATTTATGCTGTTTATTTATTTTTTCTATACTCTTGTTTTGAAGCCCAAATAAAAACAATCTTTTTTCTTGCTTTGCTGATAAGAACAAGCTAGTTTGATGTAAGTTTTATTTATTTTTATATTGTTTTTGTTAACTTGCACTACTTCAAATTTTAGTTCTTGGTTGTTTTTTTTTTTTTTTTTTTTTTTTTTTTTTTTTTTGTGAAAAAGGCATCAATTTAAACATCCATTCCACTCCCCTTTTTAGTTGCTGAAGACCTAAATTTAATAAAAAAAAAATTATTTCCATTTAGCTGAAATGGGTTTCAGTGTTTTTTTGTTGTTGCTTATGTTCATCTTTTTCATGATGATGATGGGACTGGGATTACGTTGACTTCACTTTTCAGATAATGCAAAAGAGATGCATATTTTTATGGGGTAAAGGCCAAAAGATGGATCTCACTTTTGTGGGTTGTCCAATCTTTCTTTATATATTAATACAAGTAAAAACAGCTCTGTTATCTAATTCATTTTTGCATGGCTTTATTATTATTATTATTATTTTTTGGTTGAAATGTTTTAAAGTTTTATCCAGGCAGCTTTCATTTTTACTCTACATTGGTTCTGTTGTAAGAAAGCCATTTGTTAAAGGTATAAGTAAAGCCAACAATTTTAAGGACTTTTTTCTGTTGTTTTATTACTAAGTTTGTTCAGTTAAGTTAAATATCTTTGTTCTGTTTTTTTAGAGGGTATTTTCAGATAACCATGGTTTAATTTATTGTATTTTTCATTTTCTTTTGCAGTTCGACCAAAGCACACTTCAACTGGAGCTAATCTTGTAGATTTGGGGATGAGTTTTCAGATTCTCTTGCTATTATTTCTATGTTTGATCCATAAGATTTTGGCCCAAGACGGAGGGAATGCAACCATTGTAGTCAATGGGGTTTCCTCCATAGCTGAGACTGATGATAATTTTATATGTGCTACACTTGATTGGTGGCCTCCTGAAAAGTGTAACTATGATCAATGCCCATGGGGACAAGCTTCGGTTCTAAACCTGGTGAGGTTTCAAACATGTTGTTGCTATTGCTGCATTTCATATGCTTCTTAGAAATGAATGCTGTCTTTCTCAGAATTACATCCAGAATGATATATTTGCCCTGGTTTTCTTTAGGACTTGAACCATCCAATTCTTGCCAAGGCCATCCAAGGTACACTGAGTTGATGCTTGGTTTGATTCAATTTTATTTAGGAGTTGCGGGTCCTTCGCTCATGTCAAATATTTTTGTTTTCGTACTCATAGTTAAACCCACCATCACCTTCCATAATGAAAGCACTTAAGTCTGGTTCACACAGTTTTTCTCTTCTTTGAATAATCAGGAAGTTTGGATTTGGGCCTTTTGAATGGTTTTTTAAATTAGTTGGCAATGGTAGTGGTGATTTTGGAATAAGAATTAGCTCGTGATGCTAATAATCGGTTTCTCATGGAGTCGTGGTTGTTATTTTGGTTACTAGTTGCTATTTTGATACTATTGTTGCTAATCTCAGCATTAGTTACCAGCTTATTTGTTGTGGAACTGTAGCTTTTGATCCTCTGAGAATAAGAATTGGTGGCTCTCTCCAAGACCAAGTAGTGTATGGTGTAGGGAAGTTGAGTTCTCAATGTGTTCCATTTAGAAAGATGGCAAATGGGTTGTTTGGATTCTCCCATGGTTGCCTGACCATGGACAGATGGGATGAGCTCAACCTGTTACTCAAAAAGACAGGGTGAGGATTTCAGTTTCTTCTTAAAGCTTCATAACTTTATATTCTCCCCATTTTTCATGTTTTTGTGCTATAGCTTCAACATATACTATGGCCTATTTCCTTTTACATTCAAACAAAAATAACTACCAGAATTTTCATATATGTTGAAGTTTGCTTTAGCTTGAATCCTTCAACTGGTAAGAATCATTGTGGGTTGTTGAAATTAGTTGGTTCTCCATTCATATCCAATAACAATGAATGGTAGAAATTGTTTGTTCTAGATTTAGCTGATTTTTAGTCTTACATTCTAAATCTATTTTAGTTGATTTCTCACAATTAGAACTACCCATAAAAGAATCCCGGAACTCACTTTCTTTGCAATTAACCAGGCTCTGCTGTATATTAGCTAGAGTACACCGTACAAGATACCATTTAGAGAGAAGGACAAGAATCCTTGGTCTCAACAGGCTTCCATACGGAGATAAGTCAAAGTGCTCCCATTTGGCTGGGTCACTGGTGAAATGATTGGGTGTGTCACCGTGAAAATGGAAGGTCCCATCACCCAAAGAATACCAAACTAGCGCTCTGTATTCGGTATTGGAGTTTATTGCCAGCTAGATATAATACCTATCAACTAATGGGTATAAATTCATTACCACAGTTATTTCCTCAGATTTTAGTTCATCAAGTTCAAGAGTTCGCTGCAATAAAGTTTAGAAAAATAGTAGATCAAACAGTAAGCACCTAGTTTATTTTTCTTATCAGAAACAAAAACAATTTTATTATAGAGAGAACCCATTACAAAGATGAACCACAAGCTAAGGGGTATGAGAGCATTATACCCAAGAACAACAGTAGTATGTAGCAAATGTGGAGACTTGAATTCGGAGAACAATAGTATATAAATGAAGTGTTGTGTGGCATATCTTACATTTGATTGTCTTGATAAATTTTTTCAAAGTAGAACTCATATATAAGTGCGGCAAGTTTCTACAGCTGACTGCCTATGGTACTTGATCTGGACTTGGGAGTGGCACATATGGTGTCAAATTTTTTGTAAAGACGTTAAAATGAATCGGTGTGAAAAGACATGATGGATTGGCTGTAAACTTGACTGCAATAGCCTTGAGTGGACAAGTAGAATTCACAAAGGCATCCCCAAATAGATGGGACAAGAGATCTAAATGAGTGGAGTGAAATGAGTTTTTCATCTCCTAGGAACTTATATCTTTATGCTCGACTATAATACAAGGGAAAGAAGGCTACTTCATTTATTGATTTCTGATTTTGTATATGAACAAAAAGAAAACTACGTATTGTTATCAGAATTTATGGTGAGATTGATTGCGGTCTTATGGTTGCAGAGCAATTGTGACGTTTGGTCTTAATGCGCTCTATGGGAGGCACAAAGGCAGAAATGGTGTCTGGGGAGGATCTTGGAATTCTAGTAATGCTCGCAATTTCATAGAATACACCATTTCTAAGGGACACCAAATTGATTCTTGGGAATTCGGTACTGCAACATATAAGTTGAGACATTTATTTCTTTTGCCTGATCAAACCAAACCATGTTGTCTAACCTCATCCTCTACTTTTCCTGATCATCAGGTAATGAATTGAGTGGAAGCGGTATTGGTGCAAGTGTTACTGCTCTACAGTATGGAAAAGATCTAATTATACTAAAATCCATTCTTGGTGAGTTATACAAAAGTTCCGACTCCCAACCACTGCTATTGGCTCCAGGAGGATTCTTCGATAAGCAGTGGTTTGCGAAGCTTCTTCAGGTTTCAGGGCCCAATGTTGTCGATGCCGTGACTCATCATATATACAATCTTGGCGCAGGTTGGTAATATGATGCATAAGCTATTAGCAATGAAACCTCAGGATCTCATCAGCAATGAAATTTTCAATTTTTTAAACACCATGATGTTATGTTTTAATGAGTTCTATCTAAACAGATGCATTGACACATCTTCATATGTGTAGGATTTCTATGAATGCTTAACAACAACAAAAAAAAAAGTATAAATTCTGGGTTTGACGAGCCCACCACATTTGAATAGTCCGGTGGTACATGACTGCAACATTGGTGGGTCTGGAACACATTACAGTTTATAAGCGATGGTCACCGACAGAAACAGAATTCTTTACCATTGTTGCTTGAACAAATAACCAATAAATATAAATATATATATACCCCGAGTCTAACAGTTCACTAGAGGTTTCAACCAAAATTTTCTTCTCAGGTGATGATCCTCATCTCATCAGCAAGATCTTGGACCCCCAATATTTAGACCAGATAGCAGGAACTTTCAGTGATCTCCAACTCACAATACAAAGACAAGGTCCATGGGCTACTGCTTGGGTTGGGGAATCTGGCGGTGCGTACAACAGCGGTGGCCGCTTAGTGTCCGACACTTTTGTGAACAGCTTTTGGTAAGCATCCTTTTTCAACAATCTTTTTTTGAATACTTCCCACCTGTCTTATGAAAGTCGTTGCAAATTCTAATATTGATGACATAATTAATAAGGTAGGTACTTGGATCAACTTGGAATGGCATCCAAGTATGGAACCAAGGCTTATTGTAGACAAAGCTTAATTGGTGGAAACTATGGCCTCCTTAATACAACAACGTTCGTACCAAATCCTGACTACTACAGGCAAGCACTTGTATTGTCCAAAGCTCTGATTACTTACTCTTGAAGGATGCCTAAATATGGATTCTAAGTTTATTTTTTCTTTGTTTATTATCAGTGCACTTTTATGGCATCGTTTGATGGGGAAGACTGTTCTTTCTGTTGATTTCAGCGGATCTCCATTTTTCCGCACCTATGCCCATTGTTCAAAAGGAAAAGTATGATTGATCTAACCAGACCCTTTTTTCTCTCTAGTTCTCTATGAATGATGCTTATTGGTTTTCTTTGCATGGTTACCCTGCCATATCAATTCTGTCACAAGATATGCTGTCTTAAATATCATTTTCTTTTTTGTCAACTAGTTAGAAGTTTCAACCGAGTTTCATGAAAAGAGTTTTTTTCTTATTTTAATAAGGCTGCATGTGGAACAACATGAGAATGGAATAGTGCATGAAAATTCTAGCACTAATGCATGGTTGCCAGGGCCCCCATGCTCCTTTTTGTTTAGTTTCAGTTTTTTGGTTAGTTCAGGGAAAAAGAGCAATTAAGGAAGAGATTTGGAGTAGTTTTTTTTCTTTTCCTCCTTATCTTGCTCATATTATCTCATTGCTGTACCTCTCGATATTTCTCAATCGGGAAGATTCAGTTATTTGTTTTCCTTCATATAAGATGCTGTAAGATGTTCAAAGCTTCTGATTTGATCTCTCTTGATGTAGGATGGTATAACTCTGCTATTGATCAATTTAAGCAACACAACTGAGTTCCTTGTTACAGTCCGGAACATCATGAACATTGACACGCACAGTAAAGTGAAGATGAGGACAGATGATTCTTTCGATTATGTTCTTAAGAAAACAGTTGCATGGGTGGGAAGGAAAACAATGGAGCAGGCAGCACAGAGAGAAGAATACCATTTAACACCCAAGGATGGGTACCTTCAAAGCCAAACCATGGTTCTTAATGGAAGAGCTTTAGAGCTTAGTGCAGATGGGAGTATTCCCACATTGGATCCTGTTCTTGCAGATGTGCAGTTGCCTATATCTGTTGCTCCTTTGTCCATTGCATTTGTGGCCTTCCCAAAATTTGAGGCTCCAGTTTGCAGATAATTGTGGCATTCACCTGAGCCTTACACTATCAGCTGTATAGAATATCGTGGAATTTCTCTGATAGAAGGATAAAATTCTATTATAAAGCTTCATATATCCAACTTAGTTCTCTAGATAGACCTCACTTGGCAATTTCTTGTATTAGATTCCATAACTGATTTTCATACCATGAGGGAATAAGTTGCTACATTCATTGTTCAAATAACAATTCTTTGTTTATAGTGATTCCAAAAATTGGGTCACCGCAATGTGCATGAATGTTAGCTATTGTAGACAGCTTAGTTTGTCCAAGGGCAATGGTGCAGATATGACCACATTAAACATGCATGGAGTAGAAATCTAGGATGAAGGCGAGCTTTGTAGATATTGAATTGATTTCTCTTCTTTGTTCCACTATTCTAAGTACACGATACAATAAAGAATTGTCCAAAAGTTTTCTACAAAAATGATGAGCTATGAATGAGAACAAGTGATTTTCCAAGTCAAGTAACCTAAAATTTGAAAATTCTAGGGACGCTTTTTCCATGATGACACCTGTCCTATCAAGTTCGAAGAGCATATATACAAAAAGTTAACTTGCAAGAAATGATAACAAGTATAAAACTATACACTAAAACTGAAGTACACATAAACTATCCAAATGCAAAAGATGATGTCTGAGTTTTCCTGATCATTGGTTTCTCTTGGAAAGGTGATTACTGTTATCAAATTTCCCTATCTAAGGAGTAGACTATGAACATGCACAAAGTTTATGGTACTGGTAGCTAGTATTGGTTCACACTGGTCAAGCCTTGTATCATCATCATCGCGTATTGGTTCACACTGGTCAAGCCTTGTATCATCATCATTGCCATCAAAGCCTTCTCCATACTATGTTTCTGTTAAGCCAAATCCTCATAGAGGTTTCACTTCTTCGGATCTATCCTTACTACTTTCATCCATCTCCTTTTCAGCCTACCCTTTTTCCTGCTCTATATTTTTCTCAATGGCCATTGCTGACTTGCTTTGGACATGTCCAAACCATCTCAAATGAATGCACCCAAATGCTGCCCTAAATACTCCTGAATGCACTCATTTCTGTTGTATGGATATACAAATATATAGTGATCATATGCTGATGTATTGGTCATTCTTTTTCTATTTTCTATGTGTGGGTTGGTTACTTGGTATTGTTTAAAATCATGTGTTTGTTCTAGAATACCCATTTATGCAAGGACTGTGGTAGTTGGGTCAATATTACAAAATATCAGTTGATACCATCAATATGGATAGCTGCTGCTAGAGAAGGGTTCTAAATATCACAGAATCATACAAGTATACAGGAGGGGGGGAGGGGAGAGCTAAATGTTCCACAGGATTTCTATTGGAAGACCACAACAGTAATCGAAATCAACATATCTTTTTCCTACTTCTGAAGGAAGAGGGAAAAATAATAGAAAGATATATCTGAAAGCGCATCATTTCTTGGGTGAACTCGCATATATAGCACAGCAGTGCACTAAGAACATGCAGGGGCCTTGATTTCCCTGAGAGTGACAAAAACAATGGGGGAGTGAGCAACAATAAAAGGCTCAGCAACGTTGGAATAAACTGGTTTTTAAGGGAGGAATTTCTCCATCACAAGTAAGCCCCAATGGAATTCCATTTAGCAGCATTGTAGTGCTCTTTAGATTGCCATCTTTCGCAGCCAGATGGTATTCCTCTCTTCTGCCTGTTGTTTCAACTTGCCCCACTGAAGAATCTATAGCAACTTCAGATGGATAAAAATGCAGATCATTAGCAATTGAAACATTGAGTGAAGTTGAACTGGATAGATTAATCAGCAACAATGTAACTCCATGCTGGCCAAAAAAAGAAATCAAATACAATATTAGAACAGACAAATTAAATTACAACTATAGTAGAAACCTTCCTAAGTAGCAAAATGATAGTAAAATCCAAATACCTTGTGCCTAGAACAGTGAGAATATGCGCTGAAGTAAGGAGAACCATTATGAGTGGTATCAAGAACATGAGTTCCCATTAAGCGACGGAAAAGAAGAGTGCTGACACAATAAGACACAATAAGAACAACAGGATTAATTAAAATATTTTATAAGAAGGGTAAAAATATGAGTGTGAAATGCAATAGAAAACTGATTAAAAAAGAGAGCTACCTATAGTTACCACCAATCAATGTTTGTCGGCAGAAGGCCTGATGGTTGTGAGATGATGCCATGCCAAGTTGATCCAGGTACCTGTAGGAATATATTAGCAAATGCACTAATTATCCATCCAATGCAAAAACAGCAACCTAACAGGAAACACCAATAAAATAGGGAATCAAAGATTGTGTGAAAATTTTAACTTCACAAAGCTGACCCTGATAGATGGGACCAGGCTTCAATGATTAGGACCGAAATTTCGCATAAAGAAAAAAGTAACCAATATTGAAATATACCAATGACCCAAGAAAAAAAGATAATGGGGGAAATTAGTCGCAACCAGAAGCTATCGACAAAGGCATGCGACACGAGTTTGCCTCCACTATTGTATGCACCACCCGACTCCGACACCCAAGAGGATGCCCAAGGGCCAAAGTTCCAAACAGTTGCATCAACATCTTTGTATGTCTGAGCAGTGTTATCTAGAACATATGGATCTTGCATCTTCTCAAATAAGTTAGGATCAACACCTAAACATTAAACACATGAACATTCATGATACATAATTCATAAAATATCTGTTCATAGGTGTAGATTAGAAATGTGTTGGTATAGAAAAGAATTGAACAAAATGCATCACTAACCTGGACCAAGGTTGTAGATATGATGAGATATTATATCAACAACATTAGGTCCTGACACTTGAAGATTCTGAATAAACCATTTCTGATCAAAGAAACCTCCTGGGCCTAAACTCTTTGGTTGGATGCCAGAATTCAGATATAACTCATTGACAAGATATTTAAGGACAACCATGTCTTTTCCATACTGGTAAGCATCTACCCTTCCAGCAACACCACCTCCACATAGCTCATTTCCTGATGGGATGTAGAACAATATAGTCAAATTGACAACTAATGCAGAAAAAAATATAATAGATGGATACTTGGATTTAAAATCCAAGGTTATGGTTTTAATTACCAAATTCCCATGACTCAATCTGATATCCCTTAGAATTGGTGTATTGAATGAAGTCGCGGGCATTTGAGGGATTCCATGCTCCTGTCCAAGGGTCTCCTTGATTTGTAGGATTTTTTCTCCCATAAAGTGCATTCAACCCAAAGGTGACCACAGCTCTGAAGCAATTGGAAGATAAATATTACAATTAACTTTTAAACTACTATCTTAATTCTGAACTATCAGTATCCCCTACTAAGTTGAATAACAAGAACAGGATAAGAACAACAATACCATGATTTGTTGATAGATGCGCTTAGGATCAGTATGCAATGAAGGGATGCAGATTTTATGGTCCTAGTTTACTTATATGTTTGTTTGGGGAGTGAAGAGATCTTTACTCTGAATTGTTTAGAAACTGATTGACCTTAACCCATCTTTCCATTGTAAGACAAACCGTGCTATATCCAAACAATCCTTTTTCATTTTCTTGGAATCCATGAGTGCAATTGGCAACTGACTTTCCAACATTATATAGTACTTGATCTTGCAATGACCCTCCAATCCTAATTCTCAAATTCTTGAATTCTAAAATTTCAATTCAAAGAAAAACATGTTAATATTGAACATTACAAGGATCAAAATGATATGTTTTTATTGAAATGGTTGGTACAAAGAAAATTATTAACAGAGTGAGATTTAATTCCCATATGTGGTGTTTTAGGTCATCTAAATGGTCGTACTAATGGGGATACCCAATTCATGAGCAAAGGGACCATTCTTTTAGAGGCTCAAATCTGGGTCCACCAGCCCAAATGGGAATATCGATACTTGTTAGAAGTCAGCTCATTAAACAGGGGCCACTATTTTAGCCCATTAGTAGCTAAAAAAAATCTCCAAATGGTCACTCCTTCACCCCTAATGTGAAGGGAATCCAAATCCTCACCGGTCAAAAGGAGTGAAACTCCACAGTGGAGCCCACCTATTGAAACTCGAACCATTTAAAAATAAACACTCTTCAGTTATATGGGCTTTCCTCGGACTTTTTACTCCATCCGAGTTTGTTCTACCGTTGGATTGACTCTTTGATGAATAATGCGATTTATAGAACCTTATGCAGACTTGGAGGCGTCTATCTTGAATTGTTTGGTTTTCAATAGGTGGGTACACCATGGAGTTCCACTCCTTCAACTCAGGATTTCCCTGTGTTAAAGCCTCTGAGGATCCGGACTCATGTGAAGGACTAGGGGTTATGCCAAAAATGAGAGCCATATAATCATCCTAAACATTAATTAAGGTCATCATGTTCTCTGATTGTTTTAAGCCTTTAGGTAAAATAAGTTTTTATTATCAATCTGATGGTGATGGGTAACTGTCAATTTAGGGCAGAAGGGGTCCTACAGTAGTCGTTTTCATCAAGAAAAAAATCTAGATAATATTGTCAAAAAAACATATTGAAATAAAATAAAGCTTAAAAAATAACAAATTTATACTTTCTGAAGGGGTTTTTTTCGCATTTTATGATGATAAGATATTTTCATCAACATATTGTAATAACTCTCAAATTAATGATTAGAGACCTAAGCCTAGCCCATTAAAAACAAGCAATTAATGTTTATAGTGATTCCAAAAATTAATGTTTAGAGACCTAAGCCTAGCCCATTAAGTAAGGCATCACACTATACACATACCAGATTCAAGAGCAAAGCTGATCCCCATGGGCACATATCATAATTACACTTGGTGTGGGGCCACCAATCAAGAGTAGCACAAACGAAGACATCATCTGTTTTGCCAATGGATGTGACCCCTCTCTCACTGTAACTGTAACATCCTCTCCCCAAGATGAGATAAAAAGATTGGATAGAAGAAGGGCCATCTCAAAACCTTTTAAAATTGAAAGAGATGTTCAAGATAAAGAACGTCACAAACGACTAAAGTACAAGATATAGATCTTCTTATATAGCTAGCTCATTGGATGTATATAGGAGTTGAAAATAGGGTAAATTAGCGATACATCCCTGATTACTGGGCTATAAAGTCTCCACTACAGAGCATAATTGTTTAATGCCTAAGGTCCCTTGCGCATGGGATTAATTTGGGCGGTGGTCCCTGAGTGACACGTCATACTTTGTTATGACTCATCTGCCCTTCTAACTGTTTGTATAGTTGTCATGCAATCTTATCCTTGTTTATAGCTCCAGCTCATCGTCGTCTTCTTCTTCCTCCTCCTCTTCTTCTTCTTGTCCTGACGTTGCTATAAAGTACAAATAAACACAAAAAGACATATAAATTCATATAAATACAGAGATAACTTTATTTTAAAGTCAGATAACTTCATGTCAAAATTAGATAACATATACAAAAACTTAGATAAAATAACAGCAAACTCAGAAAAACAGCAAATTTATCTGAGTTTTCTGAAACTTATCTTAACCTCTCAGAAAACTCAGACAAATTTATCTGAGTTTTGAACAACCTTTTTGAGTTGTAAACAAATTTATCTGAGTCTAGACCAAAGCAAATTTG
This sequence comes from Umbellularia californica, assembly GCA_028538565.1. Lineage (NCBI taxonomy): Eukaryota > Viridiplantae > Streptophyta > Magnoliopsida > Laurales > Lauraceae > Umbellularia > Umbellularia californica. Next base: position 21,041,744 of record JAPQWN010000003.1, read on the forward strand.
TCCGGTCAGATAAATTAACAGCAAACTCAGAGAAATATCAAATTTATCTGAGTTTTCTGAAAACTTATCTTAACCTCTTACAAAACTCAGACAAATTTATCTGTGTTTTGAATAACTTCTTTAAGTTGCGAATAAATTTATCTGAGTCTGGACCAACACAAATTTGACTGAGCAGATAAAATAACAGCAAACTTAGAATTTATCTGAGTTTTCTGAAACTTATCTTAACCTCTCAGAAAACTCAAACAAATTTATCTTAGTTTTGAAGAACCTCTCTTTGTTGCGAACAAATTTATCTGAGTCTGGACCAAAGCAATTTTATCCGGGCAGATAAATTAACAGCAAACTCAGAGAAATATCAAATTTATCTGAGTTTTCTGAAAACTTATCTTAACATCTTGCAAAGCTCAGATAAATTTATCTGAGTTTTAAAGAACTTCTTTGAGTTGCGAACAAATTTATCTGAGTCTGGACCAAAGCAATTTTATCCGGGCAGATAAATTAACAGCAAACTCAGAGAAATATCAAATTTATCTGAGTTCTCTGAAAACTTATCTTAACATCTTGCAAAGCTCAGATAAATTTATCTGAGTTTTAAAGAACTTCTTTGAGTTGCGAACAAATTTATCTGAGTTTAGACCAAAGCAATTTTATCCGGGCAGATAAATTAACAGCAAACTCAGAGAAATATCAAATTTATCTGAGTTTTCTGAAAACTTATCTTAACATCTTGCAAAGCTCAGATAAATTTATCTGAGTTTTAAAGAACTTCTTTGAGTTGCGAACAAATTTATCTGAGTTTGGACCAAAGCAATTTTATCCGGGCAGATAAATTAACAGCAAACTCAAAGAAATATCAAATTTATCTGAGTTTTCTGAAAACTTATCTTAACATCTTGCAAAGCTCAGATAAATTTATCTGAGTTTTAAAGAACTTCTTTGAGTTGCGAACAAATTTATCTGAGTCTGGACCGAGTTTGAAAGAAATAAATTGATTTGAAGTCCTTTTTTATTTGATAAATTTGAAAGTGAGATAAAATGATTTAAAACTGAGAAAACCCTATCTTTTTCTTGATTGACCTTGTTCTTGCTTTGGTTGTACTGTCGATTGCTTTTTCCTTTGGCTTGAGGTAAGTGAGGAAGAAGTAGAAGATGAGCGCTTTTGTGCCGATGTATATGCCGATGTGTACAAGGAGGGGCATTTTGGTCTTTGTTGCTGCGTCATTTTCATAAAGGACAGCTGCCGTTACGAAAAGATGTCCAGGACCTTAGGCTTTAAAATTAAGTGATGCGGGACCTATGGCCAAAATCCCCTTGAAAATAACAGACAAATATGCTTCATCTTAAATTCTCGGGGTGTAACGGTTCGGTTAACCGGTTAATTTGGGAAAACCGTTAACCGAACCGTAACCGCGGTTAATAACCTTTTAAAATCGTAACCGTAACCGTATATACAAAAATCGTGGAAACCGTAACCGCGGTTAACCGTATTAAACGGTTCGGTTACGGTTAATAACCGTGGAAAATAAGGGGATAAATGTGAATGATTGAAGGTAAAATGACACATAAGGAGCAATTGGATAAAAATCCCATTGATTAGAAATCTTTATTATACGGTTAACCGTACTTATACGGTTTCTTATTTTTTTCTTTTATTTGTAAATGGTACAGTTAACCGCATACGGTTAACCGAACCGTATGATACGGTTTGATTCGGTTAATAACCGTGAATTATTATGGAAAACCGTAACCGAACCGAACCATGCGGTTTTTGGATTTCATTAACCGTAACCATAACCGAACCGTGAAATACGGTTATTAACCGCGATTCGGTTCGGTTCGGTTCGGTTCAGTTAGACGGTTTTCCGATTTTTTTTTACACCCCTATTAAATTCAAATGTTTGTATGGGAATGGTTTTCATATAACACTAAACCTAGTCCGGATTTTATGCTTGAAAGTTAACTAGCTATTAAGAAAGAATCGGAATCGTATGTGTAAAAACGACAACAGCAATGTCTGCTTGTCACATCATCTGACTTTAACAGGACTTTTAATAGATTTACAGAAGAACAGGGAGCATTTTGTAAAAACTAAAAAAATTCATTTCACTAACAACCGATTCTGCTTATCCCTTTGCAAGGGATATATGGAAAAATTTGACACTGGAATGTTTGGACAACAGTAATTTTATCAAATTTACTATAAGTATTAGAAAAAGAATTCATGTGTTTAATTTTATCCACAACCAGATTCAACTATCTAAAATTCTACAAAAAAACTACTCTAATAAATTCTAGACCCAAAGTAATATTGATAATATAATAATACAATTGCGTAAAATATTACAAAAAAATTATATATTTTATAAAATTAGTAACTAGGTTAATTAAAGATATAATAAAAATAAGATTTATAAGATATAAGAAAAATTCTATGAGTGAATTTCCTTCTAACATGTGCTCTTCATAGAAAGAGGTAGACTCCGAGAAGTTCACTCTCTTTCCTACTCCATTAAGGAGTCCTAGCTACACTTGTCACTATCTTCTATCAATATCTCTATTCAGAGATTTCCTCTATTGATATAAAGCAAGGGGCAGAATCATATCAAACATGTGGTGGGTCTGTGAATTGTTAGGTGGGCCCACTAGTGTATGTAATTTATATAGTTCTAAATGAATCTCATTTAAAAGAGAGTTATTTGAAAGAGATAGTTAAGACGATAGCCTTCCTTTATCCAAACTTAGGTCGTCAAACTCAAATAGATAGAATCACAAAAGGAGCTTCTCTCTAAATTGGGCTTTTTAGTAGGAACTTCTCTCTAAATTGGACTCTTTTAGATTAATTAGAATTGATTTAATTTGAATTAATTATAACCAATTTAACTTTGGAAGCCAATTTCTCAATCAATTGCTCAATTGGAATCCAACTTCAAAATCATACTCCAATTCCGAAATCGAATCTTATACCTCCAATATATAATATAGAATAACGGCTTAGGATAACAAATCCTAGTTTATTATTTTATTTTGGTAAGATCAGGACTAATCTGAATTAGAATGAGTCGACTTTGTCTAACTAGACATTTGAGCACATTGGATATGGAATTACATCGCCGTCATCATCATCATCATCATTATCATCAAGGCCTCGTCCCAAATATGTTGAGGTCGGCTACACAAATTCTGTTTCCCCATTCCGATCTATCTAAAACAAGTTTGGAATTACATAATATGGATATTAGTTATGGGCTATAGGCCATCATTCTCCATAGCCAGTGGGATGGAGTGGTCAAGATGAAAACCACTATTTACAAAGCAATCTGAATCCTGGAAGAGAAACACATGCTGCACCCCTAACTCATGTTTAGTGTAAAAAGTCACAGTAACTTGCATCACTGGCCACCAAGCTATTGGTCTCATAAGGCCAATTTGACACAAAAATAGAAATCTGCAATGGCTAAATTTGGGCCTACAAATGATGCCCAAAAGTCTGGCAGGGGCTGTGTTCATAGTTAAAGAGATAAAAATAGCGGTTGCAACGGATCAAGCCGGGTTAGGCTAACTGCTATCGGCAAAATTTTTGGCTTAAACCACACAACTAATTTTTATTATTGGGTTGGAATTACAAACCTGAATCTAACCTGGAGGGCAAAACGCTCAATCAAAACCATAAATTATTATCAGGTGATGTTGGCCAGTAAGAGTGCAATCATTCAGGTTGTCTGTTGTTCCATTTTTGTTGGCAGGTCAAAGGATCAACCTGGGGATGGCAAAGGAGGGTTTTGCATGTATCAGGCTAAACCTATAAAAGCCCAACCCACTCCAAACCCCAAATAGGAAAAACAGCCAAACAGGTCACCCTTTTAAGTTTTAAGGTACCCATCAAAATCCCTAGGCTAACCTGAATTGGGCCCATTTATTGATCAGTTTTAAAATGTGAAACGGAAGAGAGAAACTAAAGGGTCTACCCTGTAACACTGGGCCCGATTTGGGATGGGCTCATGGGGTGGGTCAATTGACTGTGTCTTATCTGAGGCCCAAGTAGGAAATTAAAAAAAAAAAAAAAACCCTTAAAAAATGACATTACACAGAAAAATATCAAATGTGGACACAAAAATGCACTAAACTGTCATTATTTTCTATAAAACAAACTACACCATCTTATCATTTCCTAAGCAACAATGCTATCCTCTTTCTACTTAAAAAGAAAAAGCAATGCCATCCTTCTCTACTTTCTAATGCTATCTTATTTTAAGCACATGCGGGGACGTTGAACTGAGTAAGAACAACGAAGACAATTGAGGATGGAGCAACTCTCAGAGGAATAGAATCATTATAAAAAGCAGGAGCCATTGGAGGAATATTTCCTGAACTAGTCACCAACAAGGGATTCCCATTCAACAACACTGTAGTGCTCGTTAGATCGCCACCTTCGGGGGTCAAATGGTACTCCCATCTGTCCCCCAACATTCCAACTGTCCCCACATCTTTGTTCCGATCACTAGTCACATCGACAATGTATTCAGTTGAGTTGGACAGGTTAATCAGCAGCAGAGTAATTCCAGGCTGCCCAAAAGAAAATCCAAATGAATGTTAGATCACAAATCACAGAATACAACCCACAAAAAGTAACAGCAGTAACAGATAGGAATCTTAAAATCTGCAACAGATTTTTAAATATTGAATTTTGTCTATATTGCAATTGATAGGAGATTAGGTTGTATGATAAATGTGTATAGTCATACTACTATATAATACAGTTTATGCTTTCAGATCCATCAAGATGAGCTCAATATTGCAAACTTCTGTTTCAAACACTTTCAAAGTGATTATGTTTATGTATGATCCAAAAATAAATACCGTGATCCTAGAACAGTGAGAGTATGCACGCAAGTGCGGATGCCCAACGAGAACTGTAGCTAGAACACCTCTTCCCATTAATCGGTGGAAAAGAAGAGCACTGACAGACATGCAGAGCAAAATTTAGTAAAATCTCCATACATTAGAAAAGTAAAGGTAGGGTGTAAAAATATGAATGAAAATGATCAATCATCACCTATAATAATCTGGGAATGGTTCCATTGATGTTGTATCAAGGAGACCATAGTCTGCACCGATTAATGTCTGTCGGCAGAAAACCTGGTGGCCGTATGTGGACGCCATGCCGAGCATATCCGCGTACCTGTAAGAAACAAAGAAAAATAATGCCCCGAGTGGTGCCCGCTAAACCCACACACACAACATAAGAACATAAGAACTGAGGAGGAGAAATCAATAATCACCAGAAGCCATCCACAAAGGTATGTGATGCTTCTCCTCCATTATTGGATGCACCACCTGATTCCGATACCCAGATAGACGCCCAAGGGGCATAGCTCTGAACGCTTTGTTGAGTATCTTTGTATGTCTGAGCAGTGCTGTCTAATACAAATGGGTCTTGCATTTTTTCCACCAAGTTAGGATCATCACCTGCAAAAAAAAAAAAAAAAAAAAACTTACACGTGAATTTCTTCTTGTTCATGAATTTGATGCAACTACTAGATCCTTACTATAAGGGAAGGAATTGAGTTGCATTGTTCTAATTACCTTGACCAAGGTTGTAGATATGATGGGATACAACATCAACAAAATTGGTATCCATCGCCCCAAGAAAATCATCAAACCATTTCTTATTGAAGAAGCCAGAGGGGCCTGATATCTTTGGTTGGACAGAAATATTCTCATACAATTCAGTAACAATAATTTTGAGCTCAGTTAGGTCATCAGCATAGTCGTGGGGATCTACCCTCGCACCAACACCACTACCACATAGCTCATTTCCTGGTAAAAAGAAACATATGTTGTCAAACAAAGAAATAATGCAGAAAATATTATATGTCTGTGGTGTTTGAGAGAAGGAAGGGTATTTAGATCTTACAACAAAGGTTATGATTTTGATTACCAAATTCATATCCTTCTATCTGTAGAAATCCCATGGCTGCAGTGTATCCGATAAAGTCACGAGCATTTGAGCTATCCCACATTCCTGTCCAGAGAGTGTCTCCTGGTTCTGTTGGCTTTGTTTTCCCATAAAGTGCATTCAGTCCAAATGTTACCAGAGCTCTGAAAACATTAGGGAAAAAAAAACCTTAAAACTGCTTCTCAAACCACCTATCTGAAGTACTAACAAGAAGAGCAATACCCGAATTTTGTTATCTCAGTTTTGTTCATATCTTTTAAGGAAAAGATGGAAAATTTTGAAAACTGTAGACAAATCCTTACCCGGTGATACTAAAAAACTCATTGACTTGCTCCCATCTTTCCATAGAAAGACAACCACTGGTGTATCCAAACAAGTCATCTGGACTATATGTAAAATCATAAGTGCAATTGTTAACTGACTCTCCAACATTATAAAGCACTTTATCTTGTAATGACCCTCCAACCCTAATTCTCAAATTCTGGAACTCTGAAATTTCAATAAAACAAACTTCTAAGTGATTCAATAAAACAAAACATTAAAACATCAAAGCAGGAGATTGTAAAACATTGAGCAATTAACTACTAACCCTTGACAGCATTAATTAACATTGGATTTTCAACATCCTGCAAAAAGAAAAAAGAAAAAACATTTATTTCATGCTTCTGCCATAGGCACTATAAATCCTTAGATGAAAGTTACTTTCTTAACATGCAAGTAGTACTAAAGCTCATGATACAATAAAAAGGATTAGTTAAAAACGAGTATTAGTTAATAAAAAGGATTGATATCAGGAACAAACGAATGATACCTTTTTTGCTACCTTCAATTCCATTTACCAGGCATATAAACAAACAAACAAACAAAGTGCAAGTAACCCCTAAATCAAAGGAAAATATCGTCATCAAAATGCAGCTTGTGCAAAACCAAGAAATCCAAAACGGACCTAGGAACCATCATATGCCTGCTACCTTGATCACCATGATTAGCACCATCAAAATGACCATCTGATTTTGGGGATTCTTGGTGGGCTCCGTTTATACCCCAATATTTGTCTTCATTGACCAACTCAGAGGTTGTGCCACTTAAGCTTTTATGATAAGATCTCATTATAAACCATTATCAGAATTCAGAACTCCCGTTCGACATTCAAAATTCAAATTTCAAAATTTGACGAAAACAAGATCGGCAGATCAGTTGAAAGCCGAGAGTCTTTTAACACTTTTTTCCCCTTTAACCACATGTTTTGCTTGAGATTCAAATATATAGTGAATAAAAGTTGGATGAGTATCAGTTTGGGGTGAGTGTGAGGTCATGGGAGATTAGACTTAGAGCGAATGGAGGAGAAAGGGTTCGAACCCAAGGCCTCCCAATAAGAACTAGGACTCTTTATCACTGAGGTAAGGAGCCGTTTTTCATGGCAGGACAGTTATAGTCAAGCTTTTGGACTATTGCTTTGTGCAGGAATCAAAGAATAAAATCACATTTCTGTCCCGAGTATTTTGCTTTTAAGATCATAATAATTAGTGATGCAGGTTCAGAGCCCATTTTAACAACAGAATCTCTGACTGATAAATAAAGATTGAAACCCATGATAAAATCCTTTAAAAATAGCCTCCTCAACTCAGACTACTAAAATTTATTCTCCGTAAAAAAAAAAATGGCTCATCCTGTGGATTACTAGGCACAGATCACAAACATCTATCAAAATCAGAAGTTCAGAGTAATGTGAGTATTCTATTTAATCGCTACATATATTAATCTTTGCGGCGTTTAATGTACAAAGAATTGTACATACATTTTTTAAATTTCCAACAGTTGAGAGGCAAAAGTCATGTCTTAAGTAGGTGTAAGGTTAAAACCCTCCATAAAATTAAGGGAAAGTTTAGACATGCATGGCCTTCTGTTTTTCCATCTATTTAGAATTCTTAGAGATTTTTAGACTATACATCTATAAGTTTGATAAAAAGGAAGACGGAACAAAGGTGAATATACACAAAGAAAATGATAAATGAATGATCAGCTAATCACATTAGCACTTCCGCACACTTCAATCTCCCAATGTAAGGTCTCATATGCATCTCCACCATATCCTTCTTCCCTCTAACTGTAAAATAATCATTTTTAGAGAAATTTCTTCTGTCTTATTCAAATATTCCATGCAAATTGATGAGCTCATGGTATATGTACTTGAACTTGGCTTGATCGGATCATCTTCAAGATGTGGCCTAATCTTCTGCTTGGCTGAAATGACTAAAGGAAATCTATTGATCATATTATAATAATGCCCTAAGGTTTTTAATCCTAGCTCTAAGAGTATCAAATCTGTAGAAAATTCGGTTTTTTTTTTTTTTTTTGCATTGTAATTTATAGCTCTATTAGAATAGTTGTTTTACTAGACTTAGTATTAAAGTTTTCTTGAATAAGTAAAATCAAAACGTTGTAATATCAATCATAGTACTCAAGTGAGGGCAATATGTGATTGTATGGAAACACTTAAATTAGATATCTTTTTCCTACACTTGATCATGGTCATTTGCGAGATCCATCATCATCGTCGTCGTAATAATAATAATAATAATAATAACCTTATTCATTAATCTGAGCGATCCAGATAAATCCATTAAAATAACATAAAGTGAAACCAGAACTAATAGTGAACATAGGATATGCAATTTGCAAAAATGCATGGATGGAAAGATCTGATAAGAGCTCAAAACACAAAACGTACCAGAGTTAATATGGAGGTATTACCCCATGGGCACGTGTAATCGTTGCACTTGGTGAGGGGCCACCAATCAAGAGTAGCACAGATATAAGCATCATCTGTTTTGGAAATGGTTGTCAGCCCTTTAACCGTGATTGTCACCTTCACTCCCAAGCACGAGAGTGAGAGATTTAACAGAAAAAGGGAGAGAATAAAAAAACGCAAACCCATCTCCATCTCAACTTGCAAAATCTGTCAGATGAAGAATGATAGAAGTAATCAGATGAAGAAGGATATGATAGATTAACTTATATATAGTGATTTGATAGGATAAAACTCACTATTAACAACAACCACCCTGTTAAAATTTGAACGTAAAGATCAGGATAAGCCTACTACATACATACAGTTGCAATGTAATGTATCCAGATATTTTGATTTTTGAAAATGATAGGATTCGACTTATACTTAAAAAGAAGAAAAGAAAAAAACACCCATGGAGTTAGAAATGGTAAAACCCCACACTAGAGTACACCTATTGAGATATGAGCCCCCCAAAATAAATGTCATTACGAGTATCACTTTGACTCCCACCCACTAAAATCCAAGTCCCACGAAGAGATAAATGTCATTTTTGGATACCAGGAAGACAGAGGAGAGAGGACATTAAGTATTGCCCTGCATCATCATCTTCTTCTTCTCTCCCTCCGCTCTCTTTTCCTCTATTCCTTCTCCATGCATGACACGGTCGAACTTCACCTCCCTTTTCTTTTGGTAGAGTATCTCGGTGAAGCTCAAAAGGGGCAGATGCTCTTTTATCCATTCCTTAACAAGTGACGAAGCCAGTTAGACTCGTACGACTTCTGTGGGCTCTACAGTTGCCCCTTTATGCACGGGGTCCGGCAAAATTTCACTCGAATCTGCCATCCCTATTTGAGTGAAATTGGCCAGACCCCAAGGCATAATGGGGCTATTCAATTTCTTACATGTGGGACATTGTGATATGTGGGGCCTACAAGATTTATGAACTTCAAGTGTGTTTCTTTTCTTTTTTTACTTTTTCTTCTTCTTTTTAAAACTTGTGCTCTCTATTAAAGCTTACTCATAACCCCGAGGGGTAGTTCAATTGACCTACGACCATAGTTTACACTTGGAGGTCGTGGGTTCAAAACTGTACTACCACACTGGGATCACAGAAGAATTTTACCCAGCTTTCTCTCATAGCCCTTTGGGATTTCTTTTTAACCCCTAGAGGTTGGCCGAGTGGTCAGGACCATGGTTCCTCCCTCTTCCGGAACCAAAGGTCTTGGTATCGACCCCCGGTTCGCCCTTCTTCAAGAATCGAAGGTTGAGTCCACTAGTGTTACCACCTAGGGGCCACAGGGATGTTTACCCGGCTTCCCTCTCGGCCCGGAGGGATTAGTCCAGCCCAAAGGGTTGGGAACCCTCCGATTGTGAAAAAAAAAATAAAATAATAAATAAATAAATAAAGCTCACTCATCTCCCTTGAAAAATCTAACCAATTAAAAAAAATGTCTCCCTCTCGAATAAACCCCGACAAAATTTTACTCTATTAGGGATTGGGATAACTTCATGTAGATCACTTTACAAAATCTATAAATAAAATATTAAAACTTGTCAATTGGCCCTCAAAAATCTTGACCCATCAAAACTAGTCAATTGTCACTCCCAAATGGGGCCCTGCATTACAGGATAGACCCTTTAGGTTCTGTGTTCGGTTTCACATTTTAAAACTGATCAATAAATGAGCCTGATTCAGGTTGGCCTAGGGGATTTTAATGGGTACCTTAAAACGTTAACAGTTTGTCTATATGGACAAACTCATAGACAGAATTTGGGACAAATTGTTTACGTGGCGCAACGTGATTGGGACAATGCATTTCAACTCTTGAAAGAGCCCAATAACGTTGCGCCATGTGGAAAGCTTGTCCCAAATTCTGTCCATAGAGTTTGTCCAAATAGACTTTTTGAACGTAAAAGGGTGACCTGTTTGGCTGGTTCTCCTAATAGGAGCAGTTTTGTATTGGTTTTTTCAGGTTTGGAGCGGGTTGGGCTTTTATAGGTTTAGCCTGGCACATGCAAAACCCTCCTTTGCCATCCCTAGGTTGGTCCTTTGACCTGCCAACAAAAATGGACCAATAGACACCCTGAATGATTGCACTCTTACTGGCCAACATAACCTGATAATAATTTATGGTTTCGATTGAGCCTTCCGCCCTACAGGTTAGATTCAGGTTTGTGATCCCAATCCAATAATAAAATTAGTTGGATTCGATTCAAGCCAAAGATGTTGCCGACAGCAGTCAGCCTAACCCAACCTGACCCGTTGCAACCACTATGTCTTTATCTCTTGAGAAACTCTATATGTCCCGACATCGGTCTTGATGTTGGGACCAATTCACGTGGGAGGAGGTAAAAATAGTTATAAAAAAATTCAAAATTCACGTGAATCGGTCCCAACATCGGAACCGATGTCTGGACATATAGACTTTCTCTTATCTCTTTAACAATGAACACAGCCCCCGCCCGACTTCTGGGAGCCCTTGCAAATTTCTATTTTTGGCATGAAGTGGCCTTATGAGACCAATAAGTACTTGGTGGCTAGTGATGCAAGTTACCCGTGAATTTTTTACACTAGACATGAGTTAGGGGTGCAGCATGTGTTTCTCTTCCAGGATTCAGATTGACTAGCATAAAAGCCCGTGCAATGCATGGTTTACTCTCCATGCTAATTAAATAGTAAATTAAGACTAATACCAAAAAGGTGTTAGGTGTGGAGCTTGATTTTACCTGGGTCAGATTGTTAATTCAAGTCCAATGTTGTGGACCGTTGATCATATTTCTTAAGGGCTTTCATTTTTAAATTAAATATTTAATATAATTGTTTTATTTTTATAAATTGATTAATCTAATGGTGTAGAATAATTAAATGAAATTTGAAATGCTAACTACTTTAATGGGAGGTCAATCAAAAGTGTGCCACATATAAATGACAATATTCTTCATAAAATCTCTCATATATCATAGGTAATAAGTTCTCTTTCAAATTTAGGTCAACTTAGATTGGGAAAGTTTTTAATAAAACTCTGTCATTTTTTAACTTATGAGGATTTATATTCTATGCACCTTCTGTTATTGATAGTTGTCAAATCTTAGTACATTTTAATTCTCTAACATCTTTTTTCATATCAGTAGAAATTAAAATATGTCCAATCTCATTAAATAGGAATTGTTTTTTCCTTACTAGGGCGGGCATACCACAGGTCTGCTTTCCTAATATTATTGCTTATTTACTTCAATCTCACTTATCATTAAGACACTTATTCCATATCCTCCAATCTGAATACTTGGGCGGGCATGGCACGGGTCTGCTTAGATAAGTTGAGGGAGTGAAGCTTTGTAGTGGAGCTCACCTATTTAAAATCCGAAGTACTCAATAAAGTAAAAATAGTGGATGAGAATCGTAGTGTCGATCACGGTATCGGCTTTCCCTAAAATTGTTTCTGTTGCGGTATTGATCTTGGTTTGTAGTCCGTTATGATCTTCGACGACGTAGCTTGAATTTTCTTTGCCTAAAAAAACTTGAAAAAATATCTAAAAGGTTTTAAATACTGTAAACTTCTAGAAAATGATATTTCTATCATTAGTACACATTATAAATGATCATGATCTATTGGTGGGTCCACATAAGAAGTAGATATTATTTTTTTAGTAGCTTGAATGGGTAAGAGGTTCTCCCATGTAGGTAGGGTTGTAAACGGGTCAGTTCCGGTCTAGGTCCATGGTAGACCCGAAACCAAAACCGTTAAGGAGAAGATGGAACAGGAGCCGGACCGAGAACTATTTTGAAACTGGTTTCTTAGCTCCAGAACCAAAACTAGAACCATATATGGGGCGGGTCTAGATTCGGGTCTAGGTTTAGGTAAAGAAAAATATTTAAAAAATATAGTTTTTAAGAGAGATTTTTTAAAATTGAGTTAATATGTCGGGTCTTGGGTCCACGGGTCCAAACCAAGGTGGAACCAAAATCGGAACTTGACCCATTTACTTATCAAGGCCTAAATAAGGATCCAGACCCGGTTTTTGACGGATCGGAACAACTGGGTAATCAGAGAATCAGGTATCCATTTACATATTTACATGTAGGGAAGTTGTTGAAACAGTAGGTATTAGTAGCAGCAAGTCTTTTGGAGTAATTGTAGGAGTCATGTATAAGTCATGCATACTACCTTTTGAAGTAATTGTACGAGTCATGTATAAGTCATGCATTGTTGAGTTTGCAAAAAATGTATAAGTCTTTTGCAGTCATGTATTAGTCATGTATGAGTCACGTATAAGTCATGTTAAGCTTCTGAGCACTATAGCTCGAAGTTGCAGAAAAGCACATGTCATCTTATCGAAGTTGCAGAAAATCACATATCATCTTATCAGTACAAATTCTGCAAGTTAAGATGGGTTTGCGTTTTTTTATTCTCTCCCTTTTTCTATTAAATCTCTCACTCTCATGCTTGGGAGAGAAGGTGACTATTACCGTTAAAGGGCTGGCAATCATTGCCAAATCAGATGATACTTATGTGTGTGTGCTATACTTGATTGGTGGCCCTTCACCAAGTGTAACTATTACACGTGCCCATGGGGTAATACCTCCATATTAACTCTAGTACGTTATATGTTTGGAGCTGTCATCAGATCTTTTAATCCATGCATTTTTGCATGTTGCATGTTAAGTTCACTATTGGAATATCATCATCAAAGCCATATCCCAAATATGTTGGAGTCTACTCATTAATTTGAGTATTAATTTTACTTTATTTTAATCGATTTACATGAGAATTAACCCTAGTCTTGTATGAGCTTTAGTGCCAGTTGCATGTTAAGTTAGTAACTTTCATCTAAGGATTTATAGTGCCTATTGCATATGCATGAAATAAATGTTTTTTCTTTTTCTTTCTGCAGGATGTTGAAAATCCAATTTTAATTAATGCTGTCAAGGGTTAGTAGTTAATTGCTCAATTTTACACTCTCCTGCTTTAATGTTTTGTTCGGTTGAATCACTTTGAAGTTTGTTTTATTGAAATTTCAAGTTCCAGAATTTGAGGATTAGGATTGGAGGGTCATTGCAAGATAATGTGCTTTATAATTTTGGAGAGTCAGTTAACAATTGCACTCATGATGTTACATATAGTCCAGATGATTTGTTTGGATACCCCACTGGTTGTCTTTCTATGGAAAGATGGGACCAAGTCATTGAGTTTTTTAATATCACGGGGTAAGGATTCATTATAGTTTTCAAAATTTTCCATCTTTTCCTTCAAAGATATGAACTAAACTGAGATAACAAAATTCGGGTATTGCTCTTCTTGTTAGTACTTCAGATAGGTGGTTTGAGAAGTAGTTTTAAGGATTTTTTTTTCCTAATGTTTTCAGAGCTATGGTAACATTTGGACTGAATGCACTTTATGGGAAAACAAAGCCTACAGAACCAGGAGACATTCTCTGGACAGGAGGATGGGATAGCTCAAATGCTCGTGACTTTATTGGATACACTGCAGCCATGGGATTTCAGATAGAAGGATGGGAATTTGACAATCAAAATCATAACCTTTGTTCTAAGATCTAAATAGCCCTTCTCTCAAACACCACAAACATATAATATTTTCTCTGTTTGAGAAATATATTCTAGCAGGAAATGAGCTATGTGGTGGTGGTGTTGCTGCGAAGGTAGAGCCCCACGACTATGCTGATGACATAACCACGCTCAAAGTCCTTGTTACTGAATTGCGTGAGAATTTTTCTGTCCAGCCAAAGATATCAGGCCCCTCCGGCTTCTTCGATCGGAAATGGTTTGCCGATTTTCTTGGGGGCGACAGATGCCAATATATTTTTATTGATATTGTATGCCATCTTATCTACAACCTTGGTCAAGGTAATTATAACAATGCAACTCAATTCCTTCCCTTATAGTAAGGATCTAGTAGTTACATCAAATTCATGAACAGGAAGAAATTCACATGTGAAAGTTTTTTTTGGCAGGTGATGATCCTAACTTGGTGGAAAAAATGCAAGACCCATTTGTATATATTAGACAGCACTGCTCAGACATACAAAGATACTCAACAAAGCGTTCAGAGCTATGCCCCTTGGGCGTCTATCTGGGTATCGGAATCAGGTGGTGCATACAATAATGGAAGCAAAGCATCACATACCTTTGTGGATGGCTTCTGGTGATTATTGATTTCTCCTCCTCAGTTCTTATGTTCTTATGTTGCGTGTGTGGGTTTAGGGGTGCTTATAGGTGATCTTGGAATTTAGAGTAGATGTGGCAGAGTTATTATCCAAACAGTGAGGTGATTTTCTGTGTTCCTTGTAGAAGGGTACATCCGATTAGTCCATTTATGGCACAAAATCAAACCATCTCTTGCAAGGAATTGAGGGGATGGTTTGATCATGTCAATCAAACAGAACATTAAAGCAGGAGAGTGTAAAACATTGTGCAATTAACTACTAACCCTTGACAGCATTAATTAAAATTGGCCTACAAAAAAGAAGACATTTATTTCATACTTCTGCAATCGGCACTATAAATCCTTAGGTGAAAGTTACTAATTTTATAACACGCAACAAGCTTTAAAGCTCATGCAATACTAGGGTTAATTCTCATGTAAATCGAAGAATAAATTAAAATTAATACTCAAATTAATAAGCAGACTCCAGCATAGTTGGGACAAGGCTTTGATGATGATAATCCAATATAGTAAACTTAACATGCAACGTGAAAAAAATGCATGGATTAAAAGATCTGATGACAATTCAAAAAACATAACATACCTGAGTTAATATAGAGGTATTACCCCATTTGCACGTGTAATAGTTACACTTGGTGAAGGGCCACCAATCAAGAGTAACACACCAGCCCTGTAACGGGACACCTTCTCTCCCAAGCATGAAAGTGAGAGATTTCATAGAAAAAGGGAGAGAATAAAAAACGCAAACCCATCTTAACTTGCAAAATCTGTACTGATAAGATGATATGTGATTTTCTCCAACCTCGAGCCATGGTGCTCGGAAGCTTATACACGACTTATATAGGACTCATACATGACTTATACATGACTCCAAAAGACATACATTTTATGCAAACTCAACAATGCATGACTTATACATGACTCCAAAAGACTTATGCATTTTCTGCAAACTCAACAATGCATGACTTATACATGAATTTGCATGACTTATACATGACTCCTACAATTACTCCAAAAGACTTTTTTTCTCGAAAGGTGGAATGGTTAAAGACTTGCTGCCACTAATACCTACTGTTTCAAGCATGACTGATACATGACTCCTACAATTACTCCAAAAGACCTTTTTAGCTCGAAAGGTGGAATGGTTAAAGACTTGCTACCACCAATACCTACTGTTTCAACAACTTCTCTACATGGGAGAACCTCTTACCCATTCAAACTACTAAAGAAATAATATCTACTTCTCATGTGGACCCACCAATAGATCATGACCCACTTTGGCCCGTGACCTACTAAGGAAATACTCGGAGTAATCAGATGAAGATGGATATGATAGATTAACTTATGTATTATCATTTAAGAGGATAAAATTCACTATTAACAACAACTTCCCTCTTAAAATTTAAACGTAAAGATCAGGATAAGCCTACTACATACATACAGTTGCAATATGGTCTATCCAGATATTTCGATTTTTGAAAATGATAAGATTTGACTTATGTTAGGAAAAAAGGAAAAACACCCATGGAGTTAGAAATGGCAGAACCTCACAGTAGAGTCCACCTAATGAGATCTGAGCCCCTCAAAATAAATATCATTATAGATATCAGGAATGGAGAAGAGAGAGGGCATTAAGTATTATCCTGCTTCTTCTTCTTCTCTCCCTCATGTCTCTTTTTCTCTTTTTTACATGACTTGTGCTCTCTATTAAAGCTCACTCATCACTTGTGAAAAATCTAACTAATTAAAATAAATGTCTCCCTCTCGAATAAACCCCACAAGATTTTACTCTATTAGGGATTGGGATAACTTCGTGTAGATCACTTTACAAAATCTATAAATAAAATATTAAAACTGGTCAATTGGCCCTCCAAAATCTTTATTCCAATATGCATATTGCAAATTGATTACTTATTACCTATATGAATAAGATATTTAATAAATTCAAGTGTCTCATCGTGACCAGTCCAACGTGAGAGCTACTCCAATTAGAGTGAAGATTCTCATATAATAGATAAGGAATGATAGTTATTTTTGAATGGTTTTGATTTGAGATATGTGCTACATTGATGAATTTATAACTTATAAGAATAGATGGTTAATAGTTTTTAACAAATAATTTTAGTTACTTTCAAATAAAGAAAGTATATAAGATGTTATGACTTTGGGAGACAGATATTTTGCTTTATAATGTGTACTAATGAAAAAAAAAATGTCATTTTCTAGAATTTAACAATATTTAAAATCTTTTAGATATTTTTCAAGTTTTTTTGGGCAAAGAAAATTCAAGCTGCGTCACCGAAGATCATAACGGACTACAAACCAAGATCAATACCGCAATAGAAACAATTTTTAGGGAAGGCCGATACCGTGATCGACATTACAATTCTCATCCACTATTTTTACTTTATTGAGTAGTTCGGATTTTAAATAGGTGAGCTCCACTACAAAGCTTCACTCCCTCAACTTATCTAAGCAGACCCGTGCTATGCCCGCCCTAGTATGAAGATTGGAGGATATGAAATAAGTGTCTCAGTGATAAGTGAGATTGAAGTAAAGAAGCAATAATATTAGGAAAGCGGACCTGTGGTATGCCCGCCCTAGTAAGGAGAAAACAATTCCTATTTAATGAGATTAGACATATTTTAATTTCTACTGATATGAAAAAAAATGTTAGAGAATTAAAATGTACTAAGATTTGATAACTATCAATAACAGAAGGTGCATAGAATATAAATCTTAATAAGTTAAAAAATGACAGAGTTTTATTAAAAACTTTCCTAATCTAAGTTGACCTAAATTCGAAAGAGAGCTTATTACCTATCATATATGGGAGATTTTATGAAGAATACTATCACTTATATGTGGCACACTTTTGATTGACCTCCCATTAAAGTAGTTAGCATTTCAAATTTCATTTAATTATTCTTCACCATTAGATTAATCAATTTATAAAATAAAACAATTATATAAAATATTTAATTTAAAAATGAAAGCCCTTAATTAACAATCTGACCCAGATGAAATCAAGCTCTACACATAATACCTTTTTGGTGTTAGTCTTAATTTATTATTTAATTAGCATGGGGTGTAAACGGTGCATTGCATGGGCTTTTTATGCTAGTCAATCTGAATCCTGAAAGAGAAACACATGCAGCAACCCTAAGGCCCTAACTCATGTTTAGTGTAAAAAATTCACAGTAACTTGCATCACTAGCCACCAAGTAGTAGTTAAAAAATTCACAGTAACTTGCATCACTAGCCACCAAGTAGTACTTATTGGTCTCATAAGGCCACTTCAACCCAAAAATAGAAATTTGCGAGGGCTAAATTTGGGCCTACAATTGAAGCCCAAAAGTCTGGCAGGGGCTGTGTTCATTGTTAAAGAGATACAAAAAGCGGTTGCAACGGGTCAGGTCAGGTTAGGCTGACTACTATCGGCGACATTTTTGGCTTAAACCACCCAACTAATTTTTATGATTGGGTTGGTATTACAAACCTGAATCTAACCTGGAGGGCAGAAGGCTCAATGGAAACCATAAATTATTATCAGGTGATGTTGGCCAGTAAGAGTGCAATCATTCAGGTTGTCTGTTGTTCCTTTTTTGTTGGCAGGTCAAAGGACCAACCTAGGGATGGCAAAGGAGGGTTTTGCATGTGTCAGGCTAAACCTATAAAAGGCCAACCCGCTCCAAACCTTAAATAACCAATACAAAACTGCTCCTAATAGGAGAACCAGCCAAACAGGTCACCCTTTTACGTTTTAAGGTACCCATTAAACAGTTTGTCTAAATGGACAAACTCATTAACAGAATTTGGGATAAACTGTTTACGTGGCGCAACGTGATTAGAACAATGCAATTCAACTTTTGAGAGAGCCCAATCACGTTGCGCCACGTGGACCGTTTGTCCCAAATTCTGTCCATAGAGTTTGTCCAAATAGACTTTTTGCCCATTAAAATCCCCTAGGCCAACTTGAATCGGGCTCATTTATTGATCAATTTTAAAATGTGAAACCGAACACAGAACCTAAAGGGCCTACCCTGTAATACTGGGGCCGGATTTGTGATGGGCCGGCGGGTTGGATCAATTGGCTTCGTCTAATCTGAGGCCCAAGTACGATAGTAAAAAAAAATGACATCACACAGAAAAAATCAAATGTAGGCACAAAACTGCAATAAACTATCATTATTTTCTATAAAACAAACTACACCATCTTATCAGTTCCTTATATCAACAATGTCATACTCTTTCTACTATAGGGAAAAAAAAAACACTATCCTACTCTACTTTCTAATGCTATCTTTTTTAAGCACATGCTGGGGCGTTGAAATCCTTAAGAACAACAAAGACAATTGAGGATGGAGCAACAGTAAGAGGATTAGAATCATTATAAACAACAGGATTCATTGGAGGAATTTCCCCTGAACTAGTCACCTCCAAGGGGTTCCCATTCAACAACACTGTAGTGCTATTTAGATCGTCATCTTTTGGGGTCAAATGGTACTCCGATCTTTCCCCAGACATTCTAACTGACCCCACTGAAGGAAGTGCAACATCTTGGGGTGCATATATGTTCAGATCACTAGTCACATCGATAATGAATTCAGTTGAGTTGGACAGGTTAATCAGCAGCAGAGTAATTCCAGGCTGCCCAAAAGAAATTTCAAATGTATGTTAGATAACAAATCACAGCATACAACCCACAAAAAGTAACAGCAGTAACAGATTTTTAAATTTTGAATTTTGTATATGTTGCAATTGATAAGGGATTAGGTTGTATGATAAATGTGTATAGTCATACTATATATTATCAACCCCGAGGGGTAGCTCAGTTGACGTAGGACCACGGTTTGCACCCGGAGGTTGTGGGTTCGAAACTGCACTACCACACTAGGGCTGCAGGGGAATTTTACCCTGCTTTCTCTCCTGGGCCCGTAGGGATTATTCTGGCCCAAAGGGCTAGGAACCCTACGTTATCAAAAAAAAAAAAAAAAAAATACTATATATTATTACAGTGTGTGAGCTTTCAGATCCATCAAGATGAGCTCAATATTTGCAGACTTCTGTTTCAAACACTTTCAAAGTGATTTTGATTATGTATAATCCAAGAACATATAAATACCTTGGTCCTAGAACAGTGAGAGTATGCACGCAAGTCCGGCGACCCATTGTGAACGGTAGCTAGAACACCTCTAACCATTAATCGGTGGAAAAGAAGAGCACTGACAAACATGCAGAGCAAAACTTTGTAAAATCTCCATGCATAGGTAAAACAAGGGTGTAAAAATGATCAATCACCTATAATAATCTGGGTTTGGCTCCATTGTTGTTGTATTAAGGAGACCATAGTTTCCACCAACTAATGATTGTCGGCAGAAAACCTGGTGGCCAAATTTAGACATCATACCCAGCATATCCGTGTACCTGTAAGAAACAAACCAACCACATTCAATTGTTATATCTCTTGTTGTCTTACACTAATCCCCCAGTGGTGCCCGCTAAACCCACACGCACATACAACATTCATTTATCATTGAGTTAAAAATTCTAACACCCCAAATTGTGAGAGTTACTCTCACGATATTACGAGAGTAAGGAACTGGACTCCGATGTCACCGAGCTGGGTAACCCAAAATCTACCTTGGTGATCCACCTAGTTCCAAGGGGCTCAGTGGGGATGAGTCAAGATCAAGAGTTGTTATTGTTAACCAAGGAAAGGACTTAACTAGAACAAAACATAAGAACTGGAGAAGGAGAAATCAATAATCACCAGAAGCCATCCACAAAGGTATGTGATGCTTTGCCTCCACTATTGTATGCATGTCACAACCCGAGCCCGAGATCCGGTAACCCCGAGCCGCAAGCCCATACTTACTCCCGTAAATCCCGAATTAACCGAAGTCAAAACGAAATCCACAAAGGATAACATTCTCAATAAACCTATCAATTACACAAATCTGCAGAAACAATTTCACTTGACAACATCAATTACAATTTACATGTATACAAAATAATATTTCTTATACATGTATCATATCCATCATTTACTTGTCAAATAGTGAATGTCCAAAATATTGTGCAATGACTATTAATTACATCCCAAAATGATTATACAAAAAAAATGACTTCACAAAATGTTCCTCAAAACAAAATATTCCTTCTCGCACTCGAATGCTCGTATCAAACGGTATCCCCGCCATTTCATTCGTTCAATCCTCCTGGAGGAACCGAAGCGGTCTCCTTCGCTCCCGCCGGGGGCGCTGCTGCACCGGCAAGGGCAAACGGGCCTGTAATACCATCAATAACACTAATGAACACGACGGTTCAACAATTTATAAATAGATACTGTAATAGCATGGTAACCCATAAATTAAACTCATTCCATCTATTAATAACAGTTCCAATACCAGATAAGTCTGGAAAGTTCCTACAATAACCATAAGTAAACATGAAAGTCAATCATGCAGACATGTATAGGGTGGCTACTACCATAGCATTCATTTCATTTCAATTACCATCTTCCCTCAAATGAATGATTTATTATTATCATCTTCCCTCAAAGGAAGGATTCATCTTCCAAACGGAAGGCATCGATCAATACCCATAGATACGATCGGAATTGGTGGGACTTACTAGTGTCCGGCCTAGGGACAACTAGCATCACCACGGAGCTCCGGAACGCCCCCAAATACCATCTACTGCAGTAGGATTAGACATTTGTCTCATTTATTCATTCATTGAACTCATTTAAAGTTCTAAACAATAGCTAGGTAGTGCCTGACTCAAGGGTCCATACTTCTCAGTGAGCAATCCATTTCTGGATTCAATTCAGTTCCATGATTCCCTTCATAATAAGAGAAGAGTAATGGCACCAATCACATTAGATTGGAATCCAATGTTACAATAAAGAATTGCTGGACAATCATGATTCTATTTAATTCTTTCTTAAATCTAAACCACCATATAGGTATAGCCAACGGTACTAAATGCACATGTTATTCTTGATGAGCATCATATTTATTTTTAGTGTGTGTATTATAGTCCCCGTGGTTAACATCCATGGAGTTTTAGACCACAATTTATTAACCATGAAGTTCTTCCTTCATTATCCTTAATTCTCAATCATTTCACTTTACTCCACGATTAGTCTTCGAATTAATTTAAGGAGCATTATACTCGCAAGGAGTGCTACACACTTTCGCAAAAATCCAAAACTCACTTGACCAAATTTTTAGTAACATTCTTTCCTTGATTTTCTATACTTAATAGTCATCAATTATAGTATAGCTAGATCTAGGACTCATTTATAGTTCATTCTCAATCATAATTATAGCACCGGCATCATAAATCATCAATTCCAAACGGGCTCAAACGACGCCCTCCGATCGATCGGACTGAAAACATGTCCAGTTAGTGACTTGTCCGATCGATCGGCCAGTAGGTCCAATCGATCGGACCTGGGACGAAACCCAATTTCGAATCAGCCCAAAAGCTGATTCCTTCTTCCACATCTTCTACTTCTAATCCATTTTAAGCTTACAAACCAATTGGGAATCTCCTATTCCCCTCCTCATCTACAATCCATCAATAAAACCACACATTTAATCATCTATTAATCATTCCATTCAATCCATAAACAACTCAAAGCTCAATAACAATGTACAAAAATCTAAATCCATGGAAACTCCAAGCATTTCTACAATAGTTAACAATAACTACAACCAAATGCTTATACTTGCCTCTTAAAGGTTAGTTAGCTCAAGGTCCTCTTTGTTTAGCTTGCTTTGAAGATGAAAACCCCCAAATGAAGCCCTAACTCCATGAAAACATGAAAATACACAACCATTGAGCCATTTGTGCTAGAAAGCTTCACTAACCATCCAAGGAAACTTGGAAGTTCTACTAAAGTGCTTAACTACTTACTTGAGGCTCAAAGGAATGGACTTTGAGATCTTTCTCAAGCTCTACACCTCAACAATGGGGGAAGTAACTTGGGGAAGAAGATGAAGATGAAGATAGACTCTTCAAAACTCCCTTGAATCACTCCAAGCCTCACACTTGATGAAGGAAAATGGAAGAGAAAAGAAAAAAAAGAACCTAGGGTTTGGCTTGAAGAGAAATGAAGGAATGAGGCTCATTTCATTCTAATATAAGATTGTTCACACTAAAACCCCCTTTTGTTTATCCTTATTTCATTTTGAGTCAAATGAAGGGCCACTTGACGAAATCCTTCTTCAAACGGCTTCGAGTCTATTATGAAAGTTAACGTACTCATTGAGATACACGTGTTGGTATCAAGAGTTTCTGTATTCGACAAAATACATATAACTCTGTATTTACGAAAAAGGTCTTGTTCTCTTAGTTTAGACTTAAAACTCATCCAATTCACTTAATCTCTTCATTATCCCTTCATTAAGTTCATTTGAGACTAATCTCATCGAGTTAGGGCATTAACCATCATTAGTCTAATTAGACTTGATTAATTAGCATTAATTTCGATTAATTAGAGTTAATCTTGATTAACTCGGGCGAGGTCTTACAATGCACTACCTGATTCCGATACCCAGACAGACGACCAAGGGGAGAAGGTCTGAATGGCAAGTTGAATATCTTTGTATGTCTGAGCAGTGTTGTCTAATACATATGGGTCTTGCATTCTTTTCACCAAGTTAGGATCAACCCTGAAAAAAAAATCACACGTGAATTTCTTCTTGTTCATGAATTTGATGTAACTACTAGATCCCTACTATAAGGGAGGGAGTCGAATTGCATTGTTATTACCTGGACCAAGGTTGTAGATATGATGAGATACAATATCAAGCCAATTGGGATATATCCCCCGAACAAATGTGACAAACCATTCCCAATCGAAGAAGCCAGAGGGGCCTGACAACTTTGGTAAGCTAGAAGGATTAGGATACGATTCAATAAGAAGTTGTTTGAGGTTGTTGATGTCAGAAGCATACTGGATGGCTTCTACCTTCGCAGCAACACCACCACCACATAGCTCATTTCCTGGTAGAAAGGAAAATATACTGTCAAACAGAGAAATAATGCAGAAATATTATATGTTCGTGGTGCTTTAGACAAGTGTAAGACCCCGCCCCGAGTTAATCAAGATTAACTCTAATTAATTGCAATTAATGCTAAATAATCAAGTCTAATTAGACTAATGATGGTTAATGACCCAACTCGATGAGATTAGTCTCAAATGATTGAATTGAGCCTAGTGAAATGATAATGATGGGTATTAAGTGAATTGAATGATTTTAGACTCAAACTAAGGAAACAAGACCTTTTTCGTAAATAAGGATTTATATGTATTTTGTCGAATACGGAAACTCTTGATACCAACATGTGTATCTCGACGAGTACGTTAACTTTCATAATAGACTCGAAGCCGTTTGGCGATGATTTCGTCAAATGACCCTTCATTTGACTCAGAACGTAAATAACCTTAGTGGGATGGACTTAAATGCAAAAGGATGCTTATATAAAAGAAATGAAGCCCTTTTTATTTCTTTCTTTCCTCATTCCATTGTAGAGAGACACCCTAGGCACCCTCCCATTTCTTCTTCCATTCTCCTTCATCAAAGAGAGAGTCTAGGAGTGATTTAGAGAGGGGTTTTGAGGAGTTCATCTTCAACTTCATCTTCTTCCTCAAGCCTTCTTCTTCATTGTTGAAGTGATAGAACTTAGAAGGGAACTCAAGATCTTTTGTTTGGAACTACAAGTAAGTAATGGTTCTTCTCTTAGGATCTACAAGTTACATTGAGTAGTGAGGAGAGATTTCTAGCACAAATAGCTTAAAGGTTATGTATTTGCATGTTTATGGATTTAGGGTTTGAGATTTGGGGGTTTTCCTCTCCAAAAGCTAGCTAAGCAAAGGACATTGAGTGAGTTGGCTTTAAAGGCAAGTATAAATGCTTCTTATGATTGAATATGCTAGTATCCAAGTTGTTCTTTGAGTTATAAAGATGGGTTCTCAAACCCTATTGTAGAAATGGAGATTTGTGAACTTGGTTTGGTTCTATGGATTTTGATGCTTTAAATGATAGAATAGAGGTGTTATTTGTATATTAAGTGATGGATGAAGAAGGGATATGAGATTCTTTAATGTATTGGCAAATGGTGGTTGAAATGAGTGAATGTTCGGATTCCAGAAATGGAGTTCTGGACAGTTCACTCGAGCGAACCAGTTACTGCCTGACGCGAAAAAGTGTCCGCTCGAGCGAACTTTAGGTGCGCTCGTGCGATGAAGGTTCTGTTTGGGTCCGCTCGAGCGAACTTGGATCCGCTCGAGCGAACCTGATACTGGCCCAAACATGAAATTGTAAAGTGGATTTTGGATTTTTGGCGTAAACTTGAAGCACCCCTCGTGAGTACGAATACTCCTTATATTAGTTTTAAGACTAATCGTGGGGTAAAGTGAGACCGATAAGAATTATGAATAATAAAGAAGGGATCTCATAGATAATTTATTGTGGACTAAACTTCCATGGGTGATAATTACGGAAACTTGAATGCACACACTAATACTACAAGTGTGATGTCCATCAAGAATAACACGTGCATTCGGTAACTAATGGTTATACCTCATCGGTTGTTTAGATTGGAGATAGAGTTAAATAGAAACAGGGTTGACTGACAAGTCCCTCATTGTAACTGTGTGCCCCAATCTAGTGAGATTGGTATCACTATTGTTCCCTTCCCTCGTCATGATGGGAATTATTGAATGGAATTAAATCCAGGATTGGATTGCTCCCTGAAAAACATTAATCCTGAAGTCTGGCACTACCTAGCAATTGTATTAGAACTCTAAATGAGTTCAATGAATTAATAAATGAAAGAAATGACTAATCCTACTGCAGTAGATGGATTTGGGGGCGTTCTGGAACTCCGTGGTGATGCTAGTTGTCCCTGGCCCGGACACTAGTAAGTCCCACTAAATTCCGATCGTATCTATGGGTATTGATCGATGCCTTCCAATTGGAAGATGAATCCTTCCTTTGAGGGAAGATGGTAATGATAATCCTTCCTTTGAGGGAAGATGGTAAATAAAATGAATGAAATGACAATGAATGCTATGGTAGTGACCATCCATAAACGTGTCCACAAGATTGACTTTTATAGTTGTATATTGTTATTGTAGGGACTTTCTACACTTATCTAGAATTGGAACTGTTACTAATAGATTGATTAAGTTTGACTTATGGACTAACATGATATTGTGAGAATTGTTTATACATTGTTGAACCGTCGTGTTCATTAGTGTTATTGATGGCATTACAGGCCAGATTGCCCATGCCGGTGCAGCAGCGCCCCCGGCGGGAGCGGAGGAGACCGCTCCGGTTCCTCCAGGAGGATTGATCGAGTGGAATGGCCGGGATACCGTTTGATACGGGTATCCGAGTGCGAGAAAGGATGTCCTATTTTGGGAAATGTTTTGTGAAGTCATTCTTTTTGTATAATCATTTTGGGGATGTAATTAATGGTTATTACACAACATTTTTGGACATGCACTATTTGACAAGTAAATAATGGATAGGATACATGTGTGAGAAACAATATTTTGTATACATGTAAATGGTAATTGATGTTGTCAAGTGAAATGTTTCCGCAGCTTTTGTAATTGACAGGTTTATGGTGAATGTTATCCCTTGTGGATTTCGTTTTAACTTCGGTTAATTCGAAATTTACGGGAGTAAGTATGGGCTCACGGCTCGGGGTTACCCGATCTCGGGCCCGGGTCGTGACAACAAGGGAATTTAGATCTTAGAATGGTTATGATTTTGATTACCAAATTCCCATCCTTCTATCTTATATCCTTTGGATACAGTGTAATTAATAAAGTCACGAGCATTTGAGCTATTCCAGTCTCCTGTCCAGAGAATGTCTCCTGGTGCTGTAGGCTTGTTTCTCCCATAAAGTGCATTCAATCCAAATGTTACCAAAGCTCTGAAAACATTAGGGAAAAAAAATCACATACTACTTCTCAAACCACCTATCTGAAGTACTAACAAGTAACAAGCAATACCTGAATTTTTGCTATCCTAGTTTAGTTCACATCTTTGATGGAAAAGATGGAAAAATTTGGAAGCTTTAGACAAATCCTTACCCTGTGTTATTAAAAAACTGATTGACTTTATCCCATCTATCCATAGTAAGACAGCCAGCGGTGTATCCAAACAAGTCATTTGGACTAACTATAAAATCATTAGTGCAATTGGTAACTGACGTTCCAACATTATAAAGCAATTGATCTTGCAATGACCCTCCAATCCTAATCCTCAAATTGCCGAACTCTGAAATTTCAATGGATTGAAATAAACCTTTAAGTGATTCAATCAAACAAAACATTAAAGCAGGAGAGTGTAAAACATTGAGCAATGAACTACTAACCCTTGACAGCATTATTCAAAATTGGATTATCAACATCCTGCAAAAAGGAAAAAAAAAAAAAACAGACAAACAAAACATTTATTTCATGCTTCTGCAATAAGCACTATAAATCCTTATGATGAAAGTCACTAACTTAACATGCAACTAGCAATTTTTTTTTTTTTTTTGAATCAAAAGATGATTTTATTGATGTAAATCAGCCAACAACAGGGCTCCAATATGAGGGGGAGGCACCTGCCAAACAGAGAGGCTAGCGTGAGAATGGGAAGCTCGAGCTAAAGCGTGAGCAACCTCATTAGCTTGCCTTTTGACAAAATCAACATGAAAACTACCAGTTGATAATAAACTAATACACTCTTGAATAATTGAACCAAATTCAGAAATATCAGGCCTATAATTCTTCACAGCATGAACAACTTCTTGCATGTCCATTTCAAAAATGACATTATCCATTCCCATCGAACGAATCCAGGAGAGAGCTTCACGAAGACCAATTGCTTCAGCCTCTTTTGCATGACACATGCCATTAAACCATTTAGAGGAACAGCAAATAAAGCTACCAGTAAAATCTCTAATAACTATGCCAACTCCAAACTTGCATCTGTCAGAAAAGATAGCAGCATCCAGATTACACTTCATAAAACCCTGAGGTGGATATGACCAAAAGATAGGACCAGTCGAAATTTGCCTATCACTAGGCCTGTTAAGGTCGATCCCTCGAGCAGCATTCCAGTCGCAGATAATATTAAAGGCAGAATAAACTACCTGGTCTGCTGAACACCTTCTGTCATTCCATAGCTTTTCATTCCTGCAATTCCATAAACTCCAAATAATGGCAGCAATCTTGCCTTTTTCAATAAGACTCCTGCCATCAAGATTTTTAAATAACCAGTCTTTAAAAGATGAGACTCCATCATTACAGGTAAGGATGCTTGATCTGTTCCAACAGGACTGAGCATATCGGCATTGAACAAACACATGGAGTGGAGTTTCGTCATCTTCAGAACAAAGAACACAACTGGAAGGCACCATAACAATGACTTCTACCATCTTCACCACCCCATGCACTAGTAATTAATAGATAACACCTAGACTCACCAAAATGCAGCTTGTGCAAAACTAAGATTTTTATTCTAGGCCCATTCCAAAACGGACCTGAGATTAAAATTTTGACGAAAACAATATCTGCAGCAGATCTTTAACACTTTTTTTTTTCTTTTGACCATGTGTTTTGCTTGAGATTCAAATAAATAGTGAATAAAAGTTGGATGGGTATTAATTTGGGGTGAGTGTCAGGTCATGGGAGATTGGACTTGGAGTGAATGAAATGGGGAACCCTTTATAAAATCAGGACATGGCCTTTTGTTTTTCCATCTATTTAAAATCCTTAGAAGTTTTTTGACTATATACATATATAAGATTGGAGAAAGGGAGATAGAATCAAAGGTGAATATACACTGATGATGCACAAAAATGGATTTGCACACCACCGGTCAAGTATGAGTAATAAATGTGGAAATAAATGAGAGAGAGATTTATAGTGGTTCGGTCAGTGACCTACGTCCACTTTTGGAAAGGCAGAGGTTGCCGGATATGTCATTTCTCAAGTGTCCAGAGATTACAAGTGTAGGAGAAGAGAGATGAAGGGAGAATATTGCTTGCCCCTCAAGTACCGAAGGGCTTTCGTATTTATAAGCGTCCCCTAACAGATGGGGAGACTTCTCAGCACGGTTCACGAGGAGCGTTCGAGGTGTCCGCCAAACTGATGTGGCAGGTGTCTTCGATTGGCGAGGCAGTTATCCGAACGACCGGGTAAATCTGGGACGTGGACTGACTCTTTCCGAAGAGACGTGGGTTGCTGTGACGTGGCCAGGCCTCATGGATCTGGGCCTGGACCTCAATGGACTCAACGGATCTCCACTAACTTAAACCTTGGCTCATCACAGACTGGGCCACTTTGGCCTGACTCATCATTTGCCCCTTAATGCCCTGTGTCCAGTGGAACTTGGAGAGGAGGGCATTCGATCGAATTTTCGGCTGAGTTCGCAACTGCAAAAACTTCAGGAGGCCAAAACATCTGTCTCGAGGCCTTTTTTGGACTTCTGACAACATCAGTCACGGCCATAGGCCGTGAGTCTTGTAGGGCTCGCCGAGAGCTTCGATTTGATATATAATACGCCTCATTCGGAGTTATGGACCAAAACTTACGGTGAAAATAGCAAGCAGGCAGTTTCGGGGCGAGCAAGTGGAACTGGGCGAGCATGAGGTGCCGGGCGTCTGTGGTCTTCTGTGCAATGTGCATCGACGGACAGCGCAGCGAGGATGCTGGAGGTCTGGACGCCCATGGGGCTGGGCGCCCATGGGGTGGGCGCCCATGGTGGATGGTCTGGGCACCCATGGTGGCTGGGCGCCCAGGCCCCTGGTCTGGGCGCCCATGGTGGATGGTCTGGGCGCCCATGGTGCCTGGGCGCCCATGGTGGCTGGGCGCCCATGGTCTGGTCTGGGCGCCGGGCGCAGCACGCACAGGGCGCTGGCGAGGCGGGCGACGCAGCGGTGTCGGCGCCCGTTCATTCACACAATTTTTTTTTTTTTTTTTTCAAGCACTGGGCGCCCATGCTCTGGTCTGGGCGCCCATAGGGTCTGGGCGCCCATGGGAAGTGCTGGGCACCCATGGGTTGGGCGCCTGGGAGTCCTGGGCGCCCCTGGGATGCCTGGGCGCCTGGGATGTCTGGGCGCCCCTGATCTGGGCGCCTAATGGTGTGGGGTTAGCTGCTGCGTCCGTGGACTTCTCTGTTGTTGCTGGCGTGAGCTTCGCTGCTGAGGGGCTAGCCACTGTCTGCGTGGGCGAGCAGCTCGTGTGCTGTCCAGTAAGTTGATTTGGGGGGCCAGGCAGTGGTCACGGTGATGTAATGTAGTCCCTCGAGTTGCAGATGACCTACCTTCTGACATCGAGCTTTTGGCGACCCGCGAGGGAGTCGATAAGCTGAAGATAGGCCGCCTGCTTGAGAGCAGTGCAGAGTCCAAGCTTTTTGGCGACCCGCGAGAGGGTAGCTAAGCTGGAGATAGGCTGCCTGCTTGAGAGCAGTGCAGAGTCCAAGATTTTTGGCGACCCGCGAGAGGGTAGCTAAGCTGGAGATAGGCTGCCTGCTTGAGAGCAGTGCAGAGTCCAAGCTTTTTGGCGACCCGCGAGAGGGTAGCTAAGCTGGAGATAGGCTGCCTGCTTGAGAGCAGTGCAGAGTCCAAGCTTTTTTGCGACCCGCGAGAGGGTAGCTAAGCTGGAGATAGGCTGCCTGCTTGAGAGCAGTGCAGAGGCGGGTCAAGCTTTTGGCGATCCGTGAGATGATTCACCTCGCCGCCTGGACCTGTTGATTTCCTCAGCATTCATATATTTTTGAGCTTTCACCAATAGTTCTGGCATGCTCTTTGGTGGTCGCTTCATTACTGAAAAGAAAAAGTTTGATGACCGGAGGCCTCCTAGGAAGGCGGTCATGCTGACTTTATCATCGGGCTCCTCGACTTGAAGGACCTCCTCGTTAAAACGAGTGAGGTAACTCCTCAAGCTCTCGTCTCGATCCTGTTTTATGTTGAGCAGATGGGTGGCAGGCTTTAGTTGGCGGCGTCCACCAATAAACTGTGCTACAAATGATCTGCTTAGTTCGGCGAAGGAGCCTATGGAGGCCGGGGTGAGACTGGCAAACCATTGCCGAGCGGAACCCTTCAGGGTAGTTGGGAATGCCCTGCACATAACCTCGTCAGGGATATTATGTAGTTGCATTATAGTTTTGTATGTCTCCAAGTGGTCCAATGGATCCTTCGTCCCATCGAAGGTTTCTATGGACGGCATTTTGAACCTTGGAGGAAGAGGGTAGTTTACCACGTCGGGTTTGAACGGTGTAACCGTCCGCCCGACTAGGTAATCCACCGTTTGTGGGGCTTGCGCCTTCATGGCGTTGAAGACATCACCGAGTTGGTTCTGCATTTCTCTGATCTTCTCGTCCCAGCGATTGGGGGCATCCCTGGACGGATCATGAAAATAGCTCCCATCCTCTACGCTTTGATTTTCACTCTCCCCCTCATTGAAATGAGGGTCCTCCCCATTAGAAGCAGAGGGAGGAGGTGGAAGCCCTCCGTGATTAGCTCCCCCCGGAGGTGGGAGTCCTCCAAACTGGGCTCCACCCGGAGGGGGAGGAGGTCCTCGTTGATGGGCACCACCCTGGTGGGCGCCCAGGGGGAACTCATGCCCATGGGCGCCCAGGTGAACTCCTCGGGCGCCCGGGGGAGGAGCTCCATGGCGTGGAGGTCTTGGATGCCCCGGGCGTAGTGCTCCTTGCGGTACTCCCCCAAACTGTGCCCCTCCTTGCCCCCCTGCCAGCATGAGTTGTAAAATTTGCCGGTTTTCAGTCACCAGCTGCTGCATGGTCTCCAACATCTGTTGTGGAGTGGGAGCAGGGGCATTTGGGGCAGGATTAGTCGGTGGAGGATCATTCTCGCCTTCTCTAGAGGGATTATCCTCTGGTAGTCTTGCGGATCTTGTGGTGATCACCGTAATTTCGGAAAAAAGAGGATTCTAACGTGAGAATTTTAGTCGTTCCCACAGACGGCGCCAAACTGATGATGCACAAAAATGGATTTGCACACCACCGGTCAAGTATGAGTAATAAATGTGGAAATAAATGAGAGAGAGATTTATAGTGGTTCGGTCAGTGACCTACGTCCACTTTTGGAAAGGCAGAGGTTGCCGGATATGTCATTTCTCAAGTGTCCAGAGATTACAAGTGTAGGAGAAGAGAGATGAAGGGAGAATATTGCTTGCCCCTCAAGTACCGAGGGGCTTTCGTATTTATAAGCGTCCCCTAACAGATGGGGAGACTTCTCAGCACGGTTCACGAGGAGCGTTCGAGGTGTCCGCCAAACTGATGTGGCAGGTGTCTTCGATTGGCGAGGCAGTTATCCGAACGACCGGGTAAATCTGGGACGTGGACTGACTCTTTCCGAAGAGACGTGGGTTGCTGTGACGTGGCCAGGCCTCATGGATCTGGGCCTGGACCTCAATGGACTCAACGGATCTCCACTAACTTAAGCCTTGGCTCATCACAGACTCGGCCACTTTGGCCTGACTCATCATACACAAAGTTGATCATCGAAAGATCTCCCCTAAATAAAAAAATAAATTACGATGAAATGATAAATGAATAATCAAACAAACACATTAGCACTTCCGCACTTCAATCTCCAAATATAAAGTCTCACATGCATTTCCACATCATATCCTTCACCCTTCTAACTCTAGAATAATCTTTTGTTAGACAATATTTAACCATGAATCTCTGTCTTATTCAAATCAATGCAAATAGATGAGCTCATGTTCTATGTACTTGAACTTGGCTTGATCGGATCATCTTCAAGATGTGGCCTAATCTTCTGCTTGGCTGAAACGACTAAAGGAAATCTATTGACTATATTATAATAATGCCTTAAGGTTTTTAATCCTCTAAGAGTATCAAATCTGTAGAATATTTGGGTTTTTTTTTTCGGCATTGTAATTTAGCTCTATTAGAATACTTTTTTAAAGTTGAATATTGACTAGACTTAGTATTAAAGTTCTCTTGAATAAGTAAAATCAAAACATTGTAATATAAATCTTAGTAATGAAGTGAGGGCAATATGTGATTGTATGGAACCACTTAAATTAGACGAGCATTTTACAAGAGACTCGCCAATATGGTGGGATCATCATATGCTTTTCCTACACTTGATCATGGTCATTTGTTTGATCCATCATCATCGTCACCGGCCATCATCATCATCATAATAATAACAACAACAACAACAACATTATTCATCAATCTGAGCGAGATCAATTGATTAAAAGAACGTAGAGTCAACATCTACAATAGATACATACCAGAACTAATGTTGAACTTTAACATGCAATGTGCGAAAATGCATGGATTGAAAGATCTGATGAGAGCTCAAAACACATAACTTACCAAAACTAATTGGGAAGTATTACCCCATGGGCACATGTCATAGTTACACTTGGTGAAGGGCCACCAATCAAGAGTAGCACACACAAAAATATCATCTGTTTTGGCAATGGTTGTCACCCCTTTAACAGTAATTATCACGTTGTCTCCCAAGCATGAGAGTGAGAAATTTAATAGAAATAGGGAGAGAAGAAAAAAATGCAAACCCATCTTAACTTGCAAAATGTGTACTGACAGGAGTAATCAGATGAAGATGCATGTGATAGATTAACTTATATATAGTCATTTAACAGGATAGAATACACTATTAACAACAACCACCTTCTTAAAATTCAAACATAAACATGAGGATAAGCCTACTATATACATACAGTTGCAATATGTTGTATCCAGATATTTGAATTTTTGAAAATGATAGGATTTGATCACTTATATTAAAAAAAAAAAAAAGTTGGAGTTAGAAATGGTGGAACACTGGAACCCCACAGTAGAGTACACCTACTGAAATCCGAGCCCTTAAAAAAAAATGTCAATATGGGTATCACAGTGAAGCCCCACCTATAACCTATAAATAATCTGAGTCGCTCAAAATTAGTTGCCCCTTTATGCATGGGGTCTGGCCAAATTTCACTCGAATCTAATAGTGGGTTCCATCCCTATTTGAGTGAAACTGGCCAGACCCCATGGCATAAAGGGACGATGCAATTTTTTATATGTGGGCCATTGCGATATGTGGGGCCTACAAGATTTATGAATTTCATGCTTGAAGTGTTTTTTCAAGTTTTTCTTTCCTTTTTTTTTTTTTTTTTACACTTGTGCTCTCTATTAAAGTCCACAAAAATCTATCCAATTAAAATAAATGTCTCCCTCTCGAATAAACCCCGACAGAATTTTACTCAATTAGGGATTGGGATAACTTCGTGTTGATCACTTTACAAAATCTATAAATAAAATATTAAAACTGGTCAATTGGCCCTCAAAAATCTTTATTCCAATATGCGC
This sequence comes from Umbellularia californica, assembly GCA_028538565.1. Classification (NCBI taxonomy): domain Eukaryota; kingdom Viridiplantae; phylum Streptophyta; class Magnoliopsida; order Laurales; family Lauraceae; genus Umbellularia; species Umbellularia californica. The sequence continues at coordinate 21,076,070 of JAPQWN010000003.1, forward strand.
ATTACAAATTGATTAATTATTAAATATGTGAATAAGATATTTAATCAACTCAAGTGTCTCATCGTGACCAGTCCAACCTGGGCCCAATTCCAATTAGAATGAAGATTATCATATAATATATAAAGAATGATAGTTGTTTTGAGTGGTTTTGATTTTAGATACGTACTTACTACATTGATGAATTTATAACTTACAAGAATAAGTGGTTAATAGTTCTTAACAAATAATTTTAGTTTGTTTCAATTAAGGCGACTATACAAGATGTTGTGACTTAGGGAGACCAATATTTTGCTTGATAGTGTGTACTAATGAAAAAATATCATTTTCCAGCATTTCACAATATTTAAGATTTTTTAGATATTTCGTCAAAAAGTTTTGGACAAAAAATTCGAGCTGCGTTGCCAACAATCGCAACAGACCACGAACCACAATCAATACTGCGACGGAATCAGTTTTTTGGGAAGGCCAATACCGTGACCGACACTACGAAACTTCCCCAATCTAAGTTGACCTAAATTTGAAAGAGAACTTTTTATATACCTATGATGCATGAGAGATTTTATGAAGAATATCATCACTTATATGTGGCACACTTTTGATTGACCTCCCATTAAAGTAGTTAGCATTTCGAATTTCAATTAATTATTCTACACCATTAAAAAAATTTCATTCCAGGACTGAAATTACTTCACAGGGTTATATTTTGATGATTCATTTTATATTATTTATCGCTTCAAGTCGCATTGATGGAAGCTCATAATTTCCTGCTTCATCTTAGGAATTCAGTATAAATTATGCAATCATGCACTCAACATCATTACGTAGAAGAAAACAATTACAGTAAAAAGAAATAATATAAATTTTATCAATGTTTATGGAAACTGGTAGACATGAGAGGGACAATTAATCCCTTAATTGCATGCGGGGGCCTTGAAGTCCCTAACAATTGCAAATGTAATCGATAAGGGAGCAACTTTCAAAGGGGAAGAAGAATCAGCAAGAACAGGATCCAGTGGAGGAATGTCCCCTGTACTTGTAACTTCTAATGGACATCCATTCAATAGCATGGTGTTAGTATTAATATATCCATCTTTTACACTCAAATGATACTCCTCTCTCTGTCTTCTCTGTGAATCTACACTGGACTCTTCTTTAGCATCTTGGGGTGCATGTAAATTCATGTCATTAACCACAGAGACGTCGAAGGAAGTCGAATTGGACAGATTAATCAGCAACAGTGTAATTCCAGGCTGACCAAAAACAGAATTCAAATACATATTGGTTAGAACATACTAGATAAATACACCCCCCTAGATATATTTTGATGGTTCAGACAAAAACTGATGATGATCCAAATACCTTTTCCCTTGAACAATGAGAATATGCACGCAAGTAGGGATTGCCATCGTGAGTGATAGCAAGAACGCCAGGTCCCATCAACCGGTGGAAAAGGAGAGCACTGATCAATTAAACAAAACAAGTTGATCAACATCTATGGGGGAATACAAATGTAAATTGCGATTGAAAATGTGTTGGTTTTAGGCTTCGATGTCATTTAATCACCTATAGTAATCTGGGTTTGGCACCATTGTTGTTGTATTGAGGAGACCGTAGTTTCCACCTATTAATGATTGCCGGCAGAAAACCTTGTGGTTGAATGTAGATGTCATTCCTAGCTGATCTAGATACCTGAGAGAGGGAGAAAAAAAAAGACCAAGCAGATATGAACAACTCAATTGCGATATTCAAAATAGCATAGTGTAAAAATGTAATGCAACACAATTCCAATAGTATAAATCTGTAAATTATACAGCCACCATACATTCTCTATATGTATGTATGTATCTATGTGCATATAATGCACCATATGAGGGCAAATTTATTTACTCAGTTGGTAAAGTAAAGTAAAGATAGATGTCACACCATGACATGGATAAGAACGAATGAGTAGTGATGTAAAGTGGAAGAGGGAGAAAGAGAGAGAAGCAAAGTAGTTGTCTTTTGTATTGACTTTACCATGCTTTACCATAATCTACAAAGCAAAGAAAAAGTAGCTTGGAATAAAGGAGTAGAACTACACGATGCAACGCTGCTCCATTATTGTATGGTGCAACACCCATCTTCAATACATGATGGGGCTAACCTATTCAAAATCCAAGCTGGTCGTCGGCCAAAACACCATTTGTAGTAATCAACATGTAAATCATTATTCAAATATGTCAGATGGCCAACATTGGGTTTGATTGTATGTGAAATAAGTGATGCATTCCCTTTACTATTCTCTTGGTAGGATCGAAATGGAGGGAGCCCCTTATGTATGATCACTCTAAAGGTTGGACTAGTGAGATTTTCTTTGATAATTTAGAAACAGTAAATATAGTGGGTGTTAGGCTGATAACAGGCTTGGATTTGAAAAGATGGGCCCCACCATGTATTGAAGATGGGTTCCACTTCCGCACTGTGTGGTAAAATAAAGTGGTGGCAGAACGTAACTTCATCACATTACTTTTTTATCCAAACATGGTAAAGAAAGATCTGACCCTCGGGCTTACCTTTATTTTATAGGTATAGGTGGCCAAACAAATATGTCCTGTGGAAGTGAAATTTCAAAATCATCACATAGATGTGCTATTGGGGCCTGAGAATGTGACTCGTATCTTACAAGTTGCTCAATTTTTTGACATATATGAGGTGGCTCTAATATAACTTTTGATTAAATGATAAATGATAATGATCAAGAACCAGCTCCCAGCCATCATAGAAAGCGGAACTGCATGGACTCGATTGAATTGGACAACTTTCTAAGAGAAGAATTGAACTGCATAACTTGCTCAGACGATGCCACATTAGTTAAATCAGAAGCAGCATCCAAACAATTGCATAATAGGAATATAAGCATAACAAGTAGTGGACATGAAAAAGTATCAGTGATCACCAGAAGCTATTGGCGAAGTTTTGCGATTCTTTGCCACCGCTGTTGTATGCACCACCAGATTCCGACATCCAAACAGATGCCCATGGGAAGCTTTGAGCGGCAACTTGTATATCGCTATATATCTGAGCAACATTATACAAATAGAATGGGTCTTGCATCTTGTCTGACAGGCTGGACCCATTACCTAGAAGCAAGTTCATATATTTTGATTCTTAGTTCATCATATTAGATGGGTGTACCCATGAAGAAAGCATGAGAGATACATATAAATCTTCTCATTAAGTGTAAAAAGTTCTACTAACTGAATGAGCCTACATATCCTATAGTACATATGAATGAAACACAACAATGGAAAACAGATGCATTCACTGACCTGGGCCGAGGTTGTAGATATGATGGGTTATTGCATCAACAACATTTTCCCCTGAAATCTGAAGAAATTGGGTATACCATGTCTGATTAAAGAAGCCTCCAGGGCCCAACAACTTTGCTTGCATTGAAGTGTTCTTATATAACTCTTGAAGAATTTGTTTGAGAAGTATCATGTCTTTGCCATACTGGTAAGGTTCTACCCGTGCCTTTATGCCTAATCCAGACAGCTCATTTCCTGATAGGAAGTGAAGAATTATCAGATTATGAGAATTCATAAATGAAGGAAAAAGATTGTACTTGGATTGATGAACTCAAGTTATAATTCTAATTACCGAATTCCCATGAATCAACCTTATATCCTTTAGATATTGTGTACTGAATGAATTGGTAAGCGTTGGTCGATCCCCAAGCGCCCGTCCAAAGAGTGTCGTTGGGATCTTTACAAGGCTTTTTTCTCCCATAGAGTGCATTCAATCCAAATGTTACCACAGCTCTGTAGCCACAAAATGAAACCTTGTAATTATTTTTCAGAACCAATCAATTTAAATCATAATTTGCCAACACGCTGAGTCAACTTCGTGAGTCATCTAGCATGGAAATCGGCAAGGTATGAAGTCAAGCCAGATATATAAATCTTTTGTGCTCATGGATTGAGAATCACTATTTGGCCTTGTAATTTTCTGACATAACCAGAACTCTCCAGCAGCAAGAAATACACAGATTCCAATATTTATACATTCGGTCTCGGAAAAAATGTTTGGGTGGTAATTTTGTTTGATCATAAATTTACAAATTCTTAGAGATAATAAATACTATGCAGTATTAGACTTTCTTTAAAAAAAATTTAAAACACATTTTACAAATACATCAAAGTAGAAGTTACTAGTAACATTCTTTGTTTCCTTGAAAGAAATTATGAGTTCAAACCATTGAATGCTCATCTCAAAGGAAATAACAATGTGAGAATCATGAGAATGAATTTCTATATGCAAGTTCTGATAAATCTCTATAGTATTGTAAACAAAAAGGACTTGTATTTATAATGACAAAGGTTGAATTGTGATACAAATGGTATATGTATGGTGTAGACCAAATGGACCCTTGGGCATCTTCAAACACATGTTCCTAGAAATCCTATGGTACTCTGAAATGGGTTAGAAGATATCGATTGAATACACTTGATAGAAGGTAGAGATCCTTACCCCGCCTTGACAATAAATTCATTGACCTTGTCCCATCTTTCCATATCAAGACAACCTTCAGTAAATCCAAACAGTCCACTTGAACTTCTCTCAAAGGGCTTGCATTCTGGGGTCGAATTTCTAACATTATACAGCAATCGGTTTTGCAATGAACCCCCTAGACGAAGTCTCAAAGGGTTGAAGGCTGCAATTTAAATTGAAATTCACATGTTATGGAACCTACCATATCTCAATACCATACTTTCTTCCAAAGGCTATAAAAATTAATAAATAAAGAAGGTATTTACACAACTTTTAAAAAGGTTCAAACAAGAGAATGCAAATTAACACTGAAAGATTGAACAATGGAATACAAAATTCTCTGACTGCTTACCCTGAACAGCTTTCAGAAGAATTGGGTTGTCCAAATCCTGCAAAGAGATTAAAAAAACCAAGTTTAATCACACCATACATCATTACATAACATTTGTGCAAGCATGCAAGTAATTTTTTTTTTTTTATGCTTTTGGTAGAAGCATGCATGTAGATTTGGTACATCTACTACTAGAAAACATTCAAACACATTACACATACCAGATTTAAAATGGAGCTGCTACCCCATGGGCACATTTTGTAGTCGCATTTTGTAGGAGGCCACCAATCAAGAGTAGCACATACAAATGGATCATCTGTGTTGGCAATTGTTCTGGCCCCTTTGATTGTGACTGTCACTTTCTCCCCCCCAGCAGATAAACAAACATCGTCCCCCAGAACAGAGGAACAAAGATTGCATAGGAGAATGGGGAGGAGAAAAGTACTCAGCCCCATCTGCCAACAAAAACAAGCAAGACCAACATCCTTGACTCCCGTCAGGGCCTCATATAGAATTCATACCAACCAATCTCAGGGTCTAAAGGGCTAATTTTAGTTAACAGACTAGTACGGAAATGAATGACCCACATCACGTATGAGGAAAACTGAACCTAGAGAAAAGGATCACAAGTGTAATTAATTGGAGAAGAGATAGTCCTGATGGGAGAACTTTTCAAAGAAAGTTGTCAACTTCTTACAATAAGAAATTATCAGGAGATTTTCAAAATTTTGGTTGTTCTTGGGATATAATCAGGAAGTTCTGGCTAAATTACAATAAATTAGAAGCTGAAAGAAATACAGTAAAATAAAAAAAATAAAAAATTGCTGAATATTTTTTTAGTCTTAAGACAAAATTAATGGAAATGCAATGGTTCTCCTCCTCTTCTTCTTCTTTTTTTTTTTTTTAAATAACGGAGGGTGTTCCAACTCTTTGGGCCGAAATAATCCCTACAAGTTAAGGAGAAGCCGGGTAAATCTCATGTGGCTCCAGTGTGGCAGCACAGTTTCGAACATTCAACCTCCAAAAGCAAACCGTAGTTCTCTTCCATTGTGTACTATTTTTGTTGGAACAAAATTCAATCACTTTGTAAAGAGTAGCTCAACCACATGATTTGAATCATGCGAAACCACCTATGCTTGATCCAACCTGCAACTTGGATTCAGGATGGGTCCCTTGTGGTAATTTCGCGCGCATAAATGATTGAAATTGTCTTCACAACTCACAGTCGAATTCTGAATCCATCAGTAGGGCACACAATTGCATCCAAACGAATTGCAGTCACTAAACTTCACTATATTCAGGTTATAAGTAAAACATATAATTAAAAAAACTAAAAAATAAAGAAAATTTAATCATTTATTTTATGCAGATCAATTTGACGGTGGAAACAACTCCAATGAAAATGAGATTTATGCAGAGATAATATAAGAAGTGATAGGTAGGGATCTCATGGCCCCTGGGCCAGCCCGGGCCTGGAGGCCCCACCTGGGCTGAGCCCACCCTGGCCGAGTTCAGTCGTAGGGTTTTAGCACTCTAGATGGGCCTGATGGGGCCCTTTAATATTTGGGTCAGTCTTGGAAAGCGATTGAAAGCATAATACTTGCAGTTTTGGGAATTGATTTTCCCAAACAATGATAAAAAGCATGTCCCAGCCCAATTGACTAAATGGATGGGCTGAGGGCACATGTTTGAGTTGGGTCAGGCTCAAACCAAGCACTTACGGCCCATGTCAGGCTTGGACGGATACGGCCTGTGTCTCTAAAGCTGAGCCATGCCTGGATATGCCTCAGCTTAACCTGACCTGGCCCATGGGAACCCTTGAGAAAGTGATTTGACCCATTTGGATTTCAGAAATGGCCTAACTTATGGGTAGAAGTAAGAAAATCTTGGACTGCCAATGCCACCCAACGGTGACTTTGCATACATGTCCTCTCAATAGCTGGGCCTGATGGGGCTCTAACCAAGTGACTTAAGTGACTTGTGTTTGATAACAAGGGGCTGTTGAGTTGGGTGGCAACCCCACTTGTCACCCGCAGTGGTGGACCCACATATATAATTTCGAGGGCAATCGTCCCACTAGACTTGGGTCCACTTCCAAAACACACATGACAATATTGGGTTCACTATCAAAACCCACAATAAAATCATGGATCCACCCCAAAATCCACACAAAAACATTGGGTTTGTGCCTAAATCCCAACAACTGTTTGAGTCCCACCCAAGTAACTGGTTACCCAGGTGCCCGGGGATAGATCCCTCGGTATGCCACTCTTTCCACATGTATGGGCTTCTCTTCCCATGTGTGTGGGATATCCTTCCCACTTTACAATAAGGTTCTTGCAATCCCACATTGGATTTTCCTCTCCCAATCAACAATCCCACATATGAGTCACCTTTTTTGGGATCTTCCTCTCTCAATCCACAATCCCACATATGAGTCACCTTCTTTTTCCTAAAATCTCTCACTCTCTTGATTAAGCCCGACCCACATATATAATTTCAAGGGTAGTCGTCCCACTAGACTTGGGTCCGCTTCCGAAACACAAATGATAATATTGGGTCTGCTATCAAAACCCACAATAAAATCATGGATCCACCCCAAAATCCACACAAAAACATTGGGTTTGTGCCTAAATATCAACAATTGTTTGGGTCCCACCCAAGTAACTAGTTACTCAGGAGCCCAGGGATAGATCGCTCTGTATGCCACTCTTTTCACATGTATGGGCTTCTCTTCCCATGTGTGTGGGCTATCCTTCCCACTTTACAATAAGGTTCTTGCAATCCCACATTAGATTTCCTCTCCCAATCCACAATCCCACATATGAGTCACCTTTTTTGGGATTTTCCTCACTCAATCCACAATCTGACATATGAGTCACCCTTTTTTTCCTAAAATCTCTCACTCTCTTGGTTAAGCCCAACCCACATATATAATTTTGAGGGCAGTCCTCCCACTAGACTTGGGTCCGCTTCCAAAACACACATGACAATATTGGGTTCACTATCAAAACCCACAATAAAATCATGGATCCACCCCAAAATCCACACAAAAACATTGGGTTTGTGCCTAAATCTCAACAACTGTTTGGGTCCCACCCAAGTAACTGGTTATCCAGGTGCCCGGGGATAGATCCCTCGGTATGCCACTCTTTCCACATGTATGGGCTTCTCTTCTCATGTGTGTGGGATATCCTTCCCACTTTACAATAAGGTTCTTGCAATCCCACATTGGATTTTCCTCTCTCAATCCACAATCCCACATATGAGTCCCCCACACCCCGGGCTTCTTTTCCCATGTGTGTGGGCAATCCTTCCCACTTTACAATAAGGTTCTTGCAATCCCACATTTTTTTTTTTTTTTTTTTTTTGCTAGCATTGGAATATTATATTACACGAAACTTGAAACCAAGGGACAACCTGGAGTTACAAAAGATCCCAACCATTGGGTACAAAATAGGGAAAACATTAAGACAAAGAAAAGAGGGGTTCATTGTTCTTGATGCTGCTCCAAAATGTGGTCTTCCTGAAGATGATGCGCATTACTCCTTCTCTACATATCCTGCACATAAATCTCCATAGAGTAAGTAGTCCATATGTGGATTGCTAAGGAAGAAGTGAAAGCCATTTCCAACGGTGGTCCCAGCTTAGCAAGGATGTCTACTACCCTATTAGTAGATCTTCGGATAAGGGTCGCCTTCCATCCAAGCAACTTATCCAGGGTTATCTGAATTTTCCTCCAAATCATCATAAGATTCCATGGGTACCCTTCATTCGAATTTAAAGAGTTCCAGATAATGAACGAGTCCCCTTCGATTAGGACGTTCGTGATGCCCCTGTCAACACATTTGGATGCCCCTAAAAAGAGCTTAGAGTTAAGCCTCTAGGGGTGATCGAGCCATAGTGGCAAAAGCGAAAGCTTGGATGAGGATACCTTGATGGTTCCGGATAATCCCCCCAATTCCGGCAGTGCCATTGGCATGGTTAAAGGAGCCGTCAATGTTAAGTTTATGGAAAGCATGAGGAGGAGGTGTCCACTATTCCGGGGGTAATTGTTTGGGGTGCTTGTCCTGATGTCACGACCCGGGCCCGAGGTCAGAGTAATCGGGACTAAACCCGGATTGCGATTCCATCATACTTATTCCCGTAAACCCTAAATTAACCGAAGTTAGGACAAGACTCACAAGGGATCTAACACGCATGCCTGTCGAATGTACATTTTTGCGGAAATATATATAGATACATTGACAATAAGTAACTTTACACTAAAAGTAAAGTTCACATATACAAAACTACATTCCAACAAAGTCCACCATTGCATATTCAAAATACAATGCAGGTGATATCTATTTACACCTCAAAATAATTTACTATAAAAGTATTTATCAAAATATTCAAGTTCAATCGCCCTCCGATCTATGTCCATTCCGCTAATCCTCCTGAAGGTATCGGATGGGCCTCCTCCGCTGGCGGGACGGCCTCTGCAAGGTCGGGACGGGCAACTGGGCCTGTAATGCCATCAATAACACTATGAACACAACGGTTCAGTAATGTATAAACAAATCTATGATAATTCATGCTAAATCTGTTCACTTCTCAATGTAATAATTCTAGACAATTAAATCCAGAACAGTACGATATTCTGCACAGTATAGTCAATTAATAAACAATGACTAAATTATAACAACAATAGTATTACCCTCATTCAATCCAGTTTCTTCCCAATGGAAGTAGTTAGTCAGTTTACTTCATTCATTTCATTCATTCATTACACTGAATATTTATTAGATGGCTTATGGGACTCTCTAGTCCAATATTATTAGGTGGCTTATCAATTCAGTGACTTTTCAGTCTATGTGTGGGATCTACCAGCGTCTTGATCAGAGATCACTGGCATCACCACAGAGCTTCGGAACACCCCATTCATCTACTGCGGTAGGATTAATCATTGCATTGTTACCTTTAGTAACTGTTCATTAGTTCATTGTATTTAGTCAATATCGTTCCATACGAGTTAGAAAACTTCCTACTCATTTCCGTTTCTACTCAATTCTCTTTCATATCTAAAGAACTATTTAGGTGTGAATATTGGTTACCAAATGCACATGTTATTCTCGATGGACATCACATTTACATATTTAATGTGTGCATTTAGTTCACGAAATTTTCACCCACAATTTCAAAATCCACTAGCGGTCCGATCAATTGGCCAAATTTTCACTCACAATAAATGTTTGGCCAGTATCAGGTTCACACTACGGTTAACTGGCGATTAGCCGAAACCTGCTTAGCTGCTAGCCGAAACTGGTTGGCGGCTAGCCGAAATTGGCTGGCGGCTAGCCGAAATCTCCAATGCGGTTAACCGCCATATAGCGGTCAACTCGAGGTCAGCTTTCCAGAAGCTGATATTTTTTACAGGAATTCTGACTCAATTACAGTTACCTCACAGTTAACTTGCGGCTAACCGAAATTTGGCGGTTAGCTTTCCAGAAGCTCGCCCATTTTATAGATTTCGACGGTTGGCTTCACGGTTAGCCTTGCTACTAGCCGAAATTCGCCCAGAATAACTTTTCTGGAGCTTCTCGTTTTTGAAGCAAACCTTGAAACTGAGTTCCTGGAACTCAAGTCTCTTCAATAATCTATAGAATCCAAGAAAACTCATACATTGTAATAACCATTAATCATTTCCATTCAATCATTAGAAATCTCCATTCTATGACAAAGAATGGGTTTGAGAACCCATCTCTTACAATTCAAACAAACTTTTAAAGTAGCATTAGAATCATAGATATGCATTTATATTTGCCTCTAATGAAGATTGATTGACAAAAACTCCTTGTTCAGCTTGGATTTGAGAAGGAACTTCTCAACTCGAGTGTCTTTCTTCAAGAGAATTCCAAGAAGAATATGAAGAAGGTGGAGAAGATGAAGTTCTCCACACTAGAATCACTTCAAAATCCTGCTTTTGTGCTTGATGGAGTCGAAAAGGAAGAAAGAAGAAGACAAAGGAAGAAGGAGAAGTGTCTAATGTTTCTCTTCAATGAAACAGAGTAGAATGAACTCAGAGGAGTTCATCTCAAGTCTTACAAGTGTCTTTTTGCAACTAAGCCCTCTTTTTCCTTCCTATTTTCAATTCAAGTCAATTGAAGGACCACTTGACGAAATCCTCGTCAAACGGCTTCGAGCTTATTACGAGAGTTAACGTACTCGTCGAGATACTCGTGTTGGTATCAAGAGTTTCCGTATTCGATAAAATACGCTTAAATTCATATTTACGAAAGTCATTATTCTCTTAATTTAGGCTTAAAACCCATTCAATTCACTTAATCTCTTTCATTAGCATTTCCTTAAGTTCATTTGAGAGTAATCTCATTGAGTTCGGTCATTAATTATCAATAGTCTCACTAAACATGATTAATTAGCTTTAATTTCAATTAATTAGAGTTAATCTCGATTAACTCGGGACGGGGCCTTACACCTGAAGAAACATGTGAGTCATGTTCCATTCATACAAAGCCTGATGGGTTTTCCACAGGATTGTAGGGGGTGTAGAGGTTCAGATTTGAAGATTGTGGCATTTCTCGCTTTCCAAGTATGCCACCAAAACCAGGATACAATCTATAAGGACGCCTTTGAAGGAAACCGCGATTCAGATCTGAAACTTCTCATATAGAGACAACTATAACTGATGCAAAGTATGACAGATTTAAAAAAAATCTGATTTCTGCACTATGCAGCGGAAATCAGCCATAAAGAATCGCGTAGAAACTCCATGAAATCATAAACAACATGTGTCTAATTAAAAGGAGATTATAGAAGACAATTACCTCAAAAATTTGCAAGCTTTAAACCTCTGAAAATCTGATGCAAAAGGGACAAGATCAGGTCTGCAATCAGCTACTATGCTGCTGGAATTTCTGCAGGAATAATTCTTCTTCTAGTCTTCTCCTCTATCTCAAGATCCTAATCTGATTGGCTAAGGTGGTGGAACCTTAATCTAGGTTTTGAGATGAGTTTCTAGAATGCAATTCTATAGAAAACCCTTAGAATAAAGCTCCCCTTTATGTGAAAAGGTGCTGGGCGTGTGGCTCTTGTGTAGATCTTAGGTTATCCATGCCCATGGGATGTCTCCCCTTATATCGATTAGTAACGAAGTTTCCTTGCTCACTAAGTAGCCTCCTTCTAATTCTCTTGGAATTACTAAAAAGAAATAGTAACCCTTAAGATTAAATTCCTTTCTAGATCCATTTCAAATTAGAAAAGGAAACATACTATGAGCATCCCTTAAACTTAGCAATTAGTAATCCTAGTTGTGCAACACTTACTAATTTAAGTTTCTAATCAAAAAGGGAAACTTTATTATAGGAATACTTATCCAAGGAGGAGTCCAACCTTCCAAGTAGAGAGACTTACTAAAAGTTGAAGACCCCACACTAGGAAATTCCCATCTTGGACGTCCCACATGCAATGGCCCACACAATGGCCCACATGTCCATAATTTGTCTAGAATTAAATTCATGTATGCCGTCAAGGCCTATTTGAATTTAAATTCAAAATTATTTTTCCATAAAAAATAATTCAACCTCATTTCCTAATCAAATTAGGAAACCATGCAAATATAGGAAAGTGACTAGAGAAGGGACCAAAAGACATATTTGCCCTTGGCTCCCAAAATGACCAAAATGTCCATGCTAAACCCATAGTAACATTAAGATCATTTTAACCTTAACTCATTCCACTAGAGAGTTATGGTTGCACTCCAGGGACAAATATTAAGTATGAAATAAGCTTGTCATAAAATGACTGTTGTCTCCGACCTACCAAGCGCAATGACCTAAATTCCCCTCTATGTAACATCCTCAATCGAGTCAAGTTATCCGATGTACTATCAACCTTCTCGATTAAATCTTAAACCTTAGAACTTCATATCCTTGACTTAATCATCATCCTGATATTATTCTCTTGATCCCGGGAGCGACCCACAAGTTCAATATCAATATGGAACATCCATATACTAAGATCTTAGATTTTGATGATCAATCGGATAATTCTAAGGGGACGATCAATCCATCAGTAGATGGCATAGATTCTATATTGCTTTTGCATGTCCCAACTGATCAAGCCCGAGTACCTAACTCACAGAGCTGTTGACCCAGGAAAAGAATCTCACCCATAGTGAATTAAAGCACAAGAACTTGACTTCGTCAGTTCATCCACAAATGCTCAAGATTAAGAGCACCGGTCACTTAGTAGCATGAGGTGATTTGATCTCTCCCTGTGATAGTACTATTTTAGAGATCACACCTACAATGGTCCTGTTCAATGCATGACACATACACTAATGAGATAGATCCGGGAAAGCCCTCCCGTGACTTAGGTATGTCACCCTATATAGGAGAGTATCTCATTATAACTTATACCAAGATGAAGTGCCCAACTCCATCTTTCAGTTATGAACAAATCTGTTGTTTCCAATATCCATGAATCAGACCTATCTGTGTGAAGCCACTTCACACCTGATTCAATTATTAGAAAACAATGGGCCTTACACACAACCATACATATACACATGTTTATAGAGAAAGAATCATTCCAATATATATAACCAATAAATATCCAGTAACAGAGAGAAAAAAGCAGCTAGTGAGCTTTAGGGCATACACCAATCCCAACAAACTCCCACTTGCACTAAAGATCACTACTTCCTAACCTAACTCCCATAAACTCAACATGAGAAGTAAAGACTTTCTCAGTAAGAGTCTTAGTAAATGGGTCTGCTAAGTTATTAGCTGAGGCAATCTGGTCCACAACTATTTCTCCATTCTGAACGAATTCCCGGATCAAGTGGTACTTTCTCTGAATGTGCTTGCCTTTCTTGTGATTCCGGGGCTCTTTACACTGTGCTATCGCACCTGTGTTGTCGCAGTGCATGACAATCGGTTTTTCTGCTGCAGAAACAACTCCTAATTCCAAAAGGAATTTCCTGAGCCATACTGCTTCCTTGGCAGCTTCCGCTGCCGCCACATACTCTGCTTCCATGGTAGAGTCAGCAGTACAATCTTGCTTAACACTTCTCCATAAAATAGCCCCTCCCGATAGAGTAAAAACATATCCTGAGGTTGACTTTCTGGCATCCGTATCTGATTGGAAATCTGAGTCTGTATACGCCAAAGGCGTTAAATCATCTGCTCGATAAGTCAACATATAATCTTTCATTCTCCGAAGATACTTGAATATATGTTTCACAGCTGTCCAATGCATAGGTCCAGGGTTTGACTGATATCTGCTAACCATGCCGACGGCAAAGCAAATATCTGGTCTAGTACATAACATTGCATACATGAGACTTCCAACAGCTGATACATATGGAACTCTCTTCATGTTCTCTATCTCATCAGGTGTCTTAGGACATTGATCTCGAGATAGTGGTAGTCCATGTCTAGAAGGTAGCAAGCCCTTCTTGGTATCATGCATGTTAAACTTGACCAATATCTTCTCAATATATGAAGATTGGGATAAGGCTAACATCTTATTCTTGCGATCTCGCAGGAGCTTGATCCCTAAGATGTAACTTGCCTCACCCAAATCCTTCATCTGAAATTGAGATGATAACCAAACCTTTGTGGATGATAGTGCACCTACATCGTTTCCAATGAGCAATATGTCATCTACATATAGGACCAAAAATATGACTGCATTACCACTTCCTTTCTTATACACACATGGTTCATCAATGTTTTGATTAAAGCCAAAAGATTTGACTGCCTGATCAAACTTGATGTTCCATGCCCTAGATGCTTGCTTAAGTCCATAAATGGACTTCTTAAGTTTACAGACCATGTTCTCTTGGCTACTAGCAATGAAACCTTCTGGTTGCATCATATAGATGCATTCGTCAAGACTTCCATTAAGAAAAGCTGTCTTGACATCCATTTGCCATATCTCGTAGTCATAATGACATGCGATGGCTAAGAGAATCCTTATGGACTTGAGCATAGCCACTGGTGAAAAGGTTTCCTCATAATCGATACCCTCTTTCTGAGTATATCCTTTCGCCACCAGTCTTGCTTTGAAGGTTTCCACCTTCCCGTCCACTCCTCTCTTCCTCTTGTAAATCCACTTGCACCCTATGGGTTTGATCCCATCAGGTGCATTTACAAGTTCCCAGACTTGATTGGAATACATGGAATCCAATTCAGATTTCATCGCTTGCTGCCACATGTCAGCATCTATATCCGTTACTGCTTCATCGGAACTAGTAGGATCCTCAACCATATCCTCAGAGTCTGTCTTTAAAGACACTCCTAGATATCTATCTGGTTGTCTAGGAATTCTCCCAGTACGACGAGGCTCCGGAGTTTTTAAAGGAATATCCGGTCCATCTACTGTTTCAGGATCTGGTACAGATGTTATAGGGGATTCTGGAAGAATCTCCTCAAGAGTTTCTGTACTACTAAGCTCTTGATGCATCATACAATCATCCTCTAAGTATCTAGCATGAGTGCTGATGAGCACTTTTTGCTCCTTTGGATGATAAAAGATGCCACCTCTTGTTCCCTTAGGATACCCAATGAAGTAGCACATTTCCGATCTGGGTTCTAGCTTGGTAGCTTTATCATTCAGTACATAAGCTGGACAACCCCAAATGTGGATATGTCTTAAACTAGGTTTTCGACCTGTCCACATTTCTTGCGGTGTCCTAGGTATTGACTTAGATGGTACCAGATTTAAAATGTATGCTACTGCTTCTAAGGCATATCCCCAAAAAGATATAGGTAGGGTTGCATGACTCATCATGGACCTTACCATATCAAGAAGGGTACGGTTTCTTCTCTCTGCTACACCATTTTGCTGGGGTGTACCCGGTGCAGACAACTGAGACACAATCCCTTGTTGTGTGAGGTACTCCTTGAACTCACCTAGGAGGTATTCGCCACCTCGATCAGATCGAAGGGCTTTGATATGTTTCCCTAGTTGTAACTCTGCCTCGGCCTTGAATTGTTTGAACTTATCAAACGCCTCAGACTTGCGTCGCATCAAATAGACATATCCATACCTAGAGTAATTATCGGTGAAGGTGATGTAATACTCATATCCTCCTCTTGTTAGTTTGTTCATAGGACCACACACATCAGTGTGAACCAATTCTAACAACTCATTGGATCTTAGTCCCTTTCCAGATAATGACCTTTTGGTCATCTTTCCCTTGAGACATGATTCGCACTGAGGAAAAGGTTCGAAATCTAATGAGCTCAAGGGCCCATCTTCTACCAACCTCTGAATCCGTTTTAGGTTAATGTGACCCAAACGTAAGTGCCAAAGATAGGTGTCATTGGTTGAAGATACTTTCCTCTTAAGGGAAGTGGAACTTTCTAGTTGTACATTATGCAGTGTGGGAGCAATAGGATTTATATAAAATAAGTTATCATGTATTCTACCAGAACATATAATATTTCCATCTCTACTGATATCAACACCAGAATGGAAAGAAACTGAATAATTAAATTCAATAAGTCTGGAAACAGAAATTAAATTCTTCCTCATGTCCGGAACATAGAAAACATTATTTAAAATCAAAATCCTATCATTAGAAAAATGTAGAGAAACATTTCCCACTACAACCGCCCAAACTTTAGCTCCAGTTCCAACTCTAAAGGCAAACTCCCCTTTCTCAATTTTCTGCATTATCTGAAACCCCTGCAACGAATTGCAGATATGATTAGTGGCTCCAGAGTCTACTATCCACGAGTCAGTAGAATCAACCACTAAACAAGTTTCAATGAAATAAGAAAAAGATGTACCTTTATTAACCGAGCCTTGGAGCTTGGGACAATCTTTCTTCCAATGACCTTTGAGGCCACACTTGAAGCATTTCCCTTTGGGCTTATCATCTGTACCTTTGTCCTTTCTTTTACCAGCATTGCCCTTTTTCTGTCCCTTTCCCTTGTTCTTCTTCTTCTTCATCTTCTTGCCTTTCGGGTTCAAATGAGAGGAAGACTGGAAAAAATGGGCTTGGGCGTTGGGCTTTATGATGGCCTCTGCCGCCTGGAGTTCCTTCATTAACTCCGCAAGGGTCATGTCCATCTTGCTCATATTGAAATTGAGCTTGAACTGATTGAAGGAATCCGGCAGAGTTTCTAGAATCATATCGGTTTGACTCTCTCCATCAATCTCAGCCCCTAGAATCTCAGCTACATTGAAACAATCCATCATCTTGAGCATATGATCTCTGACAGGTGTTCCTTCAGCCATTCTAGTATTCATGATGGTCCTTATAGCAGCTTGCCTAGCTGGCCTGCTCTTGTCTGCGAACATTTCTGACAAGGACATCATGATTTCGTAGGCTGTGTCCATATTCTCGTGCTGTGTTTGCAACACGTTGGACATGGAAGCGAGCATGTAGCATTTAGACATGTTGTTCGCTTTCTTCCACTTCCTTTCAGCCTCTAACTGGTCTTCAATAGAATTGGCATCAATTTCAGGACAATTTTCTATCAAGACATACTTGTACTCCTCAGCAGTGAGTACTATGTCAAGATTTCTCTTCCAATCTACGTAATTAGGGCCGGTCAACTTGTTCTCACAAAGAATACTCATCAACGGGCTAAAAGAATCTTTACCCATCTCTCTCTGGATATAAAATGGTTTATAATTAGACAGGCAGTATATATGTAACATGCATATGGTGCTTGTTATAAAAGGAAAAACATGCACAAAACTTTTAACATTATTTCAACCCTAAACATAATGTATCAGTGTTTCAACCTCCTCATAAACCCTCCATCGAAAGGATGGCCAAGCCTACAGTAACGTTGAATTAAGCTCTTCTTATTTGGATTATCACTATCTGGATACATATCCAGTGACAGTCCAATCACTGATTGGTTTGACCTCATAAGACAAATAACTCTTACTCTTCGGAGAGATTATTACCGCCTTATGTCAAGTGTATTACCATCTCTTATGAAAATTCCCAGAATGTCCAAATCTAGAAGTGAGCTTTGGTAAAGAACTCCACCGAAGGGATGGCCGCTCCCACCAACACTTCATTGACATTCTATAGAAGTGATCTTTAGTACAGAACTCCACCGAAGGGATGGCCGCTCCTACTAACACCTCATTATGAATATTCACTTTAGTTCACCCACTAACCCATCGAAGCGGTCTTTAGTAAAGAACTCCACCGAAAGGATGGCCGCTCCCACTAACACTTCTAATGAGATTAATATGAACCGAGAATGGAAAGTCGTTGGATTTTTCCTAAACCCCTCTCCCACTTGATAATTTATCACTAAGGTTTTATAAACTTTCCTTTGATCTTTACTTCGTTTTCTCAAAAGCTCTTTTTAAAACTAGCAAACTTGGTTAATTAAATTCATGACTCAATGACTCAAGTCATCTTGAAAGTAAATAACCTTTGCATTAAAACATTTGAGAAAAGCCCTTAAGAGAATCAAAAACCTAATTAGGGTTTTGGGGAACCCTTAGGTAGCATCTAATTAGATTTTTAGTTTAGTCTATTTTTGGAAACCAAGGGTGCCAACTCTATCCAATTTTAAACCTTAGACAATTAGAAGGTGCTGGTCTAAGTTCCGTTTAAAAAACCAATTGACCAAACAAAAACATTCTAATTTTAGAAAGATGCCATTTTTAGATCCTAATGATGGCCATGTTTCTAGGTGACAATTATAGCAATTATATAAAGCATTCAACCATGCATTCCATATATAAAAGCAAATAAAAGTATGCAATCCTTGATGGCTCCCTGTCCTTAGGATTTCAAATCCTGATCGAATTAGGACTCCTCATGCATCTAGAAGTCTTGACTCCTTTTCATGCTTGTTTCCATAAAAAATATATACAAGCAAACCCATGAAAAACAAAACCAAAATTACATTGGAGATTCCTATGCTTTTCAAAAAAACTTACATCAAGACTAGTTGGAATAAAATTAAGGAAACTTTACAACTTCCTATGATTGCTAACCGCACAATCGTATACTTTCCAACTAAAAAAAAAAAAATATCCAAATCCACATAACATACATGCGAACCATCAAGGATGCTAATTATGGCTGCAACCAAATAGGTTAGTGCATAATGTACAACACGATTCAGATCTGGAAAAATTAATTCCAGCAATCCGAACATAACCAGCATACAAAAATACAGCACTAATACAAATCTGAAATAAATTTCAGCAGGGTGCCACCATGCCCCATCTAATCTAGGATTAATTAATCACATCATGGGATCATGATTTCGCATGGAGTGGCTCTGATACCACTGAAGGAAACCGCGATTCAGATCTGAAACTTCTCATATAGAGACAACTATGGCTGATGCAAAGTATGACAGATTTAAAAAAAAAATCTGATTTCTGCACTATGCAGCGGAAATCAGCCATAAAGAATCGCGTAGAAACTCCATGAAATCATAAACAACATGTGTCTAATTAAAAGGAGATTATAGAAGACTATTACCTCAAAGATTTGCAAGCTTTAAACCTCTTAAAATCTGATGCAAAAGGGACAAGATCAGGTCTGCAATCAGCTACTATGCTGCTGGAATTTCTACAGGAATAATTCTTCTTCTAGTCTTCTCCTCTATCTCAAGATTCTAATCTGATTGGCTAAGGTGGTGGAACTTTAATCTAGGTTTTGAGATGAGTTTCTAGAATGCAATTCTATAGAAAACCCTTAGAATAAAGCTCTCCTTTATGTGAAAAGGTGATGGGCGTGTGGCTCTTGTGTAGATCTTAGGTTATCCACGCCCATGGGATGTCTCCCCTTATATCGATTAGTAACAAAGTTTCCTTGCTCACTAAGTAGCCTCCTTTCTAATTCTCTTGGAATTACTAAAAAGAAATAGTAACCCTTAAGATTAAATTCCTTTCTAGATCCATTCCAAATTAGAAAAGGAAACATACTATGAGCATCCCTTAAACTTAGCAATTAGTAATCCTAGTTGTGCAACACTTACTAATTTAAGTTTCTAATCAAAAAGGGAAACTTTATTATAGGAATACTTATCCAAGGAGGAGTCCAACCTTCCAAGTAGAGAGACTTACTAAAAGTTGAAGACCCCACACTAGGAAATTCCCATCTTGGACGTCCCACATGCAATGGCCCACACAATGGCCCACATGTCCATAATTTGTCTAGAATTAAATTCATGTATGCCGTCAAGGCCTATTTGAATTTAAATTCAAAATTATTTTTCCATAAAAAATAATTCAACCTCATTTCCTAATCAAATTAGGAAACCATGCAAATATAGGAAAGTGACTAGAGAAGGGACCAAAAGACATATTTGCCCTTGGCTCCCAAAATGACCAAAATGTCCATGCTAAACCCATAGTAACATTAAGATCATTTTAACCTTAACTCATTCCACTAGAGAGTTATGGTTGCACTCCAGGGACAAATATTAAGTATGAAATAAGCTTGTCATAAAATGACTGTTGTCTCCGACCTACCAAGCGCAATGACCTAAATTCCCCTCTATGTAACATCCTCAATCGAGTCAAGTTATCCGATGTACTATCAACCTTCTCGATTAAATCTTAAACCTTAGAACTTCATATCCTTGACTTAATCATCATCCTGATATTATTCTCTTGATCCCGGGAGCGACCCACAAGTTCAATATCAATATGGAACATCCATATACTAAGATCTTAGATTTTGATGATCAATCGGATAATTCTAAGGGGACGATCAATCCATCAGTAGATGGCATAGATTCTATATTGCTTTTGCATGTCCCAACTGATCAAGCCCGAGTACCTAACTCACAGAGCTGTTGACCCAGGAAAAGAATCTCACCCATAGTGAATTAAAGCACAAGAACTTGACTTCGTCAGTTCATCCACAAATGCTCAAGATTAAGAGCACCGGTCACTTAGTAGCATGAGGTGATTTGATCTCTCCCTGTGATAGTACTATTTTAGAGATCACACCTACAATGGTCCTGTTCAATGCATGACACATACACTAATGAGATAGATCCGGGAAAGCCCTCCCGTGACTTAGGTATGTCACCCTACATAGGAGAGTATCTCATTATAACTTATACCAAGATGAAGTGCCCAACTCCATCTTTCAGTTATGAACAAATCTGTTGTTTCCAATATCCATGAATCAGACCTATCTGTGTGAAGCCACTTCACACCTGATTCAATTATTAGAAAACAATGGGCCTTACACACAACCATACATATACACATGTTTATAGAGAAAGAATCATTCCAATATATATAACCAATAAATATCCAGTAACAGAGAGAAAAAAGCAGCTAGTGGGTTTTAGGGCATACACCAATCCCAACAGCCTTGGGTTGAATCCAAAACCAAGAATTAAGTGTTTGTAAAGGAAATTCGACCTGCAAGCAGTCATGAAGCATTTGGTGAAGATTAGTAGTTGCAACACAGGTGGCAAGAAGGTGCGTGGTCGATTCCCTTCAAGGTGGCAGAGGACACAAAAGGGGTTGATGTCTGGAAAGAATCCGTGCAGGCGGTCCCAAGTTGGGAGGCAGTCCTGCAAGCACTTCCAGAGAAAAAGCTTCTGCTTGGAGGGAATTTGAAGGGACCAAAAGATCTGCCATGGGAGATTTGGCCCAAATTGAAGGGGTCTAAGGTGATTATAGAGGGCTTTGGTAGTGCATCTTCCAGCATTTTCATTCTTCCAACAAGGGACATCTTTTCCGCCCAGAGGAATGGAGCAGATACTCTCCACCAATTCACTGTTGAACCATTGAGCAATGAGATGTTTATCCCTGCACGAATGGTCGTTTTGATCTTGGATGATCAGGTCGCAAACACGTCTAATATGAGAAGGTCTGTTATTAGGCATCCTAAGAAACAAAGGCCCATCAGACAAGGTTCCAGGGATCCAGCGGTCATGTATAACATCAATTTGAGTTTCATTGCCAACCAACCAGCTAAGGTGGTCATATATATGGTGTCTGAGAGTGAGCATTCTCTTCCAAAGTGGAGAGTCTTTAGGAGTGTGATTACAGTCTCTAAAATTACCGAACCGAAGATATTTCTTGGACAGGACTGAACACCAGTAGGAATTGGGTTCGGTAATGAAGCGCCAAACTAGATGGGAGAGCAGGGCCTCGGATTGGGTAGCCACATCCCAGATGCCCAAGCCTCCAACAGGGATGGGTTTGGTTAGTTTGTCCTAGGTGACAGGATGGAGCCCTTGTCTAGAGTGGGCACCGGACCAAAGAAAAGCAAAGTTTGTGCGGTTTGGTTCCTTTAAGACTTGGCTAGGAATAGAAAGATGACCAAGCCAATAGATTGGGATAGCAAAGGTGACCGATTGGATAAGAATGCGCATGCCCGCTGGGGATAGCAGACCCCCTCTCCATCCTGTAATGCAGTTCCGAACTCATTTTAAAGTGCGTTGCCAGGCTGTACATTGAGTTCTGTCCAAGGCGAGATGAGTGCCAAGGTAGTTGAAGGAGGAGACTGATTTGAAAATCTGCAAAGTCTCCTTGGTTAGACGAATCAAGGATGGGGTGGTGTTCGTTGAGAACAAGAGCTAGCTTTTATCTTTGTTTATGCGTTGGCCCACTTCCTCTTGCAATCCCACATTGGATTTTCCTCTCTCAATCCACAATCCCACATATGAACACCCCCACCCCCCCGGTTATCTCATGTTATGCCCCTCTCTCATCTATTCCATTTATTTTCTTTAAAGTCTTCCCCTTTTTTCAACTCATGAAAATGCAATATCCTTCGATGAGGACCTGTTTGTTTCATATTATTCAATTCCGAGCATTTTATTTCAGGCTTGTTTGGTTGCAAGCATTTCTAACAGGATTTCTCTTTCACCAAATTCTTGACAACATTATTGGAAGTGTTCTCTCCTTGGAATTTAAATGACTTGTTTGATTAAGGAAAATCTTTTAAACTGGCATAATTCCAAATGACACTTTTGCCATATAGAATTCTGATATATTCAACATTTGGAATGTTAATCAAATTCATTGAAGTTTGATTAGAATTTTAAAAGAGGATTTAGTAAGGGTTTTAATTTAGTTTGATCTACGCGTTAGTATTTGATTATTTGCAAACAAGCTTATATCAATTAATTAGTGGCTAAAGACATTGCCGTCAAGCTTATAGCCATGATTCAAGCCCGAACATGGAAGACTCATGTCCCCATTGCCCACATCTAATGTCGTACTATATTTGGTAGATTGGTAGATGATGTACTTTTAACCAAAAAACCTATTAAGAATAGAGATAATTAGCGAAAGGTCCCTCATATCGGACTTGTAAGGCCTCTAGTCCATCAACTTTTTCTCTAAGGCCTGTAGTCCATGCAACTGGATATATTTCGGCGAGAGATCACTGGATACAATTTCGATGACTGATTTACCCTTTCAACCATTTTAGGCATAAAACTTTAAATTTTCAAATTTCAAATCTTCTATCATCCCTCTTCTTCTTCAACCCGGACATGCTGGATCTGTGCTTAGTGCAAAAAAAAAAACAGAGGAAGAAATGAGAGAGGAGAAAGGAGAGAGGAGATGGGCCGGAGCCAAGTTGGCTGACGAGAACTTCATCAAGAAGCACACCGGGCCTAGAGTCCTGTCGATCGCGAACGCTGGGCCGAGGATGAGCGGGTCGCAGTTCTTCATCTACACCGCCAAGAGGCAGTGGTTGGATGGGAAGCACGTGGTGTTTGGACAAATCTTGCCGGTGAGATCCAACGATATTAACATGTTTGGTTTAAATGACGATGCTTTGTCTACACCGCCATTTGGTTTAAATGATCGTGGTGTAAATGGTGATCTTGGCGAGTAAATGACGAAGCACGTGGTGTCTACACCGCCAAGACCATGTTTCATCAGAGGATGGAAGCAGCGTTGGAATTTGGTTCTCGGCATAGGAAGCGATGAGGATTTGATCGAAAGAAGGGGGAATTTGGGTTCGAGCAGAACAGAGAATGAAATAAGAAGAAAATAAGAAGAAAGCATGCGCTGATGGGTTTGATTGGGTTCTGATGGGGGTTGGATCAATTAAAAAGGAAGAAGGCCTGTCGGGCTCATTGTAGAAGTGAAGTTTTCCGATTGTTTGCCAAACGTAGTCGACGGTGCTGCGCCATCGCAAGAGAAGGAAGGCAGCAGGGCTGTTATATCGTTTTTGACAAATCTATGAGTTTTTATGAAATTTATCTGAGTTTTTTGTGAAATTTATCTAAGTTTTTGTCAAGTTTATTAAGTTTTAACAAATTTATATCAGTTTCTGTCAAATTTATCTTAGTTTTTCATTTTTTGTCAAATTTATTTTAGTTTTGCACAAATTTATCTGAGTTCTGGACAAATCTATCTGAGTTCTGGAACAAATTTAGCTGAGTTTTGGACAAATCTATCTGAGATTTTGGCAAATTTATCTGAGTTTTTGAAAAATATAGCTGAGTTCCTGACAAATTTATCTCCATTTGGCAAATTTTAACTGAGTTTTTGAACTAAATTCAGGCTGTTCTTTGGAAATTTATTTTGCATTTTTTTAAATAAATTTAACTGATTTTTGGCAAAAATATTTTAGTTTTTGGCAAATTTTTCTGAAATTTGGAAAATTGGTTTATCTTAGTATTGGCAAATGTATTTGCATTTTTTTAAATTTATTTACATTTTTTAATTTTATTTACGTCTTTTGAAATTTATTTGCGTCCTTTGAAATTTATTTGCGTCTTTTGAAATTTATTTACATTTTTTAAAATTTATTTGAATCTTTTGAAATTTACTTGGATCTTTTGAATTTGATTTTCATCTTTTGAAATTTATTTGGATCTTTTGAAAAATATTTGCGTCTTTTTATATTGACTTTCATCTTTTGCAATTTATTTATATTTTTTGAAATTTATTTGGATTTTTTGAAATTTATTACCATCTTTTTAAATTTCTCTGCGTTCTTTTGAAATTTATTGCGTTTTTTGAAATTATTGCATTTTTTAAAAAATTATTTGGTTTCTTTCGCATTTATTTGTATTTTTTTAAAGTTATTTTTGTTTTTTTAGAATTTATTTGCATTTTTTTAATTTTATTTGCGTCTTTTGGAATTTATTTTCGTCTTTTGAAATTTATTTACATTTTTTGAAATTTATTTGGATCTTTTGAAATTTATTTACATTTTTTTAAATATATTTGGTTATTTTGAGATTTATTTGGCCAATTAAATGGTAGTTGACTATCATTAATGGCATATCCCACTAATCGTGGGATATGATTTTAAAGAAAGGGTAAACTAGACATTTTAGGTTTTCAAATTTGAAAAAAGTACCTATTACACTATGAAAAAAAATTGTGGATCTAAGGCAATAAAGTGACATGTTCAGGGACCCGTCGCCGAATGCCCCTTAAGAATAAGGAATTGAAATCATTAATGTGGAAAACTTTGGATATTGAACTATGGGATGTGGTGTGGGTTGGGTCAAGGCTCTTGATGGGTGGTTGGTCAGTTTTGGCCTAAAATAAAGCCCATTTAGTGAAAGGGCAAGATGGAGGCTCATATTGTAAAGCCTATAATCCCTCCATCTCAACACAATTTGCCCATTAAAACTTAGGATTTTAACCCACTGCTGTCTTTAGACTTGACATTTGCCTTTCAATGGTTGAAGTTTAAAATTTTTCAATAGTTGAAGACTTGACATTTGCTTCGATTGATTATAGTAATGTGCGAACACTTGTAAAACAAATTTACTGAAATAATATCAATAATGTTTAACCAAAAAGAAATAAATAAATAAATAATAGAAAACTGGTAATGACCCTCATTAACCAAAACAATGGTACTTAGTTAAAATTGTCACTGTAACGCTTGTTGATATCCCTGTCCCTGGGCTTTACCTACCCTTGTTCGAGAGCCCGAATACAACTACTTTTTTTTTTGCTACATGAAGACTAAACTTGCGGACACTCATATGCATGCCCCTAACCAGCTGAGTCCAAATACAATCACTTTGGTGTCTGAGTATTTAAGAAATTAAAGGGTAAGGTGCTTTTATCGAAAGGATATTGAAGAGGTGAAGAGGGAAAGGTTACAGGTGAAGATCTTAGTAAAGCCATATTCTGAATAGTTAAGTTTATATGGTGAAGTCTGGACAATCATTTTCTATCAATTATAAGGGTCTACGTATATTGTTTGTGTATCTCCCTCCTTTGGTCCTTTACACTGAAGGCCTGTTTGTGTTATGGTTTTTGGTTGTAGGCTTGACTCCTGCCTTTTAGCTGTATCAGGGCCGGCCCTAGGCCTAGGCCACTTAGTTGGCTGCCTAGGGCCTCCAATTTTTGCAAATTTTTGGGGCCCCCTGTTAAGAATTTTAGTTATGGGTATATATATTTTGGTTATGACTTATTTTCTGATATTGATGGTTTAGATTTATTTCAAGAATTGACTGTATTAAGAAAAGTTCTACAATCTGAAATTAATACTCCAGCTGAAACCCTAACTTATATAAAACGATTAGATTGTTTTCCAAATGCATGTATAGCTTTTAGAATATTGTTAACAATACCAGTAACAGTTGCTTCAGCGGAGAGAAGTTTTTCGAAACTTAAATTAATAAAATCTTATCTCCGATCAACTATGTCACAAGAAAGATTAAATGGATTAGCTATATTATCTATTGAAAAAGATATATTAACAAAACTTGAATATAAAAATTTAATCAATATTTTTGCATCTCAAAAAGCTAGAAAAATATCTTTTAAATGAATATATTTTAATAATTATTGCCTATTAATATGGCCCACTTTCATATTCTCGCCTAGGGCCTCCGGATTTGTTGGGCCGCCCCTGAGGTGTAGACATATAAAAAGTCATTCTTATACAATAAAGGACAGTACAAAAATGACAATTTTTACTTTGTATAATATGTGATATCCTCGGCATATCGCATGTACGAACTCACCTTTTTTGTACAATAAGCGAGGATTTTAAAGCATAAGTTTGTACAATAGAGCCCATTTTCTAGGACATCTTAGGAAATGGGTTGGAATTAGGCTGTAAAATGACACAAGAAATCAATTATGGACACTAATGCAATAAAGTAAGCTTTCATTATTATTTCTTTATATAATAAAGTACACAGCAGTCAGTGGCACATTAGTTCATTGAGCGCAAGCCGGGGCCTTGAAGTCATTAAGAGTTACAAATACAGTTGAGGAGGAGCACACAATCAAAAGGAAAGAAGCATCAAGACATTATGATTCCATCAGGTAAAGGTCCAATGGGGGAATGTATCTCGCATGCAGGGGCCTTGAAGTCCTTAAGAGTCACAAATGCAATTGAGGAGGGACCAACTATCAAAGGTAAAGAATCATCAACAAGCTTAGGTTCCAAAGGGGGGATGTCTCCTGCAGCTGTGAGCTGCAATGGGCATCCATTTAGCAGCATGGTGGTGCTCTTCAGATTTCCATCTTTGAGAGTTAAATGATACTCCTCTCTTGGTACACTAGAATTTGTTTTCACAGACATGGTCATGGGTGCATATAAATTCAAGTCAGCAGCAACAGAGATGTCAACTGAAGTCGAATTGGACAGATTTATCAGCAGTAGTGTAATCCCATTGGACCCAGTCTGACCAAAACAGATTGTTAAAATACATTAGTCAGAACTTAGAACAAACATCATATTACACAACTAAAATAGATTTTGGCAGTTCAGATGAATAACAATGACCAAAAGATGATCTGAGGGCTTTATGGCCAGTCTCAATTAAGCCCTTTTACAAATAGACTGTTTTGTATGTTTGATTCAATTTTTTTTTAAAGGCCAACTTATCATTTATAAAAAGTTGCGTTGGCAAAGTTGTCATAGAGTAAAAGTAGTATAGTCTTATAGTGAAAGTTATTGAAGCAAAAATATATCAGATAAAAAAGGCAAAAGAATCAAAAGAATATTTGATTGCTTCGGGAATTCACGTATGTTTCAAAAAGTTATCATTTTGTTACTTTTTGAAAAAGAGGTAGAAGATCTTAAAGCTGATTTAATAAAATATTTCTCAGACTTTCGCAAACACTCTAAAGCATTCAAACTTAGTTTTTAAATCAAATAGATCAAAAAAGTAAACATGTCCAATGGCAGCTAAATACCTTGTTCCCAGGAGAACAGTGAGAGTATGCACGCAGGGATGGAGGGCCACTGTGAGTGGTAGTAAGAACGTTTTTTCCCATCAATCGGTGGAAAAGAAGAGCGCTGATTAAGTAAATACAACAGAGTGGTCAACATCTGTGTAAGGTAGTAGAATAAAGAGTGTAAATTGCAGTTGACAATATGTTGTGTTTTAGACTCCAATGTCATTAGATCACCTGTAATAATCTGGGTTGGGAACCATTGTCGTTGTATTGAGAAGACCATAGTTTCCTCCAATCAATGTCTGTCGGCAATAAACCTTGTGGTTGTGTGTTGATGACATGCCAAGCTGATCTAGGTACCTGAAAAGACAAAAACATCAAAAAGTCAAATCAATCCAACATTTTAGACAGAATAATATGAAAATAGAATACAATTCATTTTCAAAAGAAGAAATTTAAAAATTATGCAACCACCACAATAAAATTCATGTATGCATGCATGTACAGTGCACTAGATGACTCATTGAGGTGAAGTTTCACCCCATCAAATAATCCTAGGTATGCAAGTTGGAGAATTGAAATTTTGACGTAACCATTTAACTTCTTTGCATGACCTATCCTGCACCACCAAACAAAAACAAAAACAAAAAAAAACCAACCAAGGAATTATTGAGAAGGCAGAGAAACCCAACCCTTAGCAGTGGGCCCCCCTACACATCCATCCCCCACATGAAATTGTGACTGGCTTAGCATTCAGGTGATCTTTACCCCAAGATAAATTGTGAAGACAATGGGTGCATGTGAATATCACTCCAGTGGATTGAATCTAATTGAAATTTGTCCTAATTTCGAAACAAAAGGGGTTGAAGGGCAGTTTTTTATGCTGACACTCATCCTGTCTCATTTGTATCATGAATTACCCATGTGAAGGTACCCTAGCTGGAAGCCGTTTACAAATGACCAAAGATTCCTGAAACTACATCAAAATATTTGTGAAGTTTTTTACTTCAAATGGTATTAGTTATCAGCCAAATCAGACATTTAAGGGGGCTCAAATCAAACTTTGGATTGAGCTATACTGCCAAGAGAACTGTTGAAATACAGAACATAAACTGAAAACTTTCCTTCACAGCTTGAAGAGAACACAATGAGATGATAGAAGAACATAAGCATAACAGTTGATGAACATGAAGAGGAAGTTAGTCATCACCAGAAGCTATTGACGAAGCCGTGTGATACTTCTCTGCCACCGCTGTTGTATGCACTGCCAGACTCCGACACCCAAGTGGATGACCATGGACCAAAGCTGCGAATGGCACGTTCAATGTCTTCGTATATCTGAGCAGTATTACGTAGAAGGTGTGGGTCTTGCATCTTATATAACAGCTCAGGATTGAGGCCTATAAAAAAATTCCCGAATACTGATTCTTAGTTCATCATAAGGTGAATCAGTGAATGCACCCATGAAGAAATTGTAAGCAAAATACTATTGTGATAAACTGCAAGGGCTACTAAATGAATTGGCGTACGCAGCCAAATGCTTATATATGAATTAAAAGCAAGAATTGCATACACTTGAACTCGCTGACCTGCACCGAGGTTGTAGACATGATGGGTTACAGCATCAACAACATTGGGCCCTGTAGTTTCAAGGAATTCAGCAAACCATTTCTGATCAAAGAATCCTCCAGGTCCTAATATCTTTGCTTTCATTGAAGTATTCTTATATAATTCAGTGAGAATTTCTTTAAGAAGTATCATGTCTCTGGCATACTGGTTGGCTTCAACGCGTGCACCAACACCATTTCCACTCAGTTCATTCCCTGATACAAAGTTGAAAACGTTGTCAAGTTAGAAAATTATGTAGCAAAAAAGGGCTGAGTACTTGGATTTAAGCATCCAGGCTGTGGTTTTAATTACCGAATTCCCATGAGTCAATCTTATATCCTTTAGAAATTGTGTATTGAATGAATTGATCGGCGTTGGTGGGTCTCCAGGCTCCTGTCCATAGAGTATTCATCGAATTTGCAGGCTCTTGTTTCCCATAGAGTGCATTCAATCCAAAAGTTCCCACAGCTCTGTATCCATTAAATGAAAACCTTAGAATTGCTTTTCAAGCTACAAATCCACAGCATAGCTCATACCCTTGCTGAGTCGACTCGGCAAGTCGTTCAAGCACTCAAATAGGAAAGGTAACTAGTTGAACCAGATGGATAAATCTTTGTGCTTTAACTCAGGCTGAGTTGAGCTTTGAGCTTTGGGCTATCACAATTCAGATACAGATATGTGACAATAGCAAAAAGTAACTATAAAGATTTCAAAGTCTATACATGTACAAAACTGGTGGTGCCTTATCTTAGTTCTTCAAAAGGTTTGTTGGTTTCAGTTTAATGAGACATAAGGTAGATGGACCATTCTTCATAATTACAAATTTTGAAGAGATAATTTTTTAATGTTACAATATCAAAGATTGTTAGGTTGGTTTATTTTTAATGCATATTCATTAGTAAATAAAAGTACAACTAATTGGTAGAGTTACTGTTTCTTTGAAGGAAATCATGGGTTCAAACCATTGAATTCTCATGTTGAGGGAAATTAGAATTTGTCATGAGAATGATTTTCTCTATGCTAGTAGAAGTTATTCAAATCATGATAAGATAGATGGCTTATTATGATAAGTTTCTACAATGTTGTCAAGAAACAAGCATAAAAAAATACAATATAATTTTTTTTTTATAACCATAATGGTTGAATGGCAATATATGTATATGCCTAATGGACCATTATGAATTTAAAGTTAATATCTTCCTAAGTATTTTATGGTACTCCAAAATGAAGAATCTTAGTTAGGATGCGGAGACACTTACCCTGCCTTGAGTAGAAATTCATTGATCTTGTCCCATCTTTCTGTGGTAAGACAACCATTGCTAAATCCAAACAGCCCTTTTGAACATAGTCCGAAGTTATCACATTTTTCAGTCGAATTTCTAATGTTATATAACACTTGATTTTGCAATGACCCCCCAAAACGAAGTCTCAATGGATTGAAGGCTGTAATTTAAATTGAAATTGACATGTTAGAACCTACCAAACCTCAGTAACATACATTATCCCAATGGCTAGAAAATCAAATGAAGAAAAAAAAAATCTAAGGTGTCCAACAATTGAAAATTACAAAAATAAAAAAATAAAAAAAACTAAAACAAGAGAATAAAGATCTTAAATTAAGGACTCTTTCGGAAAATCCCTAATGAACTTTTTCAAGGAGATGAGCTTTTTTTTATCAAAGCCTAGGGATACTACCAATTCCTAAAAAAATAACTAAATAAGTTTGGGTTTATTCTCTGTGCCTGGTCAAAGTACCTAAACATGGCAAAACCAACTCAATCAAGCTGACGAAAACCCTCACTTCAATTGACATCATTTGACAGATTCATAATTAGAATGGGAGCTTGGTTGAACCACTCAAATACATCCAAATTCCAAATCCTGTTAATAGCATTTATAATTTGCATAATGGAACACCAAATTTTAATCTGCTTACCCTTGACAGCATTGAGAAGAATTGGGTTATCTAAATCCTGCAAAAAAAGTTGTAAGAAAAAAGATTTGATCACATCATGAATGATTAGTTAACATGCATGCAAGCATATTAATGTAGATTTGGTATATCCACTAGTGAAAAACATTCAAACACATACCAGATTTAAAATGGAGCTGTTACCCCATGGGCACATTTTGCAGTCGCATTTTGTAGGAGGCCACCAATCAAGAGTAGCACATACAAATGGATCGTCAGTTTCAGCTGAAGTTGTAACCACTCTCACTGTTACTGTCACTTTCTCACCCAGACATGACAAACAAAGACTGCATAGGAGAAGGGAGAGAAGACAAATCCTCAGACCCATCTCCTAGCAAAAAACAAAAAACAAGAAGCAAGACCCACACCTTAAAATCCACAATAGAATCCTATCATTATATATAGATTTTAGACCAACCAATTTTGGCCTCCAAGTTGCTAGTTTTTGTTAAGAAACTAGAGAAGAGGAATAAACCTCTCTCAACAGAATGAAACTGAATTTCTTTAATTAGAGAGCTAGCTAGACTTGATGGGAGATTTTATCAAAACAAATTAGGCAAGTTCATGAAATCCAGAAGCTATTTAGAGATTTACAAAATTTTGGCCTTTGGGATATCACCATGAAATTCTTGATGCAATAATCAAAAGCTGAAAGTAATACAATAAATCTAAAAATATTTAAAAAAAAAATCACTTATAAAAAGGACCCATTAGCATATTTGCATTGGGCAACAAAGTTCAACCATTAGGTAAAGATTAGGTCTACCACCTGATTTACTATTATGGGGTCCACCTTTGCTCGATCAGATCGCCGGATTTGGAGTAAAAAAAAAAAAAGGAAAGGGCCAACATGGAGCATTTTACACATAAATGACTGACATGGCCTTCCCAATCAAACAATGATCAATTATTCCATGCCAGCCTCACAAGACATGATTGGACTCAGTTCGACTCCACCGGTGCAATGACCCAACCCAGGTAATCAGGACCCACAAAATTTTGACTAGAGTGGTGTACCATGACATAAACCTGGATCAGTCTACCAGGTCAAGGTGCATCGGTAAGCTCCAAGCGGGGCCCACAGGAAGTAAAAAAATGCACCAATGAATGGGATCGATATTAGGGGTGTAAATCGAGCAGGTCGAGCAGGGCATTGACCTAGACCAAGCCCAAGCCTACCTAGAATTGGTTGCAGGTAAGCCTGAGCCTGGGACAGGCCAGCTGGGTCAGAATACCACAGGAAGCGATAGGCATAAACGTTGCTACATGGCAGGCTGCTGAAGCCAAAATCCGAACCTGATTGGGTGAAAATCAATAGAATCATATCTGGATTTAAGCCTGAGTAGAGGCGGATCACCCATTTAACCCGGCCCATTTCAATCCCATCCCTCGTACACCAGATTATATATAGAACAGGGCCTACATTATCACTTGAACTTATGATGCAAGCCATAAAACTAGAGGCCTTAGGGCCAATTCACAATTGACATAAAAATAGATAATACTCATGAACTACAGAATAGTACATAAAACTAGTGGCCTTAAGGGACAGTCATGGTTTGCTTAGTTTTTTTTACTAGCCAGCTTGGGGACTGGAGGCCCAGCCCTCTGATGAGACAAGTAGATCTCGGGTGAGATAAGGGAGCCCTCGAGTGAATAAAATAGTCCTTGAGTGAAATAGGACAGCCTTGGGTGAGGGGAGGTTACTACCAAGGGTAGCAAGAATTGCCTCATCTTACCACTAGGGATGCTTAGTTTGTTAGCAACCCCATAACTAGCCCAGGTACCCAGGGTTCGATCCATGGGCGTATTGTCCTTTCTCACTTGTTTGGGCTCCATTCCCACATGTGTGGGCTTTCCTTCCTGTGCCCACGGGCTTTCTCCCAGCATATACGGGTGCTACCATGGGTCCCAGCACCCTTGGCTTGCGGAGAAAAAAGGGTGGGCTCAACGTTAACATCTTGGAGGGCTGGATATATGATCCTAATGGTGGATCAGGGACTTGGACTGACTTCAGCCAGACACAGCTCAGGTAATTTGGTACTCCTAGTTTGCTTACAGCATTAAGAGTCCAACATATAGTTTATGAGCAGGTTATTAAACCATTAAAGGTCGGCCGAAATTGAATATGGGAAAGCTCGAGCATGACCCAAGCCCAAGACCAGGTAATATTGTAATATTATAAGCTCAACCCCCGGCCGAAGCCCAAATGGCATTTTAAGCTCACATAAGAACTTCTGATAGGAATAGTCTCCCTGTTCTAGGGGTGCACAGTGGGCGGCTTGGGCGGTTATTGGGCGGTTTAGGCGGTTTTGTTTTATGGCGGTTTGTAAAAAATAGAAACTGTAACTGCCCAAAGTATAGGCGGTTTGGGCGGTTTTTTTAGCGGGCGACTTGGGTGGCATGTTGGGCGGTTTGGTATTTATACTTCTCTCTTTTTAATTTTTTTAATTTTTTTATTTTTAATGGAATGTAACTAAAGTTTCAAAGTACTTAACATAAAGAATAAAAATTAAACATGATTTTTAATAAAAGTCAATAATCAGTAATAAACAAAATTTTCAACTAAGTATATTAATGTAAAATTAAAGTCAAAGGCATCACCAAAATTAAAAAATACAATCACTTATATAATCTAACGTCCAAAAGTCAAAAATCTAATTGTGAATATGAAGCGTTTTTTTAGCAATCATATATTTTTTGAAAGACACGTGAAGTCTTTGAAGAATAGATGAAGAGTTTTTTTTTTTTTAATAATGAGCGGGCGGGGCGGTTTGAAACCGCCTACTCAAATGTGAAACCGTAACCGCCCGCTCATTAGTACGGATTGAAACCGCCCCGCCCGCCTAAAGCCGGTTTTGATGTATATCCACTTGTAGCGGGGCGGGGCGGGGCGGAACGGACGGATTGGCGGGTTACAGTTATTTTTGTGCAGCCCTACCCTGTTCCCATGCAAGGAATGGTACACCTTGGGGAGCCAATGTGGAAGCATACAATTATTAGTAAGGTCATTCTTATGGCATACCTCCATGCAAAAAATAGGAAATCTTCTATCATAGAGATCCTCTTTTAACGGCATCAAAATTGTCCAAATCCTTACTATCAAATAAGATCAAATTTTGGCAAAAAAATCTATGTTCAATTGAAGGGCCTGTTTTTATATATAAAAGAGTCAAATTTGAGCCAGTGCTAATAGTGCTAATTCATATGGCAAAGAGGGTAGGCTAGGTGTAGTAAAGTTTATTCACCCTACCCATCTCCCATGGTTTAGACACTAATCAGGACTGTCATCATTGCCTCCTTACCGTTTGATTGAAATAATAATTTGAGTGGCCCAATCTCAATCATCTCAGCTCTTCTTAAGCTAAGGAGTGACATTGACATCCAACAATCACTCACTATATCGGAATATATGCATATATAGAGAGTCATTTCATAAGATCGACCATAATTCACTAAAAGGTCACCGGTTGATTTACCGCTCAACAAGTTGCCGAGGTCAGCTAACGAGATGATGAAAGTCATCTCATGCCATCCAACGGCCGTGAATGCACTAATCATATTTTTATTTAGTAAAATCAAGCTCCATAATGGATCCAAACCGTCAATTTAATTCTCCCTCCCTATATCCGGGCTTTGATCAGACCGAAAATTCATAGTTATAGTGAAGGAAAAGTCCAGATCACAAAATGAGGGCAGAACACAAACTTATTAATGAATCAGTATTAATTAATGCTTTGATCACATTTTTTTTTCCTTGAATCAATGGTTGATATCATTTTTTGTTTGGAGAAGAGCTAAAGATTACTATAAGGCCACAATTAAAAAAATGTTTGAATCCATTAAAAATGGACCCCACATGTTTTTTTTTTTTTTTTTGTTTTTTTTAAACGGTAACAGAAACTTTCATTAAAAGAGAAAGAAAATACAAAAGGAGAATAAAGGGAGCTACAAAAGAATTGTACCCCGTCCAACATAGTTTACATAATCACACCCTCTCAACCTCTTGTTTAGCCAAAGCATTGGCAAAAGAGTTGGCCGATCGTAGTTCATGACGACCTCACATGTATTGAGTTGGCCGATCGTAGTTCATGACGACCTCACATGTATTTTATATATATATATATATATTGGGCAAGGCTCTCCTAAGCTCAAGCTTAGAATAAAATTTCGTAAGCTAACCCTTATGGGGCCCACCCTTGGTCTTTCCAAATGGACCAAACACACAACTCCCTTGAATTGCACATGTTCGCCAACTTTCGGTCAAATCCGAATTTACTGGACCGTTGGATCAATTGTGTATTGATCCAAATGGACTATTGACCATTAAACTTTTGGTGCCTAAATGGAGATGATAGAAATCACAGTTGGGGCTGATTTTTTGCAGAGAGGAGGGTCCTAAGGAGTCCTTAAAATCCCCCCCATCCTCATATATATATATATATATATATATATATATATATGATTTGACCTTTCATGACCATAGCATGTGGGAAACCTTATGTACTATTATTCCCTTATACATACATACATAAGAATTTTTGTATGTATGTATGTGTATATATGCAATTATTCACTTACCATGACTCCTTTGGATCTTGGAGGCCACTCAGGCTTGAATTCCACTCAGGCTTCAAAATCTAACACCAATGCCTAGCTCATGCCCAAACAAGCCCAGCCCAAGTTGCACCCATAAAAATAACTTCTAGATAATACAACATTGGGTATTTAATTGAATCAGCTTGGCTGAATCAACCCCACATAGAATGCTAGTAATCATAAGAGTATTGCCTATAACCATCCAAACTATGGTTATCCAGAAACTCGTTTCAGATTGAAAATAACACGATTTCTCACTACTCCATGAAATCCATAAATACTCGGAAAATTTCAAAAAATGAGGTGTCTAACAGATTCAAAGGGCCTGTTTGTTTGCATAGAATAAATACATACGAGTTTACAGTCAAACGGTGATGGCTATGTACACAATTCCTGTGTTCCCTTCATTCAACTTCCATTAAAGGGGAGGTTATTTGATCATCTTTGGACGTTCACCTTTGAATTTGGATTGATCGCTGAAGGATTACTAAAGAGTGAAGTGTGAATAATATGCAGAGGGTTGCAAGATATAAGGTAGCAGTATAGATGAGACCTTGACTTTCCTGGAATTTGAATTACAAAGGTGATAGCTGTATATTCATTTTCCATCTTCCTTTGATTCACTTTCCCTTAAAAGGGAGGTTATTTGAATGACATTTTTGAATATTCAGCTTTTAACCATTTATGGCATGAATTCATATGCATCCTATGCAAACAAACAGGCTTAAAGAAATACGAAGTTGTAGAATTCCTAGGAGCACAATTACATGAAACAAACATCCCCAAAATCTTGCTTTGTTTCCCACATCTGTTCATCATTCGGGTCACCGTTGTTCAAAATAATCAATGACCGAAAGAAAACCTCAAACCATTTTTTAACTCAACAAACTCATTAATTGACTCAGAGACCAAGGCTAGTGAGTTTTTTTTTTTTTTTTTTTTTTTTTGTTTTTGTTTTTGTTATCATGATCTCCTGCAGTCCAATTTTCTCTTACATAATCTTCTGTTAAGATTGTTTTTCTGGGTCAGTAAATTTTAGTTACAAAGGTCGCACTGGACCTTTTTTTTTTTAATGATGGCATCTGAAAAAGAATATGTGGGGCAACTGAGATAATGAAAAAAAAAAAAAAAAAACAAAGGAACCCACAACAAAATTGAATGGCACAAACATAATTAAACAAAAGAACTTGTGGGGAAGAAAATGAATGCAAAGTCTCATCAACTTGAAGAATCGATAAATAGCAAATGTACAGAATAACAACATTCATAGGAACACGTAATTGTATAGAAATTTGTGGGCTCTCACCGCTTCAAATCAACTACCTACCAATGGGGTCTTCAACCAGGGACAACTCCATGGAGACAACATCAATATTTCTATTCCAGCTCGAGCTTCGCTATCTAGAATAAATACCAAAAGTAGAGTTGTTCTTCTAACTCAGAGAGCTAGAGACACAATATGGAAAATCACAAGTAAAACCCACCAGTCAACCACGCTGCTATCATTGAAAGGAGAGCTAACTACAAGATCACACAAAGGCACTTGTTCTCTGTTGGCTGTTTCGATGCTTTCTTTTCTGTTATGTGATAAAATATTATGGATGAATTAGAAATATACACCCAAAAGAACATATCCCAAATATGCAAAGATGTTGAGAATGTATCTTTCAAATCATGTTATAGAGGCATACCAGTTCCTTTTTCTGAAGGGGGCCGAACAACAACATGCATTGTTGTAACTTCTGCTGCATCACAGATAGGGCTCTGGCATTCTCCCAATGTTCTGTTGTTCTCCAATACCTTTCCAGCATATATTAATTTGACATCGTTCACTGTCCTTGGGCCATTCTCCTTCTCTGGTCAAATGACAGTTCATTGATATATTCCCAGAAAAATGCAAAAAATAATAATAATAAAAATGTTAAATATACAGGCCAAGGTATGCAACGAGTAAAACAGACGAGTTAAACGATGGTCATGGCAAGTACGAAGCTACATAATGACCCCAATATTTAAGTAGTTGATCAGTCAAACAGATGAAAACCAGTCATAGGCCATTCTTATCTCCAATCATTGTCGCACAAATAAAATGTGTGCCTATTTATCTATATTTCTTGATCTTATGCTTAATGAATAAATCATAAAGTTCGGTTCATGAAGGCTATGGGTAGTTCCTTGTGCATGTTGACTACATGTACAGACGTGGTATATGTGCCAAATCTAAGCCTTACGAGTCCGACAATATAACTAACAGGTGAGGAGACAGCTTACACCAGCATTTTCTTTATATGCACCATTTTTAACAGCCACCTTCCAATCCCACAAATGCACTGTATTTAGACCATTTCTTTAGCCAATTTAATGAACCGAGTTTAGACCCATTAGCTTGTATGAGAATCATTCAAAAGCTTTGGCAAATGAAGTCAAGGAGGTAATGACATCATTCCCTTACCACATGAAGGAGCTTTTGTTCATGGTCAACAAATGCTAGGTGACACGTTGGTGGCTGAACACACCCACCCCCAAAACCCAAAAAAAAAGAGAGAGATAGAAAAGAAAAAAGAAACAGCAACTCATAGGAGTTAGTCAGTTAAATTGATATAGAAAAGGCATATAATGTATTGTTTGGACATTTCTGCACAGCATGATACAGGAACGGGATTCAGCCCAAAGTGGAGTCAGTGGATGGGTAAATGTACTTCCACATTGCAATTCTGTGTTTGAGCAATGGTTCCCTAGAAGGGCATTTTGAAAGCACAAAAGGTCAAAGGCAAGGAGATCCCTTATCTCCATTCCTAGCCACGATTGTTGCAGAGGGACTCAGAAGATTGCTAACAAAGGTGACAGATGCAAAGCCTTTTAAATGCTGTAATCTCTCCAAATGAAAGTAACTTTGCTCAACACAATGCTGGTCAACTTAAGTATCTTCTTGCCATCTTAAGGTGCTTTGAGGCGGTTTCAGAACTAAAAAGTAAATCTTCTCAAGAGCTTTATAATAGGGGTGGCAGTACCAGAGGAGAATCCTTTCTGATTGGCTGATATCATTGGAGGTCATTCAGTATGGTCCCATTCAATTATCTTTGTCTACCTCTCAGGGCTACATTTAGACACGCTTCTTTCCGGAATCCTATAATTGAAATGTTTAATTAAAAAAACTGGACACTTGGAGGAAAAAATTATTTTTCTTTCGAAAGTAGTGATCACTCTTTTCAAGCGGCTCTTCAAAATTTTCAAGTCTATCATCTATCCCTTCACCAAATTCCAGAAACAGTGGCTAAAAACTCAAAAAGATCCAAAGGAAATCTATTGCGGGTGGAGGGGTGATAAGAAAGATTTTCACCTATTAATTAGAAGAAGATCAAGAATAGAAGAAGCGTAAGGAAAATGGGGGTTTAGGCACAGAAATTATCATGGAAAACTGGATTGCAGGTGTAGAATTGGAGTGGACAGGGATACACTATAGAGAAAGGTAATTGCTTCAAAGAATGGGGAGAGGATAGAGAGTGAGAGATAGAAACGTAGAGAAGTAGAAGACTAAGAGTAGATTAAAACTGGGGATGGATATTTCAAGGTAAGGGAGGTCAGTAGTAAGCTAAGAGAATGAGCTGAAAACTCTGCATTCTTATTGGGGCATGAAAGCCACATTTGTTTTTGGAAAGATGTGTGGATAGGAGATGTCTAACTACAAGATTCCAAAGACTTTATATGAACTGCAAAGGAGCTTTAATCAAAGAGTGCATAAAGGAAATAGGGGGGAACAAGTACAGACATGAAGTTATAGGTGAGAGAGCCACAGGTGTTCAAAGTTCAAACTGCAAAAGCTTGAGGTGCTTACACAAATTTTCAACAGGATGGTATTCCCATTTGAAGGGGAAGATACCTATATTTGGATGCTAGATTCCAGTGAAGACATTTCAAGGAAGAGCCTACTTCATCTTCTTACATAAAATTGTACTCTTCATTTCCTTGTAAAATGATTTGGAGTTCGTTGTCAACACCCCATGTCACATTTGGAGATTTTATGGTTCATATTGAAGGGAAGGAGTAGACTAATAAAAGAAAATGCTGCTTTACTTGTTGATAGGCTTAAATGTATTTTTAAGAGTCCAAAGAAAAGATATTTGCAGGAGCCACTTTATTGGACTTAGAAAAAGAGCGGAATGTGTGTTTAAAGGGTAGCTGCAATTAAAAGGAAGGAAGAACATGAGACTTCAACCTAAACCAGGTCAATGGAAGAAGTTGAAGCTGCGCTTGGTATTTGGTAAGCCCGGTCCATAAGCAACATAGGTGGAAGTACTAAAGATAAGAAGGTATGATCCTGCTTGCATTC
Organism: Umbellularia californica; assembly: GCA_028538565.1. NCBI lineage: Eukaryota > Viridiplantae > Streptophyta > Magnoliopsida > Laurales > Lauraceae > Umbellularia > Umbellularia californica. The sequence continues at coordinate 21,116,534 of JAPQWN010000003.1, forward strand.
TCAGGCCCAGCTGATGTTGGAGACTCAAGTAGAGTAAAAATCTTGGAAATCAAAATTTGAAGATGTTGCATGATTATTCTTGCACTCTACATTGTTCATTATCAAGCTGACTATAAAGCATAAAAACTATAAGATCGATTCCACCATCTTGGATGATGGCTGATAATATGAAGGAAATAAGGATGTAACAATCTATTAACAGCGTCTCCACTGCATATATTCCACGAAAAACGAATGTAGAGCAAGATGCACTTGCAAAAGCAGGGTCTTCATAAATAAAAGGTGTCATTAAATTAAAAGGGAACTACTAATTTCAGAACAAAGGGTGTCATTAAATATTTAAATGGACTTGAAAAGAAAGCTACGTAACTAGATAGCAGCGAAATCATAACAGAACACTACAAACCTCTCAAAAGTAAACACCACCTAAAAGAGATGGTTTCTCAAGTAGATGGATGCCAAATATAATAATAACATCATTGTTTAGGGTCTTCCAACATCTTTACCAAGATTTCTAACCAAACCACTGCCTTACAGGCAGAGCAACCTACCAATACTCATTAAAAGAATCGCTTTTTTTTTTCCAACCAAGTCTGTATCCGGTACAAATATGCTTAGTTTAAGCAGGGATGAAGTTGAGCAATTGAAAAGCTCCTAAAGATATGCACCCCCAAAAAAAAAAAAAAACAAAAATTATCGTTTTCACTCATCAATCAAGTGGGCCACAAGTGCATTTAGAATGTGAACCATTGTTTTTACTTTTCTCCATGACCATTTTTTTTTTTTTTTGCATATACGTGTGGTCCTGACATTTTTAAGCAATAGATGCCAACTAACATCTCATCCATCTAAAAAACACCTACTTTGAGAAAATAATTACTACAACTAAAAAAATGATAACAAACAAAAAAGAACCAGGAAAACCTATCTATCATGATTTTCATCAAAATCCACATCCACAACAGAGATACAAGTCCTGTGAACACATAGCATAACCAATTCACAACAAGGCAGACAAAACATCAACCCTGATTTTTCCAACAGCACCAACATACTATCCAAATAACAGAAAAACTAATGAATATTGAAGCAGAGGAAAAACAAGGGGAAAATAAAAGGAGAAGAAAACAAGATCAAAAGAACACCTTTAGGCCACTGAGCAAGGATACTTTCCTTAACAGTGGCAACACTAGTGGCAGCAGGAAACCTTCTGGGACCGATATCGGATCCGTCGTGCAATCTAAACTTGATCTCCAACTGCTCAGACATCTCTTAGGCCACAAATCCTCCTCAACCACCACAAATCTCCACTTGGGTCTTCTCCAAATGAAAAGATCAGAAAGATCTTAAAACAGAAACAACCAAAACTCTTGATATGTCTTCAAGACACACAAATCCTCAATTGGGGTACTCTGCTTAGCCAAAAGTAACAGCCCAAATCCATAAGTTGGTACAAAAATCCACGAAAATCCCCACTTGGGCTCCGCAAAAACTAAAAGCCAAGATCAAAACCTACCCGAAAAGGACCACCCAAATCCTCAAAACCGCCCAAAATCCTTCATGGGTTTTTCTCCTTGCATATTGAATTGATCTGGTTTCCTTCCATTTCCTCCAAAATCCTTCAAGGGTTCTCTTCCAATCCCCTGGAACTGATCTGGGTTCCTTGTTTATTTCGATCTAAAAGCAGAAATCAAAGCAGATGGAACCAATGAGCTGCCTGCTTCAAGACAGAGCACATGAATAAAATCTCCCCATTAGCCGAGGCGATTTCGGAGTTTTCAAAGTCATCGTAATCTGTGGTCAATGAATCCGCCCTCACCATCTCGTTCCAAACTCTTAAGACCCTGGAAGCGGACGATTCCCACTTGTTTTCTTTTCGAAACCCAAAAAAAAAAAATTATATTGCCTTTGACAGCTGCTTGCTAACTTCCACAAACAGTGTAATCTTCGCCCACTTGAAATTTTTCTTGAAAAGAAATGGAAATAAACAAATGGAGATTCTCATAAAAATATTATAAAAGAAGTTGGAATGTCCTTGGAAACTTTGCATGTTCTTGGAAGAATCGATCAAATCTTTTAAAAATGGTAATAGTGAATGTCAAGTTATACTACTTAGAGAATGTGGAATTTTCAATCTTTTGATATGATAACTTTGGTAAGGAATCAAATCTTCCATATAGTCCATAACTATTGGATATTTGAAGTGATTATCTTTCCTAATCTGAATTATGTAATCACAATCACTACTAGTTTCATGGTTTTTTTTTTTTTTTTATTTACTTTTAAAAGTATGGATCTAGGCACACCTTAGAAAGATTTTCACCTATAAAATAAAATATATAAAATCACATACAAAGCAGCTTATGGGGTCCATTTAGTCCAATCTATGATCAATCTGTACTCAATAAAGTTTGGCACTCTTTCAACTTATACTCTCTGTTGGATTGGATCAGAAAAATTAAACATTATAAGTTCATTAAGTGTGATTATTAAATAAAGGGCTAAGATAACTCATTAAAGCCGGTTTTAGTCCAATCCTGATTTATAATGAGGAGACAATTTTGTCTGTTATAGAATAATTAACATGCATGTAAGTGAGAGCCGTAAGTTAATCCAACTATAAATGCAGATAGCTCCCAGCAAGCAATGCCCACCAATTTAAATGGGCTTTGACCACTAGAAATACAAAATTTTGTGGTCCCGCAGGCCTCCATCAGTTTACACTTATCCTCTAATGTGACACAAGGTGGCTTCACGTTACAGCACTTGCCAATGTTAAAAAATAATGATGATACCTGGCTTTGATGGATCCGCTTGACACGAGAAATACAAGATAAGGGTGTACATTGACCTATTTAAAAAAAATTGAGCATCATCTGATATTCTCAATAATGAAGTAGGAACTTCTAAATTTAGAGGCAAAATATAAATAATCAATGACTAACAATCATTGTAAATGAGACCCATTTTTTCTAAGATGACTAATTTACAGTTATCTCTTATCCACTGTTGAGTAGGTCTACCAGTATACATGTTTAAAGATATGCCATGAGCATTTTTGTAAAAGAAAGGCAAAAAGAAAAGTCTTTACGCGGAAAGAATCTTCCAAGCATGGCGGGACCCACCATGTTATCCTTAGGAGTGGGTTACCTTTGGGCTGTATCCAGTTCTGTGTAAAGCATAGTGTGAAGGTCATCTTATTCTCTTGTCATTACCAATGATTGAGAGCTGTACATTACCATCTGGACAAGGAATAGTGAAAATTGACAAGATGTCCCTCTTATCAGGGCCATCAATTCATGCAAGTTGGTGGTGTCTTTGGATTTGTGAAAATACAGGTCTATTAGGTAAAATCACCCGGCCAGATTGGAAACCTCTTTCTTTATTCAGCCGTGCTTATATAACAGTTTGTCTCCTGTCTTTTTATGAGAAAAAATTAAAATATTCAAAAAAAAAAGGGTTAAACAAGAAAAATAATTCTCCTAATAAAATGACAAGATATAATATAAAAGTTGGTGAGAGGACTTTTAATAAAAGTTTCAGACTTAACTCATAAAAAATGGCATTGGTCATGGCCAAAATTAGGAATGATAATTCTCTACCTCACCTAGTAAATTCAAAGTCCAGGATGCCCTTTTGGGTTAGATTTGGGTTGGCATTTATAACCCAATTGACAAATGGTTTGTATTTTGGTTGAGTCTCTGCTTGTTATCTAACCCCACCAAAAGGGCATTTTTAACCATTCAATAAAAGAGTGAGTCCAAGAATCTAAACGTATCCAAGGATTTTAGAACCATTGTATTCACCTCATTTTTGTTGCCCACAGGGTCTCTTTAAAATAGGCAAAATGATTTTCTCCGCTGAAGTCAACCCTCTTTAAAGAATCCTGCCTGGGTGGGGGGGTTTGGAAGAAAATAGAATGCCAAAGCATTCTTTAGGCGTAGTTGAAACAGAAATTTTCATTATGGATTCCATGAAATTCTCTAATAACCATGGTTTTAAGGAATCCACCTTCCAGGTAAAAACCCTGTAAACCTCCTCTCCCGTCCAAGAACACCAAGATTCCATGCATCCAAATGATCCTAATTCAAGGGTGCAGTATCGTTCACTCTCCAACAAATAAAAATACCAAACAGGATAATACTTCATACGTTCGTTCTATCAAAATGAACATATTTTGTCAATCCAAAGGCACACACCCCCTTTGAATTGTTTGGAACTCAGTCTCTGCTGTGATGTTACCTCTTTCATTGCTTTCAAGTCCAATTATATATGTAATTGCTCATGGCAAAGAACAGTGACTTCCTGAACCTTCCTCAAGACATACATGGAGCCATGAAAACCCAACAGACCCAAAACACTACAATGCATAAAAGGACGCAAGTTGTGATTCCTCCAGTGATATATGCAAGTCACCAAACAATTCCAGACCAAATATATAAAGGCAAGAACCACGTCAAACAAGGCAGAGAGAGAGATTGGATGTAAAAGAATTATCTGCACAATTTCAATATCTTAAAAATGGTAACAAGTACTCTAAAATTTATCCCCAAAAAAATTCAAAGGGATCTGCAATACAGCAATGTCCTCATCAACTAAAACCATTAAATGGATACAGGAACCCCCAAAAAAAAAAAAAAAAAAAAAGAATTATGTAAAGAAAGATTTATAGATAATGGGATTGGGCTGTTTCCTGCTCGAACATGGCAATCCTGATCATGGGATGCCATTACAATATAATTCAATATACACCCCCCCTCTTTGTGGCAAAAATGGGTAAGGAAGATACCTCTGATACCGAAAAGGCTGCCCTTCAGAATAGAAATAATGATTGCTATGTTACAGAAGCAAAAGACCATCCCAAGCAACCAATCAAGCAGTCTTATAGCGGGGAAATACCTGAGGGTCACCGATCCTCTCCCACTCCCATTGCAATTTCTCTTCTTCCTTTATGAATTCCATGGAAACTTACAACTGCAAAATTGTAAATCCATTTCACCCGCCCTGTCATGATCTCCTTCCTCCCAGTTGGAATACTCAAGGCTCCATGATATGACAACTCCTTATGAACTCATTGGAGTAGTTTACATACTTTGTCCAAAATGGCTGAAGATGCTTGAAGGCAATCTCCAACCATGGCTTAGACTGACCATTGTAGTGAATGACAGCAGCCTTCCTCACATTTTCTACATCAGTTTTGTTTTGGTAGCCTAAGCCGAGCATGTGCCAAGATGGGTCAATAGGATGAACATTGCCCCGAAAGGCAATCAGAGCTGGTGGTAATGTTCCAAGCTTCCACAAAGTTAAGTTCGAATTCAGATTCTGCACCCAAAATTAAATGTCTTAGTAATGATGTTTATATATCCATTAAATTGAATGTCAGTTGCCAAACAATAACTAACTAACAAAAGTCAGTGAAATTCTATATTTTATGGGTATTTTTTTTATAGGTTTTCTTGTTTTACTTTCGTAGTTTAGAACCCATATTTTACGAGTACCATTTGAATTTGGTGAAAGTCTATTTTCTGTATTTTTCTTATAGGTCTTTTTTTTAGGTTGGAATCCGATTCATATTTTGCAAGCACTGTTCAAATTTAGTGATCGTCTTCTTAAAGACACTATGTATTGACTGCAGTATTGTCTTTGAAGGCCTTAATCAATGGAACAGTTAATATGTTAATTATGATATTGGTTCAGCTAAAACCAATTGCTCTGTTGAAAGACACATTTGGTTTTAGGTTTTCTCTAAAACCCCAACATATGGAACATCAGTGCACAGTAAAACAAGCTCTTTCACTGTTCGCTTGAAGGCTTGGATAATTCACCTCATGCTTTTGGGTATGTTATACCAGGGGCAAGGCCCATAGGCCCATGGAAGAATAAAATATAGAAAGAAAACCACAAATAAAATGAATGCCGAAGCAAGCATACAATTTTGAATAAAGATAATAACATGTAGCATTAGGCAAAAAAAGTAAGGGGTCGAAATAAAAATATGAATACATAAACTATTGAGAGAATTAATATATTCAATAAAAAATACAGCAAAAATAAAGAGCCCAATTAAAAAGCCACACAATTTTCTTTGAGATTTAGAGGATGTTGAATCCCTTTCTCCCCTACTGAGTATAATAAAATAAAATAAAATAAAAAGTAATAAAAGTCCTTTGAACAGACAATAGTGGGGCTACCTATTAAAAATTTAAACCACTCGAAGGGAATATCTCCTCTTATATGGGCCCTAACCAAATCTGATTTTAATATGACATGGGCCCGCGATCAAATTGATCATTTTTGTAACACTTCATTAAGTCATCAATTTAGTAGTGGGCACATCTCCTATTAGAGTGAAATTTGATGAGGGCCCACACAGAAGGGGGGGTATTTATTATGAATGGGTTAGAATTTAATACGTGTCATTTTGAGGAAATAATGATACAAGGAATATCCCCCTCTTAGATGGGCCCTAACTAAATCTGATTTTCATACAACTTGGGCCCACTATTACACTGATCCTTTTTGTAACATTTCATTTAGTGTCAATTTAGCAATGGGCTCCCATCCTATGAGAGTGAGATTTTGGTGAGGGCCCACGCGCGCGTGTGTGTGTGTGTGGGGGGGGGGGGGGGGGGGCCTTTATTATGAATGGTTAGAATTTAATAGGTATCAATTTTTGAGGAAAGAATGATTTGGTCACCCCAATTAGGCTAGGAACCAGGTCTTCACATCTATATCACTGGAAAATTCTCCAATTACAACCACTCCCACGCCCTGCACCACAACACCCATAAGAAAAGGGGAAAGAAAGAAACTTTTTCATTAATTACAAAACAGTCTCTAAAATTCTAAGAAATTACAAAACAGTCCCAGAAAAAACCTCTCAGCAGATTGATCTAGTAGCCTTCTCCAGTAAATTTATAGATGGTTCTGATAGTAACTAATATTAGCAATATGGTTCCAAGATAAATTAGCTTGTTTATAAAAGATAATGGGTCTCACCTCAAGGGGAAAGGTAGAATGTGAAGCATGCACCTCATCAAGCGTACTGCATGTGTGGTATATAGATTTTTCTACATTCATATAAATTGCTAGACAATTTATTCTCTCTTTCGTAAACATCATCACTATTTGTGTAAAAAAAAAAATTTGGTTTCACTATTTGTGTTATTACCATTGTCATTGGGTTTTTTTCTTCTTTTTTTTTTTATGTTGAAGTGACTCATAGCCACAATAACATTGTGGTTGTGACAATGAGCAACTTCCCACTGTGCTACTGGCTGTAAAAAAAACTTCTTGTTGATATCACCATTACAATTGTTGCTAAAGCATTTGTGCCTCACAGGGTTTATTCTGATATTTCCACTATTTGGAAGTGGGCTGCCGATCAATAATAATTAGCAGAAGTTAGAAAAAGGACAATATTTACTACTGACTGATTCATTGGAGCAGTAATGACAATTGAGTAACAAACATATGATCATGTCAAAAAATATATATTTACTTCGATGCTTTAACAAAGACTTCTGATTAGTTAGGTGTCTGATGTTCAAACAAAGATTTAAGCTCTGCAAAAGTTAGATGGGATATGGCTAAAAATAATGATGACAATAATGAGTTGCAAACAAGTATACAGCCAAGTTGAACAAGTCCATGAACAATAAAGACAAAACTAAAAAAAAATCCTTAGAAAGGAAAAGAAAAAAGAAATTGCATACCACAAGTGAAGCTCAAAAATGTTATCAGCAAGTGAGAATTTAAAAAAATAACACAAACTGCCCGAGTATCAGGAAATTGTTAGGGTGTATTTTGAAGTACTGAGAAATTCATCAGCAGGAGACTTTCTCATTTAAATTTGTCAAATATGTTTCAGATCAGACCTGAAATGTATCAGACAAATACTGGAGCATGATAAATACTGGGTTTTCAGAAGGTTAATAATAAATGATGTTCCAGTTTTCTCCACCAACCCAGCCACTTGCTAGAAAAGATGGTTATCTGCCAAAATTAGCATTTTGTGAAATATTTGAACACCAAGAGACAACTAGGACTGTTGGGCAAGTTGTATGAATGTCAGGAGCAGAAGAGAAGGATATACTGGAGAACTATAAAGACAAGGAAACCTCAATTATGGAAGTGATATGAAATGTGTGGAACTATTAAAGGAATAATTAAAATGGCATTTATCTCAAGAATCTGGTCAGGTATGTCTCTATCATGAGAATAATAGTTGAAGCATGTAAAAAGCCTATGGTGAGCAATTAATGCGAGTTGTTTACTACCTCCTTCAGCCAGTGATGGTAAATGTCTCTGATACTTGTCTTCCTCCATGCACGCAAGTCAAAAATGTTCATCCCATATGCCCATGCGCACTCATCAGAGTTTAGACTCTTTGCTATGAGGGGATTGGAAAAATTGAAGTAGTTTTTGAAGCATTTAGACATTACCCACTCATCTTTGCCTCTGCAAGTTTCTACAGCTCCATTCACCTTGCCTTCAAGATCAATGTCCCACAGAGGTGACAGGTCATGCTGAATTACTACATCATCATCCAGAAAGACCACCTTGTTGAGGTTGGGGAAGAGCTGTTTCACAAACAACAAAAAGTAACCTATTAGAATGTCGCAGCAGGAATACCATTAAACATGAAACAGCAACTGCACTAATTGATGATGGAATTCTAGGCCATTTAAGAAATAAATATATAATAGTCAAAGACTCAAATGACTTGAACACCAACCTTTGAGAAGTCATATATTTAGCCAGAAATTCAGGTTTTCAAGGAAGAAAGGCAGAGAAGATGCTCTATAAATCAAGTTGAATATGTGGAAATCAGGATTTGGTTTTCTATTTTATTTACTTATCTTTTTATATTCAGAAGTTGCTTTAGTAGTTTTATCGTCGTCGCCGTTGTCATCAAAGCCTTCTCCAACTATGTTGGCCTCGGCTACATGAATTTTGTTTCTCCATTCCATTCTATCCTAGCCAAATCCTCATATAGGAGAAAATCCTGAGCCAACTATATATGCTTTAGTAGTTTAACCACATTAATACCCTACCATTTTCAGTTCAACCAAGCAAAACTGCTTCTTATGACTTCATCTTCTCTAATCCATTTGAGTTCTTCAATTTATAAGTTTCTAGTATTTTCACAGTTTCATCAAAAGTCAATCACAGGCCCAGATGAGTCAAACTCAGAACTCCAGGGATCATATTTGATTCAGTTTCAACGTTTTAAAATTGTGTTCCATGTTCTAAAGCTTCAAATAACATAGGTTTAGGTTTTGACATATAAAAGAGGGTTAAATAAATATGTATTGTCTCTTTACCTCTGGAAGGTATATGCGAAGATGATTGAGTATTGAAATGTATTTTGGACTCCTGGCCTGTAATTTCGAAGCCAAAAGCCTTGGGCTTTCACTAAGATTGGCCCCAGCTATATGGTTCCCATGATAGTAGGCTCTGACCATGTGATGCTTCTCGACAGCTTCAAGCACAGGTACATTTTCCCTTGTTAACCAATCAAACTGGTGAACACCTTTCACCTCAACAATGGCTGGAGAAAGGGGGTTCAGTGCAAACCAAGAATGCATAGCCGCATAAGTCTTCTTGTCTGTGATGACATGGAAGACAACTTTCTCGGGGTTTAAAGATGACCTTACAGTAGAGGTGACCACAACAGAAGCTGCAAGGATGTTATCACTGGCTATAACAAAATGGAAATAGGAGTTGTCTGACAGCAATGGTAGTAGCTCAGGAGGTGGCAACTGTTTACGTGCTAGAGCATTAGAAGAATATTCGTCAGTAAGGCGTAAAGAAAGACAGTGGATGCCTTTTGGAATAGAAGTTGCCACAAAATGCTTATACGTCAGCTCTGCCAGCTTGGATTCCCTCGCCTCCTTCTCAAGTTTCTCCATCTGCATGTGAAGTGAAGAACTAGTAAATTAGAAAATATCTTCTACTATGATAAGATTTCATGGATTCAATATACCAATAAAAAAAGAACATAATTACAAATTAGTGAATGAAGGCAAATAAAGTAAAAATTAATGACCACAGAAAGAAATCTTTCCAAATACAACTACTAATGACAAGCAACGATCTCCAGGAATCAACTTAACTATGCAAGAAACTTAAAATAGAATTTTTGCTTCCAATTATCAATAGATAGCAAGTCCGGTGTAATTCCTAACGCTTGTCTATAATTATTGCCATGTGTTGTACACTAAAATAATCCCATTCCTTTGTCACCTCAGTGACCACAAGGAATACCTATACCCCCTAAAGATTAATCATCCATGACAAGAAGAAAAACTTGGAAGATAGAAATGGAAAGTTATCAGAGAATTGTATCAAAAAGTATAATCAATGTTAAAAGAAAATAGATCCGCTGTCGTCCCCTGGAACACAGAATGTTCATGCCAACATTTTTTTTTTCTTTTTCTGGGGTTGCTTCCAGAAACAGAATACGTATATGGTTATCCAAATAATCTACCGTGGTCCACAATGGGCTCACCTCTGTTTGACGACTTTAAAATTCAAATCAATGCACTTTTTCCATTGATGTGAGTCATTGTCACTTGTCCATTTTGGTGCCCATTTGTGCATTGCATCTCCAATGGCTTCGATTTCCATTATTGCATTTTTCCAAATATTACAGCTCATACATGGTGTGACATGCTGTGGTGGCAGAGGATTCAACTTGGAGATACGATTTTACCTCATGTTTGCCTTTTACAAATCCTCATCATCATCAAAGCCTTGTACCGACTATGTTGGTGTCTGCTACATGTATTCTGTTTCACCATTCCGATCTATCATGAGCCAAATCCTCTTTTAGATGTTTGGCTTTTAAACGTGATAGGAAAATGATATTTACATATGTAAATGCTACATATGCAAATGTTACGCATGTGAAACACAGTACTATGTCAAAATTACCATTTTCACATGAGTAAATGTGTACAGCCAATGGTTTTAGATGTATTTCGATATTTTGGGCTTTTTCACAAATTTCTCAAAATCCATGAAGAATTAAGATATGAAACTAAACATCATGATACTTACCATTAATACAAGAATATTGAACGAGTTGGATTATGAATTAGGGGCCCACATAAGTGCAAAAAATCAGATCTAACTGTTGGGACTTTCCATAAATTACTCAAAATTTATGAAGATTCAAGATAATTAGCTTCTAAGTCTTCGGGTTCATTAGTTCAACAAACAAAATAAACAGTTTGGATTACAAATATGGAGCCCACAAGAATGAGAAAAAAAAAAGGTGGTTGATCGGTTGATGGGCCCTCGCAAGAATGCAATCACCATTGAGAGATTGTACTCGCACCTTTTTGGACGGAGTGTGAAAGTGTTTTGCACACTCATTCAGGTGTGAAATTTTTGGTGTGGAAAACACCATTTTACACTCTCATTGACGCACGACATATGTAAATGAGCGCAAACAAACATGATGATGTGTACCCATTATGCATGAGAATAATTAAAATAAGTAAATAATTACAAATAAACAACCCCCATAAATGAAATCAAACTCATTGTGGATACTTGATGTGGTATTTCTTCAAACTCCAAGGGAAGCAAATTATGGGTCGAACTCTGAGTGAATTAGGGGATAGCCAGATCTTCTATGTACTTAGGTCCTTTGTCAAAGCTCTTTGGATTTGGTGTTTTCTTTTTCCTTTCTTCCCTTCACTTTTCAATTTTGTTAGTATAGTGTTCTTACACCAAAATTTTACTTTGGCATGTACTTCTTTCAATCAAAATAAAGTTATCTTTGCCACCAATAGAAGAATAAACTTTAGGAGAAAAATAAAATAAAATAACACAATCTTTAGGCACTCAGCCATTGTGTCCAACAAAGGGATTTATAACTCATAACTGTATTCGGGGATCCTGTCACAAGTTTAAACTGTGTGACCCCTCCATGATGGAGATAAGCCTAACCATTGCGCCAACCACAGGTTTGGCAAAGAAAACACAATAAAGGAATTACATTATCCATGACAAGATCCAAACTGTAATATCTCCCAATTTGGCAAGTTCATTCAGAACCCCATTTCATTTTCTCTTTGGGAATGTAAAAGGAAACCTCTATAAAGAAAGGAATATTGCTTACTTCATATACTCCAAATGCTCTTGACTTGCCCTCTACCCAAGCCAAGACATTTACTAAAACCCTCTCTATTATCAGGGTACCTTTTATAAAGTTCAACTAAATTTTATATACGCATGAAAAAGAGCATACAATGATTGTGCCCCATTGGATGAATTGGGAAGGCACTACTCTTTTTTTTTTAATCAGCAACGGTAAACTTTGTATTAAGATAAAGTCATTAGAGAAAACTTAAGAAAAGAGAAAACCTAAGAAAACATGCACAGTTATAAGAGCATTATATCCAACACAAACAAAAAACATAGGGATCAACAAAGAAAACTGTAATAAAGAAGCGGCATCTAAGGAAAATCCTATCCACACTTCGGAATGGCACTACGATGCAAGAATACATCATTTGAAAATGAGCACTCTATTGGCAATACCAAGAGACCATTTACACTCCTATTTCTTTCCTAGATTACTTGGTTCCTGCTTATCTTTTCTCAACACATGGGAGAAGCAAGCATTGGCATCATTAAATATGTCTCAGTTCCAACCAACAAATAAAAGAAGCAAGCATTAGCCCACCACAAACTAACATCTTGAATCCCGTTTGAAAAGCACTGATCCATGAATACAGGAGGTTGTGCCTTTGAGAGCCTCCCTATAGTTTTGACCTACTCCTTTCCAAGAGGCTAATTTATATTTAAATTTTTCAACAATCTGCTACTGCATAAAAAGAGAGCTAGCGTTGGCTCCTCCAGCAAGAACTTGTGATTAGTTTAAACCTTCCCATTGAAGGGAAACCACACAAGATTCAGAACCTCCATGAGCAACCAATAATTAAAATTCAGACTCTAAAGATTTTTATGATAACATTAGACAACTTCTCCCCCTTAACTCCAACACAAAATACTTAATTAATGCCCCTTGCAATTAGAAGGCTTAGAAGGTAGATCTAACACTGGGTACAAGGAGCAAATTGCTTGTCCTCACTTTAAATGCGGCTTTCATCGCCCAATAGAAATTTGATTCTCACCCATAATCTCATGCACCTTCTTCAATTCCTGAGCCAATTCAAAATATCCTTTCCCTTTCCATATCACAGTACCCATTCTTTTTTTCTCCATTATTTGAGAAAATAATTCTTCTCAAGAGCATCCCTTCCACTCCAGACCTCCACTGCTCCACCGCCTTTTTGACTTTTGGAATGGTTCACCACCATTTTGCAAGAAGAGACCAATCCTTTCTTTAATATTTTCCATCTAGTACCCCAATTTTCAAGCAGCAATTGAGACTTCTTAACATGGGTGATTTAAAAGTTAAAACCCATTGAGACTTTTGAAGCTCAAACTAAACATACAACAACCTCACTTTCAAGTGCAATAAGCTTTCAGGACATAAGCTAAGACTGTTTGCCAGAGAGATTAGGCCACGCAGAGAGAGAGACTAGGGAGGGGGGGTCAGTAAATATTAACAAATCCCCAATAGAAGGGCAGGAAAACCCTCTATCGGGAAACCAACTTACTGAATATTTTCTATTATAATTCAGCTGGATACTTTGTTTGGCTTTCAAGTTTTATTGTATCTTTTTTTTTCTGTCTTCAGTCGCATAAAGATGATTCTATAATTTCATTCTCAGTTTCATTCCTTTCTATATTGCATTTGTAATTATCCACATTATCAAGTTTTTACATTATTTATCAATATTATATATATCACAACCCATCACATTTAAACAGGAAAACCGAAGTAGATTGTCCTTCAAGTAAGATCACTTCTTCAGTACATAATACAGTGCTTTTCCATTCAATTCAAGAGCTCCTAGTATGCAATGGCATTGAGTAGTGAGGGTGTCTTATAAAAGAAGTACGACAGATGTGAAGCCATCCAGAACTTTGAGACAAAGACCAATGAGAGTTTCCTCCAAGCTAATTTGCAACAACACAAAACTCTGGAAATCAGGTTGCATGTATAGTTTCACAGAAAATCAACAAAGAGCGCAAATTCTTATGGTATCAGTTACATATGATTTGTTAAAAAATATAGAGCAGTATAAAAAAATAAAATGGGAAAGAAGAAGCCCATCATGGGAATTGGGATCACTCAATTAAAAACTCTATCGTATTGAATCAGCATTGATTATAAGAATGACAATTTAGAACATTTCTATAAAATATTCTTGAGAAAAACTATACTAGTTTAATGAGCTCAACAGTCAAAAGTATTAGAAAGCAAATGGGCATACCGTCGTCTTTAACATTATAGCAAATGTCTTGGCATCATATTGGCCATTCTTCATTTCAGAAACAAATTCACTAAATGATGTGGGAACCTTCAGTCCGTCTGGAATTTCCTCAGACATCACTTGGTTAAGGATCATGTACAGGTCTTTAACTAACCTCTGCAGAAGCACAATAAGATGATCCCGCATAAGATCACAACATTGGCAGAACCTCACCAAAATTTTATATGTTTCCACATATGATCAAAATTTAAACATATCTAGATAAAAACAAACACTTACCATTGAATCATCAGTTCTTCCAAGAAGCCTTGGGCCCAATCGCCTGCCCAAACAATCTGGGAAAAAAAAAAGCATAAAAAAAACAAAAGTGGCAAATAAATGCATGTAAAACTATGAAGTCTCATGTGAACCACACTCAATCAATCAAAACCTAAAATAAACACCCAACAATTTAGAACACATTGGATAGCATTAGCAATAAAGGAAGAGAAACAATGCTCTGATGACGAAGATAATGATGACGACAACAATGATGTTCACCATGAACCAACACATGAGGCCCCAAAAGATACAAAACAAAGACAACCCAGATCAGATTAGTCCTTATTGGATACGGCCTTTAAACAGAAAGAAGAACAGCTGAAGACCTCAAATCAACAGGAAAAGCTAATGAAGAATCAAACAATATATATATATATATGGGAGATGCTTCTATGAGAGTTACTCTCATGGTACTATGAGAGTACCATATATAGGGAGAATCTCCCTATATATATAGATATAGATATACACACACACATATGCAAATTAATACAAGACAGATAAACAAGATTCAAATATCATAAGAAAGAAAGCAAGACAGAAAGCTGGTTTTGGATGCAAGAACTACTGTAAGATCTCCCACATTATACCCAAAAGAAACTGACATGTGAAATGAGGCAACCAAAATTTTGTATTTCAAACCTTATGATTTCAACTTGCAACAACAACAACAGTTTAAACGAGAGGGGGGATAGATAGAGAGGAAGCCCCCCAACCCCTCTCCCTCTACAAAACCACGTCTGCAAGATCTCCCATACCAAACAATAAGAGCCAATATTGAATCATGGGTCTTTTTTTATATAGGTTTAAATGATGTCAGACAAACACAATTACAATCAATAGGAGAAACAAGACAATAACCAAAAAAAGCCCGAATCAGCAGCACAAAATAAGCCAAACATTCAAGAAAACAGACAAGAATGCAGAGAGCACATTGAAAAGCATCTTAAAATCAAGATTGATAACATGGGTTCTCTTTCTTTTATACCAAGGGAAGAGCACTTGTTGACGCCCTCGAGGGTGACGACCGCTGTGAGGATGAAGACGAACGGCAGCAAGAAGGCAAGGATGAGGACGGAGTGGAAGAACGTCCGAGAGGAGACGTGGCGAGCTGCGACCTTGATCTTCATGAAGTCAAGAAACCCATTGCTGCTCGAGATCGTGATGCTTCTCATACTAGGCGAGAAGCGAAGCTGCATCGTAGTCGCCACAGCCGATTTGACGGCTCCACGACGAAAATACTCCGAACCCAGATCAGAAATCGCCTGAAAAGACCCAAGGAGATCAACATCAGATCCAAGAGGCAGAAGCCCCAGAGAACGGATCGTGAGGGTAGCTGATGAAGATGAGCAGAGATCTCTTCTGGGTCCTCTTGTAATCTGGTTTTGCAGGGATTTCTGAATCCGGCATTGGATTTGTGAGATGGGTTTTGGGTGATTTTCAATGGAAAAGATGATTGTCGAATAAGAGAGAGCAATCGATTGGACCGGGTACGTTTTCTTCCATGGATTTGAGAAAGAAATAGAAAGAGACAGACAGAAAGAAACCGAATGAGAGAGTAAAATAGAAAGATGGGTTTTTTTGCTTTTGTGTTTGTTTTACGAGGGGCCGTTTCGTTTCGTCGAAACGGATTTCGATTTGCTTCGTTTTACTTTTCCACTCGGTAAAATTTCAATGCATTCAATTTCAAACCAGAGAGAGACAGATGAAATCTGGTTATATTTGTCCATCTATTTCATTTTATAATTTTCTACTTTTTTCATAAAAAGCCCTCTCTCTTTTCCTCTTCATAAAATCTCTCCAGAAAAAATCACTATTTCCAAAAAAAAAAAAAAAAGCAATTTCTTTTCTTTACGACCTCCGAAAACTAACTATCCCCGGCACGTAAAGTCCCTCCCTACCTACGCCATGCGCTGATATGTCAGGCATTTAACTCGGCAAGTGGCCCTACGAGAGAAGGTGAGTTCGAAATCGCAACCTTTAGTTTCTAAGTTGCGATACCCTTTCGAGTTTCAATTACTCAATTAAAGTTTTCAAATCAAATTTTTAACAAAAAGTAAACCCTTGGAGAGAAATATTATTAAAACAATGCATGTATCATTTGGATAAGACATGTATTAAAATAAGTCGATGGCAGGGGAAACCAAATGATACAAATACAGTGGACTCGATCAAGATGGTCAAACAGTATGCAATTGCAATTACAGTGAGGATTATGGGAGGTTATCACCTAGTTGTACAACTGTTTTTGGATAGTCAGAAGGTGATGTTGAGTTATCAACCGCACTCACTGTGTTTGGATTATATTCTTAAATACTATGATATTATATTATGGGGTTTGTTGCCATTAAAAAGAAGTAAAACAAAAACAAGAGAAAAAAAAAAGGCAATACATTGAGATTTGCTTAAATAGGTGAGAAAAAAGATTGGTTAGCAATTATGAAGATTTTCAAGAGTTTCAACAAAATGCAAAAGTGTTTTACATTTGTTAATTTCTAATTGTATCTATTACAAATAACCAAAAACAACAGGGGTATATACAAAATATTTTTAATTTTAACAAGTTTTTCATTTATTTATTTATTTTTTTATGGGTTGGGCTACTATATAGGAGTCATACCTTAAGTTAGAGGTCAAGGGATCGATCCTGAGATATGTGTGTGATATTATAAATTAATTGGGCTTCTTCCTAAAAGAAGAATTGTCCCTTTTTTTGGAGCCGAGCTAGATGCATAACAATCAAATCAGACATGATCATGGAAATATTTAGACTTATAAGAGAGGAATGTGAGATATTGAAACAATTCGTGCAATCCTAGCCTTTAATTTTAAGTCTTCAAAGTTTAACAGCTGTCTACCATTCAAGCTTTTGTACTAAAACCTAATAATTGCAAAGGGAGCTGCAATGTACGAAGAGATTCAATTGATTTAATTGGTTAAAGGTGGGTTGTAAAAATGTCCACTAATAAAGTGGGGATATTTTCCCAAATTTCACTTTTAATAAAGCCATACATTAAGCATTTGGGTTAGCAGAGAGATTTGAGTTAGAGTTAAGACTATGGAGTAAAAAAGGGTGTTCATCTTTTTCTTCTCTCTTTCCTTTCCCTCTCTAGGAAGGTGAGATGGAGTAGTTTCAGGCTTAGGTGGGTTTTGATTGACCCAATGATGATAGAAAGAAATAGGAACCAATTCTGTTTTAGCCAGTTTCCTGTTTTAGGGTAGCCCTTTGGTAGGGAGAAACATGTGGACGTAATATAGGTGTCTAAAATAATAAGGGTCTTTTAAGTTGAGAAGAAATGGACCACATGAGCTTAGATTGCATGCCCTCCCTATCTTTAGAGAAGGTGAGTATCTTTTACACTGTTTGGGGGCATGGAGATTACTTGAAAAAATAAATTGTAATCTGCAGAAGAGCTTTTCAAGTTTTAAGACTCGAACTCTATTTGGTGTGAGGGGGAAGGAAAGGAGTTTCATCAAGCTTTTCTATAATAGTATTCTTGTGCCTTTCTCACTGCTGTGTAAGCGCGTGGGGTCCTCCTTTGACAGCTGTTTCTTGTTCTCACTTTTCTCAGAAATTCCATGAAATCCAGAAATTCTCCATCCCATCCGGACTTCAATTTTCAAGGTTTTGTTTGGGTTGGACCGGCTTTCTATGATCGTGGGTGTCACAAGAGCATGCATGCGACAGCTGGGGAGACAACGGCGAGACTGTAACGTTTAATTCTCTGCATTTGGATATGTCAATGTATCACTGGAAAAGTTAGAAATGCATTTGACTATAGTGATGTAAGTTGTAACAACGCGGGCTTGTGATCCACGTGATATTGTCTGTTTTGTTCATGTGGAATTAAGGGTCGGATCACACTACTATATATTCAAGATCCGGATTAGCGTGTTTTCAACGTGGGACTTAAGCATACTTAGTTTTTATTGGACTCGACGTCCTTCTACAGGGGAGTTATAGGCGTGCTAGATTGCATGAAACAGGGTGATATTCTATGGCAATTTTCTCAATCTCATAAATTCATCAAAGGGTCCACCTTGAAATCCAGGCTACTTAAAACCATTTTCCTACCTTGTTTATCATTATGAGCTGTCTGCATTAAAATATAGAAAATGAATGCATTGGATTTATGCCATGAGTAGTTGAAAATGGAAACGAAAGGTGTGTTTTAAAAAGAAGATCAGATGATCTTTTCTTTTATAGCAATAAGATCATAGGAAGATATATGGGAAATGAATATCCAACCATCGCCTTTAGTAATTCATGTCTAGTCTTTCTTTAATTCTTTTTTTAAGAAAATATTATTTAATGCTTGATTTTAAAACCCCACTTTTAGTCTTCATTTTTAACCACTTATAATATAAATCATATGCATTCTACTGCAAACAAACACACTATATATGAATTTGTTAGCATTTTTTTATGGCCCCACATGTGATCACATATGTTGGGCCCCAACCAACAAAGGTGATGCCTTGAAATAGATAGATGGACTCGGATCTCCATATTGGATGCTTGATGTAAGGTCTATGTTCGCGTTTATAGCTTTCATCTACAACCAACAAAATTTTCAATTCAATTTAAATTATGCCCACCATTAGATTGATGGCATTTGAAATATATGATTTGGCTACTTCTAATCTCTTTAATTTAATCATAAATTTTCAATGTGATCAATATAGTCAACATGCAAGAGAAACCAATGTGGAAGGACAATGGTTTGAATTTCTAAGTAACATTCTTGTGAGGTGGGTAATCTTTTCTAAAGATGCATTTGTGCAATGCTAAAATTTTTGCAGTGTCCTGAATTCCTTTCTAGCAATGCCAAAAAAAAAAAAAGGATAAATTAGCTAACAGTCCTTAAGCACGGAATTCTAACGCATCCGGTCCAACAACTTTTTCTCTAATGTCTATAGTTCAGACAGCTGGAGATATTTTGGTGAGAGGTCCCTAATATGCCACGTCATATATTGTCATGACTAATTTGCTCCTTTCAACCCTCGTTCATAGGCCAAGTTCTCTCTTATTCTATGTTGTCCCAAAGAACTCCTTCCTTCTTCTTCTCTCTCATTTTCCATTTTCCGTTCGTTTCCATGGTTGTGGAGTATCGTTGCAGAGCCACCTTCCGTCACCACCATGACTTCCGCTTCTCTCTCTTTCATTTCTTCAAAGATAGAAACGGTTTTACTTTATCTTAATTCTTTCATCTGAAGTCTCTTCCAAATCTCTCTCTCTACAACTGATTTGAAAGAGAACAGTTTGTTTTTTTGCTTGTTTTCCCTCTCTCTCTTTTCTCGATTGGATCATGTTCATTAAGTGTTCTTGTTTTGGATTTCGATTTTTACTAGAATCTGATTTTCCGTATTTTGACTTTTAATGTCGCCGAGCTCAGATAATTTCCCAGAATCTTTGATAAACTGGGCAAAAAATCAGATAAATTTGCTAAAACTCAGATAAATCTATTTGAGTTTTGGCAAATTTATCTGAGTTTCTGGCAAAACTCAGACAAATTTATCTGAGTTTTGAACAAATAGGTATGTGAAGTGGTGCTATCCGACGACCCACATTCACCAAATTCAAGCAACTCATGCCGGCATCCACTTCTTTAACTATGTCATCTTGAGTGTCATTCTCCTGTACCTTTGAAACAATACCTATATCATCCAGGCAAATAGTTTCTGCATGCATGGAACAGTCTCTTAAGGAGATACTTTTATTTTCTACAGTATGGTCCTCATTATTTTTCATTTTGTCACCAAACTTCTCAGTTTGGCCATTTAGCTTTGAAGACAGTTCCAACTCAGTTCTCCTTGGTAAATTATCCACCACTTGAATTCCTTGTAGATTTGGATGCATTTCTACTAGGAATGGAGTCACCGGAGAACGAGTGTAACCCCTCAGAGTGCTCCACTGACTCTTGAAAACAGAGCTAGAAAGCTTATGCAAAAGCTTGTCTGGTGAGACTCTCATTGGTCTCAAACATAGACAAAACCCAGAATGAGAGAAGTTCATTTGAATTATTGCTGAGTTTTGACAAATTTATCTAATTTTATCTGAATTTTGCCAAAACTCAGATAAATTTGTCTGAGTTCTGCTTTTGCTGACGTGTGCAAGGGCCTTTTTTTTCTTATTTAGTTCATTATTTTTACAAGAAGACTGCCGTCAATACGATAAAATATTTTAAACTGTTTGCAATAAAAACCACACTTGAGGGACCTCCGCCCAAAAAAAAAAAAATCAGTTCCTACTCCTGTTATATAATAAAAATGGTTTTCCTCATAGGTGGGGGAAAAAGTTCAATTCTCCCTCTTCTATGGGTTTTCTTTTTTTTTTTGCTATCGGAGGGTTCCCAACTCTTTGAGTTTGACTAATCCCTCCAGGCCCAGAGGGAAGCCGGATAAACTCCCCTGTGGCCCAAGTGTGGTAGTGCAGTTCAGAACCTATAACTTCCAGCTGCAAACCGTGGTCCTATACCAACTGTTGGACAATATATGAAAAAGATGGTAAACGAAAAAATCAGATACTTCTGAGGAATCTTCGGCAGTCCATGGCCAAGGTGCACCCTATGACACCACAATTGGGCACTAAATCAAAGAGTTATCCAGTCAAAGATCGATCTCTCTCTCTCTCTCTCTCTCTCTCTCTCTCAATTAGAATGGATGACAAAATAATAGACCATCTATAGGAGACCTCGATCCTAACATGGTCTGTCAATTTTACTGGTCATCTATGAATTGGTAATGGTTTTCTAATCAAATAAATTGACAAGGATGACCAATTCAATTTTGGGTCATGAAATGTGTTTTCAACAAAATGTTGAAATTTCTTTAGATACAGTTGAATTAAACAATTTGTCCCTTCCATCATATTAGAATCATTTAACCAAACAACTCCTCAAAATCATAGTATATGCTATATAAATCAATAATTAAGCAATTTCTTCCATCGTCATCATCATTAAAGCCTTGTCCTTGGATGATTAAACAATTTCTATCTAATAATCAAATATTGACCCTTTATATTTGGATGTTGATTAGTTGGTGATTTCCCCCTTTCATTTTTTTTATACAATAACAACTTACCCGTAACTTTGATTTAACCTTTGTTCTAGCAATTGACCCTGGCCATCCATCAGCACTGTTTCTTGAGAGCGTGGCATGACAAATGCGAAGATTAGTCAATGAGTGGCCCAAACCAGTGATTTGACCAGTACTTTTTTTCAATGTAAATATCAATCAGTCATCTTTCTCCTTTTCAAATGGTTAGAATCTTCTCATTAAAAAGTATTGAACAGTAACGGTAACTAATATTTTTTACAGCACCTTTAGTCTAATGTGGGGTTATATGATAATCGGTCCCTTAAGAGGGTCCATTGCATGCTATGGAGCCCACGCTGACAGTAGAGAAACAAGTGATTGGGATTGTATATAGAGCTTGCACTCTTATCTTGCTTGAACATTTTAGTTGGTTGAGGCTTACCATAAATAAAACCGTGAGCCCGTGGGCCTAAGCGGACAATGTCATATATGCGTGTAGGATTGGGCATTACATTAGACCTTTGTTGATGCAACAATTCTTATCCATTTATTCTGATATGACAAGCTTTCATGTCAAGGTATTCACAACTAGAGAGGGAGGGCATCTCATGGTGATGGTTGAACAGCTTCTTTCAAGATTATGACTGGTCAACCTCGGTGCTTGTTTATCTATTTTTAGAATCATTTAATCAAATGAAATTATCATAACCATAGAACATATAGAGTCATCCAATCATATGCAATTATCATCCATAGAACATTTTGGGCCTGTTTGTTTGCAATTAGAATACTTAAGAATTAAATACATACAACTCATAAGTGGTTATACATATAAAAGGTTAAGTTTTCAAAAATAAGAATCCAATAATCATTTTTCTTAGAGAAATAGAATAAAAAGAAGATTGGAAAATGAATTGATAGAGGTGATTCTTGATAACACACTCCACCGATTGGAGTCTGAAGCTCATTTGATGGGCAGCCTAAATTCTTTTATAGCTATGTTTGGAATAGTGGTTACATGTATGGGTGATACTACAACTTGGGCACCCAGGGATCCATCCTGGGCATGTGTGTGGGTACTATAGTGCCAACGCCACTCAACCAAAAGTGTTGGGGCGGCCTAAATTGATGATTGAACGGGTTTTGCTTCCACTGGCATCGAACATTACATTTTCTGTGTATGCATGGGCTCTGCCTGGAATCAGTCGTATAAGTGAAGATTTCCAAAGCTGAATCAACATCACTACATTGTACTTCTTCCTTGTAGAAGAGAACATTTACAGTCTGGCTAATGTTTACAAAACGCCTTATGAGTTTTTTATATTCAAGTATTCAGGGGTGACAAAATGACAGAAGACATAGGTTTTAAAACTAATGGCCCAAAAGTTTTGTGTATAGAGTACAGTTGGGCATAGCTACACTGGCAGAAGTTTCTTGGGACATGTTAAAAGGGATGTGAGCATCCGGCAAGGAATTTAATTGGTGTTGAGCCTATGCATGAATCATGGTAGTGATAATGAAGTCCTTGATTATTTCTTGATGATGATTGATTTGAATAACAATTTGTGAAATTAGTTTCACAATTCCTTCTTCCACAAGAGATATTCAAGCCAAAATTGTTAGTACATCTCGTGAAATAGCAATGATAGATCTCCCACCATCTTTTTAGTCTCTTTTAAGATTCTCCCTCAATCTAGAGATGGCAAAAGGGTCAGCTCGGGTCAAAATGGATCCGGCTGACCTGTGTTGTTTAGAGGTTGAAGGCCAACCTGTGTATAACACGTTTTTTTATAATTGGGTAAGGTGGCCCAGCCTGTAGGGGTTCTTATGGGCCGGGCCAGCCTGAGCCCAGCCCGCTTTGGGACGGACTTGGATATGTAATTAGGGCCCATTTAATAATTGGGCCGGGCTTGGATTAATTGATAGAATGCCCAAATCCCTCCCCGGCTTGTGTAAGGAATGCATGTAATTTAATTTAATTAGTCCGGACAATTGATCAAATGCCCACAAAAGTGATAAAAGCCCGGTTTGGCCCAGCCCGATTGATTAAATGGGCATAACTGTTACAGCCCGTGTTGGGCTTGGTCCGGGCCTGGACCAATGTCGGGCCAGGCCTGGATCTATTTTCGCCCGGCCCATGAACACCCTCACCAACCTGCATTCAATGTGGGTCAACCCGATCCTATTTGCATGACCTGCATCCACCATGGGCCAACCCATTTGACCTGAACAGACCTTAACTAACTTGTAGATGCTCAGCCCAAGCCCAATTCATGTTGAGGTAAGGTTAGATTTGCGTTTAGTTAGAGGGTGAACAAATCCAAAAATATTAAACCATCATATGTTTAAATCAATTTATTTTACGGGTTGACCCTAACTCGACCCAATTAAATGGGCTTGCCAGTTATGTTGTCAACCCTAACCAGACCCATTTTACTGTAGAACAGAGTTGTCTAAACTATGACCGACCCGTCTAAGGATGTGGGATGAAATTATGCAGGTCAAATGTAGCATGCGGTAAATATAAAATACTATTAAAAAACCCTTCAAGACACATACTTATAAATAAACTTGCGTATATGCTGATCTTTTGTGAAAATATAGACTGGTCTATACCAAAAAAATATCATCATCATCAAAGGCTTGTCCCAATTATGTCGGGGTGGCTATACCCAAAGAATATGTGTCTGAATTTTGGCATTTTGATTTTTGTGGCTTATTTTCTACTTGTAATTTCTTTCCACCATCCAAATTATATCCAACAAATATTTCATATTATACTTTTATCATACGCTGACTAATTAACCATGATCCTAACATTTTATCCCTAGTAGACTCATCAATATACTTGTAAAGGATCATATCATCTATGAAGATTTTCATGGTTGTCGGGGGTTTTAACGCCGCGTACGTCACATCTTTCCACTTGTGCGGGCTTCTTTCCCACTTGAGTGGGCCTAGTTCAGAACCCTCCATTGAGTGGGACACTCTTTTTAAAAGTATAAACTAACACTGTTGATAAATGAAGATCACCATCAGATGAGATCTTCTACCTCATGTCCAAACGTAGAGCTCTCATTCTCACATTACTAGAGAAATGCAAGGGCATGAAACAGCTGAAGCAGGCCCACGCCCAGATGATCACAACCAACCTGGCCCAAGAACCCTACTCCCTCAGCAGACTCATGGCCCACTTTGCCTCGGACCCCACTCCCTCAACCCTGGCCCACTCCCTCCTCCTCTTCGACCACATCCAACGGCCCACAATCTGCATCTACAACACCATGATCAAGGCCCTCCTTCTCCACAGTC
The DNA here is from genome assembly GCA_028538565.1 of Umbellularia californica. Lineage (NCBI taxonomy): Eukaryota > Viridiplantae > Streptophyta > Magnoliopsida > Laurales > Lauraceae > Umbellularia > Umbellularia californica. Next base: position 21,141,568 of record JAPQWN010000003.1, read on the forward strand.
ACTTCATCCACATCCTTCAAATCTACGGTCGGATGCTCGTCCACGGCCATCGCCCTGATCATTACACCCTCCCTTCCCTCTTCAAAGCCTGCGCGAGCCTCCAAGACTCCCAGATGGGCGATCGAATCCATGCCCTCTCTCTAAAGCTCGGATTAGCTTCGGATATCTTCGTCGCCAATGCTCTCATTCAGATGAGTGTTTGTTGCGGTGATTTGATTGGTGCGAGGAAGGTGTTCGACGAAATGCCCCTGAGAAGTGAAGTGTCCTGGACGGTCTTGATCTCGGGGTACGCGAAGCGGGGTGAGGTTGAGATTGCACGCCAGCTGTTTGATGAGGCGCCGGTGAAGGATAGAGGGATTTGGGGTGCTATGATTTCTGGGTATGTGCAGAATAACTGTTTCAAGGAGGGGTTGGTGATGTTTCGGATGATGCAGCTGGCGGATTTGGAGGCTGATGAGGCGGTTTTGGTGAGTGTTCTTTGTGCTTGTGCTCAGTTGGGAGCTTTGGATGTTGGGTTGTGGGTTCATGGGTATGTGGAGAGAGTTGGGTTGAGGTTGGGTGTGAGGTTGGGGACTGCTCTTGTTGATATGTATGTGAAATGTGGGAGTTTGGGGTTGGCGAAGAAGGTGTTTGATGAAATGACGGAGAGAGATTCTGTCTGTTGGAATGTGATGATTATGGGATTGGGCTTGCATGGAGATGGAGAGGGTGCGTTTGAGCTGTTTGAGGGAATGCAGAAAGCTGGTTTTCGCCCCGATGATGTTACATTTATTGCGATTTTTACTGCCTGCAATCATTCTGGAATGGTGTGTGAAGGATTGAGGGAGTTTGGGAGAATGTGGGAGGTGTATGGTATTGAGCCAAAAGGAGAGCATTTCGGGTGCGTGGTCGACTTCCTCGGTCGAGCTGGACTCTTTGAGGAGGCAATGGGAGTCATTAGAAGAATACCCGCATCAACCAGCCCTTTGGAAGAAGCAATTGCTTGGAGGGCTTTACTAAGTGCTTGCTGGAATCATGGAGAGACTCAATTAGCAGAGGTTGCAGCTGAGCGTCTTGTACAGTTAGAGCGGCACAGTGGAGTCTATGTTCTTATGTCGAATATATATGCAGCTGACGGAAAATTTATTGATGCGAGAAGAATAAGGAATATGATGAAGGACAGAGGTGTTGAGAAAACTCCAGGTTGCAGCTCCATTGAGGTCAATGGGTCTGTTCATGAGTTCATTGCGGGAGAGAAAACACACCCTCAGATGGAAGAGATATATGGGATTTTGGTGAAAATGAACGCACTGTTGGATTTTGCAGCACACAAACCTGATTTATCAGAAATCCTCAAGGCATAACAAACACAAGCATGAATTCTTGGAATTCAGGTGTTGAACAATGATGCTCCTCCTTTGGACTAACAATATCCATCAGCAGTTTTTTGATGAAATCTGTTTCTCCTGGAAAACCTTTCTCATATCCAGATTGCCGTGTTTGTTCCTCGCTTTTACATAAATACTACAGCAATGAGTTGCAAAATGAGGTGTGTTTTTCCTCTGCTTCTCATTCTGGGAACAGTGGTTTCCAAGGTATATTGATTTGTTTGGGAAGAAGATTATGGATTTGATTGGTTGAATATTCCAGTATCTTTGCCAATAAAAAAAATAAAATTCTCATGTCTTCTTTTCTTACTTGGTCAGATGTATTTACCATGAAGAATGAGGCTCTGAGCATTTAAAAGATAGACCAAACAGGTGTTTCCAAGTTTATATTTATCGTTTTATGACCAAGACATCAGTGCAATACTCCAAAGGTACACATGTTTCTCTTTGGCATGCCAATAGATGCTTCATTGTTTCTTTTGTTTTGTATTTTTTTTTTCTCCTCTTTTTAGGGCCCACTAGAAATTCATGGTAACATGGGCTCTAACGAAGGAATAAAGAGGTGAAGGGTGATGGATATAAGCTGAATGATGCAAATGATTGGGACACTGACTTTCCTAGGATTTGATTTACTAGGGTGATTCCATCTTCCCCTATTCATTTTCCAACAAGGGGGAGATTATTTGATAGCAATTTGTGCATCTTCACCTTATTTTCTTCGGTTGTAGCCACTTTGATAGGAATAGTGTCGCAGAGTACCTAGGACTTCATTTCCATGCAAACAAACAGGCTGTTGGTGATTTAGGTACTCATTGTGAGTCCATTAACCATCTGGTCTTTCAATGTGACCATGAAGAAGGGTGCGATCAGAAGTGGTTGCCTTGCTTTGCTACCTTTCCAAAAAGAAAGTGGTTGCTTGCTTTGCTGCCTTCTCTAAAAAGAAAGTGACTGCTTTCGTAGGTGAGTTTGGTTCTTGCAAGGTAGTTGGAAGACTTTTCCAAACCTCAGGGAATAGGTCCATTCCAATGAGGGGGGAAGCTATGACGGTTAATGCCTCTGCAGTCACACAATTGTTATAGAAAGAGAGGAATTATAAGAGCCTTCAATCTTAAATAGTTCCGAGGAAATATCTTTGAAATAATCAAAGCCAGATTAGTTTTTTGGGTAGCTGTGAGAAAGGAATTTAAAGGGGACGTGGCCTGCTTATCAAGCGGATCTAATTGGGTCCTTGAAACTGGTCTAGAAATTGTTCTTTTGATGCCTTCCGTTTCTTTTACAATCGCCATTAAGTGGTCGTTTGTTTGCACCCGTTTACATATGTAATCAGTGAACATGCGTAATGGTTGCGCATCAATCATGTTTGTCTGCACTCATGCATGTGCTATGTAAAAGAGGTGTGTAAATAGTGTGAAAATGAGCCACCAAATTTGAACACCACAAGAGATAGTCAATGAAAGAACACCACACTCCTGTGCATAACCAATGCACACCAAAGGATGACCAGGTAATTACCGTAATGAATTGTGGTTGGGTTCGAATCTTCTCTCCCCCACTATGTGTTTTTTTTTTTTTTTTTTTCAATAAATCGGCAGATAGACTTCCCCTATCTACCAAAAACCCTCTTCGTTATAGGTAAGGGCACGTTTGTGTAGAGGCAACTTCCATGGAAAGATGAAGTTGCCACATCAACAAATTCTATGGTTTTTAAATACCTCAGAAAAGGTTTTCTGAGAAAGTTAGAAATTCATGTTTGGTGCAGAAATTTTTTCCTCGATGAATTAGTGCTAATGTTTTTTGGTGCATCTGCGGATTTCTTTAGTGAAAAATACTAGGTGGGTGGGTCGGTATGTGCGGTGAGTGCGTGCGTGGGTGGGGTTGGGAGTGGAGGGTGAAGAAAGAGGGTGGCTAGGTGGAGTGGGGAAATGGGGTGTTAGATTTTTGTGGAAATGGAAATTTGTGGAAATGGAAACAACCCCCCCCCCCAAAAAAAAAAAAAAAAAAGAAAGTCTATTTCCAGGCTTAGGAAGGAAAAAGCTAACGTGGCGAAAAAGCAATTCCGCGGAAAACTGCCTCACCAAACACATGAAAAAGGAGTTTTCCGTAGACAACCACCTCCTTTTCTGTGGAAATGGGTGACCTCTCTCTCAACAAATGAAGGTTTTTTTTTTGGGTATTTGGGTTAGGATTTAGAGAAATGGGACTGGAGTTTGGCTCTTTGGCAGATCGATTGATTGGTCTCTCGTGCCTCAGAGATGAATGCAGTACCCTACATTGATCTTGACCCTCTATTTTCCTCTGAATATGCCACTATATCTAGAGAAATATCTACAGAGGGCCAGATATACACGTCCAAATTTCATCTTCTTGGTTATTAATCTAGGCCTTTCATTTGCTGGTGATACAAATCAAACCCTTGGATCAAAATCCTACAAAAGATTTACAGTTTCTGTTTTGTTGTGGTCTAGACTTTCTTTCACACATGGAGCTTACAATCACATCAACGGTATGCAGTGGTAGAGCTAGGTTTTCTTTTAAAGGGGGAAAGCAACGAATGTCAACGATGGGAAAAAAAACTGAATGGGTGCAGATCATATTGGAGTGAAATTTCTTACAGTGGTCATTTCTTATGTGGCTTGCTATTGATTTCAAAGCCCTCCGTATTGGAGAGAGATTTTGGTATTCAGGTTTTCTTATGTGCGAGGCAATTTCATTTTCCTTAAATTTTATGCATTAATTATGGTCCTTAAATTTTATGCATAATTATGTTATTTATCATATGCTCAAGCTCAACCCAAGGAGGGACCAGCTCCTATTGAAGTAAAATTTGGAAAAAAATCCCAAAAAAAAGCTTTTCATTTTGAGGCGGTTCAAATTTTCATTAGGAGGGACCCCACTATGGATTTCCGTTCTCTTCACTCATATTCCCATGAGATGGATACCCAAAGAATTCAATCTGGAGTTCTTAACAAACAGGAGAAAGTTTTGTGACTCCATTCCACCCGCAAATTCCTCCCTCCCTCCCCCTGCCCCTACAGTGTGGATCATTGAAGCGATTCTAGCCATTGTAGATCAATGGCTTTGAAGTGACAAAATTCTCAATTGAAACCGTACAATGAGAAGATATTGGGCCATGGTTTGGTGATCTGGTATTGGATGTCATGGTCACACAGTATTAGGGGTCCAAATTAAAAGATCTTAACTCTGCCAAACTCCAGTCCCATTTCCAGTCCCATTTCTTCGTGTGAATTTCTTGTGTGTTTAGATCTACTTGAATGCCATGTGTTTGTTTCTTAGATTTGTTTATATCTACTAATGGATTTCACATGTAAAATATTCAAATCTTGGTTTTTTAAGGTTCCCCTTCCTGTCACTAGTGTGCCATGGTCGTTCAAATGTAGCATGTTCTACATATACATGTTCTTGTCAAATGTAGCATGTATTTGCGGGCCAGTTGAGAGTGTTATGCTGCAGCCGGCTGGGTGGGATTTCTTTTTAATGCAAAAAATATGGATGGGTATTTTTAACTGGGAACACATAGCAACCTCACTCGGTGTTCCTAAGCAAAATAATGGAAGTTTTGCATATCTTCCTATGTAGTCAATGACATTGGGCAATAACATCTGAGTGTCTCCTTTGGGCTTTCCTTCTCATGGTTTCTTATCTTGTTTCCCATGTCACTTTTGCTAATGCCTGTTCTATGAAACATGTTGTTCATTTGTAACTTTTTTTATTTTTTTTTTCTTCCTTGCAATTAGATGATCATGGGGATGTAGTGAACAACAATACACATTAATGATGACAAGATCGATGATTGTGGGAACATAGTGAATGCTAATGAATCTAACAGCCATTGTGCTTTTCGCTTATGAGATACAACAGCATTAGAGATGTGGAATGCTAATGCCATGGAAGAGCTCTATGAATTGACATGTAGAGATGTCTCTCCTTTCTCATTTGCATGGAGAGATTCATTTTGGAAATTTCAAAAAATTTTACCTTTTGAAATGTAAATTTTGTATTGACACAGTACATTTCTTTTTGAAATGTTTCTTTTGTGTAGTTGGAGTATAAGCTGCCTTGAAATGTATTTGGAACAAAGAAGTTATTGTTAGAAAAGGGGCTAGTTTGTTTATCTGGAATTGAAATACATTGAGACTCATGTTTGGGGCTTGTTTGCTTTTATGGATTTGAAATACATCCAAAGTGTTGGAATGGGCTTGTTTGTTTGTATGGAATTGCAATACATCGAAAGTGTTGGGAATATAACCGTGTACATTTTCAGATACTGAACTCAATTTTTGCAGGTGTTCTTTCTTTACAAACCAAGATGCAGAATAGTTTCTATTTTTCTTTTCCCACTTTCATCATTGTAATGTAGGAAGGTTTCTCCACTAATTAGCTAGCTTAGTTTCTCTGGAAAGAGGTGAGAATGAAACTGGTCAATTGATTATTGGTTTTGGCCTCCTTTTTTATTTTGTATTTGTTTATTAGAGCTGCATCATCAAACTCAGCAGTGACACAAAAGGATTAGACATCAGAGTGATGTTATGAACCCCCTAACCCACAGTTTATTGGAGCATCATGGTGGCCCTCATCATCATCATTCGCGCTTTCTTAAAAACAATGGATTTTGAAAGAGATTAGGTGTATGAGATTTCATATCATGGTGACCCTCCATACACGCTTTTCATGAAATTACCAGAGTGTTTTTTTCTTCTTCTTTAATAAACTCTTCCCATTTCACTCCCAAAAATTAATTCATATAAGAAAGGAGTGATTTGTATTTTTTCCTAAAAAATTTCACCATTTCTTGCCCAAGAATTAATTAATGTAGGAAAGGTTAGATCTGAAATTAAACAACACTAATTAACTCCATTGTTTAAATGGAAATCAAATCATGAGTGTAAAAAAGGGACTCATTATTCATGTGGATTCCCAGTATCAAACTTCTAACAAAAATAAAAGTACGACTGACTCAGCATACGTTTCCCTTCTTCCTTGGACAATGATGACTCGATTAGCTTGGGTGGTGTGCTCCAAGAGTGGTTTTCGACTAGCCCAGGCACTCCTTTTCCAATGATTGTGTGGGCCCATTTGTCTACATTCTATGAATGTCTAGGGAATAGGGATTCATTGTAAAGATAAGAGAGGGAGGAGTGTACACTTGGGTTGGAGGCTTGGAGCTTGGCATGGCTCAACCCGACCAAAAAGTGAAATTTGAGTTGGGCTTGGAACTGTACTTTGAAACCTGTATAGACTTTGGCTTCGGATACCCAAAATTGACCTGAGTACGCAACTAAATTACACACATTATATGCATTTCCTAAATTCGAAACCCTTTAAAAGCAAATCGTACCTAAAAAACTGAGTATCCAACCTGGCTCAATCCAGCTCAACTCAAATTATGCTCAGGCCATACGAGATTACCCAAAGCTGCACCTAGTAAAAGAACTCAGCTAGCTTGGAACAAGACTTTAATGATGATGATGATGATGAACAGATAATCATCCTACGGTTTGGTGGTCCTCACCTTATATCCTCCACTTTTAAGTTTCCCCGGTGAATTAAAGATACTGGGTGAATTAAAGATACTGTGAGGCTTACATGTTTAGTCTTAGCTTGTGGTGGTTTATTTTGTTGTTAAGTAATCTTTTCAGGAAGTCCCATCCTAGATTCTCACGTGAGTATCACCTTGATCGGGGTGATATTTTGATGGCTGTAAAATCACATCCCCACAGTTTGAATTTCAAGAAAAACCTGATCAATTTCCTTGAACACCTCTATCAGAAAAGGGTGCGAGCCACACCATGCATGGAAGGTCAGATCAATGCCGTCCTAGAATTCTCTTCACTCTCTGCCAATGCAATGGAGTATTTCTCCCAGGCGATTGTGAGCACATCCTGGGTACCATTTTCCATTTAGAGCATTAGTTCTGAAAGCAGAGAGAGATGATAATTATAACACAGTCAAGTTCCATTACAATCATTATCCAAAACACAGCCTGTAGAACATTCTTTTACCACATTCGCACAGTTTCAATTCATAGGTAATGGTATCCAATACAATCCATGAACAATTTTAAGGAGCTTGGGCCATCTGCATAAAATTGCCATCCCACCAACACCAAGGTGTGTGATCTTGTTCATGGATCCCTCACAATCTATGAACAGTTTTAAGAGAGACATGCCATTTGAACTCGCCCACCACCCCATCAGCGAGCAAACGCACACATCAGGTGAGCATTGATTCACACAAATGTGTTTTACATTTTTTTTTGTATACCAGACTCAAAAACACAAACCGGGCGAGCCATAAGCCTTGCAAATACATATGAAAAGGGGACAGCCAGCGGTCCACATTTAACGTGCATGAGGTAACTGCCTACTGAAAAGCCTGGATTTTACAGGTGTACATGTGGGCAATGGCCCAAAGCTTCAGCCAGGAAAAAAAAAAAAAATATATGTGCCTGAATCATAAAACCACAAAAATGATGCAAAATGCTAGTAGACTTGCAGATTATGTTCCTTTATTGGTTGATCAATTGAATCATGTCGAGTCATCAGACTACATTTTTCTGCTGTTATCACCCATATCTTTCATGGAAGCTTGTAAAAAGGTGCAATATCAATGTCAGACATGGGCTACAAATGTGAAAAGAAAAAAAACAATATTTTAAAAGTGTACCTCAACTGTTTCAGCACAAACTGAGGTCCACATATACAAATATTGTGTCAAGCAAGCCAAGTTTCAGCTACACTCTAGCTATTAAAGCAGTTTGCGACAAGGAACTTCCTCCCACTTCCCTGTTCTTCATGCAATATCACAACATCCCCCACCGTCTCTATCAGCTCCTCCAATTCATCAACTCCAAAGCCATTGTAATCTAGAGATTTCTTGTAGCGTTGCTCATACAAAGCTTCAAAACTACTCAGCAGAATCTTGCATGAGTAGCTCACAAGAAGCTCTTGCAGTTCCTGCTTGAAACGTTCAATCTGCTTGTTGAATTCATGAGCTGGGCCTGAATCAGTCTCTGTGTTCCTCTCATCTTGTCCAATGACCCTTTCATCCTCTGAAAAATCATCTGAAGAGCCAACCATGTCCACATTTGCAACCACATCCATGTTCTCCTCCTGAATTTCCTTAATATTCTTCGATCCTGTACCCCATTGAGCACTTGGGCCCACACTTTCGGGCCTGAGAAGGGAATTGCGGAGGCAAACAAATCTCCTATTGCCGCTCCCTTCAACGGTCAGCAAATCAGCCATCTTCTTAAGAAGGTTCACAAGCTTAAATTCACCATACTCAGCCACGTATAGTGGCCGCCCATATATCTTAATATAATCAGCTGGAACACGCACAAGAGGCAAGCTTCCCCCTGCCAACTCAAGCAGCCTCACCAATTGGCCCTTCAAACCCTGGAAGTCTCCAGGCTGCACCCACAATGTCTCTTCATGTGTTTCACTGCCATTGCCAGCAAAAGAACCAGTTAAAACCTCATTTGAAGTAGACGGAAGACTTTGGCATGTAGAAGCAGGAAAATAAGATGCCCCAATCGAATTGCTTCTGTAGTCAGAAAATGACTGTGGCGTTCTTGAGATATCCCTTGAGACATGAGAAGAGCTGAAGGAATACATCTGGTTGATATTAGCGTCTGTGGATGACTCATTCCGTGATATTCCTCTGTAGGCGATTGCTTCATTTTGAGCATCTGTATTCTCACCAAAATGGTAGCTCATTAGATATCTAGTAATGTCAGGCCCACGAGACATGACTGCCTTTGGTGGCACAAAACCTTCCCCACGGGCCACGCTGGGCCAGTCCCAGACAAACCTACCAGCATTGCTTAGAGCAGATGAGACACCTACTCCAGCTGGGATGGCAAGGATGATGGTGTACCCACGTTGGCCCAATATATGCAAAGCCGCAGCAAAATCTACATCCCCTGATATGAGCAAGATTGAGGAGGGAGGGTGGTTATCAAGTGCAAATAGGAACATGTCGATCAGGATAGCCTTGTCTGCAGCATCCTTTCTACCATTTGGGACATCTATGAGTTTCACACCAGTTCTTTGGCAACCCTCTCGTAATCTTCGTGGAAAGGCATTGAAATCTCCATATGCAGAGAACATTGTCACTACTCCTTTTATTACAGGGTGCACCCGCAATGCCATTCGGATGTTTCCAGCAACATCCTCAGGGCGAACGTCACTTGGGACCGGGCAGTTCTCAATGTCCCAGAGTATAGCCACGGGTTCATTTAAGGGTTTAGATTGCTGGTTGGGGGCATGAGGGGGTCGCATGTTTGGGTTCATGGTATTTACTCCACTGGTGTTTGAGGATTCCAATGACAGGGCCTTTGAATATGGATTTGGACTTGCCATCATGTTTGGATTGATGATGAAGAGTAAAAGCTTTTTCGACAGATGATGGGAAGATGATAAAGACAGCAACTGCATTTAAAAATAAAAATAAAAAAGTATAAATAGTGGCAAAATGCAATAGATACAAACACAATAGATGTAATGCAGGTTACCAATTGGCTATTCAAATGGAATAGATAATGTGGTTAACACTTTAGTAAATGAACTCAATTGTGCACATGTAAATTTGACCTCTTGGCCTTTTGCAACTTATGTTAGACTGCTAACCTCAGCTAGCATACAACTAAGCAATGTAGCATGACCGGCTGAGTTGATGGGTTTTTAAATTTGAAAATTACACCATGTACGCATTTCAGCATCACTGATGACTACATTTACAATTTGAGTTGCAAGCAGATGTAGTGGTCCTACAAGTCAAAACCACAGAGATATCAATCAATCCAACTATTATACTGCATCAATAGCACATGTTCATCAAGATGGAACCCTCAATCAAGCTCCCCATAGTTGATGAGCCATCACCTAACAATTTTCATTAACTTCACTGTCATTATTTCAGCTGCCTGCTGCAGAAAGATATCATTTAGCTCCTACGAACAGTTGGAACCACAGAACCAGTCCAAGTTTTCAGATCAAAGATGGTATTATGCAAAGGCAAGGTCAAAATCACTATAAGACCTTTAGACAACATTATATAATTAGTGCCCGACTTGTAAAACTGATTTCATTTGTTCATCATGCAAAATTATAACAATTTCATCGATCATGAAATTTTTAACAATTATACCAGTTATCATACAGTACAATAACAAAAACAGTAAAATAAAATGGTGCAATTATTAAGATGTAAATTGTGATGCATGATGGATCCCTTGGAGTCAGCACTTTGGGATTCTTCTGCAGGAGAAACTTAGGAGTCAATACCTAGGGTTTTCCAATGAAGTCATCACCTAAGGAAAGAGGTGTGGAATCATCACCCAGACGAGGATCAAATTTTCATTAATTGAAAGTGTCACCCATTATGAATATTTAGAGACTCGTTACAGAGGAAACAAACCAGGATACACCCTGATGCTCCCTAAGGCGACACCCTTTTCAATTTCCAAAACAAAGGAAACTTCTAACCAAGACTCTTAGCAACTTGACTTACAATTACAACTTGAAACTAATACAATTCAAGTAGACCTTAACTAGATTAGGACTGATAAATAAAGAGTAACAACTTCTTCCCTACTTGTTAGTAACATGCGCAAGAGAGGTCAGATATGCTCCAGAGCCACCCATATTACCAAATTTTAAAAGAAACCCCTTCACACAGCCACGGATCAGACTTCAACTTGTTGGAAACTCGTGTACCAATAAGGATATATATAGCTTGGTAGGGCTGGGACACCCTCTGTTATCAAAAACATATATAGAGAGAGCTTGGTAATAGGTCTAATAAGATCTATGTTGTGCTGCCTGTAATAGGAGATCAGTCCTTACATTAAGGTTACATAGATGATCAGGCATCATCTAAGGCCTAAAGGTGTTGATCGTCCAATAGGTGGATGGATATCTTAGAACACAGGTTCATGAACTCAGAAAAAAAAAAAAAGGAGTTTCATCAAAAAGGAAGCAAGAACTACAAGTTCCACATAATGAATTCTTTTGTCTTTTATTTAAATCATCATTAATTCCCCCACAGAACCACATTTCAGGCTTTCTAGCCTTTCTTTTCAGATTCATTTCCCAAAGAACTAATTGCAGAAAATGGAAGTTATCCACTATTGAAAAAAAAAAAAAAAGGTGATGATGATGGTAATAATTAAACAACACCATCTCAAAGTCACCCAAACCATGCCCCCCACCACCCCAATTATTGGAAAGAGTTCCCCAATCAGATCCCAAGAAGATCAATTACATTTTATAACTGCTGGGCTAATCCAACCACCCTCCTTTCCCATGCCTGAGACCTTTACATTATGGGTTATTGGGGTAACACTATCAACACAAAGACAAAGTTTTGGGATGAACCTTGGATGATAACATATCCCAATAAAAAGAAAACTAAAACTCGCAAGATTTATGACAGTAACAGGCCTTTAAAATCAGCAAAGCAATACACATCTATCCCCCTCTTTTCCACCCCCAAAACCTACCATGACTCTCTCTCTCTCTCTCTCTCTCACACAACACAGATACAAACAATATAAGAAGAAAACAAGAAGAAATATCCCACTTACAAAATCAAGAATCCCCCAAAAAAATGTCAGAATCCTTCATATTGAGGAAACAAAGGACCCCCAAAAAAGAAATCCAATTATAAAGACAACCTCAAAGGAAACATAACCAATACAGAAAACCCCTATTTGTTGTTATTGTCAATATTATTCTTCTTACCAATATCAGCAGCAAGAACAACAAGAAGAAGTCCCAAAAATAAAAGAGACTCAGTTGAACCATCTAATTTACATGCAGATAACTGAAAATGATAAGAGATTTGAAACTTACCCACAACCGATTGCGATTAGAGATAGCTGCGAAAAGAAAAACCCAAAGGCGATTTAAGGTGGTGAGAGAGAGATGAATCGGGGATCGATGATATAAAAGCCGACGTTCGAAATGGAAAAGCGAAAACTGGTGGACTGGACACTGGTGTCAGTCTTCCACACGGTAATGCTCTTTTATGAAATGAATATGAACCACTTGGGTTGTAAACGGACATCTTATTATCCGAAAGTTGTCATCTAATAAAAAATCCGGGCTTAGAAACCTATCTTAGGTTTATTCCCTAAACCTATTTTAGATTTTGATTGATATACAAGCCCGATTTTAGGTTCATAAAGATTCCGACCCTTGGTTCCGAGACCCGGCATATAAGTTTTTGATGTTACAAATTTTAGTTTAAAATCAATATTTTTTAATAGAGGATTTTACGGGTAAAAGCCCCATAGTCCAATACCACTGATGAGGTCCCAGAAGCACCGTATAGACAGGAGGGGTCCTCTTGGTGCTTTTTTTTTTTTTTTGTCATTTAACGACATAATCAATATCGATCATTTTGTGGTAGTTGCTCTCGATTTGCATAACCCAAATAGAATTTAGGTTTTTATCTCTTGATTGTTGGTGTTGCTCAAGAGCGGTGGATGGAGCCAGGGAGGACACGAATGAATGGAGGGCAGCGAGCATGGGGTTGTCTTCTTCGGAGGAGGGAGGATCGCCATGGAGGGAGAGGATGAGGGAGGAGAGGGGAGGGGAGACGAAGGCGACATTGTAGGCGAAGATGAGGAAAAGGACTGGGCTGGAGGTAGCGGGGGAGGGAGGGGATAGGGGCTAAGGACTTGCAGACCCAATGGGAGTGAGAAGTGGCAAGTGAGAAGGATCTGCAGATTCGTCTTTTTTTTTTTTTTTTATGTGATATGGTTGATATCGACCATTATGTTGTGTTTAGCAAAAAGATAATTACATGTTGAAGAAAATCTAACTGGTAGCATGTTCGATATCAACCATATCGCATAAAGATAAAAAAAAAAAAAAAAATTAAGGGCCACATGAGGACCCCTCCTGTGTCCAACATTATACGGGGTCCTGGTAGAACGTATGAGGTCATACGGGGATTTTTTCCCGTAAATTCCTCTTTTTAATATTTTTATATATAATTATGGAGATAGCATATTTGATGTCCTATTACAAGTTGAATAATATGCTGGTTTTTAAGAAAAAATAATAAATAAAGAATTTATAACCGACTTTAGAATGAGATTTCAGTCTTTTAGGTCGATCTAATTCCGAAATTGGATTCGAGTTTTCCTATCAGAACCCAATTTGTAAAAACAAAATAGTTTGAGTCATAACCAAACCCGAAACCGAAACGTTTATTTAGAAATAGGTCCAAGTCCAATATGGTTCCGGTCCTGAGCCATCTTATTTGCAACCTTACCCACATTACACATAGAAGTGAAACAATATTTATTTAGTAAATAGTGACATAAACGTCTTAAGTTCGAAATATCCCTTCGAAATAATTCAGCCCACCCCCCCCCCCCCCCCCACCGCTGGGGAGGGAAACAAATGAAAAATCAACTAAATAAGAGAGGCTAAATTGTATGAAAATAGGGCGTGGTTAAAATGATATACATGCCCCATTTAATTAGAAGAATAACACCACTAATTTGTAATGTAACTATCAATTGAAGCTTCTATTAAAGAGGGACTACGTTAAGTAGATTAACACAACCATGTGTATGACTTTTGACGTGACTCTAACAATATATTCTGAAAAATAATATCTTTAAAAAAATAGAATTCAAGTAGCTGACTCTAGCATAGTTAGGACAATGCTTTAACAATGATAATGAATTAGTTAGAAAAGGAATACGGATGAGTACTAAATTTGGACATGAAAGGCGGACCATTTCATGCTTCCAAAGCTTAGGTAGTGTGTAATGTGGGGGCATCAATAAGATAGTGTATAATGTGTGGGCCAATTAAGTCGAGTAAAGTATATTGACCCAACACCTGTCCAATCCAAATTACATGTAGAGAAAGACACCCTAATTGGCAACCTTAATCCCCTGCACAGGTTTATTTGTGTAATTATCTTATAAAGTGAATTGAAGTGAACGCTCAATTCAAGAGACATGAAAAGAAGATGAATCATATCACAAAGTATAAAAATTCAAAAGCCACGTCTTCTTTTTTCAAAAAAAGAAAGTCGAAAAGGCAAAACCATCTACATTTTTAAACAAAGAACTTTTAAATGTCTTCTCAAACTGCTAAATCTCCAAAAAAGGGCCACACAATTTGATTTGACCTCCTTTAGCTTTCGTTTTCAAATCATAATCAATTATTTACTTCACATCATTCAACAGGTAAATTATCCAATCAGCGTACAATAATAATAATAAAAAAGGCCTTAAGGGTTGATCCTCACTATCACAACTATAGTTTCATTCCAATACTAAGGCACTTAAGGGAAAAAAAAAAAAAACCCTAGCCCCACTCTGAATTTAGCCAAGCCAACTTTGGTTTAGTCTTAACACATGAAGTAAAATTTCCCAAGGAGACATCTGCACGTGGACATCCTCTTCTAGATGCTATAAAGTACCCATTAGATATTAAAATTCCAATCTTTGGCGACGCACGTGCGACTTTACTACGGTACTCCCGCGTCGGACAAACCTCCAAAAATCTCGTTTGTTTTGCATGTATGTATTTTGTTCCCATTCCATCGTTTTCGTCTACAAGCCCTAAAAACAACAACTCCTCTTTTTTAAACCCTAATCCGCGTGCAGCGTCCTATTTTCTGCACTCCACAAAACCCTAATCGGCGACCATTGCTGTAAATCACCTCAGGTATCTTAATCTTCCTAAAACCCTAACTCTTTCAAGACTCAAATCGATTTTGTTTCATCTACGATCGACTATGATTGCAAAGGAAAAAAAAAGTGTGCTTTTCTTTTGTTCCTTTCGGATTCCATATTCAACTTCGTTGTTCTTCATTTCTAATAACTTAGAAGTTTATCAGCCTGATATGCATCTAGGCATGGGCAGAGCTTAAGCTGGAATTCATGTTTGAAGTTTTACTATCTTTCTCTCCCCTTTGAAGTTTGGAGTACATTTTGACAAACCTAATATTACAGCAGTTTATGAGATCTCAATTATCCATGTGAATCATTAGAAATAAATCCTATGGAAATATTGATTGTTGAATTCCACTAATAACTGTAGTTTGAAAATCACAAGCTTTGAGCTAGATGCTGTTATGCTGCAATATTTGGTAGAAGGTAAAAAAAACTTTCATTATCGGCCCCCTTTCACACAAACATGACCTTAGTTCTCTGTAACTGTTCTGATGGGACTCTGTAGGTAAGTTGATGTATTTTTTGGTGAACTTTGCCAGGAAAATTGATATCAATGAATGTGTATTATAATGTTTATTTTATGCACCCCCATCCAACTATATGTTATGGCAAGTTCTATTAAACAAGTTGAGAGAGAGGTACTTGAGGAATCAAAGGGGAAGTACCATCTTACACAAGGAATCTCTGTGTGGAATTCCAATGTCCAAAATATTATTAAGGCAAAAAGTACTATCCAAGAATGGCATAAAAATATAAAGTATAGTAAACTAACAAAGGTATAAGTTGGTAAATAATGATGCTAAAAGCCACAGGTAAAGCCAGGTATCGCACTTTTGTATGTGCAGCTGGGAACTAAGGAGGAGGAGTAGGAGGGGATTTTATAAGCATGCTAAAAGGAAAACTAGACTACTAGTGGCCTTGACCAGGTAACGTCCAGTAAAGAGAGAAAAAAAAAAAGAGGAGACCAAAGATGAACATCGTTCAAGAGGAATACTGTATCTAACTTGGAATATTTAAATTTATCATTTAGAATCAAACCAAGGAGCCATCAATCAGATATCTAGAATATATGTAAAGAATGCATTAGCTGGCATGAAGAAAAATAGAGCACTGGTTCCAACTGGTGTACCTATGCATGCATGGGTTTCAATTGGGGGAATTAGAATTGACTGTTTTAACTAAATTGTTCTATAAAATCTTTAGAACAAGCACACCTGATTAATGGAGAAAGAGCAGCATGGTCCCTTTCAAGTTTCAACTAGAACAACTGAGATATTCAGAACTGTGCAATGAAACTTATGGAAGTTTGTAAATGTGCAATGACAAACATTATGAATCAAATATTTCAGAGAACTAGCTTAGGTTTATGCCAATGAGGTCTATTACAGCAGCCCTTATCTCTTTTTTTATTTATTTATTTTTTATTTTATTGGTATTAGTATTACAGAAGCCGTTATCTTATTAAACAACTTTTGAAAAGTTTATAGAGTAGGGGAAAAGTTTACGCATGTTTTTGTTGATTGGAGAAGGTTTGCATTAAGAAGTTAGGCGATTAATTTGGAAGACATTGACAAGAAAAGTCATCCCTATTCCCTAGTGCTTATATCGAAATTGCTCAAGACATCCATAAAGGGGCCATAACAAATGTGAGAAATGTGTGTAATGAGTGACTAATGATGTTTGAACGCCCTGTTGGAGTAGGATTTCATATAGGGTCTGCTTTGACCCCCTATTCTACTGTCTACATTTTCATAGAGTATTTTATAATTTTTTTTTTTGGAATCATGTGATGATTTGACTAAAATTTTATTTAATGCTCATTTCTAATGCAAGAGTGAAATGCAATCAACTTCTTAGTTGTTAGTTGGGTAGATGTTGGTAATGTAAAATGTTATCAAAAAAAGAACTTAAATTTAAATGGCCTAAAGTAATCCGACAATAAGTCTAGCTGGGGTGCAACAACTTTAAGTAAAATCAAATGGTTCTGTTTCTGCTAATTGCTTTGTTCTCTAATGCATACGCGTGTATATATATTCTAATTTACTTATATTTCTTGTTTCTTATGGTCTTGATTTGTTATAGCGGGCCAAAAAGTTGTTTTTTATCTGAACTTATCTCCTGTTAGTAATTCTGTTTCACTTTTATGTATTTTTGCTTTTCGGTGAGTTTATATTGCTTGTACTTAAAATGATCTTTCATGTCAATTTGGTCAAAGCAGGTGCTGGTTTTTCAGAATTGTTTGCATTTGGGTTTTGGTTGTGATCTCATAATGGCTACTCGTAAGTTACATATTTTGTATTATGTTTGACATTTTTTAGTTTGTTTGAAACTTCAATCACCCCCACTGCTGTACATACTAATGCCATGCTATGATACTAGTAATCTTATTTTTGAATGGGCAAAGCTAAGCTTTTATTTGGTAAAAAGAAATAATCCAAATTACGAATGCTCCATAATTTTTTATTTGGCAAGATTCTCAAAGAATTAAAATTTTCTGAAGCTTTTTAATGGATCTGCTAAAAGGACCATCCTCTCTTTGGATGCTGGAAGTCTTTCATTTTTTTTTTTTTTTTCATTATTTGAGAATGTGAATAGATTGGTGTATGAGCAGATGAAAACAGTGGAAGTTTCTTCTCTCTCTCTTTTTAAAAAGATTTTCTTGCTTCATTGTCTCAATTTTTTTAGAGAAGCCAATGTGATGGGGTGTTAGGCTATCTTTATCTCTCCCTCCTTTTTAGTGTAATTGTGGACATGTCATTAAGGGCTCTCTCCACTAATTTCTTTTCTTTTTCAACCAAAAGCTGCACTGAAAGTCACGGGACGGGGAAATGAAACCTGCATCTTTCATTGTATTAGTGGAAGATTGTTCAGCTAACACGTCACAGTCCAGTTTCTTCTCCATCTAGATTTAATCATCTTGAAGGTTAGGTCACAATTATCGAGTGGATTTGTTACCTGCGAACTGCTGGAATACGATGGTGTCTACAAGAAGTGAATGATTTTAGCTACTGTACAAGAGTTCATTTGGTCGCGGGTGGTTATTCAATCTGTAACTGTACAGATGGAAGTTCTGCTCTGTTTGTTATATGATATAATGATAGTACTACAATATGGGTATCATGCAGGGACGGAAGGAGAAAGTTTTTCTGTGGGGGCCACTATGTAAAATTTACATAGAAGTTTCAAAAATAACTTGTGTGTATGTGGGGACGGGGTTGGTCTGGTTCTGCCTGTGTTATCATGTAAATATTGGTTTAAGGAAAACAATCTATAAAGCATTTGGTTACAAAACTTAACTTATTTTCTAATCTTAATTGTTACAAGAATAAAAGATACAAAAAGGAATGCACTAAATTTGTGTTAATAGCATAAATGTTTATTAAGTGGAATGTCCATGTTCCTTGTTATGAAAATTATGCTTCAATCTCATTAATGAACTCCACTTTTCTGGCTCATCGGTATTTCTCACATTGAGAAATAGGAACCAAATTTGTTGATTCCAATTTGTTTCAATTTGGATATAAGCCAATTCGCTTATTTATCTTCTAATATTGGTAATAGATGAAAAATAGTTATATCGATTCATTGATATTGCAAGCGCGAAATAAAACGTAACTTTTCCAATTTCCCATATATTTTTTTAAATATTCCTTCTTGATTAGTTGTGGATGAGCTGACGATTAGTTATGAGAGCAATTTTCTTTTTCTTTTCCCCCTCTTTTTTTTTTGAATTTTGTGATGGATGAGCCATCTTGTCACAAATAGTAAATGCAAATTATTCTTACTGAGGCATCAGAATGTTCACTTTAGATGTTGGGTCTAGGAATTCTGGGTTAAATTTGTATTGGCAGGGCACTAGCAAAGTTACTGAAAGGATATGCAAGAAAATAATAATTGAAGGGCTGGCATTTCCTGGCCCATTGCTGTATGCATCATTGACATTTTATCCTTTACACAGTGTCGGCAGTTTATATTTTTGTGGACATTAGTTTCATATTGCTTTCAGAACCTTCATTGATGTATTTTCTCAAACAGAGTTTTCATATTGGTAGTTTGATATATAAAGCTATGTCTAATATTATTATTGTGATAATGAAACAAGAAGTCTGATATTTGATATGGACACCTCTCCTTGCGAATCTATTATGTAGGACTTCAGTTTGAGAACTCTTGTGAAGTTGGTGTGTTCTCAAAGTTGACAAATGCATACTGTTTAGTAGCGATAGGAGGATCTGAAAACTTCTATAGGTTAGTTTTTAGATGGGCTAATATTTCTACTTTAGTGGCTTATTTGATGGATGTTGACTTCACTTATTCTCCCACAGCACATTTGAAGCTGAGCTAGCAGATGCCATCCCTGTGGTTAAAACCTCCATTGCAGGCACTAGAATTATTGGACGGTTATGTGCTGGTTTGTATTGAGAAGAAATTCACCTTTTTGTTTTCTGCCATACACCTTACTTACCATTATCACTTGCTTCTCTTGGCAGGGAACAAGAAAGGGCTTCTCTTACCGCACAATATCACCGACCAAGGTAAGGCTGACATATGAGCAATGCTTCCTTTGCCAGGACAGAGTATGCCATATCTCATGGTTTAATTCATTGGGTGTATTGCGTCTTCTATAAAATATTGTTTTTAGATGTGTTTTTTTTTTTTTTTAATTGTTTGTTGGTAACACTCATGAATGCTTTAACAATGGCCCTTACGGTGGTTGTAAATTGTAATTCATTTGGGCCTGTTTGCTTACATGGGCGGAGTATGGAGTAGGGCCCAAACCTTGAATTAAGTTAAAGATGAGCGGGGTTAAAGAGAATAGCACGACAAGGCAAAATTCTACTTCTCCCCAAGTTATTACACTTGGAGATAGCAAAGCAAAGTGGGGAAAAGTGGGGTAAATCGTCTGCTTTATGTCACATCGAAAGTTTACTCTCCCCTCCCCCTTTTTCATCCAAGCACCCATGAAGTAAAACTGTCATATCACTTGTTTTACTCTCCTTTTACTTCTTCCATCCAAACAGCATGAAGTAAAACTTTGTCATATTAATCATTTTTTTACTCTACTTCCTGCTAAACAAACAAGCTTTTTAATAAGTGACATTTTTCCAGAAATTTATTTTATAAGACTTTTGCATCCTAAATGCTTGGTTGCTTTTCTAGAGCTTCAACATTTACGGAATAGCTTGCCCGATCAAGTGGTGGTTCAGCGCATTGACGAGAGGCTATCTGCTCTGGGCAACTGCATAGCGTGCAACGACCATGTTGCTCTTACACATACTGACCTTGATAGGGTAAGATTTCTTTGTTTTATTCTTTTACCAATACTTTTTTAGTTTATTTCTTTAAAGATGAATGCCTTTTGGAATAAAGGTGAATAGTTTGAATATATATCCTACTAACTTGGACACTAAATGGGTGTGTTGCTTTGTTGGTTCTGGACTCTGATATGAGTTATTTGATGCGGGGACTTTAGGAAGCCTGATATATCAATATTCAAAGAAAAAAGACTTACATGTACTTGATATTAATAAATACATTGGTATATACCATTCAAAAAAAAAAAAAAAAAAAAAATAACAATAGGATGTTGACAAGCATATATAGTAGTATATATTTGAACAAAAAGTTATTTATAAGGATAGATATACATTATAGTTATATAAATAGTATATAAATGCCACATGAATGTCAACAAAAATATAAAAAACAATTGTTCTACTTGGTGATTGTGTTAAAGGGCCAATATGGCAATAGATATGTGTGAGCATTTGACACAACAATTTGTTATTAATGGAGCATACTTGCTTCTTCATAGCTTAAAATATTTCTCATATCTGAAAATGCTTTCTTGATGCTATTGCTTTCTCAAAGTTATAGACCTTTTTCAGTTCCTCTACTTGTCTTAGGTTAATAAAAAAGAAACTATCCTTGATTTCTTGAATCTTAATACATTAATTTTTTTTGGGAGTTATCAAATCACAGAACATGTAAGTGGCCCATGTTACCATATCTCATGTCTATTTTTTTTTTTGCCTTAACAAAGTTTTGAAAAATATTAGAGTATTTTCAAAATTTGGAATTTATTCAAATATTATTAAAAAAATCTGCACAACAATAATTTTAAATAATTTGTAATGAATAAATAAATATAAAATGATATCGGTTGACTATCACTTGCTCCTTTGCAAGAAAATCTTGGCTTTGCCACTGTGCATGGCTTTAAGATGTGTGTAAAGACTTCGCATTGATCACCCTTCATTATTTTGGTACGAGAGCAAGTTCCAATCGGCTTTTTAGGTAGCATTTGGTTTGCTGTAATGAATGTCGGAATGGAATGGTCATTCCAACGGAATGATCATTACAGCGTTTGGTTCTCACAAAAGTGGCGGAATGACCATTACTTCCGAAATCACCATTCCTTTATGTAGAGGAATGGTCATTACACTGGGGAGGTAGAGGAATGACCATTCTATTCCTTTATAAAATTTTCTTGAGACCAAAATCCCCTCCACCCTCCTCCTCCTCCCAGTCGCCGGTTGGCAAGGAGACCGGCTGGAAGGCCTCGGCGGCAGCCCCGGCCGGCCTCCCCCCGCCCCCCTTCCTCCCTCCTGCACCTTCCTCTTTCTCTTTTCTTCTTCTTCTTCCTCCTCCCCTCTCTATTCTCTCTCTCTCTCTCCTCCTCGGCATTTGGGTCCACCAAAACCCCGAGCTCGGCAATGTCGTCTTCGTCATGCTCGGATTCCTTTCCATTGTCACCCGTCGCGTCATCCCCCAGGAGCTCGGCCCCTTCGGCATCGACGCCAGCCCCCTCTTGTGGGCCCCAGTCTTCGAGATCCCCGCCGAATTCGACGGCTCCATGGCCATCTTCCTTCACGATCGCGAGAACAACTATGACTACTTCTACCCCAGATTCCTCAAATTGATCCAACCCAATTGCAATCTCCTCTTCGAGATCGGGCCTTGCCCAGCCGCCTACGGCAGCGGCGGTGGCGGCAAGCTCCTCCACACAAAGAGCTCAGTCGATTACCGCAATTCAGATTCAGACCTGCCTTCCCGATCCATCTGTCAGTCCGACAGTAGCATCTCCCGCCTGCTGAGGCGGAGGGAGGAAGAGAGCGGGGTGGAGGGAGGCCGGCGGCTCTCTCCTTCCCAGCCGGCGATTGGGAGGGAGGAGGAGGAGGAGGAGGAGGAGGAGGAGGAGGGTATTTTAGCCCGTCTTATGTAAATTTTATTCCATTACGGGCATAATTCCAGCGTACCAAATGCAAGAACAGGAATAAGAATTCCATTACTGGATTGATTCTTCAATCTAACCTAACGCTGGAATGGGAAGGACCATTCATGCCTCATTCCATTCCAGACTCATTCCACTCTCCATTCCATTCTTGCCTAAAACCATTCCAACGAACCAAACGTTACCTTAGTTGTTTCATATTCCAAATGTCGTCACAGTTGTTTCTCTTTTGACTTCCATACGGTATATTCATCAACAAAAAAGAAGTGAAGGAGAGTGGATTAATGTGGAGTCTTCACATACATCTTGAAGCCATGTCGATGGTGTCTTCAATTCCTCATACTACGGGTAAAGGAAATCAATAACTTGATTGAATTGATCATGACGGAAATGCAAAGTAATAACACAACATCAAGTCCATCAGCAGATGCTTTCTTTGCATACATTGCAGTATTTTCAGTTCTAAAAACAGAAAGGATGATGTTTAGGAACAGTCCAAGGATTTAGTTTGGCAACATTTTTTCTGTGTTCCATAGTCTATCCTCACATATATGTTCATCTATTTTGCCTTATGTTATTGTGAATTATGTTTAACTTGTGTTTTTGGGCAAATAAAATTGGAAAATCTATGAAATTATCTTTTGACAGTACTAAGACGTTTTTTTTTAGTTATTGTTAAGTTCGATCTACACTTTTGTTATCGGTGAGTTTTGTGAATTGTGTTAAATTATGTGAAACGAGGTCAGATAAATAAAATAAATATAACGTGCAAACATATTTTTAAAGTTTATAAGATATCAACTATTTTTTTTTTTTAAACCATGGAGAACTGCTGCACCAAATAGGAAAGATTGGTCCTCTCTTGCAGCCGCCCCAAACATAAAAAACACTATTTCACCAAAGAAAATAAAAAATTCAGCACCAAACATGGATTTGCAGCACCCATAGAAATGCTTTTTTTTTTTGGTGGCGATGCATTAATATGAATTTTGTTGATGTGACATTTTTTCACATTTCTTAGAAAGGCACATGTACACAGACATACCCTTAATGTATATAATGAACTTGTTGCCTTTGTTTTCCAATAAGTGGCTTGTAAAAACTGATTATATTCATTGTTACTTTTAATTTCTGGGAACAATGAGCTGTCAAATTGTAGGTCATAAACCCATCTTGAGCACAGAGGGGCTTTTCGAGCTTTAAGCTGCTGTACTTTTAACATTTTATTTTGCAGACTTTAAAATGAGTAACAACACAACTGTTTGCGATTTTTGAGAATTCACCAAATCTTTCAAAAATAGTCATACTTCATTGTCTGATTTCAGGAAACCGAGGAACTTATTGCGGATGTTTTAGGAGTGGAGGTCTTTAGACAGACAATTGCTGGCAATATCCTTGTGGGTAGCTTCTGTGCTTTCTCCAACAGAGGTGGATTGGTAAGAGATGTGAGACAATGAAATCTTTTTTCTTGCAGTGATTGGAAAACTCCCATCTATTGACTGCTATCCAATGCCGTGATAAAACAGGTTCATCCACATACATCCATTGAAGATCTTGATGAACTGTCAACTCTCCTTCAAGTTCCTCTTGTTGCCGGAACGGTGAACCGGGGAAGCGAAGTAATTGCTGCTGGGATGACTGTCAACGACTGGACTGCTTTCTGTGGGTCAGACACTACAGCCACAGAACTCTCTGTCATTGAAAGCGTTTTTAAGTTGAGGGAAGCTCAACCAAGTGCAATTGTTGATGAGATGAGGAAATCTTTGATAGACAGCTATGTCTGAGACTCTCGAGGTGCTGGATTTTTAATGTTTTCAAATTTTCATATTATAATTCCTGTTTTTGCTGTTAAAAGGATTCTTCTGAGTCTTACACTGATTGGGTAGTTACCTATACATGTGGTTGTACCATAAAATTTGTTGATTTTGAGGAAATATTCTAAATAGGACTGAATATAGTGGGCATCTCTGATTCTCTATTTTGTTAAGGCAATGAATGTGCCACATTAAGATGCCTGCCTGATCAGTGTGATTGTTAACCTGTGATCAATCTGTGATGTTCGAAGTGCAAGAACTACTGGAAATGGCAATTGCGAACAGCAAGAACCAGGGGAATGGCATTGACCCTAGTAGGTTTACATTCAACTTGAACGACTCAAGGACCCTATCTTTGGCGACTGCGTGACCAACAAATCAGAAAGTTTATTGTCATGTGGTAGTGGATAGTTGGCTTGACCCTACCGGTTGCGAACAGTGAGCCCCTTGCCCTGGGATGCATGCTACCTCCAAATCTAACTTGGATCATAAAACCCCGAAACTATTTTTCCCTTGATATGTTACTCAAAGTCTTTGATGGTCTGTGTGGGCAGAAGTGAGGAGTGTTTTATTATTAGCGAGCTGCAATTGATCATCTCCAACTTTATGAGCCAAAAATCCTTTCAAGGATTGGATGAACTAGTCCTCACAACATTTTCTTAGACAGACATGTTCTGTTACTATTTTACACGGGAAGGTATTAGAAATATTCAGTTGGGCACAAAATTGTCCTGAACTATTTTGATTGGCTGGGTATCCATATCACATCGGTCCAGAAAAGTCCAAGGAATAGTGATATGCTGTGACCAGGCTTGGCCCAGAACGATGGAGGGGTTGATGGTGTTTTTTAAATTCGCCAAGGTATGCTTTCAAGCATTCACTTATAAATGTCACATATCTGCTATAATGTTTGAGGCCGATCTTTGCCTTGTGAAACGGCCCAAATGAGCTGTAGATAATGACTAACACTAATCATATTATTGTTCTCCACTGGATGGATGATTCTGTCTATTGGTGATTAAGATAACAACAGTGATTGTGCCTATTTGTTAGAGAATTGGGGGGATTTTCACTCAAGTTTTAAGCCTCCTTGCCCTATCATCCCCATCTACAGAAATCTAATCTCTGTCTCTTTTTTTTTTTTTGAGAGAGAGAGAGAGAAACCGTGTGCTATCAGCTATGCATAGTCATTGGCGTATGTATATAGTGAAAATAGCCAGGGAATGGGATCGATCCCTTGGTCTACCTGAGTCCCATTAAATAAAAATAGAAAATAAAAAAAAAATACAATAGGGAATAAGAGAACTATTTCATTGATAACTGTCAAATCTTAGGCTAATTCTTGTTGTATAAAGCTCTTGCGGTAAAGTTTTACCGTTGAGATGGTAAATCAGTCATAAAAAAGTTGTTGGACTGGAGGCCAGTAATAGGAGACTTTTGGCTAATTTATCTTTTTTTTTTTTCTAAACGGCGTTAATCACGTATTGATGACTAGTTCTAAATCTTTTTAAGAAAAAACGCCCTCTTCTGTTTAGATTGCTAAAGGACAGTAAATATTTTATATATAATACCGATTCGAGTGTGCGACTCCTTCCCTGGATTAGTGTGTGGACCTCAATGTGGATAATCATTCCTGTGCATAGGTTCAAATTTCGCTCCAATTGAGGTTGACCCTCCATAAGATCGATAACAATTAAGGCAAATTAAAAAAATAAAAAATAAAAATTGGGGTTCGGAAATGGATGGTTTCAATTTCAGAAGTGGACCCAACTTACTGATTGATATATATATATATATATATAGAGAGAGAGAGAGAGAGAGAGAGAGAATGAACAAGGAGGATTTTGTTATTTCAAGTATACAAATAAGGGAAATGCTTCAACGAGAGGAACTCTCATGAACGCCACACGACCTGTTAACACGACATGAATTTACACGATATTAACGGGTTCGGGTGAGCTCTTAATGGGTTCATCCGCTTAACCCATTAAAATTTTTTTAGTCCCTAAGTGTAACTAAAATTAATTTATATTCATAAAGAAGAAATTGCAATTTATTATTTTATAGTGGGTTTTTAGGTGTGATCCACTTAAAATCCTCGCTTACAGTTGCATATGGCTTATATACTTTTTTCTTTATATATTTTTGTTTAGAGTTTTTTATTTACAAAATGACTTAATTACTTAGTGGATTACTGGATTAAATCGTGTAACTCGTTAAATTAACTTTTAACACGAATTCGTAAACACATGATCTGAATTTGTTAAAACTCCACGATTGACAGCCCATTTGCTACCGGCGTTTCTATGTAAATAAGGTAAAGACTTAAGGTATATTTTGAGATTTTCTCATAAATAAATGCACTGGATGTATCTTATCCAAATCCCAAGCCTTCTTTGCAAAGAGGCCCATATTGTTGTGGCCCACCTGATCAATGGTCCAGATCACCCATCGCATCAGCTGCTGAAAACCATGATTTCCACACGCTTTTCTTTTTCTTCTTGTTCAGTGCCAGTTATTAAAAACTCAATCATCATCAGATCCGATTCGAGAAAATGAAACCGTAAGCGCGAATGCGATGATCTTTTCTCGTCTCGATCTCGCTCTCTTCATAAGCATCTGAATTCTGATTCCTTCTCTCTCTGGTATTCGAATTTCCATGGCGTCTTCGCTTTCTTTCGCTCAGATCATCTGCCTTTGCCTCCTATTGACTCTCGCTCACTCCAAAACCCTAAAGAGAGACGGTAATCTTCTTAAAACCCACCTGAGATTTCAAATCTAGGGCTTCTGAGCTGCATTTTAGGGTTCTAAGTCTTAGATCGGACTTCGATAGCTAGGATTATGCACTGTCGGTGGTTTTTTTAGTCAAATTACTTCAAATTTGCAGCTTTTTCTACTTTTGGTGATCTCTGTCACATGCTTGCAATTGGTTTTTTTTTTTTTGGTTCTGAAATTGGAGTTTGGTTGCTGACTGATCATGATCGTGGTTCTAGTTATATTGATGGGATTTCGTCTGCTTGAATTTTTGGATTGTTAATAGATCTCTTAAGCTATATGCTTGAGGTTTACCATTAAAGAATAGAGCTTGAGAACCAGGTTTTTATGTTGTGTTTTAGTTGGGTTGGATAAGGATTCGATTTTGATTGCTCATGTTTTGCCTTTTATTCCATCCCAGTGTATTGATTATCAGTGTTGGATCAGATTGGGGTGGGTGCAATGATGGCATTATTTTCGGATTACTAACTTAAACACACACACACAAAAAAAGGCATCTGGATAAATTCCAATTGGGAGTTGAAGGTGACCAGTTGGAGTCTTCAATGACGCACATATCTAATTGTTCAGTAAAATGGATTGGGTTTAAGATCTATAAGCAGGAGAAGAAATCAAAGAGCATACAATTGAAATTTCCAAGGACTAGATGGCAAAATATAGGGTCCAGCTGAATATGGAAAAGCTAGTTAAAATATCTCTTCATTTTATGGTAATTTATTGGGTTTAATGTTATAATATACAAAGAACCTGTTGAAAAAGGTTAGTTTATAAAAGAGAATTTAGTTGGTCATTTTTTTTTTCCGATCTTTTATTGGTCATAGGACATCTGATCAAAATATCTCAAACACCTTTTTTCTGCTGATAACTACCTATTTCTTATGGGCTATATATTTAATCTTTTGAGTTTATCAATTTGGATTAATGTTGGTACAATTAATAGGTGGGAGGCTTTTTGGTTATCTTTAATAAGTTTAAGATTGACATTTTCATTTCAGTGAAAGCCTTGAATGAAATAAAGGCGTCTCTGGGATGGAGGGTGGTCTATGCATGGGTTGGAGATGATCCTTGTGGAGATGGCGATCTCCCGCCATGGTCTGGTGTGACATGCTCCAATCAAGGAGATTATAGGGTTGTGACGGAATTGTAAGAATTCACTTCAATCACTATGTTTTGTTAACCATCTGATGATAAAGCTTTACAGCATATTTGTTCATTGTGTTTATGATCTGAAGGACTCACTTCTCTCGTTACCTGATTTTGCATTTTGCTTTCTCAAAAGCTGTTGGAACTCAAAAAAGCTTATTCCATGAGGATAGAAAATATTCATGATGCTATAATGTGTTCAAGCTAGGGTCTCTAGTCAAATTCAGTGATTCATTTCTTAGATTTGAAGATGTGCTAAATATATAGGGAAATATTCATATGTAGACGTCTTTCACCATACTATGGTGAGGGAAACATAGTGGGGTTTATGATCCATCCTAACCATCTACACACATGAGACCCCTTGAATTGCACTGGAGCCATCGAGATTTCACCAATCTGAATGGAATTGAAGGTTGAATTTTTTCCTTTAATATAAGGTCATTAAACTTGTGGGCCACGTATGAAGGGGTTAGAGGCATGTGATTGACCCTAAACTTGATATCTGGCCCCATCCAAGATGTCTTTTTCCATCCCCCCAGCCCAGTGATCAATGGGGCCCCAGATGGGCCCCATTAAATTGTCCCTCACTAATACGGTGAGGAACGTATGCATATGAATATTTCTCATATATATATTTATATATATAAAATATCTTGAAGTTATGTTTGATGATAGAGTTTCCTTGTTTGACCTTGAATTCTTATTATTGTTGTTATTGTTCTTTTGCAGGGAAGTCTATGCAGTATCAATTGTAGGGCCATTTCCTATCGCTGTAACCAACTTGTTAGATCTGACGAGGCTGTAAGATCCTTTAGTCTTCTTTGCATATTGATGGTATTTACATTCTTTTTTTTTTGGTCCTTAACACAACATATCTAAATCTAATTACATATACTTTCTGTCAGTATAATCAGATTTTTTTTCACTGACAAATTGTAACCTAGTATTCATTCCATTGAACAATTTTGACCAGTTTTGAGAGCTGTTCTTAAAATTGAAGAGAAATGGTGCATTTCATGTTTGTTAGGCCTAGTTTGTGTATACGTATGGTGGTGTTGGTTTTTTTTTTCTTTTTCGGGTGATGCTAGTATCTATCATGGTCAGTTTGTGATGAGATTTGTATTGAGTGGTATAACAGCGATATGAATTACCAAGTGAGGATCCATGGCTGTGGGTGCATATGCACACGTGCA
Organism: Umbellularia californica; assembly: GCA_028538565.1. Classification (NCBI taxonomy): domain Eukaryota; kingdom Viridiplantae; phylum Streptophyta; class Magnoliopsida; order Laurales; family Lauraceae; genus Umbellularia; species Umbellularia californica. Next base: position 21,170,823 of record JAPQWN010000003.1, read on the forward strand.
TGTGTTTATGCGCATGAGTGCATAAGTTTTTGCTTATGCTTATAGGTGTGTGGCCATGGTCATGTATGTATGCTTACCCTTTTTGTTGTATGCGTCAGTTGCACTGATCTTTCAATATGACCTATTGATCTTGTATATGTCAAAGATGAAGGCTCTTTGTAGGCCCTTTTTGTAAAGGAACTTAAACCTTTGATCACCTAAAATCACCTCAATTTCGCCTTCCTAATATAGGCTTCCTTCATTATTTGGATGAGGAATCAATCAATCATTTGTTTTTCTATTGTCCTCGCACAAAGACTTTATGGTTTATTTTGTATTTTGTATTTTTTTTTTTTTTTTTGTGTGTTCCAGGTCTTTCAAAGTCTTTCTAATCCATGGATTGATAAGAGTCAAGTCTTTTTATAAATCCAGCCAAATTTAATGGAAAATGTTACTTCTTTGGATAAAATTAGAAATGAGCGATTTCGAGAGCATTTTGGGGTAACATTAATTGGGGATAAAATTACAGAAACCCATGTGAGATGGTTTGGGCATGCCCAACGCAAGCTAGCAACGGCGCTGGTAAGGAAAAGTTTGGCTCTGTAAGTCGATGGTCCACCAAGGGGAAGGGGTAGGTGGAAGAGGACGTGGATGAAGGTAGTAAAAATAGATCTGGAGAAGTGTAACTTATCTAAGGACTTGGCACGGTATAAATCGGAATGGAGAAACAGAATTCATGTAGCCAACCCCACCATAGTTGGGACAAGGCTTTGATGATGATGATGTTGCCTCAATGTAGACAGGGGGTTAGGTTTCTCTCTCTCTCTCTCTCTCTCTGTTTTTTTTTTTTTTTTAATGTAAAAGCTCTTCGTGGGTCTCTTTGGTGTGAATGGATTGAAGCCTTGTTCATTTGAAAGAGACACTTATTGAGAGCTTTAGTGGATTATTAGACGAGATCAAGATGTACTCATGATGTACACCTACAGTCCATCATATTGTCTATAACTTTTAGGTGTAACAGGAGTGATGAGATTAGTACAAGATTTACTTTCCATTTCATCTTCCCTTAGGATTCCATAGAGGGTGGTTTCATTCTAGATGTGAATACAAACACATAAAATCACCATTCAAACAAACAAACACAGAGAAGAAAGGTGGTGTTCCTCAGATTAAGAATGCATGATCTCCATTCTTTTTCTCCTCATATTTCCCCTCTTTCATCCTCTGACATTAGGGTTTCATCATTTGGGTTACCACTTAAAAGAAGACAAAGCTTTACTAGGAATTCTGTACCTAAAGTCCAAACTCTATAGAGATTGGATGGTGTTGCTGAAGTGTCAAACAGAGCCAGTATGCTACCCATCGAAGGTGTTTCCTCCCACCTCTGGTGGGGGACTTAAAAGTTATATATAGATGGTGGTTCTGAAGGGAATCCAGGTCCTTATGGCATTGAAGGAGTAATTAAAGATGTATATGGATTCTCGCCATTTTATCTCTTACGGGACTGGGTAGAGTTGTGGATTCAAACAGGACAGGAATTTTTGCCATAAGGGTCAAAATCATTGCACTGGAATTACTCTGTTTACAGGACATGGTACTAGTGGAGGGTGATTCATTGAAGTGCCATAGCATGGGCTAGTGAGGTATCCAAAGATTCATGGTGCTTATTTATTTATTTATTTATTTCTGTGTGTTGAGCGAAGAACCTCACCTGAAGAGGTATCTCATATTTCCCACTTTCATGTTCCAAGGGAATGAAATAGGGGAATGAATGTATTTGTTCAAGTGGTTGTAACTATCTAGGAGATTAAGACTCTGATTGGTTTGTGTAGTAACTTGTAAATGATGATATACCTACTTAAAATTATATATCTTTTATTTTATACATCATGTTTGTCCATGTTCTTAATGGGACCACAGATCATTCATTCTAATCTCATTTACATTCCAGACCTCTGGTTAACTCTGAAAAAAGAAGACCAATTGGCCATGTATTTATGTTTGCTTGAGTTTGCCGACAATGTGATGGGGTAGGCTTACACTCTGTACTGTACTGTATACCTTAGTGGTGATGATCTCTTGGCCAAATAGATTTACATTTCTTTTACATTGGTAACACAACTTGGAACTCGTGATTGTGACAGAGCACCCTCCAACTGTGATATGGGTTCATGTCAAAAGCCTGTGAAGCTGTTTTACTGCTGACATTATTATTATTATTATTTTCATTTTTGGAAGTAGTTTTACTAGACTGTCCAACGTAGGCGGGCAATGGTGCCGGTAAGGAAAAGTTTGGCTATGAAGGTTGATGGCCCACCAAGGGGAAAGGGTAGGCAAAGTGGACGTAGATGGAGGTAGTAAAATAGATATGAAGAAGTGTAACTTATCTGAAGATTTGGCTCAAGATAGATCGAAATGGAGAAACATAATTCGTGTAACCAACCCCAATATAGTTGGGACAAGGCTTTGATGATCATGATGAGTTTTACTAGACTTGTAGACTTGTGTCACCAACATCATTGTGTTTACCCGCATTTCCTCTGAAATGGTGACTTATCCATTCTATCCAAATCAACCAAATTGTAACCTCATGTGCTAGAAACCACACCATGCCTCCCCAAGGCAACTGTTAGCCCTGTTTCCATGAACTGAAGAGAGTCCCAGTTGAGACCAAATGCACTTGATTGACTCCAAACCACAACAAGAACAAGCTGTATACAACAGGCAATCTACATGACATGTGAGGAGGTGATCAATGGACTCGGCTTGTGCCAATCACTTAATGCAACAATTTACAATCTCCGTTTTCCTCTCTTAATTTGGGTTAAATCTTTGTTGAAAAGTGCTCTAATCAACATTACTGCTCCCAGAAGCGCATTAGGTGACCAATCTACTGCCAACCCAAGTTTCAGATTCTTGTACCCACACTGGAAGGAAGAGTTAATGTGTAAGCGCATTTTTCTATTGTTATACGCACAAGGCAATATTAATAAACCGTACCAAATGGCTTTTAAATTTGACTTATGCGAATAGTTTCTTTGATAAGGATATTTTAGGCCTTTCCACAATTGATGTACACAACCAGGTATTGTAACCCAGTGCAAGGTTTGAAACATTAAGCAACTTGGATAAAGTCATTTCCAACAATATAGAAGGTAAACTGAATATGTAGTATTCTAGACTTTCATCATCGAAATGGTTTGTCTGCACAGAAGGGATATCAAGTTAGTGTGGGTTTTGATTGTGACAGTTGAAAGATAATCAAGAAGAGATTTTGCACTGAAATTGAGTGCCGATCATGTGATTGACCTTTTCTTGAAGCAATGAGTATTTACAATCATATATGTATATATGATATAGATTACAATCATCTCTCTATAAATATGGTGGTCCCTACTTCACCTGTGGTGGACCCAGTCTCACATTAATAGGTTGTAAAACATATATTACTTTACATGAATGTGGAAGAATGAACTTTTTGCATCAAATTATAGGGGTTGGATGTAGAATTTTAGTTGTCCTGAATCCAGTAATAATATTTTTTATGCAAAATAAAAAAAATCCTAATTTCTTTTATTTTTTGTCAATGTCAGGGATCTCCACAATAACAAGTTAACTGGGCCAATACCTCCTCAAATTGGGCGACTGAAGCGTCTTAGAATACTGTAATTGCTTCACATTCAAAAGCTATTATTTAGTTGGGATATGTTATTTGATTTATTCTTATGGCTCAGCAGTTGGTTTTGTGTAATTCTTCTATGTTATGTTATAGCATCTATTTACTATCTGGAACTCCGCTTGTAACTCTCAATGTGAAGGAAGCATGTTTTGCATTTTTTTAATGTTTCATTGATTTCCCATTTATCGTGCAATATTCAGAAACTTAAGGTGGAATAAGCTACAGGATGCAATTCCTCCCGAAATTGGTGAGCTAAAGAAGCTGACAAATCTGTGAGTAATTCAGACCTTTTTTCTTCACAAAGAATATTTGACTCTACTGCATTAGTTGAAAATTGAAATCCTCTTTTAAAAAATATGGATTATCTTCAGCAGTCACTTACTGATTTTTTTTTTTTTTTCAGGCACTTGAGTTTCAATAATCTCAAAGGTGAAATTCCTAAAGAGCTTTCAAATCTACCAGAACTTCGTTATCTCTATCTTCATGAGAATCGACTTACCGGGCGAATTCCTCCTGAATTGGGAAATCTTCCAAACCTGCGTCACTTGTATTCACTATTTCCCTGAGTTGAATTTCATATATGAGCATGTATCTTGTCGTCGATGTTTTCCTTGTTTATCTTCTCAGGAAACTTATGCCATATTTTTTAATCCATTGTTGGACATTTTTTTTTTTCTCTTAGGGATGTAGGTAACAACCATTTGGTGGGAACCATAAGAGAACTCATCCGTGTTGAGGGAAGCTTTCCAGCTCTGCGCAACCTGTAAGCAGATGTTAATGTGCACAAATGAATAGCTGTTCTCTGTTTGTCATATACGCACAGCAACATAACAAGGGTAGAAAAATATCTTCTCTGTTTGTTTTAAGAGAAGATTGTGTTGCCAAATCTATTAAAATTCCATTAGGAGAGATCTGCCCACAGTTCTTAGGACAATCCCATATAAGTTTCTTATGATTTCAGTTATTAGTTATTCAGTCATTATTTCTTCTTCTTTTTAGTTCTGGTACCTTATAGTATATTTTGGATCCATTTTGTACCTGTGTTGACATCTAGGTACTTAAATAACAATTTCTTGACTGGAGGAGTACCCGCTCAGCTAGCAAACTTGACAAATTTAGAGATTGTGTAAGTATCCTGGACTGCCATTTTTTTACTACCTTTTCATTTATATTTATTTCTTAGAATTCTGTAGTTTCTGAATGTTATTCAATAATTTGGTTATGTAGGTATCTATCTAATAACAAGATGTCAGGGACAATACCAGCTGGGATTGCTCAAATTCCTAGATTGATTTATCTGTGAGTTTTTTTTTTAAGTAGAACTCAGTCCTCCATAAAATGTTTTCCTTTAGTATTGATTTTCACTCTGCTCGTCATATTGATTTGTATGTTTCTCGTGGAAAAGGGGCAGCTAGTTTTGATAAAGATGAATTTTTTTTTTAATGTGATTAGTTATTTCAGTCACCACATGATAAGAAATGTTCCGATTCATTCAGTCACATGAAACTAAAGACATGTTTGTGCAATGCTAGGATTCCTCAGTAGTGCCAAAAAGCATATGTTTCCCCACAGCTGCCATTTTTCTGCAGTTAGTGCGGCGCTAAGCCATGCTGGGAGAAGTAAAAAATTGATCTATATTTTCTCAAGCCCATGGAAAATAGCTTTTTTGGGGTGGGGGGTTTTACAGACGGACTGGAACCACTATTTTGCGGCATTGTTTCATTGCACAAATTTGTCCTAAAGCTTCTAGAAATTCCTAGGGTCCAGTCTCTTTCCTCATCTGATTGGTCAACAGTTGCTTCATGAGTCTTGGACAAGTTATAACCTTTTGTAATTTTGCACCTAGTCACCAAAATTGCTGTGAAATCTTTATTTTCTGCGTAGAAGCAGCAGAAAGAAAAAGAGCATTTTCTCAGTGAAATGTCCGATTTTCCTCCTAGAACTTGTCAAATGGAATCTGAATAATATGTCAGCCTGTAATTCCACTTCTTTATCCATTGAAGGACCACAAAGATTCTAGGGCTCTCAACTTTAGAAGCAAGGGCCGCCTTAAGTGTAATGTTGAATCGTCCCAATCAGGCTGCCTATCTGTCATCACCATTGTCAGCAACTTAATCATCACTAATTAATGAATATGTATTGATGAGTTTGTGCTTTACAATTCCATCTTTGATATAGCCAATTCATTAAGGGCACGTTTGGTAACCAGGGAGGATTCATCTCTTTGGATGAATCCTTGGCCATGGATTTAGACTTTCCTCAACCGTTTCTCAACCTTAATAAAACTCTCCTGTTGCATTTGGAAGTCTCTAATTGGTCTCCCAATTAAGGACACCAAGGACTAAATGGAAATTTCACAGTTGAGCCAAACTGAATGGACTCCTCTTGAGCTCGGAAATCGGTTAGTGTTGAACTTCAGTATGACATATTTGTCTTAAAAATGCAATCATGCACGCACCTTGTTGCCTGCACAGCCTGTTACTATTATGTCATGCCCTTGACCTTTGTAATTTCAGGTATTTGGATCACAATCTTTTCTCAGGGAGGATCCCAGATGCACTCTATAAACACCCGTTCTTGAAGGAAATGTGAGTTATTGATACCATTTAATGATCATTGCAGGGTATGACTTATGCGACCCTTGGGCCTTGACAATGAAGTAATACAACTCTCATCTGCTGATGCAGGTATATCGAAGGCAACCAGTTCAAGCCGGGAGTGAACCCAAAGGGTATCCATAAGGTGCTTGAAGTTTCAGACTCTGAGTTTTTATTTTAGTTCACCTTGCCTTATTCTTTATGTATGTTGGGGGATCTTTAGTGTCTGTAATTGTACCACATACATAGCCTCTAGAATTCTTTTTTAATCAGAGTTCATTTCCCACATGTATGTATTTATTATCGAAGGATTCAAATCAAGTTTTGTCTGCAATTCTAAACCAAAAAAATAAAATAAAATGTGAGATGTCGATTCCATTGACATGCTTAATCAGAAGCAGATGTATTACTATAGATAGGGCCATGCTGCCTGGTAGTTTTTTACTTTTGTCAACAAGGAATGGCACTTGGGAGGTGCCTTACTTCTGTTCAGCAGAAGGAATGAGGGCAAAATTATGTCACTGGAGGCAGGCCATCCAATCATATCAGTGGTCCATTGATGACAGCCGGTTGGTTGGGTTGATAGACTTGATGCAGATGGATAAAAGCCAGGTGCTCCAATTGGCTTATGAATCATTGTCCAGGGCTGATATTGAGGAATTGAGGAATGATGGTTAGAGGGTAGTGGACGAGTGGGGTGGGACCAAGTAGGAATTGAGGAGTTCCAGGCCTTCCTTACAGGCCCAACCTAAAACCCACATGGCATTCAAGGGTAAAACTCTAATTGTGTTACAAATGGGTCGGCTTTGGATTGAGTCGATATTCGACTCACTAACCTGCCATATCCTGATTCCTGACTCCTTCCACTGTAACCTCAACCCAATCTCGTTTTTCAATTCAGAATTTGCTAATCCAGTTTTTGTTTCGGTTGCAACTGGTGATCATTCATGTGCCAACTAGAGCAATATAATTTAAATGCTCAGAAACTTGGAAGGTCAATCTGTTCACAATTTTTTAAGTTATCTAGCTGAGGCAGCGGGCAAGGACTCTGCGCCTCAGCTACCATAGTTTTACCCAGTGCATGTGGATAGGAGGGTTTACATGTGCCCCTTAGGGATTAGTTCTTGGTTGTCCCGAATCGAGTGTCCCTGGGGCTTAAGGGCAAATGCATCTGGGTTGGGCTCGGCAGGAGATACCCTCGATTATAAAGAAGGAAAAAAACAACAGGCAAAGGCTCCTGGGCTGTCCTAAATCGAGTGTCCCTCAGGCTCAAGGGCAAATGCTCCTAGGCTGGGCTGGGCGGGAGACACCCTTGGTTATAAAAAAGAAAAAAAAAAAAAAAACAACGGGCAAAGGCTTCTGGGCTGTCCTGAATTGAGTGTTCCTCGGGCACAGGGCCAAAGGCTTCTGCGCTGGGCATAAAAGAAAAAAAAAACAGCCGAATACCCAATTGTGCAAAACCCTAGAAATCCACATATAGGTCCTTTTCTTGGACTCGATTGATAATGGGGGTATACAAGATCCAGTACTGATTAACTGTGTATAATGTATTTAATGCAAAATAACATATATTATGTATAAAATGCTTGGTACATATTACCATTTAGGGAGATGCTCCTATAAGAGATATCTCACTTTATATGAGAGATAAGGTGAGGGCCCTCACATTCATATCCAATGCCAACAACTTAAATGTGAGGGCCTCCACCCTTATCTCTCATAGTAAGGTGAGACCGTGAGAGTGTCTCTCACAAGAGCACCTCCCATCTAGCTAATATATTTAATGTGGTTGAATATATTAATATTAATTCACATTAACATAATCATAGTAATAAGAAAATACATAACATATTTTGGCTTTGACTCATGTTGCAATCTGGATCCAGCAGGGATCTGGCTCGTTTACATCTATAGGGCAAGTAAAAACGAGTTTTGAAACGAAGATAATGCTAGCATACTATGCCATGCGTGGGCACATGAGATTGAACATGATTGCAGGTAGGTACTCATGGACCGGGCCGGCCCTACCCCTATTCGGGACATGATTGCTTTGTGCCGGGCCTCAATATACCATATGGGCCCATATAATATTAGGGCTAAGCTTCAGTTAGGTGGCAGAAAGCCCAACTCGGCATGGCCTGACTCAAATAAAGAGTGCTTGTAATAATTTAGTAATTAGTTGTCTATCTAAACAACAATTGCTAGAAAGCCTGAACATGAGATTGATTAAATTGGGCGTGAACCGATATATATGGACCTTTGTTTCTATGGTGGATCAGGCCAGGGCGGGCATACCTCAGCCTGACCTGGCCTGGCCTGGCCTGACCCAGTCGTGGAGAAGATATGAGTTCATTTTATAGGCAACCAATTTTGCCCATTTGAAAGAACTGATCATAGCGTCCACATACGACTTTCATGCTATTGGATTGGATACTCAATACCATCTGAATTGACATCAAAGCCAATTTAACACTGATCAGGACTGCGTGCAGCATTGGATTGATCAAGAAAGTTACAAGCTAAATTAAAATACACCACTCACATTATTTGTCAAGACCACCCATTCCCATTCCCATTTCCATTGATTTGTGTACCCTAACTGATTTCAAATTGCATCGAAATCATATTTTTGTTTTCGATGTCGCGTCCATCTGTTGAGTGAATGAAAGTTCAGCCTCAAAAGTAGAACAAACCTCAAAGATTTCAGCTGATTTTTCTAAAGAGAACTAGCGGAAACACACTGATTCTGTCCATATTCAGATTTCAGAATTAAATCTGCTAACAACAAGCCATTGTAGTATTTTTCAAATCCTGGAACTCATTATTCTGGAGCAAAAATGACGAAATCCATGTTGACCTATGATAAAGCCATTAGCCACAAATGGAAAAAGTAATTGATTTCACAGATAGTGCTGGGATTTACTTCCGACAAATCTGAATTGGATGGTATATACTATGTAGTATGTTCTTCAGTTTTAAACAATCTGAATAAGGGCAAACCCAAGCAGCAATTCTTACGGAGTATCTAGAATTATAGATCCTTGAAGTAGTCATGATCAAGAGCTATCCGCGCCTTAATTCTTCCAAGTGGCTCCAAATGAAGCATTTTCTGGTGAGTAATAGTCACAAAAATGTAAATAGCATTCCAAGCTTATAAAGACTATAATAAACCTCACTTTCAATTGCAATAGTTGAACTTTAAAATATTTTACTTAATAAATATATATATAAATATATATATATATATATAGAGGGAGATGCTCATATGAGAGACATCTCTCACCTTATATAAGAGATTGGGGTGGGACCCTCACATTTAAGTTGTTGACAATGGATATGGATATGAGGGCCCCCACCTTATCTCTCATATAAGGTGAGAGAGAGAGATTGTTTTAAAATTGCAGCCTAAGACACAACCATAGTACACACTTCACCAAATCTTTTACACCCAACAGAATATAGAGAAATTATAGGGCTGTCCTATATATATTCTTGAGATGAGCTCCAAATTTGGTGATCATTTGGGCTTCTTCGTTAGTTCTTTTTATCCACAATTTTCGACGCAGGAGTTTCAAATCTTAGGGATATATGGAATATCATCTAGCAGGGTGAATGTCAAAACCATGGTAATGTTCTTACAATAATATCGTTAGAAGAAATACTCCAAGAAGATAGAAAGAAATTCAAACATTAGTGCCAACATTCCAGAATGTCCTAGAATGTTATTCAAATCTAGCCAAAAGGAATAAAAAAAAAATTGTTCAGAACATAAATTTCTGAATTTTCAATATTATTTTAAGTATTTAATTTTTTGGTAAAATTAAAAATTGTAGTCATAGGCATTTTCCAACTTGCAACTTATTGCCTTGTTATTTTACAATATGATCCAAGTTTCATATCATTGGAAGTAACTGTGTTTTATAGAACCTAGGAAAAAGATGAACATAACAAGTCCTGGACATAAAAACTGGTTGGTGATAAATCTGAAATCTGAACACGGGTTTGTCTTCATTTGACAAAACAACAGGAAAAAGATATGACATAAGAAGTTGTGAGCATGACCGAAACAAAAAGTTAATGGATTAACAAAAAAAGACTTACAGAAAGAAGATCAATTCCAGCCGGTTCAAGACCTGGGACCACAGTTGCCAAATCCTGCATGAGAAATACCAATTAAAAACACTTCCAGTAGCATCAAGGGACTTTGGCATTTTTATTATGGTTTATGAAGGAAACTGGATAGGCTGGAAAAGGATTAAAAGTTGATGGTGAAGGACAAAGGGTGAGGATCATCAGAATTTCCCATGTAGGGAACTATTTCTCTTTGGATAACCTGATGGTGACCAAATTATCCATTAAGTTAGTGGATGACATGGGACGTGTGACAGAACACACACAAGCAAAGAAATTGAAGGTCATGCATCTAACATCTAAAGCAAAAAGGCAGAAGAAATGAGGTCAAAGTTCATTGGTGTCAGTTCAGTATGTGCAGCGGTTTTTTAGATGTGGTGGCTGTCTTTTCATTGTTATACTGTCATCTTTTGTTGGTTTGGGCGTCGACATAGTCCAATTATACCTTTTTTTTTTTTTTTTTTTTCTTGTTTTGTGGTGTGTGTGTGTGTGTGTGTGTGTGTGGGGGGGGGGGGGGGGGGGGGGGGGGGGGGGGGTTGGTTGGAAGAGATGAAGAATCATATGCGGCTTCTCCAAAAATTGTGAGAAAAATGGAATGTTAGAAAAAAGGATAAATAACATTTTTTTTTTGAAGAGAATAAATAACAGATATTCACCAGCTTAAATGACAAATAAAAAAATAAAAAATAAAAATAAAAAAGCCTTTTAGTGAATACAGGATGACAGAAATGATTTCACCTTAGCAGGGCACTTTGCCAAGTTAGACTTAAAGTCTGGTAACTTAGTCACTCCAGGCCAAGTTTCTTCAGTTGGTGAACCCAAAATACTGCATTTTAAATTTGACAGCAAAAAATATAACAAAAACATTAAAAAATAGAAATTTGCAAGAGAGAGATATAAGAATGGGTTATCTCGAAAACAATATCTTATATGCTCAAACATGTGTTACTCACCTGAAAATCTTATGCAACTCATCAATCTCAGTAACCCCAGGGAATAACGGTTTTTGATTCACCATTTCAGCAAAAATACATCCCACTGACCACACATCAACAGGAGTAAGGTAAAAACATGATCCAAGGAGGATTTCCGGTGCCCTGTACCAGAGTGTTGACACCTGAAAAGCGCTTGTAGTGACTGTAAGTGAGAAAACAGACATACATAGAAGTAGCAGCAATGAGAAGGAAAGAAGGAAAAAAAATGGTATAAGATCTGGCAAAAAAAGGTTGTAAATCATCAACAGGAACTGCAATGCACACACTGTACCATTCATTTCACACACGTACAGATGATAAAAGTTATGAACATCTTTTTCCTATCAGTTAGACAAGTTAAAGAATCTTCATGCTCAAAGATCTTAAACTGGTGAAAAAGAAGCATGAAGCAATTAATGTATTAGTATGGTATCCTTAAAAGAACACTCAACCGGCAGATATAACTAAGATGCACTAGAAACAAACACAACAAAAGTATTTTTATATTAAGAATAAAAAAAAAGGGAATCTGGAGCGTTAAAAAAGATGCAGAAACTCACCTGAGGAGTAAACGAACGGATAGGAATATCAAATGACCTGGCTAGTCCAAAATTTGCAAGCTTCAATGCATTAGTGTGATCTATCAGCAAATTCTGAGGCTTCAAATCACGGTGAAGGAACCTATGTGAATGACAATAGGCAACACCCTCAAGAATCTGATAGAGAAACCTCTGCAAACAAAGCAGAAAGCAGTCCCCATTAACTTTATTGTTTCATATAATCACTATTACGAGTTAACTTAATAATCAATAAGGGAAAGTGGGCCAAGCAAGCTCAATATTCAATCTCATCATGATTCTTGTATGCACGTGTGGATTCTAGAGCCCCTTACTTTACAATATGAGGCTATTCATTAAGAGTTGTGAGTGGTGAACCATTTACTCTGCCAAACCCAGCACTTCAACCACAAATTTTTTTTTTTTCTTCCAGTTAAGTGTCCAAGCAATCGGCACTTGTTTGATTCTGAAATGTGAGCTCTAATAGGACTCATGCCAGCATGTATTATAATTCCTATGAGAAAATGCATGAGCAGAGTTCAAAATAAAAAAGCCACTTCAGAATCAACTTTGCCAGCTCAAACATGCTAATGTTGTACATAAGTTAATACAAATAGTTTATACGTTACAATTGTAGCACAGGAACAGCTTCCAACTCAATATGCAATTAGCTTGCGTGGAGAGGTTCATCATCATCATCATTATCAAAGCCTTGTCCCAACTATGTTGGGGTCGACTACACAAATTATATTTCTCCATTCCGATCTATCTTGAGCCAAATCTTCAGATAAGTTACACTCCTTTATATCGATCTATACTATCCCCATCCACGTCCTCTTACGCCTACCCCTTCCCCTTGGTGGGCCATCAACCTTCATGGCCAAACTTTTCTGTACCGGCGTTGTTACCGGCCTACGTTGGACATGCCCAAACCATCTCAGACGGTGGAGAGGTCTGGAGGACAAGTTAGTATTATAAGAAGGGTTTCTAAAAATAAACCCACATCTCTACAACTGATTTCTAAAGCCTTTTCAAGGATCACAAGCTTGACAGCATGGACAAATATTAAAATGAAGGAAAGATCTCACCTACTTTTATCAGATGTGGATCCTTAGCAAAATCTGGGCGAGAATCCATGTATGTCTTCAAGTCCAAATCCATATGCTCAAAAACTAAATACAACATTTCCCCGCTATGCACGACATTTTTCAACCTATTGTTCACAAAATTGTCATAAGATGCTGTCCGAGGAAGCTATTCAAATTTAAATTAGTATGTGTGTGTGCGCGCGCGCATGAGTGTGTAAAAAAAAAATGAAGGATTGTTGCAGGTCAAACAAGGAAAAATTTCCTCTAGATAATGGTGAAGAAGATACTTTCTAGAGAAGGTCAGGACCTCATCTGATTATATGTGCATCATGTTAGATAAGATATTAAGCAGAGGCAAAAAGGAGAGATCAAAGGTCTTGCTCCAGAGGTACTCTTTCAATAGTTCCACCATGGGCTCAGAGACTCTGGGAAACAGAAGAAATATGCAGCAGAAAGCTCAATGTTTTATGTGGCACAGTTTTGTTTACTCTTCTTTTCTGCATCATCGCCGTTGATGCCTTTTATCAGCATCATAAATTCCTTTTTTTTTTTTTGCATAATATGCATACTAATTTTCTATTGCTAACAAAAAAGGTTTCTAAGAAAACAGTGTAGAACACATATTATAATAATGAGATGAAGTGATCAGTGATCACGCACTGACACATCAACCATCTTTCCATGGACAGAAGCATAACCTTATATATTAAAAATCTAGATTAATAGTGATCCTTCACTGACCAGTATGCCTCATGGAAATTCAATCCCACTGGTCTTAGAAACATGCCATGAATCCAACCAAATAAAGAGTGGCATGAACCCATTACTTTACCAATCAAAGAAAAACTCTACAAAAAAAGTTAGGCATCCCCAACCATGTCCATTGAAGAAAAATGAGTTGCAATCGGCATATCTTCTCCTTCACCCAACTTTTTGACCCTTTTAGATTATCTATTATTCCAATATAAACTAATGTCAATCAAACTTGGATTTACAACCAAGACAGACACTTGAGCTGTCACAATTGAGAAAAGAAACAAGTTCACTAGCATATAAAAATATGGAATCATCTACCACATACCCTATTTTTTTATGAGAAGAGAACTTAATCGTTAAGAAGTACAACCTGACTACGTTTCTATGCGGAATTTCCCTAATGGCGAGCTCTCTGAATGCCTGTTGTGAAATTCCGTCGTCATCTTGGATCTTCTTAATTGCTACAGTCTCATTCGTCACAAGATCATGAGCCTTGTAAAAAACATTATCAGTCCCCACTCCAATCTTCTTCTCAGTTATCACATACTGCCAAAATGACAAGGATTACAGTCTAATTCAACAAATCCACAAATCCAAAAAAAAAAAAAAAAACCCGTAAAATATAAGTCCAGTTATTTTACCCGGTCCATTCGAATTGTGTCCTTGAAAAAAATGCCTAGACACAAACATTAGAAAAGGTGGCAATATCAATATTCAATACCATATTCAATTAATATTGCAAGATAAACACATTCTCTCAGCCAGATTAAACAGAAATCAAATATAGAAAGATAAAACCGCAAAAAAAAAAAAAAAAAGTGTGCAGATAATAATATTCGCAAACGATACAGTTAGAATTACAAATGAGCATCAAATTATCTAAGTATCCAAAGTCTTCGGTGTTCCCAATAAAACTGAAACTGCAGAACATTTCTTACTTTCCAAGAAACATGAAAGAAGCAGGAAAGTTTATTTTCATAGAAAAATCGCCACGCATAATCATATCCAAAACAAGGAAAATAATAGGAGAATGCATCAAGCAACGAAATTCTATGGAAAAAAATGATAGGATAACATGCAGAATCATTCTAATAAAATACAATTACATTCATCCAAACATAAATTGAAGGATAATCTCAAAAACGAAACAAAAAAAAAAAAATTGAAAATCCTCTACATTATATCATATTAATCCCAAAAGGACAAAACGGATGCATCTCAACACAATCTCCATACAAACAGAAAGAGAAAGAGGTTACAACACCAAAATCACCAAAAAATCATAGAATCGCAAATCGCTCTCTCAGACACGGATCAGATAAAGAAGACAGAGGCAAATCACCAAAAGAAATGCAAAGAAGAAGACAAGACATTACAGAAACAGTCAAAAACCCTAGAACGAAAAACAGATATAGAGCCAGATCGAAAAACCGAAAAAAAAAAAAAAATCAGATATGTATATTAGAAAGTGTAAGAGAAAGATCTCGATTGGAAATCTACAAGGAGTTGATAAACGACGAAGACGATTCGATTCGTCGATTTTTACCTTGATCTCTCTCTCGCGCTGCTGCTGCTGCAATGCAAATCAAGGCAAAATGACTGTGAAGGCTTATATTTTGCAGTAAATTAATCACTTAATTGCACACTTTCGCATTACGCGCGCGCAAACGAAGGGGTTTTTCGTTGACGGGAATGCCCTCCCAGAATTGCACATATTGCCGAGGGGATCCTGAGGAGCTTTAGTTTTGGTGTTTTTTAGTTGGTACCCCAGGTATAGCCTTTAGGAGGCTGCCCCCACATTTGCTATAAGGGTAGTAGCCGTTGGGCGAGGTGATTGA
The DNA here is from genome assembly GCA_028538565.1 of Umbellularia californica. Classification (NCBI taxonomy): domain Eukaryota; kingdom Viridiplantae; phylum Streptophyta; class Magnoliopsida; order Laurales; family Lauraceae; genus Umbellularia; species Umbellularia californica. Next base: position 21,186,422 of record JAPQWN010000003.1, read on the forward strand.
GCCCTCAGATGAGAGTGAAGCAGACCACGGGGTGACTGGGGTTGTAAAGGGGTATCTTACTCTTCGATAATTTTTAGAAGTTTCGATCCGTAAAAAATCAGGTTTGGAACCTATTTTAGGTTTCGATTCATAAATGGGTTCGGATCAGGGTCCATATAGGTTCCGACCCGTGGACCCGAGACCCGACATATGCGCATTTGATATTGCAAATTGTAAGTCAAAATTAACCTTTTTTTTTGACATTTTTATATATAATATTAGAGAGAGTAGACTTGATGTGCTGTTATAAGTTGAACGATATGCTTACTTTTAAGAAAAATAAAGAATAAAGATAAATTAGAATTGATTTTGGAACTAGATTCCAACTCTCTAAGTGGACTGGAGCCAACAAAACAGATTCCGAGTCAAAACAGGATCTGGAACCGGAACCGTTATTTAGAAACGGGTCCGGATCTGGTTCCACTCTGGTTTTCATCCGAAACCATTCCGTTTACAGCCATACGGGTGAGGTGTCAAAGCCCTTCGGTGAGTTAAAGGTGGCATGCACAGGATAAAACCTTGAGTAGTCAGGTAAGAGGTTGCTGTTCTGTAATAGATGAATTTTTTTAAGCAGGGCCCATTTTTATAGAAAGGGGTGTACGAAATTTGCACCCAAGATTTAATAGTTGTCCGTTATCATCCTAAATATTAGTAGATGGAATTCGAACTATATCTTTTCTCAATCAATCAATGTTAGCATTTGTTTTACAAGTTATTATAATGATAGTATAGTGTCCATACATAAACATGACGGACTAGGATCATGGGTTCCTCACATTCTTGATAAAATCAACTTGTTCTTTTTTTTTTTCTTATATTTTTTCTTATTTATTTATGGATTATTATTAAGGGTATATGCAACACAATCTACTAACGTGATCTCAATCGACAATCACTTTCTTAATTCTTTCCTAAATTTAGGGAACTTGAATTTAATTATATATAGTTTTGTCTCTTGGATGATTTATTTTCTATTATAGTAATCGCATCCAAATCTTTTCCTATGCTCATCATTAATACCTAAAAACCACACGCTTCTTCCAAAACCACATCTCGATCTCTTGACCCTTGTTATTTTTCTTCTTTCAAAATTAGATCATCAAAAACACTAAAAGTTCACATTTGGCAATTGTAGATCACCAAGAATTTGGGCCATCTTACATCCATGTTTTGAGAATTCTCATGTTGGACACACCCCAACATAGGATATGGAAATCCTCAGCCGAATGAGGGAGTGTAAAAAATGCTCAAATATTGGAATTGGAATTACTCACCTGCTATCTAATTCTGATCATGTTGCACAAGTGCCACCTGCGGCCCATCATAGTAATAGTACATGATTTAACACATGGCCCTTGATGACAATATGAATCAAGTGATTTAAATCTGTTGAACTTGAATCCAGACAGAATCATTCTACCCAAATAAAAATAGATAAAATAAAATAAAGAAAAACATCTATTCTACCCAAAATTTCTCTAGCTGTCCGTCCCCATCACTAGCAAATGGCCCGTTAAAATCACTTTTCATTAATATTAAGAGTGATGTCCTGATTTTTAAGCTTATGACTACTTCAAAATATGTCATGAAGTTGATGGGTCCACAGGCTTTCCTAGTTTAAAGAGATCTTTGAACTCCATCATCTATCGAAAGTCAGTTTCATTAGTCATTATAACCCTCTAATTTTGCAAGACAATCAAGTCGATGACGACTGCTTCCAATTAAAATTCAGTGAACCGCTCACAGCCATCACTAAATAACTAGTGTGATTTGTTATTGCATTCACCTGCGCTGGTAACCAAAGCATGCTCCCCCCACCTTCATTTCTACATTTTCCCATGTAAGCCTACCTTCACATGGCAGTATAGCACACATGAATCCACATAGAAAACATGAATGCCGTGCAGTCAGAATACATCTGACTTTAGATACAAAGTTGTTAAAATGCAGTGTAGATTATACAACTACAGCACTTGATTATCACTTTATAATCACATTACATGCAAAACAATTTAACAACACAACTTCACCTTGAATTTCTGCAAATTAAATCATTCATGATATCTTAGAGCGATCAATTTTTTTGGTTAAGAGCAATCAACCACTGCAGCTTTAACCACAATTAGAATGAAAAATTATTCTTAAAAGCCTAGCTAGCTAATTTGCTCCCATCTTTTTCTTTTTCAAACAGGTATATCCACCTCTCTCTCTCTCTCTCTCTCTCTCTCTCTCTCTCACACACACACACACACACACAACCCTCAAAGGAGCCCGGCCGGCCCATCCATGGATCCAGTTGAAAATGTCAACCAGACAACCTAGAATTTAACACGGTAAACCAAATTTACCGTCACATCCACGTGGGATTGGTGGGTCTACACCCATGGTGTATCCAGTCCAGTTGTACCCATCGCCAACAGACTAAGTAGCAACTGAGCTAACCCATATTGAACCCATTTGCCATCCTAGACACAACCTAGCAAGTCAACCACAAAATCGGATTGGCGGGTTATATTGTATATATCCAAGTCCAGACTCCAGTTGTGCCCATCTCGAGTCGTGGCAAACTGAGGTAACCTGAATTGAACCCATTTGCCAATTGGGTCTAGGAGGTCAATCAAAAGCGGGCTAGGCCATGTGGCCCACTTGATACTCATTTGATAAGTGAAGATCTTTTCTCTTATCATCAAAACCATGCTGGTTAGCAACTCTAAATGCTCTACCTCTTCAAAGAAGTCAAGTGGCATGAAATTTATTTACAGATACTGAAGAGCTCAGCAACAGTTTGGCTCCCAGAGAAAAAAAAAATGTTTTGTTCCAAAGAATGAACTATTTTGTGTTACTTTTAATCACCAAGCCTTGGATGCTTATGGTCACGCTCATCCGAAGGGCTGCTGCTGCTTGCGCCACGACGAGAACCTGATGCCGATGTCTCTCCTTCATATTCCCAGGCTTCATCTTCGTCGCTATCTGCCGGGGCTTCATCTTCCCTCCTCTGGGCAAATGGCAACATCAGTTCATAACACTCTCGAATGCTTCCAATGGCACCCTGCACCCAAGTTTCATACAAATTGAGAATTTCTAATTGGAAACCAACTATGTTTTTGTAACAAACAGCTATACCTCACCTCAGGAAAATAGTTGGATAAGAATGGCACATAGTGCTCAAATGTGTCCGGCTTGCCTGCAATTTCTTCTGCAGCTGCAGCTTGGGCAGATGGCCGATATACCAAGAAATCATCATCTGTGTGAATATCAGTAGACTGAGTAAACATATGCGAGCAGAAAAATTGAGGAGAATTTCATTAATTACCTGTAAGGGCGTGGAGTATTATCCTCGAAGCAATGCCGAATAGCTCCATGAAACGACCCCTACCGAGGTGGAAAGCAAATTCGCCCAGAAAATGGAATGGCGTAACTGATTCCAACCTCCAAGTTAGAGCACTTGAAAGGCGAAGCTTCATCTGTATAAGATCACCAACATCAAAATGGCCAGATGTCATGTCTGTTACTAATCTGACGCGGATGTATTTTTCAGCAGCTGTCTGCTTTGACTTTGCAGCTGTAGAGAGACAGACTACCACGAGCAAACGCCATGCATCAATTGTCTGTAAAATTAAGACATACATACATCTCATTAAAAACATTTCAAGGAGAGATAAGAGTACAGCATTCATCAATTGTCTGCAAAAGACATACATTGATACATAGATCTCAATGAAAATATTTACAGAGAGACAAGACAGAAAGTAGAAACAGTGGAATGAGAATCGCAGATCTCACCGGAACAACTACATTTGGTGCGGAAAGGTAGCGATTCAAGAAGTTGATCGCAAGCCATGCAGTCAATGGGAGAAAGCCAAATCTTCTAGAGACCTGAGAAAAACGCTATAAGAAATCTAAAAACCCTAGATCTATTCAATGCTACTTGAGAGAGAAATTCACCTCCAAAATACTACGAATTGCAAGACTGCGAAACTCCATATCCACGGTAAAATGTCCGCTCGTCATGTAATCCGTTTCAATACCGATCATACGCTCGAAATCCCAACCAAGCTTACCCGGATCTTTTAAGAGTAAGGCAGCCTCAACCAGTCCAATAGGAGCAGATGGACGATCAGCTCCAACAACACCGTCTATGATTTCTGATAATTCTAGATATGGCTGTGACGATGGCTGATCAACTGCGGGATTAGGATCAACGCGTTCATCTATGCTCTCTGAGCATAGGAGATCTAGATCTGATAATGGAAGCACTGGATCATCTGTCTGGTGATTAGATGCAGAGGGAGCAGCACCTGCAACGACATCGTCTATGTTCTCTGTGGGTTGAAATTGAAGATCCGGTGGCTCTGAATTCTCGTAATCAGATGCAGATGGATCAGTATCAGCACCGGCAACTTCTTCTTCTTCTTCTTTACTCTCTGAACTCTGCGAGTCGAAGAGATCGGACATTTGGAGAGAGAGAGAGAGAGAGAGAGAGAGGGAGTTGAGGAAATTCGTTTTGAGTGGGGGTGGTTTATATAGGGTGCAAGACTCGAGCGCGCGCGGTTTGAAAAGACATCAATCGGGGTGCTCTCGGACCGGGTCGGACTTGGCAGCCCGCTTTAGGCTGGACTGTGTCACTGTGCCTCTGGTAATTTGACTGACATGGGCAGAAAATGTGTTTGGGCCGGGCATTAACAGAAAATGTGTTTTTGAGATGCAAGCTGCTTACATTGTCACCATTTTATTATTATGATCAAAACCATCTAATTAAGGCTTCAAAGTCCGACTGTTTTAACTAAGGGCTACTTTGGTAACTCTAAAAATAAGCAGTTATTAAATAATTTAGAGCTTATTATAATTTAGAGTGTTTGATAGATTTTTAATCATGATTTAAAAAGTGCTTATTAGATAGATTAAATTTACCAAATAGGGCCTAAGTCGGGCACGAACAACAAAAGACCATGTGTTGTGTGGATGAAACACCATGAGAAGTAGCATTTGGACCTCAGCCTCGATACCTCATACATGCACGACATCTGTACGGCCAGGAGAAAATGACTACGATCTAAAAGTGTCAAACAAGATAAAGGTTTCCATTAATAGGGCTTTCAGTTAGGCCTTTTGATGAGGGCACCCTGCTGTAGAATATAAATACTTTTCTCGAGCCCAGTACTCAAGGATAAGATAATTTCAAGGGGTTGGCTAAGTGGTCAGGACCACGGTTTCTCTCTCTTCTGAAGTTAGAGGTCTCTCGGTTCCCCCTCTTCAGGAACTGAATGTTGAGTCCACTTGTGCTACCATCTAGGGGCCACATGGATTTTACTCGACTTCTTTTGGGCCGGGAGGGAATAGTCTAGCTTAAAGGGTTGGGAACCCTCCGTTAGCCAAAAAAAAAAAAAAGATAGGGCCCGATTTTGAAAACATCACAATATTGAGGCCGAGAAAGGCTTGATTGATCCAACCCGGACCTTCTCGGTTTGTATAGAAATCATGGTCCCTAACTCCACTATAACATATTCTTTTTATTTGACTAATGTCACTTTTTTTTTTTTTTTATAATTTAGGATATCTCCCATTCATCCTAAGTCTCGGGCTCCCAATTTTAGACAGCCGAAAACTAATCCCCATGCGACGTAAGCCAACTCTCAATGAAAAAATAGTTAATTAGTTGTTTCCTTCCGTCTTCTTTTACCTCTCAATATGCCTTGATTATTGTGCCTAGGGTGGTTTGGAGTCGAGTATGGGTTCGGATTCCGTCATTTGTATCTGAGGAAACCAAAATGCTCGAGTTCCACCACCCAATTGCTCAAAATTTCGCTCTCCATCAAAATTGCCCATGTCCTTTCACATTAATGATGCTTTGTCAAATTGTGTGCCTGGATTTTTTTTTTTATATTATTATTATGGGAAGTGTTTGCAATTCTTTTTTACTGGTCATGGATTTTAATGGGATTGCTGAAATAACTCTTGATTGAATTTAATTTTGATGACATTCACTTGGATAGCTTGCGGTTGGATTACTTTTAGACACATTTTATTTTTAAGATACTAGCAACAAACTTAACCCGGGCTAAATAATAAAAATATATTTAGTTTTATTGGTTTCTTTAAAATATTATTGATAAAATTAAAGCAATATAAATAATTAAATATACTGTTTATAAAAAAAAAGCTAAATTAATTTATATATAAAATTTAGATTGAAATGCTATTGTCATATAACTTTGAAATTGCTATAAAAGAACTATATAAAAGAGAATAATGATGACGATAATTGAAAATTTTTACTATAAAACCCAAACAATAAAAATAAAACACCACTACACATGATAGATATGTGCAGATCTTTCTTCAAGCAAGTCCCATAGATGATGTAAATAACTTAAGATGGCTATGATATTTAATCTATGAAATCCTATATAGATTAGTTAAGTACTATTTGGTGGGTCCCACTCAGATGGTACGTGGGTTAGATTTATTGAGTTCGATAAAACTTGTGTTGGGTAACACATAAGTGAAAGATGTTGATATTTTTAGGTCATATGATCTGAATAGCGGGCCTCTTACAAGTTTCTTCTGTGTTATATTCGCAAGATTGAACTTCAATTTATATTTTGCAACCACTTTATGGTAGCATGTGATTTTCATAGGCGGGCTCACAGATGGATGGCCCTCCATGCATATGGTATCACGTGCTTCTTTTATGGACTATTGATCACTTAAATTATGGTCCACCTGAAGTAATATCAAAGGGATCAATCCATGCAACTATATTTAATAATGATTTTCACATAACCCTTTACAAATTGAATGATGCTCATATAGAATTCTCATATATTGTCCCTTGGGTGAAAATTCTCCTTCTTTAAATACCGGTGTACATTTATGTAAATATACATACTAAACTATTAGCATCCATGCATTAATTAGAGTGCAGTGGTCAGAATATGAGCCCGGCCCTATAAGGAATTTGGACCATGAACCTAGATTTTATCATGGCCCATAGGGCCTGTTAGACCGTGGATTAGGGCCAGACCTTGGTCCATAGACAGCTTGCACAATACCACTTGGGGTGGCAAATGGCAATAGGTCTAGTCAGGTTTAACCCCGAGAGGTAGCTCAGTTGGCCTAGGACGACGGTTTGCACCCGGAGGTTGTGGGTTCGAAACTGCACTACCACACTGGGGCTACAGGGGAATTTTACCCTGCTTTCTCTCCTGGGCCCGTAGGGATTATTTTGGCCCAAAGGGCTAGGAACCCTACGTTATCAAAAAAAACAAAAAAAAAACAAAAAAAAAAAAAAAAAATTGAGCATTGTGGATAATGTGGCAATACAAAACTATTACTGACCCATTTATTGCTTGGGTTAAAATGTCAATGTAAACTCAACTCAAAGTTAAAAGGGGGTAAACCCAAACCCTTAAATTATTTTATGTTAGGTAGAATAGTGTGGACACAACTCAAAGCCTATATATATTGATTAACCCAACCTGAAAAAAAAAAAAAGGATCCAAACCCCAAATTACTGGGTCAGGTTCGGATCGGGTTGGTGGTTTGGGGTCAAGAAATGGCCCTTCTACAGCTAGTTTCACACTCTCTGGTGGGAGAGGAAGCTTCAGGGATGCCATCAATGCTCTTTTAACATTTTGCTGGCCGTTGGATGTGTTTGGATCCAAATCCGACCGCTGCAAACATTTTATCTTGTAGGTAAGGTTGGAAAACTCATGACTCGGACTCAACTCGTCTAATGCAAAAATAATTTGACTCGGATAGAGTCAATGCGGAGACTCAGAAGAGTAATGTTTTTTATATTTAAATAATTTACAAATATTTAAAAAATAAATCCATTACTTATATAATGCAAAGTTACATTTATTGATGTGCATTCATGATAATCAATTCAAATTAATAAATTTATATATACAAGAAAAGTACAACAATAAGAAAAATAAAAGAAAAAAAAATATTGCATATTGCATAATTTGTAACCTGCACTATAGCCTGAACCCAACCTTTTTTGTAATTCAGAGCTTGCCATCCAAGTTTTGCTTCAGTTCCAACTGGTGATCAAGATTCAATAGTTTAAAAACCTTAGAAACTTGGGAGGTCACCCAACAAAGTAACTCGAGCGAGTCTGGTCAAGTACTTGTTGGCATCATTATGCTCTATAAAAGGAATGAAGGAAGCTCCAATTGGTAATGAAAAAAGCATCCAGGATGATTAGAATCTGTTCCCATTCAGCAGTCAAGAATTTGTAAAGGTGGTGTAGATGGATATCTATAGCTGCAACAATCAGTCATTCACCGCAATTGTCTGACTTGGTTAGATCAGTGGCTTAAGTGGTTACACTGACTTCTCCCACAATCATATGTAACTAGCAAAAGCTGCCTGTGCTGATCATTAAAATATTATTATTTTAAGTTATTTATAAAATTGATAATTTATAATTGAAATCGAGTGATTTAGATTTTGCATGTTTACAATTTCAAAAATCTGGAATATCATTATTCATCTAATTAAAATACTATATGAAGTTAAGATCACTGATCTTAAAGATGTTATATTCAAGTGAAATTAGGATATAGAAACTGATTGCGTCGCTATTGTGCTTTCATGGGTTTGTGAACCACCTAAGATCCAAACAAACCGATGAGAAGCTAATATCCATAAAATCAAAAATTAAAACCATAAATGAAAATGTAAAAATAGAAAACTACAAATCAATGAAAACCCATTGACGGGGAAAACTATAAGAACCCATTGTAAAAGGATAAATATAATAAAACAAACTCATAATGAAAAGCAATAAAAGTGAAAAAAAAAAACACTAAAATAATATAAGATAGAAACGAAAACCCAAGACACCGGGTAAACTAAAAGATCATCAAAACTGAAAAAATAGTAAGAACATAAATCATGATGGAAAGAAACAATAAAAAGAATCATTTCCTCTCTAAGAAACTATTATATAATTTTATGGACTTTTTTGTAAGAAGATATAGAAGAGATATGGGTAACATAATGAAAAATGAGAAAAGAAGAAGCAAAAAATCATGGTCTCACTAAAGTACACAATGTTAATGTGTCATTATTATCAGGTATGCTCATGTGCACTTGGATGTGCCTTATACTAATTGAAATTGGTTAGGATATGAGGATGCGGCTACCTTGAATACCATCATTTATATATATATATATATATATATATATATTCTCAATTATTTAAATTGCCCCAAACAACAAGTCCATTGATTATGATGGCTAAAAGAAATCCAAGCAAAGGAAAAAATATCTAAGTAAATGCATTGGATCATGGCGAGCTTGGACAGTCTTGATAGGCATTATACCCTTCTTCTACAAACCAAATCTGAATGGCAACAATACATCAAGTGGCTTCCACAGCGGAAACCAAAGTTTATGTTATATGGTGAGAAAATCACAGTGATCGAATAATCCAAAGCCACATGATTTGATTTTCTTGGTACACACTTAATTGGGTTCATTCAACCTAGGTTATTGTTTCGCTTGCTTCTTTGTTTTCTGTAAAAAGTCAATATATTGAACAATCTGCAAAATATTTGAGTAGATCATCAGATCCGCCAATCAACGAAGAGAATAAAAGAAGAGGGGAAAAGGAAACTTGGCATAGCAAAATTCAACGACACCTACTAAAAAAACTTTATTTAACTGTTTTAAAAGAAAAGATTTCTGCTACTTCAAAGAGATATCAAAATTTATTTTTTACAAAAGAATGACACTTAAAAATAGAAAACTTTGATCTTGAATCACAATGTTTCACTAAAAATAAGATTGTTGTATTATTTTCTTATTTTTAAGTGTCTTTATCAAAGGGTTTTTATTAAATAATGAAAGGTAATCAGATTAGATGAATTTCTAAGAAACTTCAAATGATGAAAATATTGAAAGAGTTGGACTTTAGAAATTCAAAATTGAAAGCAAGCCATGTACATCATGATAAAGAAATTAAAGCTACAATTCTGTCATTCAATCTCAGTTTTCTACAATTTTCATGTCTTACACAGATACTCAACAATTTATAAATATTCCAAAATAGCACTTACTAGGTACTAACAACTCCTATTTTCTCATGTAGATAAAATTCTCACTATAAATTGTACAAAAAATGCAGAATTTGAATATAGAAGTACCTTCAGATGAATGGATGATCAAAGGAATCAAGGCCCTTGGATTTGGACGTATAGAGTTTTTGTCATTTTTTATGCATCTTCATTGGAGAAGAGTCTGGATCATTTTAGACTAAAGAGTGATCACATTCTAGAACATTTGACGCAAACATACATTAGACGAAACACGTTTGAAGGCATATTTTTAAATTCAAGTTTTGGATTGCTTAATTTGATAAGAAACCTGCATGAGATAAAACGTGCATGGCATATGAAAAGATATTCTCAACACAATAAATAATAAATGAAATGAGAATAGAGGCATATGAAAAGATGAGATCAAAAGTTCTATTTATACATGGACAACATATAAAAAGATGAGATTCCGAAAAACCACTTATTAACACACATTGTACCATTGTCACAACAAACCATCAAAAATAGACATCTGTTATATTACTATGGTCAACAGACCGATTCATATCTATCTATCTATCTATGTTATTGATATCTACCGAGCTTTTTAAAGTTTAGTTGGAACTAGTGATTTTTGCCAAGTTGGAGGCATGTTAATCTATTCAGAGCTCTGAAAAATTCAAAATCTGAACAAATTTACAAGTATATCTACTTCAACTTGGACTGCCTTAACATAGATGGGACAAAAGGAAGTGCACCTTGGTACTTGAATTACAATGTGCAAGCTGGATTGTTTTTCCTGAAAAAGAGATGGTAGAATCACTTCAACGTACAATTTAACATGTGCGAAAAGGTAGAAATATGGAAGACCGTGGTGATGCACTTCCAACATCATATTCTGTGGTGCTATTTCATTTGCAATTTTATTTATTTTAGTTTCTGTCATGTGATTGGACATTCCATCTTAGTGATAAATGGACATCCTGAAAAACTAGGCCAATTTGCCCCCTAATCAAGTTATATGTAATTGGTAATGGCAAAGAACAAACCAACCTGACTTGCGGATGCCTCAGATTATGCAATACAAAACTCTTATTTGAGTGTTTACAAAGAGCATTTTTTCATATCAGTAACTTTCATTTTTCAAAAAAAAAAAAAAAAAAAAACACTGCTGAAAAAGCTCAGTCCAGCAAAAAAAAATGGGGGTAACTAAAAAAAATATACAGCTAAACAACAAAAACAATACAATCAAACATCATTAAGCATCAGAATACTTACAAAGATCTAAATAGGCCCTTAGGAATGTCACTTGCATAAGTTACCTACAAACCTGTATTGACAAAGATATACTCAGATATCAACTCATGTATCCAGGTCTTAGTCAAGATGAGCGCAGCTTGTCTCTATGTATTTAGTTGTACAGAATCAGTTAGCTAGTTGTGTTGGTCTTAGGCTATATATAGACCCTGGTGCCTCTGTAATAATCATCTCAAACGAATTCAGCTTCTTCATTTTAACTTCTTCTACCTGCGCCTCAACAGAGTCAGCCCGCACACATGGAAAATAGTCCATGTGAAAGTTTCTTGTTCACTCTTCATCCACGTCGAAGTTGATCCCAACATACCTTATTGGGAGACAAATGCTGTTGAAGCTCATAAGCACCATTGCGGGGGCGAAATTTGTCTTAAGGACTTAGTATGTAACACTAACCGTGATCAACCTTCTTCTGCGATTTTCTGGACTTCACAACTTCAACAACAGCACGTGAGTGAATTTACATTTCTAGATTACAATCGGTAACTCTGTTTGGTCGTTGTTTTGGTTCACTATGTTCAAACTTGTTTCCTAAATACTGAACTATTTCTGGATGTACTCAGTTCGTACAATAAAAACAAACCATAAACTCAAGCCCCATGATTGCATGCGCAATGAAGCTTGGTTTTTTTAAACTTTGTCTACCCCCCTCTATAATAAATATGTCAAACTTTGTTTCATCCTACATTAAAAAAAATCTTTTTCCAAGGATGAATGACTGCAATTTGTTTGAAAGTCCAACCTTGATTGAAACTTAGTTTGCGTAGCCCATGAAGATGACATAAGAATTGTTTGCAAAAGATACTACTTAGAAAGAGCAATGCATTTTCTTAATTGAATAAGATCATTATGTTTTTCTGCTATCAAAGGTTGACATTTCTTTGAAAAGGCAGAGAATTTCTCTGTTTCTCATTTTTCTTCTTATTCCTTTTTATATGATAATGTGTGTTGAGGAGATCGTGGATTTTCAGATAGCAAGCTACAAAAATATTTATACAATATTCACATTGATTTCCATGTCTAGCACCAATTTATTCAGAATCAATTACTAACAGGATAAAACCCTTACATAGTATAGAAATGGCTAAACACAACGACATTATATAGCTCAACAGAGAGGCTAACCTGTGAAAATATAGCATTTGGAATCCTGTGAATATCTTATAGGTATCTGGCAGCTCATGCTTCTGCATAGAAGTATAGCACATCACTCTTTGAAGAAAAATAAAGGATGTAATAAAAAAAATTAGATGAATTCAAGAACTGAAACTCAAATGAGATTCTTAAATTTATTATATTTAACAATAAGTAAAACCCACTTACGAAAATAAATAAAATGTCCATGCTATCTCCAAGAAATATGACCTGCAAACTCAAAAAAAAAAAATCAAATTAAAAAACCAAAGATAGGAGTTTTCTCTAAGGATTAATACAAAGAGGTTAGATGGAGATTTGCAGAACCATTAAATTAAAATAAAAATTAGAGAAAAACAAGAGAGAAGAGATGATTATTTTCTTTGTGGAATGATATCGAATAGATGTCGGGAGGGCTACTGCGAACCGTCTTGAGTGAGAATGGGGTAATTACTGGCATTGAGATCGATGTATCAGTCCTAATGTAAGTTTAGGTGAAGGAGGATGGAGGAACCATATAGGGTTGGTGAAGATAGGGCGGCCGAGGACGTCAACGCTGCAGGAACATGAGGGTGAGGGAGGGGCAGACATTGCAGGCATGAAGCGTGGAGCAAGAAAACGGAAGCGCCAAACGAGAATGGGATAATGTGGAGAGCACGGAGGAGATGAGAGCATTGAGCAATCCCCCTTAAGGGGAGCGGAAGGATGAAGAGGAAGTGGGGCGTTGAGATGGAAGCATTAATGGTTAGGAGACAGGTGAGTCAGTTACATTGAGAGGGAGGGAAGATGAAGAGGAAGAGTCACTCAACCGATACTCCATTTTCTTAAACGTCTTTAAACTTTAAAGAATAAGTTTGCCAGAGTCAAGGGACACTTAAAATAATTTAAAATGGTCACAATCAATTAGATCCAATTGTTCAATTTCTCAATTGGATCCAGTTTGCTTCGTATGTATGTATGTTCATGAAGATGTGAGAACAATTGCAGATGCAACAATAAAGAAGGATGAGCTATACTTTTCTGTTTCTAATGCCCTTTCTTTTGAGCACTATAGTAGGCTTTTAGCTGTGTGAGATGCAAATAATTTTCATGTACCTTAGGTATTCTTTTGGTAAGTAATAAGCCTAGGAAGGAGGCCAATTTCCTTTGTATTCATATAGAAGTCTTGAACAACAGTGTGTATATATATATTCATGTCATTGGAGTTTGTCATTTAAAGTTTCATAATATAGTTAAAGATTCAAATGTGGGCAAATTCAACTATGGGGGTACATAGTACTCTTTTCGCTATTAAAAATAGACCACGCGGCTGTTAAGCCTCATTATTTGCTTAGTCTTGGTTGGATGGTGATGCACCCTACAAATTTGTGCTTATGATCATTCCTCCCATTATGGATCTAAGTTTTATGTAAATTATGGTGTAATTTGCATATGGTGTAAAATTTTAAGTTCCATGTAAATTATGGTGTAATTTGGTTGGTGTAATCATTCCTACCATTATACAAACCAATTGTCTCGAGCCCCGCAAGAGGGGACTCATGAATTAAAGACAGGGACCAAGAATCCTTCAGAGTTCACACTGTGCAAGAGTCATCTGGGGTCTTTCTATAATTAGAATTTTGAAATTCATGTCTGGCCGTTTGGGAATTTCAAATGCTGAAACTTTGGACCGAATTAAGAGTTACGGTAATTAATTCCTTATTGTAATTGATCCGGTGGTGAACGGAAACTAAAAACAAACAAACAAACAAACAAACAATGAAGATGAACGCATAATAATAATTATTTTTTCAACAAAAATCAAGAAATCAGAGGTTGTATGGATGCTAGAGAAAAGGGGTTGAGGCCTTATTTACAAAAGGGATCCCTCAAATCCCCGAACCAAACCTTATTGTAACTTGCGTTGAAAATGTCAACCCAAACCCAGAAATCACATATCATTTTAAGGGGTGGCGGGTCGAAGTACAATAAGATGGGGTTGGGTTTTAATCATTTCATGGGTTGAGTAGCTTATTGGAAACTACCCTAAACTACATTTATCACGTAAGTTGATCCAATAAGTTTGGTAGGTTGCATCAAGCAGGCTACCCTGGTTCATTATTAATGGTGCCTTCATTATGTTTAATTTAACCAAACTGTATTAGATTTTTTTTATTTTTCTTTCTGCTCGTGTCTTTAACTAACCTTGGAGCCTAGGATTGCCGAGGATAATCTTTCAATGAGCGAGAGGCAAAAGAACAAGCTAGGTGTGAACAAGATTTGTTTGATTATTGCGATTTGGTATTATTTTATCTAATTGTTATTCACACATGTCCATCCATAATCATTTTGTTAACTAAGCCCCATCCCGCGACCAACCAACAAGTAACAGAAAGAAAAAAAAGGCTAAAGAATCGGTTTGCAATATTTCCACCGTATTTATCCGCGGTATATTTTCAATTTTGGGTTTTCATCCTCTCTAAGTGGAGGAAAACCAGAAAAATTGTAAGTTTACCGCCAATGCCAGCAAAGGTAAAGCTGCGTGAGTGTGCTTTCCTGCACTTTCCAGTTTTCCTCCTCTCAGAGCAGAGGAAAACTAGAAAATGCAAGTTTTCCGGCTTTCCTCCTCTCAAAGTGGAGGAAATCTGGAAAATGTGACTTTATTGCCCATGCAAGCAGCGGTAAAGCTGCGTGAGTGTCCAAATAAGGTCGTAAGACCTTTTCTGCAATTTTTGGTTTTCCTCCTCTCAGAATGGAGGAAAACTAGAAAATGCATGTTTACTGCCCGAGCTAGCAGCGGTAAAGCTACGTGAGTGTCCAAATAAAGTCATAAGACCTTTACATTTCCAATTAACATAAAATATAATGAAAGAATCAATAGTTACATTTTTTTTTTGTAGCCCATATCTAGTGAACTCCAAGGGTTTAAGGAACTAGTGCATCTAGATTTTACCTGAAAATGCTTTTTGTTCATTCTTCCCTAGTTCTATTTTTTGGAAGTTATGGGGCTTTCACTATTCGGTTCTTGATTAATGTGAATGAATCGGCAGCATTATTTCTAATATTCTAGTCTAAATAGAAGAAAGAAAAAAAAAAGAAGAAGGAAGGATTCGAAGTAAATGGATTCCTTTTTACTTAAAGTGGGACCTGGGTGAACTGATTGGACTTCCTCATGAATTGCATGCCACTTAACCAATTGTGGCCCTCGGCCTTTTCCTTATAGACTTCTAAATGGTCTCTTGGAAATTGACACAGTTCATTTATCTTGGCATTTTTCTTTTTATGGATTGGTGATAGATTTTCCATTAAATTTGGAAGTGTTCAAAATGTAGTTTAAGTTTTATTGCAAGTCTTGGCAGCAGTACACTAAAAACACTACAATTCTTGAGAAGTTCTTTTCAACCTTTACCTAATTAAACCTTTACTTTTTTAATAGAGGATAGAAAATATTGCAGATAGTGAACTGTGAAAGCTTCTTTTTAATTCATAATATGGAGGCTCTTTCTTTAATAAAAAAAAGATTTAGTGGTCGATTTGGTTAGAAGATAATAGTGGTGAGATGAAAAATAGAAAGGAATGATGCCTTCTGAAGAAAATTACACTTTTATTTTGCACCTGATGAATTTTCTGGAAATGAAGGCATGGGCCAATTCGATATAGTATTAATTTTAAACACTAATTCAGCGTATAGAATCTAACATTGAGTTATTTTTTTATTGAAGCATAAAGAAACTATTTAAAATGAGGTCCTATGTGATGTGTTTGTTGGACTTGAATTTTGTATTCTATAATCAAAGTTCTTCACCGAGAAGACGTTTCTTTTGAGAGGGAGGAGGTGCCTCCCTTTTGAGCTAACAATGGATTAGTCTTTTTATTGTATTAATTTTTAACTAGTTATTTGTTTTTGTTTTTTTTCTGATTGATTTATATGGTAATGCAACTTTTCCACTTCGATGTTCAAGAAGATGTGAGAACAAGTTTGTTTGATTATTGTGATTTGATATTATTTCATCTAATTGTTATTCACACATGTCCATCCATAATCATTTTGTGAACTAAGCCCCGTCCCGCGACCCACCAACAAGTAACGGAAGGAAAAAAAAAAGGCTAAAAAATTGGTTTGCAATATTTCCGCCAAATGTATCCGCGGTATATTTTGCTGAGGATACTCTTTCAATGAGAGAGAAGCAAAAGAATAAGCTGGGTGTGAACAAGTCTATTTTGATTATTGTGATTTCATATTATTTCATCTAATTGTTATTCAAACATGTCCATCCATAATCATTTCGTGAACTAAGCCCCGTCCCGCGACCCACCAACAAGTAACAGAAGGAAAAAAAAAGGCTAAAGAATCGGTTTTGCAATATTTCTGCCGTATGTATCCGCGGTATATTTTCAATTTTGGGTTTTCTTCCTCTTTGAGCGGAGGAAAATCGGAAAAATTGTAAGTTTACCGCCAATGCCAGTAGAGGTAAAGCTGCCTGAGTGTCAAAATAAAGTTACAAGAGCTTTCCTCCAATTTCCGGTTTTCCACCTTACATAGAGGAGGAAATCTGGAAAATGCGAGTTTACCGCCCATGTCAGCAGTGGTAAAGTTGCGGAGTGTGCTTTCCTGCAATTTCCTGTTTTCCTCATCTCAGAGCGGAGGAAAACAGGAAAATGCGTGTTTTTCGGTTTTCCTCCTCTTAGAGCGGAGGAGAATTGGAAAATACGAGTTTTCCGGCTTTCCTCCTCTCAGAGCGGAGGGAATCTGGAAAATGCGACTTTCCCGCCCATGCAAGCAGCAGTAAAGCTGCGTGAGTGTCCAAATAAGGTCGTAAGACCTTTTCTGCAATTTCCGGTTTTCCTCCTCTCAGAGCGGAGGAAAACTAGAAAATGCAAGTTCGCTGCCCGGGCCAGCAGCGGAAAAGCTGCGTGAGTGTATACCTTTACATTTCCAATTAACATAAAATATAATGAAAGAATCAATAGTTACGTTTTTTTTTTTTTGTAGCCCATATCTAGTGTACTCCAAGGGTTTAAGGAACTAGTGCATCTAGATTTTACCTGAAAATACTTTTTGTTCATTCTTCCCTAGTTCTATTTTTTGGAAGTTATGGGGCTTTCACAACTCAGTTCGTAATTAATGTGAATGAATCGGCAGCATTATTTCTAATATTCTAGTCTAAACAGAAGAAAGAAAAAAAAAGGAAGGATTCGAAGTAAATGGATTCCTTTTTACTTAAAGTGGGACCTGGGTGAACTGATTGGACTTCCCCATGAATTGCATGCCACTTAACCAATTGTGGCCCTGTGCCTTTTCCTTATAGACTTCTAAATGGTCTCTTGGAAATTGACACAGTTCATTTATCTTGGCATTTTTCTTTTTATTGATTGGTGATAGATTTTCCATCAAGTTTGAAAGTGTTCAAAATGTAGTTTAAGTTTTATTGCAAGTCTTGGCAGCAGTACACTAAAAACACTACAATTCTTGAGAAGTTCATTTCAACCTTTACCTAATTAAAACTGTACTTTTTTAAAAGATGATAGAAAATTGCAGATAGTGAATAGTGAAAGCTTCATTTTAATTCATAATATGGAGGCTCTTTCTTTAATAAAAAAAAGATTTAGTGGTCGATTTGGTTAAAAGATAATAGTGGTGAGATGAAAAATAGAAAGGAATGATGCCTTCTAAAGAAAATTATACTTTTATTTTGCACTTGATGAATTTTTTAGAAATGAAGGCATGGGCCAATTCAATATAGTATTAATTTTAAACACTAATTCAACATATAGAATCTAACGTTGAATTTTTTTTTTATAACCCTAACGTTGAGTTATTTTTTTATTGAAGCATAAAGAAACTATTTAAAATGAGGTCCTACGTGATGTGTTTGTTGGACTTGAATTTGGGTATTTTATAATTAAAGTTCTTCACCGAGAAGACGAAGCTTTTCTTTGGAGAGGGAGGAGGTGCCTCCCTTTTGAGCTAACAATGGATTAGTCTTTTTATTGTATTAATTTTTAACTAGTTATTTGTTTTTGTTTTTTTTTCTGATTGATTTATATGGTAATGCAACTTTTCAACTTCGATGTTCATGAAGATGTGAGAACAAGTTTTATTTGATTATTGTGATTTGATATTATTTCATCTAATTGTTATTCAGACATGGCCATCCATAATCTTTTTGTGAATTAAGCCCCGTCCCGCACCCACCAACAAGTAACAGAAGGAAAATAAAAAAGGCTAAAGAATCAGTTTGCAATATTTCCGCCGTATGTATCAGCGGTATATTTTCAATTTTGGGTTTTTCTCCTCTCTGAGCGGAGGAAAGTCGGAAAAATTGTAAGTTTACTGCCAATGCCAGCAGAGGTAAAGCTGTGTGAGTGTGAAAATAAAGTTACAAGAGCTTTCCCGCAATTTCCGGTTTTCCTCCTCTTAG
Organism: Umbellularia californica; assembly: GCA_028538565.1. Classification (NCBI taxonomy): domain Eukaryota; kingdom Viridiplantae; phylum Streptophyta; class Magnoliopsida; order Laurales; family Lauraceae; genus Umbellularia; species Umbellularia californica. The sequence continues at coordinate 21,205,359 of JAPQWN010000003.1, forward strand.
AGAGGAGGAAATCTGGAAAATACGAGTTTACCGCCTATGCCTGCAGTTGTAAAGTTGCATAGTGTGGTTTCCTTTAATTTCCAGTTTTCCTCCTCTCAGAGCGGAGGAAAACTGGAAAATGCGAGTTTTCTGGTTTTCCTCCTCTCAGAGCGGAGGAAAACTGGAAAATGCGAGTTTTCTGGTTTTCCTCCTCTCAGAGTAGAGGAAAACTGGAAAATGCGAGTTTTCCGATTTTCCTCCTCTCAGAGCGGAGGAAATTTGAAAAATGTAACTTTATCGCCCATGCAAGCAACGGTAAAGCTGCATGAGGGTCCAAATAAGGTTGTAAGACCTTTCCTGCAATTTCTGGTTTTCCTCCTCTCAGAGCGGAGGACAACTAGAAAATGCAAGTTTACTACCCGAGCTAGCAGCGGTAAAGTTGCGTGAGTGTCCAAATAAAGTCGTTAGACCTTTACATTTCCAATTAACATAAAATATAATGAAAGAATCAATTGTTACGGTTTTTTTTTTTTTTTTTTTTTTTTTTTTTTTTTTGTAGCCCATATCTAGTGAACTCCAAGGGTTTAAGGAACTAGTGCATCTAGATTTTACCTGAAAATGTTTTTTTTCATTTTTCCCTAGTTCTACTTTTTTGGAAGTTATGGGGCTTTCACTGTTCGGTTCTTGATTAATGTGAATGAATCGGCAGCATTATTTCTAATATTCTAGTCTAAACAGAAGAAAGAAAAAAAAAAGGAAGGAAGGATTCGAAGTAAATGGATTCCTTTTTACTTAAAGTGGGACCTTGGTGAACTGACTGGACTTCCCCATGAATTGTGATGGGCCAAGCCCAAGGGCCCAACTCATGTTATAAGACCCGGTTAGCCCAATAAGGTCCAGGCCCAAAGAACTCCATAGGCCTGGCCACGTCATCAAGAGAGCATCCGGGAGCCTCACCTTCACCGCCTTGGAAACAGTCAACCCTCATCTCATCTTTTACCAAGTCACGTGGAGAGCACCTCAACTACCTCACCCGTTGAGAAGAATCCGTGATCTCCACCGAAATGGTTACTGAGTTGTTGTAAAGTCGCCCAACCTGTGAGGGAGTGACTATAAATTGTAAGCCCCACCAACACTTGGGGGGCATGAGACAGACACCAGAGCACAACTCTCCTCTCCCTCTCAAAGCTTGTACTCTCTGCTCTCCCTGTACACTTGAAATAATAAAATATCCGGCGACCTCAGCCATTCAGAAGTGGATGTAGGTCATACTGACCAAACCACTATAATTTGTGTCTCTCTCTCTCTCTCTCTGTTCTTTAATTACTGCATTAATTACCAATCACTTGACAGGTGGTGTGCAAAGCCAATTTGTGCATCATTAAATTGCATGCCACTTAACCAATTGTGGCCCTGGGCCTTTTCCTTATAGACTTCTAAATGGCCTCTTGGAAATTGACACAGTTCATTTATCTTGGCATTTTTCTTTTTATTGATTGGTGATAGATTTTCCATTAAGTTTGGAAGTGTTCAAAATGTAGTTTAAGTTTTATTGCAAGTCTTGGCAGCAGTACAATAAAAATAGTACAATTCTTAAGAAGTTCATTTCAACCTTTATCTAATTAAACCTGTACTTTTTTAATAGAGGACAAAAACTTGCAGATAGTGAATAGTGAAAGCTTCTTTTTAATTCACAATATGGAGGTTCTTTCTTTAATAAAAAAAAAGATTTAGTGGTCGATTTGGTTAAAAGATAATAGTGGTGAGATGAAAAATAGAAAGGAATGATGCCTCCTGAAGAAAATTATACTTTTATTTGCACCTGATGAATTTGCTGGAGATGAAGGCATGGGCCAATTCGATATAGTATTAATTTTAAACACTAATTCAGCATATAGAATCTAACGTTGACTTTTTTTTTTTTTTTTTTATAACCCTAACATTGAGTTTTTTTTTTTTTTTTATTGAAGCATAAAGAAACTATTTAAAATGAGGTCCTATGTGATGTGTTTGTTGGACTGGAATTTTGTATTCTATAATCAAAGTTCTTCACCGAGAAGATAAAGCTTTTCTTTGGAGAGGGAGGAGGTGCCTCCCTTTTGAGCTAACAATGGATTAGTCTTTTTATTGTATTAATTTTTTACTAGTTATTTGTTTTTGTTTTTTTTCTGATTGATTTATATGGTAATGCAACTTTTCCACTTCGATGTTCATGAAGATGTGAGAACAAGTTTTGTTTGATTATTGTGATTACATATTATTTCATCTAATTGTTATTCACACATGTCCATCCATAATATTTTTGTGAACTAAACCTCGTCTTGCGACCCACCAACAAGTAACAAAAGGAAAAAAAAAAGGCTAAAGAATCGGTTTGCAATATTTCCGCCGTATGTATCAGCGGTATATTTTCAATTTTGGGTTTTTCTCCTCTCTGAGCGGAGGAAAATCGGAAAAATTGTAAGTTTACAGCCAATGCCAGCAGAGGTAAAGCTGTGTGAGTGTAAAAATAAAGTTACAAGAGCTTTCCTGCAATTTCCGGTTTTCCTCCTCTCAGAGAGGAGGAAATCTGGAAAATGCGAGTTTACCGCCCATGTCTGCAGCGGTAAAGTTGCGGAGTGTGCTTTCCTGCAATTTCCAGTTTTCCTCCTCTCAGAGCAGAGGAAAAATGGAAAATGCGAGTTTTCCGGTTTTTCTCCTCTAAGAGCGGAGGAAATCTGGAAAATGCAACTTTTCCGCCCATGCAAGCGGCTGTAAAGCTGCATGAGTGTCCAAATAAGGTCATAAGACCTTTCCTGCAATTTCCGGCTTTCCTCCTCTTAGAGCCGAGGAAAACTAGAAAATGCAAGTTTACTGCCCGAGCCAGTAGCGGTAAAGTTGCGTGAGTGTCCAAATAATTCCAATTAACATAAAACATAATGAAAGAATCAATAGTTACGTTTTTTTTTTTTTTTGTAGCCCATATCTAGTGAACTCCAAGGTTTTTAAGGAAATTGTGCATCTAGATTTTACCTGAAAATGCTTTTTGTTCATTCTTCCCTAGTTCTATTTTTTTGAAGTTATGGGGCTTTCACTATTTGGTTCTTGATTAATGTGAATGAATAGGCAGCATTATTTCTAATACTCCAGTCTAAACAGAGGAATGAAAAAAAAAAAAAAAAAAAAAAGGATTCCAAGTAAGTGGATTCCTTTTTACTTAAAGTGGGACCTGGGTGAAATGATTGGACTTCCCCATGAATTGCATGCCACTTAAACAATTGTGGCCCTGGGCCTTTTCCTTATAGACTTCTAAATTGTCTCTTGGAAATTGACACAGTTCATTTATCTTGGCATTTTTCTTTTTATTGATTGGTGATAGATTTTCCATTAAGTTTGGAAGTGTTCAAAATGTAGTTTAAGTTTTATTGCAAGTCTTGGCAGCAGTACACTAAAAACACTACAATTCTTAAGAAGTTCATTTCAACCTTTACCTAATTAAACTGTACTTTTTTAATAGAGGACAGAAAATTGCAGATAGTGAATAGTGAAAGCTTCTTTTTAATTCACAATATGGAGGTTCTTTCTTTATTTAAAAAAAAAGATTTATTGGTCGATTTGGTTAAAAGATAATAGTGGTGAGATGAAAAATAGAAAGGAATGATGCCATCTGAAGAAAATTATACTTTTATTTTGCACCTGATGAATTTGCCGGAGATGAAGGCATGGGCCAGTTCGATATAGTATTAATTTTAAACACTAATTCAGCATATAGAATCTAACGTTGAGTTTTTTTTTTTTATAACCCTAACGTTGAGTTTTTTTTTATTGAAGCATAAAGAAACTATTTAAAATGAGGTCCTATGTGATGTGTTTCTTGGACTGGAATTTTGTATTCTATAATCAAAGTTCTTCACTAAGAAGACGAAGCTTTTCTTTGGAAAGGTAGGAGGTGCCTCCCTTTTGAGCTAACAATGGATTAGTCTTTTTATTGTATTAATTTTTAACTAGTTATTTGTTTTTGTTTTTTTTCTGATTGATTTATATGGTAATGCAACTTTTCCACTTCGAAGTTCATGAAGATGTGAGAACAAGTTTTGTTTGATTATTGTGATTTGATGTTATTTCATCTAATTGTTAATCACACATGTCCATCCATAATCATTTTGTGAACTAAGCCCCATCCCGCGACCCACCAACAAGTAACAGAAGAAAAAAAAAAAGGCTAAAGAATCGGTTTGCAATATTTCCGCCGTATATTTTGCTGAGGATAATCTTTCAATGAGCGAGAAGCAAAAGAACAAGCTGGGTGTGAACAAGTTTTGTTTGATTAGTGTGATTTGATATTATTTCATCCAATTGTTACTCACACATGTCCATCCATAATCATTTTGTGAACAAAGCCCTGTCCCGCGACCCACCAACAAGTAACAAAAGGAAAAAAAGGCTAAAGAATCGATTTGCAATATTTCCGCCGTATGTATCCGCGGTATATTTTCAATTTTGGGTTTTCCTCTTCTCTGAGCGGAGGAAAATCGGAAAATTTGTAAGTTTACCACCAATGCCGGCAGAGGTAAAGCTGCGTGAGTGTCAAAATAAAGTTACAAGAGCTTTCCGGCAATTTCCGGTTTTCCTCCTCTTAGAGAGAAGTAAATCTGGAAAATGCGAGTTTACCGCCAATGTCAGCAGCGGTAAAGCTGCGGAGTGTGCTTTCCTGCAATTTCCGATTTTCCTCCTCTTAGAGCGGAGTAAAACTGGAAAAAGAAAGTTTTCCAGTTTTACTCCTCTCACAGCGTAGGAAATGTGGAAAATGCGACTTTACCACTAATGCAAGCAGCGGTAAAGTTGCATGAGTGTTCAAATAAGGTCGTAAGACCTTTCCTGCAATTTCCTATTTTCCTCCTCTTAGAGCGGAGGAAAGCTAGAAAATGCAAGTTTACTGCCCGGGCCAGCAGCGGTAAAGTTGCGTGAGTGTCCAAATAAAGTTGAAGACGTTTATATTTTCAATTAACATAAAATATAATGAAAGAATCAATAGTTACGTTTTTTTTATAGCCCATATCTAGTGAACTCCAAGGGTTTAAGGAACTTGTGCATCTACATTTTACCTAAAAATGCTTTTTGTTCATTCTTCCCTATTTTATTTTTTGGAATTTATGGGGCTTTCACTGTTCGGTTCTTGATTAATGTGAATGAATCGGCAGCATTATTTCTAATATTCTAGTCTAAACAGAGGAAAGAAAAAAAAAAGAAAAAAAAAGGAAGGATTCGAAGTAAGTGGATTCCTTTTTACTTAAAGTGGGACCTGGGTGAACTGATTGGACTTCCCCATGAATTGCATGCCACTTAACCAATTGTGGCCCTTGGCCTTTTCCTTATAGACTTCTAAATGGTTTCTTGGAAACTGACACAGTTCATTTATCTTGGCATTTTTCTTTTTATTGATTGGTGATAGATTTTCCATTAAGTTTGGAAGTATTCAAAATGTAGCTTAAGTTTTATTGCAAGTCTTGGCAGCAGTACACTAAAAACACTACAATTCTTGAGAAGTTCATTTCAACCTTTACCTAATTAAACTTGTACTTTTTTAATAGAGGGAAGAAAATTGCAGATAGTGAATAGTGAAAGCTTCTTTTTAATTCACAATATGGAGGTTCTTTATTTAATAAAAAAAAAGATTTAGTGGTCGATTTGGTTAAAAGATAATAGTGGTGAGATGAAAAATAGAAAGGAATGATGCCTTCTGAAGAAAATTATACTTTTATTTTGCACCTGATGAATTTGCTGGAGATGAAGGCATGGGCCAATTCGATATAGTAGTAATTTTAAACACTAATTCAGCATATAGAATCTAACGTTAAGTTTTTTTTTTTTTATAACCCTAACTTTGAGTTATTTTTTTATTGAAGCATAAAGAAACCATTCAAAATGAGGTCCCACGTGATGTGTTAATTTGTTGGACTGGAATTTTGCATTCTATAATCAAAGTCTTCACCGAGAAGACGAAGCTTTTCTTTGGAGAGGGAGGAGGTGCCTCCCTTTTGAGCTAACAATGGATTAGTCTTTTTATTGTATTAATTTTTAACTAGTTATTTGTTTTTGTTTTTTTTCTGATTGATTTATATGGTAATGCAACTTTTCCACTTCGATGTTCATGAAGATGTGAGAACAAGTTTTGTTTGATTATTATGATTTGATGTTATTTCATCTAATTGTTATTCACACATGTCCATCCATAATCATTTTGTGAACTAAGCCCCGTCCCGCGGCTCACCAACAAGTAACAGAAGGAAAAAAAAAAAGGCTAAAGAATCGGTTTGCAATATTTCTAATATTCTAGTCTAAACAGAAGAAAGGAAAAAAAAGAAAAAGGAAGGATTCGAAGTAAGTGGATTCCTTTTTACTTAAAGTGGGACCTGGCTGAACTGATTGGACTTCCCCATGAATTGCATGCCACTTAACCAATTGTGGCCTTGGGACTTTTCCTTATAGACTTCTAAATGGTCTCTTAGAAATTGACACAGTTCATTTATCTTGGCAATTTTTTTTTATTGATTGGTGATAGATTTTCCATTAAGTTTAGAAGTGTGCAAAATGTAGTTTAAGTTTTATTGCAAGTCTTGGCAGCAGTACACTAAAAACACTACAATTCTTGAGAAGTTCATTTCAACCTTTACCTAATTAAACCTGTACTTTTTTAATAGAGGACAGAAAATTGCAGATAGTGAATAGTGAAAGCTTCTTTTTAATTCACAATATGGAGGTTCTTTCTTTAATAAAAAAAAAAGATTTGGTGGTCGATTTGGTTAAAAGATAATAGTGGTGAGATGAAAAATAGAAAGGAATGATGCCTTATGAAGAAAATTATACTTTTATTTTGCACCTGATGAATTTGCTCGAGATGAAGGCATGGGCCAATTCGATATAGTATTAACTTTAAACACTAATTCAATATATAGAATCTAACGTTCAGTTTTTTTTTATATATAACCCTACCGTTGAGTTATTTTTTTATTGAACCATAAAGAAACTATTTAAAATGAAGTCTTATGTGATGTGTTTCTTGGACTGGAATTTTGTATTCTATAATCAAAGTTCTTCACCGAGAAGACGAAGCTTTTCTTTGGAGAGGGAGGAGGTGCCTCCCTTTGAGCTAACAATGAATTATTCTTTTTATTGTATTAATTTTTAACTAGTTATTTGTTTTTGTTTTTTTTCTGATTGATTTGTATGGTAATGCAACTTTTCCACTTCGATGTTCATGAAGGTGTGAGAGCAAGTTTTGTTCGATTATTGTAATTTGATGTTATTTCATCTAATTGTTATTCACACATGTCCATCCATAATTATTTTGTAAACTAAGTCCCATCGCGCGACCCACCAACAAGTAACGGAAGGAAAAAAAAAAAAGGCAAAAGAATCGGTTTGCAATACTTCCGCTGTTTGTATGCGCGGTATAATTTCAATTTTGGGTTTTCTTCCCCTTTGAGAGGAGGAAAATCGGAAAATTGTAAGTTTACCGCCAATGTCAGCAGAGGTAAAGCTGAGTGAGTGTCAAAATAAAGTTACAAGAGATTTCCTGCAATTTCCGGTTTTCCTCCTCTTAGGAGGAAATCTGGAAATTGCGAGTTTACCGCCAATGTCTACAGCTGTAAAGCTGCGGAGTGGGCTTTGCTCCAATTTCCGGTTTTCCTCCTCTCAGAGAGGAGGAAAACCGGAAAATGCGAGTTTTCCGTTTTTCCTCCTCTCAAAGAGGAAGAAATCTGGAAAATGCGACTTTAGCGCCCATGCAAACAGCGGTAAAGATGTGTGAGTGTCCAAATAAGGTCGTAAGACCTTTCCTGCAATTTCTGTTTTTCCTCCTCTCAGAGCGGAGGAAAACTAGAAAATGCAAGTTTACTGCCCAGGCCAACAGCGGTAAAGCTGCATGAGTGTCCAAATAAAGTCGTAAGACCTTTACATTTCCAATTAACATAAAATATAATGAAAGAATCAATAGTTACTTTTTTTTTTAGCCCAATCTAGTGAACTCCAAGGGTTTAAGGAACTTGTGCATCTAGATTTTACCAGAAAATGCTTTTTTTTTTTCATTCTTCCCCAGTTCTATTTTTTTGAAGTTATCGGTTCTTGATTAATGTGAATAAATCGGTAGCATTATTTCTAATATTCTAGTCTAAACAGAGGAATGAAAAAAAAAAAAAAAAAAAAAAAAGGAAGGATTCGAAGTAAGTGGATTCCTTTTTACTTAAAGTGGGACTTGGACGAAATGATTGGACTTCCCCTTGAATTGCATGCCACTTAATCAATTGTGGCCCTGGGCCTTTTCCTTATAGACTTCTAAATGGTCTCTTGGAAATTGACACAGTTCATTTATCTTGGCATTTTTCTTTTTATTGATTGGTTACAGATTTTCCATTAGGTTTGGAAGCGTTCAAAATGTAGTGTAAGTTTTATTGCAAGTCTTGGCAGCAGTACACTAAAAACACTACAATTCTTGAGAAGTTCATTTCGACCTTTACCTAATTAAACCTGTACTTTTTTAATAGAGGACAAAAAATTGCAGATAGTGAATAGTGAAAGCTTCTTTTTAATTCACAATATGGAGGTTCTTTCTTTAATAAAAAAAAAGATTTAGTGGTCGATTTGGTTAAAAGATAATGGTGGTGAGATGAAAAATAAAAAGGAATGATGCCTTATGAAGAAAATTATACTTTTATTTTGCACATGATGAATTTGCTGGAGATGAAGGCATGGGCCAATTCGATATAGTATTAATTTTAAACACTAATTTAGCATATAGAATCTAACGTAGAGTTTTTTTTTTTTTTTTTTTTTTTTTTTTGTTTATAACCCTAACGTTGAGTTATTTTTTTATTGAAGCATAAAGAAACTATTTAAAATGAGGTCCTATGTGATGTGTTTGTTGGACTGGAATTTTGTATTCTATAAGAAGACGAAACTTTCCTTTGGAGAGGGAGGAGGTGCCTCCGTTTTGAGCTAACAATGGATTAGTCTTTTTATTGTATTAATTTTTAACTAGTTATTTGTTTTTGTTTTTTTTTCTGATTGATTTATATGGTAATGCAACTTTTCCACTTCGATGTTCATGAAGATGTGAGAACAAGTTTTGTTTGATTATTGTGATTTGATGCTATTTCATCTAATTGTAATTCACACATGTCCATCCATAATCATTTTGTGAACTAAGCCCCTTCCCGCGACCCACCAACAAGTAACAGAAAGGAAAAAAAAAAAAGGCTAAAGAATCGGTTTGCAATATTTCCGCCGTATGTATCCTCGGTATATTTTCAATTTTGGGTTTTCCTCCTCTTTGAGTGGAGCAAAATGGGAAAAATTGTAAGTTTACCGCCAATGCCAGTAGAGGTAAAGCTGCGTGAGTGTCAAAACAAAGTTAAGCTTCTCTACAATTTCTGGTTTTCCTCCTCTCAGAGACGAGGAAATCTGGAAAATGCGAGTTTACCGCCCATGTCAGCAGCGGTAAAGTTGCGGAGTGTGCTTTCCTGCAATTTACGGTTTTCCTCCTCTCAGAGCAGAGAAAATCTGGAAAATGCGACTTTACCGCCCATGCAAGCAACGGTAAAACTGCGTGAGTGTCCAAATAAGGCCATAAGACCTTTCCCGTAATTTCCGGTTTTCTTCCTCCCAGAGTGGAGGAAAACTAGAAAATGCAAGTTTACTGCCCGGGCCAGCAGCGGTAAAGCTGTGTGAGTGTTCAAATAAAGTCGTAAGACCTTTACATTTCCAATTAACATAAAATATAATGAAAGAACCAATAGTTACGTTTTTTTTTTTTTTTTTTGTAGCCCATATCTAGTGAACTCGAAGGGTTTAAGGAACTTGTGCATCTAGATTTTACCTAAAAATGCTTTTTGTTCATTCTTCCCTAGTTCTATTTTTAGGAAGTTATGGGGCTTTCACTGTTCGATTCTTGATTAATGTAAATGAATCGGCAGCATTATTTCTAATATTCTAGTCTAAACAGAGGAAAGAAAAAAAAAAAAAAGGAAGGATTCGAAGTAAGTGGATTCCTTTTTACTTAAAGTGGGACTTAGGTGAATTGAATGGACTTCCCCATGAATTGCATGCCACTTAACCAATTGTGGCCCTGGGCCTTTTCCTTATAGATTTCTAAATGGCCTCTTGGAAATTGACACAGTTCATTTATCTTGGCATTTTTCTTTTTATTGATTGGTGATAGATTTTCCATTAAGTTTGGAAGTGTTCAAAATGTAGTTTAAGTTTTATTGCAAGTCTTGGCAGCAGTACACTAAAAATACTACAATTCTTGAGAACTTCATTTCAACATTTATCTAATTAAACCTATACTTTTTTAATAGAGGACAGAAACTTGCAGATAGTGAATAGTGAAAGTTTCTTTTTAATTCACAATATGGAGGTTCTTTCTTTAATAAAAAAAAAAGATTTAGTGGTCGATTTGGTTAAAAGATAATAGTGGTGAGATGAAAAATAGAAAGGAATGATGCCTTCTGAAGAAAATTATACTTTTATTTTGCACCTGATGAATTTGCTGGAGATGAAGGCATGGGCCAATTCGATATAGTATTCATTTTAAACACTAATTCAGCATATAGAATCTAACATTGAGTTTTTTTTTTTATAACCCTAAGGTTGAGGTTTTTTTTTTTTTTTCATTGAAGCATAAAGAAACTATTTAAAATGAGGTCCTATGTGATGTGTTTGTTGGACTGGAATTTTGTATTCTATAATCAAAGTTCTTCACCGAGAAGATGAAGCTTTTCTTTGGAGAGGGAGGAGGTGCCTCCCTTTTGAGCTAACAATGGATTAGTCTTTTTATTGTATTAATTTTTTACTAGTTATTTGTTTTTGTTTTTTTTCTGATTGATTTATATGATAATGCAACTTTTCCTCTTCGATGTTCATGAAGATGTGAGAACAAGTTTTGTTTGATTATTATGATTATATATTATTTCATCTAATTGTTATTCACACATGTCCATCCATAATCATTTTGTGAACTAAACCCCGTCCTGCGACCCACCAACAAGTAACGAAAGGACAAAAAAAAGGCTAAAGAATCGGTTTGCAATATTTCCGCCGTATGTATCCGCCGTATATTTTTCTGAGGATAATCTTTCAATGAGCGAGAAGCAAAAGAACAAGCTGGGTTTCAACAAGTTTTGTTTGATTATTGTGACTTGATCTTATTTCATCTAATTGTTATTCACACATGTCTATCCATTATCATTTTGTGAACTATTCACACATGTCCATCCATTATCATTTTGTGAACTAAGCCCCGTCCCGCGACCTACCAATAAGTAACAGAAGGAAAAAAAAAAGGCTAAAGAATCGGTTTGCAATATTTCCGCAGCATGTATCCGCGGTATATTTGCAATTTTGGGTTTTCCTCCTCTCTGAGCGGAGGAAAACCAGAAAAATTGTAAGTTTACCGCCAATTCCAGCAGAGGTAAAGCTGCGTGAGTGTGAAAATAAAGTTACAAGAGCTTTCCTGCAATTTCCGGTTTTCCTTCTCTCAGAGAGGAGGAATCTGGAAAAGGCGAGTTTACCGCCCAAGTCAGCAGCGGTAAAGCTGCAGGGTGTGCTTTTCTAAAATTCCCGGTTTTCCTCCTCTCAGAGATGACGAAATCTGGAAAATGCGATTTTACTGCCCATGTCAGCAACGGTAAAGCTGCGGAGTGTGCTTTCCTGCAATTTCCGGTTTTCCTCCTCTTAGAGCAGAGGAAATCTTTTATGAGAGATGTCTCTCATAGGAGCATCTCCCATATATATAGTCTCATGAAAAGTGCACCCACGCTTAAAAAAAAATAAAAATTTAAGAAGATGGCTTCCCTCCCTAATCGAGTTTTATACAGAGAAGGGGAAACAAAATCCCTTATCGTTTTTAGTATCAAAAACCAAATATATATATTCCTCTATATTCAGTACAACAAGAAAGCCGACGCATAAAAAGATTCAAAATTGTATCTATCATGGTCGGTTTGTGATGAGACTTGTATCTAGTGGTATAACAGCGATATGAGTTACCAACTGAGGATCCATGGCTGTGGGTGCATGTGCACACGTGCGTATTGATTTTTGCTTATGCTTATAGGTGAGTGGCCATGATCATGTATATATGCTTACCCTTTCTCTTGTATGTGTCACTTGCACCGATCTTCCAATATGACCAATTGATGCATGTATATTGAAGGCAACCAGTTCAAGCCGGGAGTGAACCCAAAGGGTATCCATAAGGTGCTTGAAGTTTCAGACTCCGAGTTTTTATTTTAGTTCACCTTGCCTTTTTCTTTTTGTATGTTGGGGGATCTTTAGTGTCTGTAATTGTACCACATACATAGCCTCTAAGAATCTTTTTTAATCAGAGTTCATTTCCCACATGTATGTATTTATTATCGAAGGATTCAAATCAAGTTTTGTCTGCAATTCTAAACCAAAAAAATAAAATAAAATGTGAGATGTCGATTCCATTGACATGCTTAATCAGAAGCAGATGTATTACTATAGATAGGGCCATGCTGCCTGGTATTTTTTAACTTTTGTCAACAGGGAATGGCACGTGGGAGGTGCCTTACTCCTGTTCAGCAGAAGGAATGAGGGCAAAATTATGTCACTGGAGGCAGGCCATCCAATCATATCAGTGGTCCATTGATGACAGCCCGTTGGTTGGGTTGATAGACTTGATGCAGATGGATAAAAGCAAGGTGCTCCAATTGGCTCATGAATCATTGTCCAGGGCTGATTTTGAGGAATTGAGGAATGATGGTTAGAGGGTAGTGGACTAGTGGGGTGGGACCAAGTAGGAATTGAGGAGTTCCAGGCCTTCCTTACAGGCCCAACCTAAAACCCACATGGCATTCAAGGGTAAAACTCTAATTGTGTTACAAATGGGTCGGCTTTGGATTGCGTCGATATTCGACTCACTAACCTGCCATATCCTGATTCCTGACTCATTGCACTATAACATCAATCCAATCTCGTTTTTCAATTCAGAATTTGCTAATCCAGTTTTTGTTTCGGTTGCAACTGGTGATCATTCATGTGCCAACTGGAGCAATATAATTTAAATGCTCAGAAACTTGGAAGGTCAATCTGTTCACAATTTTTTAAGTTATCTAGCTGAGGCAGTGGGCTAAGGACTCTGCGCCTCAGCTCCCATAGTTTTACCCGGCGCATGTGGATAGGAGGGTTTACATGTGCCCCTAGGGATTAGATATTAGCTGTCCCGAATCGAGTGTCCCTCGGGCTTAAGGCCAAATGCATCTGGATTGGGCTCGGCGGGAGATACCCTCTATTATAAAAAAAAAGAAAAACACAACGAGCAAAGGCTCCTAGGCTGTCCTGAATTGAGTGTCCCTCGGGTTCAAGGGCAAATGCTCTTGGGCTTAGCTGGGCGGGAGATACCCTTGGTTATAAAAAAGAAAAAAAAAAAAAAAAAAAAAAAAAAAAACAATGGGCAAAGGCTTCTGGGCCGTTCTGAATTGAGTATTCCTCGGGCATAGGGCCGAAGGCTACTGGGTTGGGCATAAAAGAAAAAAAAAAAACAGCCGAATACCCAGTTGTGCAAAACCCAAGAAATCCACATATAGGTCCTTTTCTTGGACTCGATTGATAATGGGGTATGCCAGATCCAGTACTGATTAACTGTGTATAATGTATTTAATGCAAAAAAACATATATTATGTATAAAATGCACGGTACATATTACCATCTAGGGAGATGCTCCTATGAGAGATATCTTTCACTTTATGTGAGAGATAAGGTGGGGGGCCCTCACATTTAAGTTGTTGGCATTGGATATGTAAATGTGAGGGCCCCCACCCTTATCTCTCATAGTACGGTGAGACTGTCTCTCACAAGAATACCTCCCTACTATCTAATATAAGTAATGTGGTCGAATATATTAATGTTAAATCACATTAACATAATCATAGTAATAAGATAATACATAACATATTTTGGCTTTCACTCATGTTGCAATCTGGATCCGACAGGGATCTGGCTCGTTTACATCCTTAGGGCTAGTCAAATCGAGTTTTGAAACGCTGATAATGCTAGCATACCATGCCATGCGTGGGCACATGAGATTGAACATGATTGCAGGTAGTACTCATTGACCGGGCCGGCCCTACCCCGATTCAGGCCATGATTGCATTGTGCCGGGCCTCAATGTATCATTTGGGCCCATGTAATATTAGGGCTAAGCTTCAGTTAGGTGGCAGAAAGCCCAACTCAGCTTGGCCTGACTCAAATAAAGAGTGCTTGTAATAATTTAGTAATTAGTTGTCTATCTAAAAAACAATTGCTAGAAAGCCTGAACATGAGGTAAAAGCCCTGGCTAGTTGCACTTGCAGCGCCAGATTGATTAAATTGGGCATGAGCCGATGAGCCGATATATATGGACTTCTGTTTATAAGTTGGATCACGCCAGGGCATACCTCGGCCCAGCCTGGCCTGACCCAGTCGTGAAGAAGATATGGGTTCATTTTATAGGCAACCAATTTTGCCCATTTGAAAGTACTGATCATAGCGCCCACATACGACTTTCATGCTATTGGATACTCAATACCATCTGAATTGACATCAAAGCCAATTTAACACTGATCAGGACTGCGTGCATCATTGGATTGATCAAGAAAGTTACAACCTAAATTAAAATACACCACTCACATTATTTGTCAAGCCCACCCATTCCCATTCCCATTGATTTGTGTACCCTAACTGATTTCAAATTGCATCAAAATCATATTTTTGTCTGCGATGTTGCGTCCATCTGTTGAGTGCATGAAAGTTCAGCCTCAAAAGTAGAACAAACCTCAAAGATTTCAGTTGATTTTTCTAAAGAGAACTAGCGGAAACACACTGATTCTTCTGTCCATATTCAGATTTCAGAATTAAATCTGCTAAGAACAAGCCATTGTAGTATTTTTCAAATCCTGGAACTCGTTATTCTGGAGCAAAAAAGGAAGAAATCCATGTTGACCTATGATAAAGCCATTAGCCACAAATGGAAAAAGTAGTGGATTTCACAGCTGGTGCTGGGAATTACTTCAGGCAAATCTGAATTGGATGGTATATAGTATGTTCTTCAGTTTTAAACAATCTGAATAAGGGCAAACCCAAGCAACAATTCTTACGGAGTATCTAGAATTCTAGATCCTTGAAGTAGTCATGATCAAGAGCTCTCCGTGCCATAATTCTTCCCAATGGTTCCAAATGAAGCATTTTCTGGTGAGCAATAGTCACAAAAATGTAAATAGCATTCCTAGATTATACAGACTATAATAAACCTCACTTTCAATTGCAATAATTGACCTCTAAAATAATTTACTTAATAAATATATAAATAGAGAGAGAGAGAGAGAGAGAGAGAGAGATTGTTTTAAAACAGCAGCCTAAGGCACAACCATAGTACACAGTTCACCAGATCTTTTACACCCAACAGAATATAGAGAAATTCTAGGGCTGTCCTATATATTCTTGAGATGTGCGCCAAATTTGGTGATCCAGAATGGCCATTGCAAATTTGGGCTTCTTCCTTGGTTCTTTTTATCCGCAATTTACTACGCAGGAGTTTCAAATCTTGGGGATATATGGAGTATTATCTAGCAGGGTAAATGTCAAAACCATGGTAATGTTCTTACAATAATATCATTAGAAGAAATACTCCAAGAAGTTCGAAAGATATTCAAAAATTAATGCCAACATTCCATAATGTCCTAGAATGTTATTTAAATCTATCCAAAAGGAATAAATAAAAAATTGGTCAAAACATAATTATCTGAATTTTCAATATTATTTTAAGTATTTAACTTTTTGGTAAAATTAAAACTGCGGTCATAGGCATTTTCCAACTTGCAACTTATTGCCTTGTTATTTTACAATATGATCCAAGTTTCATATCATTGGAAGCAACTGTGTTTTATAGGACCTAGGAAAAAGATGATCATAACAAGTCCTGGACATAAAAACTGGTTGGTGATAAATCTGAAATCTGAACACAGGTTTGTCTTCATTTGACAAAACAAATGGAAAAAGATATGACATAAGAAGTTGTGAGCAAGACAGAAACAAAAAGTTAATGGATTAACAAAAAAAAAACTTACAGAAAGAAGATCAATTCCAGCCGGTTCAAGACCTGGGACCACAGTCGCCAAATCCTGCATGAAAAATACCAATTAAAAACACTTCCAGTAGCATTAAGAAAATTTGGCATTTTTTTTTTTTTTTTATGGTTTATGATGGAAACTGGATGGGCTGGAAAAGGATAAAAAGTGGATAGTGAAGGACAAAGGGTGAGGATCATCAGAATTTCCCTTGCAGGGAACTATTGCTCTTTGGATAACCTGATGGTGACCCGAATATATTAATCATGGACCATTCACCCTTCACCTTTGATCACTGCCACTTTTGTATGTAAAGAAAAAGACAAGCCCCTTCAAGAACCACACTTCTCTTGATAATTCTGCATATGACAATGTTCCCTTCAATACAGTAGAAAACTACAAAAATCAAAAGCAATTAGGACGTTGTTGGTGTATCCATTAAGTTAGTGAATGACATGGGATGTGTGACAAACACACACAAGCAAAGAAATTGGAGTAAGGTCATGCCTCTGACATGTAAAGTGAAAAGGCAGAAGAAATGAGATAAAGTTCATTGGTGTCAGTTCAGTAGGTGCGGTGGTATGCGAATGGCTTTGCGGATGCCTTCGCTCAATCAGGGATCCGGATCCCCTGTTTGGACCAATTGGGGTGTGCCACATGGGAAGATAAATTTTTTTAAGGAGATGGAATTTTTTTTTTGAGGAGAAGGATGTGACATCTCAACCCCATGTGGCACCCCCTAATTGGTCCAAACAGGGGATCCATTTCCCTGAATAAGGGGTCGATAGGTTTTTTTAGATTTGGTGGCTGTCTTTTCGTTGTTATGCTGTCATATTTTGTTGGTTTGGGCATTGACATAGTCCAATTATACCTTTCTTCTCATTCGTTATTTTGGGGGAGCGGGGGGTTGTTCGCTTTGTACTCTCTTCCCTTTTCAATATATTTTTCAGTTACCAATAAAAAAAAAGTAGAAGAAATGAAGAATCATATGCGGCTTCTCCAAAAATTGTGAGGAAAATGGAATGTTAGAAAAAGGATAAATAACAGATAATTTTTCTGAAGAGAATAAATAACAGATATTCACCAGCTTAAATGACAAATAAAAAATAAAAAAGCCTTTTAGTGAATGCAGGATGACAGAAATGATTTCACCTTAGCAGGGCACTTTGCCAAGTTAGACTTAAAGTCTGGTAACTTAGTCACTCCAGGCCAAGTTTCTTCAGTTGGTGAACCCAAAATACTGCATTTTAAATTTGACAGCAAAAAATATAACAAAAAATTAAAAAATAGAAATTTGCAAGAGAGAGATATAAGAATGGGTTATCGCAAAAACAATATCTTATATGCTCAAACATGTGTTACTCACCTGAAAATCTTATGCAACTCATCAATCTCAGTAACCCCAGGGAATAACGGTTTTTGATTCACCATTTCAGCAAAAATACATCCCACTGACCACACATCAACAGGAGTAAAGTAAAAAGGTGATCCAAGGAGGATTTCCGGTGCCCTGTACCAGAGTGTTGACACCTGAAAAGCGCTTGTAGTGACTGTAAGTAAGAAAACAGACATAGAAGTAGCAGCAATGAGAAGGAAACAAGGAAAAAAAATGGTATAAGATCTGGCAAAAAAAGCTTGTAAATCATCAACAGGAACTCCAATGCACACACTGTACCATTCATTTCACACACGTACAGATGATAAAAGTTAAGAACATCTTTTTCCTATCACTTAGACAAGTTAAACAATCTTCATGCTCAAAGATCTTAAACTGGTGAAAAAGAAGCATGAAGCAATTAATGTATTGATATGGTATCCTTAAAAGAACACTCAACCGGCAGATATAACTAAGATGCATTAGAAACAAACACAACAAAAGTATTTTTATATTAAGAAGAAAAAAAAAGGGAATCTGGAATGTTAAAAAAGATGCAGAAACTCACCTGAGGAGTAAACGAATGGATAGGAATACCAAATGACCTGGCTAGTCCAAAATTTGCAAGCTTCAATGCATTAGTGTGATCTATCAGCAAATTCTGAGGCTTCAAATCACGGTGAAGGAACCTATGTGAATGACAATAGGCAACACCCTCAAGAATCTGATAGAGAAACCTCTGCAAACAAAGCAGAAAGCAGTCCCCATTAACTTTATTGTTTCATATAATCACTATTACGAGTTAACTTAATAATCAATAAGGGAAAGTGGGCCAAACAAACTCAATATTCAATCTCATCATGATTCTTGTATGCACGTGTGGATTCTAGAGCCCCTTACTTTGCAATATGAGGCTATTCATTAAGAGTTGTGAGTGGTGAACCATTTACTCTGCCAAACCCAGCACTTCAACCACAATTTTTTTTTTTCTTCCAGTAAGTGTCCAAGCAATCTGCACTTGTTCGATTCTGAAATGTGAGCTCTAATAGGACTCATGCCAGCATGTATTATAATTCCTATGAGAAAATGCACGAGCAGAGTTCAAAATAAAAAAGCCACTTCAGAATCAACTTTGCCAGCTCAAACATGCTAATGTTGTACATAAGTTAATACAAATAATTTATATGTTACAATTGTAGCACAGGAACAACTTCCAACTCGATATGCAATTAGCTTGCGTGGAGAGGTTCATCATCATCATCATTATCAAAGCCTTGTCCCAACTATGTTGGGGTCGGCTACACAAATTATGTTTATCCATTCCGATCTATCTTGAACCAAATCTTCAAATAAGTTACACTCCTTCATATCGATCTATACTACCTCCATCCATGTCCTCTTACCCCTACCCCTTCCCCTTGGTGGACCCCTTCCCCTTGGTGGGCCATCAACCTTCATGGCCAAACTTTTCCTTACCGGCGTTGTTACAGGCCTATGTTGGACATGCCCAAACCATCTCAGATAGTGGAGAGGTCTGGAGGACAAATTAGTATTATAATAAGGGTTTCTAAAAATAAACCCACATCTCTACAAATGATTTCTAAAGCCCTTTCAAGGATCACAAGCTTGACAGCATCGACAAATATTAAAATGAAGGAAAGATCTCACCTACTTTTATCAGATGTGGATCCTTAGCAAAATCTGGGCAAGAATCCATGTATGTCTTCAAGTCCAAATCCATATGCTCAAAAACTAAATACAACATTTCCCCGCTATGCACGACATTTTTCAACCTATTGTTCACAAAATTGTCATAAGATGCTGTCCGAGGAAGCTATTCAAATTTAAATTTGTGTGTATGTGTGCGTGCGTGCATGAGTGTGTAAAAAAAAATGAAGGATTGGAGCAGGTCAAACAAACAAAAATTCCCTCTAGATAGTGGTGAAGAAGATACTTTCTAGAGAAGTTCAGGACCTCATCTGATTATATATGCATCATGTCAGATAAGATATTAAGCAGAGGCAAAAAGAAGAGATCAAAGGTCTCGCTCCAGAGGTACTCTTTCAATGGTTCCACCATGGGCTCAGAGACTCTGGGAAACAGAAGAAATATGCAGCAGAAAGCTCAATGTTTTAGGTGGCACAGTTTTGTTTGCTCTTCTTTTCTGCATCATCATCGTTGATGCCTTTTATCAGCATCATAAATTCCTTTTTTTCTTTTTTTTTGCATAATATGCATACTAATTTTCTATTGCTAACGAAAAAGGTTTCTAAGAAAACAGTGTAGAACACATACTATAATAATGAGATGAAGTGATCAGTGATCACGCACTGACACATCAACCATCTTTCCATGGACAGAAGCATAACCTTATATATTAAAAATCTAGATTAATAGTGATCCTTCACTGACAAGTATGCCTCATGGAAATTCAATCCCACTGGTCTTAGAAACATGCCATGAATCCACCCATACTATACCAATCAAAGAAAAACTCTACAAAAAAAGTTAGCATCCCCAACCATGTCCATTGAAGAAAAATGAGTTGCTGTCAGCATATCTTCTCCTTCACCCAACTTTTTGACCCTTTTAGATTATCTATTATTCCAATATAAACGAATGTCAATCAAACTTGGATTTACAACCAAGACACAGACACTTGAGCTGTCACAATTAAGAAAAGAAACAAGTTCACTAGCATATAAAAATATGGAATCATCTAGCACATACCCTATTTTTTATGAGAAGAGAACTTAATAGTTAAGAAGTACAACCTGACTATGTTTCTATGCGGAATTTCCCTAATGGCGAGCTCTCTAAATGCCTCTTTTGGAATTCCGCCGTCATCTTGGATCTTCTTAATTGCTACAGTCTCATTCGTCACAAGATCATGAGCCTTGTAAAAAACATTATCAGTCCCCTCTCCAATCTTCTTCTCAGTTATCACATACTGCCAAAATGACAAGGAATACAGTCTAATTCAACAAATCCACATCTCCAAAAAAAAAAAAAAGGGATAAAATATAAGTCCAGTTATTTTACCCGGTCCATTCGAATTGTGTCCTTGAAAAAATGCCTAGATACAAACATTAGAAAAGGTGGAAATATCAATATTCAATACCATATTCAACTAATATTGCAAGATAAACACATTCTCTCAGCCAGATTAAACAGAAATCAACTATGGAAAAAAAAAAGTGTGCATATAATAATATTCGCAAACGACACAGTTAGTGTGTGGGCTGCTTCGACCGAAACCAGCGTCTCAGCCTTTGTCAAGGTGGGATTGGTCCCGGTAGGAGTACCGACCATGTCCTACCGAACTCGGTCTCACGCTGGCATCCCAGTCCGATCTCGGGTATATCTGACCCCGGCCTCTTCTCCAGTTCGGCCCCTCTGCCGAGGTGAACACCGGGCTTCCAGTTCCCATTATGAGATGGGACGGGAAAACATCTCTTCTTCTCCACTTCACCCTAGTTCAGTGACTGCACTAACTCAGGCGTCGGAGTGCCTTTTGCTGACAGCAGCCTCGGGCCCTGACTGCTGTTTTCTCTTCCCTTTCAGGTTTCAGATCAGCAGAGACACTTGTTCAAGCTAAACAACCTCTCTGTAAACCCTCATCATCAGTTAACCCCAAGTCCGTAATTATTAGGCACGCACAGTTAGAATTTCTAATGAGCATCAAATTATCTAAGTATCCAAAGTCTTCGGTGTTCCGAATAAAACTGAAACTGCAGAACATGAAGTCTTTTAAGTTCTTACTGTCCAACAAAAATGAATGAAAGAACCATGGAAATTTATTTCCATAGAAAAATCGCCACGCGCAATCATACCCAAAACAAGGAAAATAAAAGGCAAATGCATCAATCAACAAAATTCCATGAAGAAAAAAATGATAAGTTGCAGTGTCAATCTAATAAAATACAATTACATTCATCCAGACATTGAAGGATAATCTCAAAAACGAAACAAAAGAATGAGAATCATCTACATTATATCATATCCATCTCAAAAGGCCAAAACGGATGCATCTCAACAAAAATCTACATCCAAACAGAAGAATTCCATCACCAAAATCACCAGAAAATCATAAAATCGCAAATCGCTCTCTCAAACACAGATCAGACAAAGAAGACAGAGGCAAATCACCAAAAGAAATGCAAAGAAGAAGACGAGACATCACAGAAACAGTCAAAAACCCTAGAACGAAATACAGATATAGAGACAGATCGAAGAAAAAATCAGAAATGTATATTAGAAAGTGTAAGAGAAAGATCTCGATTGGAAATCTGCAAGACCTTTTTAAACGATGAAGACGATTCGATTCTTCGATTTTTCCCTTGATCTCTCTCTCGCGCGCGCTGCTGCTGCTGCAATGCACAGCAAAAGGACTGAGAAGGTTTATATGGAAGTAAATTGGGGGTTAGTTGCAAATTATCGCATTACCCGCGCATAGAGGAAGGGGTTTTTCGTTGACGGGAATGCCCTTCGGAAATAAACGTATTGACGGGAATGCCCCTTTGGAAAGTTGGGGCCATTGGAAATTTTTAGGTCACTGTTGGCAACAAAATCATATTTTTTCCCAGCTATATGCATCATATACACCAATATCAATACACCAATATTAACGTGAAATCATTAACTGTACAAATTCCCTACGAAGAATCCTTGTTCCAGTGGTAGTGGAGAATCATCAGATCCATAGATTCCTTGCCTATTATAGTGATAGGGTAATGATGATCGCACCTTGGACTGCTGTTCTAAACTGAATTCGGATCCTCAAGGGCTTTTTCCGAAGCGAGTGACCAAACAAGTTCCGCTACGTCATGATCCACTTGTAGGTCAAAAATCTTATATGGTCCCTTCTTTTTTTTTTTTTGTAATAGTTGAAATTTTATAAATAGGGCCGACTTTTCGTAGAAGTAGGTGAAAGAAATTCGAACCCATAATTTAATAGTTGCCCACTCTCATCCTTGGTAAAGTATTAGTAGATTTTATTCAAAGTATACATTTTCTTAATCTATATTAGCATTTCTTATACCAGTTATTATCACGAACTAGGAAAGTTTTGATATAATTAACTTGTTACTATTTTTAATTTTTTTTTTACATTTTTTCTCATTTATTTATGAATTTTTATTAATGGTATATCCAACACAATCTAATGCGATCTCAAGAGACAATCAATATATTAATTACTTCTCAATTTTAGGCAATATAAATTTAATTCTATATAATTTTGACTCTTGGATGATTTCTTTTCTATTATACTAATCGCATTCCAATCTTTTCCTATGCAAGTCCCTACCACGATATCAGCAAACCAGCGAGTCAGCCTTTATATAGCTGAGTCATCACGCTTTGTATACACACCCTCAAATCTCATGGGGCTAGAGCTCTTACAAATGCCATGTGGCATCAAAGCTAATACATATATAAGAGAGGTAATCCCTAATTAATGAAATCTAATATTCTCTTTTGTCCAATCTTTCCACCCCTAAATTTTTTTCTCACAATAATCTTCCTCTTCGAAAATCTCTTTTATTTAAAGTGACACCTCATTAATTAATATCTCTCTTATTTAAGTCTCAATTTAACTCTTTATATTCAAACTCAAATTCATAGAAGTGATTAGTCCCCACTCAATGCCATTAACCTAAAAAGAGACAATTTATTTCCTTAAATCTCTCTTAACTTCTTCCAGATTTTCTTTTCCTTTCAAATAATTACTTAGAAGATCAGGTGGTCATAAAATCTTAGTATTCCTCTTATTTCAGCCTACGTACCACCAACAATAACCCTACATAATCATGAGGGCCCTACCAACTGTTCAACATGTGTTTCAAGAAACTCTCCCAAGGCACAGTGGTGTCCACCTAATCAGTTTAAACTCAAATTAGCAAAATCCATCTCTTTACCCATAGGAATCTCTAATGATTCCTACAATCTCTCGCTCTTAATGCTATTTCCTATTTTCATCAATTCTTACATTATTTTTTTGGGATCTTCAAGACCAAGGGGTAAAACCCTCTCATATGATATAATATATGAAGTGGACTACACAAATCAGAGGGTTTTTCAATGCCAGTATGAGAAACTTAAACAACCTTTTCAACGTTTCTCCAAAGCCCGTGCCTTCAAATTCCAAATAGTCTTCTCCAATAACTCCAAAAATGTGTTAATTCAGGACAACATGATGATAATATGACACCTCCAAATTTCACAATGATCACTTTAGATCACGTTTCAGGCAAGTCTTAAAAGAAGCCTAATATATCCACACGACTATAACAATTAGATTAGATAGTAAAAAAGATTAATATACTAAAAACATAGTAATTATCGTTTATAATTGTTTATATGAGAAGAAGATTTCTATAAAGATCGAATTATGGATAGATGATTATTAGATTACGGGTAGGTCAGAAGATTGTATTGGGGTGGTGATTTATGTATCATTAAGGTGATTTTTGTCAGTAATTCGATGTTGAGAATTAGGAGAGCTTTGATTTCTTTAAGGTCACGTATGACAACCAAATCTTTAGAAAAAATATTTTCGATTTCCATAAAGTCGTGGTATATCCATGTTTGGCAATTGTAAATTCCTGAGGATTTGGATGAATAAAAATCCTCATTTTGTTGGAATTTCCATATCCGACCACCCCCATAAGATTTGAAAATCTTCTTTTAAATGGATTTGCAAACCTGATTCTATTTTTCTTAGTTATATACATTGATACACACTCATATCAATGTGAAATCATCGACTACACAAATCCCCAGCAAGGAATCTTTGTTCCAGTGGTCGTGAAGAATCATTGGATATATGAATTCCTCGCTTGTTACTGTGAGAAGTTAGGAAGTTCTATTGGTTAATAGTCATTTCTTTTATTCAATTGAAGTTACATGCCTTCAATGGAGATGGATTGGATTTGTAGCAATTATATGTTATTGTATTTTATTTTGCAACAGTTTCCTTTAATTAGGTATATAACAGGTACAAGTTTATTTCCATATAATAGCATTATGTTTGTTATTTCTAAATACTTTCTTTTAAATATTTATTTTTTAGGTAATAAATGTTTATATCCTTTTTATAGGTTCCATAATATGGTATCTTATTTTTGGATTGTTTTCTTCTAAATTTAAATATATATTCATTAAATTCCTTATTTCTTTTATTAATAATATTTTAAAGGAAAATATTCAAGTGAGAAGTAGTTCTCACTTATTATATGAGAACTTTTTTACGGGGCCCAACTAGCAACCCATCCAAACCTAGCAACCAATAGGATACCCCCCGATGTCACTAATTATAAGGATTGGCACACATCCGAATGAACTGAACCGTTGGATCGAATGTTGAATATTTTTTTGAATGTGAAGCCATTAAACTTGTGGGTCGTGGATGAAGGGGTTAGGGGCATGGGTTTGGGGTCAAACTTGATACTTGAGGTGGTCTCACATAGATCTTTCCATCCCCCCTAGTCCCATCCCCAAATGGAGCCCACAAGTGGGCCCCACAAACCCATGCCCCTAATATTACCCTATTTTTAAAATATGAAATTTAAGCAAACATGAATGCAGTGCAGAATACATCTGACTTTAGTTCAAAGTTGGTAAAATGCAAAGTAGATTATACAACTACAGCACTTGATTATCACCTTATAATCACATTACATGCAAAACAATATAACATAACTTCACCTTGAATTTCTGCAAATTAAATCAGTCATGATATCTTAGAGAGATCAATTATTTTGGTAAGAGCAATCAATAACTGCAGCTTTAACCACAATTAGAATGAAAACTATAACTTACAAGCCTAGCTAGCTAATTTGCTACCTTCTTTTTCCTTTTCAAACAGGTAGATCCACTTGTTTCTCTCTCTCATACACACAGCTGACAGCCCTCAAAGGAGCCTAGCCCATCCACTGATTGAGTTGAAAATGTCAACCAGACGCAGCCTAGAATTTAACACAGTAAACCAAAACCCCAAATTAACCTCACATTCGCGTGGGTTTGGTGGGTCTACACCCATGGTGTATCTTGTCTAGTTGTGCCCATTTCAACTCTTGGCTTACAGACTAAGTAGCATGAACCCATTTGCCATCCCAGACACAACTTAGCATGTAACAGAGTCAACCACAAACCCAAATTA
This sequence comes from Umbellularia californica, assembly GCA_028538565.1. Taxonomy (NCBI): domain Eukaryota; kingdom Viridiplantae; phylum Streptophyta; class Magnoliopsida; order Laurales; family Lauraceae; genus Umbellularia; species Umbellularia californica. The sequence continues at coordinate 21,230,977 of JAPQWN010000003.1, forward strand.
ACTTCAGGTTCAACTCGGATTGGTGGGTCATATCGTATCCAAGCCCAAACTCCTTTCGAATCCGGTAGACAGAGTAGCAACTGAGTCAACCTGAATTGAACCCATTTACCAATTGGGTCCAAGAGGTCAACCCAAAGCGGGCTAGGCCATGCATCCCACTTGATCCACATTTGATGAGTGAAGCTCTTTTCTCTTATCATCAAAACCATGCTGGTTAGCAACTCTAAATGCTCTACTTCTTCAAAGAAGTCAAGTGGCATGAAATTTATTTACAGATACTGAAGAGCTCAGCAACAGTTTGGCTCCCAGAGAAAAAAAAAAAAAAAAAGTGTTTTGCCAAAGAATGAACTTTGCTGTGTTACTTTTAATCATCAATCCTTGGACGCTTACCATCGCGCTCATCTGAAGGGCTTCTTCTTCTTGCGCCACGACGAGAACCTGATTCCGATGTCTCCGGTTCATCTGGCCGCAATTCAATTTCCCGCCTCCAGGCAAATGGCAACATCAGTTCATAAGACTCTCTAACACTTCTAATGCCCCCCTGCACCCAAGTTTCATACAAGTTGAGATTTTTAACTACTCCACATAATGAATTGGAAACCAACTATGTCTTTGTAACAAACAGCTCTATTTCACCTCAGTAAAGTAGTTGGATAAGAATTCCCCATACTGCTCAAATGTGCCTGGCTCGCCTGAAATTTGCTCTGCAGCCAAAATGATTGCAGATGCAGCTTGGGCAGATGGTGGATATGCCAAGAAATCATCATCTGTGTGAATATCAGTAGACTGGATAAAACTACGCGAACAATAAAATTGGGGAGAATTTCATTAGTAACCTGTAAGGGCGTTGAGTATGTTCCTAGAAGCAATGTGGAATAGCTCCATGAAACGACCACTGTCGAGTCTCATAGCAAATTCTCCTAGGAAATCGAATGGCGTAACTGATTTCACCCCCCAATCTAGATTAGTAAAGAAGTGAGCCTCCATCTGATTAAGATCATGAGGATCATAGCAGCCAATTGTCACATATGATGCTAAATGGGAGCGGATGCGTTCATTAACTTGTGTCTCCTTTGACCCTGCAGCTGTAGAGAGACAGACTGCCAGGAGCAAACGCCATTCATAAATTGTCTGCAAAAGACACATACATACATACATCTCAATAAAGACATTTCAAGAAGAGAAAAGAGTACAGCATTCATCAATTGTCTGCAAAAGACATACATTGATGCATAGATCTCAATGAAATTATTTACACACACAACAGAGAGAGAGAGAGACAGAAACAGAGGAATGAGAATTGCAGTTCTCACCGAAACAGCAGCAGCTGGTGCAGAAAGGTAGCGATTCAAGAAACTGACGGCGAGGCATGCCGTCGACGGGAGAAAACCAAGGCTTCTAGAGACCTGAAAAAATCGCTATAAGAAATCCAAAAACCCTAGATCTATAATCTATTATATTCTATTCTACTTGAGATGATTTCACCTCCAGAATCTGCCGGATTGTCAGTCTGCGAATCGCCAAATCCGCGGTCAAATGTCTGCTCGGCATGGAACTCATTTCCGAATGCATCAGATGCACGATCCAAAGATGATGAAGCACTGATTCGAGCGCTTGTTCAAATGCACTAACAGCAGATGGATGATCAGCTGGAACAGCATCATGTGTGCACTCTGATGATGATGATGGCAGCTCTGGATCAACTGACTGGTAATTAGATGCAGAGGGACTATGATTAGGACCTGTAACGACATCAGCTATGCTCTCTGAGGATGGGAGATCTGGATCTGATGATGGAAGCTCTGAATTAGATGCAGAGGAAGCAGCACCTGCAGCGACATCGTCTTGAAGATCTGGTGGCTCTGAATCAGATGTCTGGTAAACAGATGCAGATGGAGTGGCAGAGGTATCAGAACCAGCACTTGCAACTTCTTCTGTACTGTTTGAAGAATGCGAGTTGAAGAGATCGGAATCGGACATTTGGACTTTGGAGAGAGAGAGGAGGGAGAGAGAGGGAGTTGAGGAAATTCGTTTTGAGTGGCGGTGGTTTATATAGGTTGCAGGGCTCGAGCGCGCGCGGTTTGAAAAGGCATCAATCGGGGTGCTCTTGGACCGGCCTGGCCCATGTCCGACCCGGTCCCAGCCCGCTTTAGCCAGTTGCAAAATATACTGAACATTGGGCCGACTGTTTAGCCATTGGGCCAATATTTTAAGCTTTTTTTCCAGCCATGGGCTCAAAATGTCCCAAAGAAGGCTGGGCTTGGGGGTTCAGGGTCCATGTGCGACCGAGCCTAATATAAGGTGGTATTAGACCAGTGATTCAATTAAGTTGCACCTGGTTAATACGACCCATGTTAAAAAGATGATTCAATTCCTTTGGTTTTTGGTATGCTTAGAAACTGTGTTTGAGATTCAAGCTGCTCACATTGTCACCATTTTATGATCATAACCATCTAATCTAATGGCCTGTTTGGTAACTTTAAAAATATGCACTTATTAAATGATTTAGAGCTTATTAAAATTAAGAGTGTTTGATAAAACTCTAATCATGATATAAAATTAGAACTTATATTTAGAAATAAGTGATTTGAAGCTCTTAGACATAAGCTGTAGCTTTACGTAGCTTTTTTTCGTAACTTTAAAGTTGGGGAAGCCATTTCACAATTTCTTTCTCTCCTGCTTTTCTCTTGGCACGACTATCCCAAGAAAGACGATGAGGACGACTTATTTAGATGGTTATCAAACACTCAATTATAAAATAAGAACTTTTTTTCATATAATTTTACCAAACAGTCTAATTATAAAGTTGAACTTAAAAATTAAACCTTTTATTTTAAGTTTTAATTTAATTAGCTTTTATTAGATAGATTAGAGTTACCAAACGGGACCTAAGTAAGGCTTCAAAGTCAACCACAGAAGGCCATGTGTTGTGGATGAGACCATGAGAAGTAGTATTTGGACCTCATCCTCGTGTATGCAATATGCATGACATGTGTATGGCCATGATAAAATGCCTAGCATCTAGAAAGTGTCAAAGATGGTAAACGTACCCATTAGCTAGGGTTGTCAATCAAGCTCTTTGATGAGGGGGCCGGCCTTGAAAAGTGATGGCTTTGCTTCTTGTATAAAGCCCGAGGATAGTTCAAGGTCAGATTTTGAAAATCCCACAACATTGAGGGCCGAGATTGGCTTGACCCAACTCAACCAGGCCTGCTCGATTTGCATAGAAAACATGTCCCTAACCTTTTTCATTTGACTAATAATTTTTTTTTTATCTTTTTTGATAATCTAGAATATCGCTTGTCTAACTCAGCTCAAGAGCGTTTGGCCTGAGCCCGAGAGAGGGACACTCGATTCTAGAGGGGTCGTTTGTTTCCGAGGAAAACCAAATTGCTCAAGTTTAGTCTCTCTCCATTCAAAGCAAAAGATTAAACAGGACAATCGTCTGCCCAAGTTTCCACCACCCATTTGCTCAAAATTTCACTCTCCATCAAAATTGCCCTTTTCCTTTCACATTAATGGTTTGGACTCTTTTTTATATTATTATTATTATGGGAAGTGTTTGCAATGCTTATTTACTGGTCATGGATTTTAATGGGATTGCAGACATCACTCTTGATTTAATTTAATTTTGATGACATTCACTTGGATAGATTGTGGCTGGATTACTTTTAAACACATTTTAAGATAAGTGTTACATTCAAGATGAATACGTCCGAGGTGCACTGTTAAGTTTGTATTATTGTCTTTCAATAGAAAAAAAAAAGTGAGGTATACTGTATATATTTTTTTAGGGTGAAGATGACATGGGTTGACTTTGGGCCTGTGTTTCCATCTTTGTTGGATCATTTGATTTCCACTCTAACTCACTTAATTATTGGATCATTTGATTGTTTAATTTGGTTGTCAACTGGAAAAAATAGAAGGAGAGAGGAAGAGGCAAGAGGGTTTGCATTAAGTTGGAAGTCAGTGGTGGTATAGGACAAGAATTGTGTTATAATATATGCAAGCCCGGCCGGGCCGGGACGAAGTGGGCTAATATGAAAATCAGTGTGTGGAATTAATGCAAATCACTGACAAAAGTGGCTATTTGCAAGTTATTAATATGAAAGGGGGCTCTAAAGTTCACATTCTGCCATGATTTGCAACGTGGATATTTATTAGACTGTGAAAGTTTTATGTCAGATAGAAAGTGGATCAAGATTTCAAAATAATGCAGATTTGCCTGATATGTTGAGACCCAAGAAAACCAACCCACAATGTGGATCATTATGACCAAGATCCTAGTTTCAGTTTGAGAGGTGGTTAGAGCGACTGAAAGCAATCAATCCTGCTTCACACATAACAATCCGTCACAGACATGTATGAACAAACCCATACATTATGTATGCTGCATTCTTACCAAAAAAAATGTATGCTACATGGCCAATGACACGAGTAGAATGATGGTGAGGGTAGTGGGACCAAGTAGGAATTGCCAACCCAACCTAAAACCAAACTGATATTTCCAGAGTTTAGTTGGTTGGGGTTTGGGTTAGAACATTTCCAACCCAGTTAACATATGGGTCAGCTTTGGGTTGAGTTGATACCATCCCAGCTCACTGCATAATAACCTGAACCCAACCTTGTTTGTAATTCAGAGCTTGCCATCCAAGTTTTGCTTCAGTTCCAACTGGTGATCAAGATCTCAATAGTTTAAAAACCTCAGAAACTTGGAAGGTCACCCAGCAAAGTAACTAGAGCGAGTCTGGTCAAGTACTTGTTGGCATCCTTATGCTCTATAAAAGGAATGAAGGAAGCTCCAATTGGTAATGAAAAAGGCATCCAGGATGATTAGAATCTGTTCCCATTCAGCAGTTAAGAATTTGTAAAGCTGTAGATAGATATCTATACCTGCAACAGTCAATCATTCACTCCAATTGTCTGACTTGGTTAGATCAGTGGCTTAAGTGGTTACACTGACTTCTCCCACAATCATATGTAACAAGTCTCATGAAAAGTGCACCCACGCATAAAAAAAAAAAATATTACAAAGTTAAGAAGAAGATGGCATCCCTCCCTAATCAAGTTTTATACAGAGAAAGGGAAACAAAATCCCATATCGTTTTTAGTACCAAAAACCAAATATACATATTCCTCTATATTCAGTACAACAGGAAAGCCGACATATAAAAAGATTCAAAATCGTGCTCAGGAAAGGCAGCTGAGATCAGTATTCAAATCCATTCGCAAGCTTAACTTCCTCAGCCAGCATGTACTAATTTGCTAGCAGCTTACGGGCCCGTTGATTAGCACCTTTTACCCTGTGGTTCAGTTCCTCCACATCATCATGGAGATGATCCAAAGCATTGTTCTGCCTACAATTACAATAACAAGACCATACTTATTATAGCAATATAAGGAGATGAATGAAGATTGTGTAATTATTTTGCTGTCATTTGAATAGATGAAAATAAAGTAGTGTTGTTAGTTTTGCAAGTAACATACTTAAATCGGATCTTTGCAATAATAGGATAGATTTGAATAACACAACATAGATTTGAATCGCTACCTGTGATTTACTACACTCCTCCGCTACTGCCTTCCTACGTGAACTCGATGGGCCAATCAACGAATTGTTGCAGAGAGGAGTTGAAACCCTAAACCCAATATATAGGTTTTTTTCTAGAAACTCCTTTCCCATCATGGGGTTGTAACCCCCAAACCACATATATATATATATATATAGGTTTTTTTAGACAACTCACTTCCTATCATGGAGTCCAAATTCAATTAGAATTTAGATTCCTCACAGCATAGGAACCTCTATTAAGTTAACAACTTTTCCTAAACACCAAAGATATCTCCAAAGGAGGCTTACCAATATAGGAGTCTTTAAGTGAATTGGTCATCTAAAGTGGGGGACCCACATGGGCGTGTGGTCATTGGTCCACACTTAAGCTGAATAATTCTAACAAGTGTATCATGCAAACAAAGGAACTCACCTATCCAACTCAGATCCCATACCATGTGCCATATCCTTCAGCTGATCCAACACGTTACTTAAATCAGAAAGTGCATCATCTTGCTTGTTTTTCTCAACCTGGATGACAAGGGAAAGAAATAAAGTATAGACAACCACACGAATATATGAAAGACTGCAAAAAAATGAACAAAGAGCAGTAATTGCAACAATGTTGTAATTCCTAAATGAGTAATCTAAAAACAGACCTCAACTTTCTCAAGTGCTGATGAAGGTTCAGAATTGTTTTGTCGAGGGTTTGATCGTCCTTTAGGACCACCTACGAGTCCCGACCTCTCCATCTGCTCTTGTTTGTTGCCTTTTCTTATAAATGAATCATCTGTGAATAAAACAACGAAATCATATATACAAGAGCATTCTCTATGATATAGGTAACAAAGAAATTTTTTTTCAAGGTTAAGATCGACAGGATGAGTATAGGGCACTTTTTTCACATAAACATGGAAAGTATAATCTTAACGCTAAATAGACCAAAAACAAGTCCATATTTTTAGGCTAACCTCTTGTGATCAGAGGCCCAGTGATTGCACGAGTTTTCTTTGGTTTCCAAGTCTTAGAGAAAATACCTCCAAGACTTCCTAGAATCTTCTCACCCTGAAAACAAGATAAAATCATCATCAGGAAGACTTGTTCCCCTCTATAGACAATAGTAAACAATAGCCAACTTGAATACAAATGCTAATATCAGAAAATGAAATGATGTCTGATGTTTCAAAATTCAAACATGATAAAGAAATTGGCCAAGCCAATTACTTAATAAAACCAGAGTTTGGACCCAGTAATCAAAGCTCAGCCATGTTGTAGTTCCAACTTCCAACTTCCAATCCAATTGGTAGCTTTTACATGTGACATAGACAACATCCATCCACGTTTGGAAGATGAAATGGAAAAAAAAGAAAATTCCGAACACAAAAGGAAGAAACTTTAGCAAAAAAGGGTCGGGTTTGGGGCAGACACATCAAACTAGCATAACTTGGAAAAGAAAACTAGGGATGCAACTTGGTTCATATTAGTTAGGATGTTGAGACAACCAAACCCATCCTGAATTCTAGAAGGACCGACAGACACAAACCCTGACTTCAACATGAGCAAGAATCTAGCATCAGTCTACACAAACACACATGTAAGGCTCATTTGCAGTGACAGCTTGAAAAGTCTCCACAAGCATGACAATCATGGGGGCGAAGGGGTTTGAAAGGTCTCCCGAGAGAGAGAGAGAGAGAGAGAGAGAGAGAGAGAGAGAGAGAGAGAGAGAGAGAGAGAGCTTCATCTATGATCATAGAAATATAATTTATTTATAGAGTCCATTTTAAGAACTGTCGGGCTTGGAAAGATGACAATAATAAGGGAGGAACCATCTAATATGGAGGGTACTGCTTTGATGGCTTTAGAGTTGTTCAAAACCTAGCTGTCAGATCAAGTAAGAAGAGTATCGAACTAGCATGATCAAAGCAAGAACCTATGGAGGGTACTGCTTTGATGACTTCAGAATTGTTCAAAACCTAGCTGTCAGATCAAGTAAGAAGAGTATCGAACTAGCACGATCAAAGCAAGAACCTAGAACTTGGATGTGTCAAATTTGAGAGCATGCTAATTCCACATGGAGGGGAGGGGAAACTTTAATCTTGTATATAGTCCATATATAGAAAAAGTAACAAGGATTCCCATGGGAAGAGAGAGAGAGAGAGAGAGAGAGAGAGAGAGAGAGAGAGAGAGAGAGAGAGAGTTGATCCTCGGACTTAAACCACTTTCAATGACCCACTTTTGGAAAGAAATAAAATTTCACCATCCCTCCTACATAAGTGAACAAGTTTTGCATTCTCAGATGGAAAATTACAATTGCTCTCTCAATGAATAGGGAGTCGGGAGTTGGCAGAAAAGGCAGTAGCTTATTGCAACAGAAACTTAAAATGGTGAAAATATGAGAGCTTCCTACCATTAGGCCTTGTAGGACTGATCAATAGTGAAAAATTTAAGTAATACAATTGAGAATAAAAATGATCACATTCGGGGAGTATTTTGGAGTTTTGCAGCAGCATCGATAGATGATAAATTAAGAAAGTTTCATTTGAGATGGTTCGGGTATGTTCAACGCATGCCAATAATGGTGCCGGTGCGTAATAGTCTCTATGCAAATTGATGGCCCCTTAAGGAAAAGGGGTAAGTTGAAGAGGACATTGACGGAAGTAGTAAGGATAGATCTAGAAGTACAACACATCCGAGGATGTGGCCCAGGATAGACTTGGAACGGAGAAATAGAATGCATGTAGTTGATCCCAATATAATTGGGACAAGACTTTGATGATGATAATAATGGCTACTCTAGGTATAATTACAACTTAAAAAAAATAGAACCTATCCATGATCACCATCAAATTCAATTTAAGATAGCATCAGAAATACAGAAGACTTCACCAAATATCAATAACAGATGAATTCTACTGATCAACTCCTCCGACAATGATCAAACTCCCAAGACTCCATAGCCAAATGTCCAAAAATAACTGTTACTTTACATCATTACATGTAAAACCCAGACAAAAAAAGTAAAAGACAATGTTGAACTTCAACTAATAAGCCCCATCCATCTATTGATGATGATGATGATGATGATTGATGCAGAAAATATAACAAAGCATAACGAGCAATAACTTACAATCAATTACTCAACACTGTGACATAAGAGCGAAAATGAATAAGAAGATGAGAATACACAGAGTCAGTCATTTCCCATCCATGCGAGAGATGCCCCATATTGCTGCTCTTGAAAAGCCAACTCAGCACAATACAGTATGCATAATTATATCACATGTTAAATGTTAAGTGAGAAAGTATTATACAGGTGTCAGTTTATATAGCTGCATCATCATCATCATCATCAAAGCCTTGTCCCAACTATATTGGGGTCGGCTATACGAATTTTGTTTTTCCCTGCTTAAATAGGACAACACTAGGACCATCTAAAGAATACCATAAACAAATGAAAACAATAAGCTATAGCATTTCCAGAAGCCATGTAAATGAATGTCCAGCCAGACAAATCTCTTTACATAATTTTTCCCCCCAACGCATCAAGTGACTTGCAAAGATTATCAGCTTTCCATCATGTTTTTTTCTTCAATATGAGATAAAAGATAAACAAGACTCTAAATAAAGGAAAAGGGCATTACCATACTGAGATCACGATCAATGTTGGCAGCAGTCTGATGGGTCCTCGTAATTTGCTCGCCCTGCTGGTGCAACATGACCAGAGTATTTGTAGCATCTTCTCTAATTTCTTCAGCAATTTTCAGGCATCCATGGACAGCCTTTGTGGTTTCTTCAGACTTATATACAGCATAACCCTCCAGCTCTTGCACACTTTGGTTCTCTAAACCACCCGAGTCACGAAAATCATTCTTGTAGCGATTCTTTGCTGCTGAACCTGGAGTGGCATTTGGCTTCATGTTTAAAGGGGCCGATGAAGTCCTTGAGTGCCTTAAGTTAGACTTCGATTCAGAATCAGAGTCGGAATCAAATGGGTCAACAGAAGCCTTACTGATCGGCTTTTTCGTCATTTCGATTCTAGAAATATAAATGGCAAGAATGTTTGATGAAATAAACGAAAAAATCCGGGAATATGAAGCAGGAACCCAGGATCCAATGCAGCAATTCAATTAGGGTGCCTACGAACACAAACAAGATGAGTTATGAAACTTCATTAGTAGTGGATATTCTGAAATCAACAGAACAGGTGACAGAAATGTAGAACAATGCAGAATTGCCTGATTCTGATTGCACCAGGATGTCAACAGGATCCTAATGAATCAATTCCATACAAAAAGGTCTACATATGTTGACCTGATTGGGCACCTACTGAAAGATGAGGGATCCATCCCCAGATAAGAAGATTTGTAGCCGTCCAATGATTGACCTTATTCCTATACCATCTATCTCAAGACCATTGATCAAAGGACTTGCGTCAACCAATCTGGATGGCACGATCTGAGGAAAGGCCCACCAAATCAAAAGTCTGAATAACCAAACCATTGCCCCATTACACTTAACAGTTCTGTTAACGGGACATATCACAGCCACATGTCTATTTGATCAAGACCCAACATACTAAAATAGAAGCATAAGAAAGAAATCTAAAGATTGTATCAGAGTTTGGGACTTGAATTCAATAATATAATTAGAAGAACAATATAAGCAGATCAGGTTAAAATTGCCATGCGAAGTCCCAAAACAGAAGCCACGGACACAGAGATTATATGCATGTATGTTGTGTATCTATAATTATCTGAAACTCATAGAACCATTAGAACAGAAATCACAGAACGGGAGAAACCAGCATAATACAAGATAAGATGACTATCAAAACCCAGAAACATGGACTAAAAAAAAATCACCAGAACAAGGGCATTTCAAAATTGGAAAAGGATCTGATTGGACAGAACAAGAACAAGAGATAGATCATCTAGCACAAAGAAAAAGATGAGTCTTTGTGTCATATCTTCTTTTGGGTGATTGAAAACAAATCACTAATAAAAAACCCAAAACAAGAAAACTTCCAAAACCCCAAGCAAATCAAACAGAGACTTCAAATAATTAATAAGAAAATTAAACATGAAAACCCCAGAAACCAACATGGGAAGAGATTAAAAACAAAACCCAGAAAGCCCAGGACATCAGGGACTAAATCAAGAAAGATGTTGGAAATGTGTACCTGAAATCAATCGATTCCCTTAGAAAAAAAGGTCTAAGGGAACGATTGGAAGAAGAAGAGAGAGAGATGAGGAGAAAAAATGAAAACTGTTTGAGAGCATATAAATATCAAAGAAGAGCGTACTTACATGAAAATGTTCGTCAGGAGCGTCGTCGTTGATGGAAAGGTGGAGAGAAAGAAAGGAAGAGAAAAGGCGTTTGAACGAATCAAACAGAGAGAGGGAGAAAGAATGGTTTGATGGAGCGGAAACGTAGCCAACGTGAGATCCAAAGACGAAACGAGTTTTCGACCGTTGCAGCTCCTTTTCGTCTTTGGAGTATTTAATATTTAGGGGACTACGTGGGTTTTTCAGTTCTGAACATGTTGGTGTGGGGCCCATGCGGATGGACGGTGATCTGGAGATAAGGAAGATCATGGATCCTTTTCATCAATTTCTTTTGCCAGGATGACCAATTGATGGGCCCCACTCAATTGTTATGCTCTTGGAAAAAAGACCACATAAGATGGATGGTGTGTATTCCCCTTCACCCATGTGGGGCCAGCATTTAAAGCCGTCCAAATTTATGTATGAAGTTCCATCACATGTGAAATGCATGATTCCGGATATAAAAAGCTAATTTTTGGTAAATAGCTAATCCACTCCCTCTTTTACATGAAAGGCTCAAAGTGTATCCTTACTCTTTATCTATCCAAATCATCTCTCCAGAGTTTGGATCCTCGCACATTTGGAGTTAGAGGAGATTTTGAAAAATTAACAAATTGCCTATATTTTGTGTGATATCCTAACTCTGGATATTGCGTAAAATCATCCTCTTAAAAAAACTCCTAGAAAAGCCCTATTTTTGAAATAATAAATAAATAAATTATTTAAACCATATTTTTCCTTCCTTTTTTGCTTCCATTTTTTTCTTTCTTTCTTTTATTTTTATTTTTTCTTATTTTCTAGATTGGCTCACTTGCTGGGAGTGATATGGCCTATCTAGAGACCTAGAGATCATCAATCCTCCGGTGATACCAACGTGCCAATACCCCTCAACCATGAGTGTGATGATGCTGCTCTTTGTTTTCACCTTAACACCTTTTCTCAATATCACACAAAACTACATCTCTACTTTCTCTCTCTTCGGCTCTTGGCGGATGTCATCAACATAGAACTTTTTTTTTTGGTACCGCATATGGAGCTTAGTAGCAGCCATTCCAATCCATGACTTAACAGTTTGATATTGTTTTCTTCTTGCTCATTTGTCAACAACCCCAAAAAGAGAAAGCTAAATTAGAGAAATATAATAAATTATTAACATTGTATTATTCTATTATAAATAAGAAGAGGAAAAAAGGAAAAGGAAAACACAGTCTCATATAAAGATTTTACAAAGCTTAAGGATCTTATTCTTTTTATGAGATTTCACATATTTTCATTGTCATTTTGATAGTGGTCCAATGGTAGTGGGAGAAAATTTGGCCCACAGTAGGAAGGCCCCACTGATGAATTAATCGGCTATGCCCGATTACTCATCACCACTTTGGCTAAGTGGCTGTGATTGTACATGGACTTTCTTTTTTTTTTTTCTGTTTTGAGGGTTTCATGTGGAAGATCCAAGCACTGTGATCAAACTATGCTTTCTACAACCGAATCGATCCTGCTATTAACCCCAATGGGTCGTCCGAGAGTGGTCAGGATCACGGTTCCTCCCTCTTTCGTAGCTAGAGGTCTTGGTGTCGACCCCGGTCCCCTTTCTTTAAGAATCAAAGATTGAGTCCACTAGTGCTACCACCTTAGGGCCACAAGGGTGTTTACCCGGCTTTCCTCTAGACGCAGAGTTAGTTTAGCTCAAAGGATTGAAAACCCTCTGACAACAAAATTAAAAATTAAAAATTAAAAATCAATCCTGCTACTACAGTGTTTAGTTGTCGTGGGTGCTGCTATATATATTTTTGCGTGTGCCCATGCTGTGCACGACACTTTATTTCCTCGTGGAAAAAGAGAAATTTTAATATAAGCACCTGTATATATGTTTTGTATTTAATGAGTTTATTTTGACATTTACATAAAACTACTTGCACTCCCCTATCAATTATGTCCAATCCCTTTGGCTGCTATATTGACCACTTCCAACTAAATTTATAGAAATTACACAGATGAATAAAAATGTCAACTTTCTTGGAATGACCAGTAGTTTCTATGTTGGGACGATTTTGTTTCAGTTACATGTATGGTCGATATAAGCCATCCACACATCAAACTCTTTTATCTCTTTGTAAATTAACATTCAACCAAATTTGCTATAAGACAAGTTGTGTAGGACCGCCAATTAATCATGCAAATTTTGACACCAATCTCCCTCTCCCTCGCTCTCACTCTCACTCTCCCTCTCCCTCTCCCTCCAATCATGCAAATTAAACCTATGGTTGTTTTAGTGGAGAGGGAAGTGTCTCACAGTGACCGAATAATGGATTGAAAAAAATTTTGGCTAGGTTGGTATACAGGGAAGGAGTGATACTACCAACCTAAAAATAAGCTATCAATCTCGCCAACCCTACACAACCGTGGGTGTGTTGGCATGGATTGGCAATCTTGCTTTATCCGAACGAATAGTATATTTTTTCATTCTTCGTGTTTAGAATACTTTTAGTATTTCCATAGCTGAATTGATTTGTTATCAGTTTTATATTTAAGTTGTGTTATTTATTGTTGTTTTGTTGTCTTTAATTTTGTGATTTAAATTGATTTCATGTTTTTTACTTACTTAATTATGTTTTGATCTTTTGTCTTGACTTGTTTGGTTAAGTGATTTTAACTTTTTTAGTTAATCTTGTTTCATTGTTTTTAGTTAAATGTGGGTTGATTTTAATTTTCTTTTCTTTTTTTTAATTTGATTATTATATTATCAATTTGAGTTGTTTTAAGCTTTTATTTATTTTAGTTGATTAAGTTTGACTTAAGATTTTTGGATTTTTAATGTTTTAAGCATTTTATGTTGTTGTTTAGATTAATTTTGTTTAATTATTTTTTTAGCGATGTCTTTTAGGGTGTTCAAACTGAAAAAGTTGAAGTGTCAAGTTTTTTTTAGTGAATCGTGATGGGACTGGTGCATGATCATGATGGTATGTGAAAAAGATATTAATGAGACTTGTGTTTAATCATGATAATAGCTATGACCGAGCTCTAGGGATTATAAGCATGCCGTCAATCGAGGTTTAAAAACATAGATCAGCATACCAATAGATGACGACCACAAAAGATAAACACCAACAAATATCCATATAAAATACCATATAAAATAAAGTGTTAAAAAAAAAGAGGAAACTAGGGGAAAAATCCTCGCAGGGACCCATATGACAGACGAGGACCCAGTAGCATATTAAGACGGGAGGGGTCCTCAAGTTCCTTTTCAGTTTTTTTTTTTATGATCATTTTACGATATAGTCGATATCGATCATTTTGTAGTATTCTTATTTAGATGTTGGAAAAAAATATGACTGACAGATTAGTCGATAACGACCATTAGGAGGAAGTAGATTTGGTCGATATAGACCATTCTGTCGTGTTCAATGAATAAGACAGTTATAGGTTAGAAAGAATCTAATTGACAGATAGGTCGATATCGACCAATAAAGCTAAGTAGTGATGGTCGATATCGACCATTAGAACTAAGAAGAAAAAAAAGCGCTCTCTCTCTCTCTCTCTCTCTCTCTCTCTCTCTCTCTCTCGTAGAAAGTTGAGATCGGATTTAATCATATCTGCAGAAGATGGGCCATGATCTATCTGAAACAATAGGTTGGAAACCAAGAGGAGCATAGGCATGGTTAGTTGCGTCGGCGCTGAGATTTTGGCCATTTGTCTTGGCAGAAGGAGATCGTTGACACGATGATCTTTTATTCCTCCAAACCATGCAATTTCACACATGAAGGCCCATGCAATGTCAGGCACGTTCGTTGTGTTAAGAGATCGAATTACAGAAGAGGGCGGTGTGTTTGGTGGTTTGGTTTTCGACCTGGTTGTAGAGGTCGGACTTGGAGAGGAATCGCCGAGGATCCAAGCGTCCCATCGCTAGAGAAGACTACTGCAGAGGGAGAAGAAGAAACAGAGAAGTCAGGCTCTGTTGCGCTCATCGCTGCCCCCTCTAATCTCGTCGCCAGAGAATGACCGCTGCTGTGTCGCCACCGCCGTTGCAGCCTTGCCATTGTGAGATAAGAAAACAAGAATCTAGCCTAGGTAGTTGCACGTTCTGGTTGTAGAACAAGTTGAGGTAGAAGGAAGAAGACCCTACTTCCAGGGTCGGTTCCAGGTTGGTGCAGTTCGGGTTAGGTTGTTGCCCTAATTATTTCCGAGCGCTTAGCAGCCAGAAGAGGTGAGGGAGTTGCCAAAGGGCGTGAAGATGAGGACAAAGAAGAAGAAGATGGAGGCAAAGAAGGCAACCGATACGAGATCGCCGGTGCCGAGCATTTCACTTCGACATCTCGGAGCGAAACGAAACGAAACAGATTTGCGTTAGATCGGTTGGGTTTTAGAGAAAGCTGGGGTTTTTTTTAACAGTACACTTTAGCGACGACAGTCGATATCGACCATGTCAGAAAAAAATAATAATAAAAATAAAAAACCCCACTAGGACCCCTCCCGTGTGGAAAGGGATAAAGGGTTGTCTCCCGACCTGGAGGGTTCTACGGCGGTTTTTCCCGTAGTTCCCTCTATAAAAAAACATCTAATCAATAGTGAATAAAATATAATGAGGTTATAATATTATTTTAATTTTTATTATTTCATATGTAATCTTTTTGACCTTTTGTATAGAAAATTGAGTCTTTTTTGTCTTTTAGTGGAGAAAGGAGGTTTTTTTTTTTTTCTTTTAAGGAGATGAGGGGATTTTGAATTAAAGTGCTATTGATATAACCCCTTGTTTGAAGCAGTCTCGGTTATGATCATAATGTATCCACTTCAAATGCTAAAGGTAAAACATATTTTATTTTAAGTGTTGCACATACTACTATACATACTGCACTTTCAAATAATGTGTTGAGTAATACTAAGAAAAAGGATGTGTCACGAGCTAGCGCACACCTACTTGTCACAATTCTTGAAAGAAATGATACATTCGTCCCCATTGCAAGAAGCTGAATAGTCTACCAATTATCAAGCAATGGCGGAAGAATTTTTTTCCACCGAAGACAGCTCAAATTTGGGTTAGAAATTTTGATTTGTCAAAGGAGTTTACCCACACTCTGCTGAAAGATCAAACTACACAAGTGTGAGTAGTTACATATAAAAAGCTTTGATCAAGAAGGTCAAGCTCCAAGCTCTCACCCCAAGTGCTGATACAAAGATTCTATTGAGGCGGAGTCATAATTGAAGGGAAGCTACTGCATCCAGATTAATAGAAGCTGCATGATGATATTTGTTTGTCAATTCTAGACAAATACTAGGGGAAAAGAATGAAGTTGGGGAAGCTTTACAAGCCAAGACAATTCAAGATCTAACATTTGATAAGAAATTATGATCTCAGTGGAATTTATGAATTTAAAGATCTGATTTGAAATTGAGAAGTGCCGATCTTATATGAACTTACGAATTATTGATTTAATCACTTACCATTGTATATCTACTTCTATTTATATATATATATATATATATATATATATATATATATTCACCGGCTGACTAGTTGTAGTATGATGATGCTATGCTTACATGGGTACTTAGCTCATCTACTAGGGAACTAGGTACTTAGCTCATCTACTAAGGAACGCGAAGGTGTTGATTCAGGTGATACAACCTAATGGTGAGTACGAGTAATACATAAACGACATTGCCATTTTGACTATTAACACATGATTGCTTTCATTTTAATGGATATTTTATATATAATTTCTTGTTCGCATAGGTTTTGTAGATGTTATTTAATTAAATTACGTTGGTGTCTTTTATCAACTTTAATATTTTCTTGTTCCGTTGTATTTTTACGGTGAACTAAGGAAATAATTTATACCTCACCGCGGACTTCGATCCTAAGGGACCATGATTGGGGACCACGTTGAATGGTTTGTTATAAAAGATAGTTATTTGGCCCTTAATCTCATGTAAACTCCCAGGGTCATTTTCCAATGTTAGATTGTATGTTCTCAATCCAGTGGATGATCCGAATAAATTGATTTTTCTCACTGATTAATTTTTATTTTCATGCTTTATTTATGTGATGAATGGTATTTTATTATATGTTTGCACATAATCAATACAAAATGACATGATGGTTCATGAGATGAATCGGAGCCCACAAGTATATTAGATGTGATTCATATGTTTGGATGAGATCCATTTACAGGAGACATAGATCACAAACCCTATACTTGAAGTGATTCACAACCAGTAATGAGATTAGGCATCTCATCTGATAAGGTTACAACATTATGATCATTATGAGATAGAATGATTTGTCTCGATCATCAGAGTGTAAGACTCTTGATCATTGTGCTGATACATTTGATGTATTTAAGGACCATGAGATGCACCTTATGTAATTATATCATTTGTTTTAAGGATTGGTCTCAATTCTCAAGCAATAGACTTTTAATCCTGAGAGATTAATGGACCCCAGTTTCTACTATACATTTACTTTGAGTCATCCATGAGTGAGGCCAATTGTAGGTCAATACCTTGATGTCTTGGGTATGTGGTAGTGAGACTCTGGGAACATATAATTCTCAAGATGGAACTATCCCCTAAATATCACATTGTGCCAATTAATGGATTTTATCATTAGTAAGTGCGCACCCATCTTAATTAAGAGCTAATTGGATGGTACTGATGAATATTGTGATTAATTGGGTCACAATGATACTAAGAGATAGATCCAATTTGGTTTGACAGATTTATTCTAATATATCCATAGATATAATTGATGGAGGGGCCTACTCGTAGTAATTGGGAACTTTATGGTCTTCTTGTAATTATTCCTAAGAGTGGAGTACAATTGCATTTATTTAGTGGATTTATTTGTAATTAACTGTGGGTCCGCAATTCACATGAGATGTGGGGTCCAAATTCCTAGTTGGAGCCAGATTCTAAGGAATCCCTAATGTTCCCCATGCTAGCCCTAATAAGAGAAGGTTACTAATCATGTTGGAACTCTTAAAGGAAAGAGGAGTAGGACACATACTAAGAATAGAGGCGAAACTTCTAATCTTGGACAAAGAGGATGTGCTCCATAATAAACTATAACTAAGGGATGATTAGAGATCTCTACACACAATAATCTCTCAAGTTCCTCCATTTCTTCTTCCTCTATCTCTTCTGGTTTCCTACAGGAGTGTTAGGATTTCCTTCTACTTGGAGATTCTACCATTCTCTTTTAGAAGTTCTCTAAGAGGGTCATAATGTGGAAGAACACTAAGGCAAGGGAGATCAAAGTTTGCAAAAAAGAGTTTTTTTGTAGAAATCAAGGGCCTGTTTGGCATCGTTCTCGTGTTATTCCCAATTTTGTGCTCGGATTAGGTTGTGCTGAGTTCAGATTGTGCCGAGTATATACTCTGCAGACCTTGTTTGGCAACATTATATTAAATTACTTTACTAAAAATATGATGTATGGAACTTGTTTGGTAATATTATAAAAGTTTTGCTCCAAGGAGCAAACATAGAATATACAAGGTGGGACCCCACCTTTTATTGTTTGCAGTACTATTATTATCATATATGGGACCCACCTGTAGAACATGGTACCCGCTTTTAAAAATTAGAACATGGAACCCATATCCATTGGATTTATAACATGGGCCCACATTTATAGGAATTATAACGTGGGCCAACTTTTTGTAAATGTAAATATGGGATCCACCTTTTGTAATCGAGACGATGTGACCCATATTTATGAATTACGAAGTACTGGAGCCACCTTTTGTATTTGTAGACACAGGGCCCTCCTTTAGAAATTAGAATGTGGTGCTCACCTTTAAAAGTTAGAACATGGGGTTAGCAAATTCATAAAATCTACAATGTGGGCCCACCTTTATAGGAATTATAATGTGGGGCCATACTTTTTTGTTAATTGTTAACGTGGGACCCACCTTTAAAACATTACAAAGTGGTGCCCTCATTTAGAAATTTGAACATGGGGCCATCATTAAAATGTAGGGCCTTACTTTTTGTTAATTGTAAACACGGGACCCACCTTTAAAAATTACATTGTGGTACCCACACTTAGAAATCCGAATATGGGGCCATCATTAAAATGTGATTGTGGACACGGGACCCACCTTGAGAAATTAAAATGTGATACCTACCTTTATAAACAATTTATAATGTAGTCCCACCATTATAGAATTATAATAGAGGCCCGCATTTTGTGATTGTGACCATGTGACCCACCTTTAGGTGGGTCACCTCCTTTGGAATTGTGAACGTGGGGCCTACATTTAAGATAAGTGAGATGATTTGGAATCTTCAAATGATATTCTTTAAAAGGCAAGAGATAAGAAAGAAACAATTGTTCCAGCAAGTTGTTTCTTAAAAAAAACAAAGTTTTTTTGTTCCAATTTTCTTATGCTGGCGAGTTAAAATTTTGAGATTCCTTCCCATAAGAACAAAATTCAGAACAATCATTTACTAATACCAAACATGTTTTCTACACCCTTAACTCACGGAACATGGGAACATCCAAATGGCACGACGCCAAACGCACCCCAAAATTCTCGATTAGAGCACAACCAAGCTCCTCAGGCATAGATCTACTTCTAGTTGGTTTTAGTAGATATTCTATGCTTGTGTTGATTGTTCTTCATATGTCTTCTTGATGGATCTTTGATCTTAATGCATGAGCTTAGGGTTTTAGATCTTGGGGTTGGGTTCTTTGTCTTATGAATATTTGATTCATACTTTTAGTAGGTTAAAAGTTTTTTAATATCTATCCACGAGGCTCACCTACTTCTAACACTGAGATGTGACACTCCTTGTAAAAACAAAGGAGAGGACATCTTGATTTCTCCCTCCTAACAAAGGAAAGCAAAGCATAGAAATATCAAAAACCCAAGTACTTATTTCTCTTTTCATGATGCAGGTTCCATCTCTACTCACAGAAGAAAAAGAGAAAATGCTTGCAAACTGTGTCCCAGTCTATGTCAAGCCCCCAGTAAGTCCATTCCACTGCAAGTTGTCATACACATCAAACTTTGAAACACTCACTTCATTCATTTAACAGTGTCCATCCTCTCTTTTGTGTCTTTTAAATAGTTGGATGTGGTTTCTTCTGAAAATGAACTTGAAAATAAAGAAGAGCTCGGGGCACAGCTCAACCAACTGAGGGCAGCTGAGGTGGATGGTGTGATGGTGGATGTGTGGTGGGACATCATAGAGAACAAGGGCCCCCAAGCGGTATGAGTGGGGTGCTTATAGGACCCTGTTCCAGATGGTTAAGGAATGTGGGATGAAATTCCAGGCCATCGATCATGCCATTCCATCAATGTGGTGGGAATGTAGGGGATGTTGTCAACATTCCCATAACCGATTGAGAAATGATCTTTTGATAACAGCTGAACAACTGATTTTTAACCTATGTAAGGCCGACATTTGCTTGAGCAAAGCTGACAATATCAAATATGTATAGGAATAGGAGACCAAATTGAGCTCCAAAAGTGGAGTGATATGCACAGTTGGATTAAATTTTAGTTATGGATTTCACAAAGCCTCTGTATGAAGACAAGAACCCTTAGTTATGGATTTCACAAATGATTAACACGAGTGGTGTGAGATTTGGGGCCATCCCCTAAACACAGGGAGACATCCCTCATGAGCCTCTGTATGAATACAATAACCCATGGCAAAAATTGGGAAGGTGTTCATTGAAGCAACCACAAGGTTGCGGGTTTAAGTTATTATCCAGATTTTGTGTCGGACAAATCCAATTCCATTTGGACCTTGAAAAACTTGACCCCTCCCCTCTTAAATAAAATCCTTTATTGGAATCCATAATACCACAAATTGATAGAAGTTCAATTCCATGCAAACTGGTCTTTGAAAAATGAAAGCACTGGCCTATGAATGATGATGAAAAATGTATTGACATTTACACTATAGTGAAAGTTGATGTTAAGCAAAATCTTTGGCAAACAAACTAATGTTCTGGTAAATCATATCAAAGGGACGGAGATAGATATGTTTTTCATGCCAGAAGTCTATTGAAAGACGGTGTATTACATCATCTACCAAGGACTGCATACATCATGGGACCCAATCAGATGATATGGTAAGTCACAAGAAGATAACAGCCGATCCAACAAATATGGATCTAGATAACACTTGCCAAAACAAGAAGATAATAGCATATCACAGCAGGTCCTAAGATTGTGGATCTAGATATGCTTAGCAAAACAGTTTCCTGTGACAGCTCTTGTAAATCTATAAAGTCTCTAGTTATTCTCTTGTGTAACAGTAAATTTAATGTGTGGAAAATCTCTTTCTCTTCCCGTGGATGTAAGCACATTGCTGAACCATGTACACTGTTGTCTTCTTCTCTCTTTGCATTCTTTCTCTTGCTCTCTGTTTTCTACTCTCTTGCTCTCTGTGTACTAAGTTTACACAATATCAGAGCGGGTTCCGATCCCGTTGTTCTCGTGTAGCCCACGTGGCTGCCGTTCTTGTGTAGCCTACGTGACAGGCTCGCCCACGAAATTTGTTGGGCTCGCACGTGAGAAGTCCCACATCCCGTATCGCCTAAGTAAGAGGCTTGACATGTCTTAATAATACATGTATGGGCCTTCCACCTATCAGTTTAAGCTTTTAAGTTGGTATGTGGTTTATTACAGAAACAATCTTGTCTCCTTTTCGTATCATTATAGTTGAATATAATTTAATGATTAACAAGTATTATTTACAAAATCATTTAATACATATACACAAATCATTGAAACAAACATAGAAAAATAAATCACATGTGTAAATGATGCGAAAATAGTGTTATTAGACAAACGTTGTCAAAAGAAATGTATGTGTAAATATTACATACTTAAAATCTGAATATTTATCATTTACATGTGTAAATTGTATTTACATATCCCATACGTAAAAAACAAACTACCTGTTGTGCTTAGAGCATCAATCAAGCCACACAGAACAGAGATCACACACAGAGAGATAACACAAGATTTTACGTGGTTCGGCTTGAGCCTACATCCACGGGAGAAGACGGCAAGAGTATCACTATGAGTAAAGATTACAATGGAGTTTTTTCACACATAACCCCAATCCCAGGTACACCCATAGAGACTCTCTCTCAAGCTGTATTAGCTTTCTGTGTTCTTGACTCTCTCTGTCTAACACATAGAGGAATGCCTCTATTTATAGCCTCAGCTAAGAACTAGAAGGCTTACTGTTGCCCATTGTTTCCCAGCTTTGCACCATGCTTGATGTCAGCTGGCCCATGCTACTGGTCCATGGTAAGGTCATATCAACAATGATAGTTCATGGTCCATGGTATGGTCAAATCAGTAATGATAACTCCTATTTCCTATTGAGCCATCATGCTAACAAATCTCCACCTTGGCGAACATAGGAGTTGATCCTCATAGCACAGAATACGTCTCACCGTCTCCATCTGCCCTTTAGGGCACTCAGGTACTGATCACACTGATCAAGTCCAAGCAATGCTTGAACTTGACTGCCGGAATAGTCTTTGTCATCATATCTGCTGGATTATCTACCGTAGCAATCTTAATCATTGCAATAGCACCCTCGGCGATGACATCTCGGATGAAGTGTGCCCTAACATCAATGTGTTTGGTCTTTTCATGATACTTAGGATTGTGTGTCAGATCGATCGCACTCTGACTGTCACAGAAAACAGTTGTCAGCTTCTGTTCCAATCCCAGATCTCCAACCAAGCCTGTCAGCCAAATAGCTTCCTTCACTGCCTCCGTAGCTGCCATGTATTCTGCTTCAGTGGTAGACAAGACAGCTTTAGATTGCAATGCTGCCTTCCAACTAATGGCACCGCTAGCAAAAGTGAAGACATAACCTGTCAAGGATCTTCTTCTGTCCAAATCTCCAGCAAAATCTGAATCAACGTATCCAATAACACTTTCAGAAGTGTTGTTGTTTCTATCATATACTATCCCAACATCAGTAGTACCTTTCAAGTAGCGGAGTATCCATTTCACTGCCTGCCAATGGACTTTTCCTGGGTTATCCATGTATCTGCTAACTACACTAACCGCGTGTGAAATGTCTGGCCTTGTACAAACCATGGCATACATAATACTCCCAACTGCACAAGCATAAGGAACATGTGACATGTGCTCCACCTCTTCCTCAGTTTGTGGTGATAAAGCAGCGGAAAGTTTAAAATTGGCTGCCAGTGGAGTATTTACAGGTTTCGAGCTTTGCATACCAAAGCGCTCCAGAACCTTCTCAAGGTATCCCTTTTGTGACAAGGACAGTTTGCCGGCTTTCCTGTCCCTTTGAATCTCCATCCCAAGAATTTTCTTCGCAGCACCTAAGTCTTTCATTACAAATTCACCACTGAGCTGAGCTTTCAGCCTGTTGATCTCAAACATGTCCTTAGCAGCAATTAACATATCATCAACATATAACAACAAATAAATAAAAGAACCATTTAGAAGCTTCTTGTGGTAGACACAATTGTCATACCCACTCCTGCAATAACCGTTTCCAACCATAAAGGTATCGAAACGCTTATACCACTGTCTAGGTGATTGTTTTAGGCCATACAATGATTTCTTTAGTAAGCAAACATGATCTTCCTTACCTTGGACTTCAAACCCCTCTAGTTGATGCATATAAATTTGTTCTTCTAGCTCGCCATGTAAAAACGCAGTCTTGACATAAAGCTGCTCCAGCTCTAAGTCCAATAGAGCAACTATAGCAAGTAGCACCCGGATAGAACTATGCTTCACCACAGGAGAGAACACTTCACTGAAGTCAACACCTCTCTTTGAGTATAGCCTTTTGCAACTGGTCGTGCTTTGAACCTAGCATCCCCTGGAGTTCCTTCCTTTTTCTTGAAGACCCATTTGCAACCAACAATCTTCTGACCTTTCGGTGGTTTCACCAGCTCCCAAGTATGATTCTTATGAAGAGACTCAATCTCCTCACTCATGGCAACGGCCCATCTTGCTGATTCTTTGCTAGTGACGGCATCCCGATATGTGACCGGCTCTAACTCAATACTCTCTGCTGCATTAAGAGCATAGGCAACGATATCTTCATATCCATATCTTTGAGGTTGCTTAATCTGTCTCCTCTCCCTGTCCCTAGTAAGCATGTATTCTTGCGGAATTTCATTCTCCACATTTGGGCCTGCATCCTGCTGATCTGGGACATTTTCTTGCAAATTCTCTTGCAAGCTTTCCGAAGCTTCCCTCTCAAGCTCCACCTGTTTACTAACACCGTTTTGGTCCTCTACCTGTTTACTGACACCATTGTCATTTCCAGCATCAATGCACTCCTTCGGTTTCAACATGGCAGACTCATCAAAAGTCACGTCTCTGCTGATTATGCATTTGGGTGATTTTCCATCTAGGCACCAAAGCCTATATCCTTTCACCCCATCTGCATACCCTAGAAATATGCACTTTCTTGCCCTTGGTTCAAGCTTACCATCATTCACATGAGCATAAGCAGGACAACCAAATATTTTCAAATTTGTGTAATCAGCAGGATATCCAGACCATACCTCTTCAGGAGTTTTACACTCGATAACTGTTGATGGAGACCGGTTGATCAGATAACAAGCTGTGTTAACAGCTTCCGCCCAGAACTTCCTAGGTAACCCTGCATTAGAGAGCATGCAGCGGGTCCTTTCTAGGATAGTTCTGTTCATCCGTTCTGCAACTCCATTCTGCTGTGGTGTATTTCTGACTGTGCGATGTCTCACAATACCTTCATTCTTGCAGAACTCATTAAAAGCACCTCCGCAGAATTCCAAGCCATTGTCAGTCCTCAAGCGCTTGATCTGTTTACCTGTCTGCTTCTCGATCATAGCCTTCCATTGCTTGAACTGTGCAAAGACTTCATTCTTGTGCTTTAAGATATATACCCAAACCTTCCGAGAATAATCATCAATGAAGGTTAACATATATCTGCCACCTCCCAGAGAAGGGACACGAAAGGGACCCCAAAGGTCAGAATGGATATAATCCAAAGTGCCCTTGGTCCGATGAACTGCTGTGCTGAACTTGACTCTACATTGCTTTCCAAAGACACAATGCTCACAGAAGTCCAGCTTTCCTGTTTTCTGGCCGCAGAGTAAACCTTGTTTGCTCAGCTCATCCATACCTCTCTCACTCATATACCCAAGTCGCATATGCCATAACTTGGTAGTTTCCAGATCTGAATCTGAGGACGTCACAGCAGCAGCACCTGTAACTGTGCTACCTTGAAGAAGATAGAGGCCATTCTGCTTTTGTCCCTTCATCACTACAAGAGCACCTTTTGAGATTCTCATAACTCCACCTCCAGCTTTGTAGGTACAGCCATTGGAGTCAAGCATACCCAAGGAAACCAGATTTTTCTTCAACTCTGGAATGTGCCTGACATTAGACAAAGTTCTTATAATACCATCATACATCTTAATTCGGATTGATCCTATCCCAACAACCTTACAGGCTGCATTGTTCCCCATTAGAACTTTACCATCATCTATAGAATGATAAGTGGCAAACCAGACCCTATTAGGACACATATGGTAGGAACAACACGAATCAAGGATCCACTCATCACCTGAGCTACCAATGGTAACAGTGAGAACATTTGCACCATCAGAACTGTCTTCTGCAACACCGGCTACATTTCCAGAATCATGTGCTTTCTCCTTTCCTTTACGCTCTGGACAATCCCTTTTAAAGTGCCATTCCTTATGACATTGGAAGCACTTTAATTTTCTAGTTTTTGATTTTGACCTAGAGCGGCCTCTTCTGTTCTGCCATTTCTTCTCTGTTCTGCCACGCACTACCAAACCCTCACCAGAATTGTCATTGTTTTCTGTAGCAACCTTTTTCTTTAACTCCTTGGAGTTTAAGGCTGACTCAACATCCTCCTTAGATAGAGTTTCTCTACCATACATCATGGTATCAACAAAGTTCTCATACGAGGGTGGTAATGAACATAACAACATAATGGCTTGGTCTTCATCATCAATTTTAACATCTATATTTTCAAGGTCCATAATAGCTTTTGTGAAAGAATCAAGGTGGTTTGAAACAGACATACCCTCCTGCATTTGTAAGGTGAACAACCGCTTCTTCAGGTACAAGCGATTTGTGAGAGACTTCGTGATGTACAAGTTTTCCAACTTTTGCCATATGCCAGCAGCAGTTTTCTTCTGAGCAACTTTTCGCAGTACACCATCGCTTAAAAATAGCAGAATCTGACCGTATGCCTTTTCCAATAACTCTTCTTTCTCATCATCTGACAGTTTGTCAGACAAAGCATTCTTTCCCTTTAAAGCTTTATGCAAACCATTTTGAACCAGCAAAGCATGCATCTTCAAACGTCATAGACTAAAGTCATTGTTACCATTGAATTTTTCAATTTCAAATTTTGCAGCCATTTCACGAATCTTTTACCGCACCTGCGTAGATCTGGTCACCACGAGCACGCTGGAAGAAACGGATCTGAAATCCGGCTCTGGATGGCTAAGATATCGCAGAAATAAATTTCTACGCTCTGATCAGTCAACCTTTTTTGTTGACTATTTGACAGCCAATCTTCTTCCACAACTGCGTAGATTTGCTCGTAACAAGTCCGTAGGTTCGAACGGATCTCCAATCAGACTCCGAATCTCCAAGATATCGCAAAATTAATTTTCAGCCTTTGATGCAGTCAAATAAAACTTTGACCGTACGGATCTGCTGATATCAGCAATGATGTCAGCACCTTTATGCTTTGTTTCTGGGCTTCCTCCGTGGACCAGGTCAACTTGACCCGAAACTGGCCTGGCCTACAACCAGGACTGAGGGATCACCGATTTATGTGGTGTTTCAGGGACCATAAATTCCATTGATACTTCAGACTACCAAGTACCAAGTCAACTTCTCCACTTAAACAGAACAGAACATGGGTTCTGTTCTTCGTCTGGTTCTGTTTTTCACAGAACAAGAGAGGAGTTGGATTGGTTTTTTTTTTTTTTTTTTTTCTTCGTCCACGGCACAGCTCGGCGACAACGATGGGTTCTCCGGCGACGGCAGGGCTGCAACGGCGGCGGCGGATGGCTCTTCTCCGGTTCTTCCTCTTCTTCTTCTGGCTCTCTGCCCTGTTTCTCAACAGGGACAGTCCCTACCCCTTCTTCCGGTCTTCTTCTTCTTCCACGGCAACAGTGTGGCGGCGACGGACCCCCGTTCCCGGTGAGGTAGCAGCGGTTGCAGCGGCGGCGATTTCGGCGAACCTGGCTGCTACGATCAAGCAGGCAGGTCCGTGGCCCACTTCAAGATCATCTGATCTTTTGCAATCAATCTGCAAGATTCATGGCCCTCTCGAAATCCGATTCAACGGATCTCCTCCGATCACTCAAAGCTCTGATACCAGTTTGTTGTGCTTAGAGCATCAATCAAGCCACACAGAACAGAGATCACACACAGAGAGATAACACAAGATTTTACGTGGTTCGGCTTGAGCCTACATCCACGGGAGAAGACGGCAAGAGTATCACTATGAGTAAAGATTACAATGGAGTTTTTTCACACACAACCCCAATCCCAGGTACACCCATAGAGACTCTCTCTCAAGCTGTATTAGCTTTCTGTGTTCTTGACTCTCTCTGTCTAACACATAGAGGAATGCCTCTATTTATAGCCTCAGCCAAGAACCAGAGGGCTTACTGTTGCCCATGGTTTCCCAGCTTTTCACCATGCTTGATGTCAGCTGGCCCATGCTACTTGTCCATGGTAAGGTCATATCAACAATGATAGTTCATGGTCCATGGTATGGTCAAATCAGTAATGATAGCTCCTATTTCCTATTGAGCCATCATGCTAACACTACCCCTAATAGCAAGTATCAAACCAAAACTAATGAGATTTGGAAATGGGTCGATCAATGTGGACATACCAACTTATTGTTCTATTTATGGATGGGCCAAGATTTTGGAGATAAGATGCATTAACTAACTGATCTAATAGAAAACTTTCTGACTGAACCTCTATTCCTAAATTCCTCAACCATTGGGTAAGGAGAAAAAATAAAGTTCACAATTGTATCAGGTTAAAGCTAAAGGTCCACTAGTTTGGAGAGTAAAATCAATTGCCAAGATGCACTGGTCATTGACATAGGGTTGATGCTTTTCATCTCCTTCCACTTTCGCTCCCTGTGATGATCTAGAGGGATCATTTAGTAGGCCCCATTGCAGAAATGCCACATGAAAAAGATCCTTTTTGAGACTTCTCCCATTGTACTATGCACGTACAAAAAAGGATGCTTACATATAGCTGTGAATGGGTTACAGGTCTCCCATGGATAAGAATGTAAAAGAAAATAAATGGTTGGATTTTTTTTGCATATGGCCCTGTCTACAATGGGACCTTGTAAGGTTTCATTTGAATTTAAATTAAAAAATACATAATATTAATCCATTCAAATAATCTTGTCATTTTTGTTTTTGGTCCTCCAGAGTTAAAAAAAAAGTAATTTTCTTAACTCAAGGATAACCATTTATTTTTTTCAAAGATAAGTAGGCCAAAAAAATCGAGGGTCCCATTAATTTTTATCTAATTTTGACTATTACTCATGGTCATGGAGATTTTAAAGTGAAAAACTGATTTCATTCTCCGGATTCGGCGGCACAACCCCTTCTTAGTCCCGGTGTCTGGCTCGACTCGGTCCTGTCAGGCACGGGTCGACAATCCGTTTCACAATTTCAAAGCGAACTACATTTATAAAAAAAAACCTCATACAAGACTTATGAAGGTTTTCCGTCTATCTGGATATTTTGAAAAACTACATTTATTTTGAAATCCCCTTCAACCATCGAGCATTTGAGAAAACTCAACGAGAGAGGAATTCCGGCACATTATCGTCGTCTCCGATCTTCTCCAATGATCTTCTTCGTTTTCGCTTCTCAGGGCGTGACAAAAGTCTTAAAAGGTACGGTTCTTCTTCCCTTGTTCTCCTCTATTAATCTCACTATTTATCTTACAAACTAGAGTCCCAAAATGTGTTTTTAAGATTCGTGGGTTTCTGCAATGAACTTGCAGATTTATGGGTTCTCCATCTATGAGTTTCTTGATAACATTTCTTTCTAGATTTGAGGCTCTATAAAATTATTTGTTCAAATTCTGGATTTCTGTAGCAGACTTGAAGATTTTGGGATCCTCCATATGTGGATTTTTGGTTAACCTTTCTCTATTTTTATTAACATTCAGATTCAGGATCTTAATCAGTTACTTTGCGGATTTGGGTTTTCTTCATTTGTAAAATTTTGTAGAAGTGAGGGTTTCAATTTTTTTGAGTTTCTGCAGATTTGTGAGTTTTTACAATTTTTTAGAGTTCCTACATGTTTGTGGGTTATTTGCTAATTTAGGGGTTTCTACATATGTAGTTAGTGGATTTCTACATATTTTGATGTTGTTGCCTAGTTGTTTTTTCCCTCTCTTTTGATTATTATTTAGATTAAGAATGGGTTCTTTAACTATAAATTTTGATCATTGTACATTTTGTATGGAGATTTCACAATTTGCAATAAAATATAGTAAAAATGCCCTTTCTCTTAAATGAGTATTGTTGGGTGTCATATATCGTTTTATCTTGCACTTGCACTCAGCAAATGTTTTTGTCTCAAATCTTAAAAAAGATTGATAGATTTTCTGTTTCTCCAATGGCACCCAAGTATGGTCCACACCTGTTATGGAATGCTAGTTTATAGCTCCACAGGGGATAGGTGGACCTGGTGGAAGAAGTGTTCGACTTTTCTTGAAGATTTTCACTCTCATTTTAGAAGGGGTGCTAAGTCAGAGGCTTTAATAGGTTTGCTTAAGGTGTATGGGATCAATCTCTGTTTCTGGCAGTTGCCTTGTAATTTTACTTAACAAGCTTGTCTATTCTTTTCATCTCATTCTACATTTTGGCTTTTGGGCCTTTCGGGCTACCTTTTTTGTTTAAGCCCTTATCTTAATATGCATGTCCTCATTCTGCATTGTTTCTTTATAATGGTCACTAGTCAGATGAAATAAAAGATCACAGGCCTTGAGGCTGCACGTCGAGGATCAAAGTATTTGCTAATTTTAAAAGGATGGGAAGAAGTAAACTCACCATCTCGCCAACGGATTCACTGCCAATCTTACTGCCTCGCTCGAACTGGTCGCATACAATCCTCTCCATGACCCTAGGATCGATCAATGGCGAAGCAAAAGGGGGGTAGAACGGAGACTTACACAGTCACACCGACACCCTTATATGGGTTAACTAAAGAGGTCGGCCCAACCCAACCCATGAACTTAACTAACAAGCGATAATTGGATGTCTTCTAAGTCGTGGCACTTTCCCGCGTTGGCTCCTACTCTTCTTACCTTCTTATTTCTTTCTTTCTTTCTTCTTCTTCTTCCTACCAGCTCTCTCTCTCTCATCTCTCTCCCTTCCTACCCTCCAATCTCATCGTCTATCATATCTCTCCTTCTCCTGTCCATTCAAGAAGGTACATTCTCTTTCTTTTGAACTCTTTCTTTTTCTTTCTCGGGATTGGTGGTAATGGCTTCTCTTGATTTTAACACAGGACATCCCCGGGTCTCCCATCTCTCTCCCATTTCATTTATTTCTTGATTTAAACACAGGACGTTCCCTGCTAAGCCATCTCTGTCGCCTTACTTTCTTCCAGTCTCTCTCCCATCTCTCCGTTAAGAGAAGCAGGTAATCAGCGTGGGTGGGACCTGCGCTCCGACTGGGCACGGCACTGACAAAGGCTTTGCTGGACTGAAAAAGGAGAGGAGGGAGATGGAGACCGAGAGGAGACAAGGGCTTTTCGTTCCCCAGAAATGGGGAGAGTGATCGGAGAAGGATTAGGGTTAATGTGATAATGGGTATTTTGGTTTCAACGAAAAATTATAATGGAATGGAATAGCCATTCCACTATCTCTCAGGGTAATGACTATTCCTTTACATAAAGAAATGGTGATTCCGGAAGTAATGGTCAATCCGCCACTTTTTTACGAACCAAACGCTTTCATTACAGCCCGGACCAAGATTGTATGCATCCAAGTTATATAGGTCCTTCAGTTGATCATGCAAATGAGTGATAGATGGAAGGCTCATACAGGTATATTAAGACATGAGTGGAAGGCCCATATAAGTATAGTAAGACATGATAAGCCTATTACTTAGGCGACGTAGGACTTCCCAACATTCCATTCACCACTTCTTAAGCTAAGCACAATCTAGGGGACCCAAAAAAGTGGTTTCACTTTCTAAATCCCTAAACCGCTTGTCAGAAGGCATTTTGTGAACCTTATTCCCATCATTAATGCACTGAGGCCTAGGATTCTATGAACTGATCCTGGGATTACACAACCAGGCTTACATTTGAAAACCAACCAGGTCCAAATAACTATGCGCCCACAATTTAGCTCTAACCCAAGTTTTCTCGGATGGGAGTTGGGCCTACTATTAAGTTGACCATTTGTATAACCACATGTTTAGATAGGGATGTAAATGAGTTTTTGATTCTCTTATTATCCGAAGGTTATGATCCGTTAAAAATCGGTCTGCGTCCTTATTTAGGCCCCAATGAGTAAATAGATCATAGTCAGGTTCCACCTTGGATCTGACCTGTGTACCCGAGACCCGATATATTACCTCAATTTTTAAAAATCTTTCTTAAAAGTCATGTTTTCTTAATATCATTCTTTATGTAAACCCGAACCCGGATCCAAAATTGTCCCCATATATGGTTCTAGTTTCAGTTCCGAAGCCAAGAAACCGGTTCCGGACCCGGTTCCACCTTCCCGTTAATGGTTCGGGTTTCGAGTCCACCATGGACTCGGACCGGAACCGACCCGTTTACGACCTTATGCCCAAACTTGCTTTGGATTTTTTTTTTTAACATATTAATCACATGTTTTAATGAGCGATCAACCTAATGGTGAATCGATTTAGGTTGAAGTGAAGCTTGTCAAAATAACTATCCAGTGACAATTTAGCTCTAACCCATCTCTTCCCGGATTGGAGTTGGGCCTACTAATAAGTTGACCATGTGGAAAACAGATGCTCAGACTCACTTTGTTCTTGCTTTTTTATTTTGATCACATGTTTCATGAGTGATCAATCTAATCGTGAATCAACTGAGGTTGAGGTTAAATTTGCATGAAAGGTAAACCACGAGGTATTTGTGATCTTCTTGTGCTTTAAGTTATATAGTCCCCGCTACTAGAATTAAATAGATGGGCCCAAAAAAATCAATTCTGGAGCCATCAATGTATGCGTGGGTCCCATTAATGGTTTCTGTGAGTACTTTATATCCACAATAGCAGATATGATACTTGGTGTAACGTGTGGCACTTTTGGTTTGGCGATCGAATTTTCATCAACCATGAATTTTTAAGGATATAAATTATGAGTAAAATAGAAGTAAAACTTCGAATTAAAAGATTATGATTTTTTGTTTAAAATAAAATTGTTTATAAGTTATATAAAAAGATTACTATTGACTGACAAACAGTTTCTTTCTTTATTTTTTTCATATTCTCAAGATTTGTCTTGAAAAGTGAAAGAGATAGGAAAGAAAAAAAAAATGACAGACATAATATGGAACAATGATTCCAATACTAATACAGGTATCCACTATGAAAGATCCAAACATAACCCAACTACGACCTGCTCTAATTGCAGCCATTAAATCCAATGCCAATAGGTATTCCTATTTCTTTCTCTTCTATGATTTGATCTATCAATAATGTCTTCTTCTTCTTTGTTACATGAGAAGAAGAAAACAAATAACAATAAGAAAATGTTGGTTTTGAATTACGTAGGGGGGATTCAGGAATTGCCCGAGCTACCTACAGAGGTGAAGTTCGATCGAGTGATCAAGAGATTCTAAGACATTTTGACAAAGAAGTAAGAGGTGATAATCAACCTCTCCCTACACTTGAGGATGATGAAAGTATTGTGAGTGGTGGGTTGGGTGAGAAATAGAGTGGGGATATTTATCTTTTGTATACGTTATTGTCTAAAAGTTTTGTGTGACAGAACATTTATTTATTGTTATATGTGTTTCTCCATCTTCTATAAGCATGAAGAAAATGACTCTTCGCTTCTTGAACTTTGATATCTTTTCTAGAAAAATTACAAAATTACTATTCACTGAAATCAATGAATGTTAATAAAGAATGATGCTGTACATCCCTCTCTAGATAAATTGCTCTACACAAGTTTACCTTGGGCATGTTAGTTTTGTAAGCAGTAAAGTAAAGCTGAATGTAAAGTTGACCTAAATGTACAATATTATCCCTTCGTTGTATTTGTATGAAAAAGCAGTGTGATTTTTTAAATCATAAATTTTAGTGCAAGTCACTTTTATCATATAGAACTATGGTATCAAGTAAGGTTAATAAAAAAAAAAATCAACAACTACACCAATTACCACACACTCTCTTCCACTTTACTTCGCCATATATTTTATCTCGCATATATTTTACCTTACATTTATCATGACGTGACATCCATTATTATTTTACTTTATGTTAAACATATGTAAAAATGTAAACAAACCTGCCATATATATATATATATATATATAGGGAAATGTTCATATGCATCTATCCCTCACCAAAAATGGTGAGGGATGGATGCATATGAATACCCCCCATATATATATATATATATATATATATATATATATAGCTTTGTTCTAGAGGAATTTACGGGGAAAATCTCCCTAGGACCGCATACGTCCCAGCAGGACCCAATTCCATGTCGGTTACGGGAGGGGTCCTTATGTGGCATTTTTTTTTTTTTTTTTTTTTTTGTGATATGGTCAATATTGACTATTCTATCAGTCAAATTATCTTCAACATGTAACTGTCTTATTTGCTTGACACAACAAAATGATTGATATCGACTATATCGCGAAATAACAAGAAAAAAAAAAAACAAATATGAGAAACAAGAAGATAGAGAGAGATGCCGGCGACAATATGGAGCTGAGGAGGGAAAAAGAGCTTCATTACCTGCTGATTGCACATGAGTTTGGATCAAATGTTTTTGCGATCACATGGGTTTGGATTGAATGCCTTTGAGATGACGGCGGTTGTGAATATGTATGCAAAATGTAGGCAAATTGAGGATGTGCGAAGGATGTTTGATAGAATGCATGAGAGAGATTTGGTTGCTTGGAATGTAATTATTTTTGGGTATGCATAGAATGGGCTTGCAAAGAGGGCATTGGAGTTCTTTTTTATGTTGCAGAGAGAAGGGAAGAGAAGAGGCCTGACTCAATCACACTTGTCGGTTTCTACTTTCCGACTAAGATCAGAATGCTCCCCAAAACCCGAAGAAGTACCACCAACATCCATGTTTAGAAAGATGCATAAATCCTTGGCACTGGCACTATAAGTTACCAATGCATGGCCTTTATAGATTTGATCCACGCTACTAGTTGTTAAGGCGGTAGTATTCAGAGACACTCTCGAATTGATGTTGACGCCCACATTACTTGCAAGTGAAACTGGATCAATACTGTTATCGGAAGTGTCGAATTCAATGGCAGCAAGTTGATTTTTTTAAGAGTTAGTGTCTGAATATATGCCGAGGTTTCCGTCGCCCGCATCTAAGGTATTTTTGAACGGGGTGAAAGGAAGAAGGTGAAACCATCTCTGTACCAGGTTTATTTATTTTAATTTAAGCCCATTGATGGTGAAGGAGAATTGGGTATCGAAGTAAGTGACCGTTTGGGAAGGGGGTAAAATGGGGGGAGGATAAAAAAGAGGGAAAAATGGAGGGAAAGTGAGAATTGAGGGTGTTTGGGAAGAGGGAGGGAAAAGTGGGGGAAAATGAGTGTGGGGCCCACTCCAAAATTTTCCCCTCAAAAGTGGGGGAAAAATGGGGTAAAGAGGAGAAAAGTGAAGAAAATACTAAACTGCCATTTTGTCCTATTGAAATTTTTGCAAAAGCAATGATAAAATGATAATTGTTTTTCTACCTCATAAACAAACAAAATTATACATTTTCACTTTTCTTCCCCCCACCTTTTGACCATCCAAACAAGAGGAGGTAAAATTAATTTTCCCTCCTCTCCCCCTTACCAAACATAGCATTAGTGCCGCAGATGCGTACTGGATCACTGTAAACGACGCGTCCAGTGCTTGCGGTTATGTCTGTACTGAGATTGTTTTTAGTGAGTTTAATGGATCTACATTGTCGCTGGCATCTCTCTATCTTCTTCTCTCTCAGATAATTCGTCTTTTTTCTTGTTATTTCGTGATATGATCGATATTGACAATTCTGTTGTGTTCAGCAAATAAGCCAGAGTGGTCGATATCGACCACATCGCAAAACGATAAAAAAAATTAAAAGGCCCACATGAGGACTCCTCTGGTGTCCAACATGATACGGGGACCTGGTAAGACGTATGAGATCCTACGGGGACTTGTTTCGTAAATTCCTCTTTATTTTATGTTCCAAGAATTACCCAAATTGATATTATCCGGACGGTTGAATTGGCATTTCTAATTCTTTTTCTCCGCCAAATATGACTAATCTGAGTGATGATTTTTTTTATGACATGAGTCTTCATAACTAATCAAATTGATGTTTAAAGTGGCATTGGTAAGACCCATACAAATACACACAAGATAAATATGGGCCGTGAGTTTCGAATACAAGACATGCGAAGCAAACGCATACTACATGCGAATCCACCAACCCAATCATCGATTGGATGATTTGGTATTTTTTTTACTAAAATCGGTGGGATCCTTTTGATTTCTCATCCATCATCATCATGAATTTGCCCATCGCGCGCGTATAGACAAAAGCACTAATCCAACGGACAAAACCAAATATATGTATATTATCTTAGACAACTGTCCTTTGGGAAACGAACGGACTGAAAATATCTATAGGTGCAAACTATCTATCTTTTATTTTATGATATGTCATTATGTGGAACCCACGGCTCGTGAACGGTTCTAAATTTATCCACCTGAAAGCACTTACTTTTCTGGGCACTGCTACTGAAAGGATCAACAGCATCACTGCAGCAACTATCAGTCGTTTATATAAGTCATTTCATTTAGGTGGGGCCCACAGCTACTGAACGGCTCGAAATTAATCCAACTGCATGGTCCTTGCCCCTACACTTTCATGTAAATTTTTATCATATAAATGACCCACTTGTGAATTGGGCTACATTCCAAAGGACACTGACTTGAATTCAAAATCTTGAAAATGTAGTGTCCAAACACAGTCCCCAAAATATACTAGGGGCCACTATGAGAAAAAAATAAAACAAAAAATAGAAGTGATGTTTAAAGGTGTATTTTCCATCTTCCAAGTTAACATTTTCCACATTTTCCATCCTATCAGGGTAGGGCATTTCTTTCTTACACGAGATAAAAAGAAGTATTGGACCACGGTTTGGTATTTATTTTTCATCTCTCCTTTCTCTTCAATTTTCATTATAAGAAAAATAATTTGATTTTTATTTTTAAAACTCACTTTTATTTCTTCAATTTTAATTACTTTATCAAAATAAGAATCTTACCGTTCAATAAAGATTGAAAATATTACCAACATGGGTGATTTCATAAAAAAATTATACGAACAATTATTTCATCATCTTGAGTTTTTTTCAAAACCATTTAATTAAGATTTAAACTTAATTTTTTGTAAAATTTCTATTATATTACTTATTTAGAACTCTCATAAACCCCGAATAGTAGCTCAGTTGGACTAGGACCACAGTTTGCACCTAAAGATTGTGGGTTCGAAACTGCACTACCATACTGGAATCACATTGGAATTTTACTCGTTTTTCTCTCCAAAACCTATAAGAATTATTTTAGTCCAAACGGCCAAAAACCTGTGTCAAAAAAAAAAAAAAAACAAAACAAACTAGACACTCCCACCAGTAGCCCTAGCCGAAAGCAGGGGGATTATAAAACCGGTCACAATGGTCAGACACCAGATCCATTTCCTCGGATCAAGGCTCGTGAGAAGCCACACGCGTTCCCATTTCAATTATTAAATGTGC
This sequence comes from Umbellularia californica, assembly GCA_028538565.1. Lineage (NCBI taxonomy): Eukaryota > Viridiplantae > Streptophyta > Magnoliopsida > Laurales > Lauraceae > Umbellularia > Umbellularia californica. The sequence continues at coordinate 21,267,875 of JAPQWN010000003.1, forward strand.
GAGTGCTACGATTCACGCGCTCCCGCGGCACAAAAACCGATCTCCCGTTCAAATACTTCGAAGTGCCGGATCCTCTATAAATCCCACCCCCACGTCTCGATATTCCTGCTCATTTTGAACGTGATCATGTGATCACTCCCAACACCAGACTTCCCTGAAGATAAGACCGCTCTCGAAAGTCTCATATCTCTCTCTCTCTCTCTCTCCTTCAGATTCTGAGATTTGATTAGGGTTTTGAAATGGCATCTGCTCCTCCTCCTCTCTCTTCAATTTCTTCCACTCGATCTTCGAACCTCTTTTCTCACTACAATTCAATCTCCAGACTCGTCGATTTCAACTCCAGAGCCACCAATCTCAAGCTGCTCTTGATCAGGCCCGTCGATTCTCGTCGCTCCAGATGCAGATCTCTGTCTGTTCGAAGCGTTTTCAGCGATCAGAAGCTCAAGGAGACCGTCTCCAACGAAGGTAATCCGTCATTGATCCGTTTCTTCTCGAAATTACTACTTCAGTATCGGATCGTGCTCTGATCTGTGCTCCATTTTCGTGATTTGATGCGTAACTAGGGTTTTTTTTTTTTTTTTTTTTCCGAATTTGGCTTTGATGTTTGCCGGTTGTTTGGTTCTGTGTTTTTCGAGAAAGTTTCGGGTGGTTTTGAGGTAGTGTTGGTGTTTAGTGAAGAATTGTTTTGGAATGAATCATTGGAAGCTTTGAATATGTTGCTTTTAAGAAGAATGATTACTTTTTACCTTGTTATATTCATGCCAATTGTTATAACTGTGATTATAGGCGTTTCACATTCTCTGGATTCCTTCAAACCGGATTCTGCATCCATTGCATCCAGTATCAAATACCATGCGGAATTCACACCATCGTTCTCTCCCGAGCATTTTGAGCCCCCCAAGGCTTATTTTGCAACTGCAGAAAGTGTTCGCGATTCTCTTATCATAAATTGGAATGCGACGTATGATTACTATGAAAAGATTAATGTGAAACAAGCATACTATTTGTCCATGGAGTTTCTACAGGTCATTTCTATTTCAACTGTACTATAATTGAGGACTTGAAAAAGATGAAACTTATGTTGCCATGGGTAATATCTAACACCTCATTTGTTTGAGAATTGCAGGGTAGGGCTTTGCTCAATGCAATTGGTAATCTAGAGCTGACGGGAGCTTACGCAGATGCTTTGATCAAGCTTGGACATACACTAGAGAATGTAGCTAGGCAGGTCAGATGTGGTACATTATTTTCTTTAAATAATTGTTTAACAATGCGAAAGACTGATTACGGTGGGGATCACATCAACCTGCATGAGCTTCTACTACTGTTGATTTAGCATAAACTGCCAAAGATTGGTGTAAAAAGTAGAAACACAATGATCCGTGATGTAACGATGGTTTTTCCACACTTCTGGTTATATATATCATACTTGACAACAGTCACATAATTTGAAATATCTAAGCTTGCTGATTAATCCATAAACAGGAACCAGATGCTGCACTGGGAAATGGAGGACTAGGAAGGCTGGCTTCTTGCTTTTTGGATTCTCTTGCAACACTGAATTACCCCGCGTGGGGTTATGGACTTAGATACAAGTATGGCTTATTTCAGCAGACTATCACAAAAGATGGTCAGGGGGAAGTTGCTGAGAGTTGGCTTGAGGTATGATTTGTTTATATTCACTTTTTAACTCAACATGGTACAGCATGAAGGTTTGTATCTGTTTTTACTGGGAACTTTGGTGCTGCTACTGTAAACAATATCATGGTTCCTCATTGACTGATAATATTCTTGCAGATGGGGAATCCCTGGGAGATTGTTAGAAATGATGTCGCATATCCTGTTAAATTCTTTGGAAAGGTTGTCACAGGATCAGATGGAAAGAAGCATTGGATTGGTGGAGAAAATATAAAGGCTGTTGCGTATGATGTTCCGATACCTGGATATAAAACTAAAACTACAATCAACCTGCGCCTTTGGTCAACAAAAGCTCCCGCGAAAGATTTTGATTTGCAAGCTTTCAATGATGGAGATCATGCCAAAGGATACGAGCCCCAAACAACTGCTGAAAAGGTCTGGATGCTGTTATGCCTATCAAATATTCTATTCAATGTTTCCTTCTCTGTAGAAAATTGGGGACTACATCTTGCCACTTCTTTGTGGTAGTTTTATTGAAAATGGCTAATGGCTATTTATAAGAATACAATGACTGGAAATGGGAAACCTAATCACATAATATATAGAAAACCCATTGTTATCTATACAAATATTTATGAACCTAATCAGTTAATACACTAGCCTAATATAACCAAATCTAATGTAGTCATAACCTATGATGATCTCATCATCTCGACATCTATCATGGTTTATAATGTTCTCCAGTGATTGGTCACAACTTACACTGGATGGTCCTATTCACATGCACCAATAACATGAAATGGGATTTTAACTTTCAAACACCCCCCCCCCCCCCCCCCCCCCCCCCCCCAGCACTAAAAAAGTTCAAAAAAACCTCAAAACCCAGACAAAATTAAAAAATATTTATTCTCTTATATCATGATTTCCTTCTTTTTCCTATAACCTTATGCCAAATATTTTATTGCACTTGAATGTTTATGGAAAAAGTTGATTTTGAAATAAGAATCATGATATAATTGATTGATATGTGTGAATTTGGCCCATTAGCTTAGATTTGATTTCATGATTTATTTATTCATTTTATTTACCACTTTCTTTTATTGCTTTTAATCAAATCATCTTGGGGCAATCAGTCTCTGTTTCTATGTTCATATCATCGTTTAAGATGGGCTGTCCATAGCTGTAGGGCTCCTTGGCACATGGTATGTGTGGTGGATTTATCTCATTATTTTAGGTTTTGTTTCACCATGTTATAATTAGTGCGAACTCGATGGCTGATCATCTAGCCAAAGGAGTTTCTCATCAGAATTTGGTGCTAGATTAGGGAGTTTGTTTTTGCTTTGTTTTGTTGTCGGTTCCTCTTTGGAGATTTGTTTGGTTTTGTGGCTTGACAGAATATCTCTCTTGTACTCGTTGGCTTATTGTAATAAAATAGTTACTGTTCAAAAAAAGAAAATCATCTTTAAGTTTTTAATTTAGATTTCTTGAAGAAGAGAATGAGTAATTACTAGTGACTCACCTGCTCAGAGACTAGACAATACGTAAGTCATCTGTCCTAATTTTATAAAATCTTGAATCATGCATCATCATGCAATTGCATCATATTTTTTACTTTAAAATCAGCCCACCTTATTTTTCACTGAGGGAATAGAAGGGGGAACCCAAGTTGGTATAAATCCTTTTCTTTTATTTGATTTCCATTAAGTTTTCCTGATTGCTTGAACCTTTAAATATTCTGATTATAAACATATTATTGTGGATTGACCTAATAGACCCATTACTTTAGGCTGAAAATCAGCATACATTGTCAAAGATACGTGTGATGAGTTGTACCACAATCTTCCCCTTCTTTTGCGACAGTTACATTCAGTGTCATGGCCGTATCCATGATTGGCAGTCGTGATCCACCATTCTTATGGGTTTTGGAAAAAAGCAGTCTTTCAATCCGTTTTGAGGGTTTAGGTTTTATATCCAACACCTATAGGACTTTGGGAACTGATAAATTACTTTAGAGTGTGACATAATAATAATAATAATAGAATCTAGCATTTCCCTACATTCTGGAACCACCCCCCCCCCCCCCCCCCCCCCCCCCTCCTCCTCCTCCTCCTCCTCTTTCCTTTTCTTCACTCCTTCCTTGTGCACACACAATAAGAAAGTTAAAAAAAAAAAAAAATCATGCTTTTATACTTATGGCCCCCAAGAATATCTTGTTTTACATAATGCTTCCCCGAGGAAAATTTCCTGGTTTGGCTACTGTTTAGGGCCGTCTGTGGTGAGTAACCATGTATCCAAATCTGAAAGTGAAAATTTCAGATTCCGCACCTTATTTGTACTGGATAGGACTGCTTGGCCATTGGATAAGGGAGAACAACCATGGTGCCTCAGGTCTATCAACTCATTTAGAAAATACCACTTCATCCTTTTAGGAGCTTGCAAAGTGTACAGGTTCAACCGACTTTTTTGAATGCTCGACCATCCAAGGTGGAAAATGAAAACCTTGCTGACTGAAACAGATGCCTGCCTGTATCAGTGTTAGGAATGGGACTTGGGGAAACAGAGTTGAATTATATACGTCAGATATATAGTATATAAATGTTTATATTGTACATTCATGTAAATACAATACAATAATTCTTAAATTTCTTATAGCTATACTATGTATATATGTAATCTCCACTTGGTATAAGTCCCAAATGGACCTCAACCTGATTAACAGTCGGGCTCAAATTGTTATCTAGACCTGATTATCAGTTGTGCCCACAAAATAGGTTCATATCTGAAATCTTCAGGTTGGGTCCTTCAGGTAATTTGACATTGGAATCCATTGATGACCTTAATAGCACAAAGTGTCGTATTGCCGAATAAAATGGCGAAACAGCTGTCGCTTTCTCCTAACTTCCAAAAACAACTGTTTAAGACAAAGGTCTGTGGTGCCTCTGTGGTGATGAAATATTCCCACCAAGGCTATGGTGAAATTGTTTAAGATAAATGAGTTTCAGTAATTTTTATGTGAATTCCAACTAAATTTTTTATTTGAAATATTTATTTCTTGTGTCAGATTTGCTATGTCCTGTACCCTGGAGATGAGTCGATGGAAGGAAAAACTCTTCGTCTGAAACAACAATATACACTATGCTCAGCTTCTCTTCAAGATATCATTGCACGTTTTGAGAGGAGATCTGGAAAGTCCATTAATTGGGAAGATTTTCCTAGTAAGGTTGCTGTGCAAATGAATGACACCCACCCAACACTATGCATTCCAGAGCTTATGAGAATATTGATCGACATGAAGGGTTTGAGTTGGAAGGAAGCTTGGAGCATTACCCAAAGGTAGTTTCACCACAGTTTAATGTTCAAACTTTGATGAAAACATATATCAGATTCACTTATATTGTTTTGCTCTAACCTTTACTTCTCTTACTTGAGTACCTGGAAATGTTTTCTCTGAATGTAAGTGATAAAAGAATGCATATTAATCAGGCCATGAGGATTTTAATTTATAAATAAGAAGGATTTGTTTTTTTTGGGATGAATCAAGGTTTTCTGCTTTTAGATTTATAGGTTGTTGGTATATGTGCATACACTTAAACAGAAACATTAAAGTTTTATGACTTTGGATTAGTTCACTCATTGATCTTTCCAAAGTTTGGCATATCTGTGAAATAAAAAAAGTATTTCTTCATTATAGAGAATTTTGTGAATGTCTGTGTCTGCAGGAAATGGTTGAATTTTTATACACTTTAACAGAAACATTACAGTTTCCCCCATTGCTTTTCTTTTTCATTGATTTCTCTTAATCCAAGTGAGCACCTTCAAAATTTTCCAATAAAGTTCAACTCAGTTTTGATGTTCACTTGGTCAGTATCGAACCCAAGTCAACTAAGTTGCATTCTACTGCAAGTAAATCATTATGTGGCATGTGAGTGAAACTTGGATGATCCGACTTGGTCATAGCCAAAATCCCTAGGCTCTAATTTACTTCATAAAACTATTCTTTTCCTTACATATTTTTAAGAGAATTTTACCTAAAAAAGGACCCTCGATGGCCACTAACTAAAAAGAGGTACCAATAGCATATATGGCACGGAAGTGGAATTCCCGCCAAATTTTTTTTTTTTTTTTTTTTGGCCTTTTTTCAACAAGCGACGCCGTCGTCAGTTAATATCGAGAGTTAGTATCGACGTCATCGCTAATGTTTTATATATATGTGTGTGTGCGCCCCGTCACAGCTGCCTTTTCTCCTTCCTTTTTCATCTGCGATTGAATACTGAATGAACCAGAACTCTCCCCCAACTTGTATATTCCTTGTGGAGGTTGTTGATCTCCATTAAGAGGTAGGCATAGCACAATTTTAGGGTTCTTTCATGCACTAGCTACCATAGATTCTGAGTTTCGTGTTTACCTTTTTGAGAAAAGTTCATTAGGGCTTTTGATATACAGTTTTTTCATGACATTATCTTGTTTTAAAATTATTGTTGGGTGGATAAATCATCAAGGCAACAACTTTGGCTGTTCTAAGGTTGTGTATTGACACATTTTCTTCCACTAGCTTCTGTTAAGCGACGACGTCGTCGTATAATAACGAACATTTTTTTACACTAGCTTCTGTGAAGCAACGACGTCGTTGTATAGTCACACACATTTTCTTCCACTAGCTTCTGTTACTTAAGCAACGATGTCGTACATTCACACAATTATTTGCACAAGCTTCTGTGAAGCAACGACGTCGTCACTGACCATTGCAATCGGAAAAAATTGATGTTTGCATTATTTTGATGTGCGAACGCACTACAAGATCCAGAGGAATTACAAGCTTCTATCTTGTGATAAATTTCCATAACATATGAATGGAAGAAGGCCATATTACAAGCTTCTATCTTGTGATAAATTTCCATAACATATGAAAGGAAGAAGGCAATAGGACAAAAAGAAGAAAAAATACAATGACTTTGGATATAAAAAAGCAAGCCCAACAATGGCAAAAAAAAAAAAGCTAAACTGCTCCCAAGAGTTTGACTAGAAAGAGAGTGCTGCAAAATAAAACACCCCAAACTAAAAGGAACATAGAACGGGAGTAGCTACACAACCAACTAACATTTTTAAGACAGAACTTCACAACACCTGTCATCTAGAAAAACCCATAGCAGTGGAACTAAGAGAGCACCAACAGCAACAAGAAAGGCAAAGCAGGGCCTTTCAACCACAAAATTGCACAAAACAAAAAGGAAGAACAAGGAGCAACAGGGCCGCCGCTCAAAGAGCCACTACGGGAGCAGAAATAGCGAATTAATCACCCCAACCAAAGGCTCTCAATATAGGGTAAAGTATATACTTTACAATCGCCTGATAAACCGCTGGAAAGCTTGATGCTACAATCCACAAGGTTGGAAAACGACCTTTGGGACCACCTTGACTACCTTTTGAGGAAGGTGGAGATGAATCTGCCAGGGGAAAAGGAGAAAGCGACGGAGGAAGAAGGGGGAAATGGGGAAGTGGGGTTTAAACCGCTGGAAAGCTTGATGCTGCAATCCAATAGGTTGGAAAACGACCTTTGGGATCACCTTAACTGTCTTTTGAGGAAGGAGGAGACGAAACCGCCAAGGGAAAGGAGAAAGCGACTGAGGCAGAAGGGGAAAATGGGGAAGTGGGGTTTCAGGGGAGTTTTATGGGTTGAATGTCGCACGTTTCAATCATTAATAAAAAAAAACGGAGGGGACCACTTCCGTGCCATATATACTATTGGTACCTCTTCTGGTTAGTGGCCATGTAGGGTCCCTTTTTAGGTAAAATTCTCTATTTTTAATCTCCGTTCCTCTCACTAATAAAATCCTTCCAAAGTAGCCTAAGGTCGAAAGAAGCAAAGAAAAATAAAGGCACTTCCTATGGTAAGGAGGGTGTTATGATTGCAAATTCTGCCTCTTCATGTGGAATGACCTGAGAAGCCCAAAAGAGAACAGATGTTTACGAGTTGGTTATATTAAAGAAACATAAATTTGAGCAAAGTAAAGGTGGAACTTCAACTTTGGTTGAAAGATTCTTGGGTGCATGTGAAAGAGAAATCTGGGATGTTTTGTTTGGAATGAAATTTCAAATTTGGGACCTTGAATAACAATATGAACTTCACGATGGCTAATTATATAGGTTGTAAATCAGTTTGTGAGGAAAGAACACATTCTTGGAGGGCCTTTAAATCGTAGAACTTCCTCTAGCGTCAAGATATCCGAGGTTATATCCATTACCTTTTCTTACTCAGCTTTTTTGAAACCTAAAATGCATTGGCACTTTCCAACATGGATTCATGGATTACTTCACATAAGAAACAGCTAGACTATGTTTCTGCCCATTTCTGTTTGAAAAACTTAAGAGACACCCTTTGAATTTGAGTTCTACATTTGGAGTATGGTAAAAAAACAATATTGTTACCACACTTGTGATGCAATGTATCAAGCATAGAAATACATAAAACAAAAACCATTTTTTGAATGAGTCAAGATGAAAAAAACTCAGAGCTTAAGTCAACAATATTCACACCTTCAGCCTGCATCAGGATTCACATCAGAGCTTCAGGCTACTTTAAAAAAAAAAAAAAAAAATCTAATCAAGTTCATCCCAAATTTGAGATGGACATCATCTTTGTTATCTTTTACTGTAACATATTGCATTGTAATATTATGGTAAAAGTATCATGTGCTAATAGATTCATCACATGATTATGGAATAGTTGCTGTAATTTCTTATCCTTCTATAACCTGTTTGCCAGAACTGTAGCATATACAAATCACACTGTTCTCCCGGAGGCACTGGAAAAATGGAGTTTTGAGCTCATGCAGAAGCTGCTTCCTCGACATGTTGAGATCATTGAAATGATTGACGAGGAGGTATTGTTTGGATTATGTTGAAAACTGCAACATAGATACATACATACGTACATTACTTATATGTATGTACAGTGAGATGACACCCATTTATGAGATGGCTGCAATGACACTAGATGGCTCACCTAGGTGGGCAGGAATTGGTATATGAAGGGAATCATGTGAGCTTGATCTGAAAAACTTTCCCTATCCAAGGATGGTTGGGATGTGCTGAAACTTCACCTGCCTGTTATTGTAAAGGCTGATGAATTAGAGTTTGCCTATTCATGTCATCTCACAAAGATGGCTCATAACTCACTGTCTACACAGACATGTATGCATCATTTACATCATTGTTGAGTTTGTGGAGATTGAAGTTGAACTTTAAAGTCAGTCTAATATTGGCTGTTTGTACTTGAACCAAACCAGCTGATTCACAACATCATTTCAGAGTATGGCACAGAGGACCTTAAAACACTGGTGGAGAAACTGAAAGAATTGAGAATCTTAGAAAATTTTGAGCTACCTGCTTCTGTTTTACAGTTACTTGTAAAACCAAAAGAAGCCTCCCTGACTGATATGGATGAACTAATTGAACCCGAGGAGAAAGTCGTTGAACCCGAAGAAGAGGAACTTAAACCGAAAGCAAAGGAAGTTGAATCCAAAGAAGTAGAATCTAGAGAAGAGGATGTTCAACCTGAAGAGGATGTTGAAACTGAAGAAGAGGAGTTGGATGATGAGGTTATACGGTTGTCAGTGCTAGATCCCCAATTGCCAAAAAGGGTTCGCATGGCTAATCTCTGTGTTGTTGGTGGCCATACAGTAAATGGGGTTGCTGAGATTCACAGTGATATTGTAAAAGAGGAAGTTTTCAACTGCTACTACCAGGTATTCCATAAAGTTGATGTGTTACTGGACAAATGATTTCACTTGTATGTTGCCAAGTAATTGCATACACATCCATGTTTATTGTAACTATGAACTACTTTGCTAATTCCTAGTCCTCATGCCAGGGGCTTTGTGAGACATGTTGCTTAAATTCTGCTCATTAGTTTCTTATCCTTGGCAGTTGTGGCCTGAGAAGTTTCAAAATAAAACGAATGGGGTGACTCCCAGACGATGGATTCGGTTTTGCAACCCTGATCTAAGTAAAATCATAACGAAGTGGATTGGTACCCAGGACTGGGTGCTGGATGCTGAGAAATTAGCAGAACTTAGAAAGGTAATTTATCACTGACCGGTTTTTATCCTTGGATCATCACATTCTTTCGATTCTTGAAACAAGCAAACTGTCGTTGCTAAATGATTAGAAAGTGTCAACCTCACCATAGTAGTAGTTTTTTTTTTTCTTAATTACCAAAATTAGTTGAAGCATCAAGTAAAGTCTGTACAGTGAGGCCCTTCTTCCGTGACTCCACAACTACTCTATATTTGACAGATCGACTCTACTTTTTCTGTAGGTATGCTCAACTAATTCCATCATTATCATTTCTAAACAATCTCTAGTAGAGATCACTGACTGACCTTAGTCGCCACTCAAGCTCTCATAAACACTCTCTCCTCTTTCCTCCTGCAATTCACTTTTCCACCATTTTTTATATTGTGATTCTTTGCTTTTACCCAAGGTTTAAAAAACCGGACTCGGGACCCGACTCGTTCATGGCCGAGTCTAAGTCGACTTGCCGAGTCGCATGGGACTCGGCCGAGCCGGGCTGAGTCCCAACTTCAGTTGCGGCTGAGTCGCATGGGAGTCAACTGAGTCGCATTAGGACTCGGCCGAGTCACATGATTCAAGTCCGAGTCCCATGCGACCTGACTCGGCCATTTTTATAAAACCATGCTTTTACCAAACAACCAAAACTTGTTTATTATCAAGACCATTTACACTGTGCTTGGTTTTCCTCATCATCTTCAACATAGCTTTGGCCTTGTTAAAATTCTTTAGTTTCTTCTCCTTTTTCCCTTACTTTATACCCATTTGATGTCTTTGGTACTCTTTGCATCAATTCCGCTCATCCATCATCTTGTCCTTAGTCTTCTTGCCTTGCACATGAATCTGGCAAATGCTTATCCCAGTATTTGCCTACCTTTATTGCCATGCAATGCTTCGATTGTTCATTTTCCATTTCTAATCACTTATGTCATGTTATTTCAATTGCATCAATGGCTCCTTTTTTCCGTCTTCCATCACTTTCGATATATTTATCCCTTTTCCCCATGATTTCTTATGAATATAGATATTTTTACTGTATTTTATTAAATATTTGAATGCCTCTGGAAGCTTGTAAAATTGACAGATTAATCCCTTTGTGACGAGATGGGTTTATACCTTTAAGTCAATCCACATGGCTACTATTTGAGAGTATACAGCCATTGGCATCATCCCCTGTGATAAATAGGGTCTTTTCCTGCAAACAATGGAACAAGTTGCCAGGTCCCATTCTTTGTGAGTGCCTCCATTTCTTCAAACCATAGCCCCTTCTCTATTCAGGATAAAGGGCCTCCCCTAGAGGTTTGGGATTTTTAGAAGAAAGAGCAAGAGCAAAGGACCTGTAGGAAGGAAAGAGGCATCGAAAGCAAAGAAATTCGAATGATGGGAAGAATAATACAAGAATGCTTCTTTTTTAGGTTTTGTCCATTTGCTTATGGTAATTATTTTAATACCCTAATAATGAGTGTTCATTGCTAACAGTTTGCTGATAATGAAGAACTCCAGACTGAGTGGAAGGCAGCCAAAAAAAGCAACAAGATGAAGGTTGTGTCATTGATCAAGGAAAAAACAGGCTATACTGTCAGTCCTGATGCAATGTTCGATGTACAGGTTGTTGCCAACTTATGATAGTTAATGCTTCATTTGGTTCTTATTAATCTGTAAAAGCTTTAGTTTCCTGTGACGTATCTTTGCCATTAAATTGTTAGGTGAAGCGCATCCATGAGTACAAGCGCCAGCTGTTGAATATCCTTGGAATTGTTTATCGCTATAAAAAGATGAAAGAAATGACTGCAAAGGAGAGGAAAACAAAGGTTGTCCCTCGAGTATGCTTATTTGGAGGGAAAGCGTTCGCAACTTATGTGCAGGCAAAGAGGATAGTGAAGTTTATCACAGATGTAGGAGCTACAATAAATCGTGACCCTGACATTGGAGACCTATTGAAGGTATATGGCTTTTGAGTGCTAAATGTTTTCAGTGAACTTTTGTAGATTTCCTTTATCGCTATTGCCATTATGGACAGCCTTCAACACACCTACAAAACCATCGTTTTAAAAAAACAGTGAGTCTGCGTCAACTCTGATTCGGCACCTACCGAGTCAAGTCACCCCCCAAGTCGAGTCTGACCGGGTCTATCTAGAAAGGGATAAAGCTGTTATTCTCTGTGTTTTACTGTTTGTGGCACATTAGAAGGTGGTCACTGTGGCAACCTGGATGTTGTGGGTTTGAGTCATGTTACCAATCAAAAAAAAGAAAAAGAAAAGGGATCCAATCCTAGAATTTTAAAGATCGGACGTAATGGTCATCTAACTGAATGAAATCCAAATGCGACCACCAAGTATTACTTAAATTCATTCTGAATAACTAAAACACACATGGCTTAAATTCATAGATCATTTTCCTTTCTTAAGCTTTTTCTTCATTTATTTCGCATTTTTTTTTTTTTTGCTTTGGGAGTCTTTAGGGTGTGAGTCGGTCCAACTCGACTTGAGGGTGACCAAGTCACCACTCAAGATTAAGTTTCAATAACTTGAGCAAAACTCCTCCATGGAAGCATCAGGCATTATTGTGTTTGTGTAAGTACTTTCTACATTGTAAGTTGCTACTATTTAACGAATCTTTCATTCATTTACGTGTCACTGTATTAATGTGTCGGATTTTTCCAAGCCTTTCATCTGATACAAATGTATCATCTTAGCTTAGCATTCAAGGCATTTTCTAATTTCTTTTTGTTTGAAAGCAGCTTATAGGCCTTGCCTTTTTCAAGACGGTTTATTTTTTAATTATTTATGGCAGACTATAAGGGCTGACTAGGTTTTTGAAACTTGTCTCCAACAAATAATTCTCTCACCTTAGTTTAAACTTCACTAGCTGCATCATTCCCCCAAATGCAAATATACTTGAAGCAGAATTCTGATATTGAGTTGTCATTCAGCTTCCAGGATATAAAAACCTTGATACTCAACTTGGACCCTGTAAACTAGGAAGGATAAAATTAGAAATGAGTGATTTCGAGAGCATTTAGGGATAGCATCAATAGGTGGATAAAATTAGGGAAACCCGTTTGAGATGGTTCGGGTATGTCCAACACAAGCTAGCCAGCAACGGCGCTTATAAGGAAAAGTTTGGCTATGCAGGTTGATGGCCCACCAAGGGGAAGGTGTAGGCTGAAGAGGACATGGATGGAGGTAGTAAAAATATATTTGAAGAAGTGCAACTTATCTAAGGATTTGGCTCATGATAGATTGGAATAGAGAAACAAAATTCATGTACCCGACCCCAACATAGTCGGGATAAGGCTTTGATGATGATGACTCAACTTGGACTTAGTAACGGTGAAGTCTGAGTCAACTAAGAGTATCTGATCAAATACATGCTTTTTCTGCAGAGCTTTAGGTTCCGTTCTCCGTTCTCAATTTTTGCATTGCTAATTCATTGACACACTTAGCACTGAATTTTGAGAAAAAAGGTGTGATATATTTGTTGAAAACGAGTTAAATTGACATGGTGGGATTTTTGTTTTCCTTTTTTTTGGTACCATGTCAATCAACACAAACGTTGGCATACAAGAGTTATCATGTAGACAATAAGAAGTCCATTATAGTGACAAGTGTAAACAAACATAATAAAACTAGGCTAAGTCGCTAAGATGGATGTATCATATAAAAATAAGGTAAAATAAGGAAAGTATTAAAAAAAGACCTTGGACCTTGTGCACTGTTTACAAATGTTCTTGATCCATGTCACTGTGTTTAAACACTGAAAATCCCCAATGTGTGATACCCTTGTTACATACATAGGTTTTTAGACTGTTGAAAGATCAAATTTGGATTCCATTGATAATAAAATTCTCTTAACTATTACTATTTTTTCAGGTTGTTTTTGTTCCTGACTACAATGTGAGTGTTGCAGAACAACTTATTCCTGCAAGTGAATTATCTCAACATATCAGGTGTGTGGAGGGTGGTTATGATTTTCTTATAATATGTAAGGTTTCTTATTTCAAATGTAGTCTTTGAATTAGTCCAGTTGAAACTTGCTGAAATTTCTTTTGACAATTGTTAACTGAATGCAAGGTTTTTAGATTAGTGGCCAGAAGGGAAATTTTGTTCCTGAATATAAGCATAAGGTTACCTTTTCAATTGCTTTGTCATTTCCGCCAGAATAAATGTGATGCAAATAAAAGGATTGAGCCAAATCTGATGTAAATTGGGTTGACTTGGAGCAGACCTAAGTTGTGCTTGAGTTGGTTCAATTTGACCCAATCCAAATGTATTTAATTTAAATTTAGTTGTCACTAATAAATTCCAGCACCATCAACAACTGATTCAGCAGCACCCCCACCCCCCGCCATGATGTACTTTGTAGCATATTGTAATATGAATGATATCTCTGGTGACTAGGTTGTATTGGATTTGACTGTGATGTAGACAAACCAGCAGCCGAAATCTTGTGAGCCTTGTTGATAACAAGATTCAGATTGGGTCCCCATGATCATACAAATGGACCCCCACCTCTCCAACCCACCACACAGGAAAAAAAAAAACGCGCACACACAAACACAAACAAACCCAAGTAAATAATAATAATAGGAAAAACAGAAAAGGAAATATCTTATTCTACTCTGAAAAGCTGTAGTGGCCAAAGGCTTACATGCATATATAATGAAATGCATTCATTCCAAGAATCCTCTTGGTTAGGATTAGAAAGAGGTGAGGTTGTCTCATCCTTGGTCAAGCAATGGTTTAACAGGGTGGCTTTATATCATCACCATGGCCCTGGGCTGATTGGGCTGGACTCATAAGCAGACTAGACTGAACCTGCTTGATCTTCAAGAACCTTATTGTCTTAATTTGATCTGGACTTAGGCAACTCATAAAATTCCAAACAACTCAACCAAGCCCAAGTACTTAAGAAACTAAAAAATGATGTGCACGAAACTCTGTAACTTAATAGCTTTTTTGTAGCATTCAACTGAGTTTTAAATTAGATGGTGTTCGAGCTACTCAGTCCCAAGTTGAAATTTAGTTTATGTGGTCAGGTCATGGTCTATTAGCCTTTGTAGTTCTTTGTGCTGTGAGTCCTTGGTTACATATCACTACAAAAGTGTACAATTTGATGCTATGATGAGAACATTCCTTGGATACAGATCAGTACAGAATGGTACAATTTAGTATGTTTTGAAAACACTTTTTCTAGCTAATGACTCTCTCTCTCTCTCTCTCTCTCTCTCTCTCTCTCTCTCTCTCTCTCTCTCTCTCAGTACTGCTGGGATGGAGGCCAGTGGAACCAGCAACATGAAATTTGCAATGAATGGTTGTGTTCTTATTGGGACCTTGGATGGGGCCAACGTTGAAATAAGGGAAGAGGTTGGAGAAGAGAACTTCTTCTTATTTGGTGCTCAAGCCCATGAGATTGCAGGCCTGAGGAAAGAAAGAGCAGAGGGCAAGGTACAGATGGACCAAAAAAGGGGATAATTTTTGTTCTACTAATATGTCATTCCCATCTATCTGATTTTCTTTTTTCCATTTCGTTCTTTATATGCAGTTCGTGCCAGATCCAAGATTTGAAGAGGTTAAAAAATTTGTTCGAAGTGGTGCCTTTGGAAGCAACAATTATGATGAATTGATGGGATCCTTGGAAGGAAATGAAGGATACGGTCGTGCAGATTACTTCCTCGTTGGCAAGGACTTCCCCAGTTACATTGAATGCCAGGAGAAGGTTGATGAGGCATACCAAGACCAAAAGGTAAGTGATATGCATGTTACATGTGCATAGTTTTTGTTGCTAGGTAATGCCTATATACTTATATGCATGCATGCATACACATACATGCGAATAATCACTTGGGCCATGTGCAAGAACCCAGTGAGGCTCACCTTTAATCATACCCCTCTCGATAAAATTTTGAGAACAGTTGGATTTGACACCCAATTTTTTTTTCTTGTTTTTCTTTTTCTTTTTTCCTTTTACCAAAGGATATAAGATTCGGTTAGACCTCTGTCCAGATAGAGCCTTTTCATACCCTCCTCCGAAGTGGGCCACACTAGGCTCTCGCCCATGAAGCCGTGGGCTATCACACCCAGGAGATCACACAAGGGGTATATTTTTTTTAAGAGGTACCTCTCACGCAAGGGCTATGGATTTGTAAGAGAGGTGACCCTTTTACCACTGCATGGGACACCCCATGACAAATCCAACCCCGTCACACTCACTAGCCCCCCATGAATTAGGACTCATTGTAATTTAGCACTAATTTGAGCTTTGAGCGCGCACGCGGGGTGGGGAGCTGAATTTGTCATGGGTGTCCCTCATGCAAATTTGTGAGAGGTACCTCTTAGCAGAATTCTCTCTCTATATATATATATTGGGTTGTTATCCTATTCACGTTGCACTGTGGAGCCCACATGCTGGCCTGGGGGGATTTAAAGATCTGCTTGGGCCCCTCCTATGTACAAAAAAGCAGCCCCATCTGATCATCCTAACCTATCATTTGGGGCCCACAAGTTCAGCCCATTTGGATGGGTGTGCAGTCGATCCAACAGTCCAGTCCCTTTGGATCTATCCAGATCCCGGCCAGCGGGGTTGTTGGTCCACTTGGATGGACCAGAAGGTGGGCCCCACTAAGGGTGTGCATGAGCACGGAGCACGTAGGATAATTTTCACACATATATATATATATATATAGGAAATGCTTATATGAGAGTAACTCTCACACTACTATGAGGGGAAGGGGGGGGGGGGGACCCTCATATTTAGGCTGTTGGCATTGGATATGGATCCAATGGGTCCCCCCCTTACTCTCATAGAGTAATGTGAGAGTTACTTTCATATAAGCATTTCCCATATATATATATATATATATAGGGAGGTGCTCCTATGAGAGACACTCTCACCAAGTTTATGAGAGATGGGTGGGGGCCCTCACTTCCATATCCACTCTCACCAACTTAAATGCAAGGACCCCAAATATGGAAGTGAGGGCCCCCACCCATCTCTCATAAACTTGGTGAGAGTGTCTCTCATAGGAGCACCTCCCATATATATATGACAGAGATAGAGAGAGAAAGAGAGATTCTCCTGTACATACTTCTTACACAGGAGTGCTAGACAACCTCATGGAGTGTTCAGGGCCGTCCAACGACTAGGGACCAACATATATAACCACTCCAAAAAAAAAAAAAAAAAAAAAACAAAGAAAAAGAAAAAAAAAAGGGGACCTCTCCTTTCTTCCACTGCTATTGTGATGCAGTGAGATCCAAGACCAGGACCCGCAAGCCCTTATGGACCCGTTTGATGGGGTCCACATGATCTCTGATTTTGGGATCCCTATCATTAGTTTAGATAGTCCCTAAATTAGTAGAGTAGCTTAGTATATTTGCTTTCTAAATTCTATTTTGATTAATATTAGGTAGTTTCTTATTTTAGAATGTCTTGGTTATTAAGAAATAGTATTACTCTATATATAGAGGAGTCCCCTATTGTAATGCTTATGCTATTTTCTTAATACAATTCAGAAGTTCTCGTGAGTGAGTTTTAGGTATTTTTCCCTAAGTGATCTTATTGTTTTTAGTGTTAGGGCTCGATCTCACCGTCGGAGGTGTAGATCTCCATCATATTGCTTGTTGCAAGTATAGCCCTTGTGGGAGCCACTCGGGTGCGTATCAGTCTTTGTGGATGAGGGAAAAGATCTCTGTTTTTGCGTAAGGAGCGGGCCAAAATTTGCTTGATTGGCCATCCTATGTCATAGATATTATGACCTAAAGATCAAAGATAGAAAGATGATAAAAAGTTAAAACATGAAATCCGACAGTGGATATAGTCTAAATGAGTGTCAAATTGGGTCTGGTGCCAATTTATGGAGGGTAGACGATGATGGGAGGGAGATGGGCCTACATGGGTATTACTCATGATAAGATCATGAGCTACATAACTTACTTGATCGTTTAGGTGTTTGTGTGTGTATGCACAAAATTGATTAGGTGAATTATGTAGCTAACGAAACATGTCCCAATCTCCCTCCTAACACACACCGCCTCATGTGAATTGGCACCAGGTCCAGTTTGAGACTCATATGGACTAACATCAACCATGGGATTTATATTTATTTTTTTTTCCTTTTCACCCTTGTTCATGGGTAATATCTATGCCATTTTATTGCCAATCAAGCTAATTTTCACCCTCATTCATGTATCAGACTCCCATTCCCAGTGCTTGGCAATGCATACTCTTCTAAAAATGAAAAATCATATCGTAAATCATTGGAGGAGTTGAATCAAATTGTTTCACTTTTATATGATTTTTATTCTTTTAAAAAAGTTAAAGAATATATATATTTTTTTTAGAAAAATCAGTTATTCATAATCCATCCATAGCAGCATGATTACAGTGACAATTAAGATTATATACAATCATATGAAGAATGTCATTGACGTATATTAATAAATTATAAATGATGATTTATGCATGAATGGTAAAATATCTTTAAATATCTACATTACTAGGAAGAGTAAATGAGTTGCAATTATTCTTTTATCTTTAAAAATTAGAAGTAGAAAATAAAATCCAAACCATCAATGTTACATGGTTGGAAAGTTCTGGGTTCGTTTCATGTTACCCTAAATGAATTACATAGTACTGTCATGAAGAAAAAAATTGGAAAAAAAATGTAGGACGTAACCCATTCACATACACACTCTACTTACATACTTATTTCTTATTTGTCTCTAAAATTTCACTATAACCCAAAAATTCTTGAGGTTTCATTAATCACTTAATGACCTCATAAAACTAGAAACACAAACAATCAAAAAAACAATATTGGCCATAAGGCATGGGTTTACCCCCAAGCCACCCCTGGTGTTTTCCCACCCCCAACTTACCCAATGCAAGTGTGTGGGGGTTTCGTGTGTGCACCCAGGAGAATAATCCTGTTGGGTTATATACCATGTGGAAACCCTCGCTAGTGAAAAAATCATTGCCCATTTGGTCATGGTTGTTCCCTTCCACAGAGGAATCACCGAAGCATGTATTAAATCACAGGATTCATACCTAAATCCTTATGTTCACAAATTGATGTGATTCCTTATATGGATTAATCTTTTTCCTCAGGGCTCGATATGAATTGTTAGATTTGGGAATCCTAGAATTTTAACAACAATAGGCATGCAGCCTAGTGGGCCCAACATGGCTTTCAATCACAGTAAGGATGAACTAAATTTCTTAGTAGACCACTGGCATATTTGTAGAGTTGGCAGTGCAATGGTTGTTGATCACAAAAATTGTGATCTACAGGGCTCCGTAGATCACTAGTTGTGTCTGGACCCAAAAATGATCCTCATGTTGAGAGGAGGGGTTAGGGGTATGGAAAGGTCTATGCATGACTTTGTGTATGCAAACAAAGGGCACCATATAATTAATCTGATCCTAGATTTAACCTCTAGTTTAAAAAAACTGTCATATACTCCAGATCTTCAGTCTTTGCATGATCAATCACAAGGGAAACACAATTTGAATGTCCGTTTCCTATTCGCGTGGGAAGGGCTGGGGATTAGTGAGTTTGAAGGGGTAGTATAGTATTCCAATGTGTGTATTTACACAGAGAGTCCACATCAGGTGGAAGGTGATCTGGTGGAGGCAAGTGGGGCCCACATGGGGCAGTGAGTCCTAAGGGGGATGGGGTGATCGAAAGGGGTTGATTTAAATGAAGGGGTGATTCAAGTTTCATGCCTGTCCAATCATTCTAAACCCGCTGAAACTAGATACATGTGTACATGTCCGTGCTTTTTTGTCGTTTTATTCACATGCATGAAAATGTACCAGCAGCATAAGGCAACTGACACAGTAGTATTATATGTTTGCCTATGCATCCATGTGCCCTATATATTTGGATTTTATGAGTGCATTGACATATAGAGCATATATATCATACACTTGTATATGTTTATGCATGGGTCCATATGCATATTGAAAGATAACAAGAACATTCATGCATAATCAAAAGGTAGAAGAATTGAAAATAGTTTTGAGCCCAGGCAGGCTATTAGTTAGAAGTCTTTTGTCTTGTAAATAGTCTGTTTTGGTCTGTTTTATCCTTATCTGATGTACAGTTCTTTCTTTTGTTAGTATAATATCTCCTTATTAGCAGCAGCAGCGGCAGCAACAACAACAATAATAATAATAATACAAGAATTACAAAAAATTATATGCATTGTTGCATATAATTTATGGACACATTATGATAAAGATATATCATTCCTAATTTCAGTCTTTTTTCACCTGCCTTGGCAAGGGCATGAGCTTCCCGGTAAGCTCCCTTGAACATGCCAAAAGATGGCCTCTGTCAATGACAACATTGTCTTTATGTCTTCAGTCACAAAGAATCCACTTGAAGGAATCCTTGCTTTTCCTTATGCTCATGAAAGTGAAAAGGCTTTATTATTAAGACCCGATCCTTCCTAAAGAGCAAAGGTTTCAGCGAATGTTTCCCTATTCCAAATGGTTTCTCCCAAGCACTCCCATTAATATAGGATTTCAACTAATTGGATTTAGGAGGAAAATTCTCTATTTTCTCCCAAGCACTCCCATACATACTTCTTATTGCATCTATGCATATAGGATGATATTTTCACGTGATTAATGCAGCATGCTGATCAGAAGGTACTATAGAGAAATTATATTGGCCCTTTTACAATAGAACACATCTACTGTTGATGCATCCATCTGCATAAATGGGGCCCATGATTTGGAGCTCCAGTCCATTGATCTGATGCAACCTGCCATGGATGAGAATGCCTCTAAATGGCATTTCTAGGATGGCTGCTAATCCTCATGCAAGATTTGACGGGGATGTTCTTACTCTCTTTTCCCTGCATTCTTTTGGCCCTGCTAGCACCTAGAAAATGGGTTCATGCTGCCTACTTTTGAAGATAAAGTAGCAAAATGAAGGTTCAGCACATTTGCACATTGTGTGGATGGTATCGGACACATCAGGAACCTGTACTTATCTGAGGAATGGTTTGGGGACCTGTAGTGCATGAGGAGTTCTTTCATGTATCCATACATGGGTGCATGCCATTGCATTAGAACTCATTTTGACTTCCTAGCATTAGGGTGATTCAACTCTATGAGCTGAATCAAACTAGTCTGACCAAATCTGAATGAGTATTCAATCGGACATGCCCGAGTTATTTGATTACTTTCTGGGTTGGGCTTTTAAGTCTCTGAATGCTGGTGTGCCTTGAAGGCTGACAAAGACATGAAATGCTAAGAATGATGTTTTCAGTTTTCTTCTTCTACTCGTCTTTTCTTCTTTCTTTCTTTCTTTTATTTTTATTTTTATTTTTATTTTATGTGGAACAAAGGTTCTGAGAAGTGTCAGATTATGAAGCGATAGAATTTAGCCTTAAATAGGGAATAAGTGGAGAAGTAGAACTTAAATCTGAAAGTAGATATATGGAATGAAGCTTCAGTTAGACGATGATGATGAAATGTATAGCGTGCATGAATTTATTATAATATGCCTTTTTATCTATTTTTGTTTATGTTTGCATCAAATTGCTTTCTTTCTTCCTTTCGGCTTTTTTTTTAGCCTAAGTAATCTATCACAATGTCTTGGTATTTGGTTGTGCATGTAATTTTAGTATACCTTTGCCACTTCCAAATCTAATCTATTAATACCTATTCACATGTACAACATGTACATACAATTTGCCACCAAATTATTATAATTTACTCTTGAGCATTCATAATTCAGTGTTAGTTCATCTTCTGTATGCTTTTGCTTATGTAGTATTTGTATGTGGATGCCTGCCAACATTCATGGAATGCACATAATAGCATGTAATTTGCCATGCTATGTTTTAAGCTGGGCAGAAAGAGCTCCATTTTTTTGGGTCTTGGGTCCCATCTGGTCCACCTATGATCAATCTCACCAAACCATCTTCCCCCTCTGCCTCTCTGCAATTGGATTGGTACTCAGACATTGAATTAACTGATTTGAATCACTGATAGTGTACAGTCATGAGTTAAATTTATCAAACTTTTGAGACCGAAATCAAGAGTAAAGGTGATCTGATCTGACGGGGAGTATTTTGGCCCACCCCAATCCACACGAGGACCTTTCCATGCTCCCCAATGATTGGCATGCAGCTAGGTGGCCCCAAAAGTCGGACTTTTTAGCTCAAAATAACTCTCTAGATGATTGCTTCTCAGATATAATGAATGCATTGGTGTACTTTTGTATATGTTATTACTTGTCTTTTAAAGTTTCCCATGTGTTTGACAGAGATGGACAAGAATGTCAATCTTGAATACTGCTGGCTCCTACAAATTCAGTAGTGATCGGACCATTCACGAATATGCAAAAGATATATGGGATATCAAACCCGCCCAACTGCCATAGATAAGAATGTGTATCTGTATGAAGGTAAACTGGAGCTATATCAATCCATGTGTAGAAAGAGTAGCCTTTTTTGTACTATCTGCTATGATAATAAGTTGTCCATGCTCCCTATCTTAATTACAAGTCGAAAAACTTCTGGAGAGTGCTCCTTGCCTATTACCACTACTTCCACATGCTGCACTTGCTCCTCTCTGGTTCATTAAAGCACATTGCAACTTAAAAGATGTCAGTTGCTATCAGATTTGCTGATTATCTTTTAGTTCTTAGTTCCCCCTAATAATGAGATCTTTTGCTGGCACCACAAAAGCTTAATTTACAAGTTCAAGCTGGAGAAACGCGGAAGTGGTATCTTTCAACACCTAGTGAGATGGAGATGAATGAATGGTCATTTGGTGTAGGAGTCATTGCCCTAAACCATTAATGGATGAAATCATATGAATTTCGCTATTGGAGGATGAATCTTTTTTTATATCTTACCTAATTCAGATTATACTGAAGGTGTTAATCCTAATTTGATTAAGATAGGCTAGACTGCATAAGAACCCACCATTCGTACGGTTGGCACAAGGGACCAGGTTACCAGAAGTAGGTAATGTGCATAAAATTCTGAGGTGGTAAATTGCCATTTGAAGAAGGAAAAAAAAACAAATCGGTTGATTCTATCAAAACTCAAAAATAAAAGTTTACTACATTCAAAATTGAATGCGGTTTTGATTTTCGCTTTCATTGGAGGTTATAATTGTGAGAACTTTCCGCGAGATCTCAGGTCACTAGGTAGTTCAAATATAAAGAACATGCGTTCTAAAGATTTGAAATTGAATGTGGTTTTGATTTTAGCTTTCATTCAAGGTTAGAATTATGAGAAACTACAAATAACTAGTTCAAATACGATAATCCAAAAAGGAAAATCACAATCTTTGAAACTGAAATCAATGGATGGCAATCAAAGCCCGAGTTTTGGTTTTCATATGCTTCAAAAGTCCTTTATCCGACTGTTAAAGTTTGTTCTTTACCCAAAAAAAAAAAATAGTTTGTTTTTCATCCATAACGAGTTATAGGTATTGAGATGTTGGAAGAAAGGGTCAAAATGGGGTATATTTACTGTTCTGTTTATAACGGTCATCTTATCGAGAGCCTCAAGGTGATCTTTTATAAAATATCTAACTAGATCAATGATCTTTTTCATATAGCCTGAAAAGCGGTCTCTTGCCTCAATGTCGTCATCAATCTGGTCGGCACTTTACTAGAATTCCAAATTACCACTGCCCCAATCATACTCATACCCTTGAAAGGTTACAGATTCCGAAGGACCATTGGGTTTTTCGGCCCTCACTGCGGCTCTACTGGTTATGACATGTATGATCGTGCGCTGCATGTTTTCAAAACCCATCTGGAAAAGGGGATTGATCATCTTTTGAGAAGAATGAAAGAAAATGGGAGAGGGAAAACAAAAAGGGAAAAGAAGAAAAGATTCCCACACTTACATGAAATGAATTGATCATAATCATTCACAAAAAAAATGGGCTCAGCTAATAGAATTTGAAGATCAAATCAACGTATGGTTTTTGGTACAACCTACCAATTCCATGGATAAGAATCACTGAAAATAATAGGACAAGAATCGGATGTTGTTACCAAACACCACAAATTGACTTGATAACGAGTTTCTGGAGCTTCTCCCTATGTATCATCAATTTCCTCCGAATACCATCCTATGGCTGGCTGATGCACTTGGGCATCAGCGCAAGCCTCATCAGAAATCTCAGCATCAATCAGCACCTCATCAAAGCAACCACGTAGTGGGTTTGAGCTTTTGCAGTCTCCACAACTACACACTTCAGTTTTCTGGGAGACAATTGGCGGCCTTCCACTTGGGCATAGTCCCTGTGACTGATTTGTTGGAACAGCAATTAATTACTTAGCCCAGCTCAGAAACAATAGGAAAAGAACGAAAGAATGTGGAATCCTCAGAGAATATGGTTTTTCAATCACGCAAACACACTGGACCCAGAATCCAGCTTTTAGTATTTATATCGCTGATTGAAAACACTAAGTCGGACCCCAGAAAAGAATGTGAAAAATTAAATACACATTTCATATGCCACCGAATTCATCCCAATGCCAAACATCATTGGAAGCTTTAAATTTATAAATTGTTATGATCTTCGTCATAAGTAACAAAATATCATCTTCAAATATAACCATTCATAAAAATGTATTCGACATTGCTATAATGCCCATTTCAGGGCATTCTTTTTTATGGTAGAACAGTCTGAAGGTGTTTTCACGTTGAAGCCTATCCAAAAAAAAAGAGTGTTTGCATCAAAAGATTTATACCAAATGACATTCTTACCAGGTTGAAAATCAGATGGGTCAATAAATATATTACCACGAAACTGATAAAAAAGGCTAACATACCGCTAGGGTATTCGTCAAATGACGGAGCTCTGCGGATCTTGATTCAGCTAATTTCTGGGCTTCATGATAACGCCTGATGGCAATAAAAGATTTTCTCTGTTCTTCCCGTACCTTGAAAACAAACAATGAAAGGAATAAAATGAAGCCAAAAGGTTCAGACATCTGAAAGGAAAAGAAGCTTATTCGAATTTGCCAGATGTAAAATTTATGCATATATATACCTGTGCCTCTAACTCAGCAATTCTCTGCAGAGATGCTTGCTCAATGCAGGATCTTCTCTTGCATTCTTGTTCGAGCATGTCTGTGATCTGGTATCTCAGTTCAGCCATTTCTTGTGTTAGGTCCTCTGCTTCTTCCTTTGCTTTTGCCTTTTCTTCTCTCAGCTCTTCCTAATAAAACATGTTTATCACTTCAAGACGAGCAGGTTAGGCTTCTATGAGCCTAATACCAGAAACTTAGAAATCAAAGGTTTGCAAGACTCTAGACAAAAGTTGACTAAACTCGGTCAAATACTCAGATCAATTCTGAGTGTATAATCCTACGTCTAGTCCAATTTTTAGTGGTTAATTATAAAAGTCTAATCAACTCGCCAAGTTTACCAAATACTTAATAAATGTTTTAGATATCACTTAGTAGGGATAAGTATCAACAAAAATGAAGGGAGAAAATTTTAAATCATGATGTACCTTGAGCTGCTTAACAAGAAGCTCAGATTCACAGATGTGATTCAACATCTTCTCCATTTCCTCCTTCAGGTCATCATCACAAGTTTTTGCTGCTGCCAGTTTCGAAAGGAATGGTTCCAAAACTTCACGGGAGCTATAAAAATGCCATTCATCGTCAGTAGGGATTTAAGGAATATGGAATTCCTGAAAGATCATTCAGTGTGATTCTTAAGAGATGCATAACTTTTATTCATGACCAAATCAAGGTGAACTATGGAAGATAGGTTTATTCATACCAAGTTTGGGCCCCACTTTGGATGTTGTAATAAACAGAATAGAACTTCACAGCTCAACCTGGATAAAAGGCCATAAACAAAAAAAATACATTACCCCTATTACAAGCGCGAAGCGCCTGTAGGATTACTCGTTTTTCAAAGGCCTATAAAACTGTATGCCTACCTGGCTTCTACTCCTAAATCTAATTCCACAACTGCAACATAACCCCACCACATTTGCATCCCTCCATCAATTTGCATCTGTCCATCATATTCGTATGTATCCAGTTTTAAAATTACGGCTTCTCTTTCAGGACATCTGGAATATTAAAGGGGGGAGGATTTATATGGTAAGGATACGTTTGGGATATTTAAAGGCAAATGAGATATGATATTTGAATTTGATTAGATCAACAGACTTGATACCACGATCAGGATTTCTTAAATCAATAATGATTATCTATCCATTGTACTCTATATATGTATCCTCATTCAGTCAATGGTAGACATTAAGTTCTCACTCTTATCAAAACTATCTGATTACCTAACATCTGGCAATCCTGAAAATGAAAAATACATGACGTTGGATGCCCTTCTATTAAGCTATCTGTTGCAAATATCTCTAACTGTACCTTGCAATTGTGACTAGAATATAAAGATACACTTCAATTTGGAATCAAATACAGATATAAGGCGTCTGATGCAACACTTTAAAAGTCCATCAAGGAACCCATACAAATATAATTAGATTTAGAAGGATGTTGCTTATTTATTGAATGTTGTAGTTAGTTATATGAAGAAGATGAATCAATAAGGAACTTGCAGCTATTCATATTAAAAAAAAAAGAAACTAAAATATGTAAAAAGAAGGGATTATCTGACACAGCAATTATTTCTACAAGTTTTTTTCTTTTTCATACCAAAAAAATTATGGTATCCACTTGTCCAATACAAATACAATTATTTGATATGTCAACTCTTTCCAGAAAGGGAGTATCCTTGTTTCATAGGGGCTCCGACTATGATTTGAGGTGGACATGACAGGAAAATGGTATCCTACCGAATGTGGATTCCATCTATTCTATCCTAAACACTCAAGAACACCATCAATTCTACTGACACCCAAAAGTTATCGTAGAGTAAATTAAAAATGAAGTATTACTCAATTGTAATTCTATGACAATACGCGTGCATAAATGAAGTCAATCAAACAACATTTTTACAGTATCAGAAAATGTAACTCAATATAAAAGGTAATTGATACAACCTGCAAAAACGTACCACAATTGCTCCAATGTAGGTAGCCTGTTCTCCAGCTTAGTATGAAAAGGCTGATTAGATACCCCAGGAGTACAGAATACTGAATTGTTGTTGCTTATAAACCACTTGTCAAGGTGCTCTTCAACCGTTTCATAGAACATTTTAACATTTTCCTCTGATTTTCTTAGCTTCTCATGCAATTCTCTGTTATCATTCTCCAAATTGCTAACCATCTGCTCGGTCTCTTCAAGCCGAACTTCAAGTTCTTCAATTAATGATTCCATGTTAGCTTTCTCTTGAATAGCTTGTTCGTCTAATTTCTTGGCTTCCAAGTATCTCTGCTCCAAATCCATAAAATCAAGTTTCACACTTTCTATTTCACATTGAGATTCCAATGCAATAGATGAGACTGCATTCTCAAGTTTCTCTATGTGCGAAGCTGAGTTTTGCAACTCCGTTTCTTTATGCTCTAATGCCCGCTTCAAAAACAAGCATTGAGAGCCTGATTTATCGAGCTCCTCCATCAATTCAGTTACTTTCTCGTGTAACTTCCCAACTTCGGAAAGCTTAAGCTCAAGGCTGTGTACATGTTCACCCACACAATTCGCCTCCACATTCCTCAAGTTGAGCTCATCCTGCAAGTATCCTGCAGAAGCAGTTCTTTCTTTAAGTGGCAATAGCTAGAGAGAGACATAAGCATAAGCAACAGGTAATCATTACAAGTGGAGTTTCTTTTAACATGGATCGGTTTCTAAAATAGTAGATATGAGAGATTGAAATACATGTTGAAGATCAGCTCATTACCAATTTCTTGCGAGCAATTTCTAAGCTCTTTTTCCAACATCTCTATGTACTTCTTGTCTTCAGAACGTGCTTCTGTCAGCGCCTTCACATCTGATTCTAGCCGCTGTATGAAACAAAGGCTTATTCAAAAGGGCCAGGTTACAGTTCTATAATATCATTGTCTAATAAACCACTCTCTAGAACCTCTTAAAAAACACTAACACACATATATGCGCATGCATGCGCACTTACACACAGAGAGACACAACACACATGCACCCACTTTTTCTTTATTGGTAAAATGACTTGAATCTATAACCTCAAGGTTGCAATAATGAGCACCTTCCATGACAACGGGCTCCTGTCCACACACACCCACACACTTCACCGCCAAAATGGTTGTGTAATGGCCAATGTAACAGTTGATATTGCTATATAAATCTGTTTTTTGTTTTCATTTATGAGTTTTATAAAAATATGTTAATATAGAAATTATGACAATATCCTCCAATAATGGATTTTACAGTGTTTCAGATGAAATACAAAAGGCTAGCCTTTTTTTCTTTTGATCGGTAAATATAGATAGATTAATATATTTTGGGTTTGGAAACTAAACATTCACAGCATATCATCAATGATACCATTGTATGACATCCATGTTTTAAAATAATGATAAAATCCCAAAAATAAATCACTATCTCAGCCT
Source organism: Umbellularia californica (assembly GCA_028538565.1). Lineage (NCBI taxonomy): Eukaryota > Viridiplantae > Streptophyta > Magnoliopsida > Laurales > Lauraceae > Umbellularia > Umbellularia californica. The sequence continues at coordinate 21,296,090 of JAPQWN010000003.1, forward strand.
TCAAAACAGAATTGACTCAGTTTGACATATATCACTAATTATCATTCTACCTCAATAATAATTACCAAGCACTAAGAATTTTCAAAACCAAAGACGTGAAATGAGGTATGACAAAATGTGCCCCATTGCTATGCAGAGATAGAATTAATCAATGAACAAGATCAGAAAATGAATAATTACCCTTATTAGCTCAGCACTTTTGGACTGCTCACGTGACATTGATTCCCGTATCATCTCCTTTTCATTCATATTTTTTTCAACTAGAGACACAAAAGTAGGACGCTATTTCAATAAATGTAAGCTAACCAGATGAACTTCTGTAATTACATAAATCAAACTATCAAAGTAGATATCATGGCTGTGTGCCAAAGAAGTCCATCACCTTCCTCCATTAATGCATTGACAGGAAAATATAATAATAATTCAAATGCCAACTCTCGGAACTTCCATTTTGTCTTCCAACAAAGAAATTCTTTGTCGACTAAATGAACATATTTAAAAGTATACAGCCAAAGGCAATGCTATGTGCTAAAACGAGAACACATGTAGCACCTAGTCTTTGCCAAACCTCGAACTACATTGATGCCCGCAAGGTCATCAGTTACGTTCCCGTTGTGAAACCACCACAAGGATCTGGATGGAAGGACATGATACAGCAGAAACAAACACTGCATCATGAAGCCAAATGTCATATCCAATGTGCAAAAAACTGATATTTTTACAACTGTTCCATATCTCTGCTCTGTGTACTGAATACCCAATGATTCATTAGAATACTACAATTGACTATATAGACATTATGCTTCACGATTACTTGAAAACCCAAAATCTTTTAAAACAAGGACACTCCTCTCTGTAAACTTATCTCTTCATGCCTCACATTCTTAGACATGTTGAAAATTACGTTGGAGAAAAAGCACTAAAATTGACTCTTATTGTCTTGTATCTTATTATCATTTACATGATTACTGCACAGTTGATAGTTGTAATTTATTTCTATTTACTTGAACATGACTTTAGACCTTCTGGGTTTATGAACTAAAACTAATATAAGAAGAACGCACCATTTTATCACCCAATGTGTGTAGGAATGACATGTTCTTTCCCAATAGTCTATCCATTACTAATCATAGGAAAATACAACTGGGTTTATCAACTCATTGGTCCAAAAATTTGCAAATACTGGAGAATGTTAAATTTTGATTGGTAAATCTTTTCCCATTCATTTTCAGTCATTACCAACACCTTTTGTCCACCATTCATTAGTAAGTCACTAATCAAAGACTCAAAATCATCCCATCAATTAGATTAATACCCCCGTAATGGCAAGGCTCAACAAGATGAGCGATTCAGATGACAGACAATTGGCCTTGGAGCAGAGATAGTCAATTCTATATGCTACTTACAGTCAAACAACAGATACCCATGATCCAAATTTCAACACATAAACAAGACCCCAATAAGCCAATCATTAGATACTTCGATAACAATGTTAGAGGAATTGAGAAACCAAATGGAAAATATTGAAAAAAGAAAGAAAAGAAGAAGACCCACTAGGTTTGAGCAGCTGAAGAACGGCCAGAGTCTCTCAAATCCCAATCACATGGCCTGGAAACATTAGAAAAGAAGCATTAGTCATGTTTCTGAGAACACCCAATTCAGCAAAGGAAAAATAATCGCAGAAATGATGCTCTTCTACAAAGATTCCCCAATACCCAACGAGGAAAAGAACGAAAACAGAAGAGGAAAGCATACCATCTAAGGTTCTTCTCATACACTTTTAGAGAGAGAGAGAGAGAGAGAGAGAGGCGCCAAATCTTCTGGGATAGAGAGAAGAAGCAAGAAATAACAGAGACCCAATTGCCAGATAAGTTTACCTGTCACGGCTGTTTGGATATTGGGAAAGTCGAAGTGAGGAATTCTCACCTGTTGGAGAAACCAGAAAAAAACAAAGCCCTCTTCCGGAAATTTCTAAACGTAGATTTAGGTGGGCCCCACCTTGGATGGACAGGACTTTCTTAATCAATCTAGCACCGGTCATAAAGAAAAGGTTAAGGATTTAAACGGCTGAGAAGTTGCAATCTGATTCTTCTGAGGCCCAGCCCCATAAATCTAGAGTGTGGCCCATCTCACATCTCAGAAATCACAACCTCAAAATTGAGGGTTTTCCAATTATTGGGCCTGGGCCAAGCTTTCACTTATTGGAAATGGGCCCACCAGTACATTGCTTGCATGTTAATGTGACCAATTTGAAGTGGGAACAGATCTAATTATACTCATCAACAGGTTTTATCACAGCGCGTGTGACCCATACAAGATTTGTAACATATGGGCCCCACTGTAAATTATCTTGCCTAGAGACCCACTCATCATAATTGCTGGTATGGCTGTGTAACAGATGGGCCTCCCTCACTGCAGCTTGGAAGGCATGGTTCATGCTTGAATGAGTAGAGCAAAAGGACCTTTTGCACTTTCAAACCCATGGACCAGGGTAAGCCCATATATCAACCTCATCTTATAAGGATGTTATGGAGTTCTATTCAAAAGCCCATAAGCCCAGCCAAAATGATCATCAAGTTAGCCTGTATAACCTCAATAAGCCATGCTGGGCACATATTTTGGCCCAAAGTATAAACAGGATGGGGTTCAACACTTACAGAGATTTGTCAGTCATTGAACCAATGGCTCCAGTTTGTACAAATTATCAAAAGAACTCGAGCTGAGATGGATTTTCTGGCCCAATCTGGGTGTCCATTTAGAGCCCTAGATGTTGGTTCATATAATTTCATCAGGGTTGATGGGAGTCCCCCAGCTGCAAACTCTACATACAAAATGAAATGAAACTCAGACTAGATCAAGCATCACTTCTATTAGGCCCTTGTTGATAAAAACAGGGTCACCCATCAAGCTCCTGAGATGCACTCATGCACAGGATTGATGATCCAAGAGTGATTGTTCTCTGTTAAGATTAATTAGGGAAATGCTATAACCACCATTCATTTAGAAGAATCTTACAAGGGGATGTCTCTTCCCTGAAATCCTGAGAACAATCCCAGCCTTCCTATTCATATGCATTTTCAAGTCACTGGTCTGCAACCGTCAGATCAAGATGATTAGGCCATCCACCTAGTGGGTCCCACTGTCCCACTGTGAAACAGCCAGGATCACAAAAGCAGGTTTAACCTCTATGTGGGTACTGGGGAGCAATTGGAAGAAAACAACAACATAAATACCACTGCCATTTATGGGTCGGAAAGCCATACGGTACAAGATGTGAATCAACAGGAGATTGGAATAGGATTAGAGTCACATTAGACCTATCCGGTTCTCTCAACTGTAAAAGAAATGGTATCAAAGGCAACCAACCAAAACCTACACAACAACACAATGCTCTGTTTCATCTCAATTTCACAGCCTAATCAGGATGAGGGAGCTGGTACAGGGTTTAAACAGTTGGCGCCATGATTGCAGCAGTAGCCGATAGAGGGCTGACCGTTGAAGTCGCAGTTGCAGCACTAACTGGTTTAGGGCCAAAGGCTGATGTTGAAGTTGCAGCAGTCTGCATTTGCATCTGTTTCTTCAGCAGAGTAGCATGTTTTTGTCCTGCTAGATGGTACTTGTACACTGTCTCGCTATTGCAGACCACATTGCATACTGTGCACACCTTCACTGAATCCGCCATTGTCCCTCCTTCCAATAGCTTCTGCTTCTTCGCTTCCAAATCCTCTCCAGGCTTATATGCAGAAGCCAACTTTTTTCTCTTCGCCTCCCCTATTGTAGTTTTGGCCTCATCTTCTAATGGGGTTTTATTCATGCCTGCTGCTATTTCCAGATTTACAGCAGCAGTCGCAGCGGTGGCGGCAGCCTTCTTCAACTTTTCAAATTGCTCCAGATTTTTCTGGTGCCTCTTTCCCAGATTGTGCGTGTTGAGGATATCCTGACTACTACAATAAATCTTGCAGAGCTCACATATAAATGGTTGTACGACTTCAGATTTCATGCTCTTTTTTTTCTTTTTCTTCTTCTCCGTGGCACCATTGAGCATTGGGTGACGCACTTGGTCATTGCAGATTACTGGAATAGGATGTGTATTTGTATTAGGATTTGGACTTGGATTGACCATTGGACCAATTATTTCTTGTGAACTTGCAACCTGTAGAGTAATTCCAAGGCAATTTGATTTCAGAGCAGCACAGAGAACAGTTTTTGAGAGAGAGAGAGAGAGAGAGAGAGAGAGCAGTTTGTTACACAAATGCATATATATAAATTAAATAATCAGCATGCTACAAATCTTTCTGGAGCCACCTTTCTGAACATTATTTATGACCCTGGATTTGCCATCCACTCAGTTTGGTAAGCCTTGGAGCTTTCTTGCCTTTTTTTTTTTTCCTTTTTTACTTATTTGGCAACATTTGTAGCATGTATAGTTCTTTTTAACAAGTTTATCTAGTGAACAACTAAAACGACTTATTATCCAATGCTGTGAATACAAGGGATTCATTGCTATACATGTGTGGCTATGTTCTAAGAGGTGCCTCACCCCATGACAAATCCATCCCTCAAACTCACTAACCCCCAATCAATTATCACTCACCCTAATTTGACACTAATCTGAATGGTAATTTCCATTGGATTAAATTCCATGAAAAATGTAACTTAAGAAACCATTGGAGTATAAATTAATGGTGATTATTATTCAGGTTAGTGCCAAATTGGGGTGAGTGGTAATTCTTGGGGGGTTAGCGAGTGTGAAGGGGTTGGATTTTTCATCAGGTGCCCCATTTGGTGGCAAAAGGTAACACACATTTGATCTGTAACGAACAAATTTATTAAAATAAGAAGCATAATCAACAAAAACATCTCAAAAAAGTACTAGAGAATTATACTGTTTTACCATTAACCTCACACAATTACATTAGGCCATCTCTGCAATCATATTAGTCTATTCCACCCGCCTTTGCCAATTTATCCACTACTTTATTGCCTGATCTGCTGATATGCCTAAATCCAAAACCGTTGTTTAACTGTAACTCCTGAATTTCTTTCATATGAAATAGCAGTCTCCATGAAGCTTCACTTAGCTTCAATGCCCACTTGATGACATTTGTTGATCACCTTCTATTATGCAGTTCAACCACAATGAATTTAAGCCATCCATTAGGCAGACATACCCAATTTGATTGTCTGTCACAAACACCATACCCCAATTACTATTGATATTCGAGGCCCAATGCACAATTCTTGTCTCAATCAACTTCACACCTCTTTTTCCCCTTGCAACTTCGACCTTCAAAAGTTATATTGTTCCTTTCTTTGCACAATGACCACAAGACTGCCTATGGAGCCATTCACCACAGAATCTGACGACTTATATACCAGAAGGCCCTGAAACAAATTTTTTTTAACAGATGATCTCACAAACTTCATCAGAGAACCTGGACCATAGTGAAGGTGACCCAACAAATGCACTACTTGCATTGTTGGTAATGTATGCAATTGCTAATGCATCCTCTTTATATAATAGTTAAACACAATCAAAGTGTCATAGATATAATGACTCTTCAAACCCCTGTTTCACTGACACGGCTGCCTATGCACTAGCTTCCCCTCCTTACTAGAGCAAAGGGAACTTGACTAGAGAACCGACTCCAATTCTATAGAAACGAAGTCCCGTACATAAAGTAATAATTTCCCCCATTCCTAAAAGTAACAATTTCCCTCATTCCTAAAATGGATGGGAAGATTGCCATACAAAGGATACTTTGTTGTCCGCCTTTTCTGAACAATATACTATGTTGTCAGCTTTGAAGACACTTTTTTCAAGTTAACAAGAACTAGCGATTTCCCATTCTTAAATGGGTGGATAATGACAGTCTTGATTGGAATCCTTTCTTATCAAATTAAGAAGTCCAGCTTAAAACATGCTGTGGGTTTGATAGTACTATCCTACAGCAGTTTAGTAAAATGCTGAGCAAAGATAGTCATTCAGGTTTTTGTGGGCTGTCAGAAAAAAAATAAGGAATTTGGCATGATAACAAAATACTATAGGGTGAATAAAGGCACCAAGCTAATACAATATATGCTGAAAGAATGTAGCATAAGTTATGACTTGATGAACGAAAGAGCTTCAAAGTATTAAAGAGTGCAGCCACACACACACACACAAAAAAGCTTATACATAATAACTAATTCAAGTAAAAGATAGTTACCGCTTGCCGGACAACATGTAGATAAGAGAGACAGAATATTAACTTGAACATTTACAAGAATGGAAATTCTAAGCCCAAGAAACATGCTTAGTCAAAGAAGCACAGACACGCCGACACGGCATTTTTCAAAAAAGTAGGGCACGGACACGTCGAGGACACGTTGATCTTTAATAATAATAATATATCTAATCATATACTAAAAGATAATATCATTTTAACTTTGCAAATTGTAATCAATTTAGCAATCAAATAAATAAAAATTCAAGTACCAGTGGTACACGGTACCAACTAACAAAACATATCAAATTATCAAATAGCAATACAAAACTGAAACATAATTCATAATCATTAAACGTGAAATATCCATAGTTCCATAAAATCCATACAAAGAAAAGGGGAGGATCATCAATTTCCCCTCCATTCCAAAAATACAAAAAGCAAAAAAGAAGTCAATTTCCGTCTAAAGTTTACTCAATTGATGCAACTTCAATTGCCTCATCATCCCCATCAATTTGATCATGATCAACATCATCTATAAAGACCACGGTCTCCAACTTTGGCTCATCAAGCGAGAGATTAGCAACCTCAAGCACCCCAACATCCTTGATTGTCTTAGACAGAATGCAAGAATGACCTAGCCCCTACCTTATCTTTTATTTAAGTTAACAAAATTGCATTTAGGCCCTTTCCTTTTTTCTTTTTCTAATTTAAAGCCCTAGCCTCTGCCTTATCTTCCTTTTCTTTCTTCCAACTAAAAGAGATTTTTTTACAAACAGCCCCCTTCTCTTTTCTCCATTATAATTTTAATACTTTTCTCCAACTAAAACAGCTAGCATGTCCCCAGCGTGTCCAGAAAATAAAATATAAAAAAATAAGCAGAACACCATTTTTGGTGTGTTGAACACGTATCCGGTGTGTGTCCGTGTCTGACACGTGTCAGACATTGACACGCCGGCCCCGGAGAGGTGTCCGTGCTTCCTAGTGCCTAGTCTATATTATTATAAAAAAAAAAAATGGCAATTGTGGAGGTTAAAAAGAAATGCTAGAGCTGACTTCTTACCAACTAAGCAATGGTGACACAAGGCATAGCATGTTCAAAATCGTTTTGAAAGACTAGCTGTTGAATTGGTGATTTCTAAGTATTAAAGAGGAAAATCAAGATTTAAGAACTGTGTTCTTGATCACATACAACAAACTCAAGTAAAAGACACACTATTGATCATTAAACAAGAATGGAGATTCCAAATTTATTCAAACATCTTTATAAATTGTCAAAGGATATGGTAATCATGTTCTTCCCAATTGAGTGTGGTGGCAGCATAAATATTTGCATTTCTTTGTCAGGTTTCTTTTTTCTTTCTTTCTTTCTTTATGTTTATATGTTAGTTTACTTCTTTTAAGATTTATAAGATAATCTTGAGAACTTAAAGAAGTCATATGGACTCCAGATTTAATAAACTGTGAAAAGTTCAAATGTATTACCCAGAGATGGAGAGAGTTACAGATAGACCAAAAGAAGTAAAATGCTGTTAAGAACAAGTAACTGGCCAAACCCATGCAAGCAATAAACAAAGTTTCCATTTCCAAGGGGAATTTTCTCCTGTGGACGTTCCCACATATGGATTTCACAGTCATCACATTCGACTCTTTGAATTCAGGGGGTCCCTAGACCCCACACTTTTTTTATGGATGGATCAGACCGTCCACATGCAGACGTTCCTGCAGGTGAAAATTTAGCCCATTTCCAATAAGACCTCTTTTCTAAAATGGTAGTGGTTTTTGTTTAAATGGTAACAGTAAAATTCTTTGAGAAAAAATGGCAAACAATTCCGATGAAGACCTCTTAAGCAGTGGTAAAAAAAGACAATTGTTATCCTTGTTGCTATGTCCTACTTGTTTACCTTGGCAGCATGCTTTTGTCCCGCAAGATGCAAATTGAACACTGTTTCACTATTGCACACCACATTGCATACAGTGCAAATTCTTAAGGAATCTGCTGCCGTACCACATTCCACTAGTTTTCGCCTCTTTGTGTCTATATCCTCCTCAGGCTTTGATGCCAAAATCTGCTTCCTCCTCATCTTCTTATCGTTGGAACCATCTCCTGATGGAATTTTCTTAACCGTTGTGGATTGTCGAGGCTCTGTTATACCAACAGGTTGAGTGGCAACAACATTCTTTGACTCTGCTAGTTTCTTCAAATTTTTCATGTGTCTCTTCCCCAGTTTATGCTTGTTAAGGATGTCTTGGCTATTGCAGTCAATCTTGCAGATTTCACACCATGCTGACTGCACAACCTTGGTCTTCTTCAAGTTCCTCTTCATCTTTATGCCCCTGGAAAGAGGATGGATCCTTTGGTTGTTCCAAACCACAGGATTGGGATCCACACCTACCATCTGCTCCATCCCATTTGGAGGTATGACAACCTGTGGGGAATTGGGAGACATTTTTATTCAAGTGCAACAGAAGGAAAGGAGAAAACAAGTTCAATGTTGCGTCTATGCATGCTGCAAGTATATATGCTCTTGCAGTGTGCATGGATGATGCAAATATGGATACCCAAGAAGCATCTATGCAAATATGGATGCATGCAGAACATGTATAGAAAGACCACAATATCTCTGCCTCTACCCAAGAAGCCACATGCTAAACTCTACACACACACACAACAGATTATGACAGTTGCAACTCTCCAACGATGTTCTTCGGATCAAATGGCCTACATTGATGAATTGTGGGGCCCATCAATATCACAACGATCAGTAGTCTCACCTGTGTCTATCACCCCTCAACATCTCATTTCCACAGTTTACAACAACTGGATCAAGGTTACAAACAATACCCATCAAGCACCAATTCACCAAACAAACATAACACTAAACTTAAAAACAACCCATTTCATCTCCAACCCAATCCATCTCATCAAAAACAATGTTCAATCCAACCCCCATTATCACTTAAAGCAAAAAAAGATCACTTACAGCTGCATAGCCGGAGGGATCCACCACGCCCCAATTCGGCTGCTGCGCATTTGGGTCATGGAAATACCCCCCCGCCGCCCCCTGCGGCTGCCCATACTGCGCCGCAGCTGTCGCTGCTACCACATAACCCCCATGGGGAGCATACGGATTGGGCACATAGGAATCGACCCCAGGCGGCCGGAGCCCCGTGTCCGGCCCCGACGAGTCGTAGAGGGGATTGGGGTGGGAAGGAGGGTTTGGGGGGTGGTAGAAGGCGTAGGGGGCGTAGGATTGGGGGTGGTGTGGGTGGTTCTGTGCATTATAGAATTGGGGGTAAGATGGGTCGCTGTGGAGTGGATTTGGTGTTGGGTGGTGCTGATGCTGTGGGAATTCAGCCAATCTGCTGCCAAAATCCATGTAAATACATTCAAATGGATGAGAAAGATGAGTTCTTTTTTGTTTGATCTTCTTTCTTTTTATCTCCTCCTTGTTGCATACAAAGTGGGGAGGAGAGGAAGAGCTGAGAAAAAGAGATTAGGGTTTGCCTGTTTCGGTGAATGGGATGGGGAAAATATGAGTGGATGTTGAGGGCACATACAACATAAGGAGAAATGTTTATGATCAGCCCACATCAATGCAGGCATGTTTGTTTGCATTAAAAGACATGTGAGTAATTCCATATAATGAGTTTGTAAAAATGAAGATTAGAGGTAAATTTTACTGCATGAGAAACAACCATCACTAAGATGTCATCTCCATGTTATTACATCCCCGTTTGGTAATTTTACTTTTAGAATAAAGTGTACTGAAGTGAAATAAAGAGAATGAATAAAATATAAGTGGGTTATGATGATATTTTATTTTAATTTTTTCTGATGGAATATTTTTAACTTTTTGTATAAGGATATATAATTTTTTTTGTCTTTTAGTGAATAAAAGTAGTTTCTTTTTTACTTTATTGGAAAAAGATGGAGGGAGTTTTGAAATAAAATACTTTTGATTTGATGCTTAACTTTACTTGACAAGAAAAATTACCATACATTTACATCCCTCACCTCTTAAATAATCCTTTGCTAGAATTCATTTCACCATTAATTTCTATGATGTGTTTTACTGTGTAAACGAACTCTTAATAGTTGCAACAGCTTAAATACAACTATTAGATTTTGAGGACAAATAATATAAATGGTTTTGGTTCATTATTGCCAAAGCTTTTTAGTCCCATTCTACTTCTCTAGTTGGCATGCAAGGCATTGCAATCTTCAATAATGAAGGACTTGCAAAAATGATTTTAGTATTGCATTGGATCTAGTCGATCATTAATCAATCCAACGTATTCACACTCAATGATACTTCGCTCTATTTTATGTTCACGCTGCTCTACATGGTGTTCATTACTTGATGATTGAAGAGTGCAGATTCCAAAGTGTCTTATAGGGTTCTTGCGAGTCGGATGTATTGAACTCTACCAATGCATAATCTAAATCGTTCAAAATTAATGCAATCCATTTCCGTGGTATGACCTAAAATTCTAATTCAAAGGGACTTGATCTCACATTTGAACAATGACATAATTAACTCAATCTCATGCATTGTAAATCAATGCATTAATTACATTATCAGTTGTGTTTCAATCTTGTGTTGGGACAAACTCCTATTAAATTATAATTGAAAGATATGCCAACGAGGGAGGTGACGTTCATTTTGAACTTATTTTTTATTATCAATTAGTGGGCCTTGGTGGAGTTTCACATCCCACTCAAATGAAGCATGCGGCAGGCACTCAAAGAATCCAGCTTTTGATTGAATTTCATTAAAACAAATGTAACCTAAAAAATCCATTAAACTTTAAAGCTCACAAAATAAATGATTATGATGATCTCACATAATATCATGTGATTGCCATTCTTCTAAGTGGATCCTACAAAGAGCTTAGACTTTTACCTCTCACGCAAGCCATGGGTGGGACTCATGGTATAAGGTTTAGAGTTTTAACACTTCCTTTACAATTTCTTAACAAAATGCAATTCCAATCATCGAGTAGACAGATTAGCCAAATAATAAATATAGGTAAAAAGCTGGGTATTTACTACTTCAAAGCTTCATGTTTCATGCATAGGTAATATCACTTTATGATTACATATAATCTAAGCATCTAGATGCGCCAAAAACTGTAGTGCATCCTATAGAGGTCTCTAATGTGGGACTCATATTTTCATACTTCAATAGTTTTAGCGATCATGGCACGCTCAAATATTACTTCATTAAAGTGATATACATTATTAGATTGAAACATTACATATGACCTTATGAATCACATCATCTTAAACCCACACAATAAATAAAAGTAAGTGTTATACTCCCGTAAGCATCGGTCGCTCTTAAGTGCATTGTTAGACACATAAATCTTTAGGATACAAACTTTTACATGCTTAGACCCCTTGCCAATAAAAAGGTTTTAGATTCAATCTTTTACTAACATAGGCCCAGTGATAATTTCAGCCCTGAAATAGTCTTATTATAAAGTCTAAAATAGTCATTGAAAATAATATTAAATATGACTTCTTTGCAACTGTTATAATTTTTTTTTTGAAATGAGCATATGTAGACAACATTTGAAACTACATAAATCACATGGAATACAAATTCCTAAAATACCTGATATCATGGATGCCCCCAAGGCTTCTTGAAGGATGAAAAATGGGTCTCCCACCTATAGAAACTTGCATCACAAAATTAAGAAAATAAAACCAGTGAGAGAATTTGTCTCCAAGAAGTACATTCATGCACTTGATATTTATTTTCCAATTTATCCAGTTGACTCTATCTATCTAGAGGGGCCCACTTCCGAATATGTTACCCTTTAAAAATTTTCCTATATTGAAAGGTCTTAACAAAACAATCATGATAAAAGACACACACACGGAGGCCAACCCTCCACATCACTCAATAATCAATATATTGATGGTGAATGTCCACATCCAACAATATTAAGCCCAAGTTAGACAAATTAGGCATATTATCTTCCATGTATAGACTTTCACATTTGTTCACGCCCATGCATCTAGAGGTCTGTGATCCAATAATGAGGCATAAAAATATTCACTAATCGGGACAAAGTTATTGGATGTTTCGGTGGGAGCAGTTTGAGCCAAATAAATGTTTCATACGTAGTACTCTCACATCAAGGAAAACTTTTGGCTAGAAGGTTACATCAAAAGCACTTTAAATCAAAATTTTTATCATATGCTTTTAAAAAAGTAAAAAAAATCAATCTCATTTTTCCCTAAAAGATTAAAAAAAAACCCCCACTTTTCTATATAAAAAGTTAAAAATATTTAATAATAAATAATTAAAAATAAAATACCATTATAACCCACTTATATTTCATTATTTCTTCAAAATAATCTTTACTGCACTCAACTCCAATAGTAAAGCCCCCAAACAATCCTAGGCATATAGAGTAAAACAAGCCTAACAAAACAACAAGTGTTGCTGAGTTAGTTAGCAACCCCCGTATACTCAAGATTGATCACACGATATGTCTATCTTCTAATTTTCTAAGCCTTTTCTTCCCATTTATGGATGGGCTCTTATGGGTACAACTCTTATGCTGTGTTTGGGAACGGAGGAGGGGAGGAGAGGGATGGGAAAATTTGAGGGGAAAGGAAAATGAAGGGGTGGGGAGGAAAAATTAATTTTCCCTCATCTTGTTTGGGAAGTCAAAAAGTAGGGGGAAGGAAAATGAAAAAGTAGGGAGACAAAGACTATTTTACCCTTCCTTTTGAAAAAATTTCAAAAGGATAAAAAAGGCAAAATGGTACTTTCCCCCTCATTCCCCTCTTTCCCCTTCATTTTCCCCCCATTTTGGGGGGAAAATTTTTGCCACAAGAGGACAAAAACTTTCCCCCCCTTTTCCTCCCCCCCCCCCCCCCCCTTTTCCTCCCCCCCTTCCCAAACACCCCCCAAAAAAATTTTCCCCCCACTTTCCCTTCCTTTTTTTTCCTTCCCCCCTCTTTCCCCCCTTCCCAAACAGACCGTTAGGGAGATACCAAAGGGAAAATGCCTAACAAATATGGGATTCTCTAATGGTTAGCAACCTTATCTCTCACTTAGTTACCTAGAGTTCAATTATCGGGCATGCTACTTCTTTCTACATGTGTAGGAGGCTTCCTGAGTGAAAAAAAAAAAGGGTTTTTCCTTTACATCCACTATTATGCTTTGATTTCCATACCGGGCGACCAAAGTTGAGAATTTTTTCAAGAATTCTCTGTACTCTCCATTTTTGCGATATCATAAAAAATTTTATATTACAAAGATTTTATTGAATTGTAGAACAACGGGCAAAGACTACGACTTACGAATTGTATTTTACAGTGTTGAACTCATGTTTTCTCCCTTAGGGCCCGTTTGGTAATTTTATTTATAAAGTCAAATAAAGTTAAGTCGATTTAAACATCCCATCAAAAGCACCTTTTACCAAAATTCCTTCAATCTTTTCCTAAAAAAGTAAAAAAACAACTACCTTTACTCACTAAAAGACAAAAATACTCCACATTTCCATAAAAAAAAGTCAAAAAGATTTCATAACAAACAACTAAAAACAAAATACCATCATAACCTACTTATATTTTATTCTTTCTTCAAAATCAACTTTACTTCACTTAGCTCAATTAGATCACTTGTCCAGACAAATATTTGACTAATCCGGTGTGTGGGGAGGTTAAAACTTCACGGGCTCGGGAGAATAGCAGGTTTACGAAGAAGCCGGACACCTATATATATATATATATATATATATATGCACCGTTTTTTTCTTTGAGTTTCAATGCCAACTTTTAGTAATGCAGTAAAATTTTGTGGTATGGTCAAAATTGAGCAAGACTGACACAATGTGGACTTTGGTCACTAGTGCCGAAATTCACAGACAAGCAATTAAGAAAGAAAAACAAGCAGTGACTGATTTGATAATGATATCCTGCGTGCGATCTCCAAAATCTCTCTCTCGAGTCTCGACCGCACCATGGCCGAAACCGACGCCGCCTCCGACTATCCTGCCATCGACCCTTCCACCTTCGACCTCATCGTCCTCGGCACCGGCCTGCCGGAATCCATCCTCGCGGCCGCCGCATCCTCCGCCGGAAAATCAGTCCTCCATCTCGACCACAACCCTTTCTACGGCTCCCACTTCTCCTCCTTCCTCCTCCTCCACTCCTTTTCCTCCTTCCTCCACTCCCACTACCCCACCACCTCCGAACCACCTCCCTCCTCCCCCATTGACGCCGGAGAATTCTCCGTGGCCGATCTCAAAACCCGCCCTCTCTACTCCCACATCGAAATCTCCTCCCACTCCGAAACCCTAGATACCTCCTCCAGAGGCTTCTCGATCGATCTCTGTGGCCCTAGGGTTCTGTTATGCGCCGATCCGGTGGTGGATCTGATGCTGAAGTCCGGCGCCAGCCACCACCTGGAATTCAAGAGCGTCGACGCTAGCTTCGTTTATCGGGAGGGGAAGATCTGGCCGGTGCCTGACTCCCGGGAGGGGATCTTCAAGGACCGGAGCCTCGGGCTGACGGAGAAGAGCCAGCTGATGAGGTTTTTCAAGCTTGTTCGGGGACATCTTGGCCTTGCGGAAGATGGCGGCGAAGAGAGGAGGGTTTCGGAGGAGGATTTGGAGAGTCCGTTTGTGGAATTCTTGCAGAAGCAGCGATTGCCTCCGAAGATTAAATCGTACAGATCGCATTGCCTTTCTTTCTTTGTTAGTAAGCCTTTTTTTTTGGTTTCTTCTTCGTCTTCTTCGTTTTTCACCTTTTGTTGTTGATGATATGGTCTTGTTTTGGATTGGAGAATTGGATGCTTGGCGTTGGAACAGTTGAATTGAGCTGTTGTTATCGACATTTTTTCTGATTTGGTGTAAAGTTGTGATTTTTGTTTTAAAATCCAAAACTTTTAGGTCTCTCTGATTCACAAGAACAGTCTTACAACTCAGAGAGTGAGAAATGTCAGAGAAGATGAGATTTTCTCTGGGTTTCTCAAGAACAAACGGTTACTGTCAGCTTCAGTGGCAAGTGTTTGATTAAAGTATGTTATAAGCATTGAGGATGGACCTAACAGGTAGATGAATTCAGTACATGACTGCCCAAGGTTTTAAAATTTGGACTTAGTGGGGACTTGGGTCACCCATGAATTGTGTCTACAGGCTGAGTTGCAGGGGGCTCAGATTTTTACCCTAGAACCAAAAGCCTTCAAAAATATTGAGAAAATGATAAAAATCTAAAAAATTGAAAAAAATGAAGTATTGTAAATATTGAGTTTTAGATTTAATTATTATGAGTACCTTATAAATAGGTGTTCTCAATTTTTTTTTTACTCAAATCGTTTTCACAGTATTTCAAATTTTGAATGCATAGATTTTCTACAAGTGTGGTTTTAATCTTCCAAAATCAGTGTATAGGGTCCCCCAAAAGCCTCTTAAAGGCTTCTTCCACCAAGAAA
Source organism: Umbellularia californica (assembly GCA_028538565.1). Classification (NCBI taxonomy): domain Eukaryota; kingdom Viridiplantae; phylum Streptophyta; class Magnoliopsida; order Laurales; family Lauraceae; genus Umbellularia; species Umbellularia californica. The sequence goes on from JAPQWN010000003.1 coordinate 21,311,754, forward strand.
TAGGGTAAAAAGATGTGTATTGGCTTTTTGAAAAGAAGACTCGCTTGCTGAGTCCAAGTTGACTTGACTCCGCCAGTTTTTAGAACCGTGTGACCACCTAGAACCAGTTTTTATAAATGAATTCCTGTTGTTGGAAGTTGAAACCTCTGTCTGGGGCTTCTTTGTTCATGCCTGAACTTTTTTGGCAGCCTCTCTGTCTCTCTCTCTCTGCGACATTGAGGACTTGAACTCATGCACTTTCACCTCCTAATTGGGTGTTTGGCGTTCTTAACTAGCTGAGCTACATCCCAGGACTTTAGCAGCTATAGTTAGTTAATGTTTATATTTGAATAGATCATAAAGAGATGATTTTTGGTTGACAAAAATTGCATTAAATTGCCTATCCATTAAGCTATTAACAATTCTAGTTTGGTTTCTCTCTTTTCCTTTTTGCCATCCTTGTTGGGAATGTTTTCTTGCCTTTTTTTTTTTTTTTTTTTTTCATTTTATTTAATGCTTGATTCTATTGACATATTTACTTACCTGTGACTTGCTTTCTGTGGTAGGATGATTCTATATGCAATAGCCATGGCAGATTATGATCAAGAAGATCCAGTGGCATGCAAGAAGCAAATTAAGACAAAAGATGGAATGGAAAGTTTAGCACTCTACCACTCTTCTGTTGGCAGGTAGCATAATGTACAAGTTATGCTCTCACGTTTCGTTATCTTCTTCACTAAGGGACTCATCAGCACGGTAGTCTTGAACAGGGAAATGTATTTGCTAAAGATCATTTAAATGAAATGAGAAAAACAAGTGTGGAAGGAGTAGTGAATTTTGGGTTTTGAGAGAGTTAGGGGTTTTAAAATCTAATTTTGACGAATTAGTCATTTCTAAGATAAATATGAAAATCTCAATCAAGAAGCTGCCTTGCTTTATTTTTTATTCTTTGTTCAAATTTTAGTCTACCATAATTTTTTTTTTTGAAAGATTAGATTTAAGTCCACCATGCTGGTTGACTCATTAACAATCGGCATGGATATGCAGAAATTCTTGGCTATGGGTTTGAAACCTCTCAAAGTATTGCAGCTTGTATATACTACCATTGATTTTTGGTACTGCTAGATTTTATCTAAATTAGTGTTAGCATTTCATATGATTGGATTGAAATTATTACTGGAACGTAGCAAAGTGCTTGCTATTATCTTATATTTGGTTGAAGCTCTAATCATCAGAGGTAACCCCTTTCCAGGTTTTTTAATGCACCAGGGGCTTTCATTTATCCCATTTATGGCCAAGGAGAGCTTCCACAAGCATTTTGTCGTTGTGCAGCTGTTAAAGGAGCTCTCTATGTAAGTCCTGTGATAGACCTGTAGATTACTCGACTTGAGGAAACTTCTACTGACCTTCAGTATAGTGCAGTGATTTCTCTTCCTTACCCCACCGCCTCTCCCCCATTTTTCTTATATCTTTGTGCAATTAAAAATTAGAATTTTACTTGTTACCGATGAAAAAAATTGTGATGGAACAGTGGCTTTCACTGCTTCCATCTGTTAATAACTACTTATACTTTGTGCAAAATTTGTTAGACACTGGTCATGTTCTATGTTCCATGAATACTACAACATCTCTAATTAAAAAAAGTGTTCATTGTATAGGTTCTACGTATGCCAGTGACTTCATTGCTTCTAGACAAGGTACATAAATTGTGTCCTGGATCACCACCCCTCCGCCCCTCTTCTTCCTCTTTCCTGTATTCTTCTTCTTCTTCTATATTGAAGAGTTTTTATCTTCCAGGTAGTTCTTTTAGCTTTACTTCCGCTATAACACATGTTTATCCAAATAATATAGTTATATTTTCACAAACAATCACATCAAAGTTTGTTCTAAACTTTTTTATTCAAACAGTGTCCACTCTAGATGCTTGAATGACCCACTCTAGATTCTTGAATGACTGTGTTTACAGCATGGTGGTCTTAAATATGCAGTAAAAGTGATTGCTGCCTTAATATGATACCTTGACATTTGCTCAGCTGCTTATGTTCTGTAATTTTATGTCATCTTTTGTGCAATATGAATTTTGTTGTAGAAAAGAACAAAATTCCTAATTTTTAGGCGGGATACAATTAATTGGTTGATCGTTATTGTAATTATTATTGTTACTCCTCCCTCCATCTAAAAATTTTTAGTTCTGCACTTAGTCAACTATCTTTATTTTGAAATGGAATAGATGAACTTGGCAGAAAAGCTTTTCTAGTTTTAAGTTTTATTGATTTGAATCCAATTTTTATTTAAAATATTTATTTGAGCTTTGATATCCATAATGTCTTCTAAAAAACCGTGCAGGAGCATGGTCATTACAAAGGTGTTAGATTGGCGTCTGGTCAAGATCTATTCAGCCATCAGCTGGTCATGGATCCATCATTTATAATCCCACAGTCTGTATCATCTCCTTCCTTAGATATGCCGGATGAAGGTTCATATCTAACAGAGGTTAGAAATACTCCAAGCCCACTCATGAAAGTCGCCAGGGCAGTATGCATAACCAGGGGTTCCATACAACCAGACTTTTCAAACCTACTGGTTGTTTATCCCCCTAGATGTAAGATTCATACAATATACTGCTATTGAATTCTTTCAAAACATGTACCCGTGATGCTCTGATTTCGATATCTTTGTCTATAGCTTTTTCTTTCTGCAATCAACAAACATCTGTATATTTTGATTGGAAACTCCTCTTTCTGCAGCATTATTTCCTGAACAGGTCACATCCGTTCGAGCTGTCCAATTAAGTAGCAATGTTTTAGTTTGTCCACCAGACTTGTGAGTTTCACCATCCTTCGTAGGAAGGTTAAAGCCTCCTTAGTCCTTTTTATATGAGATACTCCTACCTTATTATTATTTAGTAGTAGTAGTGGGCTTTTCTGAAAGAACAGTTCTATTTAAGAAACTGCAAATTAAGAATTTTTGAGCTTGTTCTTTTATTTTATTTTTCCACCATTCAAATGGAGAAGATTGGTCAATCACATCTAGATTTGGACTGGATAGTGACTCAAGGCCACATCACATGTTAGAATGTCCAGGTTTTAAGTATCTTTTGCTTTGTTTTAATGCCAGGTTTGTTATTTACCTTTCAACCCTTTGTGACAATGCCGATCAAGGAAAGGAAGCTTTACAGGCAGCGATGAGTTCTCTTCTAGTTCTTCCTCGTGAAAGCTTCAAACATGGCACACCTGAAGTGAATGCAGATATTAAAGTAGAGACCAAGCCTGATTTATTGTGGAGTGCATTATATGTTCATGATCTGACAGAGGTATGTTTTTCATTCCAATTGTATATCCTAGCTTTCAATTGTAGAAGGATAGATTCACTTGCTTGGGTGTCATGCCAATGACTGTAATTATCAGATGTTCAACTGTTATCGTTATTGTGTTGGAGAAAAATTTCAGAAATGACAACAAATAAATCTGAAAATAGAAAGAGAGAAGTTTCCTGAAAGATAAAATAAGAGTCGAGGCTTCTTATTGATAACAGTCTTAAAGATATATTCAGCTCTGCATGGATGATCTCTGAACACTGGGTAGCAGCTCTTCTGCCGACACACAATGGCTTTCTGTCATGAACTCATGATTAACAGTCTGAATATGGTGCACGCTCGATCCAAACCTCATTGAGATATTGTACAGCTCTCTGGCTTGCCTACAGTTGTATAAAATAGAGAGGAGCGATGGCAGAAAAGAGGAAAGGGCTTCTGAAGAATCCCAGGAAGGAAGAAATTAGATGGTCGCTGCCACATGGCAGCCTTTGGTTTCATGCTGTTGTGGGAATTGCAGAGGAACCTATGTCTGCAACGCAGTTGGACTGCAATTGCAGTGGGCTTGCTGGGAAAGAATGGAAAAGAGGGAGTCCAAGTGACACACGAGACACACAGCAGCCCGGCCCAGCCTGGCCTGTATGCGTGAAAGAAATTTTCCAAAACTCCTACTTGGTTCCATCCTTTTGATTTGCCACACACCTATATATGAACTTAATGGAAGTAGCAAAGCTCATTTGATTAAAATGGTGTGGGACAAGGGAAAAACTCCTCACAGTATAAACACAAGAACAAAAACCTATATTTTAAATCCACTTAAAATCAAACAATATGTAAATATATATATTATAGGTAATGTGACTCAAACTTATCATGATATTTTTTAATTAAAAATCTTGAATGGCTGCAGGTTTTGTCAGATACTGTCTGTTCGTGCCCCATGCCAGATGGGAGTATAGACTACAGGGACCTCCTGAAATCAACAACAATGGTAATATATGTTATTTCTAGTGAGATTTTGCTAAAAAGTACTTCTTTATGTTCTTATGCTGCCTAGATTCTTCAAATCCCTCAGCATGCTTTCAGAACCAAAAAAAAAACAATGAGGGTATGAAACACTCAGCATACCCACATTAGGTATGAAACAACGAGGGTATTCATAAGGGACCCACATCTGATAAGCCTTTTAGATTAATAAAATGAAAGTAAAGTTGATTTAATACATCAAGTGTTTGAGACTTCCAATGAACTGGTTTTTTAAAGCTTTTGCTTGTTTGAGTAACTATATGATTTACCTTAAGTTCTACACATTAACACCAAGTTTTCATTTTATGCTTATGGGGTGCATAGTTTACTATTTGGGACCACTGAATTGATTGGCACATGTTGATAGATTATGGGCCAAAATTATTAAATCAGGAATTGTCAATTAAAAGAGTTTTACAAAGGGGATGGTCCATCCAATAAAAAATGGTGGTCCATTGCTAATAGAATCACGAGGACTCAATAAAGTTGAGTAGTTGCCTGTTGACCATGAAGCATGTATATTGCTACGAGGTTCACATCTTTATGCTATGTATGTTTAGATTTAAATTTACACAATAATGACCTGCTAGTTATTGGTTAGCACAAGGTTATTCAATAAATGGGTCCTAGGTTTCAAGCTACCAAATTTGTGCTTTTGGCATTGGGATAAAAGTTTATACTTGACGAATGACTTTGGAATTCATTTATATTGCAATAGTGTAAATTTCCAATAAAAATAAGTTAAATGTAATTGATCTGTCATGGTGTGGCTCGGACAAGAATCAAAGAAAATGGATCCATATAAAATACAGATGGAAAATTGGGCATCCAAGACTATATATATAAAATAGGAAACTATTCATGCGCATCCATCCCTCACTATATATATGTGTGTGTGTACGCGCGCGCGCGCGTGTGGAATTCAGGTCAATACTCAATATCCAAGTAGCCTACAAATTTGATCAAGATCAAGTGTTTTATGGATGGTTCATTCAATCTCTTCTTTCTTTTTCCCCCTTGCCATGCCACTTGCTATAGAGTAGCAAGCCTTTTCTTCCATTTTGAGGGATCAATCGCAGGTCTGTCCAATGACAGGGCAGGTCCTTTGCCACTGATCCAACAGTGGTCTCTTCTTTCTTTTTCCCCCTTGCCATGCCACTTGCTATAGAGTAGCAAGCCTTTTCTTCCATTTTGAGGGATCAATCGCAGGTCTGTCCAATGACAGGGCAGGTCCTTTGCCACTGATCCAACAGTGGGCTGGCATTTGTGCAATACGTTTATTTGTATCACTTCGATGACAAGTTAAACAGTGGTTTCTACGTTGGACATATGACACTGTAAACTAGTTGAAATGTATAGTTTTCTGATCCTCTTTTTAATATTTTTATATGGTTGATTTACTGCAATGCTTGTTAGTGCCAAGCAAAGTTTATTAAATGGCTTTATGTTTTCAAGTATCTTGAAGGTGTCCTTTTCAGTATTGAAAAATTTCACATTTTTGTGAAATTTGATTAGATGTCGGTGTCTTGAGCAACTTTTACTTTAGGGCTTCTAACACCCCTTAGGGAAATTCTAGTTCTTTTTGTTTATTACCACAAACTGATGATGTTCATCTCTATAACATTTCTTACTTGCTTTTGCTTAAAATGTTTGTGGCGTATGATACCAAGAACCAACTGACTAGAGTTTTGGTGCTTGTGCTGTACTCACAGTTGTTTCACAAAATGTATCCTCAAGAGCAACTTTTTCCTGAGGCTGTGCTATCTGAGAATACTGAGGATGATAGAGCTTCAATTGATTGAATATCAGCACTCGAAGATGATACAGATTTAAACTTCTGACCTGCATGGGTTTTTGTTGAGCATGAATATTCAGGAGAGCTCTCGACTCTTTCAAATCTTGTTTGATGAGCATAAATCTCATTAGGAATGTGCGTCGTCATTTCAGCTTTTGACTGTGTACCCATGGTGGGTACAAACAGACATTGGTGGTAGTTCACATAGTATGTAACTCTCGGTTTTCATCTGAATCTCCCCCATTCAATCTCTGGAAGAGGGCACTACTCCAAAGTAGGAAATTTCGGGAATCACCATATTGAATCAGAAAAATCCACAGAAAGATTGATGTGGTTAATACCTTTAACTAGGTAAACTTAAAAAGAGTGAAATTATTTTAGAGATGCATCTTAGTGACAATCTATATCTGACACTTTTGACTATATTAGAATTATGGGTACCTGTGACCCTTGTTATTATTATGCAAATAGCTTGAACGTGGAAGATATTTGTTAACATCATGTGTGGTCATTTCCTCATGGATGCATGAACTGATGTGGCGTATGTGCACGAGAATTCAATGGAAGCAGCAATCCCTCACATGGCTATTCCAAGATTTGTTCCCCAGATTGGACAATGCACTTGTATCTCAAGACTTGTCCCGTAGGGGGACCATGTCTTTCAGCCCTCACTGTTGTGTGAGCACCCGCGTGGGTGAGGTGCTCTTTTGTCAAATTTGTTTTGGTGTACAGTGGATGCACTCCCCTGATGCATTTGACTGTGGTTTTTTGCTTTAGTATCTTACACAATGGGTCTGCCGCACCCCATGCAGATTCAGCTGTCGGGCCATTGGAGACCTTATGGTATTTGTTCCACTGATGTTTTGAGGTTTCTAAATGAGTACCTTTCAAGACATTTTTGAACCTATGTTGTAAAAACTGGAGTGGAGGATGAACTGGTCAGTGGTTGGTTTAGTCCAACTGATATTCATAAATTTTTGACAAGTCTATCATCAATACCCTAGTTTCGATCTGATGATGATGAGCACAGTATTTCCTACAGATAATGGGACAATGGTTTTTGAGTAAGGTTTAAGACAGTCTCTGCAAACCCTGACGTATCAGCTGATGTATTGGTATGTATTTTGAAACTGGGGCCCCTTAGATCCACAACAGTAAAAGTGGCGGCCGAGATTAAGAGCTAGTGAGCGTAAGGGGAGTTGATGGATCATAGTTGTGCCAGGTTGAAGGAAATCAAAGTTTAGACAACAAGGGTGACATACCCAATTTTAGGCCATGTTAGATGAGGAAAAGGTGACGAGGAGAATCTTCATTACAGTGAAAAATGAAAAATCTGGAGGTCGAGTAACTTTTTCTGCTGATGAACTATTCTTGCAATTAAAGGCTTTCTGCGTTTTGAGTTTATCCCAGTTGATAAGAAGAACAATATTCTTGATTGACGTAGTGCCACTTTCACAATGAAAGGAATCCAGTAAAGAGAAAAAAAACTTAATTGAGTTTCACTGAATAAGGGGCATTCCTACATCTTTCAGGGGAAGTCCATTTGTACTTTTTGTGAGTATCATGTTAAGATGGTTTTTCCAAACAAGTCCAAACCACCAGAGTGAAGAACTTTTACTAGATTGAGAAATGTGAATCCCTTCTTGTAGATGGTTCTCTTGCAGTGTTGCGGTTGAATGGAGAGAGCTATTTGGAAGAAGACTACTTAAAAATTTCTCCCAACAAAATATTTTAGATTGCTATGGAAGAAGCTTTTAGGGAAAAAAGGATCTTTTGCAGAGCATAAACGTGCTAGAGGAGCATCTATTGGAGGATCCACCAGAAATCCTGCAGCAGAAATGCAATGTGGAACCACGAACTTGAGAAATTTGTAGGCTCTCTTGGTCATAAAAGTTTAGGAGAAATAAATCAAGGGTTCATTTTCATATTTAAGGGTGTTTATCCTTCAAGTTAAGATAAAAGGATTCATTTTCATTTAGGAGAAAGAATCTAGGGTTCATTTAGGCTTTGTTGGCTTGCCCAAGGCCTCAACCTGTTACTGACCCCAGCCCAAAATTGAGCCCAACCAAAAATCCAGAAAGCCCCAACTCACCCCATCCAAAATTCACTCGTATAGTTGCGCTGTCAATCAGTTTTTCAAAATGCATATTCCAGAAGTTTAATCTGGAAAGACACATTTCCTACTGACATTGACATTTAAACCAGACGTCAATGTGGACCTGCTGAGAAAAACAGGTGGGCCTCTCCACCTTAATGTGGATATAATTGATAAGCATGTGGAATATTCCTACAAAACACAGCGGTTCAATAGAGATCCAGCAGGCAACATTTATAAATCTTACAGTTAAGCAAATTAATCCATAAATTATCACAATTTCAGAAACCAGTCTCAATCAACTCCAGCTCCTTTTGAGAGGACGAAAAAAATTCCTCGTCATATTACATGCACCATATCATAAGCTTGAACATAATACAAATGTTTCATCTCGAGGGAGAAAAAAAAAAACCCCACACACACAATACAAGTGCTGTACTCAAAATTTGCTTCTCATTTGTATATAGAGTTTTCATGTGAAAGATCTTAGGGCTAAGAAAATAAAGGTTAGTCCTTCCATAAGTCTGCAAACTCATTGGGTTCCAATTGATTCTCAGCAGCATGAAGCTTCCTTTTTGTTTTTGCTTTGATCTTCTTGGCATATTTCCCACCTTTTTTCTTCTTTTCTAATGCCCGGATCTAAAGCAATGGACAAGATAACATTACATCAAGCATCATTAAAAGATAATGTAAATGGTCTTTAGCTTAACAGGTAAATTGGTTGACAGTCAATCCAAAGCACTACCTAGACTCGCCAAATAAAAAACAAAACTTAACATTTACCTGATTTGGAGACACATAGAATGGGTTCACGTACAATGTCGGGCCACCAAAGCTGCCACCAAATATTTTGATTGGATTTAAACAAAATCTTGGACCAACCTGTTCAACACCATTTCGAAGCTGTGAGCAAAATATTTAACCCTAGGAGAGAGATGTATTCGACTTAAAATGCTAAAATCAAACCTCTACAAGGGTCATGTTGTCTAAACCTCCGCGGTCCACTTTATCCGTTTCCTTGTGAGGAACAGTAATCTGACAAAGCAGTAAGTCCAGCAAACAGAAGCAAAATTTTCTCCATAGTGAGTATACAGTTTAACAATGCTAATAAAAGATATAAAATGGGTAAGACATCTGCAAGATGTGATCATAACTAGCCTGCATCTAGACCCAGCATAGACTGACAAAATGTTGGAAGAGAAGAATTGAGCACATGTATAGGAAACTCTAAGCACTATGCAAAGTTGAAACGATACCTGGTGAACTCCATTGAAATTAGAAATCATACTACTTGCCACAAATATCATGATTTTTGGATTCAAATGAAAATGAGAAGAAAACGTATCATTATTATTCAAATTTGAGTAACAAGAAATCAAAGACAGATTGGGATTTATTTCTTAATTAAAAAAAGATTGGACAATGATGTCTTTTGCTTTACACTCATCTTAAACCATATACAACATTACACCAACTCCAAGTGAAACACATTCATAAACTTTTTATATTTGTAATCTATTTATATTGATAGTCTTTTTCATATAATTCAGACTAATATCAGAGATGATCAAGGACCAATTGAAAGAGCTCTAAGTAGAAATAACAAGGGATGTGAGAAAGCATGTGTAAGTGCATTCGTAAGAATGAATGTAGACTAAGGCAAGCCTAATCTACATGTCACAAGAAAAATAGCATGTCATGGAATCACACCACCTGATAATTTCGAAACCATATGTGATCATCGACAATTGAGAAAACAAAGACATGGTCATGGTAAGGCTTGGATTTTCTGTGATCCTTCGGTGTTTGAAAAATCTGCAACAAAAGCTAATGATGTCAGTACAATGCTAAAAATCAATAAAAAAAAAAAAAAAATGTCCTCCGTCAATTTTACTTTTAAAGGAACAGATTTGTAGTGCCAAATCAGATTTGACAGAAAAATTAATGAAATTAACATCAGGTTCCAGCACTTTCTTCCTTTCTTTTGAGGGAGGTACTGTGCACACAATGGGCAGAGGTGGCGCAATCACTAATAACAAGAACATAACCAAGGAAGCACAAAAAAACTAGAGCAAGAAACAGATCGAGGTGGCAAAAAATTTGAGTAAGTAGCTTTCCAATCGTATCACAGTGTGGAGCACAGAAAGGGTGACCACTTACCATACTCACAATCCTCTTAACAAAGCTCAGCTTACTGTTTCTCGCCCTCAAAATGAATAAAATCACAAGAACAAGCCCCCAGGAAGTCTTGGGCTCTCGAGTCCCCAAAACTTTGGTTTTGTCCATGAGACTAAGGGAATGGGCATGACCTCATCCGTAATGTTTCTTCCATCCATACCACCTTAGTGATTGCAATAGGTAGGATTTTCTAGAGACTTTCACTGCGTGATAAACACACTTGTGTGCCTAAATGTGAAGAGATCCATGACCCCCATTGGAACAAACCCATTCCACACTAGAAAGAAGGATGTAGCAAAAGTGGAGAGGAGCATCACTTGCCCTAGAGAACTTCCATTGCCTCTGTTTGGTTACATTTGTCACAGAGAAAATTGGGGACATAGGTGGGATTTTCTGCACTTGTTGGGGGAAAAATAAAACAACACCAACAGGTAGGGGAAGCATGATTTTACCCACTTCTGATCACTCCAATGAGTACTTTCACCACCGAGAGTTTCCTTTAGTGAAACCAAACAGGACTGACAGGAAAGGTGGATTACTCCACACTATTTCTATGCCACCATATTTCTATTAATTTCTGTAGCTAATAGGGATACCCGACTTTTCACTTTTTCCACCACCAAAATCAAGTCAGAGCAAGAGCACAAGCTTCTTTCATTAGAAGACTCATAGCACATTTTCCAAATAAAATAAAATAAAAAAGAGAAGAGAAAAAGAAGGGGAGGGGGGGGTGGGTGTTGTTTCAGTAATTCACTGTCAAACTGCAACCTCCATGAATGTGGTTAAAACCAATAGTTCGTACACAGACCAATCTAAAGCTACACCCAACAAGGCACCCTGGATAGGCCTTCATTCTACTGCAAACTGGTGAAAATCAGAACTGATGCTTAATTACTTCCTAGAATTTCTGTGATAAGAGTTGACGGAATACTATAGATTCACACGAACTACTTAAAAATAAAATATTCTTGCTTGATCATGGGCATGAGCTCCTTGCAGTCCCACCATAGACATATCTCCATAGGTACATCTTGTTGGTTATGTGCATGATGTGCAATGCATTTTTTTTTATCTTTTGGTAATCTGAAACAATGGAGGAGATACAAAGAAATTCCAATTCACAAGGTGTGCATTTGAAATCTTTGGGCCAAGTTTTATTATCTTATATTAGTGAATAGTTGTGTGATACAATACATAAGCGCGCAGACAAACCATTCTAAAGTGTAAAACACATAAAGCTGTTACTTACATATGAATTCAGTGCCAGGTATTGGTATATTCATTATTTTAACCAGCAACAAAAATATTCATTTCTGCCACTAATGATAGCATTTACATCACATTTTGGCATACCTTAATTTTAATGAAATTGGCATATGCCACTTATAGCCATTAATTAGAGCCCCCTTATATTTATTTATATATCAGTACAGAATATCACATATAAAACAGAGTACAGATTGCAGTAGATATTCATAAAAAATAAAATAAAATAAAAAGAGAAACAATCATTCCAGCCAGTTACATGACCAAAGCATGACTGAAGGGAACACACCTGCATCATTAACTCTTTCAAAACCCTCCAGTGAGGCTGTTTGTCGAAGTTGGTAGAAAAGGTCAAAATTGGTCGTGATCCTTTCAAATGATTGCCAGTCAGCTTCAATTCTTCCATCGTGTGTACTGAAAGGAGAACAGACTTTGCTTACAAACACAATTGAAAATTTTTTTTTTTTGGGAAATACAGATTATAATATATCAATAAATTACATTAGGACAGCAATCGAATTGAATGAGGAAACTACCAGCATTAACTAAGAATTTCACAGAAGGTCCATTAGGGCATTTGGCCATCCAAAGGTAAAGATCTTTCTGTTTCCTACACTGAAATAGAGACAGAAATAAACCATGCATATCATCAGCATTCGCGTTATAAGCATGTCAAAACCAACTTAACATTGACTGCACAATCCAGATATTGGAAGAAAAAAAAAAAAAAACCAGTTTTAGATTCCAACAAACCAATGCATTGTTTTCACATTTGAGAGAAAAGCACCACTTCAAATGCTCATTCTTCCAAACCACAAGGTCAAAAAAGAGGGTGTGGGTGTGGGTGGTCTCTGCCAAACGAATCAGACAATTGAAAAAAGTTACCTCAAAAAACAAGCAAGAGGAGCAGTTCCTGAGCTCAACCAACTCATTCAAAGTCGCCCCTTTGAATTCTTTCGACTCCACTTTGTTATCTTTTTTGCAATGAGGCAGAAGTGAAACCACATCTAACATCAAATGCCGATATCTACAAAGTGCAAAACCACACCAATCAATGAAAAAAAAAAAGAACAGAAACCCAAAAGACATAAAAAGAGAACTAGAACGAAAAAAGACAACTTTCAGAGGTACCTATAAGAAATTCGACGCGAACAAGTGACGAGAACCTTCTCTTTGTTCCTAAAAGCAGGAGATTCGGTTTCTTTCTCATCGATCTTGTCTTTCCAACCCAAAAGCGTCCGCTTTGGTCTTGGGGGAGCAACATCATCTTTCTTAGGAGCTTCTGGAGCTTCGATTTGTCCCTGCTTTCGCTTCTTCCCCATCAATCAATCGATTGTTTGTATTCTGATACGAATTTCTTCTTCTTCGAATTGTTGATGAATGGAACCCTAATTTGAGACTGCAAGAGGATTCTTCTTGAAAGAGGTCGGGAAGGATGGGGAATGAGAGGAAATAGGGTTTAGGGTTTTGGACTTGGTTGGGATGAAAATGGGTCGGGGCGAAACCTGGCGGATTCTAAGTAACCTGGATCCGGATCTGATTGTGAGTGAATCCATGCACACTTCACAGCTCATGTCTTCAACCGAAAGAACTGATCCGAATCCAAGATAGGGGAGTGCATTTGTATCATTGGATAAAGGGATTTGGGATTTTTAGGTAATAAATTATACTAAATATGGATTAAATGGATTTATTAACAAATAAATAATAGAGCTGCTAATGCCGCATTCCAAACTTCTCGCAGCACGTCCCTTTGTTTTAAGACCAAAATATCCACGTGTGAAATTAAAATAAATAAATAAATAACACTTTTCATAGTTTCTTGCCTCCCCCAATTTCTCTCTACACTAGCCCACCCCCATCAACCCCGAAAGCACTGCAAGAGATGGACAATGAGAGGGAGATTGAGGGAGAGAGAGACACAGAGGGGAGAGTGGTCGGGGAGGGGGGGGAGAGGAAGAGTGGGTGGCGGGCGGAGGCCGTCACGCCCTGAGTATAGTGTTTTTGGTAAGGGTGCTCTTGGGTTGAGCATGAGGTTTAGGTTGTCATAAATGTGTAGTGCTCGGAGTCTTTTGTCTCTCACAGATATGACCAAATCAGTTGAGTTGGCCTAGGACATGGTAAGAAACTCATTTTCTTATTTGTTTTATAAGTCTAACTTGGGCCGGGCTCGAGCTTCATCATTTCCATGAGAGATAGGCTCAGGTGAAAAACTTTAGGGCTGACACAAGCTTGGGCCAGGCTTAGTCTTATAGTTTAGAACTCAGGCCGTTTTGGACATTCTTCAGCTTAGCCCAACCTGGTCCATGAACATCCCTTTTTTTTTATCATTGATCAGTGGCACGAGAAAGTATCTTTTCAACTTTTTTTTTTTTTTTAAAAGGAATTGGTGATTTTTGGAAGTTAGTACATCTTTATTTGGCCCCTCTCTTTCTATTGTCTCTTGAATTAATCGTTCACATTACTTCACTGGAAAAGTAAGTTTACCAAATACAAAGTAATTAGTAAGTATACCGGTTCCAAACCAGAACCAGAATCAAAAAAGCCAAATCTCCTCCAAACCCAAGTCCAACCATCCTTACCAAAACCCCAAAACAAAAACAAGCTCACAACCGAACCCACTTGCATGACCTGCTAACTTGTGCCCAGCCCAAACCGCACCAAACTATCTTCCATGTTGGCCCAATTTGAGCCCAACTACCTTAGGACCCATTTATTAACCTAACCCATTACTACTTTTGCCCACACTAATTGAGCTCAAAAAAATCAAGGCCAGCAACTGAGACCCTATCCCACATCATTTAAATTCATTGGACACCAGGATCCACTGCACACCACGAGGCAGGCCAACTCGATCACGTTATCACTCATCACTGAATTGAGAAATCTCATCGTAAACTAAGATAAGGAAACTAGCTATAATTCACTAGTATTAGACTTTTCTTGTTTTTGTCTCCAATATGCTAGAACTTAGGTTGGTTACGGGGGCTCGGATCATCATCCTAACCGCTCGATCAATGTCCGAAAAGTTTTCATCGTCCAAAATGAATGCACAATCGATCCAACGGTCCCCAATCTATTTGGATGGGTGCCAAACCTAGGAACCATGACTACCAAGGGGGTCCCTTTTTTATAGCCACTCGGATGGATCATAACGAGGGCCCCACCTGAATGTGAGGAAAACTCATTTTTCCAAAAAAAAAAATGCAACTAAATTTAGGGTAAAGAAAATTCCGAGAGAAATGCTTTTCCACCTCCACTGTCACTCATCCAAGTAGGCCTTAAGGGCTCATTTGGATACTAAACTCAGTGCAATAACTTGTTTAATTACACATAAATGAGAGAATCAGAGTTCTGATAACCTTAGTTACCTGAAGATTTAAGTCGTTTTGGTCTTTGACATGAACTATTACATGCAAATATAGCTACATCCAGTTAGTTTTAGAGGCAACTCAGGTTCCATGCATCATAACAAGTGGTAAAGGCACGTTTGCGTTAGTACTAGAGGATTCTTGGTACGACATAAAAGCCTCTCGATCTATATGAGAAGGGTAAGAGAAAATATATAAACTACTTTTCCATGAATCCGTCGGTTTGTGTAGGGACGTGTTGATAGGAAAAGAGCCAGGATCACTTTTTTATTACACCAAGATTCATTTCTTAAGGGCCTCTGCCGTTAGATTGAAAATAACGTGCTTATTGTTTTTATTAGTAGGGTTGGAGGTGGTGCATTTCTCCTACATATCCCTTTCCTCTCTTTCTTTAGTTTTTTATTTTTTTTTTCTTTGTATCTTCTTTTCTTTCAATGATATCTTTCGTTACCGTTCAAAAAAGGAAAAAAAAATGTGCTTATACCTACTCCCACAAAAATATCATTTCCCTCCCTCTGCATTCTTTAAGTAGCAAGGTTACTTTATTAAGTTCAAATCACTCAAGATAATGCTTTTATTGTACTATAATATTAGCACTAGCCACAAAGGCCCCGGAATATAAATACACTTTTATGATATACGTTCAGCAATTGTATAGAAAAAAAAAAATAAAAATAAAAAATTGTAAAACATACCTGATTTGTGAAGCATGGGATTTTGTTGATAGTTGAGTGATGAAGAGAATTTTAAAGCATTCATGATTTGAGAAAAAAGCATTTTGTAAATTTAAAGGCGTGAAATGAAATCGTAATAATCAAGCCATGGAAACAGCACAGATGTGGCCCATTTACTCAACAGGCCAAGAATTGAAGACCTAAAGAGTACCATGGTCCATGGAAAGGTGATAACACGTGACTTTAGTAAGCATAATTTGACCAAATTCAAGTGATCAAGCCCAATAACTTGATATATTTACTATTCATTAGGTTGGATAGCGATGAGCCTAGCTCAACCAATTTACTGGATGGTTCTATCGTTTATTCCAAAACTGATGGCTGGCCTATAATTGTAGACCAAGTCCAACTTAAAAGTTGGTATGATAAGCAAGCATACAGAAAAACACAACCGTTCAAAATGAACATGTTCTCTTTCTCTTTTGCCTTCTTTTTTTATAGAATATCTAAACCTACCAAAGAAGGCCCAATGACCAGTTAACAGAAGATAAAAGGTGTAGGCACTTCGAACGGCTAGGGATGAAAATGGGGTCCTCAAATGCTTATGAGTAGGGTTGCAAACGGGACGGTTCTGGATCGGAACTATAGTGGACCCAGACCTGTTTTCAAATAACGGTTCCGGTTCTTAATCCGGTTTTGACTCGAAACCTGTTTTGTTGGTTCCAGATCCGGTTCCGATAAAAAAAAACCCGGATTTGGTTTCAGACCCGGATCCAACAAGAGGACTGGAATCTAGTTCCAAAATCGATTCTAATTTCTTTTCATTCTTCATTTTTCTTAAAATAAGTATATCATTCAACTTATAATAATGCATTGAGTCTACTACCTCCAGTATTATATATAAAAATGTCCCCAAAAAAAGTTAATTTTGATGTACAAGTTGCAATATCAAATGCTCATATGCCAGGTCCCAATGACCGGTTAACAAAAGATAAAAAGTGTACGTGCTTTTTTTTTTTGCTATCGGAGGGTTCCAACCCTTTGGGTTGGACTAATCCCTCCGGGCCCATAGGGAAGCTGGGTAAACTCCCCCGTAGCCCTAGTGTGGTAGTGCAGTTTCGAACCTACAACCTCATGGTACAAACCATAGTCTTAGGCCAACTGAGCTACCCCTTGAGATGAAAACTTGAACAAAGGGCCTGGACCCATACCTCCATCCCGGTCCAAATATTTATAAACTAAAATAATTATAACAACTTACATATAATGACATGATAATGTTGTAGCATTGGGTATTCAAGTCCATGCTCCTTGGGTATGAAACCATGGATCAACACCCATATCAGAATTGGAAAAGAGTACCGATATTGTTTGGGAATTTATTGATTTACATTTCTTTTATGGATACAGGTCTTGTAACCTGCACCTGAGTTGGGCATGGCTCTTGGAAATAGACTTCACCTGAACTGAACCCATTTTCATAGGGTAGTGTACAAGTTGGATTTGGGCCGGACCTATGTGGCCTTAAGTCGTATCATCAAAGCCTTATCCAACTATGTTGGTGTTGGCTATTTCGCTGCGCAAATTCTGTTTCACCATTCAAATGCATCCACTTTGTAGGTAGAATAGAATCCAAAGGTGGTAGAGCTTGAGGCTTTAGTCCAACCCAATGAGGTATTTGGTCCTCGAAAGTGGGTCCCGTTCGACCTGTCCAGCGTGTGGGACAACCTGAATCCTCAGGTATCATACTCGGGCTTGGATGAATTCAGAGTCCCAGACCAAACTTAGGTCCATTGACTAACTTTGATCCGTAGGAACAACCAGAACGTTGGGTTGGTACCTATGATAATGTACCAGAGAGATTTTAGGGGATCAGAATTAATAATTCATTAGGATATGAATGAATAGATATAGGTTGCCTTAGGGGAGAGAGTTTTAGGAAGAGTTACCCATTACCCATATACCTACAACCAAGCATTTAAATCTCACCAAAATGAATAGTTGGATGGAGGGATAAGGACAAAAAGAGTGTGATACTTTACCACTGCTTTAACCGCGGAAAGCCTGTGGGTTTTCTAATGTTTTTTCAACCCTCCGAGTTTGGGTTGGGTTTGCAAAACGATCCATATAAAAATGCACAATTATCAATACATGATTCCTATCTAATTGCATAATGAGTCCCATCTATTGGACCGATATCATTTCTCATATCGTAGAGAAAAATCCAAACTCATTAAATCGAACGTCCTACAATTTTATAGACCATCCCCTAATAGAAATTATTCTCGTTAATCGGAGTGAAATATGCATGGGATTGGCCCGATTCAATGGCGTCCTCTATGTGTAGTCCGTTCGGAAGAGCTATGAGTTCCCCACTATGATGATGTGCGCATGGTGTGGAAAATGAAAATGCAAAGGGTCTTTCGTGCCCCACGTCCCCATAAGCTCAAAAAAAAAAAAAAAACGAATTGGGATAAACTGCCGCTTTTCTGCCTCTCTAAGAAGCGGTAAAGCTGCACTTGCAAGAATTCCTCCCCTTTGAGTGGAAGGAAAACCTGCGACTGCACCTTTTCCACCGTTGTAAGCAGCGATAAATATGCACTTGCCAGATTTCCTCCTCTCCGAGAGGAGGAAAACTTGCACTTGCAGCATTTCCACCGTTTTAGGCAGCGGTAAACCTGCATATATTCATTTCCCTTCACCTCCAGGTCTGGGTTGAATCCGCCTTACGGTCCATATGAAAAATGCATTATTTCTAATAGCATTAAATTCCGTGCGATGCACGGATTAATATGTTGAAAATAATTATTTAATTTAAGTATTTATTTAAATTAATTATTAATTCAAAATATTTACAAAAATTATTCAATGCATTGTCAGTATTTAACATCACTACATGGGGGATTAAGATAATAAAACAGATTTTACTTCTATTCAACTCAATCATTCCAAAATTGGATATAAATATAATCACAGAACGAAATTAACTTTTCAAGATTGACTTGAAATTGCTATTAAATATAAGTTTATATGTAATTCTAATATTTTGAATCACAATTTTCTTAAATCATTTGAATCTCACTAGCATTTTGAAAATATGGTGAGAACATTTTTCTAATAATAGTTTTTATAATATTGTTATTATTTGTGGAACTAAAAACCAATGCATAAAATCTGCCTCTCCATCCTCCCATGCATGCATAAATGAAGGATGAGAATTTGTCTGGGAAAACAAACAACTAAACTAAAGACCAAAATTTAAGTTTAAGTTTTTTGTGTTTTCAAAGGGGGGGTGGGGGGGTGGGGAATGATTAAAGTTGCAACTTCTTTATTTATTCTCGTCGTTGTCGTTAGATAACTTTCACCGTTATTTGTCGTTATCAATTTCTAATTTCCATCAATTATCTTGCCTACTCCATAAATATCATATAGGGTCGCTTTGTACTCATTTTTGGATTAAGTATTAATTAAAGAAAAAGGTATATGGATTGAGAGAATGAAATCTTAAACCTACAGGGTATTATTCATTACCTTTCGAAGTTCTTTGTTTTTATATGATAGTTTGTTTATTATTGGCTGGTAATTTCTCTATATTATTCCTAAATGTGCATGAGTAAATGTTGTGTTTTTATTTGCCTTTGAATAATTGATGTTTTTTTCTTAAAAATACAGATTTATTTTGAATCATGTTCGTAATTACATGTCCGTGATGATTCACTTTATGGTGTCCACGTGTTGTCTTAAGAAAAAATCTAACCTATCTATAATTTTGGTCTTAGCCCTTTACGCAGTGGTTTCATTATAGGTAAGTAATACACAACAATAATTATAAATAACATATTAGAATGTGGAGATTATATCAATTCTTATGAATAATCAATCATAACAGATTAGAATGCTATGTAACAACAATTCTTGTAAGTTATCTACTCCATCATCTTGGGATTTAAACTCGATAAGAACAATAGTAGATTAATAACGAAAAAAAAAAAAAAAACACAGATTAACTAACATGACATCAGTCCCATTTCATAAGATGCATTCAACCCCTTCTTTTTCTAGTTCTCGGGTTCTATTAGATAAATGGGGATGGGGTTATATATAAATCAATCCATTTCTTTGGTAAAAAAAAGTTGAAAAGGTAAATGCCATACATTATTAAAACTAAGAAATCATTTTTTTTTTAAAAAGGCATTACATTAGGGTAAAAATCAGACATGGGGAGAGCGTTTTTCTGACAAGAAGATGAACCGATTGACAATATGCAACAACTGCTAACTTAGATTAAGGTATGACGTGTCTCAAGGAGGAGACAGAATCAAATTATTTTTCTCAACCGCTTTCCAGCTTTAAAGAGTAAGAATTTAACTCAACGGTAGGGCCCATTTATTGAACTGAACTCGTTCTTTTTATCTTTTTCATTCTTTTTTTTTTATAAAAAGAAAAAAAAAATCTGAGCTTGTTAAAGTAGATGTCCTCCCTTTTATGGAGTGACCCAGAGTTTTCTCTAATGGAAATTTGTCCCTCATAAGATCGACTGCTCCTATTGGAGTAAAACACGGGGACCATTTGGTTGTAAAAGATCCAACCATAGCCCAACGATTCAGATTTTAGAAAAGTCAATATCCATCTACTTTTTTGCCTTACATCCTTCCCTTGTTACCTCTTTAACAATCCTTTGTGCGAGCTCATTTGACCATATATTCATATGTATCTAATTTTATGACACAAACACGTTTTAATTAATAAAATAAAAATAAAAAATTAAGTTTAAGTTATTTATAGTGGAAGGGTGGAAGAAGAGACAATGGTGGGATTGGAAATCAGCAACTCCATCTTGGGGCCTCGTCGGATGAAGATTTTATGTGGCTGTGATTATGTGACTAATGGAGAGAGAATGATACTACCTAAGTGTAGTAAATAATGAGACAAAATGAGCAAGAGAACAGCTTTTGTTGAAACAGGAAAGGATACAAATAGGGCTAAGGTTGTCAATGGGCCTGATTTGTGCCTGAATCCACCTAGATCTAAACCTAGATCGAAGTATGTTTAGGCCGGATTGGGCCCATGGTTAGGACTAAGAATCTTTAATGGGCCGGATGTAGACCTGGAGTGAACTTATTTGTGAATCAAAGGGAAAACAACTTCCAAGCTTCCCAGTTAAGATGGCACCATGCAGGTTCACAGTGGGCTTGACCAAATGGACAAACTAAACTATGTTCCATTCATTTCTCATCATCCATTGATTGGCCACAAATTGCAAATCCAAACAACTTAGACCAGTCTTTTGTCTGATGCTGGCCCATTTATCAGTAGTTTTACCGGGAGAAATTTTCCTGAGGCCAGCCCCTTATTAAGCAATTAGTAGTTTCGCCTGTGTAGCCCACTGGATGTAGCCCAATTAAGGCGGAAAGAAGAACAGAAAAGTTCTACATATGGCTCAGGATTGAGCAAAATATGGAAACTTATTGATTCATTTTTAACCCTTGGTTTAAGGAGCTTAAAGACCATCTTTGGTGCTTGGATGAAGCATATATTTTTTGAGTCTTGTGCATATTTTGAGCACTTCGGCCAAGTGTCAAATTGGGTAAGTACCAATTCATGGAGAATAGTGAGCAGAAAAGAGTACCATTGATCCTAAGAGCTTGGTGTGCCCTTGCCAGGCCATTAATCATAATGTACCGGCCCCACCATTCTCCGCTTTGCACATGGGCCCAGTAGGCATAATTTTTTTTTATCCTGATGGGTGATTCATGAGTGGTACACAACCTGTGAGATAACCATACTTCACTGAGCACTTCGGCCAAGTGTCAAATTGGGTAAGTGCCAATTCATGAAGAATAGTGAGCAGAAAAGAGTACCATTGATCCTAAGAGCTTGGTGTGCCCTTGCCAGGCCATTAATCATAATGTACCAGCCCCACCGTTCTCCGCTTGTCACCGAATAGGAATTGTAGGGTCCAGGGCTTTAGGAGCCAAATCTTTGCACATGGGCCCAGTAGGCCATACTTTTTTTTTTTTTTTTTTATCCTGATGGGTGATTCATGAGTGGTACACAACCTGTGAGATTACCATACTTCACTGATTCAGAAAGTCTGAAGAGATGGAAGAACCCACTTTGGCTGGGCTCTTGATAAGGGGGGCAGCAAGTCATCATATGAATGGTATCCTTCACCAAACTGTCGACCCAAAAGGCTTATGACCTGATAATAACCCCAGAAACAAATATGCCAATGTTTCCAAGTGAAGCTTGCTTGATTTTCAAAATACCCTTTTGCATGAGCTCTTTTGAAAAGACCCATTCCTAGGCTTGTCTCAGAGGGAAACTTTGTGGTGACTTATGCATGCTACATTCGGATGCCAAGCCACACTGTCCATACAGTAGATGAGTCCGGATCCTCTTTGAGTCCCTGCCTTGTAGAGCTCCTAAGTTGGAGTGAATCTCCATTGTGGGCCCACTTATTGAAATCCTAGCACCAAGTATGAGATTCTTCCAAATTTTATTTCAATCGGAATTGGTCCCACCATAAAATTGACCATATGATTAATAATTCATAAAATTATTTTAATCACATTATGCATCATATGCCAATCATATTGTATAGGGACAATTCTTACTTGGAGTAGAATTTGGAGACTTCCTATACACGGTGACCGACATTCATATTGAGCGGCTAGTATTTTCAATAGATGGGCCCCACTGAGGATTCCGATCCTTACCTTGTTGGAGAGTCATTTTTTGCGGGCATTTTAAGTAAGATCTTAATGTTAATGCATGCATATAAGAGGCCTGAAATAAATAATAATAATAACAATAAATGAAGTATTCCTTTTATTTTGTATGGTAAATTCATACACCATCCGTAATAAGGCCCATTTGGGACAGTGTATACTCTGTGTGAGACTAACATTAGATTCTTTCTGGTTTTTAAGCTATAAAAGAAAAGGATGTCCTACATATTGATAATGACCTAATTGAATGCTAAGACTCCCCATTTTCCTACTTTAATTGCAACTATTGTGAGAGCCAGCTACTAGTAGTCAATACAGCCTACAAAAGAGTTTAGATTTTTTTCTACACAAAGACCCCCTGTGTCATTGCAGCTGGATAACCTTCAATGCACTTAACCATGTCTGTTTACCTAACTTATTAAACAAGATTATTGAAACAAAGAAAAAAAACTTGATTTTTCTCATTGATGGAATGAAAATCTGGTCATTGATTTTTAAGTGTGGTGTGGTGTGACTCTTGTGAGGACCCATTCACAGTGGTGCAGTGCACTAAGATGGACAGATTCTTGGACTCAGTGAGTCAAATTGGAACCGACTCGAACTCGTTCACTGTAGCAGCTATAACCACCTACATCTTGTTAAGAAAAAATAATAAAAGATCCAATCAAACCACACAAAGAAGACACAAACTTACGTGGTTCCCGCGATCTTGAGATACGTCAACGGATCATACCGATTCCACTGTGCTCAAAGGCAGAAGATAAGAATGTAAGATACAACCTCTCTAGTAGCTATGCTAGGGTAACATAATAGCACAGAGTAATATTATGAAAATACTCCGCGACAATAGACTTGAGTTAACAATATGACCCGGGTGAAATCAGGCTCCACACATAAAACGTCTGGTGTATTTGGGTCAGACCCGGTTTTGAACAGACAGAACCTTTGGCTATGATCCACTTTGGTTGCGAATCCCATAAAGTTCGAGCGGGTCCCAAACCTTTGGTTCAATGGAACATGGGCCTGGGCCATGAAGTCAAGCCCAGGGTCAACAATGTAATAGATGGATAAACAAAATAAAAATTAGAAAGCTGTTGATCTTAAAGTCATGCCTGCCGGCTGACTAATCAGGAATTTAATTTAGACATGGACCTAACTTTTTTGTTTATTAGTTGTAAAAATTAACTCCAAATTCCAAGCCCCAGCTATTATTGTAAGCCCTGGTTAAGAGACTGTTGAGTGATGCAGTTTTCTATCAGGTAACATGTCTAGTTGTAAGATAGAGGGAGACAGAGTTGCAGTGACCAAAATATTTTTAAACACTTATCATTCTAACAAGTTAAAGAAAGGTCTTTAGCTGTTCAGAATCACAATATTTAAGTTCCAGTAAAGAAAGGTTTTGGAACTAGTGCTGGTATATCATATTATATCATATAATAAAATAGAATCCTGGCTTTGCTTTCTCTTCACTGCTTGACACTTGTTTCTCTTCATGTGGTGATCCAGACCACTGATTGTGTAGGTCCCACTGTAGACAAGGCCACCTGGAAAAATTCCACCAATTAGAGGGTTTTTTACCTTCCACAGTGTCCTTGTGGAAGTGTTGCACAGTCACAACTATTCCTAAGCATCCTCTTTTTTGCAAGGTATAGATGGTAGATGTCTCAAATCAGCAGGATCTTCTGCATATGGCCTATCTATCATTGGGCTAAATGAGTTGTCTAGATCACCACATAGGGGGCAACATTGGAATGTGATGAAGTGCAAACAAGCTACCATTTCCACTTAATAAATGGCAGATTTTGCCCACCAAACCAGTGGACCACTTCTTGGACAAGTCATAGCCCAAAAATCACACCTAATTATCAGTAACCCTTTCCTGTTGGCCCATCCATAAGGTGGCCTATCAGTTGGTAAGTCCAGATTGATCTACCTGTTTCCCAATCTCATTAAGGTGATACTTAATATTTATTTACTAAATGGATTCAACTAGCAGTAGATCAGGAATGCAGAAGGAAAAGGACATCTACATATATAAAGAGAGATGGGTTGTCATGTTTCTTAGGTTGGTGACTGAACCACCAGATATTGAGATCACATGCTATCTTATAATATTAAAATCTAAGGTTGAGGGGGTCATGAGCACCTTGTTTACTGATGATTTCACAACCCAATCATTTCCTTTCAAGTATTTACTTTCATTCACTAAACCCAGAAAGCAGATTTGTGGTTAGTTGCTTAATTGGTCATAAGCATCATAGTAACCCAACCACTCATTAATTCTCGATCATTTCACAAGACAAGAGAGACATCTGCAATTTAGATTTTTAAGTTGTGAAAGATTATGGAGTGATAAATTAGAGCAAAGGATCGAAGGTGGAGATCTCCAAGGAACCACAAATGGTGTTCCGTCTTCTATAGGAAAAGACTATGCACCATACAATCCAGGAAGATGAACTTGAGAATTTGTTGGTCGCCTATTATCACCACCCTCGACGCTTCAGTCTTCCCCATTTAACACATCGATAAAAGGCCCTTCACTATGAATTTCTTCGACATCGGTGGGTAGTTGCGAAGGGTCCCGATAAGAAAATCAATGAGCTGCAGACATTTTAAGGGCATCCAGGGTCAGTTGTCTTGGTTCATTATGCATGACTGAGGCATTTAAAATTCAAGGAAACTCGAAAGCTTCTCTATGAATTTTGTAAAATTTGATGGAATTGTGCTATCTCAACAAGGTATTGGATTCTTATTGAGAAGAACCATTGACTGACTGCATTAGAAAGCAAACAGCAGCCTTGCACTCACAAAAAATGTGTTCCACTTTCGTTTGTTACAGGCAAACCCATTCACAAGAAACGAATCAAACAATTCAATTATTGTTTTCATATAGGAGAAACTTAAACATTTTCCAATCTAGTTAAAACAAAAAGACAAGCTCACTTACTGAGTTGAGGTAGTTAAAGAGAGTCACATCGAACCCCAGATCAAGACCTCAGGCGCACTCCACATTAATTGGAACTTCAATGGATCACATTTATCCTATCAAGTCCTCTGTAGATCAACAAATGAAGGCATCACAAACAAATTAGCAGGGTTGCTATCCTTGTAGATAAACAGAAACAGAGTAATTGAAGTGAGTTCACATCGCGAATAGAAGAGGACTCGTTGCTTGAAGACAGGAATTCATTTGTAGTATTGCAGATTCAGATAAAAGCAGATCAGTAAACTTGGAAGTCGCTTCAATGGTGGCTGAAGTGTTGAAGCTCAGTAAGTTCACACTTCAAACAAGATTTTGTTGTCGCGACCATCTTGAAGTAGATTTTATTCTCAAAAACGAAAGGAAGAAAACAAAAACCATGATCGGGAATGGAAAAATGTTGCTTAAGCAGGAACTGAAATGATTACCAATCAGGCAATGTGAATCCGTAAAAGAATGAATGAAATGAAAACCCATCAGCTGTCTGTACACTCGCATTCTTGTCAATATCATGGCCTGATTCAGTGCCTCAATTGGAGATCAGCTCCACTAGGGGCTCATGCTTGTGGTTGCTTCCAACCAACCAGGAGTTAAAACCTATGTGACCATTAGCCTCTTCTTCTAAAGGAGCAGGGAGATTAAGATCAAGCAAATCTGGAAACTCAGGGAGTGGTTGCTGAATTACAATGGTCTGACAAGCATCAGCCCTGGCCTCGGAATTCCCAACCAAATGTGACCTCTTGTGGCCTCCCAAAGCCTGGCCGGAAGCAAAAACCTTGAGACAGATTGGGCATTTGTGAACTTTGATCTTCTTTGGCCCATTGCTTGTTTCACCTCTCCCTCTTCTATCAATCAGATTCTCAACTTTACAGGACTTGAGCTTCTCATCAATTTTGTGTGACTTGAACTTCTCATCAATTGCTGGGTCGGGGGAAAGATCAGTCTCAATGCTGTTATCACCACTCTCAATCCTCGAAGCGAAGCATCCTTTGACCTTCTTGTGGCTTGCTCTATGCCCCCCAAGAGCCTGGTAAGATTGGAAAGTCTTGTTGCAGGCTGTGCACTCAAATCTGCTTTTCTTGTATCCATCCGTCCTCAATTCATTATCTGAAGCATCATGCCTGTTCTTAGTAGGGGAACCCCTCCCAATTTCAGCGTGTTGAACATTGTTCCTGGATCTCTTATTTGAAACATACTTGCTGAATTCTGAATCAACTCGAAATCGGGAGTCCACAGACATATCCATCCCCAATTCAGCTACGGCGCGGCTACTTCGAGTCTTCTTTCCAGAATTCTTCTTCCATTCAACATCAGAACATTCAGGTCTGGCTTTCTTGCATGAATCCTTCCCAAATTCCACCTCAGAAACATCATACCCTCGTTCTTCGCCTGCGAATGTGGAATCAGAACCATTGATCCTAGTATTGTTGAACTCGTCATCCCCAACAAACACATCATCAGCACTACTTAATTCAGCCTTCTTGACCCTATCTCTCACAAACCCAGAATCAGAAACATGAAATTCAGACGCTTTCCTCTCCAACCAAGCATTTTCCGTATCAGAAGCATCGAATTCTTCCAACTCCTCAATAGGTTTCTTCATTTTTGCCATCCCATCACCCTTACAAACAAAATCGCCATCTTTTCCGGTGACCCTCTTCTGCTTTTGCAACGATTTAACCTCGAAAACAACAGAATCATTTCCAGAAGACTCTTGAGCGACTGAATTCGAGGTACCCCAGGACCCAACTCCTCTAGAGAGCATCATTAAACTAATAGCTACATCTTCCTGTTCTTGTCCAATATCAGAAACAGAAGAAGCAGCACAGACGACAGAGAGAGAAGGTGAGGTACCATACCTTATTCTTCTGGATCTCCTCCTCCTCCTAGTCCTCACACCAGTGCCTTCATTTTCAGATTGGCTATCCAGAACCTCTTTAAGGGTTGCAGCTCCTCCACTCCATGAATCTTCTTCCACCAAGTTGTGTGATAATCTATCTGTGTGGCATCTCATGTGACCAAAAAGAGCTTTCCTTGACTGGAATTCCTTACCACATTCCTTACACACCTTACCCTTGGGGGAGGTGCCATTGTCTGAATCTGAGAACCTCCATGTTTTCTTGGGGTTTTCTCTAAGACCATAACCAACATGCCCTCCAGCTTCAAGACCTTTGGAACTGCTGTTCTTCTTGCTGCTGCTGGTTTCTCCACCTCCATTGCCAGGAGCCTTTGACCATTGCAGCTTGTCATCTGCTGCAGCTGAATTCACGGTCATATGAGACCTCATGTGGCCACCTAAAGACCTGCCACAAGGAAAAGTCTTGCGGCAGAACCTGCAGCAATGCCTCTGTTCCTGATCTTCATCCATCTATAGATAAATCCAAAATCCGATGCAAACCCAGATCAGAAAACCAATCAAAAAGCTCAATTCAGATGCTAGATCCTCCAACAGCAACTCTTCTCTCCTTGATCTTCTTCCATCAATGAGAGTCCAAGTAGTTAACAGAGCATTGGAAAACAGAGAAATAAAAGAAAACCCAGATCAGGAAATCACGCAGAAGAGCTCAAAATCAAATGAGGGAAGATCCCAGATCAGATCAAGTGCTTTTTCTTGCTGTTTTGAATGATCTGAGGATAACCCATATTAGATTCTGTAGGTTTATTAGGGATGAACAAGATCTGGGGAGATGTGAAGAAGCTATAACTGAATTCCCTCTTCCCTCTCTTGGAGAGTAGAAACAGATGCAATAGATATGATGCAAAAGAAAGAATGAAATTTCAACATATTGGCCTTTGCTTCATTGATGATGATGTTGTGTAGGCCTAAGCAAGAAAAAGAGCTATTTTTCTCTCACTCTCTCTCTCTGTGCTAATGTTGGAGAAGAAATCCATGCATGGAAGCAAAGATAAAAAAGGAGGAAAGGAAAGAGAACAGCACGTGTACTCAACTGAGAATCCTACGCCACCCCATCCAACGGCCAGGATCTCGAATGATGCCATGCCTTTTTGAGAATCCCAAGGCAGAGGTGGGTCCCACAGAGAACCAACTGCCCCCAACTATTCCTTCCTTTGTCCTGCTCCAGAGTTTTTAGAGAAGCCAATTGTGGAGAGATCGAATCTCCTACCGTTACTCTTTTGGACTCTTTCTCATTTATCTCCTCCTATTCGTTATTCTTATTATTATTACATGTGCGGTAATAATAAATCAATCAACTGTAGTCCGCAGGCCACTGCTTCCTGATCGCAGGAGTGGGCCCCACCATGATGGGCCCACCATCTCATAGGGGTCCTCGTGGGTGGGCCACTCCGGATCCGATCTTTCTCGGCCCGTTTCAGTCCTGGCTTGGATATATAATCTGGGCCCGTTAAAGTCTGTCGTGGCTTGAATAAGGAGTGCTTGTAATTAAGTGATGATTTGTCCGAATAATTGCTAGAAAACATGTACAAATGATAAAAGTCCCGGTTCGGCCGAGCTCAGCCTAGCCCAATTGATTAAATCAGTTAGCTTGGGCATGATATTTACGGCCGATGTTGGGCTTAGGCTGATATGGGCATGTGTTTCTAAAGCCGGGGCTGAATTCGGATGTGCCTTAGCTCAGTCCAACCTGCCGTGAACATCCTTGAAATCATACCACTGTTTTAAACCCTTTTTTATTTTTATTTTTATTTTTTTTTTTTTTTGAGATTTACATGTGACCACCAGATTGTTTTTTGTCCCGGCATGTCTGTGAGCTATGGAAATGTGCAGTGCGTATGGTTGCATGAGTTTAAATCTCTTTTAAATCAAAAGATGATGATGATGATGATGATAAACAATTGCCTTTCTTTATGGCACTTCTGTGGTGGGTCCACCATTTCAAACTAAGTTCATAGCTGCACATGCATTTTTGACAACCAAGTACTTCTTTATTTTTACAACTAACAGCTTTGGTTAATTTAAAATCTTGGTCAACAACCTTATATCAACCAACAATCCACAGCCAGTTTTTCCATCTATGACAAAATTTACTGTGTTTTTTAAAGTTAAATTTACTGTTTT
The DNA here is from genome assembly GCA_028538565.1 of Umbellularia californica. Classification (NCBI taxonomy): domain Eukaryota; kingdom Viridiplantae; phylum Streptophyta; class Magnoliopsida; order Laurales; family Lauraceae; genus Umbellularia; species Umbellularia californica. The sequence goes on from JAPQWN010000003.1 coordinate 21,341,201, forward strand.
TTTCTTACAATAATAAAGATTTTCTTAGACCTAAGATCATCTATGGGGATATCATGAAAAATAATGAAATCCAGGTCAATCTAAATAAGGTTGATTTAAGAAAACTCTTATCCTTTTATGGGAAAGTAAATCAAGTTGCATTGCATCATATGGAAAATAATGGCCTTTATTATGAGGTAAGGTGATTGTTTGGGATCTTCTAAATTAATAGAGATGATTATTCATAAAAATTCTAAAAAGAAAAGAATATGAATCTTCACTATTTCTGCCAATCATAAAGCATGTTGGGGAAAAACCAGAACTATATTTAGCACAAGTTTGGTCGGCATGGATATCAAACACGCCTAATGAGCCAAAAGCTGATGAGTGATATTGAAGGAAAGCCGCTATAAGAGGTTGTTTGTTGGCATGAACTTAAATTCCCAGGAATTCATCATAAAATAGGTTGTTAGAGGGGAGGGCTGAAAGATATATGTTAATTAACTCAGTGGCGCGTCACCTCCTTCAATATAAATAATTGCGGATCCTTTCTTAGAGTTCGACTTCCAAAGAAGACTATGGGTATATATTTTCCATCTCCCATGAATTCATTTTTCATAAAATAGAGACTATTTTTTGGTAGTTGATGAGCTTCTGTTTATTTTTGTTTGATTCTTACCAATTCTTAAGAATACATTTCTTAGAATTGTTAAAAACTCATTTACACGCAAACAATGAGACTAAAAGTTCTTTATGTAGGGGTGAAACCGGGTCTAGACACCAAAATTAGGTTATGAGTCTACAATTGGGACCCATTTGTAGTGGGAACAAATTACAAAATCCAAGTTTGGGTGTTTGTGTCCGGGAATGTACTCCCCTTACATGGAATAGAGCATGGGGAATTGCAATGTATGCTTTTTATGAACTAGGCAAAAGCTATGGCATGGGTTCTGATGTCGAGCATGTCCGGATACAAGTTTTCCCAGAATACAAGTTTTTTAGATATACACCTTCCACTCAAAACCAATAAATATGAAAACTTTCAAAAAAAAAAAAAAGGTTAAAAAAGAGGATTTTACCGAAAAATACCCGGTATCTGTCCGTTGCACTTGTTAGTGCCTCGGAACTATCACCACACAAACGAGGTCCGTCAGACCTTGTTTGGTTTTTTTTTTCCAATTTGAAATGAGTGACGCTAGCGTCGCTCAGTGTTGTTTTTGACGCTAGCGTCACTCTTCGGCTTTTTATTTAAGCCCTAAACCCTTTTGTTTTCCATTCCTTTCTCTCCCCCTCCTTCCTCACCACTACCACCACGTGAGCTTTTGAGTTGCCTCAATCGCCGTGACGAGTGAAGAACAAAATGTTAAAACCCCTTTTCGATTTCTTGTTGTTGTTGCTGTCTTGGAAAGAATAGAGGCTACGACAATGGGCACGATGGTGTCACAGTAGTGATGCATTATTTGTTGCTGGCAGCTTGGCGCGTAGCTAATGGCAACTTCTGCAAACCTCTTCGGCGTCGGAGAAACAGTCACGCTCCTCTGTCAATTCTCTTTTTTTTTTGTATGGGTTTTGGAAGGGGCGAGTGGGTACTGGGTGTGGTTGAAGATGGATTGGATTGGGTTTGATGTTTGACGAAGAAGGGGCTGGGTTTAGGGTGTTTGATTTTTGGAAGGAGTTCGATGGATCCCTCTGTCATAGATCCACCCACCAACTTTGGTGTATTGGATTTTCTTCTTATTTTCTTCCTTCTGTGTTTGTTACTGAAGAAGGAAAATGTAAAGGAGGAGGAGTGGGAGATGGGGTTAAAGGTATTTGTTAGTGTGAGACGGAATCAGAGGATTGCATCCCAATCATGATTGATGAGAAGGAAGTAGAGGCTTACACCCCAATCCCATCCATAATAGTTAAGAAGGAGGGGATCGGCGGCCTTGCATCTGTCCCAGACTTCCATGCAAGTGGATTTCAAAGGTGGATTTATATAAAGAAGAGTGACGATGGCGTCACTAAATTTCATAATTTAGTGACGCTATCGTCGCTCTGAAAAAATAATAAAAAAAGAAGAAAAAGTGGCAGGAGGAATTCTTCCGTGGTGAAAGTGTTCCGAGGCACTATCAAGTGCAACGGACAAGTACTGGGTATTTTCCAGTAAAATCCTCTAAAAGATTTATTTATCAAAGATCAACACATGGTTTAAACCATTATGGGTTGTTCTAAAGTTAAAATTGACCTGGTTGCCATGAAGAAACTCCAAATGCATTAATTACGAAAAGTATCAACTCTTTTTAATCAAATAGTCTATTCTTCTATTAACAAAGAAATAAAAAGGAACAATAGATGGTTTAGACAATAATACAGTGCCCTTTAGGCCTGTCTAATATAGGTATGATTTTTTCTTTTTTAAGGTTATTCTCAGCGTGCGTCCGGCCAAAGCAGGGTCTTAAGAGGGTCTAGGTTGGAGATAAACCTAACATTTGTCGATTTTGTACAAAGTAGCTGCTCACATGGCCCGAACCTACATATATATCATGAATGGCATCCGAGATTTTTATCATTGTACCAAAGCAATGACCCTAAATCATGATTTTAGCGGAAATTGTTCCCAAGTCTGATCCAAAAATGATTGTTCGCCGTGATCTTAGCCGTCCATCTACATCATGTGCTTTTAGATTTTATATATATATATATGGGGGACATTCATGTGCATCCATCCATCACCATAGGATGAGGGACACCTACATGGCTTACCCTCTTTGCACATGAACATTATTTTTATGCATATTACCATATATGGCTTTTCCTCTTTTGTACATGAATATTCTTCACATATATATATAAGGTATTGTCCGTGAAAATGAATTGGCTATTTTCTTGAGAGGAAGGGGCCGGAATTAATTAGGCTGAACATGTCAGCTAAATATTAATATGTAAAGTTAAAAGGGTCAAATCCAATCGCCAATGACCAAATAGGCTTGGTAGGAAATTTACCTGTTAGTGTAGAAGAGAAAATAGATAATGTGAGAAATAAGTTTTCCAACTAACTGTGCAATCCCTTGTTCACAGGCTTGGTTTGAATTGAGGGTTCATTGTGTAATGATTCATCTCGTATTTAGGAGGAAAATGGGACTTGCGATACTTTAAAAAACCAAAAACTAATTGAAATATATAGTCCAATATTTTGGACATGTTTTCAATTAGGGTCAAGTTAGGTCAACTTCATGGACCTGAGTAAAACCAAGGGGCAGGTCATTTATATGGAAATTCAAATTCAGGTCACAGCCTAGTATCAACCTGATTCATTTCCAATCTAGTGGGATGGGATGGGATCAAGTTGGCAAGTTAATTGCAAGAATGGACTCAATCCGAACCTGACCCATTTATTAATCGGGTTAAAAGCATCGATCAAAATGCGAGCTAGAAATGATAAGGGTCAACACTGAATTACCAACTTGAGTTTGAATTGGATTAATAGATAAGATCAACTGATCTTAGCTCTGAGGTGATGATGGCCAAGAACATCCAATGTCTAACAGCAAGACATTTGTTTTTGTTGGTATCCCAATTGGGTGGTTGTTGAAAGGTTTAGATCTTGTTTTATTCTTTGGACATGAGAGCAAATAGGTCCCAAGTCATGAGTCCAAGTCAGTCCTTGGAAGGGAATTCTACGCAATCAATCAAAAGTGGCCAAAGACCTTTTCATGTACATCACTCCACCGTTGACGGACCATAGCTCTGCTTTAATTGTCTGTGCGTCTTCCACCAACACCTGGGCCACATTGCAAACATTGACAATTTGACATTGATCTGTTTTCCTTTGAGACCTACTCTCAGTCTCTGAGCTTCTATTCTTGATGAACTGCACATAATCAACTGCTAGATGATAAGGTGAGTTTCAACAACCTACTTGGGCTGAATTGGGATGAGATTCTAGCCCAGACCCACCTGAATTGAGCCAAATCTAAACTATAACTCAAGAAGGATAGTCTCCAGTCTACTTTGAGAGTGAAAAATTAGAAGTCACAAAGCAAACCCTAGGTAGATTAGACAAACATTTCAGATTTGATGATGACCATAGTAAAGTAGGTTTATAGCCGAAATGGTGTGCGTATGTGGGACCCCCACTCATGATATAAATGAAGTTTTTGATGTCTATGAAATTAATTAAGTTGTATAATAGTCCGAGGTCAATACAATAAGTTTTAGAGTTATGGCCAGTTTGAATTTCTGGAATGTGAGCACCCTCATGGTTTAATGTAGGGTGTGTATTTTGTACTTGATTAGGATTCATTTTTTTTAGTATCCTCAAACTTTGAATCCATGGGCTTTGGAAGCTATAGCTTTTTTCCCATTGCACCCATCAACTTAGAAGCAATTCCAGCAGCTTCTCTTTTGAGCTGAGCTTCTTCATATTTACGTTAGCAATACTGTCCATTGTCTCATTATCAAGTGTTGATCTCTATGGATTGTAATTAGTTTACCTGTTGCCTAGGTAGTTGGTATATAGATGCTTGACTTGAAAACCTTTTTTGTAATGGTGAATTTGACTTTTTATGCAGGTTATGGAGTTTGTCTCTGGAATTTACTAACTATCATTTGTGCGTTGCATCTCTGTCTCTTCTTAACCTGTTACTTTATGCTTTAAATATTACACAAAAGTTATGAATTGGGATCTTGGAAGAAACCCTATGGCCAGGCTTATAAATGATAATCATTGAGGTAATGACATGTAAAATTCAAAGCATTCAAAATAAATGTTCCCATCTATTTTAGTATCAGAAGTAGAGCCGCACCATCCAACATCCAATTGATCACATGAATTAAATATGAAAAATAAAGGAAGTGGTATTTGGTCCAAAGCCAGTACGTTGTGGTATTTGGGCCGTTTGTTCCAATGAGAATTGAATATATAGGAATTCACAGACAAACGGGGTTTGACAAAGATTATTACAAAGGCAAAGCATGAAGATACACTCGTACAAGGTGGAAATGTAAATGTAGATGATATTGGGTTTACTGTGATTTGAGTTACTTGGGTGATAATTGGGTATTCATTTTCTATTAAAGAATACATTGTTTGAAAGTTGTTTTTCGATTTTCACCTCTTTTTTTTACCAGAAGAACACTTTGGAATTCAATTATATGAAACAAATAGGCCCTTTGAATTCCATAGGTGGGCCCTGTGATGAATGTACATGCGTGGTCATTGAACATCTATTATTCCTGGCATTCGAGGGTTTGAACTCTTAAGCTAGTGGGATTTTGTATGCATATGTGAGTCATTTTATGAGTAAATGTTGGAGGTTTTGGAGTGAGAGTTACAGTTGAAAGATTGGAAAAGTATTTCAAGTGTAAAACAGTGCCATATATATAAAAGTTGAAGGTTTTTAAGATGTAAATAGAATAAAAGAATTAGAACATAAAGGTAGTGAGGATAGTCAAAATCATCTTTACTTCTGAAATAGCCTTGTAGGCAACTCCCATGCTTTATTTCTTAATAATCAATTTCTTAACTAATGATTTTATGCTAGGAATTACCATAATGATGTAAATGGGGCAGGTTCAGTTTAATAAATTCACGGTGTATCAAAATCATCTTAGAAATGGTTGATTTTCTTAAAACGATTTTTTTTTGGCAGTGGAGACTTGCGCCCTTGCTGAAAAGGAGCAAATATTTCAAAGAAGAAAAGATCAAAATATCGTAAGTACAGAAATTAAAATATGCATATTAAGCCGGTGAAAGTTGTTAACTCAGGCATCTCGCTTTCCATAGGTATGACCAAAAATCAGCCCCTGGTTGTGAGTGTAGGTGCCTTTGTGAGTGTTTAATAGAGAGGGGAAAGGCAAATTTTAGAAAATAACACAAGAAAGGAGGTAAAAAGTGAGGGTTTTTTTTTTCCTCGCATCAACTAACCATCTTCAACCAAGTGGCACCATTCACTAGAATGATTATAGTTGGAATTTGGCATTTTTTCCTGATCTGTAGAAACTTCACTTAACAGTTAAGACCTCTTATGGTGATGGCTAAAATGAGGAGCAATTGTTGGCCTCTCCCTTTCTTCCTCCATCCTCAGTCACATTATTTAGATGACCAACCTTGTTTTTATTTGCTTGGTCAATTCCTCCTTATCATCTCCCTTTCTTGACCTAACTTTCTGAACCACACAAGGTCCCCCTTTATAGGAAAATCTAACTGATTTTGTTAATTCTCTCCTCCACCCATTTTACCAAATCATGTGTACACTTGGCTAATCAGTTAATACAAAAGGTTGGGGGATGGAAAGGTACATACATAGATCAAAGGTGGTCCCAAGATCAAGGGTATAACATTGATAGGAAAAAGTCTATACTAAAACCTAATGGTGTAGATATTCGGGTTAGTGTCAAATTAGATCTAGTGTCAATTCATCCAAGGGAGGGGGCTGGGGTAAGAGGTCCAAGGTGGGCCACGCGCGGGCCAATGCCCATCATGATCAAATGTTAAGTATGTTTTGATTAACCCAACTTCCTATATTTACTTTTAACAACACTTTTTTATTGCTTACTATCATCTGTTGCAACTCTCAACCTTTATTTGGGCTTAGTATCATCATCACATGACAAGCTCTAATACATGGCACCTAAAAGTTCTATATTAACAAAAATCGTACCATGATAATGACAAAGATGATGAATATTAATATTTATGACAGACCTAAGCTCAATTTAATTGCATCTTTGGACAAACCTTGAGATTGGCCCCAATTACCTAATGAAAAGAGATTAGGAAAAAAAAATCTATTATTGACATTCCTAAGAACTGAAAATTCTTCTTGGCCAAGTGTCACCTCCACATCTTTTCAATTCAACGTGTCACACGCAGAGTGGCACCTTCTCTTTAAAACCTTGATCACTGGATCAAAGAAAGTGTCAACAACCAGGAAAGAAGCTTACCTGATCAGTAAGTGAGATTTGGAGTGTTGAGACAAACCAAATTCTAGTTAGGTCCAGCCTTCAAGCACCCAAATATGGCCACATTTGCCGAAACAGTGCTTTGAATTGAAGGAGATTTGGCACCCTTTCTCCAAGTCTGGTGCCGTACATTGAAAGATGCTAGTGATTAGTGCCTAAATCAGTAAGCACACATGGGAAATCACAGCAGAGTAAATCTCCAATATGTACTGTTGGGTGAAGGAAAGGAGATTGAATAAATAAAAGATCACATGAAGTACAGAAGTAGGATGGATGGAAGCAGCTACAAGTTCACATCCTTTTTTTCTATATGGGCCTTTAATGATGAAAAGGTGCATGTAAGGTGCATGTGTTACTTGGTATGGGTAATAATAATGGGTTCATCATGCATGTGTAGGTGAGCAAGCTCTCACCAGCAATGCTTTGGGTGTACTCAAATGGGTCTATGAAATCAAAATGTGTACTTTATGTGGGGCCCATTTCTCACCTAGATCTTTGGCTGGATGGAGTGGGTAGGGATTGCACAATTCCACAGTTGATGAACCTGAGAAAGGGATTAACTAACACAGGATACTGGGTCCCACTTCTAATGCACAAGATCATCTGTGTGGGAGGACCCACCATTGGGATATTTTCAAATTTGAGTTTTGCTCGAGATATTCATGGAAAACTAAAAATAAATGAACTTTTAAATAATAAATAATAATAATAATATAAATACAAAATAAATATAATATACTGTCAGAAATAACTTTGATAAGTTTTTCCCAAATTATTTCATTTTTTATTATGATGTTATTGTAATCCAGCAATATTTACATTTCCATGTATTTTGGGAATATTGCAATATCATGGAGAATATATTGGTTAGATAAATGTCTTGATATTATTAGGATACTCTTGGAGGGGAGAGAGAGAGAGAGAGGGAGAGAGTAGTCAATTGTATCTTTTATTAAAACTACGGTTAAATTAGTGAGATAAAGCATAAGGCCACTTTGTTTACAGGAAAGTGAATTGCAAGAAATTCATGGTTAAATGGGCTCCAACAAAATAATATTAAAAAGGTGATGAATGAAGGATGTAAGGTGAAAATGTAGATGGGCATTTGACTTTCCTATGAGTTAATTTAATAGATTGATGACTGAGTATCCATTCCCCATATCCCCTTAATTTATTTTCATTATAAAAGAGATTATTTGATTATCATTTTCATATCTTTTAGCCACTTGTAATACATTTACTACAAATTTATATGGAAAAAAAAGTCCTAATTGTCAATCCATTGATAGCTTAGTCGCGAGGTCTCTCTCTCTCTCTCTCTCTCCCCATAGAAACAACCAAGAATCAATCTTCAATTGTAATATGTCAGTTAAGGATTTGTGTAACATATGTGTGGGGGTCCATGAGTATCTATCAACGAAAGAAATGGGTATTAAGAGGCTTGTAAGTTAGGATTAGGAGAAATCAAGAAGGCTTTGAGGTATGTTCCTGCATTTTCAACCAGCTTTTGTGGAAAAAAAGGGAGGGGGGAGGTGTTGATGTTAAGACATGGGATACATGTTACTAGAAAATGGATTCTGCTTCCTTCCCATTGAAAAAGAAATCAGGCCAATGTGTATCTATACCCTTTACCATTCGTCCAAATTTTTACTCTTTCTGCACCTTCCACTATCAAAATGACACACACCTAATCTCAGGTTTTCATTAGAATCAAAATTTCAACGAAAACCTTGGTCAGGAGTTTGAGACTGCTAATCTCACAGAACTCTTTATACAGCTGTGCTGCTATCGCTGTCAACAAGCACCTAATCATTTCTATAATTATATTTAGACTTGTACAAAGAATTTATGTAGAATAAGTCTATACATGTTATTATTACTTTTCTGTATGAGACTATATGCAACATTGTTCAATGTATTAACAGCACTACAAATTTTTTTTTTTTTTCACCAGTTACCACCAAATAAGATCAGATAGAAACGCAGTGATATTAAAATGAGAAATTCCAGGGACAGTCGCCAGAGACAAGCAGCGGACAGACGCCTGTGTTTTTGGTGCCTCGGAAAGCGTGCGCGTTTCAAACGTTTGTCCGCTGTTTGTCTTGGGCTGTCTGTCCCTAGCATTGCTCTATTAAAATATTACAACGTTAAGAGTTGCATGACACTGAAGGCAAGTCAATGATAATAGTAAAAGGAAAAAGTGCTCTGCTCTGCCCTGAGCTTCTTTTATTACAAGAAAGAATTTTATATTACATGTGGGAAGCAAGCTTAAAAGAGAGAGATTGCTGCGTGATTTCGGGTACAAATACAATAAGCTCGTTTCAATCATTAGCAGCATTCCCCAAACACACCCCACCACCAGCAGCTCACTTTTAGCTGAATGCACTGCACTGAAAACAACACAAAATTCTTCTTTTTACATTATATATATAAGCATTTGATCTCAAGCTCAACTATCTTGAGCATCTCCAGCCATTTTGTGGGCCATTGATCTATGGGCTATAGCCCATCCATTTTGTGGGCCCGGTCATTTCCTTTTTTTGTCTACTGGGTGATGGTCCAGATTGATGGGGTACCTAAATGCTGAACTGTTAACAAAGTCGCATTCAAGTCTACCTCATACTCGGATTGAGACTCGGTCCTCAAAAACGAGTTTTGGCCACATTAGTGTTTAATCGACAACGACTCGCCCATGACTCGGTCAAGATTAATGGAAAATAATGAAATATGATAAATCTCTATATTTGTTTGTCCAGACCAAATTTAGATATTTTACATGTCTCCAAATGAATTCGGCCCAGTAGGTCTCCAATAGACCCATATTTCCTGCTCTTGAAATTCAATTGGATCCTATTGCCACCAATGGCCCATCCCAAGTTGGTCTCAACCCTATCCTAGTCCAACAAAATTTATTTATTGGGCTTAATGTATGGACTTGGATCCAACCCTTGTGCTTGAAACTCAAATCTCAGATCCATCTGTTCTCCGGAAAAATATGAGGTCCACTTGTGTTTCACAGGGCCTCAGCTCAGCTGCCACAATATGTTTTCAGGAAAATCTTCTCAAGCACGCAGCAGCGTTCATCCAAACTTTCCCACAAAGGTGGGACTGTCCCCCCTGAAGTGACGATGAGAGCAAGTGAAAATCATCCATGTTTTCAAGTATCAAAGAGGAATATTTAGCTGAGAATCATCTGCATTGTTCAACAGTGCAGTCAGCCCTGGGCCACCTAGCTACCTATGATCAGGATACCACCCTCACAAAGCCATCCCTGAGAAATCACTCATCCAACTTTTACTGTTTCATATTTAAATCTCAAAAAGTGACGACTTCTAAAACCCACTTAACGGTCATAGATCAAGAGAGTGTAAGGATAATCTGATGGTGGTGATGCTTAATTTTAACATATATCAAAATGTAATAGGCTTAAAACTACGTACCATCACTGAGACGTTTCTAAATAACATCTCTGGCAATTGCATAGAAAGATCTGATCAACGGAGATCTATTGAATCACAGATGAGTTGGGTACAATGAGCACAGATCGAAAGAAAGAAGATCGAACTCTCAATGACGTTGCAAACAATATTGAAGGACCAGTTCAATGCTAACATGCTCCATGGAAGCAAGTTATATATTTCAAAGCATGTAATAGGCGGAGATGAGTAGGTCTAATAGACTTTCTGACACACGTTTCGGTTGCATGAAAAATCAAATCTCAATACTAGGGTTTTTTTTTTTTCCTTCTTCTTCTTCTACCTCTTTAGGTCACGTTTGGCAACCAAAACTTTAGGGAAAAGATTTTCAATTTCCCTAAAGCTGCAGTAAATCCACGTTTGGCATTTGTAAATTGCTGAAGATTTGGACGAATGAAAATCTTCATTTGATAGAATTTTCAGATCCGAACACCTCCTATAAGATTTGAAAATCATGCGAGCCGAACCCTATTTTTCTCAGCTATATTTATCAATACACACCAATATCAATATGAAATCCTTAACTATACAAACCCCCAACAAGGAATCCTTATTCCAGTGGTAGTGAAGAATCATAAGATCTATAAATTCCTCACATGTTACCAAACATGCCCTTAAGAGACATTGCAACCTGATCAGTCCGAATATAAATCAAGTCGGTAATAGGGCCATTCAAGAAGAGATTGTTTTTTTTTCTTTAGTTACATGATGGCTTCTCATCATATTGATGTTATTAAAATGCCAAGACCAACAGCTCAGAAAATCTGAGGATGTTTAAAAGAAAGCAAAGATTGTGAAAGGAATTCCAGAACTCAAAACAACAAAAACTGTGTAAAGAATAGAAAGTCTTCTGTAATAAATCTTACATGGAGATGAAATGTAACACAGCCCTGCTCCCTGCAAAAAGTTGAACACATCCTCTCTCATGCCAGATTCCATAAGGAAAAAAAAAAAGAATAGGGCATCCCTAAAAGGTGGTATTAAGCTGTAAGCTTAGAACACTACACAAACAATAGAGATATCATGAGAGAATTTTCCTTCACTCATGGAGATCGACCTTGACCTTTCTGTTTTTTTTTTTTTTTTTAATAGTGAGATTGACGTTGACCTGCCTCTTAAGAAATTAAGAACTCTATTTTACAGAGAAGACAGAATTTCCAATCGTCCACCTTGAATGTACAAGGAAACTTGGATTTTCCTACATTAACATGAAAGATATTTCAGTGAGGTACTGATCTTTGATGGCCTCTGAAAAATGATTGGTGGGTGGAAAACCTGTCGCCTGAGTGCTAAAATTCCTATATATGGCAAGTAGTTTGCATTGAGGATAAGGAAGAAATGCCAGCCTAACTGATGGGAGGATCGTCCCTCACCTCATTGTCATTCCACATTTCATTTCTAAAAACCTCCTCAATCATACTGCAAGTCGGTAAGAAATCAACATGGCTTTTGGAGCTGGTGAAAAACCCAAAATCCCACACTTTCGGATCGCAAGCCTCTAGTACATATCCATGGTCGACCATTGCCCCTAAACTTGCATTACCACATTCATTATTCAAGATCATATGATCTGTCCCAACCTCTTGCTTCTGGGTCGCTGCCGCATCAGATGGTCCAGAAGAAACAGCCCCACCATGAAGGCACTCATAGGATGTGCAGGAATCATCCTGTACATCTTGCTCTGCTGAGCCATTCCAAAGACCATCACTTGCGAGATGATCAGTAGGAACAGAACTGTGACAGTCCAATGATTTGTGTGAACTTGGTTTGCTAAAAAAAGCTTGCAGTTCAGGAAAGTCATTCAGACCTCCAACATCATCTTCAACCACAGCAACATTACCAGTAGCACCTCCATTGCCACAATCACCACCACCATCATCACCATCATCATCATCATCATCATCCTCGTCATCATCTTCATGGTAAACATCCTCATGGGCATCCTCGTTATAGACTATGTTGTCTTGATCAGCTGGAGTCTCCACAACAGAGTCATCTTCATCTTCCTCTGTATTTGCAAACTCGTCACCATCATCACTCGCCTGCCACTCATCATTATCACTGTCAATATTCAATGGATCCAACCTGTTCTGCTCGGACCGTCTCCGAAGCATGAAGACATTGAAATAGTAACTGACCAGTTCCTTCTTGGTTCTCGTGGGAAAGACCACTGGAAGATTGTCCCAAAAGTTTCTGCCTAGTGAAGCAGGATTTGAAAACACTACTTCATGGAAGACTCGTTCCTCCTCTTGACTCCACTTCTGTGCCACATCCTCACCCATTTCACAAAATCCCAGCTCCACAAACCTCTCTTGTCCCAGTGCCTCAGACAGTTTCTCTCTTGCTTCCTTAACATGTTGCCTGACACATCTTATGGAACCCTCATCGGGGCAGCTACAATCATCCCTGCCATGTCCAACTTTTTCACTGTTGCAACCAGATGAGTCGACTTCAGACATTGGGATGACACAAGTCCCCATCAGCTGCTCCCTGTTGTTACTGAGAATAAACTGAGAAGGCGGCACGGATAATCCAGGATCTAAACCACCATTACCCTGAGTTGGCGTGCCCAAATTACCAGAAGAAGTCTTGGCAACCTCAGGTCCCCATACAGGAACATCAGCTTGATGATCTGGTCCAATAGAAGCAAGCTTTCGTGGTGGGCAATCTATAATAGATGAAAACATCACTTCTGACTCCATTGTTGTCCTTGAAGGGCCATCACAATCACGGAATCGTGGAGAGCAAGAAATTTGTAAAATTGGCTCAGATCTAGAATCTTCTTCACTAGTGGAGCTTGTAAACCAAGATAAGCCAGAACTGGTGCCAAAAGGACAGTTGTCTAAATCCTTGTGACTAGCGACAAAGAGTTCGGCAATGGTGTGAGTGTGACTCACCAACCTTCCCTCATCTTGAAATCTGTTGAAGTTTCTTCCACCTTCATCGACTTTGTGTCAGAATTCAGTCAGTTATGAAGCTATGTTAATCAGTCACTATATCAAATGCAAAAAACTTATTGAAGGTATTACCTGATGTGTGAGGTTTCTCAGGTGAATTGTTACAAGGACCAAATCCTTCAAATGAAGTGTAATCCAGTTGCCGCTTATAAGAAATATGGCATGGTTCATCTTCACTATAAGGGCGTTTGTTATTCTTAAATACCATGTTTAGCCTGTAAAACCAACATTTAGAAACACTTTTAAAGAGGCACAGCAAAACAAAGTGATGATATACAGTGTCACCCACTCCACAGCAGGCAAAATCGAGAAACGGAAGCAACAGTTCAGAATGCTAAATCTGTAAACAAAAACAATAGAAGAAGATCACTCTCATATTGTACATTTGTTCATGCATATACCATGTGTAGTTCAGAGTTTTTTTTTTTTTTTTTTTGTACCTTCTATTACCAAGTTAACCCTGAATGGAGCTTGAATTGGGTAAAAAGCTCTTTTCCCCATCCCAATAAAATGGGAGGGCCAAAACAACTATTTTCTAAGATTATTTACTTCCTCCTAATATTAAGTTGTTCCTCTCTGCCATTCCCAAATAAGAAAAACAACTACACCACAGCATTCAATTTTAGAGCTAATACAAAATGGTTCTCTGAATTGAAATTGACAAGCATGCTTAACAACGTAAATGGGATTTGTAAGGATCATTTTGCTTCATTTCAATTCTCAACAAGAAATGCACAAAGGAAAAGGCTAAACATAGCTACAACATGTGCCATGCAATAAGGTCTATTAATGACTAAAAAAGATGACATCATCTGGCTCTTGGCTTCCACTATTTCCCTGAGAGACGTTCATGCATGCCCCTTTAATAAAGCTGTCTTGCATTAAAACACAGAAGCTTACCCTTCATCCACACTACATATCTCAAGGCATATCTTTTTTCTCCACTTATAATTTCAATGACACCTATTATCTCCACATACAAAAATAACATGCTTCCATCACTCAATGCCAATAGTGTTGCACCGATAAGTCATTAAGGCTCTAAAGAATAAGAAGCTCAAGTTCAGTTTTCCAAATGGTAACTGGAAATTTTATCAAAGTATAAGCATAACAATTCAAAAACAGTAGCAAGACGGTGAAACAGCAAGGTGCCATAATAGGTACAGCCCCACAAAGGCCATCCAGTGGAAAGAAAATGCCCAACCAAGCTGAGCAGAACTATCTAGACAACTGTAAAAGACAAGAGAACATCACACCCTTTTAGATAGAAGATCCGGCTCGCATTGGCTAACCTAAAGACAAGAAAACACGATAGATTATACCCCCTACAAAAGAAAAAAAATCAATGGAAAGAAGGTGCCAAAGTTCAAACAAAACTCAACTGATCTCGCCAATCTCTAGGAAGGCCCACTACTTCCCCAAGCCCACCTATTTGCACAAAGAATTCCCAATGAGCAGCACCAAATTGTGCACCCTCAAGAAACTAAATCCGAACTAATTTAATTGCCAATCAACTAAATCTTGGTACAAAATGATGAAAGACACATCACAGTAGCATATTGCAACGAGTGAATAACAGCTAGGCTTTAAACTCAGATTGGCCAAGGCTTCAATGACGATGACGACAGGGACTACCGGGACCAGAGCAGCCAATGTCAATAGCCAATCGTTTTGTTTAATACAAATAAAATTTGGAAACCCACAACTTAATAACTAGAGTAATCTCATTCTATTTAAGTAGTAGTAACTGCCTGAAGCCAAATGCACCAACATATGGGACCAACTTTCATATATAATAACAATTCCCAGCCTGTGGGGATAAGCTTTTTGTTGCCCAGAGGCCCAGCCTGTGGGGTTGTGTTTTTGAAGCCCGGACCAGGCTGTGGATTTGCTACTTACATTCTTTTTTTGGTTAGATCAGCCCCATTTGTTTTCCCAATTCAGCGATCTGCAAGTGGGCCTGAGGTTTCCATTCTTTTCCTTTGTTGCATCTATCTTCCTTGGAAATATATACTATCTAATCTTTCCAAAAAATACAAATATATATAACAATGCATTCCAGCCAACATATAAGGAAAAAAAACCACTCCAATAAAACTTGCTTAATAGGTATAACTAGTTCCATGTGTTCTTACAGAAACGAATTCCAATAAAGAGAACATATTTTCCAGCAATGATCCACCAAGCAATACAACTAATAAATATTTCACACCATAATACACCTGCCCAAAAGATTGTGCTTTCAGACTCAAGATGTTGCTCCAGGTCATCTGGCTTTCAAGAAAGCAGATAATAGTTGGTTAAACACCCAAAAGTATTATGCTTTGAGACCCTAGATGTTGCTGCTTCAGGTCATCTGGAAAGCTGATGACAGTCTGTTCAATATCCGAAAGTTTTATGCTTTGAGACTCTTTAAGTGTTGCTGCTTCAAGTCATCTGGCTTTCAAGAAAAGCCGAAAGTTTTATGCTTTGAGACTCTTTAAGTGTTGCTGCTTCAAGTCATCTGGCTTTCAAGAAAAGCCAAAGACAGTTGGTCCTATAGCCACAAGTACTATGCTTTGAGACTCTGGGTGTTGCTTCTTGTCCAATTCCTAAAAGCAAGCGTACTATACTTTGAGACTCAATGTGGCACTCTAAAAGAAAAGGAAGGGAAAATGTCCTTATTCTATGCTCCATTCATAATGGTACCTTCTTCCTCTAATGGTGGATGGTTCAAGGCATGAAGCGAAAAGACAAGATAAAAGGCAAAATGTCTCTTGTAAAAACCTCAACCTCCGCCTCTCACCCATGTCCACAATCCCACTCCATCCCTCCCTCAACCTCCGTGTCCATGTTCCTACCATGCACATAGCTTCCAAAGCATCACTTACCTCCTTCTCTCTCGCCCATTCTTCATCTTCCCTTTCCTCTCTTTGATACCCTTGATCAACCCCCCATCACTTCTCACCGCCTCCACATCAAAGGCCTCTAAGTTGGTCCTCTCCAAAGCCTCAGATTTGTGGATAATAACCATCAACCAACTGATGCCCTTTCAAATCGCTGTAGAGTGAGTCACAGTGGCTTTCCTATCAAATTCCTCATTCAACCCTCACTTTTACAACAAAGGCAATAAAAGGAAGGATGAGCTTAGAGAATGACATGTGTATCATCACACAACCATATTAAACCAATGTACAGAGACAAGGATCACCATGACAACATGACTACTCCACAACTGCACAGTGGCCAAGCCGTCACTTACAGTACCCCAAAGCAAATGTTGCCTTCAACCTTTCAATCTCAACCCCATAAAACATACCAAGTTTGATTTCTCTCTTCATTGATTTGATTAGATAAAAACAAAAGGGTTGAAAAGACAGTGATCACCATGACTACTTCAGAATTGCACACAGTGGCCCACCCATCAATTACATTACCCCAAAGCCGGTGTCATCTTCAACCTTTCAATCTCCTCATCAAACAGTAAGAAGTCTTTGTTCATCAGTTTTTTTTTTTTTTAATGGTATCTCCCTTCATCGATTTGATTAAATAAAAACAAAAGGGCTGGGAATAGATTGACTCTGTTTTAAATTGTCAGTCTAGAGCATGTAGTTTAGTATAATTAATATTTTCCTGGTTCCAAAACCATAGAGGCCATCTCAAAAAGCCACACAAAATATTAATCATGAATTTGCGCGTGTAATGGGCACAACTTGCACAGTTTTACATCACTCATGGTGAACTCCCTAAAAATACATAAGGCGAAAAACGGTGCAACAATTAACCATGCATTGCACCAGTATTCATTATATGGAAGGCAACTTATAGTATCAAAACCAAAATGGTAACATGCAATATAGTAAGACAATGGTAAAATGTATGGTGAAAAGGAAAAAAAAAGGGGGAGCAAACAGCGAGTGGGAGTCAACTCGCCAAACTGCTACAAAATACCAATGCTTTGTGAGCAACAATAAAAAGTTTTTAAATTCATAAAAAACCGAAAAAGGCACAAAGCTTTTTATTCAGATTTCAAAATGAGAACATCAAGACAACTAATGCCCTCCTCCAACCCTTCTACTTGTGTGACTTTCATTGTCACCTCAAAGGATGTTAACAAAAACCATGTTGCTTCCAAAGATGATATCCTAAAGATCTCATACAAGAATTAATTAAATGATAGAAGGGGAGAAAAGCTTAGTCACATTTCTTTAATTTTCACAGGGAGCTATTGTTAGCTGTATTGATTAAGGCTTTTGATGTTTCACTAGAAAGATGGGCGGCTGAGAATAGGAAACCGCACCAGAATGAGGAGAGATCTTTCGTCACAAGAATCCATTAGACACTAAAACAAATGGAAAGTTTCAGAGAGTGGCATGTGCCCCTCTCCATAAAAAGAAAATATTCCTTAGCATTTCTAAAAAAATTGAAATAATTTCAATTTTTAAAATTATTAAAAAACTCCACTTCATAAAAAGTACATACCTTCAATAAATTAAAACCTAAAATGAAAATAAAATCTAAATTTTTTAATTGAGAAAAAATCAGTTGTTTGAATTATAAATCCTGTCTTGATAAGGAAAAATTTATCAACAAATTTATAAAAATTAATCTCACTAAAAAAAAAATATTTCTTAGGATACAAAAACTTATCTATAATAACCATAATTTTAAAGTAAAAGCCATTATTTTTTCTATCTTAAGTTTTGTGCCCTACATTGCATGGGTTCTTTTGTTGGCATTATTGTTCCATGAAAGAAAGGAAGAGAAGGAAAAGAGATGATGGGGCACAGGGTCATGTGTGCTGCATCTTTTTCTAATTTCTTTTTTATACTATTATTTACTTTTTATAAATGATCAACTCACAACAAGCAATTAAAAGCAGATATATGAAGAATAAAAGCACATTTGTACATCTATCATCTCTCTTAAGTACACCCATTGAGTTTGGAGGGTTAAACTTAAAAACGAAGTGAGAATGGGAAGAACAATAAAAAGTTGCAACCTGTTTTTTTGGCAAAAAGCAGTCAACATAGAATTGAACAGACCTAGTGGCCAAAACAGGCCAGACTTTTAATGGAGATGGGCGAATGGACAACTAATGCAGAGAGTGATTAAATATCACAATGCAGATATTGAAGCAATAATGTAACCATTTGGCGTGCACATGCTCTTGCACACATATAGCAAGGAACCAGAATGAAGAAAATAAAAACAAAAGTGACTTTCAGGAACCTTTTTTTCTGAAATTGGCATATTTTATTTTGTTTCCTTCCTTGTCAAATTAAAGTCAAGGGAGAGTCATCTAGCATATACACACACATACAAACATACATACAATGTGTGAAACAGTTAATTCAATATAATTGACATTATCACAATTTTGATTTTGAAGGGGGCCCACCCACTATAAAAGTAGCAGACCATCAAATCTCAACCTCCCACATGATAAGTCATGGGCCTGAATATCACTTCATAGAATTTATGTTCACTGACATATTGAACCAGACCAAAGAGTGATTAACCTCCCCCACACCAGATGGCGGGAAAATCCAACATTGTTTCTATCGGAGTGATATTCAAGCCCATGACTTATCATGGGAGAGCCTGAGATCCAACAACTTGACACCTTCAGCAGTGAGCACTGTTGTACATCAGTTGCACAGCAAACAAATTGAATCAGTTTGCATCTATGCACACAAAAGCTGGTCACTTAATCACAATAACCATCTTACTTCTTTTATATGTCTACATCGGCACCACATACATCAGTTATTTTGCAACATTATCTACTTCAGACAAAGTTAATTTCTCAACAGTATCAAGATCTAAAATACCAGAAAACCTTCTTCTTCTTTTTTGGAAATGGTAAGGATAAATATTATTAGAAATCAAAGACTTAAGATGCGTTAGAAAGCCTAAGCGCACTTTCGCCTCTTGTTCTAAAGGTTGAAAATGTTACGATAAAATTGCAAGAAAATTACAATATTTTACTACTCTAAAATTTCATTTTTAAATGTAATTTTCAGCTATTCTCTATTGTTTTCAAAAAATTCCCAAAGTTAATTATTTTTCACAATATTCCCTACTAATATCCTATAAAACCCCCAAATTTTGAATATATTCACACATCATTTCCCAAGAACTTAATCTGTACAACCCTCTACAGAAACATAATCCCGCATTCTATATGATCCAATAGAAATTTTCAATACCATAAAACACAATAACCGAAATTGAAATAAGCATCAATTGTGTACAGCAAAATTACACAAACAAGTCAAACTTGCAGAAATATCACCCAGCAAACGCACAAGCAGGGAGAACTTATTATAAACATCATCAATACATCAAGAGCTGGTTTTTTACCTTCGAAGAGCGGTATCACCTAAATCCTTAAATCAGACAAAGCCCAATTCAAAACCGAAACCTTACTCCTCAAAATCCCCACCAAAAGATGCCAATTTCCGATCAATCAAGAAGGAATAACGTTTATTATGGTAAAAGGAAATATTCCCCCAAACCAATTCAAGAAGAGGACCAAACGCGAGAATTTCCAGAAACCCTAACCCTAGATTCTCCAGGACCCACCGAACCGGCAAAATTACAACCGATCCGAACAGAAAATGAAAACGAAACAACGACTAAGCCAATTCTATAACAAGATCTAAGGATCGAATGAACCTAAACGAATTCCAAAAAAACCCAACCCTAAAAACCCAAATCGTGACCAAATCTGCAAATTGAGAATCAATCGAAATAGGGTAACAATAAAATCTAGAATAAAGAGGCTATGGACAAGAGATGCGAAGAGATCGGGAGGGAAAAGGAGGGAAGATCGGAAACCCTAATCGTAGAATCGAGCAAAATCAACGAACAGGGGAGAAAAGGATATCGATCGATAGAAGAGAAGGAAAGGAAGAAGAATACGAGATCGAATCGAAGGTATGGAGGGAAGATCGAGATGAAATCAGGATCGTAGGGTTTGGTAGAAAGGAGAAAGACGAAGGGAAAAAATTACTAGGGTTTGCGTTTTTGTACACGTCGGTCCGAGGATGGAAACCGGCTAGCAACCACCGTCCGGAAAGGCCTTTTTCACACACACATGGGCTAATTATAAAATGGCCTTGGGCCTTTGATTGCCCTCAATTACTTGGGGTGTTCATGGGTCGGCCCGGCCCGTCCTCCATTGGACCGGTTTGGGCTCTCTTTTTTGGATCGAGGCTAGTTTTCGGGTCTGATAATTAAATGGGCTTGGCCTGAGCCTATATATGATTATATTTTTACAGATGGATGTCTATGTACTTTCAATTGGGATGGGCCGAGACAAGTGGCGGATCCAGGATTTTCGTTTGATGGGGGCTTGAAAATATATTTTTTTTATTCATAACGATAGCTTGAAAGATGAGTTTTAGAGATGAATACATGTTATCTGAGTTTTAAGAGCTATTATAAAAACCATACTAGTTTTTTATACCACCATACAATACAAAGACCTAATACTATGTCAAGTTCTATATTCTCGTTCTTTTATCCTTTTAAAACGAAGCTCTCCTTTTAAAATGAATGAACCCAAGACAACCATTGGCCCCCTCTTCTTGGCCATTGTATATAACTAAATAATAAAAAAAGAAAAGAAAATGGCCAAAAGAAAGGTGCTAATAAGTTTAGGGATTTTTGAGAGGGAGAGAGAGTTTGGGGAAATAGATGGGGGCTGGATAATTTTTTAAATGAGGGCTGAACTAGTTGGGCTTTAAGGACCTCATGGACATTTTGCTAATTGGGTGGGGGCTTCAGCCCAGACCCCTATATGTGTGTCTGCCCATGGCCGAGACCTTATTTTAGGACCAAGGGCTGCATTTGGGGTCGAATGTGACTCCAAAGAATAAATGGGCTAGGTTGGACTGGCATTGGCCAGGCTCGACCAGGCAAGTAACAGTGAACAACCCCTATCATTATCATTTTCCAAGTGTGCAAGCATATGGCATAAAATATCCCTGTAGGGTCTAGCCTTTCCCTACCATTATGAATGTGGGTCGAGAGCCACGGTCAAGCCAAGGCCTTTTCATGCATTAGCACTGGCTAGCCACTTACACAACCTTGAATGCTAAGACCAGACAAAAAGAGTGTTTTTTTCTTCTTCTATAATCAAGAGCATTGTAGGTTATTGAAACAATGATTAAAATATAACAATGTCTTCGTTTAGATCAGATGAGAGTTAATAAAAAGATGGCATTCTCATATTACTGATGCCCTGTTACGCTATCATTAAGCCAAGGGTTTTTAGCTTTAAATTTGATTGTTGGTTGGGATTTTGATCGTAACCTCTTTATCAAAAGCACTAACAACCTCTCCTCGGTTTTTAAAGTTCCACTTTTTTCTCCTGCAAACACTTTTTTATCTATCCAAAATCTCCTATTCCCTTTCTATTCAAACTTTCCTTCTTCCATTTTACGCCACTAACTTTTAAAATACATAGATAGATATTCTCATGACCTTCCGTCACGGGTTATTATGCTAGTGTTATGTTAGTGAAAACATTCACATGCGTGGCTGCGCTAATATAAGCACGGTGTCACATGTGAATATGTGATCATTTCACCAACTCGACTGCAATTCCCACCATGAGTGCCATTGGAATTTTTATCCAGGTTGTCCACAGAAGGCGTTGACTTGAAGTCCCAAATGGCAGCCGTGAAGAGTCTCTAGGCAAAAAATAAAATCCTCGGATGAACACCATCCGTCAACACCTATTTTTTACCAGCACTGGGATCTTACAGATTAATTCAACCCCATCTCAATATCACTAACTCCTATGAATTGTCACGGGCCCAAGTTTGACACCCATCCAACGTATACTTACCATTGTTTTAAAATCCAAAAGGTCGATTCCTTCTAAAACCATTAAACGTAATAGCATAGATCAAATGAGGATGATATCACTCTAAGATATTTCAATCCCCCACCTCTCCCATGATCAGCATGGCCCTAAGTGGGCCCCACAAGGGATTATTCGTGAGAGGATGCCCCCCATTATCTATTTTGTGGACAAAGGGCCATGTCAGGCCACGCTCAAAGTGGTGGGCTTTTCAAAATGGGGCTCTACCCCGCCGTAGGGTTAGGACAAAAAAGAAAGCCCTCAACTTTATGGGCTTTGGGGGGGGTGGGCCCAAGGGAGGGGGACACTTTTTATGCCTTTTTTCTATTTATTTGGCATCTCATGGAGAATTTTCTAGTTCTACCACTGCCAGGCGATTTCATCAGAGGGCCATATTGGCAGGCCTAAGCTGGTGGGGATGAAATTCTTGTGAGGGCCAGATTGGCTGGCCTAAGCTGGTGGGGATGAAATTCTTGTGCATCCACTGTGATTCATTAAAACAATAGTGAGAAATTCACCCCCTACATCGTTAATTGTACGAGTGGGTTGAGAACTTGGGATTATAGCTGATCTGAGAAAGACTCACATGAGCCTGGATCTGGGTCCAGTGACAATTGCCTAGTATACATCATTTTGGGTCCCAAATTAACCATAGAACATAGATGAGAGCATGATCACATCGAAGTAGTCCTCATGGAGGTCAACAAGTCAGACAAGCCTTGATTCAGAGGATCTGAATTCAGACCAAAAATGTTCCCGGCATGACCAGTTGGGCCGGCCATTAATAGTCCAAAGTCCAAACCTGATGATGCCAGCTTTAGGCTCGGGTGGAACAATCAGTTTAGATTGTCATTGTTGAACAATTCTAGACATCTGATCAATGGGCCTACAAATGGAGTGTTAACCACAACAGCCCATATTATTGTAGTAGTCCTTTCAGATCATAGAACCAAACCAGGCTATATTTTGGTTTTGACCAACCCAAGCAGGAAGTTCTGATCTCATATAGGATAAAAGATCTAGTCCCGCTGCTTTAAATGCTGCTGTGCACAGCTGATAGCCTGATAAAGCCTCGATGCGGCTTACTTTTGCTTGATCGGTACCACACATCACCTCCCTCTTATTAGATTTGGGCCAAATCTCACAGCTATAGTGACATGCACCATTGGATTGACCATGCGTAGAAAATATAACAATATATTTCACCTCGGCCATAAATGAGTCCAACCTTGAGATTGGCCTTGTGTAGAAGAGGTAACTAAATGTTTCACCTCATGCCATAAAAACCAGACCAAACTTTCCATCATAGAACTTGAATGTCAAGCATTTCCCATGCTTCTCAGGATTGGGTCAGGAGGAAATGAAATGAAAATTTTCACAGCGTTCAAATTTCAACTCTAAATTTTTTCCCGACCATCAATCACCTTCCCACATCCAAACTCCCCATGTCTTGTCTCAATTGAATTGATGGCTCTGATCAATAGGGAGTGAACCATACATTGTGAGAAAATCAACTATCCTGTTAGGATTTTGCCATCAAAGTGACTTTTAGAAGCATGGCAATTCAAAGCAAAGCACATGGCAGGGTGAACAAGATGATGAACAAGATTCTTCAAGAACTGGTCCTTTGTAGTAGAGTAATTCATACAGACTGCCTGCATTGCAGATCATTGAGCAGAACCATCCATGTCATACAGTCAAATGCTTATATGCAAGCAGTGTTCATAACCCAACACCCATGGCATCAAACTTGTCCCTTCTGTATTATAACACTAAAATTCAAAGAACAGAAAATAAAATGGCCTAATGTGATGTTCAAAGTGTCATCATCATGACCAGGAAAAAAAATTCCAGATGGCAGCAGGAGCAGCCATGGTCTTCTGGAAATGAAAACTTCCTACCCTGCAACTTGGACATGGCAAGATACGCCAACCGTCAAGTCGATAAAGAAGCAGGCACGAGTCAGGACATTAAAAAAAAAAAAAAAAAAATTGGTCATTATGTGACCTGAAGTGTCTACAGACTATAAATCAGGAGATACTGAACGAGAAGGTACTCAGAGTACAGCATTCATGCAACAATAAATGTCTGCCCATATGTGCAAATGAAAAGTGAATGAATTCACAAATTTACAGCCATTACAAGTAAGGTTTTCATAATTCAGACAAAAGACTACTTACAAGTAAAGGGTACACCCACTTATTTTATTCTGTATAGAGAGGAAAATCATGAATGTAAGGATATCCAATGCATGATCATAAATGTTCAAACATTGGAATGTCATCCAAAATTAAAATACCAGCCTTCACTTTCCTCCACTTGCCAATCTTCCCTTCAGCACAGTAAAAACAAGAGTGAGGATGACGAAAAAATCTAATAAGTACGTAGCTTGAGTAGGCATGTGAATGACGAGATTTTAATCCATCCACTCTTAGCGCAAGCCATAAGTGTAATAAATTCAAGACCAAGAACCAACCTTAGTGCCTTCTTGCCTAATTGTAATTGTATTCCTAGGACTTTCTATGGGACGGGCTTTCTATCAAAGGGATTAATAGTGAAAAATTAAAGGTGGAGATCCACAAGGAACCATAAAAAAATCCCCGAATATCATTGCCCACCCTTCATCTTATGAAAGTAAATCTTAGGAATTTGTTCATCACTTTTAGATCTCCGCCCTTGCCACTTCACTCTTCACCCCTTCGATAAAACCTCCTTCCTATTGATACAGAGAAATTCAGTAGGAAGAAAAATACTAACCAATATACCCTAAAGCAGAGGCCAAACAAACAAACACACGGATAGTTACAGAATAGACTGGAATGACAAAAAACTACTGACCAATGTAGACTTAGCATAGACCACACACACACACACAGTTTCAGTAATTTTTGCATTCAAAGAGGATACTTACAGCATAGACTGAAGTACAAGGAATGTCACATCAGAACTGTCACAAATCAAGACCCTCATCAAGGCCTTTAGAGCCGATCATCACGTTGGAATCAATTTGCTTGTCAAACTTCTTCTTTCTCCTAGCTTCAAATTCTTGAAATCCTTCAATCTGGAAGAGAATAAAGAAAAAAAAATCTCTGATACTTAAAGGAAGTGCTACATTTATTAACATAGCCAAGGATTTAATGAATACTGCAAAGGTGACAGACCACGTAACCTTAACCAAACATACTGAAATTTCAATTCGGTTATGTTACTATACATCAGATAGATACTACCATATATAACATAAATTAAAAACTGCAAATGAAGTACACAAGCGAACCAAAACAAGTGAAAACAAAGAAAAACTAATGCATTCAATGCCATTGCAGGCCTGGTACTTCTTTCTACACTGCTCTGTCAGGAAAGAAGAGACCTTGCCACATATCACAGCAGGGCATGAGACTTACCTGTTGGAACTGATCCATTGAGATGGGGTTGTCATGAAGAGAAATATTCTGGAGAGCTTTGCAGTCCTTCAATAAATTTGAAGGTATCTGTCCAACAACATAAAAAAAATTAAATAAGTTGGGACGTGAGCAGTTGCCTCAATTGTGTGCGAATCCAATTTTATCGATGTTTTATTAAATGAAATATGATGTGTTTTTGGTTATATAATGATAGTCAAGGTTTTTAATATCATTGACATGTAATTTAAATGATGTCTGTTGGGCGATCGCCATAGCCTACATGTAATGCCTATATATGCAGTCTTCCATAACAAGTTTAACAACCGGGGATCCCAAAAGCCATGGAGAATGAAATAAAGAAAGCATGGGAAAAAAAAAAGAAAAAGAAAAATGTTTCACAAGAAAGAATCAAACAAAACATTAAAATTCTCATAGAACATAAAGGCTTGAGATTTGAACACACTCTAATTTTGGTTCCACCACGCATCCTTCAGATAGTTGCAAAATGGAAAAAAAAAAAAAATGACCCCCTCCTTTATATTTTATTAGAATTGCCAAAGGTTCCCTTACATCCTTTATATTATTATATATCTCTTTGTTATTTCATAACAATGGGCACTGAAAATGAATGACGCATCATATAGAGAACAATACAGGTCACTTGGCATGGTATCTCACCCCTTGGCAGGAATGGCCTGCCCTATAGGGCTCAATTATGTCACCTTATGATTAATCTATACCCTTTGCACCCCTCATGTAAATTTTCAGCACTCATCACTAGTTTTGTGGGCCCAAAAATTAATCGTGCACATGTGGAACCCATCCAAATTTACCTAACAACTTGGATCTAGACAACTTTGAGGGGCTCAAAACAGTGTATTTATGATCAAATGGTTCTATTTTCTGCACAGAGCTAGGTCACAGGAAGACCTTCAAAACCCTTAAACCCCCAAACTTACATGGCCAGGTGGGCTCTACAAGCTAAGTTGTTGCTAAAAAATAAAGTTGGTTGCAAAATGTCCAATAATGCCCCCTTAATGGATGTTTGATTCACACTCCCCACATTAGGATCATTCATTAAATACACTGATGTACTAACACCTAGGACTGGCAATCAGTTTGGGTCAAGCGAGTTCCGGTTGGGTTGAGCACTGTATAATAGGTATAGGCTTAATCCAACTCCAGGTCATTTGTCAATTGGATGGAAAACGTCAACCCAAACCTAGCCTAGAAGTTAAAAGAATCAACCAAAGTCCTTGATCAGTAGGTCTGGTTTTGGTTGGGTTGGCAAGTCATTGTGCAATTGGTCAAGCCGGTCGGGTTTAGGTCAGGTTAGAGGGTCAAATCACAAGAATGTGCTCAATTACAACCTGAACCTAACCCATTAATTGATCAGATAAAAATGTCAACCCAAGCTCACTTCGAAATTAAAGGATCCAACTAAACCTTGAGGGCACGTTTGTGTACACACCATTTCCGCGGAAAGAAGAAATTGCCACGTCAGCAAATTCCATAGAAATAAAAACCTCGTAAAAGGATTTCCATAGAATTTAGATTTTCATGTTTGGTGCAAAAAGAGTTTCCTCATTGAATTGGTGCTAATGTTGTTTGGTGCGGCTATGGATTCCTTATAGAAAATCAAAAATTCTTATTTGATGATATAATTTTGGGAAAACAGCAAAATACCTACCTGTACTTTGGTCATTTTGCAGAGTAGCCCTTGTATTTTGGTATTTTGTACTAAACCTACTTGTATTTTAAATCACAATGCAAATAGAGACGGCCGTGACGGAAAATATGGAATGACGAATTTACCCTTCCATATATAAGATGTCTCTTGGTTTTTTTTTTTTTTTTTTCATTTTCCCCTCTTTCGGCCTGATGAGAACCCTAGCCACCCGATATGAGTTTCCGATTCGTCATTCACAACTACCGCCATGATCTTGACGAGTTCTGCTCTGGCCTCAGCAAGGAGACGGCGGCCATTCGCGACAAAAAACTTTTTTTTGTTTTTTGTTTTTAATTTAATATTGGGTTTGTGTTGTGGATTTGTAGGGCTCTGGTGAAGGTGGGATTTGGGGTACGAAGTTTATGGGTGGATGTCAAAATCTGATTGGAATTTGGGGTTGAAAGATAAGGTTTTGTAGGGGCTGGATTTGGCTTTGAAACCATAGCCATATGTTATTTGAATTGAGGTTTTCTGAGGGGTCTAATAAGTTAGCGATGGATTGAAAGTAGGGGTTTGGATCAATGTATTGGTGGGTTGGTGGAATTGGCAATGTTTTTGATGCATTTGAGATGATTTTAGAATGATGGAAAGGGAAAGGGCCATTTCCTTTCTTCCTTTTTTTATTCTGGTTTGAAGGTATATATGCTTTGATCCTTTTGTCTGGTGGCTGATTTGGAATCTGGGCATGGAGGAAGAGAAGAGCTCTCGAGTTAGAAGGGCAAAATTCTCACAAACAGTTTGCCATAGATGGGATTCTTCAAAATTTCTGTCCATTCCATTCTCCCTGCACCATGATGATATCCTCCCTGTATTGAAACCCACCACTTCAAATGCTGGGTTACAACCTTCTTCGCGAGGAATTGTGAGGGAGACACAGGTTGGACCCGCCAGACAGAGATCGAAATCCCCTATTCCAGAGACTGTTCTTTCAGAGGCATTCATGGAAGCTAGATCCGAATCAAAGCGTTTTTCCACGCCTTGCCGAAATCCCCTACAAATCAGATTTTTCTCCTTTGGGTCTCTCCTTCTTTCTCTCCTTAGGTTCTGTTCTCTCCTTTGGGTCTCTTTTTCAAATGTTTTTTCCACCTTTTGTTCCGGGTTTTCTGCATCAGCTCTGAACTTACTCAAATGGGCATAACGAGAAGCACAGGAAGCTTTTCTGCACACAACATGAGAAACAGAGAAAATAAAGGAGAGATGAGGAAAACTCCAAATCAATTAACGAGATACGGGGAGAGAGGAGATGGAAGCGCAGGGCGGAGCGCATGCCAAAGATTTTCTGGATCTCTCCGGAGAGAGGAAGTGCAGACGAGAGAGGGAGGGTTGCAAATCGAGGAAAAAAAAGTGGGCCCTGGGATATTTTCTCCCCATGGGCAATTAAGTCTTTTTGGGTGAATAATTTTACACCAGTATACACCAGACACCATTTATACGACCTACGCCGTTAATACTAACAGAATCCGTGAGTTTTGCATGTTAATTAGAACTACAAGTAGGTTTAGTACAAAATACCAAAGTGCAGGGGGTATTCTGCAAAATGACCAAAGTCCAGGTAGGTATTATGCTGTTTTCCCTATAATTTTTTGAAGAAAAATAACATAACATGTAGATTATTTATTCAACATTAAATAATAATTTATATAAAGAAATAAAAAATGAAAGAGTTGTAGGGTTTTTGGGTTGAAATGGACAAGAGTGAGGAAAAGATGGAGAAGTTTTCCGAGGAAATCCATTTTCCATACCCCCCCCCCCCCCCCCCCCCCATAGAAAACTCATTTCCACCATTATCAAGGAAAATGCTGACGAGGCAGGAAAGCATTTCCACGGAATTATTCCGCACCAAACACCGGAAAAACGGGTTTTCCGCGGAAAACCGTCCATTTTTCCGCGGAAAAGTGTTACACAAACATGCCCTGAATGTTTCAACTTTCAAGTGCTATCCAATGGTCCATATGGTCCTTATAGTAGTAGTTTGATTCTAGTTGGGATGGTGAGGGGAGGACTACATCAAAATCACATAATGCCTGATATTTTTGCTAATTGAGACAGCATCTTATGGAATGTCAATGTCCTTATGGTTCCCTATAAGGGAAAAGTATAAAACACGACTCACTAATTAAATGGATACAAGTAGAAATATGACAGGAGCCCAAAGGATAGTTGGAAGGTGCTCATTCTCACAACCGAGAAGTTATGGCTCAAGTCATGTTACCTAAAACAATAAAATGTAAAAATATAATACCTCTTACATAACATATGGACAGTTAAAAAAAAAGCATAAAAAGACTCAAGAGGATTATATCTGTACCTGGCGAACATTATTATTGTTTAAGCAAAGAGATTTCAGGTGAGTAAGATTGCAAATTGATGGGGGCAGATCCTCGATGAGATTGCCTGCAGAGATGAGTTGAAACTTTAAGGTGGCAATGAAAAATCACAGTGCAATGATGCTGGTAATGTTGTGATGAAAACATTAGAAAGCGGTAGTTGATTTAGAATAGGAAGGAAGATTGCTTATGTATTCTACAAGAATTAGAAAGTCAGCTTTGTTGCCTAAAAGGACTCCTACGACAAGTTAGAAAGAAGAATTTCCTACTAGAGTTCGAATTAGGAGAGTGGATAGGTTGCCCCAAATTATAAATACATGTCACCACCAGAGAAGCCTCCACACAACCTCTCACTTCCCTCCAGCCTTCATATAAACTAGAACTAAGAGAGAACTAGAAGATATTTGAAGGGAACTAGAAGAGATTTGAAGAGAACTAGAATGAGAATAGAAGAAACAACAATTAGAGCATTGGTTAATGTCCTTAAGCCCCAACCCCACCACACCCACCACCCTAAAGCCACCATTTTCTATACAAGGTGAGTAGACTTCTAAATCTACATGTGAATATGGATTTTCCTTCTATTTGATGTGTTTAGAACCCTAATCTACTTGTTTGTTTTTCTACTAAATCAAAGTCCTCCCTATTGTAAGAACTCTACTGGTTTAGTGTGTTTTAAGTGTTGTTTAAGCAAATAATAGTCGGCCGTCACTATTCACACTACAGTATTTTGCTACAGTACTCATTATAGTAATTGCTACAGTGAATGCTACTGTACACACTGCAGTAACAGCTTTTAGAATTGAATTACATGTTCATATTTGGTTCTACATGTTTCTATTTGCATGTGATGTAATTTTTATAACATTCCTAGATGGTGATTCTATTGTGTTATTTGTGAATGTGATATTACATGAGTCTAAGATGGTTAATGAAGTGTAATTGTTTCGCATGTTACCTATCACATATTATTGTTATAAGTTGACTTTTGGCCATTTGTGGAAGGCTGGAAGCATCTCAAACTTAGTGGGGTTAGTTATGCAATTAATTTCATGTGATCAGTTACCAATAATGAAATGGAATGGGGCATGTTAAACCTGAAATTCATGTAAATGGCTGATTTCAAGCTACCTCGCTAGAAGGGTTGAGCAATAAGAAGTTCTATTTAAGCTATGTTTATGTGGAGTCTAAGAATGAAGTAACATGGTGTAATTGGATTAATCAGGACCGACCCATTGGACATCCCTAGGCCACTAGCACATACAAGGCTATGCCATGAGTGTTATTCCTTGACTCATGGGTCAGATCCGTTATTCCTTGACTCATGGGTCAGATCCGTCATTCCCTGACTCATAAGTCAAATATGTTATTCCTTTACTCATAGGTCAAATATATTCCTCGACTCTCAAGTCAATTATGTTAATCACCTGACAATAGGTCAGTCATCGATTGACTATAGGTCAGCCCCCATATTGGTGATATGAGGCATCCATGAGATATATAATTTATGAGGCTGTGAGATGCAATGGTTAGGTGGTTGTCCTGAGGCTATTATTAGAAATCTTAATCAGGTTTTAAATGAAAAAAAAAAAAAAAAAAAGAAGCAACAATCACTCTATTTTCATTGTAGAAATCTTCACTATTTTTATGATACCGCACGCACATGTAGACTTAGAACTCTATTAACTCAGTAATATTGATTGTTGTTTTTGCCCCAATACAGGTAACCAGAAACTAAAGAATGAACTCGTGGTGAACATAATGCTCTAGACTTTTGGGCATGCACGTTGAGAGAGTGAAAGACAGTAGAACAAATAGGCATCTAGTCTCATGATGTTTTAAAAATAAAGGTCTTAATTTTCTTGCATTACAATTTCTTTATAAATTTTAAGATTTATTAATTCATGCCTGTGAATCTGAATTAATTATTTGACTTATTTATTTAGGAAAATGAATACTCATGCTTGCGACACGGAATTCGAAGGGCCCCAAGTTCTGGGTCGTGAGTCGTGACAAAAACACACATGAAAGTGTTGGGTCCGCTTCCAAAGCCCACGTGAAAATCATGGGTCTTCCACCAAAACCCACATGAAAATCCTGGGTTTGCTCCCAAAGCCCAACTACTTATTTGGGTCCACCCCCCTCAAATGAAAATCCTAGGTCTGCCACTCGGAACCATATATTGCTATATAAATTCATAGTTCATAGAATCTCCAAATAGGAACTCAGAAGGAACGGTAGTCTAGAAGTTTGCACACAGTGTCACTCACTCTAAAGACATCAATTCATTTACAACATAATAGCCTCCAGTCAACAAATAATATCCTTTAAGCTTTTAAAAGTTGGAAGCAAAAGTGTGGAGTTCTTACAGTAAACTGAAAAACTAAATCACAAAAGATAGCTGGAGATTTTAACAACCAAATACACACTTAGATCATAATTATCACTTTAAATTGATTTTGTTTTTGTAGGAAAAATAAGCAAGACAGTGGAGAAGGGGAGAGAGAGAGAGAAGCAGGTTGCACAGTGTTTTGTTTTGTTTTCTTATGACATACAGTGAAGATGTTTTAAGTTAATACTCTTGAAATTTCAGATAACCCACGTGATGTAACATATATGATCAGAAGCAAGGCAAGGCCGAAGCAGCGCAAGGAAGGAAGGATAGCCAACGGACTAAACTCTAAGCCAAAAGGCTTAAGGATAGGGATCCATGGGATCCAAAACGTCCTGGTCTAACACCACAGACACACAATGAGGGAAATTCCCAAAAGGAATAAATTTTATTAATCAATGTATTGTCCCTAAAGAGGGATTACAATCCTTTATATAGATTCATACTCTAAACTATTCTTGGAAACAGCTCTAATTAAAATAAGCACTAAATCAAATAAGAGAAACTTTCTAATTAATCTCCCAATTATTCCTAAAATCCAGTTAATACTAAAAATAAAACTCTTGCATGATTTGAAGATCTTTTTATGGACTCAGCCCAATGGGCTGCCAGACCAAGGATCTAGCCTGCATCAAAGGCCCTCGCCTTCAGGGAGTTGACTCTAAATTTGTGCCAATAGGAGCTGGTCCCACTGTAAGATTGAGAAATATGACATTCTTAATCATATGCATGATCTTATGGTGGGGTAAAACTCTCATTGGGGTATACTTGGGGGAAAGCCTACTAAAGGGGTCGGAGTTTATCTTGAGCAATTCAGATATTCAATAAGTGGCACCCACTCTAGAGTTCCACACCACTCACAATAAGCATGAGTGAAGCACTTGGAGGATCTGAACCTTAGAGTTATCATGTCATTTGCATCCTCACATTTCATCTTTTCATGACGAGGTGAATGGATTTAAATGTTGCCCTCTCAACCATCCATGCCTATTGCGGAATCGGAATCGTGACCCATCAAAAAACCACAAGTGACCAATCAACAGATTTTCATTAATTAATTATGGGTGGACTGGTTTACATGTGATCAATTTGGGTCCTACTTTGGTTAGAGTGAGATATACCTCTCAGTGCTAAAATCAATGAGAAAATGGTTGTTTTGACATGTTAGGATTTATTATACTTATCTCTTGTACTGTTTGCTCTTTTTCAATGAAAGTAACCATTAAAAAAAAGGATTTATTATACTTAGCACTACTATTTTCGTATTTTAACCTTTTTTTTATAACGGAAGGTGTCCTGGGCTCCCAGCCCTTTGGGCCAGACCCCTACAGGCCCGGGGGAAGCCGGGTAAATCCCATGTGGCCCCAATGTGGTAGCGCAGTTTCGAACCCTCAGCCTCCGGGAGCAAACCGTGGTCCTAGGCTAATTGAGCTACCTCTCGGGGTTTATTTTAACTTCCCTCACAAGATTTTGAGGAATTATGTCTTAAAAAATGTTGTGTTTTTAAAATTTATTATTTTCTTCATATCATTAAAAAAATCAATAAATATAAAATATTGACTATCACTTGCCCCCCTATAAGGAAATCCTGGCTCTGCCACTGCATACAATGTCCAGCCCCTTAGAAACTAGAATAAGAATCAACTTGGCACCTCACATTAGGTTAGCATACACATGCAGAAGCATACAAGTCAACAATCACACAACAGAAGGTCTTAGAAGGCATGAAAGTACCATTAGCCTGCAATTCTTCCAATGAGAAACAACTCCCTATCGACTCCGGAAGGGACTTCAACTTGTTGTCTGACACATTCAGCAGCACCAACTGCATTATAAAATAAATCAATTTGTGCCTGCACCGGCTAATTGCAACAGAAAACATCATAACTTCTATAATTGTAGGCTGCTGATGAGTGAACTCATTAGGAATGGGTAGACCTTAGACTATAATGCACCATATGAACAAGAACTCTCATGCTCTACCGGTGCATTATTGAGAGTCAAAGTTCTCCAGATGAAAGCTTTACTGTATTAAGTTCAAGAGACACGAAACCCAGAAAAACTGTGTAGATAAGTAGCAATTTGAAACTATGAAGGAGAAATCTAAGGTTCCTTCCTTTAAAGACACAACTCTTTCTCATAAAATAAGCATCATATATAGATCATCAAATAAATTGTGCCAAAGCATATAGGATAATTAGTGTTTATGCAAGCACATCACCATTTAAGATCTTTATTAAAAACATATAGATGATCTAGAATCAATCAGACAACAAAACCCAATGCACACATGCACAATCTAAAATTTCAACACACAACATACATTTAGCTTTTAAAATCTAACAATTTTCTGATTTAGTATAGCTATCTTATGATTTCGCTATTAGATTCAACTTTCAAAACATTGGGAGTAATGCATACTCACATTGCGCAAACTTCCTATGGTTTCCGGCAAGCATGTCAAAAGGTTCCCTGAGATGGATAAACTCTCAAGCCTGACAAGCAAACCTACTGAATACAGAAAGATTGTTTAGTTAGAATCTACAGTAAAATCATGAAAGGCATTTTAAAGCCAACGTGCTTTTGTACAGACAAGGAGGGGATCAGATGAAAGAAATACTACATGACTGCATCTTCCTTATTAAGCAGAAAATTACATTCATCAGGCAAGGTAGTTATCCGGTTGCCATCAAGCGTGAGAAATTTTAGAGATTGAAGTTTGCCCAAGTTCATGGGGAGGTATTCAATGAGATTGTGAGCTAAGACCTGAAAAAGAATAGTTACTCTATCAGTTACTTAAGTATACAACTTGATGTCAATGACAGAACATGGACTTTCACTTGAAAAGTACACTAGAGTATATGTAATTTTAAACTAGGAGGGTAAATTTGTGAAACTGTTTTCTTACCAGGCGCTGCATGTTGATTAATTTACTAACTTCCAGTGGAATATCAACTGCAGAGGATCAACATTAGAAGAGAATAACACAAGAGCAACTCCAAACAAAAATGGAACCAAAACATTCAGGCATGGTCATGGTCCCAACTCCCAAAGACTCATGCACGTGCGTACAAAAAAAAAATAGGGCCATCGAAAAACATCGATGAAAACAGAACTAATTCGACATCATGAATGTTTGCACTTCACAATTTGTTTTATCCGGTAGCCTACTCTTAATATTACCTAACACTATCTTAAAAGGCCATGACATTAAACCAAATAATTGAATAATAAAACATGATACCTATTTTATTGTGAGATAAATCAAGTGTGCGCACAGATTTGTCCAAGTCAAGAACTTCAATTGGAAAAGTCTGTATACATGCAAGTTATGTGGTCAGTATACCAAAAAAAAATGGCAGAGCTAATACAGAATGTTCTCAATATTGCAATAAACCAAATTATGTATTAATATCCAAACGAACAATTAAGTGAACTTTGTATTGGTGCAAACAAGATTTAATTAAAGAATTTTAAATTAAAAAATACCATTAAATTTTATTGGGCTTAGTAGCAAAACAAAATCTGTAAATTTTTTATAGCTCTGCTAATCGCCAAAATTTATGCCCGTAAAATTCATAAACATGATTGAACCCAATGACACCCCAACTAGGTAGGTTGCAAACTATGATGCATGGATACATCAAAATGGGCAATGTATTGTGTTGTATCGTATCCGATACTTCACTTTTCATGTGTAAAATTGGTGTCCCTACCGTGTCTATAACGTGTCCTTGCCGTATCTGTACATCATAGGTTACAAATATCTCCACTGGAAATAGTACAAGTTTCTGGTACTAGGGTTTGAGAGAGAGAGAGAGAGATTGCAAAATATATCCACTTAAAACGGTAGAACTTGCTGTACTGGGATTAGTGAATGAAGTGTGTATGTGTGTATCATTTCCGAAAAAGAATATAGATAGATGGATGGATAGAGATAGAGAGGGATAGAAAGGGATTAAGAAAGGAATAAGATGTGACCTTTGTAACATGTATTCCAACAAAAATGAGCATGACGGTTCCAATTCTTTCTGTTGTAGCCATCGTGCTCAAGTTTTGCTGGTATATAGACACCGTTGAGCATACCCTCCAAATGACCTTCCTCTTTCACTTGACCTTCCTCTATGCCAGAAACTGCCATCAATATATTTCTCAAACTAGCTCGACTAGGGTCGGGAGACTCCTAAACCAGCTAGCAGGAAATTATCATCTCTCCAATTCTTTACACAACTTAATGAAATAATTCCACTTTATCAAAGAAAGACCCCATTGTTGAACTCCTTCCATATATGTCCTCAACTAAACAGAATCCATTATTCAGGCCCCTTGTCTAATGGAAGCCTATCCGAACCCCTAATGGTACGCTATCATTGGCACTGACAAAGCCACAGCAAACAAATCAGAAATTTCAGACATGCCATCCATGAAACCAGTTGAAGTTGTATTCTGTTGCTTTAAATGCAATAGACCCCCAACACTATTAAGTCCAGCAACCCAAAAGAAAACAGTGACTCCTACTAAGCCTGTTAGTTGGGGCCCCCGAATGAAATGATAGAATCACCAATCTGATAAGTCACTGAATTATGTCCAAATTCCAAATCCTCCTATAGCCTCTTCCACTTAAACAGACCCAGCTAGCATCCCTAGTAGTTCACAAAAAGTTATCAAAAGAGGAGAATAACTGCACCTAGCATCCCTGGTAACTCATAGAATGTAGTAAAAGAGGAAGAATGCGGAATAGAGAAAGTGAAAAAAGGTTTTTTTTTTTTTTTTTTCATTCCAAATTTTCTTCTTAGACATAAGTCACCAAATAGTTAACTGTGCGCACATCCAATGAAGACTGCTAACCCCTTTGACCCACAAAAAAAAAAAGTACAATATACCAGTACAATGAACATAAATAAACTGAAAAGAGGGTTTTACTTTGAGCAAAAACATTTTCCTCCAAAATCTAACTTGAATTCCATCCATGCCCTCACTTCACGCCCGGATTAAACAAACTATCCAGTCCAATAATATCCAATAAATCCCTAGTCCTTAATACCTTGATAACATCTGTCTAGATTAGTACTCCACGCCAAAACACGTGAATGTGATCACAGTTCAGAGAAGAATCAAATCCATTCATAGTAATGTATAATAAATAATTAAAATCTTTAATTGTGGTCTATTAGACCCACTAAGGAATCATTTGCCTTTTACGCATGGGATATGAAAATGTGGTCTCATGGTCAAGGGTGATTTCCTCAGCCATTATAAAGCAATCCAGTGCCTGCGTGGTATACCACCATTTGACCTTAGGGATGATGCTCTTTGTAACCATTGCTTAACCCTAAAATATCTTTCAAATAACTCAAGTGTCACAAATACAAGGACTTGAAATGTTTTTTTTTTTTTTCGCTCGAGGTAAAATATAGTCCCTGGAACTGAAAATCAACTGCTAAACAAGCTCTCGAAATGCATTAGTTGCAAGTATCATGTCAGATTTTGCAGAAACAAATACCATGGACCTACATAGGGATGCGTGGAAAGTAAAACTCACAAAGCCAGCTCAAATAGACAGATAAAGCACTTCTACACCAGCAAGGATAGAAGAAAACAAATCTAGCAATAACAGTGATTCTTAGCTGTACCGTTCTTAATATCAATAAATAAATCACACTTTATTAGCATCTCACCCATTACAAGAAGAGGTGGAAATGAACACAAAGTTAAAGATTACCAAAAAAAAAAAAAAACCCCTTCTCCCCCAAAAAAATTGAAGGTGAAAAAATGATAAATCCCATCATAAAACAATTATAGAAGTATTCAAATAAGAACCAGGCAAGAAAAAAAAAATTAAACAACTTTTCTTTGATTGAATTGCAATCCTTCAATAACAGATATCCGATACCAATATACAAATCAATTGAGGAATTAGAATCAAGAACATTAATGATCATGATGATATATGATTGAGTATGTATGTACCTTTAACTTGGAATCTCGCAAGGCTACGATGCCGGTGGATCGCCACCGTTGGATCCGATTCGCGCGAGAATCTGTGCTCTTGCTTAGGCAGCATCCCATCACGTTGGTTTTTTTTTTTTTTTTTTCTAATGATTAGATGAGTGTGAAAAGGAGGGAAGGAAAAAGTATAAAGTGGGAGGTGGGATTCCCTTTTATGTTTTCAGAATAAGAGCATGGGTATGGGTTTTAAGGGAATGGGATGGTTGGGTCTTCGGAGCGGTATTTTCAGGGGAGAGAAGGAGAAATGAGGGAGGAAATGGGGAGTCGTGTGGCAGTATTGGTGTTTTACGGGCCTGAATTTGGAATTTGAAGATTGTTAGTTTGCTATTTTGGACTTTAGCATGTTTTACGTCTTCTGAAAATAAGAGAGTTTTGCATATGATTTTAGTGTCGGTGCTAGTATAAACAAGAGCGTTAGCCGCCTCGATATGGGTTGTACGATCCCGTCCTGAATATTATATAGGACTTTCAGGGATTGTCCAATCCCGGTCCTAAATTGAGCTAGGCCGAGCTTGGGCTTTGGCATTTTCATCAATGGAAATGTCTTTTATCTTCTTAATCGGTGAAACTTTTTAATAAATATAATAATGACAAGGGGCGGACCAAATTTCAAAAGGTCTGGATACTAGATAGTAGATATTTAGTCTTCAAAAGGAAGAGTGATAAATCTATCAAAAATTTCAAACCTAAACTCAATAGTGGATCTAGTCCAAGTATCAGATTTAGTCCACTGCCAATTCATGGTGTGAGTTTTTAGTGTGGAGTGGGAAGTGATTGAATTCATTAAATATGATGGAGGGAACATACACTTTGGAGAGTTCCCATTGAAATATATAAAAATTAGTAAAATAATACTGTGGGTCGGGCCGGGCCGAGTATGAACGGGCTAGGTATGCTCTGCCCATTCTTAGTCCCACTTTGATCGGGCTTTCAAATAATTGTCCAAGGCTGGGCTCAAAAAATTTTAAAAGCACTGTATTTTTTGGCCGGGTACCCATTTCAATTGACTAAATTGACGGGCCTAGCATTAGAGGTGTAAGAAGACTGTCCATTTCTAAGCTTGTGGATATAGTAGCTTTAGCCTCCTTTACTACCATTATTATATATTATAGAGGTAGGATTCGATTTCGAAATTGAGCTCTAATTTTGCAATTGATTGCAAAATTGGAGCTCAATTTCGATTTCAATTTTAATTTAGGGAGAGATTTTAGGGATTTGAGATAAATTTTCGATTTTAGTCATCTAAATATAGAGTCCAATACATTCAACACATCTATCACACATTAGACTTTTAGATAAAGATGGTTTATTATGTGATCTCAAAATATTATTTCTAATCTATAAGGATACACGTTACATAGATTTATGGTCATAAATTATAAATCTATGGTAAATAATTAAATTTAAAATTATTAATTATTTTTAACATTATAAATTATATTGCCCGCGATAAGCGCGGGCGTGTTCTGCTATTCTCACGTGATAATAATTATTAATTATTAATTATTTCAATTTCAATTTTGAGTAGTAGCAAATCCAATTCTCAGTTGACTCTTTATAGATAGAGATATTCTCACGTGATGGTTCATTTTTTCTATTTTGTTGCAAATCTCATATCTTATCTTATTTTAGGTTCAAGTCTCTCTAGGCATGATATTAAATGCATTCTTATCATTTTTTACTTTACAAAAAGTCAAAATCTCTATGGAGTCTTGATAGACGAAGATAAACTTTATTTATCATCGTAGTAAATTTTATATAACAGTATTTTTTCTTGGTCTAGGCTTCGCAGTAATAATATTATTTCTCAAAATCTCTCTTTTGTTAAATTAAATTATATTTAATTACTGCATAAAGTATTTTAGTTCATCTATGACTAATTATTATTTAAGATTTTATTATTTTTAATATTATAAATTATGTTGCTCGTGCTAAGCACGGGCATGTTTTAGGGATTTGGGAGAAATTTTTTATTTTAGTCATCTAAATATAGAGTCTAACACATTCAACATATCTATCTACACATTAGACTTTTAGATAAACATGATTTCTTATGTTATATCAAAATATTATTCATAAATTATAATTATATGGCTAAATAATTAATTTTAAAATAATTATTTAAAAATATTAATTATTTTTTCATATTATAAATTATATCCGCGGGCGTGTTTTGCTAGTGTGTTATTAGGTCTATTGCCGTTTTTCTATTTATCTCTCCCTCTCTCTCTTTCTCTTTTTGTCCATTTTTTTGTCCATCTCTTTTTGGCCTGAGTGTGGTATTTACCTACTATATGCTGCCAGCTTTTTTTTTTTTTTTTTTTTTAATATATGACATTAGTCCTCGGAGATGCCACCTCACAGGCTAATGTCGACTAATCATTAGTCTAAGACATTGCCTCTAAAATACAGATGGTTTTTAAAAGCAACAACTCCTAATATAGCTCATTCTTCATGTCATCGCCCCTCTAAGATATATGATTTAGAGACACAAATCCCTAACTTTCTTGATCTATTTGGGTAATTCACTTATAGTGTGGATTGAAGTGAATAGTCAATTTAAGAACTAGTAAAATAAGAGAGGTTGTATAAAATATACAAACTTTTAGAGTTCATCTTTTTGACTTTTTGTCATTTTTGTGGCATTAGAATGAACTCTTTTTTTTTTTAGTTTTTTTATAAAAGGAAAATGTCTATCGTCATTCAATGGAATAAAAAATAGCTTTTCTTACTCTTATAGTAAAAAAAAAAAAAAAAAAAAAGGAATATGTAATGTTTGAATTTTTTTACTTTTTTTTTTATTATATATCCCTCTTCCTCTATTACCAAATAAAGGGACAATTAATTTCAATTCATTTTAAAAGTGAATTACCCAAATAGCCCATGACAATGCTCTCTGCTCCTCTCTCATTCTTTGTTGGTAATCACAATAAAAACTATCTAATGTGGACATTTGCAGGACCAGCGTAATATTAATAATCAACAAAGCAACTATGTAATTAGGGCCACGCCATGGGACCCATGTAAAATCATGAACTTCTAATGGCACATCTAATGTAAAGAGTCATACTATGACTCGTGAAATCATCAATTGTTAAAAATGCAGTGGGCCACTATTGTAATAGTTGCTCATGAATTTTCACTCGTGTTTATAAAAAACTCTTAACCCTTGTTTTAAGTAATTTTATCAGTGAAAGATTATTTTATATAACACAATATTTTAATATAAAGGTTTTGTAGGAAATTAAGATATTTTAGGACATTTTCTAAGTCATCAAAACACCTAGATTTTTAGGTGTGAATATCATATCATAAATTATAAGATAATACAGAAAAATCTCTAGAAATATATAATTTGTGAACACCCCAAAGAGGTTAAGCTAGACTTCATGTCCGACATGGACCTGAGTCTATTTTCGTGCAGCTTTGCCCTGCATGCTCTTCTAATTGGCTAAGGTTTCAAACATGTATTCTAATTTCTTTTTAGGATTCCAATGTGTATTCTATTTTTTCTTAGCTGAGTGAGCGGTACAAACTCTGTGAGACCATCCCCTAATCAAGCCTTGCCAAATCACGTGCATCCCATGGTCTCACAGTTTATTTTAATTTATAAAGTAATTTACCATTAGCCCCCCACCCATATGTTAGGATTATTGATTCTGAGGATACGGATTAAAATGAAAAAAGCAACGATACATCAATATTTACCATATAGTATAGTAGTTAATTCTGTTTCGTTTATGTTAGAATGGTTGAAATTTTTTATTCCGGTCCTTCAGTCGATACAGAATGGGGGTAAAACAAAATTGATTTGAATTCTGGTTGATTCCGGTTATACATTTCAGTCAATTTTGATTTGTAGCACAGTTTTCACAAAGCTTTTCAAAATTTTCTCATTATCCATATCGAGAACAATTTATGTTTTTTTATTATATATAAATTATTTTTAATATTTTAGAAAAATCATTCTTGAAAACTTTACCAAAATTATAAAATACCAGATATTCCATCTTGCGGGCTCAACTACACCAAAATGATTGGCCCGAAACGGAACCATTGCACATGCACAAACAACACCGACGTATTTACTTACACTTTTAAAATTCCAAGTGCTATGTTTGTCATCTGTATTCCTTATCTCTACTTGTCTAAATGTCTAAATCGGACATAAGTTGAAAAAATTAGAACATTTGGCATATGACTTTACCCTCTACTTGTTTTAGAGAAGTAGAGGAAAATCATCTAAAAATGAAATACCCACTTTCTATACGCTTGAAAAATAGAGGCTTGGGCTCTGAAAAATGTAGAGGCGGAAGCTATTTTTGTGGATGAAAATGCCCATAGACAGTGTTTTAGGGCATGGTTGGTAGACAACCCTGGAGAGGAATGATTGGGCGTTTTCCATGGTTATTGGAGATAACTAGGTTCGGTTTACACAAAGAGCTTAGAAAAAGAAAATCAAGAATCATCTAAATTAGGTATTATGCGCCCCCCCCCCCCGCCCCCCCCCCACCCCCACCACCACCACCACCACCACCACAAAAAAGAAAAAAAAAGAGGCAGAGTTACAGTAACTTGCGTGGGAATTTGGGCAGATTGTATTTTTTGATTTTCTCATTTATGTGGGCCTAAATTTACAATCCAAACTGCTCATCCTCTAGAAATGGACAAACACGGCTACTTGATGAAATATCGGCCATTGATTATTTACAGGTTTTGAGATTTTTACAAAACCTCCAAACCATTGGATGTCAATTTATGAATTTTGTGGGGCCCATTTACAAAATCCAGACCTACCAATCTCCTCATCATCGCTAAAATAGCGATGAGTCCAAGTTTGGCAGTGTGATTTATCATGGATCACGAGTAATTGGCCACAAACACCTGATCGTTGAATTCACACAGTGCACAAACGTGATGAAAAACAACGTGTTTTTTTCATTTTTGTTTTTTGGTTCTTGTGGGGCCTAGGATCATGATCTAAGCCGCGAGTTATTTCCAAAAGGTCAACAACAGCCAGTTGCTCAAATTTCAGTTGTTGATCCTAGCTAGATTTCGAGATTTTTGTAAAAAATCTCCACTTCTAAAATATCAATTTTTTTATTTATGTTGGCCCCCTT
Organism: Umbellularia californica; assembly: GCA_028538565.1. Classification (NCBI taxonomy): domain Eukaryota; kingdom Viridiplantae; phylum Streptophyta; class Magnoliopsida; order Laurales; family Lauraceae; genus Umbellularia; species Umbellularia californica. The sequence goes on from JAPQWN010000003.1 coordinate 21,384,393, forward strand.
CGCACGATCCAAACCGTTCAAATACACTAGATGGCCAAAAGTGACTTCGAGTGAAAAGCTAAGGTCTTGATTCTTCATATATCATGAGCTATTTCCAAAAATCTTATAAGTATTGGATCATATATTCTATTAATGGTAAGAATCATTTTTCAATTCCGGGAACTCTCATTACATATATGATATACCAAATTTAATTTTTGGCCATCGAAGGGTTCCAGTCTATTGGGCTGGACTAATAATCTCTTCGGGCCTAAAGAAAAGCCTGGTAAACAACTATATAGTCTCAAGGTGGTAGCACTAGCACCAGTGGATTTAACTTTAGATTTATGAAAAGAGAAATCCAAGTTAATACCAAAACCTCTAGTTCTGAAAGAGCGTGGAAATGTGGTCCGAGCACTCGGTAAATCCGTTTTGCTTACCAAACTTACAACTCTAATCGGATGGCGGAATCTCCTGAACAAAGTATTTCCCTGTGTTTACCAAACGTGTCGTTATGTTGACACCGAAAATCCTTTTGAACAAACGAACCCAGTTCGTAAGCAAAGCAACCCTTCTACTTGGACAAACCTTTTGGCCAGAATTTGGGACAAACTCCCATGTGGCACAATTCTAGAGGTGCTTTTTCCCCCTCTCTCAAAAGTTGCACCTCTAGGATTGTGCCACATGGGAGTTTGTCCCAAATTCTGGCAAAAAAGTTTGTCCATTTAGACTTTTTTTTGTAAGCAAAGACCTCGACAGTGGAGGGGAGGAAGCGAGAACCCCGACACCAGTGCATCATATCGACCGACCTTCTCCTGTCCCGCGCCGGCCAGTCGACCATACACCGGTAAGTTTTCCTCTCTCTCTCTCCCCTCTCTCTCTCTATCTATCTACTTCTCTGTCATTCATGGCTCCCAGAGGCTCTAATTTTTGGGTGAAAGACAGTTTTAGGGTTCCTAATGGATTTTACTTCAGTTTTTGTTTTCAATTGACACTAAGACATCAAAATCCCCATAACCATAAAGCCCAATCTCCATTACTGACTAGGTTGGAGAGGGAGTTTGGTTTCTATGCAGGTTGGAGATGTGGCTGGATTGTCGGGGGTTGCAGATCAGTGTATTGAAGCATGAAGGGGAAGCCATGGATTAGGCTTGATGCTAAAAACCCTTGCCCTCTTGATAAGCTTTGGGAGTAGTACGATCTCTACTTGCCATCATCATGATCACGATCATCTGAGATGGATGAACTGGATTGATTCAGATGAAAGAGATTCGATGATGGAGTAGTTATTGTTATTTTTTACCTTTCTCTTCCATTCTTACTCAATTTGGCCACAATTGATTCTATTCTTTGATACCTAATTGTTGTGTACATAAGAGGAGATCTTATGAGTGGGACAGAATGGGAGGAGAAGGAGAAGGGAACAGTTTCTCTCTTTGATTCATTTATTGTTTTTGGTATATTTTTGTTGTTGTTGATGATGAGATGAATGGTGGGGATTTTCCAATCAGTTGTGTATAGATGTATATTTGCCAACTTCTGTGTTGGAGTGAGGCTGTAATTGAATGTATGAGATGGGTAATGGCGACGAGATGATGAAATGATGAAGAGGTAGACTGTTGGGATGAAATTTTTATTTGGTTCTTTGTTATATCTTGATCAATGATACATGTCTATGTTTGAGTTTGGATGGTAATGAGACGGCGGGTGCCATCTGGGTGCTTGAGCTTTATGGTGTGTATGGTGTTTTTGGGGGAGTTTTGCTGTGTGTATTTGTTGACATGTGCTTTGTCTTGAATTATTTTAAATTTGAATACCAAATGTTTGATCAAAGTATTAAAAGATATGTCTATCATAATACATAGTTTAAATTTTAGACATCCTCCACCATGTTCCTTTTTTAAATAATGACATAAACTACCTTTTGTGGGGACTACCACTGGCCACACATCTGATGTTAGGCTGTACTGTATTCCAGCTGATTTCTCTAAGCATCAGTCTTTCTTATTTCTGTTGACTTCATTTACTTGTTAAAAGAGGTTTACAAGATGTGATGCAGCACCTAGTTTCTTCTTTTAAAACTTTTTAATCTGTCATGTAAAGGATCTAGTATTTTCAAACAGTTCCAAAATGACTAGGCCACTCACAGTCAAATGATATCAGTTTTCACATGTTGTAAACCTCTTTTAACAAGTAAATGAAGTAATGAAGTCAACAGAAATAAGAAAGACCAATGCCCATGGGAACTTATGCCTTATCCCCATGGGAGCATTTCTGTATGTATATAACGGACCAACTAGAGAGTTAGAGACCACATCTATCATTCTCTATGCAAAAATATTTATTTCCACTTTTCTAGCCCTTAACACAAGTACTCAGGAAAATCTACAAAATAGTTTTTTATGACGTTTTCCCAATAATACTTTGAGAAATTCCTCTCTTTGACCCCACTGGCCACATATACATAGTATGAATTGCGAATTTCATTTCATTTAGTGAAGTCTGACCTACCTTTTTGTAATCTCCAGCAGAGCAGATCGAAGTCATCAAATATAAATCGTGAAAGATGCTGGATGAAAGTTCTTTAAGAAGATGGGTCTCAGACAAGCTGATGTCAATCATTGGATACTCTCAGCCTGCGGTTGTTCAATTTGTTATTGGACTGGGTGAGTACCTAAACATCTCTCCTATCCTTTTAACTTTAAAATTTTAAATGCTAGAATTAGTATTACTGGGAGATGCATTGAAATGCTTATTGGAAAACTGTTCTTCTTTTTCAGCCAAGAAATCACGGTCGCCTGCTGAGGTTGCTGGAAAGATTGTGGATATTGGATTTTCTTCATCTGCAGAAACGCATGCTTTCGCAGAGGAGATATTTGCTAGAGTTCCCCACAATGCATCCAGTTTGAATGTAAGTTCTTGACCAGATTTCCTGCTACATGTATATGGTCATTTTCACACATCCTTTCTATGCTAAGATTGTTCCAGTCGGGGTTTGATTTTACATGAATCAGTGCCTAAGTTGCGACGGACACTTTTTGTTCTTCATGAATTATATGCTATGAAAAATCTTGTGTAAGAATGTGTAGTAAAAAGGCATTTCCTTGAAGTGTTACCCTGGATTAATAAGTAACCATCTCAATTCTTTGGGGGATTTTGCAAGAAACAAGTAGGATTGGTTTTTGAAAACTCCTTCAAATAACTTCTGGTGATATTAGAATCCACTGTTTAAATTCTTTGGTCATTGAAGGCTGCTTTGCTTTGCTGGTTAGCTCATCTGACATTGGGAATGTTTTTTGTGAAGTGATGCATGCTGTTATCATTAAAAAAAAAAGGCGATGTATGCTGTTGTTGTTTCTGCTAGAACCAATTCTCTTTGATTCCATTTGCTTTGTTCCCTTGTGGAGCTCTTTCTTTATCTTTTTTTTTTTTTTTTTTTTTTTTTGGGTTAAAAATCGTAGACTCAGTCGCTCTCATGGGTTCTTTATCAATTTCGTTAATAATAAAAAGACGGGGTCACTGTATTTGTAACTGTCAGACCAAGCACTGCCACCTTTAAACTGAGATTCAGTTCCTCACATAGGTTTAGTACCAAGTTAGATGCTTGGTTGTACTATGCTAGAGGTTTGGTAGATCAGCCATCCCTATGTGCATAACTGGCTCTTTGAGCAGGGATCACTGTTTTGCTTACCTTCTTTGATCATGTTTTTGTCTCTGTGGTTGAATATTGTGTTTTGAGCGGTTCTCTTTGTTCTAGTAATGAGAAAGAAGCATGCTTTCTTGTTGTTTTGCCATTGTTTACAACAAATTGTAGAAGGCCACCAACATCATACATGACACATGTCAAGAGTAAGTCTTCATTATCCTGTACAAGGAAAATTCCTGATTTCTAACATTCTATTACCAGCCTGGTTTTTACTTTCTTTTGAGAGTATTGTGTTTCTATTCATTAGATTTTATTTTTTATTTCGCTTGCACTTTTCCCCTTTTGGAATGGTTTCATTTCTATCATTTTGATATGGTAGTTCTAGAACATTTATAAGAACTCCAGTTGTTAAAGTAAATATCTGTGGAAGTTGGTAGATGTCTGATTGTTTCTATTTGCTTTGTTGTTGTTTCACCAGACAGTTGTGCTAAAATCGGCTTTTATATAATTTTTTCAACTAATTTTATAAATGTAAATTATACAGTGTTGGTAAATGAATCAAAAGATGGTGTGAGTGCAAAACTTGAGAAATGGCATGAGGCTTTAAAATCCAAAGGCTTTAAGCCAAACAAAGATGGAATATATGGATTATAACTTTAGTGGGCATATAAAAAGAGCTGAAACTACTATTGGAATTGAAGATGATATGATAGCACAAAGAGATTCTTTTCATTACCTTGGCTGTATAATTAGTAAGGATAAGGATATTGTTGAAGTTGTCAAACATAGGATAAAAGCAGGATGGTTGAAGTGGATATTTGCTTTTGGAGTGTTTTGTGACCGGCGAATGCCAATGAGATTGAAGGAAGATTTTACTAACAAAAATTAGACCAGATATGACCTATGGAGTAGAGCGTTGGCCAATCAAGAAGCAACATATGCACAAAATGAATGTAGCAGAGATGAGAATGTTGAGGTGGATGTGGTAAAACCAGGAAGGATAAAATTAGAAATGAGCGCTCTCGAGAGCATTTATGGGTAGCATCAATAGGGGATAAAATTAGTGAAATTCGTTTGAGATGGTTTAGGCATGTCTAACACAAGCTGTCAACAGCGCCGGTAAGGAAATGTTTGGCTATGAAGGTTAATGGCCCACCAAGGGAAAGGCATAGGCCAAAGAGGATGTTGATGGCGGTAGTAGAAATAGATCTGAAGATGTACAACTTATCTGAGGATTTGGCTCAATATAGATCGGAATGGAGAACGAGCTATGGAAGCTTTCGTTTCTATCAGCAATTTGGCACATTTGGAAGGAGAGAAACTCTAGGTGCTTTGAGGGAATAAATAACCCTGAAGAGATCCTTTGTGATAAGATCAAATTTTCAGTCGCACAATGGGTGAAGATTAATACCTTATTTGACGACTATCCTATTGACCAAATAATGTACAATTGGAAGGATATAACTTTCTATTAACTTGGGGACCAGGGTGTTTGTTGTAGCTTTTGGGGGTTTTTCTGTCTTTGAATAGTCTATAGTGTTTGTGGCTTCATGTATGGGTCTTTGTTTGTTTTGTGCTCTTCCCATCATTATAAGCCTTTTGTACTGATGTGCTTTAATGAAAGTTATAATTAAAAATAAAAAGAATAAAAAAGAGAGATTGGGATGGAGAAGCACAATTCATGTAGCCGACCCCAACATGGTTGGGACAAGGCTTTGATGATGATAATGAATGTTATAAACGTAAAGAAATAGGTATTTATGAGCAACTTATCTGAGGATTTGGCTGAGGCTAGATATGAATGGAGAAACAAAATTAATGTAGCCAACCCCAACATAATTGGCACAAGGATTTGATGATGGTGAATGATGATTTATGAGTAAATATTCCACCATTTTAATTTACTTTGGTTTTGGCAGATGTACCAGAAAGAAGAAAAAGAAGCAGCCATGGTGGTGAAGAAGCAAAAGAGTTACACACTAATAGATGCTGATGATGATGACGACGATGTTGGTGGCCAAGTTCCGCAGGTCGTTAAATCGCATAAATTGGACATTCGTCAAAAGCGCTTTCGGAAGAAGAGTGAAAATGAAGAGATTGATGATGAAGAGGCATGATGTTACATTCTTGTTGATAAGATCCACTTATTGTTCCATATGGTAAGCCTTCATTTCTTGTTTCCTCTAATGAGTCCTTACTTTTGTTTTGATTGAATGCTTTACTGCAGGTGACTAGACGAGATAAAGAAAGACAAGTTCGAACACGCACCTCTGAAGTAGATGATGATGAAGATGAAGATGACGTTGAGGTATGCCATTTCCTTTGAAAAAACAAGAAGAAAATTTCTTCATAACTGTCAATTTCATGAGAACATCTTCAATATATTTACTTACAAATACATGCAATAAGTGGAAACAAGAAAAAAGAGAGGAAATCTTCGTTCTTGATCTTCATGTTAGTTGGGATGGCCGTAGTCAGTGCCAGCGGTGCCCGCTGTGATGGGCAATTTTGGTCATTCTAATCATAAAAAATCACAAACAAATCAAGAAAAGTGATAAATGATGGGAAAAAGCTAAAATTGTGTTGTGATGTTCATAACTTCATGTAGTTTAGCAGGAGGATCATTTAACATAAAGTGTACCAAATTACTATTATGTCATAATTATTCATTATTTACCACTTGATACTTGACAGCAAGACTGAAATGCCAAACTGCAAACCAAGATATTACATGATGAGTGGGACACAAAATTTTCAATATTACATCTGCCTCAAACCGGTCTTTATTATCCCAATCTTTCTTTTTTAATTGGATAGCTTGGAGCTGTTGAGGAATAGTAAACATTTGATTATCCTAATAACCCAGTGAATTGAAGAGGCCACATTTTCTACCAAGTCCTCTGGCTCCATCTTCTATTGCAAACTCTCCTGTGGCTAGATTGATTGATGTAGGGCATCACGTGTGGGACCAAAGTGATGCAAATCCAATTTAATTTCTTATTTTATGGAGTTGTAATTAGAATTAGCTTTCCAAATTCATAGGATTTCTTATTTTATTTCCCAAGTTAAATTTTAGTTAGTTTCCTAGTTAAATCATGTGACTTAGCCCCTAAGTTTTCCTTTTCCTATTTATATGACATTGTCGAGAAGAATTTCTCAGAGTTGATGATTAATAGATTGTGGGTTTATCCTTTTGAGGTGCGTCCTTGTGTTATCATCTCTGCAGACTCTTTATTGTCTATGCAGACACATGGTTCAGCACCCTCATTGTGCTTCGGCACTTCCACGCAAGCCCTAACCCTAGGGCCTACATCATTGATCATCACTATCAGCCTTGTACCATCCTTCACCGTACTAATACTTCTTGCAACATGATTTGGATTTGGGTATCCATGCTGCCCATTGCTTATATAGATTTGAGACTACTTCATACCTAACTGCAGACCAAATACAAAACAGGTACACTTGAAGGATCAGGCAATGCCCTAGTACATTGTTAGTGTTTTAGGGTGTATGCAAGCGGGACTGGGTTGCATTTAGCATGGGGTGGCATCAAGTGATAAAAAATAATAGCGTGGAAATTTCTATGCTTCCACCTATGCCCTTTTGAAACAATGACTTACACGCGCGCACAGACACACACGCACAGTCACACAGAGAGAGATGCCTTGTAGTGCAATGAAATGGAGTTATGATGACTTCTTTGCAGCCCTTAGTTGGGCCAGTGCAAATTTGTAGTGGTGGGTGGGATATGTAGGGACCGCATGATTGGGAGATTGGTGAAGCTTTAACCCCATCTAAAATCCCTAGGTTGCGATATGGGCCATGGAAGAGTAAAAACCGTTGTTTTTACTCATTTTAAACTGGGGTGTGTTTGTGCAATAAAAGGATTCCTCTATCCACGGATTTCCATTGCAGAGAGAGAGAGAGAGAGAGAGAGAGAGAGAGTATTGCTACCCCTCGCTTAGGAAATCGAAACCTCTCTACAAAGGAAAATCAGTCTAACTGAAAAGGAGCTGCATGGAAAATGAGAACACTTTTCCTCTCTACAGTGGATTCCTCTCGTCACACAAACACACCCTAATTGTAATTTCACTCACGCCCTGTCAATAAATAGCGCTGGCCACCACGGTTAAATGGCTTTGTCTCATGTGGATTCCACAAAGTAATCTCAACCATCATTTCATCTCATTGCATAGGGAGGCTTCATTCTCTAATTTTTATTCATATGACAAGTAGTCGAGTAATAATAATATGTCTATTAATATTGATTTTTTAACGTTTCTGTGCGGCTATTATATTCTCTCTTAGGACCCTATTTCATGTGGCATACCTGCTGTTCAAAATATGTTACTGTAATTACTGTATTTGGTAGAATCTCAGTTCTCAAAGTTGGGATACTCAATTTTCTCTTGCAGTCGGAGGAAGCACGGAAACGTGATCAGGAAGAGAGGGCACAACTAGAGAGAAACATGAGGGAACGAGATGCAGCTGGGACACGAAAGGTACACATCGTTCATCTCACAATACACATGTGGTGTAATGCATAGGCAACACACATAAGAGGCTGCTCTATCCTACTGTTCTACCCATTTTTTATGATTCTATTTGTTTTGAAGACAACCTGCTATGATTCATTTGATTTTTTTTTCTTTAGGCTTTGGTGCTCCGTAATCTGCCCTTTTACAATGTTAATGTGAAAAATGTAGTCATGGACCATGTTGAATACTGAAAGAGAGATTGACTTGCAGATTACCATGACGATTTTGGTGACTGCATTCACATACAGGACACTACGATTAAGATTTTCTACACTGCTTTGATTGTTTTAGTTAGATTTGAAATTTGATCTATCAGATTGTAATTAGGGTATACAATCTGTAAATAGTCCTAATCGAGGGGAAAGTTCAACATTCATATATAGAGATGTCTCTTTCACAGAGAGCTGTTTCACTCAGCATTTCACTTAATTATTGCTCTTTCTTGCCATTCTGTTCATCGTTTCTCCCATCGACATTGACTGGTTATTCTTTATTCTTTTCTGCCATTTTTTGGCACTCTTTGCAAAAAGATTTAACCTTTTAAAATGTGTTATATGAGAAGATGTCTCTCTCAAAGAGAGCCGTTTCTCTTAGTGTTTCGCATAATTATTGCGCTTTGTTTCCATTCTGTTCATCATTTCTCCCATGGACATTGACTGGTTATTCTGTATTATTTTCTGCCATTTGTTGGCACACTTTGCAAAAGTAAACCTTTTAGAATGTATTATGCCAGATAATAGAAGGATAAGAAAAAACACAAACTAGTGGAGAGAACGGTTGTGATTGAACTTTGTGATTTTCAATTGCTTTCTTGATTGCGAGGCAATTATATTTTGTCAATTGATCAGATTCTCTCTGTTATGGTTGGTTTTTTCTTTTGCTTATATAGTGTACTGCTACATAATAAAGTTTAAAAGTTGACTCACAAGTTCCACTTTTTTTTCCTCTTCAAAAAAGTAAAACGCTCATTATATGCAATGGCTTGAGGTCGAGCATATCAGATTGTCACATTGGGTCTTTCTGAATTTGTGCTATGTTGCACATATGGTTTCCCTGAATACAAACTTCTATTTTTCTTTCTTTCTTTTTTATTATTTCCTCTTTTGTGCAAATTGAAGGATTGTCTGTAGAATTGATGATTGTCTTTTCTATAATCAGATGATGGAGCCGAAGTTATCACACAAGGAAGAAGGTACAATAACATCCATTTGGAGTTTTTAGTTACATTTAATATGTTTTCCTTTGTTTTGATCCGATTTGTACTGGTTATAATAGAGGAGGCAATTCGGAGATCTAAAGCTATGGAGGAAAATGATCTTTCATCTCTAAGGTTCTTTCTATCTACTGCTTCTTTTTCTTCTTTATTTATTTATCAACAGACAGTTATTCATCTGGTGTTTTTATTGAATTATTTTTGGCACTGATTGTTCAAACCTTAGCTGACGAGACCAACTCATAATTTGTTCTGCTGGCTACCAACTTTGACTGCACTCAATCCATGTAAAACTCAAGAATCAGCTGAGTTGATAAGATACAAAAGAAAAGGGGATTATTGGATAAGTCACAGTGAGAGAGAGCATTGCCATTATTACCTGGTTCAGTACCTAGATAGGGTTCGGTTGGGTGCTTATTAGAGCTAAGAACTAAGGAACATAGATTTATGGATTTGGTTATGACTTCCACTGTGCCTTTCAAAGGTGGGTGGAAGATTGGTTAGTAGTAGGCGTAGGGAGTATAGAGAGGGAGATAAAAAAACTATTAGTGATATTTTGAATTTGTTTTATCAAGATGATCATGTACTGTCAGTCATCCCATATCTTTTTTACTAGGGTGACATTGGTCATCTTTTGCATCGTTTTCCCTCTCAAATGATGCCTTATCTATCGAACAAAGATGGAAAGTAGTGGTACGATTCTTTTCCTACTCTCAGTAGACGAGGTTGATCTGTTGCTGGAATTTTTGGGGTTTTTTTTCAAAAAAACTGTTGGGAGTTTAGATGTGTTTATAGCTACTAATCTCGTTATTGTGTATGAAAAAAAAGTAAAAATATATAAACGAGGAGAAAATATCAGACTGGAATATAGATTCTAGATAAAATGACTAGAAGAAATAGTTCTAGGTGTAGAAGGGTAGGACTAAGAAAAGAAGGGAAGAGAAGAATATGATTTAGTGTAACTATTTAAGAGAAGAAGAGAAGGAAAAGGTTCAGGTATAGGAGTTTAAACAAAGAGAAGAGAAAGTAAGAAAGAATGTGTGTTTGAGAGAGAGAGAGAGAGAGAGAGAGAGAGAGAGAATCATAGCTTGCCAACTTCAGAGTAGGAGTCGCGCAGTAGGCTAAGTGAAATCAGCTTGTCGTCTATGGGAGTTGATTCGGCAAGTCAAGTTAGTTTTTTCTTAAATATTAAAAAAAGTTAATTTCAACATGTAAAATACATAAAATAAGTTTTAAGAACTTTAGTTAGTAAAGACATGATCATGTGGGGCTTCATAATTGTAAAAAACAAGCACTATTCCCTCAAGATGTATGATAATTTTATTTTTTACCCAAATCAATGTGATTTTATTAGATAATGATTAAATCATGGATGTAAATTTTCCATGATATTGGCCAATCTAAGTTCATGACAAAAAGCCACTTGCAAGTGCAAGGACAACTCCTTGATCTCATTGAAATGAAATTGGTTTTTCTGACGCCTTTGTTCTTGATATCATTTTCCTTGTAATGATCTCTTCAACCATTGAGTCTAAGCAATGTGCAGCACATGGAGACCAAAATATTTTCGGCCTGTGCTTTATGATCATCATTCCTGCTTTCTTCATGTTTGCATCATTATCTGTGATGATCTGAACAGCACAATCTACCCCAACTTCATCAATCACCTCATTAAAAAGTTTATTTAGGTACGTCACATCTCTGACACTACTGCATCAACATACCTAATAAAAACTGTGCCCATGTGCGAGTACACTAAAAAATGCAATAAGGACCGCCTAGTGATGGTAGTCCACCCATCACACCAGTATATGCCCCCCACCCCCCCGTCATAACCCTCCTAAATGTATGCACTTAGGCCACCATCTCTTCATATTCATTTTCCACACCTTAGTGGCCAGTCTCATGGTGTGGGTGCCTTTATTCCTGAATCATGTTCTGTTGCTGTGTCTAACACGATCTTCAAGTAGGGTGAAGCTGCTTCATGGGGTGCAATTCCTCTGTTGAAAAAGAATTTTCTGACCGCTCTAACCACCCTATCTCTTGCCTTACCCATTTTGCCGCTCAAGGCTTTGGTCATTGAAGATTACTTTAAAGACAACCTCATTTATGCAAAAGGGTCAATTGGACCCATGATCTCTGGTCTACGACGCACCTGTGCGAGGTTCATCAGCCTCCTCAATATCTGGTTGTCAACGGGGCTGTTTTTGACTCCAGTGCAACATACCGCCTCCAACAGATGAGCCTCCATGCTCAGGTTGGCCCCCTCTACAAGCAGCCTCATACTCCATTCTTCTCCTCTCTTTGTCCTCATTATAGGATCTCATTTTTTCTCTCCTTGCTTATCAGAGGAAATTACCTTTCTCCCTAGGCCCAAATACCTTCTCTCTATATGCTTCATACTCTGCATCCCTCTTTTGTTCAGTTTAAGACTTTTTTTTTTCTTGCATACGGCCTCTGCATTTCCTTCTTTACAGGTGTGGGCACATTTGGACATTTCACCACTTGGCCCTTCCTATGAGCCAAGTGTTGCTTCAACATTGTAATTCCACCATTCACTACCTTTTGACAATAGTTACATTTAAGTTTTCTCTTCTTTTCATCAACATTAGTATTACGAGACCATGCCAGACTATTTTGCATACAATTTGTTATCTACAAGAGAGAAACATCAAACACATAATGCAAAATTTGTAGATTTTTGAAAATAGAACCTTAGAAGAACACCTTTTTGATGTAGGATATGCATTGAATGAAGAAGCAATGACGAACACATTTTTTGATGAATCTTTAAAAAAAATATTCATAAAATTTTAAAAATCCAAAAATAAAATTAAAAAATCATAAATATCATTATCATATAACAATAGAAAAATACATATATGAAGTATCCATTAAATGTAAAACAATAAAACACATTTTTTATGATATCTTTGAAGATATTATTTTTGTATTAATTTATTTAAAAATTTGAAAATAAATAATTTAATAAAATAATTAATTCACGCAAATCTTTTAGAACTACCAATTTTCAATGTAGATCTACTGAGATTCATACTCATTATCTATTATTTATAAAGAAATTGAACAAAACTCACAACATTTCATAAAAGCACTAAATTTTGAAAAGCCAAAAAACTAGATCAGTAGATCTACACTAGAAAACAATAGATCTATGAGACTATGACAGATACGGAACCCACAAGAAAATCTTAGACATTCTAAATTGCATTTGACAAACTAATTTTAGAAAATCTAAAAGATTTCAAGAAAAGCTCCAAATTTGAAAACCAAAAACACTAGATCTACACTGAAAAACATTAGATCTATGACAAATATGGAACCCATAAGCGAATCTAAGACATTCTAAACTAATTTGAGAAAAATCTAAATGATTTCAAGAAAAAGCCCTAAATTTTGAAAAAAACAAACAAACTAGATCTACACTAAAAACCACTAGATCTTAAAAAAAAATTAAGTGTAAAACCAAATCTAGCTTCATATGAAGCCTTGGTTACATGTATTACTAGCATTTTTGAAGAAAAATTCAAAATTCAGATTTACATAATGGAAAAAAAATAAATCCAAAGGTGCTTAAATCTACGAACTTTTGCTCCAAAAGTCTTGATCTAACATGCCTCAATCATTTCTAAGCTATTTTGAGGATGAATCTTGAAATTTTTTTTTTAAAAATACCTCAAAATGCTTACCAATAGGGTCTTTCTTAAGTTGCTTGGTTTAGCTGTGGAGAAATCCACCAAAAACTTGCAAATCGGTTGAGTTTTAGTGCGAAGAGATGTTTGGGTAGGTCTAGTTGATTCTCAGGTAGTTACTCTACAGGTTTTTGGGAATGAAGAAAATAGGATTTAATTCAAAGATACCTAGTTGGCCAATATTTTCAAAATATTGGTGGAAGGTTTCATAATAATGGTTCATGTCGGCTGATACGAACTGGTATCGGCCAATACTTTGAACCCTGATATAGCACTTTGCATGACTATAAAAAAAAGCAATGATATTACTCATGCTATCTTTTCTACAAACTCTCCTTTCACATTCAGGTGAGCTTCATAAGAAAACGTCGTATTGGCCAATATTTTGATATAGCACTCTGCATGACTATAAAAAAAGCAATGATATTTACTCATTCTATCTTTTCTACAAACTCTTCTTTCACACTCAGCTGAGCTTTACAAGAAAATTAACTAATTAATTACCTACCAGGATGCTCTACAAAACAGACTTTTTGTTCTTGTTCCTCTGATCAGTAACAATCTCTAATCAAGTAATGACATGTTTTTGAAAGGTTTGTATATTTGTCTCTGTATGTTGAACTTGGTGGTGCTCTAGTTCTGACATCGGGGTCCTTAATGAAGATATTAATTTGTTTTAGTGTGTTATTCTTTTAGATATAATTCTTTAGAGTTTGATTTCTCAGGAAGGTTTCAAGGCAGGAGTACCTGAAGAAAAGGGAGCAAAAGAAGTTGGAAGAATTGCGGTATGCAGGCAAAATATCCTCTTTTTGGCTGTTGTTAACTTGTTTGCAGTGTTTTGGAGCTGAGATAATTTTAGTGGTCTCTGCTTGGTTACATTTGGAATCGGTTATAGAATTTTGATTTTATATTTACCATGTATTTAACTTCTTGCTGATCGTTGATCATAGGGATGATATAGTAGACGAGCAGTATCTCTTTGATGGCGTTGAATTGACAGAGTCAGAAATTCGTGAGATGAGGTAATTTGATTGGGGGACCAATTCTATGCGCAGTTTATCAATCAGGACAGTAATGTTTCAGTATGTAAAGATTTGGTGAAACTTCTATTCTTCTCTGATCTTTGCTACATATTCTATAATTGTTTCTTATGGTTTTATCATATTGATATAATTTTTTTTTGCACTATTGTTCTATATAAAACATCATAGGCATGACTTGGAATTGCGTCAAGCATACAGAGACCTGTGCTTTGGTTGACTTGAGGGTTCTTCATATATATCTTATTTTCAGGGCTTATTTCAATTCCCAGATTAGTAATCCTGTATGTGGGAGCCTGGGATGGCTTAAGCTTGATCCAGCTCATGGGTTAGCAGGCATGATATTCAGTCTAGGGACTTGAACTCTTACCCTTATAAAGGGCTTCAAAATGGCTCATCTCCCACGGCTAAAACTTCTCTAGTTGGCAGAGCCATTGGTGCACAGTGGACGAACCCATCAGCAGATGACCAGTCCATAGCTCATACTCATGGGACATTTCCATTGAGACAATCCAAGATTCTTAGTTTTTTCCTCATAAATCAACTTAAAATGGACTAATTAGATGGTTAAGATTATCCTGACTTTCGCCCACCTGATCCAACGGTTCTGATTGCCTATGGCAAGTCAAGTTGCACTTCTGCAGGAACACATTGCTGATTTTATTTATTAATTAAGAAAAAGGGTGTTTAATATGCTGTATGGTCCAATTTAAAAAAAAAAAAATGCTGTATGGCACTCATTTGAAAACATTATAACAATTTTGTTCTGACGAACATAATCAACAATCATATTTGACAATGTTAAATTTAAATCTATTATAATTTGATTCAAATTAAACAAACATATAATTAAATTTTTTTTATCACGTCTCAGAATTGGGCTCATGCCCAGTCTGTAGGCCTAAATATTCAGGTCCTCCCCAGTGCAAAGCAGGCTGGGCTTTCGTCAAGGCCCGTCCTGGACTGGCCATCAATAGCCCTGTAAGTTAATATGCACCAGCTTTTGAGCAATTGCAGTGCCTTGTCCAACGCCTCTGCGTTCTGACACTGGATTTGAGAATCTCAGATCCATTCTTTGGGCTGAGATTCTTGATGTGAGATAGTTCCAATTTTCATTTGCTCTCTGATAAGGTTGAAGAGGTAGGGCTAGTGGATCTTCTACTGAACTTTATCCAACTGTCAACAAAGATAATCTTGGTCATACAGTTTATTGAATCACTTTCAGTTTCTCTCTGCTTGGATTGTCTCAGTTTCAGTTTTTACCCTCTCTAATCCTTCACTATTCTGTATGGTTCTTTTTATAGATTAAAGACTAGACTTTTAAAATTTTCTTTTTTCTTTCTTTGGAAGTTAGGACTTCTAAAATTTTCACCATGAAATCCTTTTGAAAATGGATTTCCCCATCCAGTTCTTTTTTTCTGATGAATTTCAGATTTATCCAGCGTAGCCATGACAACACTGGTCAGAATAGTTTAATAACGACCCACCCAGTCCACACGGAAAAAAAAAAATATATATATTTCCAGCATAAATTGATAACAAGAAGCCAAAATACGTATTCAAAATTAATAGAGCAAAGCAATGTTTATCCATTGAACATAAGAGCTTAGCAGCTGTACCAAAACAGTGAACATTGGTACTTTATATTGCTAACAAGTCTCCACAGACGGATGTAATTGTAATTTCAGGAAATTGGACATCAGAGATCCAACCCAGGCGCTGACAGAACTCCAAATAAACCCAATTAAATAAGTTCCTCTCCCTTATTAGGATTCAGGTCCTGATAAACCACAAAAACATTTAACTCTTCAAATTTTACCTTGTGGTTCAGTAATCCCAAAGAAAGTTATCCCTCGGGATGAAACTGCCTACAGAATAATGCTGAAACAGAAACACCTAAAAAAACCTAGCATAGACAGTTGAATTCCTTCCAAAGACATCCCAGGAGCTGATCCCACCAAGATCAACCAAACATATTGACAGAAGGGATTAACCGTTGACAGAGCCAAAGTCTTCAACATGTAGAGAGAGCAAGAGCAACCTTGTTTTGATACCATGACAATATCAACGTAAAAGATAATATTGCTTCCATCACAACAAAAAAATCAAAGAAGAAATATTGTTGCCTGTTGATTCTGATTTTCTCCCAATTGGGCCTTCGCATGAATTAGCTAATTCCCTCTTTAAAGAGGCATCTTATCAAATCCCTCTGGATCAGAGTCCTCACAGTTCTAATCTATCTTGGATTATTTGATTCCCCTTCCTTATCTCTAGATTACATTGAACCCCTTTTTCTTATGTTGCATTTGATCCTTATCTTTACAATGCAATTTGGAAAAGTTACATTTTAACGGCCATTGGGTGGTCCATATGATCACATTTTATTGTAGTCTCTTGAGACTGAGAAGCTGCTCTTTAATATGTATTCACTTTCTGTTTTGTGTACTGTATAGCCTAAAGAGTAATAAATGAAAAAGGAAATCGCAACTATCAAGATCCTATTAATCTGAAAAGGTATCTAATAATATCATCAACTAATTAAAAAAATCCTGGCTTAATGCTTGGGATTGGGCCTCTGAGGCGGCCTTCCTCTAGGTCTCCATCAAAATCTCAAGACTAATCTTTTTTTTTTCTTTTTACTTTTGTTTTTTTCATCTATCGTGTTTTTCTTTTCTCATGTTCAAGCACATCTCTGTACTTCTAATTACTTGGATATTGTCACCTTTTATTTTTTTCCTTTCATGTGTTGTGGCTGGAGAATTATCATTTAGAGCTTCAAAAAGACCTAATAATGCTTGTCATGGTTAGCACAAGTTTGGAGATGTCTTTTATCAACTGTTTAGCTAAATATCTTGTATAGGATAACATATTGGTGGCAATAGAATTGAATTTGTTGAGTTCAACTCTAAAGCAAACTTACTTGTAAAAGGCCATATCCTTTTTGTGATGAATATTATCAATCTAAAATTGTTTGTACATTTTTTTAATGCAGCAATGGAACTTGTGAAATTGCTACAACATTCATCTTTGATAGCCTGACATTTTTTTTTTAATTTATTGAAAGGTACAAAAAAGAAATTTATGAGCTTGCAAAGAAGCGGTTAGAAAGTGTGGATGAGATTGCTGAGGTGAGTGATTTATTCGATTAATTATGACGTGGATTTAGTCATCATTTCTGTTTAAGAATTTTGGTGTTTATATATATTTTTTATGCACATTCTCTAAAGTAAATGATACAGAAAATTTATGCGGTAAAAGTTATGTGCTGTTAAGATCAAAATGTACACTTGTACAATATATCCCAACCCCAGCAAAAATATCAAACAAGAAAGACCTGTACTAAATTGAGAGTCATTCTTATAGTCTCTAATTGGGTTAAGAAATACTCACAACTTCACATTAGCTTTTCACATTGCATGCACAGAAGATAAATTGAGGTAATGAGTAAACTCTTAATCTTATTAGCAATGAATGCAAATGCCAACACTCCATTAGATGGAAAACCCATGTAGATTTTCTGTAGAAGACATTGTAAATATTCTTATAACCTCCCTGATTACAAAATCGTCTGCATTTTTTGATTTTCTGACTTCCAGTGGCCTGGAAAAGACAGCAAGGACAATCTCCATTACGATTGAAGAGCGTCTTTCCTATTCCAACAGGACCTGTGTTTCCTCTTGCCTTGTACATATTTATCACCAAAAGAAGACTTGCAAGGAGGCTTACTTTTTCTTCTTGAAAAAAATTCATATGGTAACTGATTTTTTCCTGAAATAAAAAACCCAACCCAAGGCCAATTTCAAAAGAGAAAAAACAACATGCAACTATAACTCAAATATCAAACATTATATCCGCATGTTCTGCCCCTTCTTCAGCCAATCATTTTGCTACTGTCCCTGATTAAAGAGGAATAAGCTCTGTTTATTAACATTATGACAGGTTTCCTCAATCCATTTGCTTCACCTTCGTCGATGCCCGCTATCCAAGAAGTTAATTAAAGTAGCATAGAAACTATGACCCTCTATACAAGACAGATAAACATCGGTCTTGATAAGTTTTCTACATCCTGTCAACCTCATGATTATTTTTACTTGTTCAAGTCACCCATTATAAGAAAACCCAAATAACTTCCATCAGCCAGGCCTTTGTAACAATCCCCCAACACCTGCTCTCAAAGCATATCTCCTTGCATGACTATTAAAGTTAAGATTCCACAAAACCATAGTAGAGGGACACATTAGGACAGTCCTCCCAACATATGGGATTCTATAAGGACAACATTCCTTCCAACGAGGATGAAGATACGAACACTAACTCCTTAAAGCTCCTTTCAGAAAGAGCCCAGGAGAAATCTTTGAAGAGGAGATTCAAGAACTACTCTGTTGTTGAATCTTAAAGATGCTCATTAGCTTTGAAGTTCCTAAAATTGGGTTCCATTCTTTAGCAAGGCTAGAGGGTTGCCTTTTTTCTTTTTTTGAACCGGTCTCTATTACACCGTCTCCTTGTTGAGTAAATTGGGTTGCTTCATTATGATTTTTCTGGCGGATAGCTTATCACCTTTCTTCTTCCTCCCCTTCTGAATAAAACTGCCCTTTCCTAAAAACAACTTTCCATTACTTAATCATTCTTTCATCCAACTATTATTTTAGGTCCATGAATTGGTGGTTTGATAATCACCAACTTAATTCACAGGTTGTTGATGTGGCTGTTGTTTGTGCACTGCTTATTGTCATTCTTTCATCCAACTATTATTCTTGGTCCTGACACGACCCAGGTTTGTTTGCCACCAATTTAATTCTCGGGTTTGTTGATGGGGCTGTTGTTTGTGATTTGGCTACTATTCATCTAAAATATTAAAAAAAGAGAGGCCATTATTCATCTAATGTTAGAATTTTGTCGCAGTTGGTTTTTTCTTCTGTTGTTTGGGTTTATGGTTGGAACTCAATAATAAATTGTTCCGAAACTGGTGCAATAATGTATATGATGTGGCTTATCAAACTCTGGTTATGAATGAATTTAAAGGAATATTGATGTTGGAAACATGACCTTGCCTACATGGATCTAACGGAGGACATGGCCCTAAACAGATTTGATTGGCGTCGTCAAATCCATATAGCCGACCCCACCTAGTGGGAAAAGGCTTGGTTTGGTGGTATTGATGTTGGATATCCTTCATTTTTTTTAGCATGAATGTATGTTTGCTGGTAGCTCCTTTACACTAAGGGCGGATATGGGGCTTTGAAATTGAATTGTACAAGTGTGTAATGGAGGAGGAGATGAAGTTGGTCATTGCAGGAGTAAAACGAGACCATTTACCCATGCTTTCTTTGCCCTGTGATTACTTCTAATTTGAATTATGGGTAGGCATATGCTTTGTCAGTGGGTTGTTGCGACTTACAAAATCCATCGGCAAGGAACACTGCTGTTACGAATGACTGTCTTTGGCAATTTGTGAGGGTTGACTGCTGCTTCGCATTTGTCACAACTGCCGGATTGAATTGAAAACAATCATTATATTGCTTCTTGTCATTTTGTTTATAGGCATACTTAAGCAGTTGAGTTGGGTGATACTGTAACCTAGGGATGGTGCATCTCACACCGATCATATGTATAAATAGTCAATTGGTTGCAACCACGAGGTTGCAGGTTCACCATGTTACAGATGAAAAATGGATGGATTGGTTGAATTTTTTACATTCATTTTTAAAAATTCATTGGTCATTTTGAAATGAAAAAGCGTCATTATGAATTGCAGTATAGGATGCCTGATGCCTATGATCAAGATGGGGGTGTGAATCAAGAGAAGCGTTTTTCTGTAGCACAGCAGCGTTACCGGTAAGTTGCTATTAAACTTGACCAGATTGTCACCATGAGAACATGTACACATGCACACTTATGCTCAGATTGTCAGTGTGTTCTATGAGCCATTCAGTTGGGGAACTTAATGTTATGGTAATTTATGTTTATTTCCATGCAATCTCAAGATGGTTTTGTTCTGTCCAGGGACACAGCTGCAGGAGATAAGATGAACCCCTTTGCAGAACAAGAGGCATGGGAGGAGCATCAAATTGGTAAAACTTCTATATGCTTGTTTTTTTTATTTTTTATTTTTATTTATTGGTAACAGTAAAATTTATTTCAAAAAGAAATAAGTACAACTTATTTGAATGTTATCTAAAAAGGAAAAAAAACGTATCAAGAAGAGTCATGGGCTCTTTGGCCAAAATTCACTTTTTCTGTAATTTGAATGTTAACTATTGTCCAAACTTTGTTTTGGACTATTGTGCTATGTTTTTACACGTCCAGTATCATGTCACTAAAAGATGCCAAATATTCCAAGTTGTGAAAGTGTCAGTTAATTTAGATACAAAATGGTTTTGTTGGATGCTAAATTAATGCAGCACGGTAACTTACTATTTAATAGAAATATTAGTTATTTATTCAGTCTTCTTCCACCATTTTAACACAAACAAAAAATTTATAATGTTGTTGTATTACCAATGCTTAAGCCTGAACCCAAAACTGGGACCCATTTGGGACTTAACGCATTTGTTTGAGTGGGTTGGTCAAAAACTGTGGATCAGTCTGTGTGACTGTGTTGCATTGTTCTTATAATTTTTTTGAATGATTACTACAATTTTATTAAAAGCAGCTCAATAGAACAATAGGGTTATACTAAATGGCTACCAAGAAATATACCTGAAAGGCTGAAACAAAGAAGAAGAGCAATATGGACACCCCAAAACTCAAATAGCCGACCAGATTAGGACCTATCTGTACAATCAACAAGCTATGACGAGCTACTCCCTCTTTACCCAAAAGATCTGCCGCCTAATTTGCACTTTTCTTGACATGAGCGAGGAGAAAAATGTATCCTTGATAAATCCATCACCTTGTTCATGGCATATGCAAAAGCCCAAGGAGCACTACCCACACACATGAAGCCCGCCCGAAAGCACAGAACGAATCTTCTCCCACCAAATGTGCCAAAATTTTGAGTGATGGGCTTCATTAAGGCCTATGTTCAAGGCTTCCCTTTCCGATTTATGGATGGAACCAAAGTCCAGCAGGACATGAAAATGACAATTTTAGATCCCCACTATCATGAAGGAGAACTCCCAAACCAGCTGGCCCTGGATTGCCCAAAAACTCCCATTAAAATTAAGTTTAACAAGCTGGAGGGCACCAAATTGGACAGCTGATAGGCTTAAACACTTAATGAAATGAAATCTCCTTTCAACTCCTAATGATTGCTGCTATAGAGAACTCCCAAACCAAGTGTTGACACGCTAAAAGCTACAAAGAACTTGACCTTTTCCAACAAAGAGTCGAAAGAGGAAAATTTGATTCTGAAGCACCTTGCATTCCTCTATTTCCATAGGAGCCGAATGATAGGCAAGAAGGTAATCCGCCACATTCTTCTTCCCCTACCTGACCCCACTTCCGTTCTCCACACTTAAAAGAAATAAATCTTACATTTCTTATTCTTTCAAGAGTAGCATTTTTAAGAAAAATTGTCCGACTAATGGATGGGTCAAAACCAACTAGATTGGCCTACCAGATGGTTTTGATAAGGAACTGTTTATTTCCAATCTTCTATTTGATCTTCCATGGGTACTCTCAGAAGCAAAATATTGAAGGTTGTTGCCACCATCAACTTTTATCCTATATTTAAAAAATTTTCTTTCCTTATCTCATAAAATTAGGACTTTTCCTCTTCTTTTGGTTATTACATACTCTGTTCACGCAAGGTCAAAACCTTTAAAATTCTCTGGACTTGACCTGGGGACCTACTCGTGCTACTTGTGTTAGTTGGGCTATTCTTTTTCTCCTGAAATATTTTCTTATAGACTGATGGGCATTGGAGGAGGAAACTAATCTGCATTATAATGCCCATGGCAAGAGGTGACAGGTTAATGGAACTGGTCTCTTGATGTCCATGCATTGGATGGAATATGGTTTAAAGAAGGTGCTGTTTGGGCTGCAATAGCCATCACTTTTAAACATTTTCTCACTGAATGTCTTTTATTAGCCATTTTATCACCTTCCATATGTTGGCCACTTTTTGAAGGGGGTAATATTTAAATTAGCATAAGTTTTTAGAACCATGGTCCATTAATGGACTTACTAAGCAGGTGGATGGTCCCAGTTACTCCCTGGCTGCCATGACTGCAGTCGTGAAAGTGTGTCTCATGAGATCCAAATACTTATTATTTTATGTTGTTTTTCTTTACTCATGACAGGAAAGGCAGCACTAAAATTTGGCTCAAAAGATAAAAGGCAAACTTCGGAAGATTATCAGTAAGTAATCTTTATCTTCTGCAGTCTGTTTCTGCTTTCTCATTTATGCTTTGAACTGTTACTAATTAGATTGGGATTGCCCAAGACTATTTATGGGTGGACATATATCCCTTTATCTTAATCTCTTAGTGTCTACATGTAGGTATGTTTTTGAAGATCAAATTGATTTCATCAAGGAGTCTGTGATGGATGGTGCGAAGGTATGTCATAGAAAACCAAGAGCATCTTTGTGCTATAAATTTACTTTCTTTGAACACTTAGTTTTGATTTCTGATATAAAATTCTATTTAATGTGATTATTTTGGTCCTGAACAGTATGAAGGTGAATCACCTGCCAAGATGACTGAGGATTTAAGTGGGAAATCAATGTTACAGAAGCTTCAGGTTTGAGTTATGTAGCTGTTCTTGTTTCTACACTGTTGCCTTTTCTCAAATATCCTCTTTAATACTGCGTGCTTCTCATGGTGTCTTCAATTGTTATTTATGTGAAAGTAGGGAATGTCTTGTGTTATGCCATATGGTGCTTGATTCTTGATGTTGATGATTTTATTTTTTTCAGTTATGACATTACGGGACAAATTGGAGCTTTAAGTACCACTATTCTTCTTATCTGACCATTTTTTCCCTTACCAGGAAGAGAGAAAAACTCTGCCTATATATCCATACCGAGAGGAGCTACTCCAGGCTATTAGTGACCATCAGGTTTGACAAA
The DNA here is from genome assembly GCA_028538565.1 of Umbellularia californica. NCBI lineage: Eukaryota > Viridiplantae > Streptophyta > Magnoliopsida > Laurales > Lauraceae > Umbellularia > Umbellularia californica. The sequence goes on from JAPQWN010000003.1 coordinate 21,407,538, forward strand.
TACTCAATGCCACTTTTCCATGTTTTATAATTTTAATATCTAACATGACTTCTTGAGGTTGTAGTTATCATGAGAATATAATAGACATTTATGCCCTATTTGGCAAATCTTATCTATATGAAATAGATCTGTGTATAATAGATGTTGTATAAATAGATCCTTTGGGAAGACAAATAAACCGTTTGAAATAGAGGTTTTATGAATCCAACAGTTCACTCTTTTTTACAAATCTCTCAAGAACCACGATAAATCAAGGGCTACAATTTGATACCCTAGCCTTTCTTAGCTTTCCAGAGAGGATCAACGGTCCAGATCTTGCTTAAGGGGCCAATAGAAATCTAGAATACAAATGTAATGATTCTTTTTTTCACAAATATCTCGAGAATTGTGAAACATAAAAGGCTGAAATTTTACACAGTGGACAGTGGCTGTGTTCTATGATACTCGAATATTTTTCGAAGCACAATTTATCCGTATCGGACCGATACAACACTTGAATTGGTACCCGATACCGCATCGATACTTATAGGTAAGTTTAGCACATCCCACTTAGCAAGTCCATTATTTCATATTGTTCTTTAAATTTTCTTACTTCTCAACATAGAAAATTTTAAAAAGGAACATAAGCAATAATAATTTCATTAATTCACAAGTGATCTAAAGAAAAAATTAGGACACCCGTATCCGTATCCGTCTCCTAGATTTCTAAAAGTGCAGAATCGTAGCCACGATCCCCATATCCGTGTCTGTACCCATATCTGTTTCTAGGCATCATAGTTGGGTCCCACAATTAAAGAAAAAGTGGAAAAATCAGACTGCTTCCCATCACATGGAAAAACTGTTTTGAGAAATATATATATATATATATCAATGTTTCATTGTTTTTCATAAATAACTCGAGATCCACTTGGAATCAATGGCTGAAATTTGATCCCATAGTCATTCTTGAACTTTCGAAGAGGATCAATGGTTCGGATCTTGCTTACGGTGTCCACAGAAGTCCAGTATATTAATGTAATGGTTCACTCCTTTTTTTATTTTACAAATATCTCGAGAATCGTGAAGCATCAACGGCTGAAATTTTGCATAGTGGTCGTGTTTGAGCTTCTGATGAGATCTAACGGATTGGATCATAGCTTTTGGGTCCCATAATTAGCAAAAAAAAAAAAAAAAAAGAAAAACCAGACTGCTTCCCTTCAAGTGCAAACGCAGTCAGTTTGAACGAAAGGAATAATGGTCCACGGTTTTTCATCAATATCTTGAGATCTACTTTGAATCAAGGTCTGAAAATTGACCTCATAACCTTTTTAGGTATTTAAAAGAGGATCAACGGTTCGAATCGTGACCAAGGGGCCCACTGAAGTCCAGAAATTTGAATTTAATAGTCTGTGACTTTTCGCAAATATCTCGAGATTTGAGATGAATTAATGGCTAAAATTTAACGGGGTGGCCATAATTTATCTTCTAAAGACCTTGGTTGAAACTAGCGACATTGCAGCCGCATCATCGGCTCCGCTATGCTATTTTGAAAATAGTAGCGCTACGGTCTAAAACCTAGTAGAGCCAAGCCGTTTTAATTGAAAACACTATTTTTCATATTTCTTCTCTTCAATAGCCTGTCATAAAGTTGTTTCTACCCTTATATGGTTCCAAAGCACAAATAAAAAAAAAGTAGTAGTAGAAGAAAAAAAAAAAAAAAAGAAAACAAGATTGGTTGCTACACAAGAAATTTTTATTTTTTATTTTTTGACCACTTAAAAAATTCACACCGCTACACATCGCCCGCTACGTAGCATTTTGGTCACTGGCCGCTACACCTGCTGCAACCACTATTTTGATCCTTGCTAAAGACATCCAATGGTTCAGATCTGAATGCAATGGCCCAGATTTAAAAAAAAAAAAAATGGACTGGGCATTTTAGGGTCCGAATCACTGTAGCTCCTCCCATCTAGTTGCTTCAGACACAAATGCCTGTTTCATATGGGCTGGTTTCACTTCCTTTTTCCCACAGATATAAATGTCTTTAACATTTGGTTTCCGAAAGGTCTATTTTAGAAAAAAATTTCTATATGAATCTGCTTTAAGACATTTGAACCTCAGAAATGGAGATGCCAGGCAACACCTTATTTATCTCATTGAGATCATAAAGTTTTTAGAATCCTTACAGCTGCAAAACATTGACAATGTTGAAGCTGTGGGGCTGCGAGCAGAATCTCAGCATCTCAGGAATTTTCCTGCAAGAGATACAGATGCTCAGGTGTCATTCAGGTGGTTGTAGGAGGTTTCAAAGCCAAAGAAGCCCTTATTTAGCATAACTGTTACAATTATAATCAATACAACCTTGAAAATTGAAGCATTCAAGTGTCTCCTTGTGAATGTTGCTCAAAAATCAACAGATGGAGTATAATTTTCTCTTGTCACAAGCAAACAAAAACAATGAACAGTGGTACATGATTTGAGCTTGAACTTTTTTTTTTTTTTTTGAAAGGTAAAATTCATTAAAATGGCAGTACAAGAGAGAGATACCGACAAGCTTACAACCAACACCCAGGACAAAAATGGGACAACAAAAGAAAGAAAGAAAAGGCAAAGGCCGAATAAGACTGGGCAAAATCCTTCCAATTCAGCAGCATTTGGTCCAGCAAACTCCCTTGAAAAAGTGGATCAATAGACACCCTAATAGAGTTCGAGCTCAACTTGCATGCTCAGTTCATTTACATTCTTAGTGTTCATGGGGCTCACTTTTGGCGAATTAGCATCTCTAGCATAGTGGATTGCGGAAATAAGAATCTTGTAGGATTAGAACTGGGGTTCCCACTCCTGTAATTAGTATTTCTTAAGACAATTGGTAACCGGGAGAGGGAATCCTTTTTTGTGACTTGACAAAACACAAAGAAGGTGAAGTGCTTCCACCATTCATGGCCGTAGATCTTTGAACATTCACCCTTGCTGGAGGCACTGGAAAATCACATCTCAAGGTATGATGGTATTATTTGAACTTGAATCTCTTTTATTGGATCTTCAAGGGAATCCTTTTCCAAATATCTGGCCTGTGAAACTTGTTGAACTCTTTCTTCGGAACAAAATGCAATAGGGCCTTCTCTATTCACTTGGTTGTAGATTCCTTTATCCGAAACTGAATCCCATCCACCTCGAACAACAATTTCTTTGGAAGCTCCATTGCAGAGCTGGAAATAAATAGCGACACCATAGTTATGCTGGAAATAAATAGCGACACCATAGTTGAATAAAATCCTAGAAAATTAATGTTTCTGTTGTCCAACGATGAAGATCCGTCTGTTATAGGATCTGACTTTAGAGCTGGCCCTAGAGGTTTTGTCCAATCTTCACTGTGTCAAATAGTCCCCTCTGGGTTATAAATCATTGGCAATTGCATCAAATCCTCATATTGAACTCAGATTTAACATCCGCAGCGATAGACTGACCCTCTTTATGGACGATTTTTTTTTTTTTTTGGATCGGTGCCTCTATGGAAAAATCAAAGTCGAACCCCCACCAAAGTGTAACCCAATTGTGAATCTTAATTCTTTAACATCCACATTTGACTTCATCACAAGTTCACGACAAATGACTTGTAAGTTGTAACAAGGCCTTTAAAGGGTTTGAGACAACTCTGGAGACCTTGCCCACTCTTTTCCTTCTGTGTCAACCCTAACACCTTGTTCAGAGACACCTACAATAGAAGCTTCTCCTTGGTAATTCCTAACATGATCATGAACCACTTGTTTGTCCTTCACTCTGGATTTAAGATTGTACTGAGCACTAAACATGCAAATAACTGAACCCCCAAACAATCTCCCATTAATTCTCTTGAATGCTCTTACAACCTTGATTTCTGTTTTGAAATGAGTGAACGCAAATCCTCTAGGCGAGTTTGAAATTCGATTCTTTGGGAGAAATTTGGGAGAAACAGATTGACACTACCCTCACCCCCGGGAGTAAACTTCTCAGACTTGAAGTCTGGAATTGAGAGGTTGGATTTTAGACGAACAATCAGAGTAAAATTCTCCACTAGTCCCAGAATTCCATCAGTCACTAGTGTGCTTGTTCCAATCACCATGATCATCATTGATACTAATTTTCACTCACACTTCGTTTACTTATGTCCATTTCCTATTGTTACTTGCATGTAATTATTTCTCTCGCTTGAACATGGTTTAAAGTCAGTATATTGTAGCCGGGGGAAGCCAATTTTGATTATTTGCGAGCCTAATAAACCCGATCTTCAATCAGAAGTAAATCAATCCTTGAACAAGGAGAAAGACAATAATCCGCATATCAATGTTTGCTAGATCCACTGTCAAAGCCTTCAGTCCAATGGGAGATGCTCAACCAAGGGAGAATAAAGAAGAGAAAGTGCTCAATGCAACTTTTACTCAAATTCATAAAAAAAATCTTAGACTAGGGATGGATGTCCCATTACATGCATAAATAACATTTGAAACCTCATCAAATTCTAAACCTAGTCACATCGACTCATCTTAGCAAATGAAGACTTAACATAAAATAATCCAGTTACATGAAAATAAGAAGATAACCCAAGAAATCCAATGAGAATGTGCATGGGCGACTTGTACGTGAGTTACTTGCTATCTCTGTTGAGTCAATCCCTTATTTCCGTCTTAATCATAACAAACCTTAATTTAAGAAATCTATGACAACTCAAATGGCTAAAATTTAGGAAGAAAGAAGTTTGCATGATTTACAAAAGGGGCTTGGATATCTTCTTTAGGGAAGTAATTATCTCGTCTCTTTGAAATTCCTTCCCTTAATTCCTTTCTTGATTTAAGGAGGCCTTCTCTTTTTTTGAACCCTTAATTGGAAACTTTTGACATTGCTTCCCTTTGAAGTCACTGAGTGTCCCACCGTAAGTGGGCAATAGGTCCCACTTGTTGAGCATATTTGCATATGTTATGTGGGCTACGGGTCCCGCTTGTTGAGCTTGTAGAGTCTTGTAGAGAGGTGCCCACATGGGGTCGACCCCAGCCAGGACTCAATTGAGTTTGCTTCAGGTTCACATTAAATGTAGAATTTTTGCCTTTTAATTTGAAACTCAAATTAAAGCCTATTCAATATTTGATTTGAACCCTTAGGCTTGATTGGGCCCTGATTGAGATGGATCAAAAGCCCGTTAAGAGTGATAATGTCGAGCCAAATAATTAAGAGCCTTGGCAATCACAGGATCCACCAAATATGGACCATCTGCTCCAGTGTCACAATATTAGATTGAGGGTAAACTATCCTTCCTTGTTTAATTCAGTTTATTATGAGTGTACTATTAGAAATCAAAAGTTCAGCTGGCAGATTTCTTGACCAAAGTTATGAGTAGAGGTCAACTATATGTGGCAAGTTGGGCATGATTAGGCAAATTTAATACGTTTTCAAATATAGACAAGATGATCTTCATACCCCTTGTTTTCCTGGGATCCTTCTCTAACAAGTGAATTGAGTTGCCATCAATGTCCACTGATATAGTAGAATTCTTTTTTTTTTTTTTTAAATGGTGATTGTATTTTAGACAAAAAAAAAAAAAAACCCTAACAATATAAGAGATCTATACTGAAACAAAAAGAGCCAACAAGGTCACAAAAGAGCACCATCTTAACACATAAAAGAAATAACAGGAAATCGATATACTAGAAAATTAGGTGAATTTTATACTTATTCCATGGCTTGCATTGAGTTTTTCCCCTTTGCTCGTACGTGCTCAATATTTTCTTTGTTACTGATAATAATGCTTAATTATATAGCAGAGTTCCTAATTCTTCCCTGTTTTATTCTATTGAGTTATTTTGTTGCACTGTTCTTTTTTTCTTATATAGACATTCTGTTAAAACATATTACAAATCATCATGATGTTTTTTAACTGTTGTATCTTTAGCTAAGCATTATTGCATTGTGTTTTTCTATAGGTTCTTGTAATTGTTGGAGAAACTGGTTCTGGAAAGACTACTCAGATTCCCCAATATCTTCATGAAGCTGGGTACACAAAACGGGGGAAGGTACTGATGTGTTGTTTTTGTTGCAATTTACATTATGAAAGCAAAATGAATATTCTTTAGTAGTTATATACATTGTTCTGAAAATCGGAATTGTATCACAGATTGTTCATATTAATGAATCGAATTGAATTGTGAATCGTAGGGTTTTTTTTTATTTTTCTAATAAAAATTAAAAATAATTAAAAATTAAAAAGAAAAAAGTTGTTATTCATAATCCATCCATTTCCCCATTCATTGTATTATAAATACGGTGACAAATACGTCTATCAGTCATATCAAGAACATCATGAAATATATTAATATATAATAAATGACATGTAAATAGTTAAATAAGCTTAAGGTACCAATATATGTTTATTTTTGTTATCTTTAAATCAATATATACAAATAAAAATAAAATCCATACCATCGATCTTACATAGGATATCTCTTTAAGTTACGAAAGTTCATGAAGGGAAAAAAAGAAAAAGATTCAAAAAGAAGAAGATATAGACGAGCCCCATACATATAGTTGAACGCTTTAATCAAATGTATGTTCTTTATTCATCTCTAAAACGTCCTAAAAGTCGCAAAATTTCTTATGAAGTTTTGTTAACTACTAAATAACTTTTTAAAAAGTAAAAAGGGTAAAAGAAAGGAAGAAAAAGAGTAAAAGATTATTAATATTAACTTATTGATTGTAACTATTCTTGCTCCAAGCAAGGATAAAATAAGCTACGTAGCGGCCGATAAATCGGGAGTAGCGGCATTGCCCGCTACGCTATTTGGAAATTATCACCTTTCGCAACCATGGCGGAGCAGCCGCCACGATGCCGATAAATATATGTATCGGCCGCTACAAATGGAGAACTCATAAAATTTTGTAGTGATTAATGGTGTGCTGGTAGAAAGTTTGAATTTCTTTTTTTGCTAGTTTTTTCTACATTGCTTCTAATCCCATTTCACTTGTCTCGGACTACGTGGATCAAATAGGCAGGACTATGTATGGAACCCAATGTTTGAAAGGAATCTTCTTGATGAGGAGCTGGGCAACTTGTTTTTCCTCTTAGGGTGTGTTGTTTGCATTAGATTACATAAGAATTGAATACATAGGAATTCATCGTCAAATGAGCTCCACCGAAGGATTATTAAAGAGGAGAGGTGTGAATGATACTACATGAGGGATGAAGGATATAAGGTGGAGATGTGGGTAGGAACTTGACTTTCCTAGGATTTGAATTACTAGGGTGTTGGCTGGGTATTCTTCCCTTTATTCAATTTCCATTAAAGGAGGGTTTCTTTGATGGTCATTTTTGTATATTCACCTTTGGTCTTTATTTAACCATTTGTGGAAGGAATTCCTATGTATTCTGGGCGAGCAAACAAACATGCCCTTAGCAATCCTATCCGAGGAGCATATGTTCCATATGATGATAATAATTAGTAGATATGGTGGCCAGATAAGGATGGGGGTTTTACTATTACGTAATTCTATGATGATGTGAGAAAAATTAAGTTGAACGTTTTTTTACTGTTAATGTGGAATTAAGTGTCCCCATAGGATGCTAGCTATTCATACTGTTAATGGAGAATTAAGTGTCCCCATAGGATGCTAGCTATTCATTGGACGACTATGTTGGGTAAGGTACTTAACAATTTATCATATATAACAGTGGAATCATAAGTTGGTGCCTTGAGAATGACTGTATTATGTGCATGAGCGAGGCAAAGGATGTTTCTCATTTGCTCATCCATTATTCTTTGACAAAACAAATCAGGGATATATTTTCTTTCTCTGTTTGGTGTTCAATGGAAGATGCCGAAATTGGTCACTATATGATGATGATGTTGGGTTAGTGATGCATGCCAGACTACTGGGCCATTGAAAGTATACTCCAGAAGGCCCAAAGCCCACAAGGCCTAGCAGTAAAGAAGAATTCAAACGGCAGTTTCTATTTTCAGTAGAATCCTAGAATTAGTAGAATTCTTTAACTGTTTTGATTAGGAAGTTTTAATTTCAAAGTTTCTTAGAATTAGAAGTTCTTATTAGAGATTGATTACTAAAGTTGTGATTACCACTCTATTATATATAGGATGTAATCCCTTCTCTTGGGATATACAGAAATTAATGAAATTCAGAGTTCCCTCAAACGTGAGTTTTCTCTTCTTATTTGTGGTGTGAGACCTAGACACCCTATCCTAAGCCGTTTGGCTTGGAGAATAGCCCGTTGGCTACCTCCTTCGTTCCCTGACAATTGGTATCAGAGAGGAGATCCGTTCCCGATCGCCGGTTCCGATCGCCGATCGAGGTAATCCCATATCCACCCTTCCTAATTTCTTTTCTGTCAATTCATCAACATCTCTTCCCATCTCTCCATTGCACCCAACCCACCACTCTCCTTCCTTTCCACCCCATCCCTGCCTGCGCCCAACCCAGAACCTCGCTACCCTTCGCCACATCAAATCCAGAACCCAAGACGCCATATCACGACCCCTTCCCCAATCCCATCAGGCACCCAGATTCCCCAATCCTCCCTTCCCGAAACCCGAAAAATAGCCCCAACCACCCCTGAACTCAACCCCAGCCCTACATCAATTTTCCATAACCCTAAAACCCCAAATCATTCCAAAATATCCCTAATTGTCCAAATCGAACCACAAAAAAAAAAAAACCCCAAATCTGATATCCCATCCCGCCTCAAATCCCACACGATCCCAGCCCTGCCACGATCACTTCAGCCCTAACCCAACCCCAGCGAAATCACCACGCCCTCCCTCCCTTTCGCCCAACCCAGAGAAAAAAAAAAAAAAAGCAGAGAGACAGAGAAGAGAAGACACCAACACAGCGAAAAAAAAAAAAAAGCGTACCTACCTGCACCGTCGCCGATCACCTGCGTCGTCGTCCTCGTCGCCGGCCACGCGCGTCGCCACCAGCCCCGCTCCACCGAAGTCGCCTGCGCCTTTGGTCTCCATCTTCCCTTTCTTTTTCTCTTCAGACAGCAGCGAAGAAGGCTTGAAAGGCCCCTTTTTTTCCTTTTCGCGCGCGAGTCCCGAGGCCCAACACGTGGGCCACTTCAGCAGCAGTCTTGTGGGCTTTAGTTTAGTTCCGGTCCATCTACCGGGCCCTAGTTCAGGCCGAGCCCGGCCCAACAGCAATTGAAAAAAAGAAAAAGAAAAAAAAAAAAGCAGCAGCAAGTCGGCATGTCTACCCGCACCGGAGCTACATTCAGAGGCAAATTCATAGACCGCCAGCGTGATACCTGCATCATGGAATTAATGGACAGAATGGATAGAGTTGAAGAACGTCTTCGGAACACGCCCCTTCTGGGCAACCGAAACACTGGCAACCCAGGACCTTCCACCAACAAAGATGGCAGTAAGGCACCAGGGGGAAGCAACCAACATGCAGATGTAGAAGCTTCTATCAATAATAATGAACCGCAGGAAACTTGTCGGCAATTTATGGAGCGTATTATGGAGGAAACTGACTATGGAGACCATCATGGCCGACGAGATGACATCACCAAGAAGGTACGTGTTGATGTTCCTGATTTTTTTGGACGCATGGATGTGAAAGTCTTCACCGACTGGATTACAGCCATTGAAGATTATTTTGAATGGTACAATATGGACGAAGACAAACGCGTTTCCTTTGTCAAGATGAAGATGAAGGGTGCAGCACGCGTTTGGTGGCAGAGTATTGATGATAGGAATGCTAATTATGGGAGACGTCCAATCAGCACATGGGAGGAGATGAAACAGAAACTTGAAGATAAATATCTACCAGTTGACTATCTTGATTCCCTCTATGGTCAACTTATTGATTGTAGACAAGGATCCTCCACTGTAGATGATTTCATAGAAAGGTTTCATGACCTCATGGTGGGATGCAAAGTGCCGGAAACTGATCGACAGGCTATCACCAGATACAAGGAAGGATTGCGTCAAGAGATCCAAAGGGAATTGACTACTCACACCTTTTACAGCATTGAAGTAGTTCATTGCTTGGCACTCCGTGTCGAAGAACAACTGCGCTATCCATTTCAAGGCGTTTTGGTGAACCTATGCAAAGGAGGATCTCCGATACAACTTCTCAGCGGGTTGCTCCAGTGCAACACTCAACCCGACAACCTCCTGCACAAATTTCTAACAGGTAAGCCCCTCCTCAGACTCAATCAAGGCCTGCGGATGTTGCCAACAAAGGAAAGAATGCTGTCAATCCTTTACGCTCAAAGAAGGACATCGATTGCTTTCGATGCAAAGGCAAAGGACACTATGCTTTTGAATGTCCAGGATCAAAGAATCTTCACTATGCACATAATGAAGAAGATGACTATGATTCTGAGCCTGTTGATGAAGAAATAGAAGTTGAATCACCATATGAAGAGCATGAGCCTCCACCCGAACAAGGTGATCATTCCTTCTATCAAGCTGAAACCGAAGGACGAACATTGTTCATTCGTCGTCTCTTCATTACCACTGAGGAAGAAGCTGAAGATTGGAGGCGAACTACCATATTTCTCTCTATGGCAAAATGTCGTGACAGATTGTGCAATCTAGTCATAGATGGAGGAAGTGAGATGAATGTGATCTCCCAAGAAGTTATTGACAAGTTGAAGCTTCCAATAGAAAAACACCCGAAGCCTTACAAGGTCTCTTGGGTGAATGATTCAGCCATTCCAGTCACCAAGCGGTGCCAGGTAACATTCCGAATTGGTGGTTATACAGATTCTATTTGGTGTGATATTATCCCTATGAATGTTACTCATATTCTATTAGGAAGGCCTTGGCTTTTTTATAACAAAGTCCAAAGTGATGGAGAAAAGAATACCCATACTTTTAAGTATAAAGGACGCAAGGTTACTCTCCTTCCACTTAAGCCTCCTACTGCCCTGGCAAAGCAATCATCCTCAGTTCCTGCCAAACAAACTGCTTCAAAACCAAGTTCTCGCATTCTTTCAATGCGGAAATTTGAAGAAGAAAGTAAAGAGCAAGGAGTTGTTTATGCCCTTATCCCACAAGAATTCAAAGAGGCCGAAGATAAGAAGACAGTTTCTACACCACCAATCACCAGAAATCAAGTCATTGTTGCATGATTTTACAGACTTGATTCCAGCAGAGCTTCCAAAAGAGCTACCACCTATGAGAAACGTCCAGCATGCAATTGATCTGGTTAGGGCTGTCAAAGGGCCGGGCCTGGGGTTGTCCTAGCCCTACCCTCAATATATGTAGGGCCGGGTCTGAGCGGGCCGAAGCCCTCGAAGGGCTTTCACTATCTAGGCCCTTACCCAACCCTCGAGGGCCAGGGCCGGGCCAGGGTAGGGCGCAGGGCTTCAAAATAAGAAAAATGTATATTTTTTAATATTGTTATCAAAACCTGAGTGTGATCGAGCATTATCTTGTCTAACCTCAATTGCAAATAAACCATTAAAAAAACATTCGTTATCTTGTCTAATTTCAATTGTAAATGAACCATTAAGAACATATCGAGAGAATATAAGTGATCTCTAAAAACTTTATTTTATCGGACAAAGTCATATATGCTTTGGTGACTTGGGTTGGGTTTTAGACATATGATTTTATTTATTTTGACAAAGAAGGAAAATTGTTAAAGAGTACCATCTATTTAACACCTTTAATATGACTTTCATATGAATTTCTAGAAATGAAATCATTTCAGCAGTGTCTTATCTTTGAGAGTTTTAAACCATTTACACTCACATACCTTTTTTCAATTGACATTATTTTTAATTAAACACTAATCTGAATTCTTGGATTTCAGTCACAAAAATAAATGTACTTAAAACATACTATTAGTTTTAACTTTTAAGAATTGAGAGTTATAATCATCTAATTAAAAGGATGTTTGGATCACTCCAGATCCTTAAAGTTCCATGTACATACAAACTAACTCTATGAATTGGTTGACATCCCAAGCAACTCTATAGAGGAAAAAGTGTATTATTATTAATAGAAATGAGTACACTCCCTTTTGCACTAACAATAATTTATAAAAATAATATAAAATGCCTAAATAAGAAGCAATAAAACTAAAAAAAAGGGATTAGAAGCAACTGTGCAACGCTTATTGATTATGTATTAAGTACAATACATAACTTAAATAATTAAATATAGATGAAATGAACCAAGTATGTATGTATGTATGGGTTTTTAGGACATTTTTTAATGGGTAAGTGGGTATGGAATTGCCTTCATATCTCCCATATTGCTACAAAGTGACTATGATAAGGGCATTTTTATATATATTTATATATATGTATATATTATATATAAAATAAATAAAAGTAAGAGGGCCAGGGCCGGGGCCGGGCCGGGCTAGTACTGTCCAAGCCTGGCCCTCACATTTCAGGGCCTGGAAAAAATTGTCCAAGCCCAGCCCTAGGGCTTTTCATTAGAAACAAAAGCCCTCATTTTAAGGGCCTTTTGAGGGCCGGGCCGGGCCGGGCCCCCTTTCTCAGGGCCAAATTGACAGGCCTAGATCTGGTCCCCGGCTCATCGCTTCCAAACTTACCTGCTTATCGTATGAGTCCTACAGAACACGCATAATTGAAAAGGCAAGTTGAAGAGCTACTCCAGAAAGGCTACATTCGCGAAAGCATGAGTCCTTGTGCGGTACTAGCCCTTTTAACACCCAAGAAAGATGGTTCTTGGAGAATGTGTGTCGACAGTCAAGCAATCAACAAAATTACCATTAAATATCGGTTTCCGATACCACGGGTAGATGATATGCTTGATATGATGGCCGGATCTTCTGTCTTCTCCAAAATTGATCTTAGAAGCGGGTATCATCAAATCCGTGTTCGAGCAGGAGATGAATGGAAGACAGCTTTCAAAACTAAAGATGGATTATATGAATGGTTAGTCATGCCGTTCGGTTTATCCAATGCTCCCAGCACTTTTTTGAGAGTTATGACACAGCTTCTACGGCCTTTCCTTGGTAAATTCGTTGTTGTGTATTTTGACGACATCTTGATCTTCAGCAAAGACAAGGATGCACATCTTGATCACCTCAGGTATGTCATGCGTGCACTTCGCAAAGATAAGTTTTACATTAATTTGAAGAAGTGTACATTCTTAAGTCCCAAAGTTCTATTCTTGGGATTTGTTGTTTCGGCCCAAGGAGTAGAAGCTGATCCAGAGAAGATCAATGGAATCGTTGATTGGCCCCTTCCCAAAACTATCAATGAAGTAAGGAGTTTTCACGGCTTGGCCACTTTTTATAGGAGATTCATTCGCAATTTCAGCACCATTATGACTCCTATAACTGATTGCATAAAGAAAGGTGACTTCACTTGGACTAAGGCAGCCACTTGTGCTTTTGAACAAATCAAGCAGAAAATGACAGAGGCTCCAGTTTTGAAACTTCCAGATTTTGATAAAGTCGTTGAAGTCAGTTGTGATGCTTCGCGAGTTGGTGTTGGCGGCGTCTTAAGTCAAGATGGTCACCCAGTTGCTTACTTTAGCGAGAAATTGAATGACTCTCGCAAGAGGTATTCGCCATATGACTTGGAATATTATGCAGTTGTCCAAGCTCTTTGTCATTGGCGTCACTATTTGATCGGGAAAGAATTTGTGTTGTACTCCGATCATGAAGCATTACTGCATCTGAACTCGCAGAAGAAAATGAGCGCTAATCGTGTCAAATGGAGCGCCTATCTGCAGCAATTCACATTTGTATTGCGCCATAAGTCAGGAGCGGAAAACAAGGTGGCAGATGCTTTAAGCCGTTGTTCTCACCTGCTCACGACTATTTCCGTCACAGTCCCAGGCTTCGAAGAAATGCGCAAAGAATATCCTGATGATCATGACTTTGGCCGCATCTATAAAGATCTTCTTAATGGTGAGTTCTCTAACCATCCAAAGTTTTCTATCATTGATGGTTATTTGTTTCGTGGCAATCAATTATGTTTACCAGCTACTTCCATCCGCGAGTTTGTCCTCCGAGAGTTGCATGGAGGTGGATGTAGTGGACATCTTGGACGAGATAAAACTTTGGCACTGGTGGAAGGCCGCTTCTTTTGGCCCCGCCTAAAGACAGATGTTGCCCGAATTTGTGAACTATGCAGAGTATGCCAGCTCGCCAAGGGACAAAAGAAGAATACAGGATTATATCAGCCCCTTCCTATTCCACATGCGCCTTGGCAAGATCTGAGTATGGATTTTGTCTTGGGCTTACCAAAGACTGTATGAAGGGTAGATTCTATTTTTGTTGTGGTTGACAGGTTCTCCAAAATGGCACACTTTATTCCGTGTTCGACCACAGCAGATGCAAGAAAAGTTGCCACACTTTTCTTCAAAGAGATTGTTCATCTTCATGGCCTACCATAGACTATAGTATCTGACGGAGATACTAAGTTCATGAGCTTCTTCTGGAAAACTTTGTGGCATATGATGAAGACCAAGCTCCAGTACTCCAGTGCTTACCATCCTCAGACTGATGGTCAAACCGAGGTCGTCAATCGCAGCTTGGGTAATCTTCTTCGATGTCTTGTCGGAGAACACATTGCCTCATGGGATCTTATTTTACCCATGGCGGAGTTTGCCTATAATAACTCTGTCAACAGATCCACTGGAAGATCCCCATTTGAAGTTGTCACCGGCATTCAACCCCGTCTTCCGATTGACCTCAGTCCTTTACCAGCTGAAGCAAGGCCTAGTCAAGAAGCTGAACAATTTGCCCAGCATATGAAGCAAGTTCATGATGAGGTCTGTCAGCAGATTGCTAAAAGTAATGATACTTACAAACAGCATGCGGACACTCGCAGGCGCCATGTTGCATTTCAAGAAGGAGACATGGTCATGGTGCGAATCACACCCGAACGGTTTCCTACAGGCACTTATAAAAAGCTCTATCCCCGAAGTGCAGGTCCGTTCAAGATTTTGAAGAAAATCAGCTCCAATGCTTATGTGCTCGATCTTCCGCCGAACATGAATATCAGTTCTACATTTAATGTCGAAGATCTCATAATTTATCATGGGCATTATCAGGATGAGTCGTTTGAAGAGCAAGATATCCGGCTTCCCATTGCTTCGGCTCCTCGTGACGAAATTGAAGATGTTTATGATGATCGGATAGTGTCTACAAAGATTGGCGGATATCACAAGTTTTTGGTCAAGTGGAAAGAAAAGCCATTTTCTGAAGCTACATGGATCACCGCCACAAATTTTCAGCGACTCAACCTGGACTTGTACGAGAGGTACCAAGCTAATAACTCGCCGGAGTCGAGTTTCTCAAAGCCGGGGAGAGCTGATGCAGGCCAGACTACTGGGCCATTGAAAGTATACTCCAGAAGGCCCAAAGCCCACAAGGCCCAGCAGTAAAGAAGAATTCAAACGGCAGTTTCTATTTTCAGTAGAATCCTAGAATTAGTAGAATTCTTTAACTGTTTTGATTAGGAAGTTTTAATTTCAAAGTTTCTTAGAATTAGAAGTTCTTATTAGAGATTGATTACTAAAGTTGTGATTACCACTCTATTATATATAGGATGTAATCCCTTCTCTTGGGATATACAGAAATTAATGAAATTCAGAGTTCCCTCAAACGTGAGTTTTCTCTTCTTGTCTGTGGTGTGAGACCTAGACACCCTATCCTAAGCCGTTTGGCTTGGAAAATAGCCCGTTGGCTACCTCCTTCGTTCTTTGCGCTGCTTCAGTTAGGTAGAGTGATTAATGTTTTATTAAGGTGGAATCATAAGTTTGTTCTTGTGAATACTTTATTATTTGCATCAAGGAGGGAAAGGATGTTCCTCGTTTGTTCATCCATTGATCTTTTACAAAGCTAATCTATGAATTCTTTTTAGGTTTAGTTTTCAATAAGTGATGATGAAATCAGTTGCTGAGTTGTTTGAACATTTGAAGGATTGATTTCTGTTTGAGTGTGGAGCTCTTTTGTAAAGCTGTTCTATAGTGGTTGCTTGAAAGGAATTGTTGGACTTTCCAGAGTCAAGTTGTGTCATTACAAGGTGTAGCTCAAAAGGCCCAAATTGTAACATCTTGGGCTACAGCTATAAAAGAATTTGCTAGAACTTTTCTCTTATTTGTGGAGATGTTGGGTTAAATGGTGTTTACCACGTGCATTGTAATTGTTTTTGCTGATTGTTTCTTTTTTGTAATTTTGCTGGTTATTAATAAAAACAGTTACCATTTAAAAAAACCAAGTGTCATTTTATATTCCAGATCACAATGCCTCCCTTTATCTAAAACTTTTTAGCAGGTCGACAATGTTTCATTTGTACCTCCTAATTATGATAGATTTGGCTCTTCTGATTCCAAGTAATGTTTGCCTGTTTGTGCAGTACAAGCATTGGCATGTCTTCATTTCTTTTTTTCTAGTTTACACCCAACTATGTATGTGGAAATTGAGTAGGTCAACAATGTCTCATTTGGACCTTCTAATTGTGATGGATTTGATACTTCTTCCAAGTAACATTTGCATATTTATACACATAGAAGCATAAATTTCTGTTATATGTGTAATTCATCTGCCATTCAATATATATATATATATATATATATTATATGTAATTCATCTGCGCCTCACCTTTTCGGATTGCAAATGTCAATCCAATGGGAAAGTATTCTATGCTTATGCAGGTCACTTTCTTCTTTTCGTCATTTTGAGGGATTTCTTAACCTTTATGACCTTTCGTCATATGTCCACAGATTGGATGCACCCAGCCACGTCGTGTTGCGGCTATGAGTGTTGCTGCACGAGTGTCACAGGAGATGGGTGTTAAACTTGGTCATGAGGTATTGCTCACTTTTCTCTTTGGTTATGAGGTGTTGCCACTTTCTTGCTCACTTTTTTCTTTCAAAGTGAGAAGGATTTAATCCTGTTAATAAAGCTAAATTTGAACTACTCCAGCAAGAGGATGAGAATAAATCCATTTAGTAAAGAAGGTTTTTTTTTTTTTTCCCTCCAATCCATTGGTGAATATATTTCTGAGTGGAATTAGAGTGTGTGCCAATTTAAGGGGGCAGGAGGTGGCGGGGTTGTATTTCTATATTTTTATTGTAATGATCAATGATTTCTGTTAGTTGTTTGCCTTATTCTATTATTCCTGCTTCCACCTATGCCTTTATCTGTTGTAAGTCATCTTTTTGTTGTTTATCTGGTTACTACGTACTTGGGGAGGATAAAGCAGGTAATCATTTTCAATGTTACATCCGAAAGACATAAATATTTGGTTCTTGGATTTCTTAGATTGCAAAATTGATTTCTTGGTACAATTTTTGTTTTTAAGCAGTGATTTCTTGGTATAATTGGAGCAAAATAACTACACTGGGAAATAAATAATTTCCTTGGGACCAAAGAAATCCTCATTCTTGAGTTCCATGGATCCAAAAGGGCCCTTATTAATGTTAAAGGATTTAATTTATGCTGATATGCATTTTCCTCAGTTTAACAATTATTTCTAATGGGTTCTATGGTCGCATTTTCCATAAAAAAAAACAGTGATTCCTAATTGTTTCGTTTATTCTCTCGTTTTTCATTAACACATTTCTTTATCATTAAAAAACAAAAAACTAAATAAGGTGCATGTATCCAATGAGCATTGTCTTTCCATCTGCAGGTTGGTTATTCAATACGATTCGAAGATTGCACTTCAGACAAAACAGTTCTGAAATATATGACGGATGGAATGTTGTTGCGTGAATTTCTTGGAGAGCCTGATCTAGCAGGCTACAGGTATGCTACAGATAGGGACATCCAGCAATACGTTACTTCATTTCTTCATGGTTTCAACTCTTTTCTTTACTAAAAAATTTGTTCTAGTGTGGTGATGGTGGATGAAGCTCACGAGAGAACACTTTCAACTGATATTTTATTTGGCTTAGTGAAGGCAAGGACACACTTATTCCTACTCTTATTGCTTGATTTTGTTTTCCTCCATTATCTTCTCTTTCTTACATATAATGCTTACTGTTTGCAGGATATTGCTCGATTCCGAAGTGATCTGAAGTTGCTTATTTCAAGTGCTACTCTTGATGCCGAAAAGTTCAGCGATTACTTTGATAAAGCCCCAATTTTCAAAATACCAGGGAGGCGATACCCTGTTGACATTCATTATACAAAATCACCGGAAGCAGATTACTTGGATGCTGCAATTGTCTCTGCTCTTCAGATACATGTGACTGAATCACCTGGCGATATTTTGGTGTTCTTCACAGGACAGGAGGAGATTGAGACGGCGGAAGAAATTCTGAAACATAGGACTCGGGGCTTAGGAACAAAAATTGCGGAACTTATAATATGCCCAATATATGCTAACCTCCCAACTGAGCTTCAAGCTAAGATTTTTGAACCAACTCCTGAAGGGGCTCGAAAAGTAGTATTGGCCACAAACATCGCAGAAACATCATTGACAATTGATGGGATTAAATATGTCATTGATCCTGGATTCTGTAAGATGAAATCATATAACCCACGCACTGGTATGGAGTCACTACTTGTTACTCCCATATCTAAAGCATCTGCAATGCAGAGGGCAGGTAGATCAGGAAGAACAGGCCCTGGAAAATGCTTCCGTTTGTACACTGCCTATAGCTATCATAAAGAATTGGAAGATAACACTGTACCAGAGATTCAAAGGACTAACCTTGCAAATGTTGTGCTTATGCTTAAGAGTTTGGGTATTCATGATTTGCTGCATTTTGATTTCATGGATCCACCACCTTCTGAGGCATTAATTAAAGCTCTTGAGCTGCTTTTTGCCCTTAGTGCCCTTAACAGCGTAGGGGAGCTGACTAAGGTTGGAAGAAGGATGGCTGAGTTCCCTCTCGATCCAATGCTTTCTAAGATGATAGTTGCTTCAGACCGCTACAAGTGTTCTGATGAGATAATCTCAATTGCTGCTATGCTCTCTGTTGGTAATTCTATCTTTTACCGTCCAAAGGATAAACAAGTTCATGCTGACAATGCAAGGATGAATTTTCACACTGGGAATGTCGGAGATCATATTGCCTTGCTTAAGGTGTTTTTATGATAAATCAATATTTTAGTTCTGGTCAAAATAGTGTATGCTCTCTTAAATCCATGATGCAAATGTAATTGACTAACCGTGTTCAATTTCGTTGTTTTAGGTCTATAATTCTTGGAAAGAGACTAACTTCTCCACTCAGTGGTGCTATGAAAATTATATTCAGGTACATCCTACTTGCTTTATGGTTAATGGTTTTTATTTTTGTGCTATTTTTAACTTGTTTGTTTTTGTTGTTACATTTCTAGAGGCATGCCTATCTTGCATCTAAGAAATTGTGGAGTTTGAAATGTGCTACTTAATTTCAACCATGGTTCTAAAAAGTGGACGAGTCCTGGGTCACCTAGTTGGCCGAGTTCATTAATTTTGGGGCTCAACGCTTTTCCTTCCTACATTTTCGTTCGGAAGAGTTTTGGGAGGCCCCTAGGTACTTTTTGCACTGATTCTAGAAGATCAAAACCATGTTTTTTTAAAGATCCAAGCATTTAAGGATCAATGACACTTTTTATCTGACTGAATGAAATATAAATGTGGGTACGTCTATAAAATTCTTTATGGTAAATGAAAAATACGTCTTAAAATCCTAGATTTGTTGAACTATAGTCCCTATATTTTAGTTTTTTTCATCCCTATTTTTTTGTGAAAGTCCGGGATCCGAACCGGCTGATAGAGTGAGCTTGATTTAGTGACCAATCATGCCAAATTTTAACTTCTTAAAATAGTTCGTCACAAGTGATGATTATAAAACTAAAGTGCGGAAGTTAACAAAATGAATCACCACAAAGGATGAAGACTCTGTGAAAACAAAGAATTTTTAGCAATAGATTTTTACTCAGATAAACCAAATTGAGGCTCCATGTTGCATTTCTCTCTCAAATGCGTCTAAGATACACTCAAATAGATATAATTTAAGCTCAATACAATGCCTCTTCTATAGGTGGATATGAAAGTGAAAATACATCTCACACATACACATTATGAAATGCAAAGATGTATGACCAATGTGTATGTATAATATCTTCAATCAAATTTCAAATCTGAAAGCTCATAAATGTATGTCAATGGCATTTGAAAGTTTAAATCATAAAGGTATTTAATTGAAGAGAAAAATATTAATCACTTGTATTTTAAATGAACAACTTGATAATGATATGACTTATCAATGCTAAGCAAGTTGTGTGAAATTTCAAAACCAAAACATGTGATTCATGAACTTCTTGTTTCCCAAACAAATTAGTTTAATTATATGTTTCAAGGTATAGAAAACACAAACTAAAGATTCAACCAAGTGTAAGAACCATGCTACAAGTAAATTTCAAAGATATTTGTAAAGCATGATTCATTGATATGAACGTTGGAGTTCAACTTGGTATGAATTCAAATGTAGAATCCAAAACTATAAATCATTTCAAATTGTAGTTCATGTAATGGATTCAACAAATCATAATTATCATGCTAAAATGGATTTACCAATAATTTAAACAAAGCATGAGACATATGATGTAGAAAACAAAGCTTACTTAGATGATTTAAATAATGAATCCAAGCTTTAGCTTCCCTTTTGACCTTCTAGCCTTAGCTCATTCTCCTTTCTTTGGCATCAAAACACTTCAAAAAGTCCCTCAAAGTTCATTGTAAATGGCCTTGGAATGAGCTTGTTTTTATACCAAAAAGTTGCCAACGGCTAGTCTCCGGTCAACCTAGAAGAGGGGGTGGTCGACCAGGCTCCAAAACCAAACCAAACCAAGCCTTTTCCCACTAGGTGGGGTCGGCTATATGGATTTGACGACGCCAATCAAATCTGTTTAGGGCCATGTCCTCCGTTAGATCCATGTAGGTAAGGTCATGTTTAATAGTTTCTTTCCAACTTCTCTTGGGTCTCCCTCTCCCTCTCCTACTCCTGGCAATCTCCATGCTTTCACACCTTTTAACAGGTGTCTCCATTGGACGCCTTCTAACATAGCCAAACCATCTTAGTCGATTTTCCTCATTTTATCTTCAATTGGTGCTATTCCTACTTTGCCCCTAATCTCCTCATTCCTAATCCTATCTCTCCTTGTGATCCCGCACATCTATCTTAACATTCTCATCTCCGCAACTTCCATCTTCTTAACATGATTATGCTTTACTGCCCAACACTCTGATCCGTATAACAACATTGGTCTTACCGCCACCTTATAATACTTTCCTTTAACCTTGAGAGGGACTTTCCGATTACACAAGACCCCTGAAGCACTAGTCCATTTGGTTCACCCGGCCTGAATCCTGTGACTTACATCAGTATCAATCCCTCCATCCTGTTGCACCATCGATCCAAGGTACCTAAAATTTTCTTTCTCTACAATCTTTTGTGCCCAAACTTACTTCTATGTTACCAAGTGTCTTACTATGACTCAACTTGTATTCCATATATTCCGTCTTGCATCGACTTAGCCTAAACCCTTTTGTCTCTAACGTTTCCCGCCACACTTCTAGCTTAGCTTTCACTCCTTCTCTCGTCTCATCCATTAAAACAATGTCATCTGTAAATAGCATACACCACGGCACCTCATCTTGAATGTCTTGTGATCTCATCGATAACTAGGGCAAACAAGTACGGGCTTAACACTTAGCCTTGGTGTAGACCAATCGTGATAGGAAACTCCTTAGTCTCTCCGCCAGTCGTCCTTATAGATGTCACGACTCTATCATACATATCCTTTATTGCCTCAATATATGCGACACACACTCTTTTCTTTTCCAGTACTCCCCATAGAATCTCCCTAGGAACCCGGTCATAGGCCTTCTCCAAGTCAATGAACACCAAATGTAAATCTCTCTGACCTTCTCTATACTGTTCCATTAACCTCCTCAGGAGAAAGATAGCCTCCATGGTTGATCTCCCAGGCATGAAACCAAATTGATTCTCTGAAACGTTTGTTGTTCTTCTTAGTCTTCTCTCAATAACTCTCTCCCATAATTTCATCGTATGGCTCATTAGTTTAATCCCGCGGTTGTTCGCACAGTTCTGAATATCTCCTTTGTTCTTCTATATGGGTATAAGAATGCTTTTCCTCCATGCATCAGGCATCTACAATGCCACAGTCAACCGCGGACATTGGGGCTGACAGGTCAAATTCCCAAAATTTGATATTTTCCAATATTTTTTCTCAGGGATCTCCAAGGCCATGGAAATCATGCTTAGATTCATTTCTAAATCAATCCAACGGTGTTTTCAAAACATGAACCTATTCTACCGAAAAAAAACATGAACCTATCAATGCCTAAGATGATTTAGAAGTCTTAAGACCATAGGCATCCAAGTTTTAAATCCAAAACATGCATGAAACACAAGTTCTATTAGTTTTAAGACCATGCATGTGAAAATTCAAGATTTCAAGCTTTTCAAACTCAATGCTCATGTGAAAATTCGAATGCATCCATCAAATTGCAACACACAAAATCCCTAACATTTTGTAGTTTACTAGCCCTAGGTTGGGACTCAGTTTGGCTCAGCCAAGTCAATTTTACTTGGGAGTGACCAAATTGACCTGCAATTCAAATTTGTAAAACCTTGATTTGAATTTGATTAGGCTTTGAGCTGAAGTTAACTCAAAGCAGGCTTGAGTTTTTAGAAAAGCCTTTTTTTGCAAATATTGTTTCAAATTGTAAATGATGTTCAAAACATTGTTGTTGGAAAATGTATGAGCCAATCCAAAAAAATAATATGTATCAAACAGTAGGTATCATAATAGTTGTCGGAGGGAATTTTTTATTGGCCAAGAAAAAACCCAGAATGTTCAGAATATTAGAAAAGTTGGATTTAGTGTTTTTTTGCATTATCAACTAGTGTGTGCGTATCAGGCTCTCAGCATTGTTATGGGTATTAGTGTAGGACTTATTTGGAATGCTTTTATCTTTAAGGGGCTTTTATGTGTTTTTTGGATACTATAACTTTTTTTAGGTGGGTGTGGGGTTAATTACAAGAAATTTAGATGAGTTGTCCCACCATTAAGGGATACAAAAAATTCTCTCTCTACCAAAACCCTAGATTTCTACAAATTGTTGATTTCAACTTAGCATTTATACAATTCCCTTATTGCAGTATGATTTTAAGTGAAAGAAACTATTTAATTTGTTGAGTTGAATCACATGACTTATGTCGTTTAAGTTAAAATCCATTAATTGACAAACAATTGCAACAATTATAGAGAAAGAAAAAAGAAAAAGAAAAAAGATAATGGATTGGCTGCTGACCTGAAAAGTAGACAAATAGTCAGTGAATACTGAATAGAGTGAGACTACAGAGCCACGAATCATCGTCATCCTTGTCGCAGCCTAAACTAATTGCACATGAACCATGAAGAGAATTAAATAGAGAAATCTGTACAAGAAAAGTATAAAAAAAAAAAAAAAAAAACCTAAAACCTTCCAAAAGTTTGGAATAATGTAAGTAGGAGAATATTAAAACTTCAAATTCACATTACTTAATCCCCATCCTCCCCCCACCCCCACCCGCCCCCCCCCCCCCCTCTCCCCGAAGCCAGAAAAAGAAGGAGGAAAAAGAATAAAAACTTGTGTTATTTGTTGATTGCAAGGGATTTTGAAGCAAAAAATGTAAAACCCCCAAAATATTTGTCTTCTATTTATTTATAACTCAAATGAAACCCTTAGTGTATTGGCTTCTGAGATTTTTGATCCTCTAATCTTTGTGTTTGATGTTGGAGGTGGGAGGACTTGGGAGAATTCAAAGAATGAAGAAAAAATAATCTTCAAGAAACAAAACAAAAAAAAATGTGAAAGTGTTGTGGGATTGGTGCTTGTACTGTCAAGCGCAACTCTAGGTAGGGTGTCATCTCCACATCACTATGGCATTCCTTAAACAGCTTGTTGCTCTGGTAGAGGGTTGGAAAACCTCAACTGACTTGATGTTAGAACTGTTGGGAGATCTTTATTAGTGCTGATGGAGACACTAGAGCAACAGACTTGAGGGCTCTTGAGCGAATGTTGTGTTTCTGTTGCTGTGTCATTGGAAAGGGCATTTATAGGCTATAAATTGCTAGAGCAAATGCTTGAGTTTGTGGGGGAGCATGGCCTTGAAATCCGGAGAGCCCTTGGGTGTTCCCAGTAAAGGTGCGGTATCCTGCTTTAGTATCTACAATGAGAGGGGTTGTTGCCTTATTGGTGATGTGTCATGTGTATGAACATGCTTACAACTCCATTGAGACATGCTTTAGCAGCCCTAATGGAATGTGAGGCTGGCCCACTATTTGGTGTCACTGTAAAGTTGGGACAAAGTGGGGACTACCCTCAGTGGGTATTGAAGTTTATGTTGATGGTGTTTCTAGAAGGAAGCCAGATTCGGCGGGCATTGGAGGGGTTTTGGCAATGATAGGAGCGAATCTTGATGTATTCTCTGAAGGTGTTGTGTTGAGGGACTCTGATGAAGGCTTTGAGGATCTTCTCTCGCTCTTTTTGGGGAAGTCTGATTATTGAAAGAGACTCATTTAATATGAATTTTTTGGGTTTCTCATATTGGATCCAAGCCTTGGAATCTTAAATTTTGTTTAAGTGAGATTAAGGTGTTGGCTTCTCTTCATGTGGTCTCATTTTCTCATGTGTGATTAGGTTAACCTATTGGTTGGCTGATGTTTTAGAGAGAGACAGTTTATGAGGTATTATCATTGGCCCTGTCTTTAACGTAATTGTCTTGTAGGGTATAAGTCTCTTATACCCAGATTCCCCTCGTTGTGATGTTTTCTTTCTTAATAAACTTACCCGTTACTTTCTCCAAAAAAAGAAAAGTGAATATAACTCAACTCAAAGTGATGTTCAGGCTCATCACCTACCAGGGTGGTGGATGGGTGGTTGAGATCCAATGGTTTGCCTACATGAAAGGTGGAACATAGTCTTGTAATTTGGAAGGTGGAACTAGAATGTGGAGGCGGAACCAGGAAGGGGGGCAAGCAATGGTTGACTGTTAATATTTTATATATATTGATTTATTACTTGTCATTTAAAAACTATTTTTCTACCGATTTTTCCAATAATATCCAAAGAAAAATCCTAATTTCAAAATACCCCTACATTTCCAATGCATGATTTCCTAAAACCTTGCGAGAGCAGTTGAAATATGGAAATACTAGCGCTTACCATAACGAATCCAAACAGCTCACTCCTTATTTTAGCACTGAGAATTGACTCACTCCAATCAAAGTAGGGCTTATGTCGTATTGATTGCATGTAAACCGACCCACCCGGTTAATTTATGAAAATCCATTGATTCGTTATTTGTGAATGTTTGATGGGCCAAGTGTTGCGGTTAGCATGGATGGCTAAGAGGGCATCATTGAGAGCTTTTCACCAAGTCATGATAAGGTGGGGCCGGTTCCACTTGGCTCTGTCCTTGGTAGAACGTGATGTGATCTGATACAATGGATCATTTTTCTATTTGATTGTGTAAAAGTAGCTCAAAAACAACACTTCCGTACATTAAAGTAGGGCTTTTCCACATTTTGGGCCTTGGACCAGGTTTTTTGTCGAGATACATCTATAGTCATTTAAATATATATTCCATTAGGTGTCTTTATAATTAGGGTAAATCTGAGAGAACCATGAGACAACCCAGTGGTAAGCGTGTCTCATCCTCCACAGCCGCGCTAGGATCGATCCCTGGGCATCAGGTAGGTTACCACAGGAGTACTGTACCGCATTGTCTTCTATAAATGTGACCTTCTTTGAGAATGTCCCATTTTATTACTCACTATATGAAGATGTTGGGTGTCCCTATCAACCTATTCCACACTGGAGCCAGACCTCTTGTATAGCCGATAGGGGGAGCCTGGCCTATATGTGCTCAAAGGCCCTACCTGACCGCCAATTAACACAAAAGGGCATTATTATATTATAAGCCAGGTTGCTGTCCTAACTTCAAGCCTCATGGCTAGATCCAGGCCAGAATATTAAGCCTGGGAACTAAAATAGGCTAGGTTTTGACTGCTTTGGCGTCTGACCTGGTCCAAAGAGGAGGATAGCATTGCCAATATAAAAGGCCATTTTACCAGTTGCTTTTCCTTGGATGAGGATGAGAAATCTTGGCGTATTTCATTATCGTTCTCATCATCATCAATTTAGATACCTTTATCCAATTTATATGCGTTGGCTTTGCCATTTCCACTTCTCCTTTCAACCCTATGTAAGGTCATTTTTGCTAATCTTGTCTTGATATATTAATGGAATTTTGACCATACGGCTGCCCCAAGACCTGATAGTTACCCGTCAATGATTGAAGTTTAAGTAATTCTCGCAAAGCTTTTTGTACAATGAAGGGGCGCTAAAAAGTTAAAAATGAAGCGGGAATTGTGCGATATCCTATGGATGTAGGACATCGCATAGTGTGATTTCTCATGGCCCTAGGATATCGCACGAATAGCTCTGTGGGAATTTTTTGAAATGAATGAAGGGGGATGAATGAAGGGGGAATTATGCAATATCCTATGGATGTAGGATATCGCATTGTGTGATATCTCATGGCCCTAGGATATCTCACGAACAGCTCTGTGGGAATTTTTTAAAATTCAAACGTTGACAGGCACATTTCAGGTCTTTGGGTAGCTGTACAGTCAAAATTCCTATATTAATTAAAGCTTAATTCTCATAT
The DNA here is from genome assembly GCA_028538565.1 of Umbellularia californica. NCBI lineage: Eukaryota > Viridiplantae > Streptophyta > Magnoliopsida > Laurales > Lauraceae > Umbellularia > Umbellularia californica. The sequence goes on from JAPQWN010000003.1 coordinate 21,434,180, forward strand.
AGCAGTGTGGATTCTTGGGGGTTTTGAGCACTTATTTTAATTTCATGCTATGATGCTGCTTGAATCCCCTTCAATCAGAAATTTTATTGTAATAAGAGTGTCTTTCTATTTTCTTTTTTTATTTATATAAATTAGGATAAATTGCTGAAATCTCTACACTATCATGGAAGATAGTGTAGGATAAATCACTATGAACCCTGAACTGGCCTTCTTGTGAGGTCATGTCTTCTTTTATAGTGATTAATACACTCTAACCATCCCTAGGGAGGCGAATTTTCTAATTTTAGTGATTTATACACTGACATCCTGAGGGAGGGAAAATTTTCCATTTCTGTCCAAGAGCTATCTTGTCATGTCTTCACTTTTTTAGTGTGTTTTAACTTTTTGATGTTGCTGAGTGATAATTTGCCAGTTTAGTCTTTTCTAACCAAAGATATTTCCTGTGACACTGACTATTCCTATAGTTTTAGGTCTCCCTGGTGGGTAGCTGATGTTGTGCTTTGAATGTGTCAGGTCCGGAGTATGAAACGTGCCAGAGATATTAGAGATCAGTTGGAGGGGCTATTGGAGAGGGTTGAAATAGAAATTTCCTCCAATTTCAACGATTTAGATTCAATAAAGAAAGCCATTACATCTGGTAATTGCTTTTCATTGACATGTGTAACTAACATTCTAGTGTGATTGCAATCCTAATGTTCCATTTTGCTATTGTGCTTAGCATTTCTTGTTTCCTTTTTTAGGTTTCTTCCATCATTCTGCTAGACTGCAAAGGAGTGGGGCATATCGAACCATAAAGAACCCACAAACTGTGCATATACATCCAAGTTCGGGTCTGGCACAGGTGAGTGCATAAATTGCAAGTAAAACTAGTTCATTTATTCGAGTCAGGATGTGGCTTTCTTTCTAGGACAAATCTGGACAATAGAATGTCAGATAATTGTTAATAGCCATGACCAAGGTCTTTCTACCCTCCGTTGAAGCCCAAAGTGCAACCCTGAGGTCCAGACTGCATCAGGAGTTTTTATTTTTATTTTTATTTATTAAGTCTGACTAAAAGATAGAAAAAATAATTTCTTAAGAGGTTCCATTTCTAGAAAATTTTAAAATAAAAATAAAATCTTGTAAGGTAAAACCTCTTCCTCCTTCATGAAGCGATGTTTGAATTGAACACGTGGGTTCCACACATCCATCAGATGTATGTTTCTTGGTTCACACTATAAAAGTAGGCTTATAATTTCCCTCGTCTTTTGTAATCATGACACCTTTATAACAGGAACAAAGGGCCAAGAAATGGCATCCCTAAAGTAATGCACATTTGAATTGTCTGCTCTAGAAGTGAAATGTCAAGGCATGTCTTATAAATTTCATAGGCTCATTAACTAATGTGTTTATCCTGCTTGTAGGTGCTACCTAGATGGGCTATTTATCACGAGCTAGTGCTTACAACAAAAGAATACATGCGACAGGTAATCCATATACCCGATTTTTCTTTTCTTTTCTTTCAATAGAGACCATATGTATTGCCATAATAGTCTTAAAATCTTGGTTTTGTTATATGTTGAGCATGCTTCTGAAACCATAGCTGAATTACAGGTTACAGAACTGAAGCCAGAGTGGTTGGTGGACATTGCACCCCATTATTACCAGTTAAAAGATGTCGAAGATTGTATGCTCTCTCTCTCTCTCTCTCTCTCTCTCTCTCAAACACACGTGGCTCACTAACTCTTTTTCTGGCAGCTGGGGCAAAGAAAATGCCACGTGGGCAAGGACGTGCGGTTAAGGACTAAAGGAGGGCAGAGGTTAATGGATTTTGTATACTGAGGCCTTTATAGGACCATGAGTTGTCCTGCTTTCCTCGGCAGTTAAAGTTATATTCCAAAAGGCTCGAGTCGGACGTCCACCTTTCTGAATAGACATTTGGGGAAGATTGACCGATTACCTCTTGAACTCGGGATTTGTTCGTGGGGGAGTTGACCGGACCTTATTTATCAGAGTGCCTGCCGCAAAACTGGTGGGCAAGTTCACCATTTGTACAGCTAATTGAGGCCCTTCTTATCGTTCCCTTTTTAGAACTTACAAGTTCCCTTGTATTGTGGTTGGGGATGGAAAACTGACATTGCCGGAGGGTGACATGAATAGTTTTATGGCTAAGGTCAAATTTGTTATGGAGCTTGTTTGGCTTTGTGTTAAGAGTTTTGTAATGAAAATGTTGAAGAGATGTAGATTGAATAGAACTCACTTTAGAGACCAGTTGAAATAGAAATGTTTTAGTAACCTTCTTGTTGTGACGATGAATGGCATGGCCTAGATCTATTGGTTGAACAATCAACGTTATCTCAGATGCATGAGCCCCTCTTTGACTCAAAAAACCTAGTTTGGCCTATGAAGATCAAGATCGGCTCCAGGTTCACTTGGAGCGACTGGTAATCCACTTGGTATGATTTTTGGCAGGTGGCCCTCAAGAGAAAATTAACACAATCCTCTCAGTTTTGATGAAATAAATTGGTTGTCTCTTACAATTCCTTTGAAGTTAAAAATCTGGATACATGTTTGGGTAAAAGTCTGATTGTCTAAAAAAAAAAATTTGTTTTTGATTGAGGTGGTCCCACCTGCGAGTGGCGCTGGCCCATAACTGGTCCACTGAGTGTGACCTTTCCACATTATGGCCGAGCCAAAAGGACAAACCAACTGGACATGGATGAGCCCCCATCCATTCTAGTGTCCGTCGGCAGGACATTTAAAGTGAACACCACCTTCTATTGGATGCATGTGATGGATACATGTGACGGGAGGTGATCTGTCACGGCCTAAACCTTTCTTTGTTGGATTTTTCATTCCTAGGACAGCAGCAGCTTGATCAATAGCTAGGATTTAATGATCGATTTTTTTGTCGGTGGGCCAGCAATTCGATGGTCCCAACATACGCGAACCATATTCTTATGTCAGTGGTCGGGTCAAAATTAGAAATTAGAAATTAGAAAACGACCTTTGGGGGGTACTCTCTCTTACTTTTCTGGCTGTCCTAATATCCGCCGCTTACAGCGCCTACATAGACTAGTGATCGTTTATCGTCGAGGCTATAAATGGGACCCACATCCCCCCATCCGACGGTCACGGTCATGGTCACCTGTGATTGATGATCTGGTTGGGGTCCAAATTTTGACATGGACTATACCAGAGGAGGAAGATTTTCTCCTGCGCACACCGTCCCCAAAGCCAAATTGGTTGGGTTAGAGAAAGATGGTATCATATGGGCGAGCACTGAGCAGTTTTTAATATACAATAATATTCATAAAATTATAATGTTCTACCAATAAAATATAAGGTTTTTTTTTTTTTTCATATATATTAGATTAGTATGCTTCTATGTTATTCTGGTCCATTCAGGGGTAGTACATCTATGTAATAATGTTGTGGGTCCATTCAAGTCCTTGTGGTCTAAGTCTGGTCTAGTATGTGTATCGATTACCAATCAGCTGAGCTTCTGAGATGGGTGCAGATTTTGGCTGGTCTGTCTGACCCACGTTGTTATGTTTATTACCTGTGTACTTATTTAGTACTGAAAAAAACTCTATAGAGTGTGGGTGGATCGAATTGGATCATTGAATCGAATCCTATTTTAGAAGGTTGACAAGGCCCAGTCACATCATCAGGACTTTGATTTAGTCGCATGAGACTCAGCAAAGTAGATACCGGTCCAATACAACTCCCCCCAGTCAACCCAACTCTGCCAATTTTAGGACCTCGGTCAATGTCCCACATTGTGCAAAGGACAGATGGGGGACACTGCATGGATGCTTCAGGAGCAGAGAGAGAGAGAGAGAGAGAGAGAGAGAGAGAGAGAGAGAGAGAGTACTCTATTAAGCCAATTCAACACAGGGATGCCAAAAACCAGTCACAGATTCCAGTTGAAAATGTCCAAATAGGGGGTCCATTGCACCAGCCAAAGGACGGCTTCTTGAGTTCTTTGAAAATCTCCCTTGGTTGGTAATTTCAGCCATATAACTTGACTAGTCACTGTGGAATTTGGATTGTAGGTCATTTCTTTGAAGTGGGCTATGGAGTTTTGGTCCATTTGCTTCGAGTCACAGATCAAGGGAAGTTTCTATATTTTTAGAATGGTAAGATCTAGGATAGTATCTTGTTACTCAATGAATGCATGTTAGCATCCTTGGATTTCTCCTGTAGCTTTTCATGGGTTGTACTACTGGTTAGATTTCTCTAGAGAGAGTCAAGAAATATTCTCTGAGGCGGGTTTTTTAACATAAAAAAACTGATATTTCTTTGATTCTAATAAATGAAAGATATTTCCAATCATCCAAACGGTTGCAGACTCTATAAAGACTGAAAGTTTTATGTGTTCAGAGGGCTCATGCTTCCTACTTGATTTTTTTACTGAGATTGTCTTCCAAATTTTAGACAAAAAATATATGTTGGACCTCAGAAAGTCTGATTCCTGGATTCTGTAATATACCCAGTAACCCAAACAAGATTTTCACTACTGTATGGAATATGGATAAATATCTAATTATGAATGGGTCCAAAAACCACAGAATGCATCAATAGAAGAATGAAAGGGAGATGAAACAAACTGAGACATTTCCACTTTGAGACATACAAGAGGCAAACACTGTAATATATTATGAATACAAAATAAAGCAACAGTAGAATAAAGAACAGGATAGAGACCTCACTTCAGCTCACCTTTATAGGAAAGGTGAGGATTCTAACTAAACCTATAGGCCACCAACATAAAAACCAACACAGTAGAAATGTTTGATAGAAGAAATAAAACATCCATAAAGATTCAAAAGAATTCAACTGCCTCTGTAGATTCATGTTTTACTACTGAACGAACATAAAATAGCCACCATCTGTCCCTTCTCTCTATTTTATGCCACAGCAGGCATGTCCTTGAGCCATGGGTCCAGAGGCTTCCCAATCGAAAAGACAATGAACCCAATCTTCCTCAACTTCTCCACATCCACAATGTTTCGCCCGTCAAACACAAACGCCGGCTTCTGCATATTATCGAATATCTTCTGGTAATCAAGAGCCTTGAACTCATCCCACTCAGTCAGAATACAAATTCCATGAGCATCCTTTGTAGCCTCATATGCATCCCAAGTCACAGACACCTGTTTCACTGTAGTGGGACTCATGGGCTGGAGGTGAATTGGGTGGTCCCAGTCAAACTTGTTCATGGCCAGGTCCCGCTGGATCTGATCCTCAGTAACCTGCGGGTCATAGATGCTGATCTTGGCCTTGTCCCCTAACAGCCCCTTGCACACGTCAATCGCAGGTGTCTCTCTGGTGTCCCCGGTGTCCTTCTTGAACGCGAATCCAAGCACTGCAATCTTCTTTCCTGAGACAGTATTGAACATGGATGCCACCACACGGTTCACAAACCGATTCTTCTGATAGTCGTTGATCTTGATCACCTGCTTCCAGTAGTTTGCAACCTCAGGGAGCCCATTGCACTCACAGATGTAGACCAGGTTGAGGATATCCTTCTGAAAGCAAGACCCACCAAACCCGACACTGGCGTTGAGGAACTTGGGCCCAATCCTTGAGTCCTTCCCAACAGCATAGGCCACCTCAGTCACGTCAGCGCCAGTCGCCTCACAGAGGGCCGACATGGCGTTGATGGATGATATTCTCTGAGCAAGAACTGCATTGGCAGCAAGCTTTGAAAGCTCAGCAGACCAGAGGTTGGTGGTTAAGATCCGATCCTCGGGTACCCACTGAGCATAGACATCCTTCAAGGTTTTAATGGCTTTCTGGCCTTCGGGAGTTTCCCGGCCTCCAATAAGCACGCGATCAGGTTTGAAGAGATCCTCAATTGCAGTTCCTTCTGCAAGGAATTCTGGGTTTGAAAGGATTTGAAAGTTAATACCTCTGCTGTTGTGGGTAAGAATCTTTTCAATTGCCTCAGCTGTCTTCACTGGGACGGTTGATTTCTCAACCACAATCTTATCAGACTTGGATACATCAGCAATCATCCGAGCAGCACTCTCCCAGTAAGTTAAGTCTGCAGCTTTACCTGCTCCAAGGCCCCGAGTTTTAGTTGGTGTATTGACTGAAACAAATATGATGTCAGCTTCGCTAATGTGCTTTTCAATGTCTGTGCTGAAGAAGAGGTTCCGCCCTTTGCATTGCTTCACCACGTCATCAAGTCCTGGTTCATAGATGGGAAGTTGCTCACTGTTCCATGCAGCAATCCGGGCGACTGATATATCAACGACGACGACTTCAATTGAAGGGCATTTGAGTGCAATGACAGCCATGGTCGGGCCGCCAACATATCCAGCACCAAGGCAGCAGATCTTCACCATTTTTTTAATCTGCAACTACAAAAGATCAGTACAAAACAAGACATGCATCTGGCAGTCTACCAGCAGTAATATTCATATTCACCATCTTTAAGACTCCCTATCAAGGATTTCAACTTTTCAGGCACCACCAAGTTTCTTAAAAATCGTGATCTGATTTGTTCCATTTTCAAAGTCGTTTGTTCGAAAAGATTGCAGAACAATGACAGTCGGTTTAAGAAAAAAATCCAAGGGCAGATGCGTAAATTCAGTACAGTGACAGATTAGTTTTCATAATTTTTTTGTTAAAAAAAGTGTCTGCAGATTAAAGCTTGAGAGTAGAGGGCCCATTTGCCTGTTTCCAAATTAATTCTTAAAATAACCTAGGAAACAAGATAAGTGAGCGATCAAAAGAGGAGATCTACAGCACCACCTCCCCTGGTAAAAAAAGAAAAAGAAAAAGAATTCCACCCTTTGCCTTATGAACCTAAGAATTTGATGGTCCCCTAGGAATCTTAGGACTTAGATGGTCCTTTTGTTGATCTACATCTTTGAAATTCACTATCCACCCTCTGGTACTGTTTTGATAGAAGCCCGTTTCCATGAATTCCCAAGATTTCAGTAGCAACTTGTTAAATGTGCCACGAGTCATGAAAGATACCAGACTTCTAAGAAAGTAATGGTGTGGTCGCAGAGGAAAGCAAAACAAACCTAGTCATCTAAGAACATACTGGAATCACATAAATGGGAAAACCACGAGACGAGGATCATTCATTCAAGCAAATTTTGCATGGATCTTCTGAAACCACATTCTGATTTATCGGTACAATAGGGAGTCCTGAGAAACAAGAGTGGATGGAACACTTTGCCCATCCACATTTCCTTCCGATACATGTCAGATCCACATTGGATGTTAGGATTATCCAGCCAAATGCAGCCCCCATTTGCTACAAGGCCCAAACAGAAGGAGCCTGATTGTATCTACTCTGCCAGAAATCCTAATGAAAAAGTAATTTGAGGTACATTGAGGCACACTAAGGCAATCATATAAAATGAGCCATGCTTCAAGTCTCAGATCTGGCACAACACAAATACTCATAAAAAATGGACAAAAGAGAAATAGTTGGTCCACAAATCAACAGATCGTTTGTAGGTAATTCCTCACAAACAACACAAAATTGAGAGTTACATATCATAGAAAAAAAAGCCGGTGTCAAAGTTGAAATCAAAACACATTTACCCTGGAAACCAATACTTAATTTAACTATACATTTTTTTCTTTTTTTTGAATGGTGAAGTCCCCCACTCACTCCTTATTAAGGAGGGCATTTCGTGAGTTTAGAGAATTGAGAAGGTTCTGAAATCCTTTTCAATTCATAGAAATTGCTGACAAAAAATACGGACAATTTGCCCATGCTTTCTTCATAGAAGAGACAGGAAGGAATCACAAGCACAACCATTCAAATGCCAAAGGGTTTAAAGCAACTTGTTGGGCTTTAATTAAAAAAGGGTCCAGCACTCCAGATCTGAAATATGCAAGTTCACTACAGACAAGGAAGACCAACTAGAACAATCAGTTCAAAAAAAAAAAAAAAAAACACAAATCTGCAAAATCTTTAGTCTGATCAGGAAAATGAAAAGAGAAGGAAAGATAGAAAACATGCATTTTGCATCTGGGTTTGTACCAATTCCTCCCAAAATCACCAGTTTAGCATATCAAACGTTATACACAATAGGACACAAAAGATATGAGGAGAAATACAGCAGATCTGGGCAACAAAAAAAATCCAATAACTGCAACAGATCTATAGAATTAAAAACAGATTCATTTGACATAGCCATAATTTGGATCACGAGAGAACCCACAAAAGGAAGAGAAATCCAATCAGGCAATGTCTTCAAATCTTGCAGTCAGAACTCGCGAAATCTGCAAATTTTGGAAACCGAATGACCAAAGATACTTTCTTTTTTTGATTTGCTAAAACCTCTTGAAATAATCACAACCTTCTAAATCGAGATTCATCAATCAGCAGAAAAAGGGGGCTGAAGAATTTAGCAACTCCTGCATTGGAAAATAACCACAGAGAAGAAAACGCGAGAATTACAGTAGATCTACAGATTTATCAAAGGATTCCACTCATGAAACAACATTACAGATCATAAAAAAAGAAACCCACAAATCAAAACCCACAGTTTTTTCTTTAAACCAATCCAGATCAGAAGAAAACAGAAAAGACTATTTTTTTCTTTTAGAAAAAACCAATCTTTACAATGTTCTCTACAACATGAGATAGATACAAACAGATCACACAAAGAGAAAACGAAGAGAAAACCCAAAACATACAAAAAAACTCAATTCCATCAACAAAACCCAAACAGTAGAAGAGAAACTAATAAAAACCAACAAAACCCACATATGCAAACAGATGGATCATGGAACCAATAACACTAAATTCAGAAGAAAGAGAAATGGATGTCAATGCAGGAGTTGAGATGAGCATTAGATACCTTTGTGGGTCTGCTACCCTCACTCTCTTCTACTGCAAACAGATCTAAGAGAGGGAGAGCAGATCTTGAATTTTTTTTTTGGGCTGGAAGAGAAAGAAGAGATTTGGAAACTGGAATGGGGAGAAAGTGGGAGGTGAGGGTGCTTAAATAGTCCACCTTTGAGATCTACATCTCACCCCTCCATTCTCTTTCCTGAGAAACTTAACCATGCAAGAAAAGTCAGATTCAACAGCTGAGCCGGATTGGTTCTACACGTTTTCAAGGGCAGCTTCCACTTCCTTACATATTGAAGTGGGGCCCACTTGAGGATCATTTATATGTGCTTGTCTACCATACATACCAATCATGATGGGTATTTGGGTCTTACAGGTTCCAAACCCTTCTTGCCCTTTGAAAGGGCACATTGTTTGGGTTTCAAGAAAACAGAGGGTCTCATGATTCTAATGGGAAATAAAGAGTTTGGAGGTCTTTGCTTAGAGGAAAAGGGAGATTTGTTTAGTGGGTTACACTAAGACGTGGTGATGGGTCGGGTCGGGTCGGCTCGGGTCGAGTACTGCAGGTGAGTTGTATGGATTTAGTCGGAAGTCTGAAACCAACCAAAATGTTTAAAAGGTCCAACTTCTGGAGCTAAAGGTCTTATTATCGACCCCCTATTCCCCATCTTCAAGATTCAAAGCTTGAGTCCACTTGTGTTACCACCTCGGGGCTACTGGGGTTTTACCCGACTTCTCACTGGGTCCGGATGGATTAGTCCAGCACAAAGGGTTGGGAACTCTCTATTAGTAAAAAAAAAAAGCCCTTCACAGACAAGTTAGGGTGTCCTGGTGATCAAATACCAACGACGGATTCACGCATGCCCAATCCATTTATTAATCGGGTTAAGATTTTCTAATGGAAATCTAAATCCCAAATTACCTTACCGGATTTGCTGGTCGAATTTGAGATGGTTTTGTGGGTGGAATCAGGAACCCCCCTAAGTTAGACTTTAAAAATGGGTGCCGTCATTGACATGGTCTGTGGAAAATACAGTAGTCAATCCGGACCATTCACCAAGGTGGGTCGGGTCTCACTGTGAATAGGCACGGTCAAGGCTAGTCATGGAAGTATAGTCGGTTCTTTCATTCTCAAGGTGCAGTTGATGGATGACTTCATCCTAGCGGTATTTGTGCACCTCCTCATGAGAAGTTCGATGTAACATAACCCATTATATATATTATATAATGATTACCACTTGCGACCATTTACCATAAGTTATACAAGGGTCTAGATCCATTGGTTGGTCTTATTCCTCTCCTCTCATTGCTTGAGTGCTGACAGTTTTATCCTCCATTTCAATCTCCATGGGAGTCCTTTTCACCGAGAACAGAGTACATCTTGCAAATTTCCTCTCATTGCTTGCTGCATCTTGGATGGTCCCAAGTGGTCCATCTTGGATGCAACACTCCACCCTACGGCTAGCACCTTGGACCCTGTGTTATGATGAATGCTAGGCTGTACATAAAATCCAATATGACCGCTAAATCGAACCGAATCGATTGAATCGGACGGTTCGGATTGGTTTTATAGTATATTGGTTCGGTCTACGGTTTGAAAATCGTAGAAACCGCTTAAATCGGTCGGTTATCGTTTGAACTCCCGGTTCACCGTCTAAACTAAACCGGCCGGTATGTTATGTAATTTAAGTATTTGACTATTTAGTTTTTACGGTTTCAATTGGCATTCGACAACTCATGCGCCTCCATCTTCTCTGAGTATCATCATTTTGAAATTTTCAGTTTTGGATCTTCAAAAAAATAAAAAATGAACAGTTTAATCGACCAAACTAAACTTAATACTTAAGTTCGGTTCGGTTCGGTTTAATCTAAGCCCTTTCCATCGGTCAAATTGGATTCGTTAATTAAAAACCTAGTAGATTCGGTTTGGTGGATGGTTTTAGTATTAAACCAATCCGAACCGCCCATATGTACAGCCTTAGTTTATGCTGCTCTCATTTCACATTTTACAGCTATGGAAATTTGCAATTTTGCTTGCTTTTCCTGTGGCTGCTGAGATGTATTAGTCCCTCAACAATCCTACTTACTTACGAATTCAGAGTAGTTCAAAAGCTTAGTAGCATTGCTGGCTATCAACCTACGAATTTTGCGGTGGTTCAAAAGGTTAGTAGTGTTGCTGGTGGTCCTTTTAGTGCTGTCCATGATGACAAAGTTAGCCTAAACCTGAATTGAAGTCATCAATCAAATATTCTCTCCAGAAAAGTGTAAGATGTAAAAGCAACACTCTTTCCTTTAATTTACTTTCATATTGGAAAAATCCATATAAAGGACAATTTTTTTTTGTAAAAGATTTATAACCTTTATAGTTACTTGAATCAAAATTGAGTCTATTGTAAGTGGCATTTGACCTACTTTAAATTGCTGCAAAAAGGTTTAACATATAATAGACAAAGAATGTGGATTTTTTGGTTGGGTCATGTGGGTTAAAGTACAATTATCTAACCTTTTAATGGGCCTAACCAAAAGGCTAACTCTAAATAAATATATTTTGCAGTATAGCTTAGCATCACACTTGTACAAACCTTAAAATTGAGGTGGAGGAGGAGGAAAAATGCAATCTGAATGGATAAGTACCATTCATCTATTGTTGGCTCTAAGACACTGGCCATCTTACGTGGGGTCCACCGGGAAGCCTCACCTAGACACCCACTCAAGATAGAAATGTCAAGGACTTGACTTCGATGTAATGTGCATTAACAATGTGGGTTTATCATAGGACTCAAATAATAAGTTGGGGTGTTCAAATTTTCAGGTGTTGTGTGCGTTCGTACGAAAGTGCAAAACCTCCGATCTAACAATATAATGCTATATAAGAGAGATGAGGATTTTACGTGGTTCGGTATTGCACCTACATCAACAGTAAAAGAGTGTCAATTCACATCTTTACTCTCTTCAAAATTTAAAATTATAGATTACATTGTATATATATAATCTCCACTTTCTTAGCTCCTAAAAGAGTCCGGATACAATGACCAAAACAATAAATAAACCTAACACCAAATAATCTTTGTTTTTTAAAGGGCATACACTTATGAAATAACAGAAATGTACCTCTCACTGCTTATATGAGGTAACTTTTTCACCACCATGTGGGGCCACATGATGAATCCAGCCCCCTCACACTTATTGATCCCCGTGAACTGGCAACTCATTTTAACTTGGCGCTAATCTGAATTATACTCACCATAAAATTGAATATGATGAGAAATGTAAATTAATAAATTATAAAACCTTGACGGCCCACAAACCAATGGTTGTGGTGCTTTAATTGAGATGATGTTCCTTCCCCTTTGTGTTTTTTCCCAAAATCATATCCACAATAAAACCTTTCCATCGCATAACACAACTATGAGTGGCATGCATCCAAGTGGATGCCACAAAGAACTAGTGACTATGCAAGCCATGAAAGGTACCTCTTAGCAAAACGTAATTGGTAATGGATTCTAATTAGGGTGCAGGTGCCCTTAGCCCCCAAACTGGATCCAATATGGCTTTAATGTAGGCCTGAACTCAACTTTAACCCAAATGAGCCCAACCCAAATCTCACTTTCAGCTTGGCCTGGCCTTGTGGTGATGGGTTTTGCCCGACCCATGTCCTAGAGATGATGCAATGGTTGTCGCCTAATTACTGATTAGACATTTCAACTAATCAGTCATTAGTCCAACATGATTCCAGATCTGAACTGGAAGTTTGAACACGTTACTTTTCCTACCAAACACTCACAAACAGAAGACCAGAAGTCACAAAATTGAAAATCCCATGGCCCAGAGCCAGAAAAGTCACAAAAGAAATGCTCAACCTATAACAAAACAAATTACACTCAGAAGTAGACAATCTAACAGAACTAACATACTCTAGAAGCAATGGAATCTAATTATACCCAGAATATTTTTTGAAAAATGGAGTTGCAAGAATCTTAATTAACAGCAGTTTCCATGAATTTCCATGGAATTCTAGCTAGCCAAACAGGTTGTATTCATATGTCTTGGTACAAAAGGAGGGCCCCTTGATTATCCAGACAGTTGTCTCATTGGACCCCAGCAGGATTTCCAGATCAGAATGCGGCATCAATTCCAATTTCACTGGCTAATTCTAGGCCATTAAGGGTTGGGATATTTCAATCTGGATATGTCCAACTGCATCAAATTCAGAAGACAATTTGATGGTTTCACTAAATGGAAGAAGGCCAAAATAGGGAGATTCTTTTCTTTCTTTTTCTTTCGGAAAGTATGTAAATTCATTCTTCATCTCTACACTAAACAAAAATTGCGGAATCTATAAATTCTATAATACTTTAAATGTGAAGATGACTCAATGAGAACAATTTATGAAAAAGAGTGGGACTGAAATAGGCTACACCTTTTTCCAAGTAGAATGTCACTGTTACTCAAAGCAGGTGGCCCAGCAAATCTATGCCAAACAGCGTTTCAACTACCAAATCATGATACTATATTCCCTGAATAAATAAAAGTGGAATGCTTTAATAAAAACCAAATGAAAAGAGACTATACCCTCAATCTAGTGGGCCTCGCGCATATGGGCCCGTCCAAAATTGCCTATCTTTCAGGGCCCACTTGGCTGCATGAAAAAATTAAAGAGAATGCGGGGGATACATCTTGGCTTTTATACAGATTGCGCCATATAGCAGTCCTAACAGATGATTATGGTCCTTGGTTACGCACTTCACAAAGTCTAATGGTTTTCTAAGACTTAACATTTTGTGTGGTAGTAACTGTGCTTGAATTAGATTGATCATTAGGTGGGCCCCGATATTAAAAATAAGAGAAGGTTCAAATACAAAATTTTTTTTCAAAAGAAAAAGAAAAAGTGCCCTAATGAAGCCCTTATCTAATATTCATGCTCCAATAAAATTAATAACCCATAATCAAATAAAGAATTTGGTCTTCTGAATTCTTGGTTACTCCAAACAAATTAATTCCCATTTATAAATCATATCCCAACAACACCCATTTTCTTTACACTCCAAAAGTTAATCATCTATAGTCCAATGTATCGTTTTCCTTTCATTACATCAATGGCAATTTTCAGGTCCCCGCCTCAGATGGGTCATTATCTGCCATTCATTTTCTGGTTAATCTCAAAATTTCAAGGAATGAAGACACGTAAAAATTACTAATTCCACGTGAACTATAACAAGGAATTTTAACAACTTCTATAAAAGAAAAAATGTGGAAACTTAAAAAAGAGAAAGCTTATGTTATTGTCCAAGAAAGTAAAAATCAGAAGAGCATTGACACTTGACAGTACTGTTTTGCACATGAAACAAACACATGGCTTGAAACATTTTTCTGGTGAAAATGAAGGAAAACTTCAGAAGACAGAAAGCTTATGATTGATGATGGGTTCAAGAGGAGTTTGAGTGAAATCTACTCCATATGATGGAAAAGAAATCTCCATTTGGAATTCTAAATTCCAAGACAAAAAGTGAGGTTCTTCTGTTTGGAACGTGCAGATGCCTCAGGGCATGGCATGAGATCTGCCAAAAGGGAAGAGTAGTATATAAAGCTAACGTGAACAACACTCATGTAGAATAAAAGGCCGAGAAGGCAATGATATCACAACCTCCAAATTTGATACTTGCAACTGTGGAGAGACAGATCAGCCGACATTTTACGTGTGGGGCCCACTGCTTTCTTTTCAGACCTCAGATTGGGTTAGTGGATTTAGGGCTGTCAATGGGTCAGACTTGAGCTGGATTTACATGGGCCTGGGTCTGGGACTAATAAGAATTCTAAGGCCCTAATTTGCGTTCGAACCCGACAGAGGCCCTGAGAACTGGGTTGTTGGGCTGGAGCCAATGAGCCCGAGTGTGATTGGGTTGAGCTTAGGCTTCAACCGAACCTGGTGGGCTCATCGGAAAAACATGAATCCAAGGTATCTGATTTGTGTTGGGTGGATCGGACCTGGACCCAAGTAGTTCATGGCCCATTAGTGGGTCTGGGATGGATGGGCTGAACAGTCCACTGTATGATCTCAGCCATCCAATCACCATCACTGCATCTTAATCTTTCTAGTGTTTCCTTCTCTACCGTCAATTTGGAGTGGGTAACAATTAAAGGGCAAGGATCTTTGCTTAAGGGTCTAAGTGGGCCGTGCATCCACAAAGTCATGGGATGAGGGAACAGTCCAAATCTTTTCTTTTTTTTTGGTAGAACAGTACAAATCATTTTGTTAGTTCACTAATGCTAGTGTTGGTGATCATATTATCATAACCATTTAAGAGAGGGTCCCAACCTAAGTTAGCAAAGAATTTAAGTTTTCAAATGCTCTTTTTTAAAATTTTATGGGAGGATATATTTTGACCAGTGAGTTCATCAATTTGACACCAAAATGAGGAATCTGGGGCCCAAATAGTCAAAACTGTTCTCAAATGAGAGAAATGATAATCTCCCAAAAGTAGTGAACAAACAAGATAAATCTTGACCTGTTTGATAGATTCCTTTTATTTGGTAAAATCCAAGTCTTTTTAGATTGTGGTATTTTTACTGTCAACAAAAAGGATTTTCTGTGTCTTTTCCCACCTAATTTTCTCCACTAGATGTCAGACAAAAGAAGATCTTCTATCCTCTCTTTCCACCAGAATCATTTTTCCTACTGTTCCTTTTCTCCTAGTTTCCCAACTACTGTAGGGATTTCTACTTTCTCAAATTCTGCAGGGGACAACCCAATGGTTTGGATACTTTTAATGTGAGGTAATCACACTCCTATCCATCAATGAAAAGGTCCCATACTTTAGACATTTGACAAGAGTAGAACATGTTGTGTTCCTCATGAAACTTTTTTTTTTTTTAATATTTCTTTCCCTTCGTCTTTTACTGCCATTTGTAGGAGGACCACCAAAGAAAAAAGGTCAAACCCAGCCGACCCACCTTGAAGGATCAAATAAAAAATGATGTGATGTTGATTGTATTTGATTTGATAATCATAATTACTAAGTTAAGCACATGCAACATGAATGATGAATGGTTGCACCGAGCTCAACCACAAATTCTTTAGATGACTAGAGTGCTTGTGAGCTAACAACCTCCTATGTTGAGTGGAACACATACAATCACCCCCCTTGAATCTCAGTGTCGATCACATGTTTCTTACATCCATCCAAATGCGATTTGATTGTTGGATCAGCCCACTTGGATCTTTCGATCCCCCTGTCTCATGACTAGTGGGGTCTCACAGTGGGCCCAACTAGGCGCTCTACACCGTAAGCTTGTGAGAAGAACCGGTTCATATATATATATATATATATATATATATAGTTACGCTAGAAAACTCCCCAAGCGTTTTTCACAAAAAAGGGCCCATCTTTTAGCCAATAAAAGTGTGACACGTGTCATCAATGGTACACTTATCTATTCTCTCTCCTAAATATTCTCCTAAAATTGTGGATATTTTATAGATACTCTTAAATCATTGGCTAATAGATAAGGGCAGAAACTCTCCTTCGAGGTAGGGGGTTTTTGAGAATTTCTCATATATATATATATATATATATATATATTTGTGAGAGGCTAGACTTAAGAGAGTGGGCCCCCTCTATAAATGAAGGAATAAACTGGGGTCCAACCTTGTCCTAGGCTTAGGGTGCAGTATGTTGGACACTATAAAATAATGACACCAAACTGATATTCGTTGGCACTGAATGTTATGGTTTGTTGTGGTTCCAAATGAAAATCTATAAGTTGACTAATCAGAAAAAAAAAAAAAAGATTAAATAGTAATAAACCCTGAATAATTCCAAAGTGGTAGAGAGATTTTGTTGGTAATGCCCAAAGAGGACCGCAGTTGGCATTTTATGGACAGATTTCAATGGTGGAGTTGCTACAACGATTTTTTCAGTTGTGCTAGTGTAAGACTAACATAGGAGGAGCCTTGCTGTGTCACAATGGTAGAATTGGTGGTAGGTGTCCAGGGCCCACCATGAATAGGCCAAAGGATGGCTTTCTTTGCAAATAATCCTAAATCATTTGACAACTTTGGTTTAGGGCTGACCAAACAGGGTGTAATTATGCTACATTTTGAATACATCAGGCCAGGCCTCTTGGGCGTGCTATTTTCATGGAATTGATCTTTTACTTGTTGAGAGGGAATTCCATTTCCACACGGCATTTTCCTCGGTTACCCCATCTTACATATGGCCAGCACAAAAATTAAAAAGACTCATGCCTAAACATGGGGCTATGGGAGGTTCACTTTTCAACAACTTAGGGTTAGTTTGGTAACTCTACTAATTAAGTCAAGTGAAGTAAAGTTGGTTTTGAAGAAATAATAAATTATAAGTGGGTTATGATGGTATTTTATTTTTAGTTGTTTGTTATGGAATCTTTTGATTTTTTAGAATGAAAAAGTGTAGTTTTTTTGTCTTTTAATAGATAAAGTTTTTTTCTTTTTGACTTTTTATATGAAAAAGATGGAGGGAGTTCCGAATAAAATGCATTTAATGTGACATCTTGTCTAGAAAATGGAGGCTTTACTTCACTTTGATTGTATTAGTAAAGTGCTAAACGGGCCAAGTGAAAGATTGACCTAACAAAACTTAACTGCAGAAATTTTAAGCTATAATATTGTAGTCTATACTGGTGTCAAACTGAAGGCTCCGTGAGTTTGTGGTATGCACATGAGAGATGAAAAGGAGGCCAATGCCTTTTGACTTCTCAAAGAAAAGGAAATGTAGAATAGTCAAAAAGGTTGGACGGAGGCGTGGGGCTGCAACTAAGACTAACTGGTTGGTCCTTTACTCCAAAAAAAAACAATAAAAGGGGTGGGCAAACTGGTCAACCCATCCCATCTGGGATTAATTCAGGCCAAGCCCATATTTTATTGGGCTCAAGGATGGACCCAGAACCTTTTTAAGGCCGCCCCGACTTCGATAATCCAATTATCCAAGTTTGGGCTTATGTTCGGCCCAGCCCATGTTTATTTTGGCCTCTATCATCAATTCATTATCATCGTTTTTGTTTTGGCAATCTGCTCCAAATGCTTGAAGAGTATTCCATCTGGACATTGTCAGTTGTTCATTTTGTTCCGGCAAATAGAGGCTGCTGCAATCACAGATTGGAGCCGTATTCACTGTAACTCCCCAATCAATCATGTTTTCCCTCTCACAGCTACAACTTCAAATAGGTCAAAATGTAACTCATAAATACATAAGAATATGGACCTCAAATATGAGACCGAATTGGTGGACAGGCTAGGCCTGCATTGTGACAATGAGGGTCTAATTCAAATGGGTTATATTTAGGCCAAGTTTATAGGCTGTGACCAGGCTTTTCTCCGGCCCAATAACCAAAGGAGGCCAACTCTGGGCAATATTAGCTTAATTGGCAGACTAAAACTCTCTTTGGCCCAACATTTGACAGGAAAAAAAGCATCATGTACTTGCTAAAAATTATGGCAGAGCTGGTTCTCACGACCATCAACATATCAGGCACAAAAAACTCCACAGGACTCCATTTTGGGAAGCCTGACCAGCCCCATCTAGCCCATTTTCTAACCCAAGGGCCTTCCCAGCTAAGCTGAAGGCCTTGGCAGAAGTATCTCAAATTCCATAAGGGGCCCTGGATTTGGAGAGACTTAATACTAGGACCACACCCTACTTCCCACCCAGGCGGAGACATGACTTGGCCCTCTACTGTTTAACAACAGCTCTTGCACGCGCCTATCTCTACCTTGGCACAATGGTTTAAACCAATTGTTTCGATCATTAGGTCATGGGTTCAATACATGGCACCAAAAAAAAAAAAAAAAACAACACTTCACTTGCACGCGACCTACGATGCACTTGTGCATAGATTGCTTGGGCTGTCAATGGGGAAGTGCAACAACTCTTACCTCTCCCCATTAATCCAACAAAACTACATCACAGACAAAGGATCAAGTGAGAACCCAAGTTTTCAGGTCAGAAACAGGACCAGAACTTGGGGCCAATTCATTTCGGTCGGACCAAGGTCCAGATCAGAACAATTATGACCTACCAAATTCTACTTCTATGATAAACTAAACACTGTACTCACAAAAAAACTTAGTACAATCTTAAAAAAAAAAAAAGGCTAAAATAGATGGGCGTCACCACAAGCAACTGAGAACATGCGATAGCTTTGGAATATTATTTTTGGACAAAACAAAATCCCATTTTTATCACAAGCTTTTAATAATATGGCCGCGATCGAGTATTACACATGAGCATCTCCACTATAGAGAAGTAAAGAAAGACTGAATCAAATCTGCAAGTACTAGAAACAAAATAAATTTTCAATATTGCACCATGCAAAGGAGGATTGTTGAGAAGGAAAATCCTAGACTAAATTCATGGAACGACTTGAGCCAGTGAGTGTTGATTTAAGAAATTTATTCCATTGAATAAATGGATCATTACCATCGATCAGGGGTCCTCTTTCTAAGCTGGTTCGGACAAAATGGGCTAGAATTAGTGGGGGCACAGTCCATTGTTTGGAGAAAGTAGTAGTTATCTGGTTCAGGATCAAGCTCAAGCGAAGGCAGCAGGTTCAGGGTTCCTCATGGGGAGGCACTGGTTCCAGTGTCACCAAAACTGATTTTTTAACGACGGCGGGAAAGGAAAAAAAAAACTATAAACCATGTTTCCCATTTTGATTCTACTGCTCTTCACATTCATCTCTAGGCTATTCATTCATTAGTTGATAGTTCTATTTCATGCTCTTAACCCATTGATTGGCATCAATGGGTGGAAGCAATTCATCATCAGATAAAGAGTCATTTTATGGAATAATGGGTTCATCAGTCTACACCAGTTCCTTCAATGTGTAATGGAATGACTTCTAATTTGCATTTGGTCCCACTTACATGTATAAAATCTGTCAAGAACGAACAAAATTGGCCACATTGACAAGTGAGAAGATTGTTGAACAAAGAACTGAAACTGAGATGCACATGGTGTATGAATCATATTTGAAGAGTTTCACTTTCTATATATGCACAGAAACAACATTACCATGGCGGTATTTAAAATGTGAACCGGTAAACGAAACCAAAACGAGGCAGGGCGCAACCTAGGAAAGTCGAAGTGCCATTTCTTGAAGGAGGGCCCGCTTCTGAGAGGCAGTAATTATATGATTGGTTTCAGCATTTTCAAGGACATCAGTAATTATTGCAGCTGCATGACCGAGGGGCTCCTCAGCTGTCCTCTTCAACATGAATGCCTTGACAATAGAACACAGCAAATAAACATCTAGTCATCCCACAAACTATCACATCATCATTGTGCAAATATCATGGTGCAGTATCATCAAAGATGTATCTATCATGTTGAATGCCAGTAACGTAGTTCATAGAGAAAATAATCCTTGCCGAGTACTTGTCTAAGATAACTATTAAATAATATTTCTATAAGAGAATACATGATCACATTTATGAAGGTAGTAAAAATAGATATGAAGAAGTGTAACTTATCTGAGGTTTTGGCTCAAGATAGATTGGAATGGAGAAACAGAATTTGTGTAGCCAATTCTAACATTGTTGAGACAAGGCTTTGGTGATGGTGGTGATGGTGGTGGTGAATGCATGATCACATTTATGGAGGATAATTAGCTGTGAGGTTTCCATTACTACACCTAGGCAACCTGTAGCTGCGTACTTATCTATAGGAATGCCAGTGTATTTCCCATAAGAATACATGCCTTGGATGTTGTGTTCTTTCTTTAAATATTCATTTTGTAGGATCTTACACCCCATTGAACTACCACTTATTCCAAAACCAATTGGTGATGGGAAACCCCTCCCTCAGCAGCACACCTGCCGTGACTCCTACTATGCAACTCACAAAACGCGTCCCGTGACTCAAACACCCGACCTATCAGGCTTTGATACCACTTGTAGGATCTTACACCCCATTGAGCTACCACTTATCTTAAAACCAATTGGTGATGGGAAACGGCACAACAACGGTTTTATGGTGAGGGCGAGGGCTCGACCACAATTATGACCGCTCAAAAGCGAGGGTGGACGTTGACCTCAACACATTTACCTCAAAACTGCTAATTGTTTCTTTTCAAGTCTCTTTTCAAGTTAGGACCTCAAAAGAAGTAAATACAAATTTTTACCTATATTGCTTGATATAAACCACCTAGATTTTTACCTCAAAACTGCTTGATATATTGCTTCACCATGTGTTGGACAAGTTCTAAACTATGATACCTAGATGTGGCGTAGATAATGGCAGGGACACGCCATAGACATGATAGGGATACGGATTTTACACATAAAAAGTGAAGTATCAGATATGATACTGTGCCAATTTTAAAGTATCCGTGCATCATAGGTTATGAAAGGGTGAAATACCCACTAGGAACATGTTCAGATCCCAGCTCGATTCATTTGAACTTCCTCATTCAATTTTATCTAAATGTCAGATAATATAAGTACATTCAATATACATTTCCCATATTTTTTTTTTCTTCTGGCCCTTCTAATAAAAAAAACTTCTTTTTTACATTTAGTATAAATGTTTTTTATGTTGGAAGTGTAACATTACATTTACATAGCTAATTATAATTCCCCAAGCGTCATATATAGTTAATAAAATTAACTAAAATAGAATTCCAAATTACAAGTCCTATTTTGAGGTTCACAATTTCAGGGACTCCATATTGTACAACTTGCGAGCTTCTTGTGTCCTGTTAGGGAAGCAAAACAATTTGAAAGACCAATGTTAACCCGGACAGAGTTATTGAAAAAATAAAACACTGTTGAAATGGTTGATAGGCTCAAGTTTCCTAGTCAACATGTGAATTCCTTATTGTTGAATAAACAGGAAAGGTCGCCTATTTTCAACGGAAAAGAAAAGGAAAAAAAACGAGGGAACCAATGTGCACCAACAGGAAAAGGGAATGCCTTTAAGGCTTTAACATTAGCTTATGGTAAACAATGCAAGTAAATGGTGGACATGGAATTCCACACTTAAGAATGCATGCCCTCAATTTACAGATGCTAGTAACTATGTAAAAAGCTAATGCAAATAATAGCAACAGCTACAGACCACTTGAACCAAGATTGTGAATAAATGTATGTGCCTGAGAGAGAGAGAGAGAGAGAGAGAGAGAGAACCTGGCCATGATGCGATATTACTAATGCACATGGTTTCTGAATCCAAGGTTCTCCATCTACTTGAACTGGTAAATCAACAAAAAGTTGGATCTTGATTGATCGTCCTTGTGCCAGCCTACTCGCTCGAGAAAGTCCAACCTGCTCCAACGCATGTAACAAGTTTCAGTAAATACTTTGTGATCTAGCATCCAATTCAAACCATAAAATTTGAGCACCATCATCTACTTTGTACTGTTTCCTACAATTTCATTGATTCTTTAGGTTGCAATTGGCCTTGACCATTGCGAGCAGATATCATTTTCTCCTCTTTTTGTAAAGATAACAGTGTTCTTATAAAAGATTAAAGGAATAATACAAAAAGAAAAAATAGGGCTATTTCCCAAGGTGGGCAACTCCCTGAAAAATGAAAAATGGGCTAAATTAGATCAAACCTGATCAGAAGAGAAATGTGAAACAAGATTACACATCAAACACCGAGTCAGAGCATGAGGTACCATACTAGCGTTTCTCCTGATTATGAAGTTCTTCCAGTACAAATAATATTTTTAAAACAAAAACCAAGAAGGAAATCTGTATGCAGCCTTTGATGAATATACTAGATATTCACAATAACAGCCAAAAAAATTATACTAAGTATAATAGCAAAGCATCACTTTGAACATTCTAAATCTTTTAACATTGAAAATTTCAATTATAAACATGAAATTGTAATTTGTGGAATCTAAATACCAATGTAAGTGCTAATTCTCAGAATTTGGACATAACCACAAAAAGTAAATCTACATTCAAAACACAGAACATTGAACTTATGTAAATTTACACTTCGTTTCTTGACAATAGCTTTGACTTAAAAGGATGTGGGGCCCGGGGTCTATCAAATGACCTACATTTTTCATCGTACGTGGTCTCATCCTTCTGTTAATAATAAAAAAGAACAAGATATTCAACTTTATAGGTAAAGAAAGTATCCTTGTACCTTTTTTTTTTTTTTTTTTTCCCATTCTCACAATCTTAAGATGGACACGCACATGTGTCTCTGTGTTGTGCGTGCGTGCGTGAGAGAGAGAGAGAGGAGGAGGAGGAGGAGAGTGGGGGTGGAATTATTTTGTTCTCCCTTGTCTAACAGGTTAAAAGAAATAGAAGCCATTGAGGTACAAATTAATCATTCCATTCCCATATATGTGTGTGTGTGTGGCAGGAACAGAATCACCCAACATATACCAGTTTCTGGCATTAGGGTAATTGTAGTGGCATCAGTTTAAAACCAAAAATCTATAGAAAGTTGATATGCACCACCTTCATATTATATTCGAAGGTTTTTTTTTTTTTTTTTT
Source organism: Umbellularia californica (assembly GCA_028538565.1). Classification (NCBI taxonomy): domain Eukaryota; kingdom Viridiplantae; phylum Streptophyta; class Magnoliopsida; order Laurales; family Lauraceae; genus Umbellularia; species Umbellularia californica. Next base: position 21,457,485 of record JAPQWN010000003.1, read on the forward strand.
ACCATAAAAAAACCCTAAACACCATAAGAATGAAGGTTTTCAAATATTTAAAATAACTTTAGAAAAAAGGTTGACAAAAGGTGCCATTTTCGGTTTACATGGATATAATGGATGGTACATATCGGCAAATGGACCTAACAGTAACAGGTTCAGAAACTGGGTTCTAAAACTACCATGGCCCAGCTATTTATATCATAAAACCATGAAATCAGGTTATTTTGTAGGACATTCATCATAATAATATCTTTGACTTCTCCATGCAAGTTATGTGAAGCATCCACATTATATCTTAATTCTTATACACTGATGGGAAAAACTGAATATTACCTGAAGCTTTCCAAGGTGCCATGTTCCAGATATACTAACTACTTCCAGCATCTTGTCATGCATAGATTGTGGATCAAAATTGTCATAATTTTCATCTTCATTCTGCCACAAATCTACTCCTCCCATGTAGCTTCCAATGTTTGCCACAAGCACACCTTCTGCATCCTGCTATGGTATGAAACACTGAGAGAGAGAGAGAGAGAGAGAGAGAGAGAGAGAGAGAGAGAGATGATGATGATGATGATTCTCAGCTCTACATCTGCAAACCTACCTCAGGAACTTCTATTTCATTACCATCCACCTCTACTCGTATATGCCAAGGTAAATCTGCAAATGCATTATCCATGATATTCTTTGCACCTTCTCTTGCATAAAGCATTTTATTCATAAACTGCACAAGAATTACCACTTTTCAGCTAAACAAATTTTGAACAATGCCAATTGCCAACACCCAACTCAGCCTACAACATAAGGTTAGAATATCACATTGACATGGGAACTGAGTTGTCAACCTTTATCATCTGGTAAAAGTGAGAGATAGAGATAGGATCTCTAAACCTTATGTATTATATGATTCCTTGAATAAATAACTCATTGTTGTGGTGTAGCATCTTGTATGTTATCTCATATAATCATGTAGTCTACTGCATGTCATCTTCTTTTTAAAAAACAAGTCTTGTTTTCCAAATAACAACTCAAGAAGTTTCCAAAATCCTTTTATTACAAGTCCCACAAGGAAGGAAAGAAACAGGGAGAAGAAAAAAAACAAAAAAAATTAATACAAGACAAAAGGAAAGTGACAAGGAGAATATAATCAGTTGAATTGTGAGATTCAGTAAATTTGCACAATTTGTGATTCAAAATATATAGTTTAACTATAAGTTGTATGATTTAATGTAAATTGCAATTTAACAGTATCATTTGAATCAAACTATGTGCGACTCAAGTTAAATCGTATGATTCAGATAGCAGACCCTACAATTTCAATACACAGTTTAAGCCGTCTGAGTGCTCCTCAATTCAGGCTGTGTAGTTGCTGGTTGGTGAATTATAATCTATGAATTCCAAGATACTTCAAAAGTGGCAATATATCCTTATTGTACTGCCATTTTTATGTGTTAAATTAAGACCACTGCCATATACATGGCAAGTTCCTGCCATAGCTCATCACAATAGACCGCTGCCACGTACATGGCAAGTTCCTACCATATCTCATCACAATAGAATTCAAGTTACTTCAAATTAAGACCGCTGTTATGTCCTTTTCGTTTGTTTTACCACTTGCGGCTCCAGCTCTTTTTTTATTTAGATGCTTTCCCCTATGTTATTTTGTTGGGGGCTCTTTGTGACCAGTATAGTTCTCCTATACTGTATAGCTTTTTTGAGTAATATATAGTCACCATTTTCACAAAAAAAATTGCAGAGAAACAAAAATTGCACCTCGTAGAATTGTTGTAGAGCATTCAATGCAAGCTTTTATGGGATAGCAATGCCCAGAAGCAACTAAATGCATCTTCTGAAGTGAAGTGGTGAAGCTGAAGGAGGAAGGCGTGCTGGGGATAGGGAGTTTGAGGGAGAATCAAAGAGGACATCTTGATCTCCATGAGGAGGAAATGGAACTTCTAAGGACCCGCACCAAATGAAGAAACACAAGCAATGGCATTATACGAATCATTTTCAACAATCACTTTACTAAATTGAGAATCCACAATCAGCCACATTGCCTCCAAAATTGCCAACACTTCCTCTTAGTTTGAATCTTTAATCCCAATGTTCTTAGAAAACACCATCAACACCTCCCCTTACCAGGCTTGACTCTTGCAGCTCCATCCACGTTGAATTTCACAAGACCTTTCAAAGGAGGAATCCAGCTAACCTGCCTTTTCACCTTAGAAGAGCCACTAAAAACAAATGGAAGCCTCAAAATTATGTAAGATGTCATCAAGCATTAAATTCGAACATTCTCTTCTTGAAGTTCATTTTGCAGCCTTAACAGCACACTAGGAAAAGATCATCTGTCTTTAGAATCCCTCTTTAAAAATGGCCATTTCTCTCATTCCACACTTGACCACAATATGGCAAAAGTAATCAAATGCCATAGAATAGCAGCATGGCCAGAGAATGGAACTATCCTCCACACCTCAATCAGACCAGCAAGAGACCCAGGAAATTTCCATGATATGCTGCATCTAAATAGAACCGACAATAGAGAAGAAGCATAACTCACAATGCAAGAACAAAAAGTCAACCATCTCCCTCTCCTTGCCACAAAGCAAGCAAATATCAGGAATGGCCTTTGAAGAAATACCTTTTCTCCTCAGATTATCCACCGCTGGCACCCACACCTTGCCGGACACTGCAAACCAACACAACACTTCCACTCTAGGAGGAGCTTGACCCAACCACATAAGCGAGCTAGAAGACTTGTCCCTCGGATTCTCTTCTAATGATCTACACAACAAACTAGAAGAGACGACACCCGAAGGACATGGCTTCCTACGAGCATTCGCCTCATCCCCACATGTAATTACGTTAGAAAGAAAACTAAACGAAGACTCATCCAAGGACTCCTCTAACTAAAGAAGGCATCCCAAGACACAAAACCTGCCTCGCCCACATAACAATCCTTGACAGAAGACATCTTATTGGACACTATCTCGAGGAACCTAAGAAAAATTCAGTAAAGGGCCCACCCCTAACCAATCATCAACCCAAAACCTATCTCGATTTCCCTCTCCCACTTCGAAACCAACCCTCTATTAAAGACCTCCAAACAAACATGAGACTCACCCTCAATCCTCAAGATGCTACCCCACAACCGTGAAACCCTGTACCTAGGGACTACGAGGACATTTGCCTCACCGATCCCCAGCATACTTTTATACATTAACTCTTCTCCGCAATGCTTCTCTCCCCTCCAAACTCCACCACCATTACACAAGTAATGCTCAGTTTTTTGCTGTATCATATCACTCCATCTCATCAAATGAAGTTTCCTTTCGTCACAACTCCCTTCGCAAAAAAAGATATCTAATTTTGTTCAAACTCACCATAACCGCTAAATGGCATCTTAAATAAGGACATGTAGTAAACTGGTAAATTGGAGAGCAAAGCCTTTATCAAAGTAATCCTTCCTCTAAATGACAGATAATTATTATTCCAAGCAAACAGTTCCTCTTGAGTTTTTTCCACATCAGGATCCCAAAAGGCCTTTGGTCTCGAATTACACTGACCGGAAACTCCAGAAAAATGAAAGGCAATTTACCCACCTTACAAGCAATCTTTCTGTCCAAACAATGAAACACCCCTTCCAAGCATAAAATTCCCACTAACAGACTCTTAGCTATATTTATTTTCAGCCCTAAAGCTTACTCAAAGAATCTTAGGATTCTTTCAGCACCACCACCTCCTCCTAATGTGAGAAACTAAAGAGGATAGCATCGTCTGCAAACTGAAAATAAGTGATAGCCAACCCATCTTTGCAAATGATAAATTTATCTATCAACCCCTCATCCTTCACCTTCCTGAAGAGAGAACTCAAAGGCTCCGTAACAATTGTCAATAGAAAGGGAGAAAAAGGAACCCCTCGGCTAAAGACCCCTCCACGCTTTCAACAACCCATTCACCAATACCAAAAAAGGAATTGTCAAATGCATTCCCTTACCTAACCCCTCCATTTCTCATCGAAGCCAAATTACCGAGAATGTAGAAGAAAAAAAAATTAAAAAACCCATATGATCATAAGCCTTTTCCATGTTGATCTTAATGATAGGCTAGCACCCTCTTCGTTCACCGTCTTTCTTGAGTCTATAAGCTCATTTGCAACAAGGATCACAAGTTTTTGCTATTATAGATGTTATGAGGATTTATCCTCTCACTTTTTCATGAAGGATGATAATTGAGACTTGAGAGTGACTCATCCAATGCAATTACTTGAGTACTGCATATAGCTAAGAGTTCTTGGAAGTTCCATTGGCATTATGGAGGGTCGCTAGCACTTGAAGACATAAATGTAATGTGAAAAAAAAAAAAAAAAAAAAAAAAACTGAATGTATAAAGTTTTGGAAAGTAAACATTAGATGTCCAAAAACTTAATTGTGGTGTCAATATCATGGTCGCCAGATTCCATGCTATCCAAGATCAGTCGGACCTACTGTGATGAGAAGATTTGTCATCTAATTTCATCTAACTCAAAAGAACACTATTACATAAAAATAAAAATAAAAAAGAGAGCACTGCTTGTAATTATGGATTGACCTACAAAGTCTCTAGTTTGGCCACTGGGAGAAGTCCATGGGTGATTATTATGCATGTCTTCATGGAATATGGCTAGAGCCAAGCAACTATCAATGAGTCCATCTTGCCAAAAACAAGAAGAGATTGAACAACGACAGATATTTGATTTGCTAGCCGGACAATATCTACAATTTACGCCTGCATGCACTTGAATCCTCGGCCCACTGGTTGAGTGAATCCCTTTTCTTGAAAGCCTATTTAAAGTTATTCATGCACCCTAATCAGCCACCATTTTGGTCCTGGCTGTCACCCGTCTTATGCAGTTTGATTATTTACTTTGGTCGCCTACCTACTCCATTTGTAGCCCCAGCCAGCATTATTGTGTGGGCCCAGTCACAATGAGTCTCACTAGTGTTACAGAAATGAATTTCTCATATGAGTGTTTTTACGTCTCAAAGGAGAAAAAAGTAGTATGTAATAAAATAAAATAAAAAAGTACAAGAAAGCCTACCTTACAAGAATACATGTGGCAATAAATAAAACATGGTAACAAGAAAAATGAGGCTGCAAATATTATTTTCCCTGAGAGGACTCGACGCATTAATACCACAGTAACCCAAAGAGCCGAAAGTGGAAAGTGAATATATATGGTCGCATTCACTAGAAATGGGGGATGCTATCCATTGTTTAGAAAAATGGCAGAAACCCTTAGGGCACATTTTGGGTACCATGCAAACACCGCAGAATCCTACCATCTACACTACATGCCATCCAATAATTATATTTTTTTCGCAAATTTCTCAAAATCCATGAAGAATCAAGACCTAAAATTTCACCCCCTAGCCATTTTTGGCCTTCTAGATATGATGAACGGTTCGGATCGTGCACCCACAGGAAATTAAAAAAAAAAAAAGTTTAAATTTTAGGATCTGGACTTTTTCACAAGCATCTCAAAATATATATGAATCTACAGCTGAAATTTGACCCCCTGGCCATTTTTAGCCTTTTGGAGATGCTGAATGGTTCAGATCGTTATTTAAGGGCCCACATGAATCAAAAAAGGGAGGAAAGAAAGAGAACTACCAAAAAATCCCCATTTTGCACTATGGCAGATCAACAACAGTGAGGTTTTTCTCAAATTTCCCATGTTCCATGATGAATCAAGCTGCCCAATTTGACCCTTCAGCCGTTTTTGGCCTTCTGAAGAGGAGGAAGGATTCAGATTGTGCAAATGCGGCTACAGAAGTCCACAAATTGTCTTTTATTGGTTTTGGATATTTTTTTGCAAACATCTCAAAATCCGTGATGAATCAACGGCTAATATTTGACATCCTAGTCATTTTGGGCAATTTAAACAGGATGAACGGTTCAGATCTTATTGTGGGCCCATAAAAATGAAACAAAAACCAGTCCTTTAAAAAGGACAGTCAGAATTACTGTAAAACCACCTTTCTGCAGTTGTGAGGAAAAACGGAACTCCATTGAGTTGGGGAGGGCTGGAAGCCTAGAACTGAGGAATCACCAATTTTAGCCTATATTGAGGATCTGGAAAATCCTCTTTTCTCGCCCACATGTCCACCAAACTTGGGTTTTCGTCGATTCCCCTCCATGGACGGTACACAAACGTGCCCTTATGTACAGCGCTTTTTAATTCTCCCGTATTCTATTGTGTTGCCAGCATGTCATGTCCGTTGTTGGCCATAAGCATTAAAGCTCCATTTAAGTAGATGTTAAGACCATTGCACCTCAGTTTAAGTGGGCCTAAAAACCCCCTGGAAACCATTAAGATTTTAGTTTTGATCTGATTTGGGGCTTGTAATTTGTAAACCACTTTTGCGCTTTCATCAGTTCAAAAGGAGGGGAGAAGGACCTTTCACGACTGGTATGAAGTTTGCAGTGTATATCAACAAATATTCATAACAGTTCTTCAGTCTAAACAAATCAATAGGCTGTTCTATGTACACAATAATGAACTTTCAATTTTGAGCAGCAAAATAGAGTTTTTAAGCAACCAAAAAGATACTAAACAACTCATTAATCTCTACATAGACTAATAATTCAAAATACATTGGTGGGAAGAAGGGCGAGTTCCTAGTACCTGGTTATAGAACTTCTCTGGGTTTTCTTCACGCAGATTATGAATATCCAAGGCAACCTTAGCATCAATTCCAATTCCTGTGGATAATGATTATGGAAGTTTTCTATTCAAATAACTGTATGGGAAAATATACAAACTGCTAGGTGCATGACAAGTTACAAAGTATCATTAGCATTTAGAAAGTAGGCAGTCCATATCCTTGATCTGAACCATTCATTTTAGTCTAGTAACTCTAGTCCATCGATACCTAGTTCACTCAGAAGGCCTTCGAACTCCAAATAGTTCATTTTGAACGATTCACAGTTTGATTCATGAATCATTAACAACTAATCTCACGTAATTCTCTCAGCCAAGTCCTACATTAAACCAGACACTAAAATAGGTGCCACACCTTGTTCAATACTTCGAGTGAAGTGTAAATGAACCAGCCAATGTGTATCCAATGCCACAACCAGATAACAAGATCACCATGTGATGAACATAACCAAGACCAAACATTGAATATCACACTAATCTGAGTGATTATCAGGCCAGTTACAAATCATAAAAGGTAGGCCCGACAGTCTTTCCTAATAAATTACAAATCCCTAATGCAGATTTGAACTGTATCATAGATTATATTACAGTGAATTGCATAGGTATACAAACAAAAAAAAAAAATGCATATAGATGAAGATGTATGAAAGATTACCAAGATAATTGTTCATAAATTTTGTATGTGGATTATTCTTGGCCTGTTGGTCTTCTATTGATATTTTCCATCGATCTAGAATGGTAACTGCAGCATGTTCGATGTGATGTAAGAGTGTACACAAGCCTCCTTTTCTCTCAACTGCACCTAGACCACCTCCCCATGACAAAACTCTAGCCAGATCATTGCCAGTACCAGCTGGAAGGATTGCAACTGGAGGAGGAGATTCAAAATTTTGCTTGTCAATGGCATCTAGAACCCAACCGACAGTACCATCTCCACCACAAACAAGAACCCGGAAGTGTGGAACTCGTCTAAACAAAACAAGACCAGCCTCTGGCCCCTGAGCTGAGCTCAACTCAAAGACCTAAAGGAGAGTCATGATGATATTATTACCTCTAACATTTGGAAGGAAAAAAAAAAAGGAAATCCACATAAGCAATTATAATTACTCATCGAAAAAATATTTCTATAGATGATAACTGATTCTCAAGAGAGTAGACAGCCTCAGAATCAAATGCAGTGGTAAGCAAGTCCCAATACTCAATGACAAGCAAGAAATTTGGCTGACTATTTGGTTTGACTGGGCTCTAGTTGAGTACAAAGTTCAATATTTGATTATATAAAATATTGGCCTCAGTTAAGCATTTTCTTTTATAATTTGGCAAGATTTAATCAATTTCGCCTTGTAAAAGACATAAAACATCATTAGTTTAAATTAGGGTCCAAGTTTTCAAATACCAGTATGAAGAAAGCATCAATATCAGTTGAAGCAACCACCACAAAGTTTGTCTCTCAAAAAAATTTCTACGGCGTATCTCAAATTTTGAAAAGGTGAGGGCTTGTAAATTCATAGCCTCCTAGTTACATTAGAGTGTCATCATCATCAGCATCACCATCATTATGGGTAGGGCAATTAAAGTGTATAAATTGAGTTTTTTTAGAATTAAAAAATGAGTGTCAACCCGACCCACCCATGCCAAACTTGACATGGATCGGATAAGAGTGGAGCCAGTTTCGCATTTAGTTTTTAAACATTCAAGAATCAAACCCAATCTTCGAGTTGGGTAGGAGTCTGTCTAGGATCAGGAGTTAGCCTGACCTGCTTAGCTTCATTAGACAGGAAGGAAAACATATGGATGGGGATTTCTAATTCAAACAGGTTAAAATTGGAAGGAACAGGCAAAATTGATAGCCCAAACCAAGTGCTATAATATATTATACAAAATGAGACACCTTTTTACTTGTTTTTAAAAATAAAAAAAAATAGATGTTGCTTTTGTGATCCTAAATGAAAATAGGTTGTCAACTTGCACTTTTAGAGATCAAATTAACCAATATATGAGGTACACCTGAAACCCACACAGAAACATGCAGTACAGGAAAGATATATTATCAGTAAAATACACAACCTATCTCATGTGATGTAGTTTGAACTGTGAATAAATACAAAAAAAAAAAAAAAAAAACTGAGTAAAAAAATATTGCAGAAAATTTTAGAAGCCTAATCTATCAGGTATAATGTTGGGTTGAACTGTGGTTAGAAAAATTGTGATATACCAAAATCATACTACTAGAAAGTTTGAAATATAAGGTAGTGGCCTAAAAAAGGTTCACAATTCTTTTTTATCAGTAAAAGGTTCACAAATTAGTCATTTGCTTGTATAAAGATCAATGTGTGTCGTGAAAGGCAAAGAAATTGACTTCTATAAGTGACCTCTCCCACACAGTCCACCATCCACAACAGTGGCATGATGGTTGGGCACAGGAAATGTGTATCCAGTTATTGATTGTGTACATGTGGGGCTCATCACCCATGGTTCAGTGATCCAATCGGTTTATCTGATTTGGAACCACAGAGATGGACCCTGTTCCATGGATAATCTTGACTGAGAGATCCCAATGTTCAATTTTTGGCACCCTTTTCCCTTGGAAAAAAGGATTAGAATGTGATGTTTGCGACACCTTTCAGCCATGGTGTTCCCATGGTAGAGCACATCACATTACCTAATAGCGGCTTATCCTCAAGCAGTGGATTATACAATGCCTCCACAATCCAAAAGGCTTGGAAGAGATAGTCACACCTTTTCTGTCAAATTCACCTAATCAGTGAGCTGACCAAAAAACTTTATGATTTCGGATACCAACCTGTACAGGATTCAGAAGAACGTTGAAACGATGCCTGAGTGAATCTCCACGTTGGGCACCACTTTTCTTGTTGATAAAAACCAAGAGAGGTCTTGCATCGGGAGGCAAATCTACTAATTCATATTTCTGTTTCGCCCCTGGCATTTGAGAATCATCAATTTCAGTTGACGGAGCAGTTCTTTTCTGGTTTAGCTTTTCCTCCATCTTGTTATCAATTTCTCTGCTTCGATTTAGGCTCCCTGCATTCAGGCTACCATTACAGTTCACATCATTTACATGAGAGTGCTTCAATGTTTGATGAGCATCAGCAGTACTATCCATGGACAAGTCTGCAGTATTAGAGCTATTTGCTGAGTCAGTAGAGTTTTCACTCCCATGCTTGTACTTTTTACTGTGACTCCTACTAAGACATCCACGTACAGAAGACGCAAATTCATTTGCTCCATGTGTTATTGTATTAAAAAAGCCGCCCTTGTTCAGTTCCTTCACAAAGAGAGGAGACAAAATCAGTCTTCTAAACGGCCCTAAATCACAAATGTCGCCCATTTCATTAGACATACTTGCATGGCACTCTGCGTGCACCAGCCGTTGACACCACGTACAACACCACATTGGGGAACCACTTAGAAAAGATCCACTGCATGGCTCTTCACAGTAACTACACGAAGGAGTGTCTTTGTGTATATCTGCTACTTCTGTCCATGGCACAGCCCATTGATGGACCACATATTTAAATCCGAACATAGACACGCATTTGCAATCCTTGTGAGCACGCGGAGAACAATCCAAGTGTGCTGCAGCAGCACAAATATTACAGCAGTGAAAGAAGTAATCTGAAGCCATCATCTGACTAAGAGGTTGGGGCGGTGAAAGAGAGTTCAAGCAGACACAGCAATTTAGATTCTTTCCACGAGATCCAGATTCCAAGTACCATGTATGGGTTGCGACAGGAACCTTATGCTTGGTTTTTCGGTTCATCTTTGAACTTGCTACAGCTTTCATCCAACTTAAACTAATACTCCTTTTCCATTGAAAGATAGTGTAGGCAATAGTCAAAATCCCGATGAAGACAGCAATAACGCACGCAATGTAAAAAAGCCAGGATTCTGGATCGGATAGCTTGTCACTCCAGTTAGGGAGCAACATCAAAGAATTCTCTTTGTAGTCGTCCATTCTTCAATACAGTTTTCATAGCATTTTGTGATTGCCTCAGGATGAATACAGAAAACTATTTGGCCTTAGAAAGCATCAAAGTCATTCTGTCACCAATCAATCAATAATCACACGAAAGGGAGCAGAAGGAAGGATGGTAAAACATACAATAGCCTGCACAAAATGTCATCTAATTCACTTTAGCTGTTAATAAACAATGTACTAACAATAAATTCAGCTAAAGAAACACAAGTGGGATATGTGAAGCAATTGTAATATACCAAATTGTAAGAATCAAATCACCTTCCTGCAAAAGTTAATCATCCATTAGGTCCATGTTTGTCCTCAATGATGGCCACGAATAGAAAGCTTAACCATTATTTGACCATGCAATAAGAATAAGCGATGCATTACGAATTCCAAACTTCAGTGACATGATTGGAGAAATACTTCTGTATCCTACAAAGTAATTGGAGAGCAAAAGAAAGCTTATATATAGATGTTTCTTGATTTCCACCGTCAAGAGGAAATAAATGGCTAAGCAATTTTCATTGGAGCACAAAGTCATGTAGACCTTACCCAGGCCTGTCCAAAAACAAAATTCAATGACCAAAGTACCATGTAGACCACACCCCCCCCCCCCCTAAAAAAAAAAAAGACAAAAAAAAAAATGCTACTTCTCATATAGAAATGATTGCTCGCACCACGACATCCAAAAGATCCTACAAATTTGATGTTCCATTGCAAATCTCCACCCTTTTAACCCTTCAATCTTCACCCCTTTGATAAAAAAAACTCATTCTTATGGATTAGCCAGAAGTGACCTCAACAATCAATATCCCATGTCTGAAATAAGACCTAAAGTCTCCAATCACCTGAGGAAAAAAATTGCAACAACAATGGTGGGGGTGGCCAACACATGAAAAAACAAACAGATGACACCAGTGGGTGGACCCTCCTCTGGATGGCGGTCACAGTACACAATTGTGCATCACACTCCCCAGTCACTTCCCTAGTAATAATTAACAACACTATAGGAATTACACTGAGACAGGGGTTGTTTTCATCCCACCAAGTGCAAATTTGCTACTATAGAAATCATAAAAATCACTCAAATGAAACACCATTGCCATGAAACTAGGTTTGTGCAGGGTTGAAGTAAAAAGTGTAGTGAGTGGAAACACCAGTCCCCTCTTAATTAGGTCTGTGCAGGGTTCAAGTAACAAGTGTAGTGGGTTAAAAACTTAAAATATCAATCCCCCCTTATCATTAAACTTCTTTATTTCATCAGTAATGGAACATAGAGCTCTAGAATCCCAATCCATCATCACCCAGATAAGTAAATATCACCAAAAAAAAAAAAAAAAAAAATCAATGGGATGATCTAAAGTGAAACTTCAAAACAAACAAAACTGAATTTTTAAAACCCCTGCTGGTTACTCCTTCAACAACCAATGCTTAATCCCTACTCGTCTCAAACAAATACATAACATCACAAAAGCACAATACCTTCCAATTTACCTCAAAAGAGGATGCAGAAATGACATAAAAGAGAGAAAAAAACGACCAAAACCAAAAAAATATCAAGAACCCATCAAGGTTTTAGGAAAAACCCATCAAGAATCCAAACAGATATGACTGTTCAGATCATAAATTTTGATACAAGGCCAATGAAACCAAGCGTCAGTTGCAGAAAGAAGACAATAGAAGAGAAGAGAGGGATCGAGAGACTTACATATGCTATTTTTCGCAAATTGAAAAGGGTAAAGAGGAACGTGAGAGACGATTCGAGCGCTATAAAGATGGATTTGGAGAGGGATTTTTACTCAAATTCGAGGAATCAAAGTAACCTCCTTTTGTGGGAACGGGAACGAAGAACAAGCTGTCGAGATAGAGAAAGAGAGGAACCTGAGAAAGTTGTCGGGCTCTCCTTAGCATGGTACGCGTAGTTCGGAGCACTTGATAAGATGCACCGCGGGAGCATTGGAAAGTGTGCTACTCCTCTAGATCTGAATTGCGGGCTTCGTGTTCACGTGGGCCCGCCCGTCTTCTCTGGCCCATTATCACAAATGAAGTGCAGATCTCCTTATTTTCTTTTCTCATGATATAAATAGGTTATTAGCATGTTTATGAGTAAAACATATATTTACCATGGTGTTTTAAAAGTGGTCGCGATATTTGCTCAAAGATGATAGTGATAATTGTTAGCGGCATTGTGAGCTATGCAATTGTTTGTGATGTATAGCTTCTTGGCTAGGGTGGCGTTTAGCACCTCTATTGTTTTGCCACTAAATCTCTAAAAGTAAACAATTTGAGAATCATTTTTTTCACTTCTATTTCAATATTTATAAAGAGAAATGTGATATTTCTTTTTCTTTTGACTAAAATGTCTAGAAGATCTCAAAAATCTTATAATCCATTCTTTTACGTTTGTGAACTTTTTTTTTTCTTTTTTAGGGGAGCGAGGTCACATATATAGTTGTTTTTAATTCTGAGTTAAGGGGTTGTTTGTTTTTTAAAAATTGAGTTTATTAAAAAAAATCTAAGCAATGCGTTTCTATCAAAACGAGCTAAACTTTAAAAAAATAAAGTTATAGATATACAAATAACCATCGACTTGTCTCTCCTTTTATGGAAATTGATTATCAACCATTGCCCGGTAAATCAAATCCTAGTGAAGTGAGGATTCATATGTCTTTCACTCTTCACCTCTTCAATTTTTCTTAGACCTCATTTTGTTATGAATTCTTCCCAAGTAAGCAATTTGGCTCCTATGAATATGATATCACTTCTATGATTATCAAGGGTAAGTGCAATTTTCAAAAAAAAAAAAAAAAATTCCAATCTAGGAAGCTGGGACCCAAGAGAGCTTATACAAGTTGGAAGAGAAAGCCAACAAAATGGGAAGAATAGCTCACACAAGTAAGAAAATGTAGCATACCCAATAGTCAATCCCTCGAGAGGCAGGTGACAACTGAGAGGTTGCCAATTAATTGAGCAACCTCTTTTTATTCGATCATATGGTGTTAAATATAAGAGACAAGCATCCTAAGTGGACCATTCTTATCGTTAACGACACAATTTTTTCTTTCATAATAAAGACTTTGTGAGGAGTGTGATACCTTCTTATGTAAGAATAAGCAATTACTCATGTGAACCAAATAATTGAGAAGAGAAAAATATATGATCATAGAACCCTTAAACATATACTTTATTTTGCATTGATCAAATTTGTTTCAATAAGTTCAATCCCATGGCTACAATAATCAAGAAAACCATAACAAAACATTATACTCAATAAATTATCACTTTGGAAAAATGTCAAAATACATTTATTAAGATTGTTGGGAAAAATGTTATAGAAAAATCTGAATAGCAAAAAATATAAATGATAAATCCACAACTTATAAAATGTTGTCATGTGACTTTTCCCATATTTGTTCCAACATTGTCTCATTTTTTTCATGCAAGTTCAAGTTTGGCCATGCTTTAAAGATGCTGCAACATTATATTATCAAGAAAAGAAACTGTTCTCATTAAATATCATGATATTATATTGACTGATAACAGACTGTACAAATAGGCACTTTTAGTTGGTGCATTGCATTAATTTCATAGTTTATGACCCAGGCAGGCCACCCTTCAAGTCACACACTCTCTCTCATTTGGAATTTTATTCAAATGGGCCCTTTTCACTGTTGTGGACATAAGCAATACAGGCAAAATAACCTTCACATAATCAATACGCCAAAAACCATTGAAATGCGTCAAATCAAGTCTAATAACTAATTAGGGCAGCAACACTCACTGTCAAATTGACTACACCTAGGAAAAGATAATAGTAGAGAAACATAGGGAAAAAAAAAAAGCGTATTAGGGAATCCAACGGTGGGATCAATGCCGATTAGAGTGAAGTTTCTCTGGGATTTAATAGAATGGGGTGAAATGATTTAGATCAGTTTTGATTTAAAGAGTGGGACCATGATAGATGTGCAGAGGGCCTCAGAGAATTCTCTGAAAACTGCCCTCAGATGATGAGGCTTCAACTTGATGAAAGGGGATGGAGATGGGAGACAAGCAGAGGGCGGTTGGACGGTTAATAGGGACTGGAAATAACAGTTGGACACGGAACGCGAATGTAGTTGAAGTCGGCAAAAGGCCGCATGGGATCCAACTGATGAGAAATGCCTTGGCCCCACATCTGTCGGCACCTAGTAAGCAGTGGCCACGTGGCATATGGGGGTCGTGAGTAGGGCGCAGCGACGTGGGTGCACAAGTGCTGGGCACCGATGGGAATGCTTGGGTCCCACATTTAGGGTCTGGCACATAGTAGCAGTGCCACGTGGCCTGATGGACCGTGACAGAAGGAAGACTCCGGAATCCAGATCCACTCAGTGTCTTCCAGTAGGATTGAACCCATTTCTGTTTAGATTTGTTGTCACCAAAATTTTTTTACTATTGGTGTGAGTGATACTGTGAAATTTGAACTTTGAGGACCCACGGATTGATCCCTAGTAGTAGTGTTGGTGATAAAAGGTGTAGACACCACCCTACCATGAGTGTATTAGCATGTCCTTGCAATTTTCAACAAACAAGCATTTCTACAATTGGGGAAAATTGAGTCTAGATCTCACGGGGCCTTAAACCCAATAAGTTTTGAGATAATTCAATGGTGGAGCAAACTTAAATTGATGCAAAATTTGGCGATATCTCATCTACTTGATGGTGTTTACTTTGAAAGGCTCAGGTTTTAATAGATGGGGCACACCCTGGAGTTCCTTTCTCTAGGTTGCAGCATAAAAGGGTCTGAATTCAAATAAAATTGATACCGTATGCATTGGGAAGACATTTGTTTTGAGAGAATTGGATTTTCAATAAGTGGGCGCTATTATGGAGTTCCATTTGTTTGACTCATAATTTGTTTACATCAAAGGCTCAAATGATTTGGACTCTTCTTCAAATAGCTTAAGGAGTGAAACTCTTTAGTGGGGTCATCTATCGGATATTCCCAAAATTTACTACAATGTGAATTCATTCTACTATAAAATCGAGCATATAATTAATAGCATGACTAGTGTAATCTCATACATTAGTAATCATATTCACTAACTATAGTGTAGTTTTATGGCATGACTGCTGTAGTCTTATGCATTAGTAATCATATTCACTAACCACATCGTATATTATATATTCGATTTTATGTGAGACCAACTCTAATTGAGATAAGATTGGGGACATCACATACATGTGTAGGACCCTTTTTTTATGATGATATGGCCTTTGATTCAATAGGACTAATTTTCTAAGCAATGCCTACTAAATCCACACAAAACGCACACGGAACAAATCTATGAATAATTTCAAACACAAAATATAGAGAGTAAACCATGCCTTAGCACTATATGGCCCCACTATAGAAATTCATACCTTCGACTTTGGAAAAGCTCGAGTAGGACACAAAAGATCTGCACTATAAAAGGGCGTTTAAAGGATGCAAGTGACGTTGTGGACGAGAAGTGACTAGGCCTACACTTGCACTTGATGGGCAGTGGCCCCGTGGCTTGTACATTGTGCTTGCTAAAACATGCTAGAGGTAGCAAAATGTTATCTAACCCACTAACCCAACCATAGCCCGACCTGGTTTCGACCCATCAAACCCGACCCACGAAATATACGTAGGTCATTCTTCCGTATTTAGTTTGTCGTCTAATTAGTTTAAGTTAGTTTTTGATAAACATTTGCATTCAGTTGGTGTGATTGTAGGGATGTTGCTCGCAATGCAAAGGGTTGTGGGTTTGAATCAACTATTACATGAAAACTTCTAATAAATTCCTGGTCCCACTGTTGATCATTGCAAACCCTTTTGCACTCTTATACCCTATGATTTGACATCATTCTCATTTTTATATATACTCATCAAACCTTTACTCATTGGATTTAAAAAATAAAATAATAAATAAAATAAAATGAAACACCTTGGTTAGTGGACCATCAATCTTTAAGGTCGTTAAATCAAATATTAAAATAGAGAACATTTCCCAAGGATATGAGTGAAAGTCAAAATCGGAAAGAATGGCTAAAATAAAATGCAAAACGCTTTCTTTATTAAGGTAATTTGCATATTGGTTGTCCATCTAAAATCCATTAACTCAAATTTAGGGGTCATTTATCTTTTACACGTGATGTGAGAAATTCTATTTACATATGTAAGAGTTGCATATACAAATGTTACACATGTAAAACTTTAAATATATGAAAAACACGCGTACACACACAAACATGTTTGTTGGAAATCACCCTTTTTCACATTGAGTAAATGCCGGAACAATTTTGATTACATATATAACATCCTAGTATCTCTCAAAATCTGTAAATATTTAATGCATGAAACTTTCGAGGTTTAATGGATGACCAATTTGAACTTTTATGGCACATACGAGTACAAGAAAATAAAAGTTGATGACGAAATTTGAAACCACCACCCCTCATGAGGAAAACTTGCAGTGGTGCCTCTTCTGACCTCTTTAAGTACATAATTTTTTATATCATTTATACGTCTTTTTTACTTAATGCTAACAAAAAGAAAACCGTAATCATGCAACCATTATACATGGGCATCATTTACATATGTTAATGAGTGAAATCGTGAAACACCTAATGTGGAATGTTGGATTATACCCTTTTCTTTTTAAAGGAATTTACACAAAAAATGACCTTAGATGGCCACCGAATAAAAAAGCCTTCAATAGTTTATATGATATGAAAGTGGTCTTCCCTCCATCACAATCGTGTATTCGGACATTCTAATATTCCTCGGGATCGTATGGTCTATCCATCCATAGCCTGGGTGAAAAGCTGAGGCCCTTTTGTGTGGGGTTGATGGGCTCATGATATAGTTGTACAAAACAAAGAAAAAGAAAGAAAGGAGGATTACAACATGCAACACAAAAAAGTCTCTTTTCATGGTAAAAGTAGCCTGATTTTGACCGAGTGGCCCACTTGGTGGCCCCCAGCTGATGATGGCTGGGAGGAGCCTTGGACCTTTAATCATGACCCCCAATTAAAATGAGCGAGGAATCCAATCCGGCGTGGAAAGAGCCCATCATCACCCTTCCCTTCTCGAAGGGTAATTTCGTAATTCACCACAACAGAAGACATCTAAGGGCTGTTAATAATCCTAATATATTTGAAAATTCCACGTCCGTTGATTCCTACAAAGGTGGTACAAGATTTTCAATCTCCACCGTAAGCTGAGGCCACTAATTTAAAGCCCTGCGAGATTCCCGCAGGAGATGATCACCTGTTTTGCTCTTAATCGAACGGCTGAGGACCAATTAAAATTCAAAAATCGCATCCAACGGCCGCAAAAGGAACCCAGAAGAAAAAACTAGCCGTTACAAGAGCCTCCCACCCCCCAACGTTCTTCTCCTCATCTCTCTCCCACTACAGAACAAATTCACACATTCTCATCTTTTCTTGTGCTGAAGCTTGAAAACAATCCCATCTTAGATCACCTCTCATTGATCTCCGACGCATCTTCGACTGGTTTCTTGCCGCGAAACACCGTAATGACGACCCCCAAGAAAACCCAACAACCATCTCGATCTCAGATCTTTGAGATTTGTAAACCCTCCGAGAATTCCAACCCGAATCTATCAAATCAGAGTCCTTTGAAGAAACTCACCAGTTCTCCTGTGATTGGGTCTGCGAAGTCGAAGAAATCGGCAGCGAAAAACCCAATTCGGATTGAGTCCTTTCAGAACAGAATTCAAGAAAGGAGGTTTGTAGTAGCCAAGAAGAACTCGAAGAAATGCCCCCGCATCGCCTATGAGAGCCTCCGCGCATCTCAGGAGGATTTCTTCCGCTCGCGGGGTGATGAATTGAGAAGCGATTCGAATGAAGTCAAGGACGATGAAAGTGTTATTGGGAGCAGAGAGGAAGGGGACGATTGCAATGGAAAAACCATCCAAGGATCGGAAGGGAAAGAAATTGAGGGATTTGTTTCTCCTGAGGACGAACTAGAGATACCAGAGCCTGAGGAGATTGAGTTTTCCAACGAAGCAGGAAGTTCCAAGGTGAGGAAAATAAGGAATAGGCTACTGGAAGAAGCGCGGAATAGTGTTCCAGAACCTGGGTCTGGAAGGGTGAAGCATTTGGTGAAGGCCTTTGAGAGCATTCTTTCAATCCCCAATCCCAATTGCGCAAAGGGGAAAGAAGGCGATGAGACAGAAGAAAGGAAGAAGGCTATGAAATGGGCGTTGCCAGGATTGCAACCCAAGGCGACCGAGACTGAGGTTTCATCATCAACTTCTTTCTTGCCAGGTGATATTTTTTTTGGATCAAAGAACTTCGATAAGGATTCAAGAGTTTGGTCTTCAATTGATAGCAGCACCCATGAAAGGTCAGTATATAGCATGTGATTACAATGACTGATGGCATGAAAGTTTAAACGGTAGGAGGTGAAATCTGTTCTTTCTCTATTTTTTTTTTCTCTTGTTGAATTATGTCTCCTTTGATTTCTTGAGCTTCAGCATTAGGAGCAGGACTTCGGGTGGAAGCCGAAGGAGCCGAAGAAGTGTAAGCATTTTACTTTTACCACCCCCTTTTTTGTTCTTTGGGTTTTGAAGGAGATGAGGAATGGATTTCTGGGGAACTAGTACTTTCATTCTCTGTTTTTGAATCATATGAGTTCTGGTGAATTTTCAGAGCATTGAATCCTCAGGAAGAGATTGTGTAAGGAAATGGGAGCAGCAGCTAAAGGTCACCCGCCAGAAGCCATTCAAGCTAAGAACGGAGGTAAACCCCCTAATATGTAAAATTAGCAAATAACATGAAACACCACATGATTACTAAGTTATTTGGAGTAATCTTATAACAGGATCCTTAATCAATATGCAGAGTAATCATGTGGGACATTTCCAACCCTAAGCAAATGGCTCGCATTCATCCCAGGAAGGCAATATTTTCTAAATGGGCCTTATAGTAATCCAATGGCTAGGATTTGCTATTAGGGACTAAGGGTTGTTTTCTTTGATAAAAGGTGAATTGAGCACTAAAAAGTGAAGGTGTTTGGATTTCTTTTGAAAGACCCATCAGTCCAACAGACAGTAGTGCTTGTTTTTCCCCTTCCATTAATTGCAGGGGACTGTTGTTTTACTTTTCAGAACAGAATTTGGATATATTTCTTTTTGAAACTGGCATTGTTCCCCTCAAATAGTAATCAATGTAACAACAATAGCAGCAGTAATATAGCAGGAACACAGGTTTAGATTTGTGGTTTTTGAGCTTTTGTAGGCATCTTCATTTTCAAGTCACAGTAAATTGCCTTCTGGGTTGCAAAATTTTCGTTGTTTTTCCTTTTTAATGCGATATCAACTCAATCCTTGCAATTTCATATTATTTAACTAATTTCCAACCAGCAAAGAGGAAGTTATAAAAAAGAAGAGTTCCACAAGAAAGTGGAGGAGATGGTCATGGAGGAGAAGAAACAGAGGATACCAATTGCACAAGGACTCCCCTGGACAACTGATGAGCCAGAGGTAACAAGGCCTTTGCTTCTTTCTGTCACCTTTTTTCGTCCAGAGAATCAACTGATTATTATTTCAGTAGATAGTTGGTCAGATGTGAATTTTGATTGTTACTCATTCCAATCACACCATGTTTTGATATGTAATGTGAAGGAATTGGTTATTGCTTCACTTAATGATGTCAGATTAAGAAATAAACCTACTGTTACAATTCCCTTCCTTATGCTAAATTTCCAGCCAAGAAGAGTATCTTACTGATATTTGGTGATTAACTTTTTAATATTTTCTGACTACTGAATGAGAAAGAAAGAATATTGTAGATTTCTATCATTTTAAAAGCTTACATTTAAGTATCTTACTGATATTTGGTGATTAACTTTTTAATATTTTCTGACTACTGAATGAGAAAGAAAGAATATTGTAGATTTCTATCATTTTAAAAGCTTACATTTATGCTGGTTTTTTAATAATTTATGGATAAGGCTTTCTTTCTTCAAGGCTTGTTTGTTTTCTTCATATTGAATTCATAGGGATTCTGAGCAATGTCTTCCTGTTAAATGGAGCAGAACGAAATAAAGGTGAAAATCTAAAATGACCATCAAATAGTATCCCCTTTAAACAGTAATGAAAAAGAGGCGAGGAGAAAAGACTAAGGTGTTGATGTGGATTGGACCCTCTCTTCCCTGAAATATGATTTACTAGGTTGATATCCTAGTATTCAATTCCTTAATTTACCATGAAATCCTAGGAATTCAATACCAAGAATACAACCACCCCTTTGTGTTGGAGTAGTCATTTTGTCTTCCATAGTAGCATAACAACTGTGAATTTTCTTGCATATTTGAATGTCTTGTAGTTGTGATGGAATTTTAGTTTGGATTTAGAGAAGAAATGCAGATTTTTTGTAGTAATTTCTTGCAAGTGTTGTCATTTTAGTAAGTGATCATGGATTTTTGCAATGCATCCCAAAGTACATGGCCCCTATTCTTTTTCTCTCTGTCTTTCTTAAATTACTGATTTCACTCATGCATGCATACAGGCATGAGCAAGAGGTAGTTTTTTCTGTCATGAACATATATGCATGTTGTATGATTGAAGTAGTATATTATGCTATCATTATTATTAGCATTGCCATGAACCTGCATACATAACTATTACTTAACATTTCGGGGATACTTTCGCAGTGCTTGGTGAAGCCTCCGGTGAAAGAAAGCACAAGGCCAATTGATTTGATACTTCACAGTGATGTACGTGCAGTGGAGCGTGCTGAATTTGACCACCATGTAAGCTTCTCTTGATTTGTTACGTATTGAATCTAACTAGCAAAATATCAGCATGCATCTGTCTAACTGGCATATACCATACATGTATGAAGATTATATCACTCTTGTATTCTAATTTGCAAGTATGATTTTCTTTTCAATTTTTTAGGTTGCTGAAAAGCTGACACTAATGGAACAGTTCAGGTTGGAAAGAGAGAGACAGCAAAAGGTTTGATAGATATAATACTCTCTCTCTCTCTCTCTCTCTCTCTCTCTCACACACACACACACACACACACGCACACACACACGCACTAAAAAAAAAGAGGAAAATTTAAGAGACAACCAGACCGTCCTTAAGCTAGGAACACACACCGTTCCCAGACAACACCCCCAAATCCTGATCTGATCGTTCCCTTTTTTTTTTCATTGGTAGGTCATAGGTAGACCTTTCAAAACCACTAACTCCTCTCCCCTCGTCTACACTCCACTTCTCAACAATTTGTTTTGGATGCTTCCATGTGGCCCTATAGGCCAGACCTGTCCTGTCCTAGGCCTCTCTAAAAAGAAGCCTTAAGTGTGAGGGATTCAATAAGGAGATTTTGAGATGAAAATACTTTGTTTACAACTAATATCAGTATTTTAAAAATCAAAATACTTGGATTTTGCATTGCAGCTGGAAGAAGAGGAAGAGATCAGAAGGTTGAGAAGAGAGCTAGTGCCAAGAGCTCAACCCATGCCTTATTTTGATAGACCTTTCATCCCCAAAAGGTAAAAAAAAAATAGACAACTCAAATAATATTTATCCAAAATTGGGTATGCATGGCCCCTCCTCCTGTATGAGAAAATAGTCATTTAAATGAGTATCAGCCTTCCAATCATTTGAGATTTGCATACATGAAGATCATGGTCATTTTCTTAGAGTGACGATTAACCAAGGAATTCTTTATTATTTTTTCTTTTCTGGTCGTCAAGAGCATGCATTGCAATAAGTATCAAGTTCTGGTGAGGATTATGATACAGTATCCAAAGATTATGAGATTTTTTTTCAAAGTTGCATATGATATATATTCTTAGCAATGGTTTTTTCATATTTTCTACAGCATAATCCTTATTTCAAGTTTAATTAGAAAATAAAGCCCCTTCTCACATTTTGGTATTGTGGTTGGCCTGTTGTGTTGAAGGTCATTAAAGCACCCAACAATTCCGAAAGAGCCGAAATTCCACAATCCTCAGCACAAGAAGATCAAATGCTTGTCATGGAATGACATCAACAGCCTCTACCACCAGCACTGATGCAAATGTGATTATAAGGACATAATATGGTCTGAAGAGGAGAAAGCATTGCCGCAATGAATAACCTCAAACCTGTTTCTTCATTGTCATGAATGAAGACTACTTTTTCCCCTTTTTGGCTTCAATTTTATCTTTTACAGTAATCAATTTAATTGCAGTTTTTGAGAATAATTAGTAACACATTTTGCTGTGCTGTCCTGTGTCTGAAACTCTCTTTTCATGCCTAGTTGTTTATGTGGGACTTGAGGGTGACAAATGCTGTTGGACTATTCTCAATGGCAGAGACCTCAGAACAACATAAAGAAGGAAAAAGACTTACTAGAAGTAGGTGTTGACGCAGGCACATCAAATGGATAAGTTGATGAGGTTTGGTGATCCACTGATCTGAGCAATAAGCACATCATCATGAATGTTGGATGTGGTTATGATTCACTAAGCAATGTGCCTAGGATAACTTAGTTCAGCACCTCAATTTTGAGCCCTGTGTTGGATGCATGGCTTGTGTCAATCATGATGATCAAAACATCTAATTGAGGTGGGGCCCAAAACTAAGATGCTTAGGTAAGTCATGCTAAGCATTCTTAGTGGATCAAAACTTTGTTGGATGATCTAAATAACTCAAGTTTACAAGGTTGGGTTTCTCAAAATTAACTCAATCAGCTCTTCTCTGTGTGAGTGGGTGGATACATTATTAGTACAAACAACAACTTATTTTGGAAAGGAAAGCCCTGGAATCAAACTTGAAGGACTAACAATTCAATTATCTGCCCTTTTGTGTGTTAAATATGGACATCATCACCACCATAAAATCTGAGATCATAAAGTATGAGAAATGATCCTACTATTGTCTTGAGAATTGGTGCATAATGGAGTAACAACTAACAACACATTGGCATTTGGCCCATACTGGAGTTCTATAGGAAGTTCTGAATTGGCTTTAATCCTTGACTTTAATCCAACTATTCTGCAGAAGAAATGAGAATGAAAAGCCAATTCCAGGCTGACATTCTGTTCTTTCAAAGAACTTTTCAGAGGAAAGTTGATGGATTATCAAGAGGAGGAGAGTTACCAGGCAGTGAAAATGGACACAACCTTTTCATTTCTTAGATGATTTACAATAGTTGGTGATATATTCATAAAGATCATGGCACATGATTGGTCTTATTTTGTACGAAGAAGAATCATTGTGACTAGTCCACATCCATCTGAATTCAAGTTGGGCCCATCAACAGGTTTAGCTTAAACTCAAGCCAAGCCCATTATTGAACCAAGCTTGTGATTGTATCAGTGGGGCACCCTGATTTTTGGGCGGTTTGGATGTGAGAAGTGGGGCCTACTGCCCCCTGGTATCTTTGGTTCTTTAAAATCTCTAGCATAAAATGAACATTTTATGAGTGCATAATAATTATACTTCTTTAACATTATAGTAATTAATAATAATATTAATATCACATTTTTTTTTATTTTTTGCATTTTCTTATTCAAACTGTATTATAATATTCAAACGTATTTTTCTAATTAAGGCCTGAACTTGGCACATATTGACTTGTGATTTAGGCTCATATTGTACTCAAACCTAACTTTACTTACTAATAAACACTCATTTATGTATTAGAATCACCTAAGTCATAAAGGCTCGAATTCGGATGAAAGGCTCAAATTGTACTCGAACCTAGATTATTCACAAATCAAAACCTAATCATTTTCGCACTAATAGGATATGTAGTTATAAAATTGAGAATGTGGGAATCGAAATGATCTATTTGCAAGATGTGAAGGATATGTGGTGAGGGGTTTAGTATATAAGGTAAGGACGTAGATGGAACTCTAATTTTCTAAGATTCAAAAAATTGACCAGTGGCATGTCTTAGGGAAAATCGATTTCGAGGTCTTTTTTCTCTTTCATGGAATTTTATTCAACCCTCCGCGAGAAACTATTTTCTATTAACATGTTTCATTGCAACGGCACCAAATATGGAAACTTTCAATGTGGAAGAGCGGCCAACTTTTCTTTGCATTTTTTCACATAAATATGGCTACAAAGACATGCCCTAAGGTCATGACTGGCCATTTTATTTTCATATGCTCCCACTTTATTTCCATTATAAAGGGGTAGTTATTTGAGTGCTATTCTTGGATACTCAATTTTTAACTAACTACTTATAAACCCCGAGGGGTAGTGCAATTGGCTAGGAACACGGCTCACGAATCGGAGGTTGCGATTTTAAACTCGCATTCCTCTGAAGGGCCTTTTGCACGTGTAAACGCCTGATTTATCTAGGGGGGGAGGCCTGGATTTTACGTTCCCGAAAAATAGTCGTTTCTCTTAGGGGTTGTTTGGCATTTACGCATGATATGCGTAAATGCAAATTACATATGTAAATGGTGAGTATGTAAGCTTTTCACATGCATTTCTGTTTATGATGTTTGGCAAATAGCACCATTTTCACATGATTTACGCATGTGGTTCATTATACCACGTTTGTTTCAAACACGTATGTAAATGCATGGAAAAAAATTTTGTGTTTATATTTTTAAAAGTTGAAACAACTAAAAATGCCTATAGCATTTGGTACCCTATTTAGATTATGGTCCTCGCTTTGGGAACCAACAGATTGGTGAAAGTTTAAATAAATGTGATTCATTATTTTTAAATTAAATAGGTCTATCATAATCAACTAGGAGCTTACGCAAAATATAAGACAATGTAGATCAACTACAAATAAATAAAAGTAGCTCATTTCAAACACAACCTACGGTCCACACAAAATATACTATTGTCTCTTTACAAAATATAAATTCCCAAATATATACTTGTTTTACTTCAAAAAATGAATATATTTTTCCTGCAAAATAATAGAGACAAATCTCTACATATTAGTTCATCCAGCTCTTCTATTAGCATTAGCATTCCACGTCTCTAATGCTATCATCTCCCGTAAACGATATGCATACTGGCTGTCAGACTCCTCATTTACTGTTTCGCCTTCACAATCATCGTCAACATCAATGCTTATTGTTTCCTGTCAGTGACGATCATATAATATATCCGTATTGGGATCTCGACATGATAAAGTTGTGTAATACGTCGCATGCATTTACAATCTTCACTTGTGTCTTAATAGGATAATTTTGAGGCATATGTGTCAAAATTGGAAACATTTCCTTCCATAAGCCAAATGTTCTTTCAATAACATTCATCAACTTCGCATGCCGAAGATTAAATAACTCACTAGGCGTCCTTGGAGCCAATGCTTAGGGTCCATACTCCTTTAGATGATTGCGAGTTGCACGATATGGTCCAATGAAACCTCTCCTGTTACCATATCCAGCATTTACAAGATAATATTTTCCTATAAAGATATAATGACAAGTATCAAACATATGTAATATGTTAAATATGTCTATAAATATATAAATAATTTAATATTGGTATCTCAAAATTTCTTATTAGCATATGGAATTTGAAGATTGTGAACCCTCCTATTTTGTAGAACATCAGTTAGAACTTTTTTTTTATCATTGGCCGATCCTTCGAAGCTGGCACATATAAATGGAAAAAGCATGTCAAAACCCACAATGGCCATCACATTCTGCGCAATGAAACATTTTCTACAATGATATCGTTGATGATCTTTAATTGGTACCTAAGCTGTACTATAAGTGCCATCAATGGCACCAATACAATCCTATACCATTAATAATAAGTGAAAAATCTTGTCATAGAGAATAACTCAAAAATATTTATAGTAAAAGTTTATTGAATTACCTTGAAAAATGGGTAGAACACTGGATTCGTAGAAATTTGAGATGGAATGGAGGTTTCAGGTCCTGGAATTTTCACATAATCAGGGCATATTTATAACAGTGCGTCTAGAACAGCATTGAAGTACTTGCTTATAGTGTTACCCGAATGCTGAAATCGAACTTGCATTACCCAATTCCGCTCACTATAGCCTACAGTATTTTGGAAGATGGTGCTTGTTCTTCTACAGACACATGTCGAGTTGCACGTAGTAACCCTTCTCTTTTTAATAACTCACATAAATCTAGAAAGACATCGTTCCTCATACGAAGTAAATCGTATGAATCGTAGAAAGACCAAATCTAAAGAAGAAAAGCTCAAAGTTGTTGTCAGGAATTGGTAATGAGAGAGGAGAGGTGGGATGGTTACAGAGGGTTCTTGACCAAACAAGAAGCACATTCCAAAAAATAACCAGATGACCAAAATGAGAGAGAGAGAGAGAGAGAGAAGGGCCATACCTGGAGTTCTTAAGCAGCACTGTGCTAGGAAGATGAATGGGAGAAGAGAGGGCTTCAAACGTATGCTAGGTTGCAAATGTAACCTCGGGTTGTTTCAAATAAAACAGGAGATGATAAAAAAATGAAAGGCATGTGGGTTTCGAACCCTGCACTGTGTGACGGAACGTCACTTGGTTCACACCGTCCGCCCTTTTGACGTGGGTTTTTTTTCATGTGCAAATCACATGAGATTCATTCTACTACCCCCTCACATGTGAAAATCTGAGTACGAAAATGGCCCCTTTTTACACATCATTTACACATCAAAATTTCACACGTGATGTGTAAATGACCTCAACCAAATATGAAGGTGCGTACATGATTCGCATATGAGTTATTTACATACGTAAATGCTCTCAACCAAACAACCCCTTAAAAGAAAAAAAAGGCCGTACACCCTTGTCAGCAAATAAATAAATAAGATTACAAACTTAAATCCTTAAAAATTCAAGTGCATTTAAAGAGGTAATCCGGATGCATACCCATGCATAGCCCCAATTTTACAACTGGGTGAGCCATTTTCATACCTCTGGCTCGTTCCCGGTGCCATCCACCCATAAAAACAACACGCCACGTGAAAGAGGACGAAGTATTTGAAAAGGGTGAGGTGTGGAGCGATGATTTCCTCTCTCCCTTGTCTCGTTTTCATCGAAGCGAAGGCGGACACTTTTCTATATTTAGATTTCTACTTCTACTTCTCTTCTTAGCTTCGTTTCCATCGCCCTCTCCACCTACAAAGACTTCTCACTCCTCTCCTTCAAATCTCTCACACACCTCTCTCTCCAGTTTCTACTATCGATCTAAATCTTTCAGATCGAACTTCTTTCTTCATTTCGTGCATCGTCAATCGTCTTCTAGCGTTCTTGTTTGCTCAAGTGTCGTTTTTTGCAATTAATTTGCTTCATTTGCATTGTCTGATCTGATTCTTGTGGAAAAGTGGGATTTTTTTTTATAGAATGTGCTTTGTTCTTCCGGTTTTCATCAGAATCGGAGTTTTTAGGTTGATTTCTGAGTAGATCCTGTGATTTTGCTTCTTTTGATCTGATTCTAGGCAAGAAGAAACCTTTTAGGGATTCTTCTTCTTCTTCTTCTCATTTGTTTCGTTCTTGTATTGATTTTTTCTACTAAATCCGAGCTTTTCTGTTGGTTTCTCTTTCTTTTGATCGAGAATATGGCTTCGTACTCTGTTCCGTGCCCTAAAACCTCGGCATTCGCTTCGTCCGTCCTGCGAGCGGAGACTTTTCAGCAGCAGCAGCAGCAGCAATCGAAGGTCTCCTTTGCAGGGATTGGGAACCGGAGGCATTCACTGATAGGTGGATCTTCGTCAGATCTGTCACTGTCTGCGCGGTTTCAGGTGAGTAGTTTTTCTAGTTTTGTAAGGTTTGAGTTTGATCTGTTTGCTGTTGTGTTTAATTTCTTGGCAATTGTTCTGATGGGAGAAAGATTGTTTCGTTTTTCTGGTGATCTGTTTGTTGATATGTTCTGCTTAGACAATGGTTTTGGTTTTTGTAGTGATGCTTGTTTACAGATTCTTTAAATTTCTAGTAGTGTTAAGTTTAGCAGTTACATTCACTAATATAGCAGCTGTTTTGATTGCATTGAAGTGACTGACCCCCTTGACCATAGGAAGAGGCAGATTTTTTACTGACTGACAAAGCTACTATCCGTACAAGAATGAAAGGTTCTTTTGATGTAACATGGTTCTGACTTCAGTTCATAGTTACCTAGTCGGCTGAAAGGCCTTCAAATTGGAAGTAATTCATTTCAAACAATTTGCAGTTCGATTCTTAAACATTAGCCAACTAATCTCACTTAGTTCCCTAAGTCCAGTCCTATAAATTCATTTGTAGTGCCTGCCTAAAAATTCAAGTCACTCAAAAGTCAAAAGCTAAGTTCACTCAACCTTAAGATTGAGGACTAGTAAAACATGAAATTTTACTTTGGTTTTTATTTTAACAACGTGTAAAACACTTAGGAGATTTGATTGTGGGCCCAACATTATTTGAAGTAAAATCTCACTGAGATTAAATTTAAAGAACAATTATTTTGAGTGATTTGGATTTTAAATGTGGGGCCGATTTGTAGACTTATAACATGGGCACAGTTGAATTAGTTTAATGAACTTGTCGAAGTCCAACTTCAAATTAGACGAATTGAGAAGCGAATCAAATGAATGTACTCCATCAAATTTCCCAATCAATCGAAGTCTTAGGTTACAAATTGCAAACTTGAATGCGAATTGCAAACTTGGTAACTATGGTTCAGTTTAAACTGAGGATGTTAACTTGTACAGCACATTAAACCTGGGACAATTTAATCAGGGTCACTGCCCTCGGTCTAATGAATCTAAAATCACTTTTGTCCTTTTATGGAAATCTTTGTAGATTTCATTAACAGGTCAAAAAACGGCCTAACACTACAGGTCAAAGGTGGCAGACTGAGAACGTTGGATTGATAGAGGTGGTTATTAAACAAAAAGTTAAAAGGAAGGTGGTTATTTGTAATTATAAAAAAAATACCAGTCAGCTATAATATTCCAAAAAATGAAGTGTTTGAAGTCAGGTCTGGTGAAAGTGTCTGGCCTATGGTGTGTTGGATCTGGTCATTACACTTTCACCCATGGGTTGAATTGGGCATATTTTCAGATATGACTAGTAAATGGACCATGCTCTGGCCTAGGATGACTACTATTTCTCTTGAGATATCCAGCCCAAGCTTGAAGGGAGGCCTATTTTTGGCCATGGGCTGATCCCAGTCTAAGAATCTTGATCTGATTATGGAGTTTTGTCATTTTATTGTTCATTTTGTCAAAAACAAAAACTGGAAACTTGAACTAGAAATTGGAAAATCTTTATATGAAAAGAAACCATAGAAACTGGATGACTACACCTTTTTCCCCAAAATAATAATTACGATGATTGGCATAAAACATATCTCATCAAACTGGGGTGGCTGGATACAATAAAGTACAACTCAAGTTGGATTGACGAGATCTTTTTACAGCTACACTTGCCTTTATGATGCCAACTGTCCTCAATCCGGGCTTGGGACCGGCATGTGCTTAGGCATGACATATTAAAGAGAAACAAAATATTTATAGACCAGTTCAGTTAATAGTAAAGAAAACCAAGATGATGCAGTATGTATCTTGACTACTGCTTCTTTATATTAATAAACAATGTAACTAAATGAAACAGGACTGATAATAGGCAATGGAATATATATGGAAGAGATACAAGGAGAGTGTATATGGAAGAGATACAAGGAGAGTGGACCGTGTTTGTTTGAAAATGGGTAGAAATTTGGATGGTATCAAGAAGAAATGATTTAGGAGTTGAGAGAAAAAGTTGCATGGCAGAAACTCTTGGAAGAAAATGAAAGAAACATCATAGTGCCAAGGGGTTGGGACTGAACGAATCATGGAGGTGAAGATAGGGCTCTGTCAAATCCTATAGCTTTTGACTAACTTCATTTGGCTATAGGCAAAATGATTCAAATTCTAGATTTGAATGAATGAATAGGCATTCTCCTTATCAAATTGTATGTGAAGGTAATGAGCTGATTTGCATGATTCAGCTGGCAGTGGAAATCCTTTGAGATTATTTTCTTTGTTTATTTTAAGTTTTGTTTGTCTTTCCATTGTGATTTTAAAGGGGCTTTTGAACTTTTCTGCTCTAGTGATCTTGATTTCTTTTTTTTTTGTCCCATAATAATTTATGCATTTTGAGTTCACCTTTAACCTTAAAACCTACAGCCAACTCACCATATTGAGTCCCCTTTTCTCTTGAAGGTTGTAGTTGTTAGATGCAAACATGTAGAAGTAGGATGTTAATAAACGTTAGACCTGACTTTTTGGCATTTATGAAGATAGTTTTTTTTATTGATATTGATGAAAATATCGTTAGGATGAAAATATGACTGGTATGGTCCATTTTGGATTGTAGGAAATGTTATGATCCTTACATATTTTCCAATTGAAAGTCTTAATCTATGTGGTTTTATGATTTAGTATGATACACTAGAGTTTTTGGCCTTCCTGTTTTCAAGTCTTATTTTTTGTACTCTATAAAAATCCTATGATTTTGCCATTTTATCCATCCTTATTTAACTCTTATGATTTTATGATGCCAATATATATACCTTTTTAAATAAAGGTACTGATAAGAAACCCATGGCATGGTGGAAGGTACCATTTCATATATATATATATATATATATATATAGAGAGAGAGAGAGAGAGAGAGAGAGAGAGAGAGAGAGAGAGATGCTCCTATGAGAGATTCTCTCACCTTACTATGAGAGATAAGGTGGGGGCCCTTGACAAACTCACGATGGAAAGAGTTTTTGGAATGCTCCTTTGATTGTATTATTTCTGTATATTGTTTCTATGGAGATTATCCCTCAATATATAGGTATTACATGCCTTTAATCAAGGTCCTAAGATAGGAAAGCAACTAATTACATCAATTAGGATTCTAAGTTAAGAAGGAAACTAATTACATCAATTAGTATCTAAGTTAGGAAAGCAACTAAAGAAAGGTATATGTACAACTGTCAAATATTGACCCAATGTGTTCCACGTGAGATGTATGGGCCTGTTTAACACCCCCCCTCAAATTGATGCGGGAGAATCAACCAGCATCAATTTGCGAACCAAGAACTGATGGCGTGGTCGTGGAAGACCTTTGGTGAGAAGATCAGCAAGTTGAAGTTCAGTGGAGACATGCGGAAGACTGATGACATGACGTTTAAACTCATCACGTATAAAGTGACAATCAACCTCGATGTGTTTAGTGCGTTCATGAAAAACTCGGATTTTCAGTAATCCGAATTGCACTTGTATTATCTGCATAGAGTGTGGTAGCTCCTACTGCTGGAAAATCAATGTCAGAAAGCAAACCACGGAGCCAAAGAATTTCGGAGCAGGTAGCAGACATGGCACGGTACTCAGCCTCGGTAGAGGATTTTGAAACTTTGTCATGATCACAAGGAGAGATAGGATTAGGAATGAGGAGATTAGGGGCAAAGTAGGAATAGCACCGATTGGAGATAAAATGAGAGAAAATCGACTAAGATGGTTTGGCCATGTTAAAAGGCGTCCAATGAAAGCACCTGTTAAAAGGTGTGAAGGCATAGAGATTGCCAGGAGTAGGAGAGGGAGAGGGAGACCCAAGAGAAGTTGGAAAGAAACTATTAAACATGACCTTGCCCACATGGATCTAACGGAGGACATGGCCCTAAACAGACTTGATTGGCGTCGTCAAATCCATATAGCCGACCCCACCTAGTGGGAAAAGGCTTGGTTTGGTTTGGTTTGGTTTGGTCATGTTTCTTGCATTTCCAAGAAATGAGACTATCACCTAAAAACATGCACCAGCCAGTCGTCGATCTGCGAGTATCCGGACAACCCGCCCAATCAGCATCGGAATAAGCTTTGAGAGCTAAAGGATTGTTGGATGGAAAAAAGGTACCGAATGATGCGGCGAATAGCAGCGAGATGAAGGTGACGAGGAGCAGTCATGAACTGACTCATCAGGTTTACCGCATACGAGATATCAGGGCGAGTGATCGCGAGGTAGATCAAGCTGCCAACTAACTGGCGATAAGTAGTAGGATTAGAGAGAAAATCACCTTCTTCGCGACTAAGTTTGACATTCAGTTCAACCGGTGTATCCACAGGAGCTAAAACAGTAAGGTTAGCTAAGGCAATGAGATCAATAGTGTATTTGTGCTGATTGAGAACTATGCCTTGAGGCGATTGATGAACCTCCAGACCAAGGAAATAATGTAGGGGGCCGAGATCCTTCATGTGAAATGTTTCACGAAGAGACACTTGGATCTTCTGAATCATGGTGGCATTAGGACCAGTAATGACTATGTCATCAACATAGACAAGGAGTACAGTGATCCCGGATGGATCATGATGTAAAAACATAGAAGGATCATATGGGCTTGAATGAAAATCCAAGCGGAGAAGAGCAGCCTGAAATTTCTCAAACCATGCGCGAGGAGCTTGTTTCAGACCATAGAGAGAGCGACGAAGTTTGGCAACCATACCGGTCCCGGATGAGCAGCCCTGAGGTAGTCGCATATAAACAGCTTCTTTGAGATCACCATGGAGAAACGCATTTTTTACATCTATTTGATAGAGAGGCCAAGACTGAGATGCAGCAACAACAAGAATAGTGCGGACGGTGGTCATCTTGGCAACCGGAGCAAAAGTCTCATCATAATCAATGCCATATTCCTGCCAATTTCCAAGAGCGACAAGACGCGCCTTATATCGATCTAAAGATCCATCAGATTTTAACTTGAGAGAAAATACCCACTTACAGCCAATAGGTTTGACACCCACAGGAGATGGGACAATATCCCACGTATGAGTTTGCGCTAACGCATCCAATTCCTCTTGCATAGCCTTGTTCCAACATGGGTCCTGCACAGCCTGATAATAGGATTGGGGAATGGAAGAGGAAGATAAAGTGGCAATTAAGGAAGTATGGGAGAACCCATAACGGGTTGGTGGTACCGAAATCCGAGTGGAGCGACGCAGTGAAGGATGTCCGGATGGATCAACTGCCGGTATTGGATCAGATGCCGGAGGAAGATCAGGAGGGGGATCCCTGGTAGGCGCTGTGCTGTTCCGTCTGTGATACACAGAGTTAGGATTAAAACGAACAACTGACGGGTCGTCAGAAAAACCAGGTAAAGGACACAAAAGAGGAGTCAGGAGGATTAATGTGTTTTTGAAAAAAGTACTGATGTTCAAAGAAAATGACATTCCTAGAGGTACGGACACGACGAATGTGAGGATCATAATAAAGGAACCCTTTCTGGAAGGGTGCATAACCTAAAAACACACACTGAGTTGATTGTGCCGTGAGTTTTGTCTTCTCAGAAGGAGGCAAGTGCACAAAACAAGTGGAGCCAAAAACATGAAGATCCGCATAGGATGGAGCGGTTTTGTACAAACGGTAATATGGGTTTTGATTCTCAATGGAGGATGAGGGCATGCGATTGATAAGATGAGCTGCTGTAGCCAGTGCCTCAACCCAAAAACGAGTAGGAATTGATGACTCCAGAAGAAGGGAACGAGTGACATCAAGGAGATGCCGATTTTTCCTTTCAGCGATTCCATTCTGCTGGGGAGTATAAGGACAAGATCTTTGAGAAATAATGCCTTTTTGTTGCAAAAACCGTTGAAAAGCAGAGGACATATATTCCCCGCCAGAATCAGATCGCAAGATTTTAATGCAGGTGGAAAATTGATTTTCAACATAAGCCAAAAAGATTTGAAAAACACTGAAAACATCAGATTTTGAATGTAGAAAGTAAACCCATGTAAACCGACTGAAATCATCAATAAAAGTCACAAAATATTTATAATGAGCGTGGGAAAGAGCTGGAGCAATTCCCCATACATCACTATGAACTAAATCAAAACACTTAGAGGTGTGTGAAGTGGAATGAGGAAACGGAAGAGTTTTGCTCTTCCCTATTTTATAAGTAGCACAATCAAAAGGCACACAAGACGATAAACCAAGAGATTTATTTAATAAACCAGAATTTAACATAAGGGACAAAAAGCCTTTGAATTTGGATGTCCGAGTCTATTATGCCACAATCGGCAATTATCGCTAAGAGAAAAACAAAACACATTATTGTCAAGTTGATTCCTAGAAATTTTAGAAAAATCTAGCGGAAACAAGCGTCCACACTTAGGCCCCCTCTCGATCTCCTTCCAGGACATCTGATCCTGCACAACACAACCAGAAGAAGAGAAAGAGATGTTACAATTATTTTCAACAAGTTGTCCTACTGATAATAGGCTGGAAGTTAAATTAGGACAAAGGTAAACATTTTTCAATGGCATGGGACCAGGGATATCACCGACAGCAGTAATGGAAACATGTCCACCGGCAGCAGTTTGTATTTGAAGATGGCCATTGTAACTTGTCATAGTGGAGAAAGGGGTGGGGGAATTTGTCATATGATTAGATGCCCCGGAATCAATGAACCAAGTAGAAAATGAAGGTGACTTACCTGAGAGACCAAAGGCAGAGAGGGCATTGATAATCATTTGTTGAACTAATTCAGGAGTGAGAGATGATGAGGGCCCAGGCTGTGAGGCAGATGGAGGAGCAGGCATAACGGAGGAAGCCACATATGCGTTTGGAGTCTGAGACTGTGAAGTCTGATACTGCTGAGCCGGATATTGTGGAGTTTGATACTGTGTTGACGGACGTGGTGGACGGCGGCGACATTCAGAGATGATATGTTCCGACTTTTTACAGTAACTGCAGATTTTCTGTTTGCACTGAGATGCAAGGTGCCCAAATTTCTGACAACTGTAGCATTGGGTTTTGCTCAAGTCTCGAGGTGGAGGCTGCAAAGTTTTATTGGCCGAGAACGCAACTGAATAGGTATCATCTTCTGTTGAGCAATATGAGCCGAGGTCATAAGGCGCTGTTCTTCGCGTAAGAGCTCATTCAAGCAAACATCTAATGAAGGTAGTGGCGTCCGATTCATCAGAGCAGATCGGACACTTTCAAATTCATTCCGCAGTTTCATCAAAAATTGATCTCGCTGACTAGAGGCCTGAAGGTCTTGAATAACTGTCAACACATTATCAGCCACATCCGCATACTTAATACTATCGTATTCCGACCAGAGTGTACGGAAACCTGAATAATAGTCTTGTACGGACAAATTCCCTTGTGTATATTCAGCAATTGCACATTCAAGATGGAATTGTCTGGCAGAGTTATCTTGATGATATATTTTCTTCAAATACACCCACATGGCTTTCAAAGTAGGGTAAGGCTTGAGATTCATTATCAGATGCGGCTCAACGGATCCCAGAATCCAGGATTTGATTTTGGCATCTTTAGTATACCAAGAGGAGATTTTCTTCTCATCCTCAGTGGGTTTAGGGTTCGTGCTAGAAACAAATCCCCATAATTCCTTTGCTTCTAGATATATTTGAAATTGGAAAGACCAGGCAGGGTAATTCTTTCCAGTAAATTTGATCAAAGTGACCTCAGATTTGTCCATCTCAACTGTATATTGTGAAACAGTGAAACAACAAGTGATAAACTCAGCAAAAGTATTTGAACTACAGTTCGTGAGTGCTGGAGAAGGAACTGGATAGATCCAAACACTAAAAAAACCAATCAGGCCAAGCAGAGAACAAAAAAGAAAAAAAACAGGCCCCTGACGTCCCTGATTTTTGCTCTAAAAACCTTACGTTGGCCCCACAGAAGATCCTGGACACTGATCAGGGTCCTGATCTATGTAGACACACACTTTTCGCTCAGACTGGAAGAGGTTTGAACTCAATCTGCTGAAGATCCAAAAATTTGTACGGTCTTGATCAAAACCTGTGCAGGTTTTTGAGAAATCACGAGAATGATCAAAAACGTACCTTACAGTGTCGAAAAAATTCTGAAAAAATCACTAGAATACTTAGAATTATTGGGCGACCATGAATGGGTGAGTTCTGAGGTTGATCTGATCGATCAAGAGTGGGCCACCACTGGACGTTGTTGTTTGCTGGAAGAAGACATCGCTGGTACAGTAATGCTGACAGAAAAAACTTCTGGATCTATGTGATGCACGAGAGAGACTCTTTCTTTCTATCTCTATTCCCTTAATGCTTTGGAAGATGTCTGAGATCAAGCCTGCCTTGATCCTTGCTCTGATACCATGACAAACTCACGATGGAAAGAGTTTTTGGAATGCTCCTTTGATTGTATTATTTCTGTATATTGTTTCTATGGAGATTATCCCTCAATATATAGGTATTACATGTCTTTAATCAAGGTCCTAAGATAGGAAAGCAACTAATTACATCAATTAGGATTCTAAGTTAAGAAGGAAACTAATTACATCAATTAGTATCTAAGTTAGGAAAGCAACTAAAGAAAGGTATATGTACAACTGTCAAATATTGACCCAATGTGTTCCACGTGAGATGTATGGGCCTGTTTAACAGCCCTCACATCCATATCCAATGCCAATAACTTAAATGTGAGGGTCCCCACCTTATCTCTCATAGTAAGGTGAGAGATGCTCTCACAGAAGCATCTCCCATATATATATATATATATATATATGGGAAATATTCATATGCATCTATCCCTCACCATTTTTTGTGAGGGACACCCCTTTTGGGGGTGTTTCAAGTACAAAAGGGAAGTACAAACCATTTTTGGTGAGGGATAGATGCACATGAAGATCCCCCTATATATATATCAATGACAAGAGTCCGTGGCACAGTGGAATGTGCTCATTATTGCAAACTTGATGTTTTGGGTTCAAGTAATGTTACCAGTTTAATAAAAAAATCTTTCACTTTATTGTGTGAATATTTTTTTTTTGGATGACTTGTCTAAAAATCATTAATTTCCTTACAGCTATTTGATGCTAAGTGGGGCATTTTATCCAAAAGGGGGTGACCGTACAGTGTTTGGTCATCTTTTAATATCCAGTTTTTATTTTCTCCTACAGGGTTCTAAGCGGAATCAGTCAACCGTTTGGAAAGCCCAGGTTAATGAGGTAGGCTACTGAGTAAACTTACCTTTTCTTAAATGACCTGTTTCTTATTTGCTTCTATTAAAACGTGTCACACCCAAAGGTTGCTGTTGAGGAATCTTCAAATTCCACCTTGGTCTCCCCAACCAATTTTGACGCAATCCCATCTGATGGTAAAGACATAGAGCCAACAAAAGAACCTGGGTTTCCCGATTCATCCATCTCTGCCTTCATGTCTGAAGTGGCAAGCCTTGTCAAGTAAGAGCAAATCACTTTTAGCTGCATCTTATTACTATTTCATGGGAATACTGAGTTGATTTATGAATTAAAATTAGTGCACAATCCTGCAATGATTTACCGAATGATCTGATTTCGATCTCATATAAAAACTGTGGCAAGCCTTGTCAAGTAAGAGCAAATCACTTTTAGCTGCATCTTATTACTATTTCAGGGGAATACTGAGTTGATTTATGAATTAAAATTAGTGAATAATCCTGCAATGATTTAGCGAATGATCTGATTTCGATCTCATATAAAAACAACTCATATCACTAGTAGCTGCTATAGTTTCTTTTTAAAAAATTTTATATACTGTACCGAGGTCTCTCTTGTACCTTTGTTTTGTGGAACAAAATCTGATATTTACCACTAAAAACAATTGAGTTGACTTGGTTTGGCTGTGATCTATGTTCTTTATCTAGAATTATAGATTTGGTAGAAGTTTCTCCTCCATTGTAGCAAGTGTTCTTTCTCAAAAAAATAAAAAATAAAAAAAAGTTTCTGAGTTGGTTACGTTTTATTGTTTACACAATGGCCAATATTTCGGTGACTTTGACTTGAACACAAAATTGTATCTTTTTTGCAATTGATACAGAGGTTTGATTCACTTTTTTTTCTGTTTTAATTACTGAAATAAATTGTTTACTCTGACTTTTCATCATACTTAATTAATCACTGTGAAATTTTATTGTTATGTTTGGTGTTTACTGATTTATCTTGATCTTATTGAATTTGTATGTAAAGTGAATGTGTATCTGTTAGATACTCTATATAATGATGCATTTCAGTTAATAGAATTTTTCATTTAGCTACCAAATCAGAATACTTGATAAGGCTCTGAACTCCTGTGCAGGCTTGTGGATTCAAGAGATATTACGGAGCTGCAGCTGAAGCAACGGGATTATGAGCTTATTATAAGGAAAAGGGAAGCTTTGCCACAGCCAGTAAGCACAGGTCCTGTTTATATGATGCAACCCCACTCTGCACCAACTATGCTTCCTTCTCAACCGCTGCCAGTGCAAGCTGCCGCTCCTGCATCATCCGCTCCTGCTCTCCCTGCTCCGGGAAAGTCGAGCAAGTCATCACATCCACCACTGAAATGTCCCATGGCTGGAACATTTTACCGATGCCCTGCACCCGGGGAGCCACCATTTGTTAAGGTAATCTGGTTCATCATGGTGAAGAATAAACGAATATAATCTGAATATCTTCCTATTGGATTACTAAATTCCTGTTTTCTATGTACCTTTTTTTTTTTTTTGTTAGATACCGGGGTTTTTTTAATTTATTTTTAAAGATGGAAGGATGGTTTCATTAAGATAGTATCTTAAAACAGGAGAAATAATTTCTTATTTTGTAGACACTTTTTTATCCTTAGGCTTGTAAGAAAGTTTTTTAAGAGCATATTTAGCAACCTAATGCTTGAACTTAAACTGTCAACCCATTAAAGAAGAAGAGCTATTTATTAGACTTAAGAGTTCATTGGTCTTATAATGTTTGTTTGTAATAATTAAGAAATCCTGACTTCTCATTATAGATGGATTATATGTTAATATGATTTTGTAATTTACATTTAATTGTTATCATGCGCGTGCTTCATGATTTTCGTGCATATTCTACAATTATAATGGATTAGCTTTTTCTCTTGTATACCTTAGTATGTATCGAAAGTGCCACTTTCTTATTTCTAAAGCTATAATAAATGTCTTATACACTTCATATGCCAGAAATAATCAGTATTTTGCCAAACCAAACCAAACCAAACCAAGCTTTTTCCCACTAGGTGGGGTCGGCTATATGGATTTGACGACGCCAATCAAATCTGTTTAGGGCCATGTCCTCCGTTAGATCCATGTAGGCAAGGTCATGTTTAATAGTTTCTTTCCAACTTCTCTTGGGTCTCCCTCTCCCTCTCCTACTCCTGGCAATCTCTATGCCTTCACACCTTTTAACAGGTGCTTCCATTGGACGCCTTCTAATATGGCCAAACCATCTTAGTCGATTTTCTCTCATTTTATCTCCAATCGGTGCTATTCCTACTTTGCCCCTAATCTCCTCATTCCTAATCCTATCTCTCCTTGTGATCCCGCACATCCATCTTAGCATTCTCATCTCCGTAACTTCCATCTTCTTAACATGATTATGCTTTACTGCCCAACACTCTGATCCATATAACAATGCTGGTCTTACCGCCACCTTATAATACTTTCCTTTAACCCTGAGGGGGACTTTTCGATCACACAAGACCCCCGAAGCACTCCTCCATTTGGTCCACCCGGTCTAAATCCTGTGACTTACATCAGTATCAATCCCTCCATCCTGTTGCACCATCGATCCAAGGTACCTAAAGTTTTCTTTCTCTACAATCTTTTGTGTGCCTAAACTTACTTCTATGTTACCAAGTGTCCTACTTTGGCTAAACTTGCACTCCATATATTCCGTCTTGCATCGACTTAGCCTAAACCCTTTTGTCTCTAACGTTTTCCGCCATACTTCTAGCTTAGCATTCACTCCTTCTCTCGTCTCATCTACTAAAACAATGTCATCTGCAAATAACATACACCACGGCACCTCATCATGAATATGTCTTGTAATCTCATCGATAACTAGGGCAAACAAGTACGGGCTTAACGCTGAGCCTTGGTGTAGACCAATCGTGATAGGAAACTCCTTAGTCTCTCCGCCAGTCGTCCTTATAGATGTCACGGCTCTATCATATATATCCTTTATCGCCTCAATATATGCGACAAACACTCTTTTCTTTTCCAGTACTCCCCATAGAATCTCCCTAGGAACCCGGTCATAGGCCTTCTCCAAGTCAATGAACACCATATGTAAATATCTCTGGCCTTCTCTATACTGTTCCATTAACCTCCTCAGAAGAAAGATAGCCTCCATGGTTGATCTCCCAGGCATGAAACCAAATTGGTTGATCTCCCAAGCATAAATAATCAGTATTTTGCATTTAAAAAAAAAAAAAAAACAGCAATCAACTAAGCAAGTACTTTGTGTATATACATGCATGCCTATATACAAATGGTATATGTGATTATATATTTTCTATGCGTTTGTGGATGAATGGATTATGCGTCTTTCGACTTAGTACACTTGTGGTTATCCAGGTTGGAGACAAGGTCCAAAAAGGACAGGTCCTTTGCATCATTGAGGCCATGAAGCTGATGAATGAGATTGAGGTAATTCTCTCTCTCTCTCTCTCTCTCTATATATATATATATATATATATATATATATTATTGAAAGCAAGAAACATGATATGAAAACAAAAGCAGGTGATGGAAACATGGTGATCACTAATTTGTTTCCTTGTCTCTATCGTGTTGCAAGCCCTCACAAGTTCTTACTCCTTTTGCCCATCCCATTGCAACCCCCCCACCCCCCAACCCAAAGGCCGGCCTAATTAACCAACGTACTAGTGTTAAAGTTCAAGTAAAATGGGTGGATGAATCCTCAGGGAATGTAGGATCACTGGCAAAAGTATCTCTAATGATTTTAGGCTATATAAACAGAGGTCGAGTGTGACAAGGACCGGATTAGTGGAATCTTCATCTCACCTTTTAATCACAGCGAAAGCCCATTCTTACACTTCATTTTTTTCAACTCTTTTCCCTGCCAGTGTTCCTAAATAACCGTCTATCATCATTGGGCTTGGGCTAAGCTTCTACTAATGGACCTGAAAATTAGATGGATTGGTTCAATGCATGGGCTATAAAAATGTTAATGGACGTTGGTGCAACCTTTTACAGATGAAAAACCTAATATAGTTCTTGAACTGAACTTGGGCTTGGGCTGAGATTTTACAAGTCGGGTCAGGCTACTGGGTTGACCCATAGTTTGCGGATTGTGCTGTATGCAGGTCAGTTTGGGTTGGTCCACATGATTGCTGGTCAGGTTGACCTGCACTGGGTGTAGGTTGGGGGTATTTTAAAATGGGTCAGATATGTGTTGGGCTCCAAATCGTGTACCCCATGTGTTCGCCTGACCTGTTTTTATCTGACCCGACTTTTTATGTGGGTCGGATATGTGTTGAGTAGTCGGGGGTTACAAGGAAATATTATAGTTTTATATGTTGGAATAAGAATACATGGGAACAGACTTGTGTTCTATATTCAAGAGAGAACTCTGGAACGAATGGAGCTCCAGTTATTTTACTTGCGTTGCTTTTCTGGCAGTAAGAAGCTCCTTGAAGCTCTTTTTAGATTATAGGGATGGTCCAGAACTCCAGAATAACTGAAATTATACCTCTTCGTTTTGCAAGAATAGGGAGTTATCTGATTCCATGATTTACCTTTTATGGAATTCATTTAGCTGTCCAAATGCAATCTCTACCCCTGTTGTGGATGTCTACATATCGATGACCAGAAATTAATATACAAAGTTTCTTTTGAGCATACAATCCTTGACCAGGTACTCAGAATGTGGCTGGTACTAACCTCATCCTTTCTTATTTTCCAATTATTCTGTCTTTTAGGCTGATCAATCTGGAACAATAGTTGAGGTGATTGCTGAGGATGGAAAACAAGTCAGTGTTGACACCGTGAGTTTCTCTTCCTTCTTTTGAATTGCTTATGGTTTTGCCTTGCCAAATCAAATTTCGTTCGGGTGTGATTCATTTTCATAGTCACCCATTGATGAGCTGATGGTTGCTAGGTGTTGGGGCAAGCACCCTGTTAGGTTGATGACCGACTGAATGGGCACACACTTGATAGCCATTGACAGGATCACTGTTTTCAGAACTGGGCCTGAGGCTGGAATGAAATACTGGATTGAACAGTTCATTCCTGAGCTGAGCAGTTTAACCATAGGCCTGACAGTGATGTCAAAACCAAATAGTCTACATTTTTGGACCTGACCAGATTGGTGGGCACAGATTGACATTTAGACCGGTCCAACTGACTCGTCAATGCTTATCAAGATTAGAATGACAGTCTCTGCCTCACTTAGAGTATAGCCCTGTAGAATTATTGCTTAATTTCATATTAAATCCCATTTTCACTTTATAATGCTATCATCTTCCCTTTTGAATTGCAGCCATTATTTATCATTGAGCCGTGATTCCGGAGAGGCTGGGAAGTATTTCTATCATAGGTAGGAGAGTCTTCTGCTCAGGTCCCTGTTTCTTATTTGTATTTTATTCTTTTTAAGTTATTCATCAACTTGTATTGGAAAATTAGAAAGTGCAGCCCATCACCAAAATAGTGACCTCTGGGATTGTAAGGTCTTCATAGCTTTATATTTTTGAGCCTGGGGCCTAGTAATAAATGGTTCCATTCAACACTTTTGACATGAAGAAGTCGGTTGTATCAAATTGAATTGTCATCATTTCCATGTGGTAATAAGTTCAGGTGGGCCTAGTAGTCTATCCTTCGGCAGATTATTACTTGTGTATTAGCTTATTTAGCCTTACTACTTGCAAGTTAAAATATGCTTAAATAAGAAAAGGAAAAGAAAATTAATGATATATATATATGTACAGTTTGGGCATGTGAAAATATACAATTTTGACTGTGAAAATGACTTACACTTGTTTGAGATGGTTTGGACATGTCTATCACAGGCCTGCAAAGGCACCCGTAAGGAAAAGTTTGGATAGGAAGGTTGCTGGCCCACCAAGAAGTGCAGTTTTTTTTTCCCCTTATAGCCTAGGGTATCCCTCGCCAACTCAGCCTTGGGACCCTTTGGCTTCCAGCATGGGGGTTATCGAATTCTGACAAGCAACAACTATTTCCTGGGAGTACATACATGGCTGCACACGTAAGTACCGGATAATGCAAGGGCCTCCCAAATGCTTAAACCATCTAAGGATTTGGCTCAAGATAGATCAGAATGAAAAAGCAGAAATAGTGTAGCTGACCCAATATGGTTGAGATAAAGCTTCGATGATAATGGTGGTGGTATATTTATTTACTCTTTCAACCTGGCCTGCCTCTTGATCGATGCGAATTCCTTATGCTGACTAACCTACCAGTCGTGGAATTAACCTGATGACCGTCACGAGTCCTGGTGGGCCCACCATATAAGTTCACAATTAAGGTGCGAATGTTCAGTAAATGGATCAGGGCCTGTTTGTGCGAGACCATTTCGAGTTTTAGGACTTATATTGGGCCCACTTCATAGCAACACATTTGAAAATTGGGTTAACTTGGATGGAATTGTGTTTCTACTATGATTAATATAATGGTGAGGTGCATTCTAATTGGAAATCTCAAAATTCTTCTTCTTATTTTATCCATACAGTTTAGCTTTAGCTTATGTTCATTGGAATTTACAGCTACTAATTCTAAATCTTTGGTTTCTTGCTAATATGGACAGCTCGTTTTCTTTCCTTTTTCTCAGAATGAATTTTTTATCCAACCATTTATCTTTTATTATAGAAACTTGACTAACTACAATGGGATCATGTTT
Source organism: Umbellularia californica (assembly GCA_028538565.1). NCBI lineage: Eukaryota > Viridiplantae > Streptophyta > Magnoliopsida > Laurales > Lauraceae > Umbellularia > Umbellularia californica. The sequence goes on from JAPQWN010000003.1 coordinate 21,501,759, forward strand.
TTATAAGCGATGAATCCAATAGATCATCCTCTGAAGTCCAAGTAGCAAAGAACCAGTCATTGTATTGGCTATGGGTGAATCTCACCCCATTAGGAGTTGGGTGCACTTTGCAAATTCAACTATAAAATTTAAACAGTGAAGTAAAATCATATCATTTGCATGCGATCAATTTGACGGTGGGTCTAATTCCTTCTTTTTTAGTGTAAATCCTGTTCTTATTTGAGAGTACATTGACCTAAACCAATATTTCTTTCTTTTTTTGGTATTCTAACCAAGAGGGCTAAGATCCAAGGTAGTCCACACAAGTGGGGAGGAAGCCCACACATGTGAGAAGAGAAGCCCACAAATGTGAGAAGAGTGGCGCCCCTTCTTCTCTTTCCCACTTCAGCAACTTGAAGCACAAATTGCAAGAACTCATATTGAAGCCTATCCAAGGACTAGAGCAGTGTAACAGGCCTCTTTTATCCAATTGAATGGAATTCATCTGAATGCATGCAGATTACTGTCATCATAACTAGTTACTAAAAAAACAATAATATCCAATGTCAGTGACCGTATATGTTGTTGTTTTCTAATTAAAGCCGACCTACATGCATATCACTGTCATCATAATAAGATATTATCATCACCAAATACATACATGAATTATATAGTCCTTAGCCTCAAGAATATGAGTGTATCGACCACAGAAAGAACAAAAGAATAGACCCAAGTTCATGAAAGGACTGATGGATCGGATTCAGGTCTAGGATATAACAACTGATTGTGCTCATAGATTGTAGATTAGGTGTGCATGAAAAGATCTATCAAATCCAAAAATCCTAATCATTAGTGAGCATAGAACAGGATAATTAGAAAAGAACCAAATGTACTTTTGTCATTTTAAAATTATTTTATATAGATGATTTGATTGAAAGAATTATGGAAAACCTTTACACTCATTTAAAATATTCAAAGTTTTATGCACTTTTTTTGAAAGTGAGCCAAAAAAATTATACCTTCTTGAGAGTTTTCCTTAAAATAATGTTAGATTTTTACTTTTATTGGAAATATATAGAAAATATTGTTAAAAAAAAGATATTTTTAAATAATTAAAAAAAGTAACCAAAAGTATATGTTTTTTCCCAAAAAAATTATATTGGGGTTTTAATGTATTTTTTTATGGCAGTCCATAGTGCTAAATTAGATTTATCAAAATAAATCATGGAAAGTTCTTTAAAAAGAAATATAGGATACATGTAGACATAAAGCGTTTCTTATCTGCGGAACTCTCGTATGTGACTGATATGAGATTTTCAATCCACACCATCCACAAAATCAGACCTCTTTGAATTAAAGTCGTAGACCTTAATTTCTGCACAACAACCATGTAGGAGTTTGTAGGTGAAATTACCATATATGTGTATAAATATATTTCTAACCTACCCTCTAATCTATTTTATCCAATTTAATTTTTCTAACCAAGGAAATATCGGTTTGATATTAAAAACCACATATTATAAAACTGGGTGATATGCAGGAGTGATTCTTGGTCATTTTACCAATCAACCTCATCTATATATAATGGATTATGGTGAATCAACCGCCCCTACTCAATGCCTTTAGTTATTTTTTCTAAACATAGGTTTCACATTGATTAATCGGAGATAGTGACTCAGGTGAGCCCAATTTAATTGGACAGAAACTTCACGCGGCACTAAAACTGCAATTTAGGGTTTGGATCTTAGATGTGGTTCCTACTGATATTTTTATCCTCGAATAGTCGTTAGTCAAATAAACTCCCAGTGAAAGATTATTAAAGAGGTGAAGTGTGAATGGGGTAAGGGACAAAGGATGTAAGATAGCAATATGGATGGGACTATGAGTTTCTTAGATTTTAAATTGCCATAGGGTGATGGGTGGTTTATTCGTTTCCCATCTTTCCTTTATTAACTTTTATTAAATTGAAGGTTATTTGATGGTCGTTTTTTAAATATTCAAATTGGACCTTCAATTTGAAACACTCATTCCATGAATTCTTATTTATTCCATTTCTATGTATTCATTCCTTGCTAACAAACATGCCCTCAGCTGTCTGAATATTCTAAGGTAGGTCCTGTAGTGGATATATCAGGTTTTATGTGTGGCTGGCACTATGCTGGCAGGAAGTAGCATTGCCCCATTTCTGAAATTATTAATGAATCTAGAACAGCCATCAGAGAGAAGTGCAATGAGGGAGAAAATTTTGATGGTGTGAGAACTCATGACCTTGGCACTTGGCAGGTTAGCCAAGTCCTTTGCTTTCTTTTTTGTGCAAAGGACTTCTCCTATCCTACCTTATGCTATCTATATATTATGAGCTGTTTTCTGCACAGTGACGATAGGTGGCCAGTGCAGCCAGTAGTACCATAGCACGGTTCATCCCAAATCCCAGTCACATTGCTGCATCCAACCTGGCAACAGTTTATAAATAATAAATAAACACTCCTTTCTTTTAAATCATACTATGGGGCCACCTTGAATCATCAATTAAAAAATATATGGCACCCCTCCCATTTCAACTCTCAGGTCACTTTTATCCACGGTTGAGTTTACACGTTGAGGTCAATATCCACCCTCGCCCTCATTATAAAATTATTATTATGCCGTTTTCCATCACTAATTGATTTTTTTAGTAATTGATTTTGGGATAAGTGGTAGCTCAATGGGGTGTAAGATCCTACAAGTTAGTATCAGAGCCTGGTAGGTATGGTGTTCGAGTCACGGGATATGCGTTTTGAGGGTTGCACAGCAGGATTCGCAGCGGGTGTGCCATTAAGAGAGAGATTGTTGAGCTCAATGTCCACCCTCGCTCCTGATCTGTCATTATTGTGGTCAGGGGCGGACCCAAGAGTAGGCCCGGGGGGCATGCCGCCCCCCCCCCTCTCAAATACTAACCCCTAAGATTAATATGCTATAATTAATCTATATAATAATTTTATAACAATTGCCCCTCCCGCCCCCCCCTTAATTGTTTGCACAAAGTATATATATATAAAAAGAAAAGACCAAATTGAAATGGGCCTTGATCCATCTCCTCAAGTCCCAAGTCCCAAGTCCCAAAGCCAGAAAAGGGAAGCTCATAAGTCCTTCATCCCTTTGTAAATTGTAATGCAATTAAGTTAACAGCCCCTGATTTGTCGATGAATAACTTAAGCCATTCGATTCCTCATTGTTTGGTTGAGATGGACAACCGCTTGGCTTGGGTCTTGAATCTTGAGAAGAAAGACTTCTGCTGCATCAACCCTAAAGTCACTATCCCTATTCCTTAACATTCTAGAAAGAAAGAATTAAAGAAGAAAGCTACAGACCGCCCCTACTCACACAACTGCCCGCCGGCCTGCTCCACTGCCCGCCGGCTTAATCCAATCAAAGTCATCAGAGATCAGACGATTAGTTTGTGTGCCGTGTGCGCCGATGGCTGTGGCTGTGCTGTTGCAGGTAAACTTCCAGCTTTTGATTTTAATATATTCATCATGCTGGAACTTGGATGTATGTCCAGAAAAAATATAAAAAAATATTAGCTATCTTGATTTGTTAAAATATATTTATTTAAGCTTGCCCGCCCCCCCCCCCCCCCCCCCCCACGATGAAATCCTGGGTCCGCCCCTGATTGTGGTCAGACCCTCACTCTCACCCTCACCATAAATCATTATTGTGCCGTTTTCCATCACCAATTGATTTTTATATCAATTGGGTTTTGTATAAGCGGTAGCTCAATGAGGTGTAAGATCCTACACATTGCAGTAAAAATTATCCTCACAAAATGCAAATCCATGTTTGAGCTCCTAAAAACATGAATTAGAATGATCTCTCCTCATTAGAGTGATGATATCAGTGAAAAGTTCTGCCAGAAGTACACATGGGTCGTACCACAAAATAAGAAGCATGGCCAATCCCAAATCTAATCCATTATTAATAAGTTGGAAATGTCAACAAGCAATAATTAACCATAAAAGTGAGAAATGGTCCACTCAACTGTTAAATGTCTGTGTTCAGATTGAAGGCCCACATAGAAAATGATCACCTTTTGGCCTAAGCTTCATTTTGCTTATAATAATAATCATACATATTTCTTAACCAGGCCTATGAATTCATTTATACAGCTATTTACTATATCATCACCCTAATTAAAACCTTATCCCAAGCCCAGATAAAGAAAGCACATGTGACAATCCAGAGTCCCACATCAACTATCGAGAGGAAAGTGAATGGGGTTATATGTAGAGGTTACACTCTTACCTTGTATGAGGCATTTTGATGGGTTGAGGCCCATCAGAAGTAAAATCATGAAGCCCATGGGCCAGAGCAGACAATATCATGCATGGGTATGGGATGAGGCCACATTAAACATTTGTTTTTGAGGAATCTGGATCTTATGACTTGGCCCAATTGGTTGATTCATAAGGCTGGACATTTCTCCAATTCTTGGCACCAGAAGCTGTGCCAGTAAAACACCCTAAAATGGTAAGAACATTTCCATATGTATGACCTTCTAATAATAGGAACCACATCAGTAAAACTAAAAAAAAAAAATTTCAGGAAGCATGGATGTAAAAATGACAATTACCCACACCTAGGGTTGGCAAATGCAAATGGATATCCAATTATAATATATTAAATTAGGAGGTTTTGGATTTAATTTTGACCGGAGGTTATGTAACTACTCATGTAATTACCCACTCATTTTTTCATCAAACCACTCATGTTTCAATTTTTCCTGTGTAACTATACCCTTTTTCTCCAATTTCTCTATTTATATTTTAAACACCTAGTCCTGATATGTTTAATATCTAATTCCTTATTTTGCAGTGCAGGAAGATACCGTGCTCCGCACGGGTAATTGGGCTAAAGTGTTTTTCGATTGGATTTTGACCAAAAGTTATCCCTATTTGTTAAAATGTTCACTTTTTCTCCCCATAACTACCCACTCATATTCTTATTTCATCAAACCACCAAGTATTCTCCACTTAGTTATACTTTTTCCTCTTTTTTTATTATGTCTCTCGCTCCGCCCATCTCTTTTTACTCCCTTTCTCCCCAATTTTTTTTATCATTTATTCAACTAAATGGATGGAAAGAGGTAATCCACGTAACCTTTTTAATATACAAATATTTAATTTACAGTACATGGATGTACTGTGATGAGCACGGGTAGTTGTACTAGTTCTCTTATTATCCAGAGGTTTTGACCCATAACATATTAGGTTCTGATTTCTAAAAGGTTTGAGATTCAGAACCTCATTTATAGGTTCCGATTGCTAAATTGAGTGGTCATTGGGTTTAATGATAACCTTTTTGGATTTTTGGATTGAGAGAAATTCCCATTTTGAGTAAATAAATAAATAAAATTGGAACCTTCTTGAATTATCCAGGTCCAAACTCCATAACCAAGAAAATAGGTTTCGAGATGAAATCGAATCCGAATCCGAACTGCCTTTACAAAACAGTCCGGTTCCAAATTCGGTATGGTTCCGACTCAAAACCGGCCTATTCGCATTCCTATACATGCATGCCATTAGGTCTTCTGGGCCCCACCGTTCTAGCCTGAAGATCAAACCCATCCAACAATCCAAATAAACGGGTTACCTACACATGGACGATTGAAATATGAGGTCAACATTCCAAATCCAATATGCCAAACCAACGGTTACTATCATCCTCATCTGCAGGGATATACTTCATTCCCAGATGGGTCAGGTCTTAACCTATCAAAAATCTATCATGTCCTGCACAAGGCTGCACAATGTGGCCCATATTTTTAGCACAAATGGCCCACTTTAGTGCCCCATCATAGATCCAACGATCTTCCATCAAGAACCCCAAAATCATATGACACACCAGAGGTGGACACCACTACACACACACACACAGAGAGAGAGAGAGAGAGAGAGAGAGAGAGAGAGAGAGAGAGAGAGAGAGATGGTGAAAATGTAGAATGGAGTAATAATACTATAACAATACAAGATCTTTGTCATCTGAGGCATAAAAATCGACCAACTTCTGCAAGATATGGACTTGGGCTCTCAAGTAGACGATATAATCTGCCGTTTCTTTGAAAATCATACCGGCTTTCATCTCACCCTCTCCATGTATCAGCTCCTTCAGTACCTGCAGCCTCTCCTCCACTCCACCTTTGGACCTCATCTCTGCAAACCCTTTCTTTGAATTTCTTCCTCTTCTTGACTTTCTCTTCTCATTCTCCTTCTTCTTCTTCTTGAGGCCACTAGTAGCAGCTCTGGAGCTCATGGTGAGAGCCTACACTAGAAATAGAAGAGAATGCTGTCTGTGCTGCTCACTGTTATTTTTGTTCATGGGATCCTCCTCCCTCCCTCCCTTTAAGTAAGAGAGAGCCATGGGAATGCCAGTGGGTTTTGGTGGGAATTACAGAACTGCCAATCAACTGAGGGAAGATTTTCTTTAGATAAGCCAAAGATTGGGATTTTATTACTCATCATCTCTGTGACAGACAAGCATGGCAACGCTGACTACAAACTGCTGGTCCCCTCTGGATTGTTTCTATTAAACATGGTGACCCAAATGGCAAAATTTCTGCCTCTTCCACTGTTGAAAGGCTCCAGACTTAACTGGCCTAACTGTTGCCAGCAGTCACTATTTAAAGGTTGGTTCTTACAATTTTTTTTTTTTTTTTTTTGCACTATCGAGGATTTTCAATTATTTGGGTCGGACTAATCCCTCCCTCCAGGCCCAGTGTGGTAGTGTAATTTCAAATCTATAACCTTCGTATGCAAACCTTGGTCGCATGCCCACTTAGCTGCCCCTCGGAATTTTTTAAAGGTTCTTAAGCTATACAATCGAGCAGGGAGGAATATGGCACTGTGTGCAATGTGTATAGTTTCTATGTAATTTGGTGGAAAAGGAAGGATGAGATTGGAAAGTGAAAAAAGAAGGGCACTGGTCGCGAGCGTGGGAATTATCAGGATGGAAGCTGGCAAAAGCCGAGGCTCTGCATCCGCTCATGTGACTCCGTGATCTCTGCTTTTGATTTCCCAAAATGCCCCTCTCACTCTTCTTCAAATATGGGACCAACAAGGCTTTGTGTTTCGAAGCCAAGGTCCAAACTGTTGGACAGTGAGAGCCTAGTGAGTCCCACACTGTTTGATTAAAGAGCCTCAATGGCTCTTTTCATGATAAAGAACAAAATCACTGTCGATAGTTTTGCATGAGGAGAGCTATTTTTTTGGCTCAATGGAGAAACCGATATCTTGGGCGAGTTCGGATGAAACGGGGAGGTACTAGCTGTTTCATCTAATCTACATTCGCTAGTCGAAAAATTCTCTTTTATTTTATACAGCTGACGAATGTGGATTGGATTAAATAATATAACGAAATAGAGAATCCAGACTCTGACATTATATATATGGATGTTTAATCTAAATAGATCAAAGAATAATGCTGAAAAAATATATCCCAAAAAAGGGGATACAGATAAAACCATCGGTCGGAAATCACCAGCCCCACGGCATTTGCTCTTCGATTGCAACTCTTTCGGATTTACGTGAGACTATTTCTGATTCTTAATGCAGCTAGTTATAGTTAGAGCCCGAGTCTGACGATTGAGAATTCAGGCTGTAAGAGGATAAGCTTAATGGGTCATACTCAGATCCGTATTTGGGTTTAGATCTCTTATAAGGTCAACATAGGGCTTGGAAGTTGGACTACAAGCCCAAGGAATTATAAATGTATTTTTAATACACACAGAGTAATGTATTTAGGAAAATGTCTATATACTTTCTTTAGTGTTCTTGTAAATGGTCATAAAATATCTCTTGCTATCATCCTTGTAAATTAAATTTTAGAAAGCACCATTGATACTCTTTGGCTGAAATAGAGTAAAGATATAGATGAGGATTGATGTACTATTGCATGATAAGACTTGTCATTCATTTTCCCTCCCCTACTTGCTTCATTTTTCTTATAGGAAGAGACTCTTTAATGCTCACTTATCTCTCTTCATTTTCATTCCTTCAATTTAATTTAGTCAGTCATAATGATGCAATAAAAGCATGTTTTTGGAAGAAATGATGTCAGCACAAGCATGTCCAAAAGAAATTGTAGCATTAGAAGTTTTCTATATTTATTATATCGACTTTCGGTTCCCTCCTCTTCAGGAATCGAAGGTTGAGTCCACTTGTGCTGTCACCCAGGGGCCACAGGGATTTTACCCGACTTCTCTCTGGACTCGAAGAAAATAGTCCAGCTCAATAGGTTGGAAACCCTCCGTTAGCAAGCAAAAAAGAAAAAAAGAAAAAAAAATCATAAAGAAAAAACGGATTGCAGCTATACTAAGAAACTTACTGCATGCTAACCAAAACTTTCCATGGAAAGAGGAAGGGCGATTTGGTCATACTAGTGAAATGGGGTCATGTGAATGTCGGCAACTGGACTCCTGTAGGTTATAACTCTACATATGAGAGAGAGAGAGAGAGAGAGAGAGAGAGAGAGAGAGGAATAGTGTGAGGATGATGCACATGGGAAGCACATGCATGGCAGGGTGAAGCTATAAAAGGAGCCATGTGACGGACACAGTGGGGCAAAGAAATGGCGGAAACCAAAGGAAACTGTTGTACACAATGTTCTGCACATTCCCTGCATGGAATTGATGGCTGCCAGCACGTTGCCTTTGTCCACCCTACCGTCCCTACTCCTTCAACACAGAAACCACTCTAATATTCACACGTGTGGCCATGCACATGCTCTTCCATGTGATCCCTACATGCTTGCAAATCGCATGTGATCTCCACATGTTTGCAAATGTTCAGGCATGCCCCACCCTAGCTAGTAGCTAGTAGGCAGTAGCTACTACTCTCCTACAACACAAAACTACTCCTACAACTCACGCGTGGCCATGCACATGCTCTTGCATGTGATCTCCACATGTTTGCAAATGCTCAGGCATGTGGAGTTCTCTCTCTCTCTCTCTCTCTCTCTCTCTCTCTCTCTCTGTCATATACATATGCATGCACCTAACTGCAACTGTATATACTTGTTGCATCCATTACATATATGCAGGACATGTTATTGCGTGTGAATAGTGCAACCTAGCTACATGTGGCCTTTACATGCTTGCCGATCATGTGTAAAGCTGGTAATGGGGATGGATTTGGCCTGGAATCATCTATATTCAGGTTTGAGTTTACTTGGGGCTCATTTGTTTGCATGAAATTGAATATATGTGAATTCATGGTAAAATGAGCTCCAACAAAAGGTTAATTTTACCAAGAGGAAAGGTTTATTAAAGAGGATAAGAGTGAAGGATATAAGGTGGAGAACTTTAGATGGGATCTTGACTTTTCAAGGATTTGAATTACTCGAATGATTGGTGTGTATTCATATTTGATGGTAATCATTTTGGAAATTCGCCCTTTATTTCTCTATTTTAAGCCACTTTTAGAATACAAAAGTCTTAAAATTTCTATGTATTCAATTACATGAAACAAGTATGCACTTGTAGTTGAAGAGTTCAAGAAATTCAGCCTGGATTCGAAATTGAGCCCCAGCACTCGGCACTAGTGTTTGAGTTCACAAGTTTGCAATGGGGCCTTTTGATTAGTTTTCAATGGGGCTGGGCCTATATATTCCGGCTGAAAATTGTTAATTAGACCCCAACCATAGTGCAGAAATTCATTTTGACTCGGGTTGGAGTTGCATGATCAGTCAAGCAAAGTTTGGTGACCTTTAAAGCCCAGCTATCTTTCTTATTTTTTAAAGGGTAGTTGCAAAATGTTGGTTATCAAGTCTAATAGTAACATGTAAATTCAATCAATGAAGCTGAGAATCAAGCCCAAGCCCAAGCCCAGCCTCTCAGTTGTAGATAGAAGATCTTTGTGTTGGATATGTTGAGATGGTAAGCAATTTAATAGGCCTTAATTTAGAGGGATAATGTAAGTTAGGCCCATTCCTAACAAATATACAAACACATATATAGTAGGCCTGGAATTAAAATATTCAAATACAAACCAGCATTTAAAGAGAGAAAATATAGAGAATACCCAAAGCAAAAATAACATTTCCAATGGCTTCATAACGACGTCTTATCCCAATGGCAAAATGTGTCAATTCTCACTTGGGCTAATCACCCCAAGGGCTTCTCCCACTGGCATGGGTTCAATGTGGTCTCAGCCCCCTTAGTTTAGGTAAAGATAAAAATAAAATCATTTCAAAGGCTGAATTTGTAAAATTTCACTTATCAAACAGAAAATCTCAAATGCACCATAAACAACTATTTAGAAATGCTGTCACAAGTTAAGTAATGAAATTCTAGTTAGAATTTCCTTCCAACAAATAGGTCCCATTCAGCATCTTTCAGGTGTAATATTTCTTCATATTCCATGAAACACAAAATGAGAAATTTTCCATAAATTTGGTATTGTCAATGTAAGATTTACTCCAATTAGCATTCATCCCATTGGATTAACGGTCCAAGAAGCCACATGAGCTTCACCCTTCACATGGATTATGGAAAATAGGGCACTTGGGTGTTTCATGTGTGTCAAAGTGACTTTCTATGAAGACAGGAAATGCCTCTCTCTCTCTCTCTCTCTGAGGCTTGTGGCTTGTGGTGGTGAAGGGGAGCATGAATGGAATGTGAGGGACATGATGATGAGGATGAGGCCGTACACAGCCCTCACATGATCTACCCACTGTCAGACAAAACTCACTGGGCCACAGAGGAGCAAAGCAGCAGCAGCATGCAATGAGCTTTCCTTTTCCTTTTATTGGGGTGGTAGACAAGTAATGACTGGAGCTCACATGTGCTTTCACTGTTTATGTGCAGGCAGCATTGACAGTGGACAGTGGAAACTGCTGTGGAGAGGGGACCCTTTTTTGCTTTGGGCCAGCTAAGATACCAATATTAGCCCCACATGGGCTCCGATGCTCAACATTCATAAACCTTGGGCACACATGGGCATGTTTAATTGTTGAGGATTTTACGGGAAAATTCCAAAATATAGTCATATATTCCGAAAGGTTCTTGCAAATTGTGTAGCACCAATGAGGTCCGTCATGTTTTATTTCCTCTTTTTTTTTTTTTTTTCAACTTTGATAGGAGCAACTCGTGTCTGATGAGGGCGACGCTAGCGTCGTTCGTCAATGTCTAGCGTCGCTCATCAACGCATCTCTTAATGCACAATTTGATAGTGGGGGAGCTGGAGAAATATACACAATTTGCTATATCGTCATTCGTCAGAACATGATGAGCCATGACTGTTTATATTCTTGGTTCTACCCTTTTGCCACAGTTAAATTTGGGCTATTTAGTGTTATTGTCAATTATGTGAATAGAGTGTTTTAGTGGGGAAGATATTAAGTGGTCCATTACATGCTAGAAAACATTGAATGAATAAATTATGTACTGAAAGTGGGCTATAGTGCTGCGTCTTGTACTATTGCTTGTCTATGCCATCTATTAATAACTAACACATAATGGAAGATAAATTATTTGCATCCCATTGCATTCTTATATTTTACATATAAAAAATAGGATGCATGAGATTATTTATGCTTCACTGTGCTCTAGGTTGTTGTATACATCGAGGCTTTATCTGGATTCAACGGCTCAATGTTTTGTCCTTACCTACTCCCTCAAGTGTCTCGTTTGCTTCTTTTTTGCTTCATACTTTATTGTTGTTCTTCTTCTCAATGTTTCTTAGTATCTCTTATCAATTAGGTATCATTAGGCGATCTAATTGAGAAGTATATGACACCGTTTACAGAAGCTAGTCCCTTGCAAGCTAACCTGGACTTGAAGAAAGCTGTGATGCGTTTCTATAGGGATGCTGCAGTTCCTGTTGTGGATGACTGGGGCAGTTGTGTTGGAATTGTGCATCGTGAGGACTGAAATCAGGTGATTATTTCTAAAATTAGCTTAAAATACAACATCACATGTAGTAGAACTACTAAGAGCAAGAAGTAATTTTCTTGCTGCCTCCCTAAAATTGAAAGCCAAGTGAGCCTGAGGAGTGACGATATAGCAAATTGTGTATATTTTTCCATCTCCCCCACTAGCAAATTGTGCATTAAGAGGATGCACTGACGAGTGACGCTAGACATTTACGAGCGACGCTAGTGTCGCCCTCATCAGACACGAGCGAGCTAGCGTCGCTTCTATCAAAGTTGAAATAAAAAATGGAAATAAGGCCTGAGGGACCTCATTGGTGCTACACAATTTGCGAGGACCTTTCGGGATATATGACTATATTTCGGGACTTTTCCCGTAAAATCCTCTTAATTGTTTTAAAGGACAAGATTGTGGAACAGTGAGGATTCACTGCCGGCAAGAAGATCCTTGATTTTTGGAGCCTTTCATTTTCTTGATATTTGATTCAACATCTTTCTTTTTTTTGGCTCCAAAGGAAAAATATAATTAAACTAGTTTTTAAAATCTTTATGGCAACTTTTTATGAGGGGTAGTAAGAATAACTTATTTGCGAAACATGTTTTTTGTAATCTCATCTCGTGGGAATATGGGAATATCCAAATGGCACGATGCCAAATGCAACTTAGAATGCGCAGATGGGGCCATAGAATTCTAGCATTGCATAAATTCATCCTTGTTGTAGCCCTATTTCCAAATAAGACGGATCATATGGCTCCATTCCCTTGCATGTTCAAAACCTCCATTGGAATAGCGCATTCAGTGGAACTAGAGAAATAGAAGTGTTTATGGCTGGGTTGGCTGGGGGAAAAGCTTGTCCCATTGAGTTATTGGGCCAAATATATAATAAAACACCAGATCCAACCACTGAGCCCAAGTCAGGACCATTGAGTTATTGGGCTTAATACAACACCCAGATCAAACTACTTATCTCAAGTAAGGTCCATGTCCAAACCATCCAATGCAGCCCAGCCCATGGGCAATATAAAGAGAAGTATAATTGGATGGGCCCAAGCCTAACTTTAAGTCCTTGAACACACTTCGGCTCATGGCCTCAGGCCCAGGCCCATCCCCTTTGTTACATTACGAGCTAGCTCGTGAAATCTAGCCTAATGAGTCTGGTCTAGCAGGGCCCATACCCTCCCCTGCCACTTACTTGGCTGCAGACACACCAGTTTATCCATACCTGGAAATATATTCTGGATCAATGTGGATCTTCGCGTGATCGTCATCCTAGCCTGAGATTTTATTTTGGCCCATTCATCAGGTGGGCCATATAATAAAGAGGATTTTTGTAAAGATCTCTCAATCGTCCATTTAAGTAGGCAACAGGTTGAGCATTCTGTTTAGGAAGTGCAGAGTGTCTTCTTTAGGGGCGTTCATGAGCTGGGCTGTTGGGCCTATGGCCTGGACAAAGACCTAAGTTCTTGGTCCGTGCGCACCTGACTGTGGGGCCCACCTGTGGACCCACATAGGGCTGGAACTTGAGGGGTTTTGAAGATCTAGATGGGGCCCTCGTCCGAAAAAAAAGCCTCATCTGATCATCCCGAATCTATCATCTAGGGCCCACAAGTTCAGTCTATTCAGATGATTATACGACTGTTCAACCGTCCAGTCCATTCAGATGGGGATGTGTGAAATTCAGGGTGGTCGGATGAACATGGATCCGCCGTGAACCAGAGTAAGGTCAAAATTCTGTAAAGTCCATATCCATTCTAGACCTGAAAAAACCATCACCAGACCCGCTCTTAATAGGAGTGGGTCAAGGTAGTTCACCTAACTCAACGCATTGCCATCCCATATTTTGGGTGAATCATTAGCGCAATAGCGATGTCAAATTGGGACCATTTCTTCATATACCAAACTAATTGCAATGATACAACAGCGGCATATGAGTCACAGAATAAATCGAGTCAATCAAACATCGATCAATTCAATGATTCTAGATTGAGTCTTAATAAAATTGAATTTTTGCTTGATTTATCCAGCATTTGATTTGAGTCAATTTGACTCGTCCAAAATGAGCAAGGTTTTTTCTCAAGGTGGGCAAATTGGAACGCAAGTGAGAGACAGGAGCAAATTGGAAGAAGTAATGAAAGAATAAGTGAATAACAAGTTTTGAAGCATAACAATAGTTGGGTTGACATTCAATCTCTCTGAAAGGTTCCAGAGTCAAATTAATAAATGAGACTTTAGTTTCGGAATGGTTAAAAATAAATGTTTGGGCTATTGTCAATCAATTTTCATTTAAGAATTCATCATTCAAACACAAAATAATATACCATGCCAAAACATCCGAAAAACTAGAGTCATAGGCTGTAGTTTTTTGTGTCTTAATTTGGAGTGTAGCTTTTGGAAAACGACAGCACTCATATGTGGTGTTTATTTTGAAAAAACAACAGCCCAGTACTTTGGAAAATTTAGTTTCTAAATACAACATTCATAGTCTGTCGTTTTTGTTAGACGCACTTGCCCCTATTTTTGAGATAAAAAATGATAGTCAATGGGTGTGGTTTTTTCTATTTTTCCTTTTAAAAAAATAAAATTATTCAAATATTAAACCTATTTAGTAGCAATAACAATCCATTTAAACAACTCAAACGACCATATCTGTCAACCATCTAAAACTCAAACATCCACATATTAGCCATCCAAAAAATACCCGAATAACCATATAATTTCATTCATCAAAAGCACATGCATCGATATAATATCCAAGTATCGACTAAAACAACAGGCCAACAAAATCCATCATCCAACATGAACTCAAAACTTACACCCTCAAAACATTTACCCAAAGGTAATAATAGAAAACTAATAAAGTATGGTCCTAATTATAGGCCAATCAAGCACATCTCCTAGCATGACATCTCCTAACTTGCGTTCCCCGTCGAACAAGTCAACACTCCCATCAACAATCTCATCTAACACAATCCTGTAGAAACCTGGCTCCGGTAACTCCATACCCTTTAGTCTTCCATAAGCAATTATGTTTTTCTTTGTCATGTGCTGCAACTTACACGAAGATGGGCCTCTTGTGTGTGTGATTGTTTGGTCCAAGTGTGCAGCTTGACTTTGAGAACTTTGGCTCCCCTATATACATCATTAGGAACACATTAATTTTTATTTTATCAATATAGACATTTCATTACGTTTTAGAAGGAATCTACTATTAATATCAATTGCTTTGTACCTGAGAGGAGCTTCCACTTTCACTACAAGACTGCGTTTGTGTATTTGCTTGAGACAGGGACGCAAACAACTGATCCATCTCACGCCTTAGATTGCTTGACTCCACTTCAAGTCGTTTTTCCAAATTATCCACTTGAGCTTGTAGGATAACTTGCGATTCATGTTCCTTTTGTAATGCTTTCTTGTAAGGATATGAATACTTGATAGAGGTCTTTGAAACTCCGTCGCCCATGCCTTTTACGCGTCCACGATTATCACAACCAAAAATCTGTGTAAAAAAAATCAATGTCAATCCATGTTCGTGATAGTATGTATTTGTCACTATATTTGATAATTAATAAAATCACGTAATACAAATATAATAACACCACATACCAAGGCTACAGCGTCATGATCTAAATCTTTATTAGCAATTGAAGGGTTATCCTCATACAAGCTAGCTACTCTTTCCTGCAAAAAAAAATTTTTTTTTTTAAAGGAGAGATACATTAACTCACATGTGAATTAGAATTGGGGTTTGCATAGTACAACAATTTCCAGTCCTCAATGAGACTAGTATTTGAAATAGTAATTAAAGAACAGAAAAAGAAATGATCTGCCAAATAAGATGCAACATTCATCTAACAAGCTTAGGGAATCTGATTTCAAAGCTAACAATGTTCAGTAAACTCAACCTATTAAAAATCAAATGATCTGATTGCATGGCTAATATTGTTTAGATCCAAGTATCATTAGTAAGTAGTAAGTGATAAGGAAGACCACAAGTTGGTGGACCACACAGGTCATCACATGTCAAACATACAAGAGCAGTTTGAGAAGGTTGACCAAAAAGATTAGGCAACACAACATTCCAGCACACCAGACTCAAGTAATAGAAAAGACAATTTTCAAAGATATGAAACGGGTATGCTATGCACATCATGATCGATTGGACAACACAAGTCAAAGATTGATGGGGTGTAAATAGAGCTGGCCTGGGCTAATTAGATCAGATCTCATACTATTCTGTTTCTAAACAAGTATTCATATAATCTGTCAATCATTTCTATATAATGAAGGATGAAGGAAAGGCAATGCACATTTGAAGCTTGAAAGCCTACCTTCTTTTGATTATCCATTTTCTTATTTTCTTCTCAGTAAGGTTGCTGCAACCACACTAGTTGAATTATCAATACCAACCGACATAGCAATGATAAACTAATAATAACAGTAAGAGGACTTGGATAACAACACAATCAGATTTTACGAAAACAGAACACAATGCCCCAACATTTGAAGTCCAATATTTCATCAGTGAGCTCTAAATATTTAGACTTGTGAGAATTGTCGGTTTTAGCCTTTAAACAAATCTCAGCAAGCTTATTTATGGCATTTACAGGGCATGCTAAAGAGAACACAGTTCATAAAATCTCCAAAGGAGTAGATAAACAACAATCCATTCTACCAAGTTTCTGGGGGCAATGAGAGAGAGAGAGAGAGAGAGAGAGAGAGAGCTGACCCCGGAAATTTCTTAACATTTATTTTCTACTACCTTACTGTTTCCAACCTATCTCATGAAGATCAGGACTGGGGATAAACTTGAGCAGAAAAGTCTGCCCACCAGTCTAATTGCACTCAAATTCAAAACTGCAGAATGGATTCACTAGAGGAACAATGTCACATTGGAATGAAGACTACAGTTTCAAGGTGGAAATCAAGACGAAAATGTAACTCATGTTGCAGACCTTAGCCATAGTCTGAGTCCTGTTCGAGACATGGATGCATTTTGGCTATGTAGAAGGCTCTGTTTGGATGTTGTGAACTTAGAACTTGGTTGCCCTGCACAAAGGTTTACCTGTGAATCTATTCTAATTTCATGTAATTGCTTATGTCAAAGAACAGAACAACTGTTACTTACAGGTGTTATCCACAAACACAAAACCTCATTTACAAGTCAACCAAGTTGACACAATGGAGAGGGAAAATATATTAAAAAAAGACCCAATGCAGACTAAAAAACTATTCATGAAGAATCATTTAAAAAAAAAATCTTACAGAAATCACTCTAGGACGAACCATGGAATGACTCGGTAAGCTAGTCAATGCCAATTTGGGTAGTACAAGTTACTGCACATTAATTACTCACCCGACAACTAGGCACTAACATTACTTGAATTCAAGGACAAGGCTAAGCAACCACCCTATACAAGCAAACAACCAAAACAGTCACCTTGTTTGACTAACTAGATCAATGTTAGGCACAGCATATTATTGTCAATCACAAATGGAAGCCCAGCTTCCAATCCCCATCACAGGTGAAATAGCGTGTGTGGTGACCCATTACCATCTAGTGCTTCAGTCACTCTTTTTTAACATGGTCACACTGAGGTTTCAATGCACTTAAATGTGTTTTTAAGTTTAACTACTTAAAAAATTAAAGTTACATCCTTCCAAACAAACTACTCATGATCCATATCTCACCAAAATATGACACATTAAAGATTTGTGTAGCCCTGAGTTGGTCATGGAAAAACACACCAACAAATTTTCAGTTTTAAGACCTCAAGTTTATTTTTAAAATGATCAATTTATGTTCCCAGTTCTTTGCAATGGGCCATTTATTCTCATTTTTCTAGTGTATTCAAGCTGTCCTGATAGCACGCACACACATTGAAATTTCATCATAAACAAATCCCATCCATCTATCATTGAATTAAAAAATGTAGTAATAAAAAAGACTATAACCACAGTGAACAAAGAAAATCAATAACTCATCATAAGGTTTTTGCATTTCATAAGAAAAATCTACTTCTCACCCAGTATTTGCATCTAGCAAAACCATTCTTTGGAGTATGAGTAGCAAGCCACGTTTGTGTCCGAGTGATCTCAACTCCAGGATTCTGTTGCCTCTGAAAAAGAAAGGAGGAAACATCTTCATTACAAAATTAGTTAAATGGGAAAATTTTAAAAATAAAAGCACAGTGCTTACCAAGTTTTCTGCAACTCTTGCTTGGCCCATTCTACCGGAGGTATGTGGGCTTTTCAATGCTTTTCTTGCTTCCTTCCCATGGTTCCTCTTAGCTATTGACTCTTCCATCGAACACATGTTAACGAACTTCTCCCAGTCTTCTTTCTTAACCTCTTTGGGTGGGTTATTTTTTCTCTCAACATCTATTTGATATTTATAGTAAAATTTCTTGCGTAGCTTCGACTTCCAATTCCTTCAATGTGCATTTGCCGTTTTTAGCACATATGCTTTGTTCTGAATTGGGACTTCAAACATACTCTGCTTAATAGACAATTAATAGATTAGTTATATGTTGAAAAAAAAAAAAAAACAACTATATAAATGGGTACTCACACTGACAATCTCCCACACATGCTCCTTCACTAAAATTGGCACTTGTGACCAGTTATCAATACAGAGTGAAATGTTGGACTTGGCAACCTTTCCTATGGCCGAAGATAGCTTAGCTGCATTGGGACCAATGGCTTGGCCACAGAGGCTAAATGTAACACGGGGAAGATTACTCGCGACAGATGTCATTTTAAGTTAGTAATATTACAGAAATTAGTGAATATTGAAAAAATTAATGTCGCAGTACATACTCTCATGGGAAGAACATCCCTGTAAATTAGATGTTGCCACCGTTGATCTATCATGCGACATAGTGCCTATAACCACAAGAGCCAGAATAGAAAATTCTTGAACCGAATATCTTCAATTGAATGATCTTGAGATTCAACAAATTCTTCAGTAGGAGCTTCATGAGAGCATAGAGATGTATTACCTCCCATATGAGCTTGAGCTTCAATCTTGTCATGAAAATGTTCAACATCATTGACCATATCAACCATTCTTGGAAACGTATCACTCAATCTTTCCATACTACCGCCCTCTACATTTATGCAACTTTTTGGATGGATTTCTCCATGATGAATCCATGTTGTGTAACTTGTATCTATACCATGACAAATTAAATGATCATAAATATCTCCTAATGGTTTCTTCCCTCCTTTCAAATTACGACATTTGACGCAAGGGCAATACCAATCAAGGCAATCACCCCCCCCCCCCCCCCCCCCTAATTTCTCTTTATTAGCTTCTATGAATGCAAAGAATGACTTAACCCCTTGCATGTATTCAATCGAATGCCTTGGTGCCATCATCCACGCCTTGCTTTGAGACATTTTCTGAAATATAAAATCTATAGAGTATGACCCGCATAATATGTTTCATCAATATTCAAAATGAAAAATGAAGAAATACAATCCGAGACAATAAATAAAAGAGGCCAAACAACACTTGCCAACATTCCCAAAAATGCACATTTCATAAACAACTCTCCCAAAACAAACAACCCGATTAAAACAGTTCGAAAGTTACAACTACATTTACTTTTCTTCGCAATACTACATTTAAATTTTATTATTTTCACTACTTTTACTTTTAATTGCAACACTACTTTTATTTTCCAACAAATTCTTTTTATTCCCTGCACTTTAAGTTTATGCATAATTTTATTTAGACTTGTATTAGATTCAATCATAATTTCAATTTTAAAATTTTGATTAACGGCTGGTGTTGAAGTGGAGTTCAGAACTTGAATTTCTCATATTATATGTTTAATGTTCTGTCAACAAATCAAGAAAGATCTGAATCTGTCATGGACGATTACTGCATGGGCATGATTTATTTTTAGCATCAGAAATCTGACTTTGGCCAAACATGCAACCAGATTGGTGCGCATTGATTTTCTGTTGTGACTCAATTTCATGCATCACGTGGTTTCTTCAAAATAATTCATGGATCATAATTAGAAATTGCATTAGAATAGGTTTTGGTTTTTGAAATCACAATGCTTAATGACTGATTAATAATGCTAATTTCGGACCTGGTACTTAGTTGAAAATCTGCACATTAAGAAAAAAAAATGCACTGTTTTAGCAATATTGGTCTGACTGTGTTCCAAAAGTACGTGATTTAAAAACCAGGAAAAAGAAATTATTTTACTTGAAAATTAGCTGAATTAAAGTAAAGTAATAGGACTTTGAAATTCCATAATTTCAGTCAAAGACAACCTTGGTAACCATGTCAATCAGAGGCACAAACAGAGATACCCAGCAAGGTCGTACCAGATTTCAGCAGCATAACTGATTCAAGTAGACTTCTTGTTGCATTCATATCTTTTTCATCTAAACTCCTTTTTCACTTCTGTTTCTTTTGTTGTGTTCATGAATCATCAAGGTTTGAATTACAACCAATAAGTTTTGATTTAGAGCATCTTAGCTAGGTTCTACAGTCCAGTGAAAACATTCTTGTGCACAAGGTTTTTCATACTTAAGAGTTTTTCAAAGTGCATCAGATTTTTAGGAATTTGTCTAGAATTGCATTGTTTGCATGTAGGACCTCATAAATCATTCATATGTTTATTCTCATCTCTATTCTTTCAAACCTTTTTGTTGACATACTCACTCCCAATGATGTAAAGACTCTTACCTTTTACCAATCAATTACTTTCCCCTTCTCTACCCAAATAAAGCCAAGTTGGTAGGTCCAATCAGCAACACACATTCACAACTATAGTTATAAAAAAGAAAAAGAAGGCTAATACCTGAGATGTTTGTCCAAGCAGGGAGGAGACAAAGGGTTGCAGAGACAAGAGGCAAAATAGAAGATTGCAAACCTAAAGAGAAGAAAAATAAAATTAATAAAATAGATAAAAGGTTGTATCTTGTAATACCAAAATCAACTAATATAAGTTATATACCATTGTAAAATGATAATGCCAAAGGTAGCCAAGGCTTGGAGTAAAATCAAGGAAAGTTCTAACCCTCGTAATACAATGCTCCAAGGGAGTATGGTTCAATTTTCCACGACCAAGCAGACCATCGCAGTAGGTCAAGCTTCAACTCATCACACCCAATGAAAACTCAATTCATTTGAATTCACACATTCTTGTTTCGGATCATGAGAAAATTCTGAGAAAGTGCGTGCAGTGCATAGCCAAGGTGAAGAAGGAAACCAAGGACACAAATAAACCAGTCCCGGACCTTAACTTGATTCAGTTAGTTAAGACCAATAGAGATGTTAAAATCAGTCTACAATCTCGTTTCAACCATGCCAAAGCCGAGTATTTTGCTCCAAATGGAAACTAACACAACTTCAAAAGGGGAAAAAATCGAGCTTCAATTTATCATACACAAGGAAAGCCTCAAGGCAGTTTGCTGAGACCGGCTGACGTGCCAAAGGTGGTGCATAGTATGAAAAATTCATTTCAGTTATACATCAAGCCCTCTTTGCTTCTAAAAAAAACTCACATGAATGCACAAAAGGCCAAATTAAGAAACATGGGCTCATTATGCTAAGAGAAAACCTTTTGCAACAATATCTACATGTCCTTTTGTGATAGGGGGAATTGAAGTGTGTAAGCAATGGAATTAACGAGTTGCCAGGCAAGAACAATTTGGTTTTGAAAACTTCAAAAGATCATCCTAATAAATTCCACAGCTGGCTAGACCAAAATTTTGGATATTTTTCAAATTGATACCATATGCGCTACTTCAGCCCTTCTTTTGACAAAACAGGGTTGATGGGTGCCTTGTTTAACTAAGGCATTTTTACAGTGCATGCCCCCACTCTAAATAGCCATTATTCATGCAACTAAAGACACTATTGGCAAGCAAATTATCATCATAAGCTTAAAGCCACAAATTCAGTTTCACTTATTGGAGTGTCAAATTGATTGCCACCTCCTCAGAGTGTCAATGACGAATGCTAGTGTTGTCGACCCTAAAGTCAAGGTTGAAGTCAAGGCAGAAGGATTCAATTGGGCAAACTCAAAACACAATTTTATGATATGAAACATTAAATGAGACTGAAACTATATCTGTAGGTGGAGGTCCCACAGATTCAACAAGCTGAGACAACAGAGCAATCCCAAATCAAGATGCAGCTGAACAGATTATCAAAATCAAAGTTTAATAAAAAAAAGAATGAGAAAGAAAAAGAAGAGAACTTCAAGCACAATAGGTCAAGACTGACAATTTACAAAAATAAAAAATAAAAAAAAATCAATAGTACGTAAAACTGTAACTCTTCAAACCATATTTTTCTAAAATGATAAATGATGCTTTTGCATTGATAAATGGGGTTATTGCCAGTGGCCCCATTATATAAAAAGGACAAGAAGAAGGAAGCAAGTACCCCAGCCCCACCATAAGACCCATGCAACTTTTGAGGCACTAGAAAGTAGTGGGCAGCATACATTATTCAAAGGAGTATGAACTAGAGTAGGATATAGATGGCATCTAGGAAATTGTTGTCATTTGCTACTAGTTAAGAGTATTTGTTGAGGAAGATGTAGCTAACCTTTTGTTTTCTTGTAGCTAATAGTTAAAATCTTCTCTTCTAAAAAATAAAAATAAAAACAGCAACAAAACCACAATCAAATAATCACAAACCCTTCAAATAGACAATAGAGTACCCATAACTAAGATGTCAAATTCATATGAACATCATAAAACCTAAGAAAGCTGACTTTAACTTCAAAAGTTCATACAAAAAACTTCTCAAATATGACAAGTCAAGAACTAACATCAAGCAAAAGAAGAGAAAAAAAAGGTCAAGAACAAAAAGTACCCTTGACCCATTTTCGGAGACCAAATATTTTCCACCACTAAGACAGAGAGTGTTAATAAACAATCAAGGCCCAAGTTCATGACCCACTTGTAAACCCAACCCAATTATGTACATAAGAGTAAGTCAAAACCGTGTACAGATGTTAGTTACTAATTTAGGAGATTCCTTTACTATATTTTACAAGATTGTAGCCCAAGATTGGGCATTTTGTATCTATATAATGAGATGGTCGATCCTCAAAGGGGATACCAAATATTCATCATTCCTTTGTATTCTCTGCTATCATTATTCCTTTGTATTCTCTGCTATCTTGAGAGAATGACATGGTATCAGAGCCACAAAGAGGTTGTTCTCTGATCATTCTCTGATCGATCATCCATTCCAGTACAGAGGATATTTGTTCCAGCCATCTTGTGTTCGACATCTTGGTCCATATCAGCAGTCGACAGTCACATCTTCAGATCTGGTGAGGCCCACCTACGATCATCACGGCAATTGCAGGAATCACACCTGTTGTGGTCGACTAATTGTTCTGGGAATTTAGAAGATTTTTTCAGGATTTTTGGCTCATCAGAGGTAGGCCGTCTGATCGATTTTGTGATTTCTCAGTTTTGTGTACTAGTTTTCATCAAATGGGCATTGTGTCATGGATCTGCAACCAAATTGAATGAAACTTGAAGTTTTTGATAAGAAAACAGGAATCCTAGTTTGTTGACAGCATTGATCAGTGATCAGATCATTCTTTGGGGCCCACTTGCCTATTCAGGTCACAAAAACAAGGTCGTTTGACCTGTTTTTTCTGATATAAACTGTGTTTTGTGCACAGTTTTTTTTGAACATCTGTCCAGGAAGACTACTACTTCAAGGTTGTTTATGCTTGCTGCTGTGATTGTGTAGTACTGAACTTATTCTACACATATCTAGTCTGTTTTGGTGGTTTTTTGGATTTTTCTCTACACTGTCTTGTTTTGGGTAGTGTTTATTTTGCACATCTGCTGTAATGGAAAAATCAGAACTTCCTGTCATTCGTTTTACTGGAAAAAATTACCCATCCTGGGCTTTTCAGTTTCAAGTTTATCTGGAAGGGAAAGAAATGTGGGGGCATATTACAGGGTCTGATCCCAAACCATCTTTGGATGAAAAAAAAATATTCTCTTGGAAAACCAAGGATGCCAAAATAAAATCATGGATCCTTGGATCTGTTGAGCCCCATCTCATTTTGAATCTAAAACCCTACACAACATCAAAGGATATGTGGGGTTACTTGAAGAAAGTCTATCATAAAAGCAACTCTGCACGTCAATATCAACTGGAGTTTGAGATTGCCCAATATACACAAGGAACCTCTTCTATCCAAGATTACTACTCTGGATTTCTCAATTTATGGACTGAATTTGATGAGATTAAGTATGCACATGTTTCTGAAGCAGCCCTCTCTGAAATACAAACACTTCAGGAAACTAGTCATCGGGATCAGTTTCTAATGAAACTAAGACCAGAGTATGAAACTGTGAGATCTGGTCTAATGGGGAGAGTTCCTTCACCATCATTAGATGAGTGTCTAAACGAACTATTACGTGAGGAGCAAAGACAACTCACTCAAGCTGCTTTGACACAACAAGCTATCAGTGGTCCTCTTGAAGTTGCATATGTGGCCAAAAGTCACTTTCCGGCACCACCTCATCCTAGGCCAGTTCCTTCTGTTGATAGAGGTAAAATCCAAGGACGAGACATGACTAATATTCAATGCTACAGTTGTAAGGGGCTTGGACATTATGCATCTCAATGTAAGCAAAAATTCTGCAATCACTGCAAAGCGGCTGGCCATATTATCAGTGAATGCAGAAAAAGGCCTCAGAACCGTAATCCCCGTGCCTACCATGCCACAACTGATGCTGCTTCTTCTGATGCTCTTCCTGCTTCCTCGTCCTGTTCTCCACCCTCACATATGGCAACACCAAGTCCTAATCCTCCGATCACTGCCGACCTGATCCAACAAATGATTATGAATGCTTTTTCTGCATTAGGTGTTTCAGGTACTCATCATCATTTGTCTTCTCCTTGGTATCTTGATTCTGGTGCCTCTAACCACATGACTTTCTCATCTGGTTCCCTATCTAACACTCGTAAGTACAATGGAAACCTGCAAGTTCATACTGCAGATGGTGAAAAGCTTCCCATAACAGCTGTTGGTGATATCTCCTACCCATTCCCTATGAAAAATGTCTTCTTATCTCCTTCTTTATCTGCAAATCTTGTCTCTGTTGGTCAGCTTGTAGAAGATGATTGTCATGTCTCATTCTCTAAATCTGGTTGTGTTGTGCAGGATCAGGTGTCGGGGAAAGTGATCGCGAAGGGGCCTAAGTGTGGACGTCTTTTTCCGCTGCATCTGTCAAATCTTCGGAATAAACCTGAGTTTGCATTTATTTGTGTTCATTCTCAAAATAATTGGACGCTTTGGCACAATAGATTAGGCCATCCAAATCCCAAAACTTTGTTATCTTTGTTTAGGACTGGTTTGATTAATAAAAATATTGTTTCTTCTCATAATGTTGTGATGGATTGTTCTACGTGTAAACTAGGTAAAAGTAAGATTCTTCCATTTCCTATGCATGACACTTTGGCTTCTAAATGCTTTGATATTGTTCATAGTGATGTTTGGGGTATTACTCCAGTAATTTCTCATACGCACTATAAATACTTTGTCACCTTTATTGATGACCATAGTCGGTTCACATGGGTTTATTTGTTACACTCCAAATCGGAAGTTTTTGATGCATTTAAAAACTATTTGGCTTATGTCGAAAATCAATTTTCTACTTGCATCAAAATCTTACGATCGGATTCGGGGGGGGAATATGTGTCCCATCAATTTCAAAATTTGTTGCAACAAAAAGGGATAATATCTCAGCGATCTTGTCCATATACCCCTCAACAGAATGGAATTGCAGAAAGAAAGAACAGACATCTTCTTGATACTGTTCGTTCTCTTCTTCTTGAATCCTCAGTTCCAGCCCGTTTTTGGTCTGAAGCTTTGTCCACTGCTGTTCATTTAATTAATCGTCTTCCCTCTCCCAAATTAAATAATGAGTCGCCATATTTTCGTTTATACAACACTCAGCCTACCTATACAAATCTTCATACTTTTGGTTGTGTGTGTTTTGTTCATCTTCCTCTTTCTGAACGCACTAAATTAACCGCTCAGTCTGCAAAATGTGCTTTTCTTGGTTATGCTTCAAATCAAAAGGGGTTTCTTTGTTATGATCAGGATATCAAACGTATTCGAATCTCTAGGAATGTGGTTTTCTTTGAAACGCAATATTTTTTTCGCATTACAGTGATTCTGCATCTTCTTTTTCTTTTTTACCTGATTTTTCTCCCGATACCTCTCCATCATCTCCTGTTAGGTTTAAACCGAATGTTGTTTACGAGCGACGGCATAAAATTGATGTTCCCACACAGCCACCCCCTCACGATCAACCACCAGCACCTGATCCAGATCCTCCTCAAGATTATGTCCCTCCACTTCGGAGATCCACTCGTCACCGCCAGGCACCAGCTCGTTATCGTTTTTCCCATACCTCTTTACTTGCTACATTGTCATCTATCACCATACCTAATTCTTATTCTCAGGCAGTGAAGCAGGGATGTTGGCAAACGGCTATGCAAGCAGAAATGGATGCACTTCATGAGAATCATACTTGGGATGTCGTACCTTGTCCTCCATCCGCTAAACCTATTGGGTGCAAATGGGTCTACTCCGTGAAGCTGAAATCTGATGGATCACTGGATCGATATAAGGCAAGACTTGTAGCTCTTGGGAATAGACAAGAATATGGTGTTGACTATGATGAGACATTTGCTCCGGTAGCAAAAATGACTACTGTTCGTACTATTCTTGCAATAGCAGCTTCTCAGTCTTGGCCTCTTTATCAGTTTGATGTTAAGAATGCTTTTCTGCATGGTGATCTTAAAGAAGAGGTCTACATGCGCCTTCCACAAGGATTCTCTGGTTCCAACCCTGGTGACGTTGCTCATTTACGGCGATCTCTTTATGGTCTCAAACAAGCCCCTCGGGCTTGGTTTGAGAAATTTCGGGAAGCAATCATCCATCTTAATTTTCGTCAAAGTCCATATGATCCTTCCCTATTTCTTCATAATACATCCGGTGGGATAACCGTGTTACTCATCTATGTAGATGATATCATCATTTCGGGTACTGATGCTGCTATGATTCAACATCTTCAAGCTTCCCTTCATGAGTCTTTTCATATGAAAGATTTAGGGCCACTGACATATTTTTTGGGTCTTGAAGTTCACCAATCAGAAAAAGGACTAATCCTTGATCAACACAAGTATGCCAGTGACCTCATTGAAATGGCTGGCCTTCAGCACTCCACCCCCGTTGACACCCCTCTAGAAGTGAATGTCAAATTGAGTCAAGATACAGGGGATCCTCTCCCTGATCCAACGCTGTATCGTCGGTTGGTTGGAAGTTTGGTTTACTTAACCATTACTCGCCCTGACATTTCCTATGCAGTCAATTTAGTCAGTCAGTTCATGACACATCCCCGGCATCTTCATCTATCTGCTGTTCGGCGCATTATACGATACATTCTCGGCACTTCTACTCGTGGCTTATTTTTTCCTGCCGGCACCTCACTTTCTCTCACTGCATACTCTGATGCTGATTGGGCTGGTTGCTCAGATACCCGACGGTCTACTACAGGATGGTGCATGTATCTTGGGGATTCCTTAATTTCTTGGAAATGTAAAAAACAAGATAAAGTTTCCAAGTCATCCACTGAAGCCGAATATCGAGCTATGTCCAATGCTTGTTCCGAAATAGTTTGGCTCCGCGGCTTGCTCTCAGATCTTGGGTTTCCTCAAAGTCAACCAACACCACTCTATGCTGATAATACAAGTGCGATCCGAATTACTGAAAATCCAGTCTTCCATGAGCGCACAAAGCATATTGAGGTGGACTGCCATTTTATTCGTGATGAATATATGCGAGACACGATAAGTCTTCCTCACATCTCTACCAGTCTCCAAACTGCAGATATATTTACCAAAGGCCTACCAAGACCACGGCATCAATTCTTGGTTAGCAAATTGATGCTTATTGACTCTCCAGCATCAATTTGAGGGGGGGTGTTAATAAACAATCAAGGCCCAAGTTCATGACCCACTTGTAAACCCAACCCAATTATGTACATAAGAGTAAGTCAAAACCGTGTACAGATGTTAGTTACTAATTTAGGAGATTCCTTTACTATATTTTACAAGATTGTAGCCCAAGATTGGGCATTTTGTATCTATATAATGAGATGGTCGATCCTCAAAGGGGATACCAAATATTCATCATTCCTTTGTATTCTCTGCTATCATTATTCCTTTGTATTCTCTGCTATCTTGAGAGAATGACAGAGAGTTCACCTACAACCTTCAAAAATCTAAACATCAATCTAATGTAACCAATAAATTCCTCGGAACCCATCACAGAAAGTATACATAGGAAGTTAGCAACAAGACCCCCAAAATGCTTCCGAACTTCCCCAAAATGATGACAGAAATCTTCTGCTGAAGCCAATAAAAAACTCATGGTTCTTTCAATAGAAAACAACATGCCTTCTTCATGTCCCTTTTTATATAATGGGAGCCAGTCACAGGTCAAAAGCAAAATAAAGAGGGCCAAGAGCCCAATACCTAACTGTTGCTTGTCATGCACAGACACACCAAACCGAGAGAAACCTTTGGAGTTTTGGGTGAATCTTGGTGTGAATCAAGTGATGAGGATGATTCATAGTTGAAGAAATCACATGCATCAACAATTGTATAAAGAGCAAGACACAGGAAAAACCAATTAAGAAGAAAGGAAATGAGAGATGGGGCTTGGGGAGGTGATGGATAAGGCCAGTTTCACAACTCTACTAATAGTGTCAAGTGAAGTAAAGTGTTTTTGATGTTACATCGTATCTAAAAAATGGAGGTTTTACTTGACTTTTACTATGTTAGTAAAGTGCCAAACTAGCCCGGGATTTGGTGCTCGATTACCTGACGGTGTTTACAGCTTGCAGTGGAGATGGATGGCCGGAGCGCAATGGGCGAGTCGAGAGATGAGAACTGACGGTGCTTACAGCCTGCAGAGGCGTGCGTCGTGGTTGATAAAAAGAGAGCAGAGGGCGGGAGGGAGGGAGGGAAGGAGGGCAGATGGCGGGAGAGGAATAGAGGAAGGAGGTCAAAAGAGACCTCTCATTTGGCTGGAATCCAAAAATGCTAGTAAAGAAACATGGAATTCGAAAATTTTAGGAGACAACCTGTTACATCATGCCTAAGAATTTTTAGACATAGTGAATTCCACTAAAGAAACAGGGCCCAAGTTTTAAAATAATTATATATCCGGAGCGCTTATGCAACATATTGTTTGTGGGTTTATAAACAATTAATTAATTGGCACAAATATATCTTATCCATATATTCTAGTATCAAAAATAGAGAAAAAAAATTAACTTTGCAATTTGATCACATAAAATAGACAATAACTAATAAGTCAAAAGAATTTTCTTCATTCAAAAGATAGATATTAAGCTTATAAAAAATGAAAGTGCACAAAAAATCAAAATTATGTACAGTTCACTCCATATTTGGTCGATCCGCGCTCCGAAGACAGATCTGCTCCAAAAGCGCCGATCTACGTTTTCAAAGCGGGATCGAGAGTGCTGAGAGGAGGTTACGGGCACTACTTTTGCCTGCCTTGTTTGTGTCATTAATAACCAGTTTTGACATAATAAAATCATTCTAGAAAGAAAATTTTTCCACAAAAAACAGGTATGTTCTTTTCCATTCCCCCATGTTATCTTTCTGTTATGGCAATTTTGTTAAGAAAAAAAAGGATTACAACAAAGAAATCAGTTGCATGTAATTTTCATCTTCTGATGACAATCCCGACCATCTGATCAGCGTCCCACAGATGGCCCCCTAAATAACATTAAGTAAAATGAGCCGTTTGATTTACCTAGCCACATGGTATTGGAACAATGGCTCATCTACACAAGCTGAATGGCCCAGATCATATCCCCGCATGTCGCTTGGATGGTACAGATTCTAAAGATTGAGAATTGTAGGCATATTCACTTGCCATACACATGGTCTGTTGGGATTTAGAATTGGATTAAACAGTATCTCCCTGCTTTTATGAAACATGAGACCTAGAATCGTATGTTAAAGTCATGTTTAGATGAGAGGACACATATCATGTTGGTAGGGCCCACATTCTTAGCCATTTAATCCATGGCCTTGAAAGAAATAGCAAATTAAAGTAAACATGTTAGAGTCATCACCTTACATTTTGACAGCTAAAATTCCCTCTCAGTATTCTCCTATTGGATATTCCCTCGTTTTCACCATCACCCATTTGTGGTATAGAAACATCTGCATGTGGACGTTTCCATAGGAGAAAATTCTCCTCCTATATACTACTATGCATGCTTTGTAGAATAAGTTTACTTACCGTCTAGTCCACCAATTACATGCATTTGGCTGAAATAACAAGTTAACATCTTACTTAATCCTTAGGCTAAGAATTTTCATTTGAAAGGTATTGCTTTACACACAGTCCATGTCAACCCTACTCATTGATAACATATATCCCAAATTCCACTAGAAGGGCAATCTTATTTGTAAATTGGGGTGACTCGTCAAGGGTTCTCACTTTTGATCCATACGTTCAAAGCTTAAATAGTGCCCAACCCTTTTAAATAAAATTTAGGAGAATGCGGGTGAATTCATTTTGAGGGGCTTGAATTTCAATAGTTGAGCCCACTGTAGAGCTTCACTCCTCCAACTCGAGAATTTTTCAAGGCTTGAAGCTATGAGGATCCGAACTCAAGCATTTTTTGGTCTAAATGAGTAGAAATATGGCTATGGACTCATATTGGCTTGGCTGGAAAGCCGATATGCCCTGAATATATATTTTAATAATGAGAAATAAGCTTGAGCAGAACAATTTCAGTAAAGCACGAATTGTACCAATCATGGTAAGGGCCGCCAATGGGCCAAAAAACCCGAAACTCTGGCTTGACCCAAGCCCATTCCATTTGGGCTAGATTTTTTTTTAAAACCCGAAACAATTGTATTTCAATCCTAAGGGGTAGCTCAGTTGGCCTAGGACAGCGTTTGCACCCAAAGGTTCTAGGTTCGAAACTGTATTACCACACTGGGACTATAGGGGAGTTTATCCGGCTTCCCTCCGAGCCGGGAAAGATTAGTCCGGCCTAGAAAGTTGGGAACCCTCTGACACAAAAATAAAAATAAAAAATTATTGCAGCAATGAACAAAACTTTGATGAAAAATTAATCCCAGAGTAGGCTTAAAAATTCAATTGACGAATCCCATCGTGCCCAGATTTAATTTCCTCAGCTAAGAACAGAGGTTACTATTATTATTGAGACAAAAGTTTCAACAGGCCTTGAAAATCCTTTCATATAAATCACCAGCATAATTCGGTGTACCTTAAATGCACCAAAATCTATGCCGTGTTTCCCCGTGTTCTTGTGAACAACCATTTGAGTCGGAGATAATGTTTGTGTACCGCGGGACTCTACGAAGGGCACTCTATTAAACGTTTTTTAAGTGAGGATTGCATTAATGTTTTTCTATATTTAATGGGGGTGGAAAAGCACAAAAATAAGCCAAAACTTTTGCGATTCCATGGAAAAGTTTTTTTTTTATTTTTATTTTATGTGGGTCAGAATATGTTTCCATGGAAGTGGAAAAAGGCCAAACGTTTCCTAAAAAGATTCAAAGCAAAACCTTAAATTACAATCATATTCTTTTAAAGGATTTTACCAGAAAAAACTCGGTAATTGGCCATTGGACGAAAAAGAACTCCGTTGTTCATGCTATTCAAACGGGGTCCATCTACCCGTTTTTTCTTTTTCTTTTTTTTTTTATTTTAAGAAGCGTCACTCGTCACGGCATCTCCCACGAGTTGCTGGCCTCTACCATGGCCATCTGCAAGAGCTTCTTCGCTCTGCTCGCGAAGGAGAAGCTGTTAGAGCAACTCGCATGTTGGGCATCGACCTTATTTGCCATGTGTTTAACAAACTGCCATTGAAAGATTTTCAACGATCCAAGGCATTTACTTGTTGACCAATCTAAAACCTGTAAGTCTCTTTAAATTAAAAGTACCTTGTGATTATCTCCCTTCTGTTGGTATTCCGTGGTTGCAGTGGTTGGCAACTGGTTTGGAAATAGGAAGAGGGGTCTAATTATGGGTATAGGGAATGCGCATACTTCTATTGGGAATATCACAAGTCCGTTGGTGGCTTCAGCTTTAATGAAATACGGTTGGGGCGTGTCTTTTGTTGTTCCTGGACTTCTTATTGCAGTCATTGGGGTGACAGTGTTTATGGTGTTGCTCACTGGTCTTGAAAACTCTTGGGGTTGACGGTGAATAAGATGGGTTGCTAGTCTCACCAAAGAAGAGTGAATTTATAGAGCCAGAACATCAAATGTTAAGGACATAGCGAAGAAGCTCCTACACACAGCCATGGTAGAGGCGAACAACTCATGGGAGATGCCGTGAGGACGCTAGCATCGCTTTTCTCAAAATTCGAAAAAAAAAAAAAGAAAAAAGAAAAACGGGCTGATGGACCCCGTTTGTGTAGCACTAACTACGGAGTTCTTTTTCGTGCAATGGCTAACTATCAGATATTTTTTGGTAAAATCATCTTTTATCATGACTACCACAAAGGGAAAGTGACGAACGGGATTTAAATACAACTAATGCCTCCACCCGTAGGGCATTTTTTAATCTAGAACTACTAGTAAGAGTTTTGGGTGCTAGGGTTTTTTAGTCATGATGTGATGACGTGTCCTCTCGCATTTGCAAATGCCATATTTCTTTACAAAAGTTTTGAAATTTGAGCCACCCGAAAGGTTTTAAATGCTTCGGCATAATGTTGAAATTTCAGCTCACTCACTTTTTGATAGATTTTCTGGATTATCCAGCATAAAAGAGAATTCAAGAATTCCAGAGTCTAGGAATTCATAAATTCCCAATAACCTTTTGAATTCTACTAAAGAAACATGCCCCTTAACTAGGCATAGTGCTTTAGATAGACAAGGCCTTATGACGAAAGACAAAAGGCAATATTTTTAAGATAAACTTAATTCAAACAATGTACGCATGGAAGATATTCTCCTACGAGCAACAAGAAGTGCAGTTTACATTGTAGAGTTCACTTGGGCCCTCATTTCATCAATGCAGCCCCTTCGATATGCTTTTCTTCCCATAACTGTGTATTAGGCTCAATTTTACAATTGTTGAACCTTCACTCATTATTGAATCGAAAATCAAGTGTGGGCTCAATCATAGCTCACAACATTACCTACCAATTGAATAACAAGTTATTTCTCCCTTATATATTTATAAATGTCCATCTAGCCCCCTCCCATTAAAAATTATGTATCTAAGTGGACCCCACAAGCTAGAGTACATAAGCTATATGTTGTTTGCTTATAGCAGTAGGAGAACATCTCCTATCTAAACAGATAAATGATGTGCAAAGTCACTTGGCTAAGTTCTGTTTTATCGTTTAATTAAAAAAACCACGAGCACAAGGATTGCAAGGTCAAGAGTCGCCTTGGACGGCCTAGATTTAAAATCATACAATTCCGAAGATCAATCTAGCCATCAGTAGGCTTTCTCCAATTTAGATAGGGAAGAATTAGCTACTACTCTAGGTAAATCATTAAAAAAAAAAGGCTACATTGTTGATAAGACCTTCAAATGAGGTATCGTGAATTAAACATCTATCAAAATCCTATTCCTATAAAAGAAAATCTCAATCCGATGATATGAGGTATAGATTATAGATTGAATGGTCAAAATAAGAACTCCACCTGATCTACTTAGTTTCCCATTTCATCTACTTAAGGATTTACTTTATTAAGTAGGAGACCGTGAGTTTCAATCCACGTAGAACTGAATATAGAGACTGCTTATTGGATGGAATTAGAAGTTCCCAACACACATGACACTTTCCCTAGTTGGGGGAGGGATAAATGTTTTTTTATATTATCAAGTGTGGAAAACAGGCCAGGTTGACCTACTATGAACTGAAGACATGTATGGGCCCAACCCAAACCCCAATTCATTGATCAGGTTGGAGGGTTACGAGGTCAATGGGTGAGATTAAGTTGGTGGACCAAGAACCAAGTGTGGTTCAACCATAGCTCATACCATAAACCAATCAGGTTAAGAATGTCAACCCAGGCCAATAAACTAATCAGGTCAATTTGGCGGGTCGGGTCAGGAATGGCCACCAGTAAGTCCACTAGCCATTCTCTCTGTGGCCCACCATCAAACTAATACATGCCTTCCGAAGGACTACGGTTTCGAGCGCTCCCGACGTGCACTATACTCAAAGTTGTCATTTGTTACATCTATATAACGCTGGTATTTCTTGACGTGGCGGAGAGAGTCGCGAATTTCGCCATCTTTTGCCCTGTTCCACCAATAATTTCTAGGGTTTTCTTCTTCCGACCGAAGCCTCGAATTCCTCCCGCGATCATCTCATCTCATGTAAGATCTCTCATCCATCTCTCGAAATCATATTCATTTGATCTGCGATCTTGTTCTCTGCATTTTGATTTTAGTTTCGTTAAATATGGTGTTGATTTTGGTTGATCTGTTCATTTTTTTTCTTCTTCTGCTAAAGTATCAATCTTTTCGTGTTCCTTCACCTTGTAATCTCTTAAAGATTTAGACTTTTGGTAAATCTATGAAGATTCTTTCTGATTCGAGTGAATCTTCTGTCGTTTTCTCTAATGGAATTGGTTTTTTCATCTGGTTCAAAGAACGAAAAGGGCAAAGGAGGAGTGTCTGGCGATGTAGTACTAGGCTCCATATGATTCCGGGTTTTCCCACATTACTGTTGTTGTTGTTGAGCATTTTGTGATATTGTGGACCGCCCCATGGGGCACATGATCAAGAGGGTTGCATGATCCTGACCGCCCAATTGTTCTGAGTTTTTGCTGTTTGGGCTTTAACTGTTGTGCATTTTCCCCAATCCGGACACAGGGGTCCGATCGAGGTTAGTTTTAGACTGGGGCGCGTCGACTTGATACTCCCGTTTGTCTGATCTAATAGAACTCAATATATTAGTTTTTCACTGGCCAAAACTGGCTGTGTCCATAGATACCTACTTCACAGCTTGACTATTTCAATTCGAGTTTGTAATATGTGATTTGGGATCTGTAATTGTTCTCCAATTTGTTGGGGGTATGCTCATTTAGTTCTCTCTATCTGTGGTCGTGGGTTGCTAACCCGGACAAGCATACTCATTTTTCTTACTTGATATGTTGGTTAACTTACTTGGTTTGTGGCAATGATCAAAATAGCGGTTGCGGCAGGTGTAGCGGTCAGTGGCCCAAATGCTATGTAGCGGGCAATACGTAGCGGTTGTGGTGATACGTAGCGTTGTGAATTTCTTAAATGGTCTAAGTTTTTTGAATCTTGTATAGCAACCAAGATTGTGTATTTTTAGTGATTTGAAACTATATAAGGGCAGAGACAACTTTAAGAAAGGCTATTGAGAAGAAGAAATAATAAAAATAGTATTTAAAACTAAAATTACTTTGCTCTATTAGGTTTTTAGACCGTAGTGCCGCTATTTTCAAAATAGCGTAGCAGCCTCAACCGCTACGGCCGATAATGCGGGCGCTACACTACGTAGTGGCCGCTATTTTGAACCATGGTTTGTGGATTGATTTCAACTTATTCATTGGCACGATATTAGTCGTCCATCTTTGGATTTTTATTATAATTTCATCAACGCTTATCTGTTGGCCTATTGAAGGACTCACTTGACCAGTTGACCTCCTTTGATAAGTTGCACTTAGAAGTTAGAACTGTTGTATGCCAAAATATTAAAATACATGTTATAAAAAACTTTAATATGAATAATATAGAATTGACAGAGTTCTGTAAGAAATTTAAATATTTTGATCCACTTAACTAACTAGACTGAGTTTAAGCGGGTCAAATTGCAAACTATTTGAAAGAAATTCACAGTTTGACGCTAGTTTATATGAACTAGGTAACTATGGAACGATTTTAATATTCGCTGTTTGTACATTAATCACCAGTAGAAGGTGTCCAAATCACATGCCTCATGGAATTTCATGTGTTGGAGAGACGCTTTTTACAGTGCTTTAAATGGTGTTTTAGCAGTTTCAATGTTGTACATAGGTAAGTGGTTAAAACTTGTTCTTTGGACAGAATTGCAGAAACGTGATTAGGAATCTTTTTTTATGGTTGATTATGCTATATTGTATGACTATTAATATTTGATATTTGATTAGTTTTCCCCAAAATCAAAGGAGTTTGCGATTATTTAACTGTTCAGGCAAGAGCATCACTGTTTGTTTCCCCTAAGTTTCCTATCTGTTTCTGAAATACAACACAGAGGAGAATTATTTGGAATTCTTTTAGTGGAGACGCATTCCCATGTAACGCACTTCCTATCACCATTTGGAGCTTTAGGTAACTATGGTAATATGATGAGGCAAGCAAGGGGCATTTAGTGGTTCTAAATGAAGGTAGGAAGATCTAGTCAAAATTAAAAACATTCTAGTGCTACATTGTGAGGATCTGGTAGGTCAAAACTAAAACCATGTAGTGCCACACCATGGTCGATTTTGACTTATGCGTGCAACTATAGAACTAAGAGCAAGCTTAATGGAAATATAGAAATATATAAGTATACCGCATGGTGGATGAAGTGGAGACAAGCAAGGTAATGTGTTGCAATTGATGGCCGATGGGTGCTATTTTCGATCAATGGGACATCTTTATAAGAAGGCATTTGGAACTATATTGTTTTATGAAGCTGAAGATTGAGTATCAAGAACTAACAAGAGGACACAATACATGCAGCTGAGACGTGTATGCTAAGATGAATGTGTAGTAAAAAGAAATGGTAGGATTAGGAATAATTACATCAAAGGAAATGTATGCGTGGTGCCAATAGAAGAGGAAAAGAAGGGTTAGTTTGGGCATGCATTTAGAAGACTCTAAACAATTTCAGCATGTGGCACAGTGTTTAGGTGTCCTCCCATTATGGGAGGTCAGTTTATGTCGAGGGCCAGTTTAGCCTTTTCTCTTACTTTCAACAACTTTCTATGAGGAACTAAAGTGTTGCAACTGCAAGAGAAGGTGGAGCCTAGTGAAGAATTGGAGGTGACATTTTTGGATTGTGGAGTGACTGGGGGAGAGCCTCAAATAAAGATGGGTAGAGTTCAAATCACAAAGCCAACCCAGACATATTGGAAAAGGCTTTAATTATGGTGATATGATTGAACAAGGAAAAAACCTAGTATTACATCCCTCTGGTATGAGTTTTTGTTTCTGTTTTTCTTTTTGCAATTTATTAGCAATTCACCATCCTACACATCTCGTGTGGGGCACTTCCCACGTTGAGTCTTCAGGTTCTGTCTTGCTTGAGCTGATTATATAATGAGGATCCACCTTGGTACTCTTAAGGCACATAATTACCATGAATGAATTATATCACCCAAAACCATTGATGGAGGCATTCATCAACAGAATTTTTAGCTTTTTCTTGAATTATCCATTTGCTTCTCTTAAATTCCTAGATGAATGGTTAGGATTGCCAGTTGGCGCTAGTTTGGGGCTTCACATATTCAAAGCTGGTCTTACTGGTGAATGACTTGGCATTTGTGTGTACACTGTTGATGCTTGCCACATGGTCGAATTTGTGTTATTGATTTAGTTTTTATATATCTCTTGTAACATTGTAATTGATTTTGAAAAATTTTGTCTTTAAATTAAAACAGCACATTGTAATTGATTTTGAAAATTTTGTCTTTAAATTAAAACAGCCTTAACATGGTGCCGAAACCAGCACTCATTTCTCTTCTACTAGCTTAGGCCCTGTTTGGCATCATTCTGAGAATGAATGAAGAAAAACTTGTTTGCAGGTGCACATCCTATAAAATCTCTCCCTCCTCTCTATATCTCTAGATTTTCTCTCTCACAAAATGCCTGCCAGACAAGTTTTTCTACATTCATTCTCATAATGAAACATTCCCAGAGTGATGCCAAACAGGGCCTCACATTCTGCTCCATTCTTTGTGATGACTAGACTATAATTAGTATTATATACCAATGCAAGTTTGAAGCAGTTATGACTGTTTGCTTATATCACAGCATCTTCATTTATTTTTCAGGGGAACCATTAGATCACATGCTACTTTACTCCCTCGTGCCTTTTATTGAAACTGTTAACGGGAACCATCAGTCTTTGTAAGCATTTCCTTTTCCCATTTTGTGCAGCTGCGCCTTAACAGGTGTTTTAAATGACAGAAGACTTATCATTTGGAGAAGTCCTGAAGGTCGTATTCCCATTGCTTGATGGCAAAGACCTAGCTTCTTGTATGCAGGTATGTCGACAATGGAGGGATATTGCTCGTGATGATTACTTTTGGAAGTGTGTCTGTGCCAAAAGATGGCCTTCAATCTGTAGAAGACCTTCCCCACCCATGTCAAGCTACCACAAACTCTTCCAAACCTTTTCAAAACGCCACCATCGCCGGCTTCTTCCTCCGAGACTCTCCTTTGACGACTTGGAGTTCTACATCGACCTATGGTCTGAAGAGAGACTACTCCTCTCAGAACTGGTCCCTGGTTCAGTCCTTAGGACCGGGATCAAGAAGCCCCCACCTGGCATCTGTGATATGCTGAGGATCCATCTAGAAGGGTCTGATTACAAGATGACTATGCCTGTCGAACCTAGGTTTACCATCCCCTTGAGCCAGACAGTCGTGGTGTCTGTGCTGGTTGGCCGTAAAGACACTAACAAAATCGCTTGCATTGTCAGCAAATCTGTATTCGATTATGTAGATGCAACCTCCTTTCGTGCCCTTGCCTTTGACTACCTCAACTTCTCACCCTTCTACCCATTTGTATCTGGTATAAGGGCGTGGGTGTCCTTGCTCTTCATGGAATATGGAAATGATAGGGTCATTGATGTATTTGGTATCGAGATGGATTTCTGTGAAGCTGCAAGTACAGAAGACGAGGTGTTGTGGCTCCTAGACATGCTTGACTGGAAATAAAAAACCTTATCGGTTGGTTTGTTTTATAGTCAAAGGGAAATGCACTTGGGTTCTTGTTTACTAAGTTTCTAAGCTCCCATAAGGGGCTTACATGAGCAAAGTTTGGAGGGTGTGTGGGGAAGTGGAAGCATTCTTCTTTTCCACTTGGGATAATGCCCAAAAAAGGGTCAGGTTCTGGGCATTGTCTTGTTTGAGTTGGAAGTCTTGTACATAATAATTTCTTAATAAGCATGCAAAATATTACCATTGTACTAGTGTTGGTTCTGCCATGCCCTTGTGGAGCATGGTTCGAGAATCAAATGTAACGCATGTAATGTGTATCATGGATATGATTTGTGTTATGGATTGTTGCTGTTTTTTGACTGGGAGAAGAGAAATGTGGTTAAGGAATAAGGATCTCCTCCACCCTGGACATCAGACATGGGCATGTATACTGCCAAAACCTTATTTGTTTCAGCTCTGGTAAATGCTCTGGAGACCCATCCTCTAAAGATTGGCCTCAGTAGAAAATTTTTCAGTATTAAAATTTGAAGCAGCATGATATATATATAAAATTGTTTAAGGATGATCATGTGTAGAACACAGTGAATATTTTATGTATGATCTAAGGGCGGGCAGACCCACTTCTTATCAGAGTGAGTCTTTGCCCGGGGCTTGTAAGGAGGGGATTTAGAGGCAAGGCTACCTACTCAACGGTGTGACAAAAACATTTGGGGTTTTTGGGACATTTCTAAACATGGCATGTGTTAATTGAAAGCCTGATGCGCATCAAGTTTGTATAAATGAATAAAAGAGTCCATACTACAGCCAAAAAGACAAAAATAAGTAAATGGGCATCTTTGAAGTACGCGTGTCCTTTTCTTCATAAGCCACTTGTGAGCACCAGTTAGTCATCCTCCTCAATCCCTTTGATAAATGTGGTATTGTTAAAGAAAATTCCGCCAATCTTTTAAATAGCTAAATAATAATAATAATAATAATAATCAAAAGATATGCTCCTCAACTAAACCAACCCATTTGACCGTGCTACCCTAACCAAATCCACCTTTTCTTTTCCAAACATTTGGAAAGTCTAGGCCTAATTAATGAGAGCTAATTAGTTCAAGGTCTAAAATAATATAGCTCTAATTTTTAAGTTTTATTTTACAATTAGTCCATTTGGTAAAATTATATAAAAAAAAGGCCTTATTTCATGAGGTGCGTGGAACTCAGTTTTAGGAACTGTGGTAATTGAGGCCCAACCTTTCAAAAATTACCATGTAGAATCTGCCATTTGCCTCATTTTAAAGTTTTTATGAGATTATTTTCATCCAAAATACTTGTAAATTTTGGCATTGATTACCTCCATCTGCTTTAGCTAAAAAATATCTCTAAAAAAACAGCCCCCTAGATTTCCTTTTTTTTTTTTTTTTTTTACAGACAAAAGCTTTTATTCGTATATACGCTCTAAAAATGGAAAATAAAATTAGGCCCAAATCATAATATAAGAGCTTATTTTTAGAGTTATCAAACACTCCCTTAGTTTAATGTTTAGATCTCAACTACATAATCAGTTATATATATGATGTAGTCAAAAGTGAGAATAATAGCCCTGGCATTTATTGCTTCAATTATTTGTATGAGAAAAAATTTTGAGAGTAAGTTCTTCTCAGTTAAATTCTATGTCAAATGCTGCAATTCCAAATACCTGGTGGTAGGAAGAGCTTCCAGCAACAAGGGAGACATTATTCTCACTTCCCAACGAGCTAGAAATAAGAAGCATGTCTTCCGGCTTACAAGCCTTCATTTGCTGGTATGGAACCAATATAATACCTAAAAGCTACAGCCGGCTGCAGTAGAAATTCAATGACTAAAAGCTCCATAGATGAAGTCAGTCACATTGCAACAGGTAGGAAACAGAGATGAGAAAACGTCGGATTTGAGGACACTTCAGTCATAAAAGCCATCTAAGAATCTGGATTCCCTTTAAGAGCAAGGGCCTAATTGATGCACACAATATGGTGCCATGAATATTGTGTGGCTCATCAGACACTTACAGTTAATTTGTGGAAAAAAATTATGAGGCTAATTTACTGATATTGATATCCCCCTGGAACAAAAGGGATTCAGTATACAACCATACTCAGATGACTGTTACATGAAGGGGCTCCATTGCCTGACTTGATTAGCGGCCTGGATCTTGTAATGTGGCACGTGATAGCAGCAGTGTAGAATTCAGAGACTAGAGCTCTCTTTGGAACCACAGAGCTCTGGTTACTCAGCAGTCAGCGCACCCAGTTAACATGCAACTGGCTGTGTCAGGATAAAACTGTCGCAGGAAAGTTTGGATGAACACATGAACCATGATTAATGTGCAAACCATATTACTTGCACTTGATTTATGAGGATCCAAAAGGGCCATAAGGGTAAGCCTTCAAAAATATTAGTGCACATGAAGTAATTTACCAGTCCCACAACCAGGCCTACTGAAAATAAATCCCTAATTTGAAGCCAACCATCAAATCTAAAATTCATTTGTGTTCAAATGACTTTTTTTTAATAGTAAAACGAGTAACAGCGAAAGAGGGCTGACACGAGGACTTCTCGGAAGGTCACCCATCCTAGTACTACTCTTGCCCAAGCACGCTTAGCTGCGGAGTTCTGATGGGATCCAGTAAATTAGTGCAGGTGTTCACATGAATTTAGGAGGAATAAAAAAAGAGCCATAAAGAGCAACTCTCCTTAGAAAAGTCAAGGGCAGTGAAAACACTCGGAATCATTGAGTAATCTATGAGTATAAGGTGGTCTGTCAGCTGTATCATTTTAAGGTTCAGACTGATTAACATATTCCAATCAACACTTCAATGGTATTACTACAATACAGTTAAATGGATCTCAGGAAAACCTCCATATGCCTGGGTAAGAAAACTTAGAAGGGTTTTCATTGTTAGGACAACTCTCTCTTTCTTCAGGGAGATTAAAACTCACCTTATGTAGATCAGCAACCATCCATTCTCTGCAACTGACTTCAGATGTGTCCTCCGGAACGGGAAGGATGAGTCTCATGCTTTATCGGCTCTCCAGTGAAGGGGTCAAATTTGTAAGGTTGCCCGGTGAAAGGATCAAATTTCAGTCGGGGGCGTTCCGGGATACGACCAGCGGTTGGGTCAAAGAGGGAGTTGGACCCAAAACTGCTACCATAAGCTATTGATGGAACAGGAGTTTCATAAGATGTCAGGGAACCAGTTTCTCCCAGTTTTGGAAGACCTGTCCGAGGTACAGAAGGATCATTCAAGACTGACGAGGAAAGCTTTCCAAAACTGCTCCGAGGTACAAATGGATCATCCAAAACTGATGAGGAAAGTTTTCCAAGACTTCTCCGAGGTACAAATGGATCATCCAAGACTGAAGAAAGTTTCCCAAGACTGCTCCGAGGTACAAATGGATCATCCAATACTGATGATGAATAAGGATACAGCCCTGGTGATGGTGTGTGATGGTCATACCTGAAAACATAAATACATTAAAAAAAAAAGAGGTGGTGGCATTAAGATGTACAAAAGTACATAATTCGGAGTTCTTTTTTGTAATACTTCATGTGGCTAGCAGGAAATTCAGTTTTACTAGGATAAGCAGAGCTCAAACCCTGTTTTCTCCCTTCAGGAGTGGTGTCTCCACCAACAAACTAAAGGTAGGGAAACAGTTTATCCATAATTAAAATTCACAGAGAGATTTTACCGCAAAAGATGTATATGATGATTATAAATGAAATTGGTCACAGGAATGTAGAAACATGATAAAAAAAAATGGGGAAGACATATATTATTTATAGGAAGAGCCATGTAAATACAAAGCCAGGTTTCACATTGAAGTCAAAACTCAAAGGAAACAATTTTTTTTTTTTCTTTAAATTTTGCTGTCCTATTCACAATTATCACTCCAGGCATTAAAAGTAATACCCTTTGATGACCCTAGTTTCAAGATACAATCCATGTGTAAGTTTGCAACCTCAGACAACACAGTTGCATTTCATTATTTTCTGAACCTATTGCAACACAGTTGCATTTCATTATTTTCCAAAACGAACATTTTCTTTTCCATGGCCCAGGATGTTAAATCTGTATGTACCCAGTCCTAGAACTCATTTGAAGTTCGACATTCCCACCATCACATTGCCATCCATCATCAGCATGGGGAAAAATGTAAATGAAACAGGGAGAAAAAAGAAAACAACTAACATACAGTATGTAGACCTGAAATAAGCTTCTTTTTTTTTTATATATATATAATATAAGCTAGTGTAAGACCAACCTAGCCAGAGCAGTGCTTGCAGGGTGTGAAACAAGAGGATCAAAGACAGGCATACGAGGCGGACCAGTCAAACTGGGCAGCTCAGACTCCGCCAGTGCAGAATCCCTTGTTCTTACAGCCAAATGTACAGGGTTCCGATTCAATCCTGTGTTATCAACTTGGTGCTACAACAGAAAACATGCGGATAATTATTAACGTCTGCACACTACGGATTTGATTAGAGAGCACAATCAATGGAAACCAGGAGATGGCTGGTTCGTAAACTTTGTAAAGGAAGCATATACCCTAGCTATTAATCCTGCAAGTTGTCTTCCCTTATTGTACCCATCTGCACATGATAACATAAACTGCGAACAAGCAAAACAAGATTAATAAAAGGGCCTGCATAGAACAGAAAATCGAGGGGAAAAATAAAAAAAGTGAAAGTG
The DNA here is from genome assembly GCA_028538565.1 of Umbellularia californica. Taxonomy (NCBI): domain Eukaryota; kingdom Viridiplantae; phylum Streptophyta; class Magnoliopsida; order Laurales; family Lauraceae; genus Umbellularia; species Umbellularia californica. The sequence continues at coordinate 21,545,353 of JAPQWN010000003.1, forward strand.
GCGGGGGAAACAAGTAGTTCCATACCTTATCAAGAACCGTAATGGCTGCTGATTCAGGAAGTTCCTTGAGGCTAGTTAACAACTGGATATCTATCTGCCAACGTGCAAACATCAACTATTAGGAAAAGCTCAACATAAATAAAGCTACGCTTATTTAAAACCCAAGCGAAAGTTCAATCTACATCACTCTAAAAGTTCAAGGGCATCAGGCAACTAGAACCGATCTTGCCCTCAGCAAGTCATTGAAAGACAACTTACATCATATCGAGTAGCTATACCCAAGCGAAATATTTTCAGTAAACGCTCTGCCAGTGATGTTGGTAATGAAGCTACGGCTTCTTCATATGGATCCGTACCATGTGCCTAGACAACAAATAAATGCACAAGAATTCAAATAAATAACACCAACAGAAAAACCGAAGGTAAATATATATACACAATATATATAATTTATTTCTTTTTTTTTTATAACTATAATTTATTTCTTTTTTGAATGGTGTACATTTATTTGTTTTAGGCATGTTATTGAGAAAACTGTCTTAAGAAGGTTCACATTTGTACAAAAACTACAAAGCGACACTTGACTGACAAAATGGAAGGAAAAAAAAAACAGCCATAGAATCTATCGTTTATCAAAGCACATACATGGAAGAAAGCAGAAGCAGTACATTGGCCACAATGGACATTTGAAAGCATATATCCTCAGATTGTACAGTGTAAGAGAGGTATACTGAACACAAAACAAAGGAGGGAAACGACAGCCAACAGAAAGGGAAGTCTGAGCTTCAAAATCTACCCAAGACCACCCCAAACAAAAATAAAAGGAGATTAACTATCTATAGAAATTAGTAGCTCTCGTCTAAGAACTCCCTGTTTTGCCAGTTGGTCCGTTTTGTCATTGGCAGAGCGTTTTGTATGGTGAAAGGAGATGCTCAAAGTGGTGGACTGCTCTAGCACCTCTTCAATGAGATCAGGGAGATACCATGGCGGATTAGCTGATTTCGAAGCCCACCGGATAACGCAATCAGAATCTCCTTCAACAATAAGCTGCTGAGGATTGAGATGAGAAGCTTCACGGAGGTCGATATTGAAAGCTTTGTTAACAGAGCAACAGCCTGCTAAACCAGAGAAGGAGAGAAGAATGGTTCCTTTCTCATTTTGAGTCACTCCCCCCAAGCCCGCATTCCCAGATTCCGTAGCGCGCTACCATCAAAGTTTAGCTTCAATGCACCTATCGGAGGAGGACACCATGCCGAAGAAGTAAACACAAAATGTGGGTGGGAACTACCACTTCCTCCCAATTCTGTATAATAAGGCTAGGTGGGATACCTTTCAATAGAGGCAATGGAGAGAACCAAATAGCCACTGATCTTTTAACTTTCTCTGCCCGCCATTCCCAGATTCCCTAGTGCGCTAACATCAAAGTTTAGCTTCAATGCACCAAATGGAGGACGACACCATGCCGAAGAAGTAAACACAGAATGTGGGCGATAACCTACCAATTCTGTATAATAAGGCTAGGTGTGATACCTTTGAATTGAGGCAATGGAGAGACCCAAATAGCCATTGATCTTTTAACTTTCTCCGCTAAGAGGCTCTCATTACCTACCTTTCCTTCAAAGCATCTCCTATTCTTTCTTTCCAGATTGACCAAATAGCTGCCAAGAAAGAGAGCTTCCACAACAATCTTCCTCTTATTGATCCCACACCCAATCCCCAAAAGTCATATAAAGCAGAAAAAGAAGAAGGTAGGGGGCCAGAGCAGTGAAACCACCTGAAAATAGTCTTCCAGAGACACTGGGCAGAGTTGTAATTGAGGAGAAGATGGTCAATAGATACCTCATTTGCTAGCCATCGGGCAGGCATTAACAATAAACACATTCCGATGCCTTAAATTGTCCATAGTTAGAATACCTCCTATTAACGCAGACCACCCAAAAGCAATCACTCTCGGAGGCGCCTTAGAACTCCACAATCTTTCCAAATTTGAATGGAACTTTACACATGTACTTGATCATTTGAAATCAGAATTATTGGTCCTATGCCACAGAAGATGTGTAGTAGTTCTCTCTTTCAACTTAGTACTTGTGGGACTCATACCTTGGTTCAGAGGGTGAGTCTGATGGACCTATATTGGTAGGAGAAACCTTTCTAGCTATCCAAGGAGTGTCCTAAGTGGTTAAGAATAGAAAAAGGTAAAGTTGGGAGAAACAAATGAGCCAAATAAATAGATGTCTAGGATCTTTCAAGCCAGGACATGAAACAGTCTGGATCACGAGGTGATGCATCCAAGATGCAGCATATTGGGATGGAAGAAAACCAGACAATTATAGCATCTCAAGACCCAGATACTAGTAAGTACCTGCAAATATAATATAGCATTCATATCATAACAAACCTGTAGGTGTGACCTACGACAGAGTTTGCAGCCTGTCATATTAGTGGCAACTATGCCTACTGCTATCCTGAGATGTTCCAGCAACTTAAGGTCAAAAAATGACTTCTGTTTTAGTTCAAGAATTCTACAGAACTGTGTCTACAAGTGTTCTCATGCTACTACATTCAAAAACCACAAAAAATTCCAAGTTCAGGGAAAAAAGTCCATGACCAATATAGATTCACCTACCAAAAGAAAACATGAATAGAGATATGTATATTTACTGCTATAGGTCTGTCGAATCGTAGTGCTTTCGATCTATTATCATCTGGAAAATGACGAGCCTCGCTGTCCTTCAAGGACATGGGCCGACTTGCAGCAGACTTACTAGCCTGTTTGTTTTCAGTTTCGTCACGAGCTCGCTTCCTATCTTTTTCAGCAGGCCTCGCCACCGTTACCTATTTAGAATTGACAAAAAGAAAATGGTCTTCCTTCTCTTCAGGATTGAAAATACTGAAAAGAATTCAGCTAAAACAAGCCTATTTATGCTTTTAAAAAAGAAAGTACGAAAAAAGAAAAGTTTGCAGTCTGTACCTGAATTTTAAACACCGGACCTTTTTCTGGTCCTTCAACTGTTCTCCCATCCATTTCTTTGATTGCATTGTCTAGTTCCTGTGCGCCAAAATAAACAACATGACAAGGATGATAATAAAAGAGCATGCACTAAAAAACTGCAAAGAGGAGTGGGGAGACGTCAGCAGGATCGAATTGCGGGAACCTATACAAGCCTATAAAGATCACGGAAAGGTAACGCCTAGATGAGACAGTACCCATGTGGGGGCCAACAAGGGACATTAAAGTATAATTGATTGAAGTAAGAACATCATTTACCGTCCACTCAACTGTAAGAATAATCAACTATATAGTTAATTTCAATCAGTGCCAATAAATACAAGTAAATACAAGCTCATAGACACCATAATATGCAAGATGAGGACCCAAGACTGTTTACACGTGCTTTTTTTCTTCTGTTGATTGAGTGCATGGGTGAGGAGAATAAAATCATTGAAACTATGTTTGTTGCAATATACATGACACAGTTGCAAAAGAATGAAAGCTTACTGAGCGTTCAGAAAAGTGAACGAATCCAACTGGGTAGCGACCCTTCCTGGATAATGCCACTTTTTCCACCTGAAAGACGAGAAATTTCAGTACGGCACACCCACACATGCAGACCTACATGCTCACACATACACACATAGACACGCACACACACCTACAGGCACAGATGGATGGATGGACACGCATGCACAGGTACAGGATGGATTGATGGGTGGATGGATATGCTAGAATTGATTTTTAGCTCCAACCTTTTAAATTCGTGCAATGGTTCCATTTATGATAAATCCAACCTGCTCACACATCCTACCCATGAATTATGATGCAGGATGGACCTGCAAGCCACATGGGGCCAAGATATTTTATTTCAAGCCCTAACCCTAGGGCATGCACCAAATTGGTACTGACCCAGGATACTCTCTTCAATCAGAGTGCACCAAACTGTCAGGTTGATGATATGTTCAAGCATGATTTACTTGTTTGGGGTTAATCATGTATTTTAGATGTGATCAATCAAACATTGATATCCACTCAAATTGAAGTGACTTTTTAATGGTACCAATGTATTTATGGCTGTGATATAAATGACTTGGATTCATTAATGTAGGCCCAAGATACAGTTTTAGCGAGGCAGAGTATAGTTCATTTTTAGAAGTGGGGGCAAGCAATTTGACATCCATCATCCATGGGAGACATCCATGGGAAAGAAGCCAGCGCCACCCACCTGTTATCCCATTGCCTGCTCCACGAATTGCCACCATACCAATTTGAAAGTCATCAAGACTGCCTCTTTGTTGGATTTAAACCCAAGAAATTATTTTGACCACTAATTTCCCTTGGACCCAATCTCTATCATCTCAGTTCCTGTAGATCTGGGATTTTGTGGTTCCCCTATCTCAACATAGCCTTCCCATTGCCCCCTTCTTCGAGAGGGGATTGGCAGGGTGTAGGCACTGAGCTGTCACTGATCACTGCAGATATACACAGAAACACACATGTACATGTATATGTGTATGAAAGGGTTACAAATTTCTTCAATCACAATAGGCTACTTTAAATTTCTAAAGAGAGGGAAAATAATTGTTTACCTTTCCATATGGTTGGAAAATCTTCTTAAGATATCCTTCATCTGCATTTTTAGGAAGATTTCCAACAAATGCTACTTTTATCTGGAACCGGAAAAGGCAAAGACCATAAGATGAAATCATCTAGCATTCATATGCAAAACCAATAAAGCTACAGCAAATTTTAAAAAGACGAAGAACACTACCTTTACCAGCTCTTCTGGATCAATTTCAGGCTCCTTCTCAGCCCAATCTACAACAGGATGACAATTACCAAGCAGAAAATCTGGTTTGGACCCAAGTCTATATGCGCGTGCTGCAGCCTGTGATTGAATTTTCATTTGGGCAAGATCAAAATCCTAAGAGCTAGGTTGGATGATTATGGATCTGGATAACTGTCTTACACAAGATGGTATAACGAAGATCCATATACCTGAGGGAATGTAGGCACAGAAGCAAAAAAGGGATAGATATTGATAGCAGAGTCACAAGATAATTGATTGGTGCTAATGATCATAGGAGATAAGGAGCAAAAACTTTATATCAAGTTCTGGATTCACAGTTGTTAAAAGTCCAGCTCCAAATGATCTCATGCATCTTTTTCAAGAACCAAAAAGGCTCCAAATGATCTCGTGCATCCTTTTCAATAAAAAAAAATGAAATACTAGTCTAATGATATGTTTGATTGGTTACAATATCTGATAAGAAAGTCAATGATTAAATAGATCAGACCAAGATTATTATATGGTAACAGTTACTGTAAATGGATTTTTCTAATACAGAATTATATTATACAAAAGTTGCTCCTATTTGCAACAAATAAGGAAAGAGCAGGATTTTCTTTTTTCATGTTTGGATTTAAGCACTAGAGATAATAAAATTTGAGGGACAAAAATGGAGTTATTATACAGCGAGATATCTTCAAACTAAATATTAAGATGAGAGCATGATATGTGTAAGAAGTTGATCAAATGGTGTATGAAATTTACAGACTCCACTACATGTTGGTACTCTCATCATGTGCCATGCTCAAGCCTGTGAAAGGAAGAACAGTCGCATCTGACTGGCAGTTGGCTATAATGCCAACCTATAAAATGAGTTTTGCATCAAGAATAGTGGAGATGCAGAACTCAGGAAGCCAACCCTGCTGGATTGAATAAGCCTTTGATTAATGATCATCGTCAAGTGATGTATGAAAGATCACGTATATAATGGAAGTAGCCGTTGCTTGATGGTAGTTTCAACTTTTAAAGCATCTTCTGTGGACATAATCACAAGACTGAACTAAGTGGATACTTTATCCTCTTTTTTTCCTTATTGGTATTATTGGTAATATGTTCTAATTATGAGGTGGGTAGGAATCTGGCTTGTGTTGAATTGCTATGTAGTGTCATTCCCACAATTGCAAGATACAGATGAACGAGAGTTTTTGGGAAAATTACTTTGTATTGCCGTGTGTTCTCTTGGAGAACCAACCACCAATATATAGAATTATACATTCCACAGTCAAGGGCCTTACAAAGGAAACTATGAAATTACAGCAATCACTAATCTATCTTAGGAAAGCAATCAATTACTAAATATGTACAGCTATCTCAATATTTGACCAAATCAATCCACGTAAGGTGAAGCTTTGCTGGACTGGAATGACTGATGGGCCTTGGACTCCTTCATGGGTCATGGGCCAAACTTAACACCCCCCCTCAAATTGATGCGGGAGAATCAACGAGTATCAATTTGCCAACCAAGAATTGATGGCGTGGTCGGGGAAGACCTTTAGTGAGAATATCTGCAATTTGAAGTTCAGAGGAGACATGCGAAAGGCTGATGACATCACGTTTAAGTTCATCACGGATGAAGTGACAATCAACCTCGATGTGTTTGGTGCGTTCATGAAAAATCGGATTTTCAGTAATCCGAATTGCACTGGTATTATCGGCATAGAGGGGGGTAGCGCTTGCTGCAGGAAAGGCAATGTCAGAGAGTAGACCTCGGAGCCAAAGAATTTCGGAGCACGCAGCAGACATAGCGCGGTACTCAGCCTCGGTAGAAGATTTAGAAACTTTGTCATGTTTTTTGCATTTCCAGGAAATCAGACTATCACCCAAAAACATGCACCATCTTGTCGTCGATCTGCGAGTATTGGGACAACCAGCCCAATCAGCATCTGAATAAGCTCGGAGAAAGAGAGGATTGTTGGATGGAAAAAACAACCCGCGAGTCAGTGTGCGAATAAGGTACCGAATGATGCGACGAATAGCAGCCATATGAAGATGACGAGGAGCAGTCATGAACTGACTCATGAGATTGACCGCAAATGAGATATCAGGACGGGTGATCGTGAGGTAGATCAAACTCCCCACTAACTGGCGATATGCGGTAGGATCTGGAAGAAGGTCACCCTCCTCTTTACTGAGTTTGGCATTCAGTTTGATTGGCGTATCGACTGGAGCAGAAGCAGTAAGGCCAGCCAAATCAATGAGATCAACCCTGTATTTGTGCTGATTGAGAACTATACCAGTAGGGGAGTGATGAACTTCAACACCGAGGAAATAGTGTAAGGGGCCGAGATCCTTTATTTGAAATGTCTAATGAAGAGAGGCTTGAAGTTCATGAATCATTTGTGCATTGGGACCAGTAATGACAATGTCATCAATGTAGACCAGGAGAATAGTAATTCCAGATGGAGCATGATGTAAGAACATAGAAGGATCATACGGACTCGGATGAAAACCCAAGTGAAGAAGAGCATCTTGAAATTTTTCAAACCATGCGCGAGGTGCTTGCTTCAGACCATAAAGAGAGCGACGGAGCTTAGCAACCATGCCCGGCCCAGAGGATGACCCTGGAGGCAGACGCATATAAACGTCTTCTTTGAGATCACCATGAAGAAACGCATTTTTGACATCCATTTGATAGAGAGGCTAGGACTGAGATGCAGCAACAGCAAGGATGATGCGTACGGTGGTCATCTTAGCGACGGGAGCAAACGTTTCATCATAATCAATACCATATTCCTGCCGATTGCCAAGAGCAACAAGGCGCGCCTTATAGCGATCAAGAGTGCCATCTGGTTTTAACTTGAGAGAGAAGATCCACTTGCAGCCAATAGGTTTGACACCCATAGGAGAGGGGACAATGTCCCATGTATGATTTTTCTCTAAAGCCTCCAACTCATCTTGCATAGCCTGGTTCCAACATTTGTCCTGCACAGCCTAAGAATAGGATCGGGGAAGGGAAGAAGAGGACAAAAGTGGCCATGAAGGAAGTATGGGAGAACCCATAGCGGTCGGGTGGAACCGAAATGCGTGTGGAGCGACGCAAAGGAGGAAGTCCAAAAAAACGAACTGCCGGAGGTGGACCAGATGCTGGAGGAAGATCAGGAGGGGAACCCCTGAGAGGTGCATCTGTATTCCGTTTGTGGTACACAAAGTTACGATTAAAACGAACAACGGAAGTGTTGTCAGAGAAACCAGGTAAAGACACTAAAGAGGAGTGGGGAGGGTCAAGATGTTGAAAAAAATATTGTTGTTAAAAAAAAACGACGTTCCGAGAGGTCCGTAAGCGACGAATGTGAGGATCGTAGCAAAGGTACCCTTTATGGAAGGGGGCATAACCTAAAAACACACACTTAGCTGATTGTGCAGTTAATTTGGTTCGCTCAGAAGGAGGCAAGTGCACAAAGCAAACGGAGCCGAAAACATGAAGATCATCATAAGATGGAGATGTCTGGTACAATCGGTAATATGGGCTTTGATTTTGAAGAGAGGCAAAAGGCAGACGATTTATGAGATGAGCTGCCGTAGCCAGTGCCTCAACCCAAAACCGGGTAGGAACGGAGGATTCAATAAGGAGGGAGCGAGTGACATCGAGCAGATGTCTATTTTTCCGTTCAGCAACTCCATTCTGCTGGGGAGTATAGGGACAGGTTCGCTGAGAAATAATGCCTTTGTGTTGCAAAAACTTTTGAAAATCAGAGGACATATATTCTCCACCTGAATCAGATCGCAAGATTTTGATGCAGGTGGAAAATTGATTCTCAACATAAGCTAAAAAATTTTTAAAAACAGTGAAAACATCAGATTTGGAATGCAGAAAGTAAATCCATGTGAAACGACTGAAATCATCAATAAAAGTCACAAAATATTTGTAGTGAGCATGAGAGAGCTGGAGCAATTCTCCATACATCGCTATGAACTAAATCAAAACACCTAGTGCTGTGTGAAGTGGAAATAGGAAAAGGAAGAGTTTTGCTTTTTCCCATTTTACAAGTAGCACAATCAAAAGGGACACAAGAAGATAAGCCAATAGATTTATTTAATAAACCAGAATTTAATATAAGGGACAAAGCCTTGGAATTAGGGTGTCCGAGTCTTTTATGCCACAATTGGCAGTTATCTCTAATAGAAAAACAAAACACATCATTGGCAACTCTAGTCCTAGGAATTTGAAAAAAATCCAGCGGAAACAGGCGTCCACACTTAGGTCCCCTCGCGATCTCCTTCCCGGACATCTGGTCCTGCACGACACAACCAGAAGAAGAAAAAGAGATGTTACAATTATTTTCAACAAGTTGCCCAACTGACAATAGATTAGAAGTTAAATTGGGACAAAGGAAGACATTTTTCAAGGGAATGGGGCCAGGAATGTCTCCAAGGGCAGTAATGGGAACAGTACCTCCGTTAGCAGTTTGTATTTGAAGATTACCATTGTATTTTTTCACATTGGAGAGAGGATTCCGGGAATATGTCATATGATTAGATGCCCCGGAATCAAGAAACCAAGTAGAAGATGGAGGCGAGGTACCTGAGAGACCTAAAGCAGAAAGGGCATTGACAATCATTTGCTGAACCAATTCAGGAGTCAGAGAGGATGAGGGCCCAGGCTGTGAGGATGCAAAGGTGGGAGCAGGCATATTTGAAGAAGCAACATAAGCATGCGGAGTCGGAGACTGAGTCTGATATAGCGGAGCCTGATACTGTGGAGCCTGATGCTGTGGTGCCGGACGTTGTGGGCGGCGGCAACATTCAGAGATGATATGTCCCGGCTTTTTACAGTAACTACATACTTTCTATTTGCATTGAGATGCAAGATGCCCAAATTTTTTACAACTGTAGCATTGTGTTTTGCTCAAGTCACGAGATGAAGGCTGAGAAGCTTTATTTGCTGAAAACGCGACTGAATAGGTCTCAGTCTTTTGTTGAGCCAGATGGGCTGAGGTCGATATGCGTTGTTCCTCTCGTAAGAGTTCATTGAGGCAGACATCCAAGGATGGTAAAGGCGTTCGATTCATTAGGGCAAATCGAATACTTTCATATTCATTCCGTAATTTCATCAAAAATTGATCCCGCTGACTAGAGGCCTGAAGATCGCGTATTACGATCAGAACGTCGGCAGCCACATCTGCATACTTAATACTATCATATTCCGACCAAAGGGTTCGGAATCCTGAATAGTAGTCTTGGATTGACAAGTTCCCCTGTGCATATTCAGCAATCGCACATTCAAGATGGAATTGACGTGCTGAGTTATCTTGATGGTACACTTGCTTCAGATACCCCCACATGTCTTTAAAAGTGGGATAACGTTTAAGGTTCATTATCAGATGGGGCTCCACTGAACCCAGTATCCAAGTTTTTATTTTTGCATCTTTAGTAAGCCAAGTGGATATCTTCTTCTCATCTTCCGTGGGTTTAGGATCAGATCCAGAAATATAGCCCCACAATTCCTTAGCTTCAAGGTAAATTTGGAATTGAAACGACCAAGCGGGGTAATTTTTTCCCGTGAATCGGATCAAGGTAACCTTAGATTTTTCCATTGTTAATTAAGATTGTCCAAAAAAAAAACTGAGTGAAACAGTGAACAAACAGTAGAAGATCGAGCAAACAGAGAAGCGATGAAGTCTCAAAGTTGATCTGACCAACCAGTGACCACAGAACACAAATCAGGCCAAAAAAACACCCCAGACGACCTGAAAAAAAGGTACTGATCCTTGACATGGGCCCCACTCGTAGATCTGAACAATGATCAGATCACTGATATGAGGAACCACAATAATCTGGCTTCTAATGGAAGAAGAATGATCCAATTCTATCACAGATCCAAGATTCTAGACGGTCTTGATGAAAACAATATTAAAAATCTGGAAAAACTCTAGAATGGGTAAATCACCAACCTGGAAGTGCTTAAAAAATCTCCAATATTCCTAGACAATCCAGGCGACCAAGACTGGACAGATTTCTGATGGTGATTTGATGACCAGAGGTGGGCCACCATGAAGAGGATAATGCTGCAACGTCTGGATTCCTTGAAACAGATTTTTGATCTGTCGATCTTCACAAGAGAGATCAATTCCTCTTTATCCTTAATGCCTTAATGCTATATAAGATCACAAGACAAGATTTCCTTGAACAAGGCTTTGATACCATGTCATTCCCACAATTGCAAGATACAGATGAACGAGAGTTTTTGGGAAAATTACTTTGTATTGTCGTGTGTGCTCTTGGAGAACCAACCACCAATATATAGAATTATACATTCCACAATCAAGGGCCTTACAAAGGAAACTATGAAATTACAGCAATCACTAATCTATCTTAGGAAAGCAATCAATTACTAAATATGTACAGCTATCTCAATATTTGACCAAATCAATCCACGTAAGGTGAAGCTTTGCTGGACTAGAATGACTGATGGGCCTTGGACTCCTTCATGGGTCATGGGCCAAACTTAACATGTAGTCCACCATAGAGAAACTTAGAGTGAATCATCATCATAATCATCAAAGTGTTGTCCCAACTATGCTGGGGCCGGCTACATGAATTCTATTTCTCCATTCTGATCTATCTTTAGACAAATTCTTGGATTGATTGCACTTCTTTAGATCTATCCTTATCACTTCCATCCATGCCCTTCTACTCAGTGGGCCATCAACCAGCATAGAGAACTTTTCCTCAATGGTGCCGTTGCTAGCCTGCATTAGGCATGTCAAACAAGTCTCTCTTAATTTATCACCTATTGATGTGAGACATGTTACCCCTAAATGTTCCCAAAAGTGCTCAATTTTTATTCTATCTTTCCTAGTTTTTCCACAAATCCATCTCAACATTCTCATCTCTACTACACTCATTTTTTGCATGTATTGCTTCTTGATTGGCCAACACTCTACTCCATTGGTCATAGTTGGTCTAATTGTTGTACTATAAAACTCTTCGTTCAATCTTGTTAGTATGAGCCAATCACAAACCACTCCAAAAGTCTCCACTTCAACCATCCCGCTCTTATCTTCGACATCTTTGTCTATCTTTTAATCCTTACTAATTTTTGAACCAATGTATTGGAATGAATCTCTTCATGGAATCTCTTGAACTTCAATTCTCACTGGAGATTCAACTCTCTACACATTCCCACCAAGTTCTAATTCATATGTTTTGTCTTTTTACAACTTATTTTGAAGTCCTTGGATTCTAAGGCCTCTTGCATCTCTCAAATTTCGACTTCTTGATATCTCTCGATTCATCGATCAACACTATATCATCTATAAACAACATACACCAAGACACCTCTTGAATATAAACATCTAACTTGACAGAGACCTATGGCTATTGGAAACTCACTTGCCTCTCTACATGATGTTCCCACACTCTTTACCGCTCCATCATGCATGTTTTTAAAGATGTCAATATAATCTTTTGGGAAACTTTTTTTTTAATCTATATCCCATCAAATCAAGCCCCTAGCCTCTAGGTACCCTATCATAGTCTTTCTCTAGATCGATGAAAACCATATAAAGATTTTTCCTCTTCGCTCAGTATTTTTCCACTAATTGCCTAATTGAGAAGATAGCTTCCATATTAACGTCCTTGGCATGAAACCAAATTGATTTTCAAATATCTTGATCTCGTCTAAGTGGTTCCTCCATTACTCTCTCCCATAGTTCCATAATGTGGCTCAAAAGTTTAATCCTACAATAATTGGTGCAACTTTTTATATCTCCTTTGTTCTTGTATATAAGTACTACAACACCTCTTCTCCATTCATTTGACATTTTCGTTGTCCTTCATATCTTATTGAAGAGCCTAGATAACCATCGTCATCATCATCAAGGATCAAAATACCGGTTGTGGCGCACGTAGCGGTCGGTGGCCAAAACGCTACGTAGTGGCGATATGTAGCTATGTGAATAAAAAAAGTTGTCAAAAAATTTTGAAACAAAATATCTAAAAAATCCATAATATTGAAAAATATTAGAATTTGATACTTTGTCCTATAATAACTAAGATAGGGGGTGCAACGGTCCCTTCAATGCATAGAAGTTTTGTATTGCTGAATGATTATTAAAAAAAACAATATCGGTCTAATTTTCTCGATGTATTCATGTTGGTTAGTGATACTAAGTTAGATTCTATTATGCATAAAATTCATAATTCAAAAGCAATTTAGTAAAACTGTATATAACAAAGGATATATAAATTATAAAATAATACTAAAATGAAGTTTAAAGTTCAAACCAAATAACAAATTAACTTTCATCAAAACAAACAATGTATTTGTGTAGAGTGTAGAGAAAAGAATACTTCTACCAAAGGGGGTGTTTGCCAGGATATACCTAGAGAAGAGCCCTTGAAAGGAACTCTCTGTATCGATCGCAATTCGGCAAGATCATTACTTTTTTTTTTTTAAAGCATAGAAGGGTAGAAGAGTTGTGTAGAAATGTCATTTGAAGAGAAGAAAAGAAATAAGCTTATTATGCATTTTTAAAATCTTTTGAAAGTAACAATATTCATGTAGCAGCCCCTAGAAGCGCTAAATACAAATCAGCATAGCGGTCTTGGCCACTATGGCTGATATAACAGTCACTACGCTACATAGCAGCTGCAATTTTGATCCATGATCATCATCATCATCATCATCAAAGCCATGTCCTTGAAAGGAAACCTCTGTATCGATTGCAATTCGGCAAGATCATGTTTTTTTTTTGTGTGTTTTTTAAGCATAGAAGGGTAGAAGAGTTGTGTAAAAATGTCATTTGAAGAGAATAAAAGAAATAAGCTTACTATGCATTTTTAAAATCTTTTGAAAGTAACAATATCCATGTAGCAGCCCTTAGAGGTGCTAAATACAATTTAGCGTAGCGGTCTTGGCCACTATGGCTAATATAGCAGTCACTACGCTACGTAGCAGTCGCTATTTTGATCCCTCATCATCATCATCATCATCATCAAAGCCTTGTCCCAACTGTATTGGGGTCAGCTACACAAATTATGTTTCTCTATTCCAATCTATCTTGAGATAAATCCTCATAAGTACAAACACTATCAGTTTGCACTGCCGGTCTCAAGCCCGGATAAAAGAGGGTTGTGTTCAGTAGGAGGACAGCCAGCGTAAAAATTTTGCCGCAACCCCAAACATGAATTCTGAAGAGCCTAGTTAACCAAATCCATCAAATTTCTCCTGAGCATTTCCTAGTCTCTATTGGAATGCCATCAGGCCCGTAGCCTAGTTAACCAAATCCATATGTTTAAGCTCCTCCACACACAATTATTTACCATTCAAAAACACACACACATTTAAAACAGTTACCATGGTGGAAAGGATACTGTTCAACAAAGTCAAGCACCCAAACCAAAGCTCTAACCTCAGAGTGCCAACAACATCCTAGAACTATAAACAATGGAAAAGATGCCAGCATCAAAATTCATTAGCAACTGAATGTAATGATAATTTGCGTTTAAGAATGGCATCAATGACGTGTGCCCAACCAGGTAATCAACTGTTATTACTTGAACAACTTCTAGCACTCCCAAACAAATATAACAGGAAACTCAGCTACCTCAACTTGTGTCAAGATATATTTTTTTTTCTTGGTCCTTGTGTACAAACTTTATAGTGGACACAGAAAATCTAAATGGTTCCACTAAATGGTTGGAGCATGTTTCAACATTGTTAGGCTACTGAACGCAGTGCCCTTTTGGGTTTAAAGGATCTCTCTCTCTCTCTCTCTCTCTCTCTCTCTCTCTCTAGCTCAATGTCTAGGAATGGTGGGTAATCAATGTATTAAGTACTTTTAGTTTTTCAGGGGTTCCCAAGTTGCTTTAATTTTCCTTTAATAATAAAATCTTTGACCAATTAAAAAAGGAAATAAATTATTTTGGTTAGAGCATGTTTCAGCAACAAAATGGAAGTTTTGGGGAAAAGTGATTCCAAGGAGAGTGTGATAAAACGAATGCATCTAATTAATTCTTACAAAAGATGCCAGGATCATGAATGTTATTAGCAAAAAGGATCAGAAAGATCTCTGTAAAGATACAGCGGGATATGCAGATGGCATCTTTAATGATATATAGATTTACACATGAAATTAACAATCAGAGAAGTGAGTATCAGTGGCTGTGAATACCAGAAATGACAGGAAAGCGTATTAAAGGCAGTGTAGATGAAAGAAGAATAGTTTCAAATCATTCTATTTCACAAGCCAAATCTAATACACTGAAGATTACACTCTTCAAACTAACCAAAATATCTCATCTGCATATGCTTTTATTTAATTGAACTGTACATGATTAGAAGCATAGGAACAGAAAGAAGTGAATAGAGACGTAGAAGAGAAACTAGCTTCTCAAACAGCTGAGAGAACTACGAAGCAATAATGGTAGAAATATAAAATGAACACAGATTCCATTTCACAACTGTATGATGACTAATTGAGGAATGCCAGTGAGGAGAAGGGAAAATATGGGGACTCGCCTAGTTCTAATTTTCCATGAACATCAAGATCACTACATTGGAATCACGATAATGGCAGACATAATTGTATAACAGATTTGAATTAAATGCAAAGGGTTATATGACATGAAAATCCATCAACCATTCTGTGGTGGATAGCATCCTCTTTGAACGTAAGGATGAAGAAAGAGAGAAAAAACTAAGGCTACAGTAGAAAGGATTTTAGATAGGATTATGCGAGAAAAGTGAATTCAAGATAACTGAAGTCACAAGGCTACAGATGCGCAAAGAGTAAAAGCTTCTGTGAGAGTCAACAAGCAGAAAGACAAAAAGCATGTCACAATCAGTAATTAAAATGCTGAATCAAGAATCCACTGACACCCACTTTACAATGAGATGTGAAATGCAACATCTTCATCTTACTAAAACCTTATGCATGAGAAGAAGATGACTATCACACCACTTAAAAAATGAAAGTGCAAATTAATGTAATATAGTCAGTTTACAATATAAGAATTAGAACAAAAGGGGAGGTGATAACTTACAGAATGAGAGGAAAATCGCACGATGCCAAATCCTCGGTTCCGTTGTCTTTTTCCTGCATGAGAATCTCCAATCACAGAAGACATTGCAAGATCAACAGAAGAAATCCCTTGAAAAGCCTACAAAAGCAAAGTTCCCATTTTAGTAACCACTCAAGATCTAGTTCCTAATAACAGAAAATAGTGTTATTGTTCATCATTAGTGTCATTATTTCTTCAATATAATTTACTGTTCCTGATCCCAAAAAAAAAAAACCAGGAAATAGTTCTGAACCATATGTCACCTGGTGAACCGTCTTCTCAAATTCTTCAAAACTCCAGTCTGAACAGCATGTGAGAGTACCAAAAAGAAATGAATGCATGAGAGGCATTACCAAACACATTTAATCAGAGAATAACTAGAGTAACACCAATAACGGCTTGATGAAAGAGAGAAGTAAAAGTTTACATTTAGTAGAAGGGATTAATATGCAGCTAACCTTTGGGAAGACTGCCCAGAAACAAGGAATCCTGATCTGTAGATAGAGCAATACCAATCTTTTTTCCTTGAAGCTGGAACAAGTAGAGTTGACACAGGATGATGAACAAAGAAGTTTGTGACAATTGTCAAAAAAGCACAATAACTATTGGATAAGAATATCACTTGAGACAAACACATGATGGGTACATGACCAAACAATAAATTAGCATTACACGTAAAAATGGATTCACATTTAACAACTCAAGGGACTGTAAACAGCGGGAACAAGATGACGTGCACATAAATAAGAATAGGCTTATGACAAGTTTGCAGCGCAGATAAGGGGCTAAACATCTAGGTTGAGGATATATGAAGAGAAACCGGTACAAACTACAACCAATGCAAACGATATCTGTCAATTTCATGAATTTAAATACTTACACGACTGAAATGTCATTATCTAATGTTTACTAAAGGCCCAGTTCACATCATTTTTTTTTTTTTTTTGAATGATTACTTTCATTAAATAAAGCAAATAGTACAGGAGATAAGTGCTGAAAGAAAACGACAACAAAGCAGGAAAACCAAAAAGAACCCTAAACCCCGCAAACTAAGGCCTTGCATAAGAATAGGCCAACTATTTCCAATGATGCACAATTTGATATAAGGAGTATCCTCTAAAAGAAGAGAGAATAGACACCCAAAGAGCTACTAAAAAATTTAATTTCTCCACTAGTCTGCTGTCGCTAGATGCAATTCTTTCAAAACATCTTGAGTTTCTTTCCTTCCAAATCGTCCAAACCACCGCCAAAAATGACAACCACTACATCACTTTGCCTCTAGGATCCCCAATTGGGGCCTTCCAAGCTTGGAAAAGCTCGGGGAGAGAGTAAGGAAGGGCCCAGCAGCAGCCAAACCCTCCTATTATAGACATCCAAATTGCATGAGCTGTTTTACAATTTAGCAAGAGATGGTCCATGGATTCTTCATCCCTAGAGCACATAGGGCAGCCATTCACTATCGTCAACCCTCTCCTCCTTAAAAGATCTAGAGTAGGGATCCTTTTCCTAAAAGCCAACCATCCAAATATGAGCACCCTTGGTGGAGCTTTCAACTTCCAAATACTATACACCCCACTCCTCTCCCTGGAATTGCTTAGGATAGCCTTAAAGAAAGAGGACACTGAAAAGAATCCATTCTTAGAGGTTGTCCACACCCTAGCATTTGCCCTACTGTTTTGAATGATTAAACTATTCAGGGAATTAAGGACAGCAATGAACTGGGATTCTTCATTGTCCTTTAGGTTCCTCCTAAAAGTAGGACCCCAAACTACCCGGCCGCCAATTGTGCTCATATAAGAGCTAACCGTTGCTTACTTGTCTTGTGCACACCTAAACAGGTCTGGGAATTGAGCATACAACGCCCTTTCACCTGCCCACCTATCTTTCCAAAAAAGGGTCCTCTCCCCCGATCAAATTTGGTACTTAATGTTCTCTATGAAGAGTCTCTTTACTGAGAGGATTCCTTTCCATATAGCAGATGAATTCCAAGGTGGACCTGAATGTCCCAACCATGCCTTGGAAGGCTGTATTTCCTTTCCAACACCAATCTCCAAAAGCCTTGTGAACCGTCTCCAATCCTCCACAACCATTTACCCAGAAGAGCTTGATTCATCTTCTTTAGGGGTCTAATTCCCAGGCTGCCTTCTTCCTTTGGTTTAAAGATGGAGTCCCAATCTACCAAGTGAAGCTTCTTCTGGGAGCTTGTGCCATGCCATAAGAACTCTCTCTGCAGCCTTTCGAGCCTCTTTATAATTGAGGTCAGGCATTTAAAGATGGAAAAGTAATAGACTGGCAGATTCAAGAGAACAGATTTGATCAGGGTTACCGTTCCTCCTATAGATAGGTAATTTGCTTTCCATGTAGACAACTTCTTTTCTACCCTTTCCACAACTAGGGTGCATAGAGATTTAGTTAATTTGTACTTCATCTCAATTCACATTCTTTGCTACCCAGAAAGAAGAAGTGTCAATTTTTTCAGATACCCAAATATAAATATCTGCTGAAAACTAAGAGGTTTTCTTCACCAAGCCTCAGTCCTGTTTGTACTTCACCACCTCTCAAAAAACAAGTTGATATGGCTGTTATTGAATTCAGAAACCCAAATTCCAAGCCCTCCGTAAGTTCCAGTATTTAAACTTTACCCTGCTTCCTAAGTTTTAGTGAATGAAATATTCATCATTACCATTATTCTCAAACCCTAATCCCATCTGAGGTTGGCTTTGCGAGTTCTACTTTTCCACAAAAACCGTATATAAAGCCATCTTGCTTGTAAGTCCATAATCTACATGTCATTAATAAATCAAAAAACACTACCAAAAATCCAATATAAAGGTTAATAAAATCTGAAAAAACAAAACCGCATGTCTCTTAACCAGCTCTATTGATGTAGAGATATTTCACTAGCAATCCTCGTCACTCCTTCATTACAATACTCTGGCATTTTACTTTGAGTACTAAAATCAGAATAATCTTGATGAGCTTGGAGTTGAGACAATGCCATTATGACTTGTGTGAGGAGTCATTAGCGACAGCAACAGCAAGTGAACTCTTAACTGCAAGAAAAATCGACTGGCACATTCCAGCTACAAGTTTGAGCAACCATAAGAAGCCAAAAGTGATGAAGCAAACTCCATCTAACCAGTTCTGTGACTTTTAAGAAAGTGAATGCTACTTTTATTGCCCACTGGAAAATTGCTTATAGAATAGTACCACTTGAAACTGATTTTTTTTTTACCACCGGATCTATCAATTTATTGCTGGAGTGTTAACAGTGTTTTACGCATTATACAATATTTGCCCCTCAATGGACAGATTTGTGTGTTAATTTTCAAAAAAGCAACCAGATCCCAAAAGGCAAAGAAACATTAAAAAGAAAAGCGAAAGGGAAAAAAGAGATTTCATGAACAAGTCTCTTCATCCCGCCGATGCACCTTACATAAAGTGATGTAAGTCAAGGACTTTGCTGGTTTACAAGGTTTCAATGCGCAGCATCAACCTTAAATGGGATCAAATTACCATATACCTTCCAAAGAGAAGTGGATAAGGGAACAAAGATGGTAAAAAACATCTACTCAAGAATGTCCAACAGGAAAAGGAAACCTAAATTCGCCTCTTTCGCCATCAAGCAATTCCTCTATCAAAGGTTCAAAATCCTAAAGATCTCAAGCATTTCCCCCAATGACTTCAAAGAAAACTTTTAACACATCCTTTTGTGAACTTGACAAAGCAAATGAGCAGTTCTTGCAAAGAAGTATAAAGATCATCCAACAAAATATGAACCTAATGTGATTTTTTTTTCTCAATGCTCACTTGCTAAGCCTCCACCCATCTAATAAGAGCACTTTTTTCTCAAATTGATGCAAATACCCAGAATTCTCTTTTCTTTTCCTTTTTCTTTTTTTAAAAAGCAACTGATATTTTTATTAAAAATAGAGCAGGAACAACCAAAACAAAAAAGAAAAACTAGAAAAGCACCCCCACCCCCCAACTGCAAATGCAAATACAGACCACACCTCAACAAATCTAAAGACGACCACCAAATACCCAAGATTGTTCCTAAGAATTGCATGATGCCAATAATTTTTAGAATTTTGCCTTGTTGATATTGCAAACAATTAATAAACAATCTGCTAATTTCAAAGTTCAAAAGAGCTACCGTAATCCCTAGTTTCACCAACAACAAAACCATTGCTAAGATTACCGCATAAGACAACATTCTAGAAAGAGCTAGTAGAGAGCATCAAAGACAATGAATCCATTTGCCATAAACCCCCAAGCTCCTTTGAATAGCTAACTAAAAAATTGTGTGCTGAGATGTGAGTGAATGAAACTCCTTTTTATATCCATTTTCTCCACAACTATTAAAAAGTAAACCCCTCTCTCTAGAAGACTAAAAGTTTCAGAGATAACTATTTTATACCTTTTTGTATGCTAATCCTGCGAAGAGAACTAAGTAACCGGCCTTTCAATTATACCTATCACCTATGTACTGTTACCACATCTGTGTTCAAAATGTTATCCTTTGTGATAAAGAAAAGAGTTCTGGACCAAGCCTAAAGCTAGCTCTCACATAGAACTACCAAAGACAGCTATTGAAACAAGACATTGAACTTGGAGTGCAAATAAAGGAAGATCCAACAGGAACTAGGTAAATGAGGATCCTAAAAGAGATTTTGGGAATGAAAATGAGTCTCTAAAATTAAAAACTTATAGCGAACGAATACAGGTATCAGCTTCTATTTTATCTGTCCATGTGAAACTTACAACAATATTAAATATGACTAAAATTGCATGAGCAAGATTCAGCAACAAGGATCTTCTAACAACTTAAGAAAACATTATATATATTAACTAAAAGAACCACCAGAGCAAACAAAAATAATGTGGGTATTAACCCAAATTCCAAAAAATTTAAATGTTTGTGCAAAACAGAAGCTACGTTCTTCTTTCCATCATGTTTTACGAGAAGCTAATACAATGTCGGATGGTCTAGCCAGGGAAGGAGTTTTTCACACTACTATTTCTTTTGATGTATAATTTTTTTTTAGGTGTTTTTTCCTTGTTCTTTGTAGTTTTCGGTGGTTCTTGTTTCTATTCTTTTGCTTGGTGAAATAGAATTTTATCTTTTATAAAAAAAAATTAAAAAAAGAAGAAGAAGAAGAAGAAGCTTCGTTCTGCTGCCACTTGGAGCAGCAGAAAATGGAATCCATATTAACTGGAATATAGTTTATCTAAATTCACTGCCCAAAACAACATCGACATTTGGGTAATCCACTCAAAATATTTAAGCAAAATTGAACTACATTGTTGATCATTTGGAGCAGCAGAAATTGGAAACCACATAGATTGGAATACGGTTGTCTGATTTCATTGCCCAGGTCAATCAGTATTTGGCCGACCCGCTCTCAAGTCTCAATTGGGAGCACATTAACACAGACCCTATATGTCCATGCAGAACTTTTTGAAATGGTATGTCAGTGCAGAATTATAATGTTCGGAGTTTACAGCAATGTTTTCTTTTTTATCACCCCTTTTTTAATAGTCAGATTTTATTGCTATGTGATGCAGTCCTATTAGTTGATATTGAAGAGATATTCCAAAACAACATGGCCCAGCAGGACCAAGCAAATTAGTAGCTGACCAAAGTGGGGTCCAAGCAGAACTTCCGTCCAAACCCAGAAGCCAGCATCCATTGCTGCTCAGCCCTCCACCAGGCCCATCAGGGCCACATCCAGGCCCAGCCATGTTACAGAACTTTGGGGGCCCACTGGTTATACATTAGGCATTGTGCAATGCCTGCACAAGCTTTGAATGAGCAGGCTAGGACACTATAATGCTTCATTTTTATTTTATTATTAATTTACTCAAGCTGGAATGGCAGGGGCCTGGGATTATATTTTGTTTTAAGAACTTATGATTTTGATCATTCATAGGGTTGTTTCACTTAAGATCATATAAAAGATAATGATACAGCAGCCTCCAAAGTTCGTTGGTTGTTTACAGCATCAACAGCCAAAGTTGCATGTGTGGTTTTTCTTGAACTACACATGATCTAGGCTGATCTACCATGTTCCTATTGCTACAGTGTGTTGGTGGCCTAGTGATACTTTTGTTAGAGCAGCTCCTCATTTTTCTTGTAGATTAATCCAGTCGGGTAGGATCTACATCACTGTGTTAACATGAACGATATTACATGAGAAACTACAGCCAAACTTTAATCATAAGCTGCTTTCAGTTTTAATATGAATAGTCAGCTTAAACATTTACTACAGAATTTTTATTTTTTTAAAAAACATTTACTACAGAATTGAACGAGGAAATTCAACATTACTCTGCTTGTAAATGGGAAATGTCAATGAAAAACTGGATTTGTGCAGTATTCCATTTACCATGTATCCATTTTTTTCTTTTTGAGCTTTAAAAGCAGCCTCTTTTGTTGCAAAACGTACAAAACCAAAGCCCTGCAAAGAAACAAGGAGAAAGAAATTAGAAGTCCTTGCCAGATGAATGGCCGCTAAAAAAAGACAAGTGCAGGGGAAGGTATATGGACAAGACTAATCCAAGAGAGCATAGTAGTAAGAACCTTTGAGTCGCCTTTCTGATCCTTCATAATACGAATTTCAACAATCTCTCCACAAGAAACAAGTGTCTAAAGGAAAAGCACATGCCACCATAGCAAAAGCATTAGAAAAACATCATCTACCAGAACAACAGTCTCTCCACAAGAAACAATGACATAGAGGAAAAGCACAAACTACAAAACATAACAGCTTTCTTTTCCATAGGAATATCACAACCCCCAGAACACTACATCTTAGTTGATATATCTCTTACGAAAATATCATCTACTTGAATAATATTTTGACTTGCCATTCCAAAAATAATAAAATTTTGCCATCTTTTTCTCAACCAAATTATCAATATTTCATGTGGTGTTATCTGCTATTTCTTTTTAATGGGTACCATGACTCAAACAAGCAACCTTGTCGTTGCGACAACAAGCATCTTCCAACTCTTCTACAAGCTTCTTGTCAAATTCTGTTATGTGTGCAATTTGAACATTTACGGTTACTTTATTAAACATGAAGAGAAGAGTACAAGAAGACATACAGTTTTTTATTGGGAAACCACAGACACATTAGAGAAACAGAAGCAAGAGAATCAAGGCAATGACAAAGAAAGTGAAATCTTGTAAGAGCAAATAAAAATGAAGTGACTTCATGGAGACTAGAACTACCTATTATGCATACAAATCACAACCATCAAATTTCCATGATAAATAGGGTCTTTTAGATGAATCTCTCTATGATGCATGGATGGAACTTGAGCACTTGACCTCCAAGTTCTCAACTTGAAGCCACCACCAGCAGACAAAGGCTCAACTACAAGCCCAACAGATTAATTATCAATTATCGAAGCATGTAAAGCCAACTTACTTTAACTGAGACAGGGGTAAAGTAAACAAAAACAAGGTAATTCAATATTAGCAGAAGTTGAGATGAGCACTATGACTCAATATACTTAACCAAGTACTCACAGTAACTCTGAGAGTTTCCCTGAGCCTTATTGGCCTTTTTGAAAAAACCAAGAACCATACAATCTTTTTTGTACAGAATATTCATACTATTTTGTACTCCATTACTTCATTTTACTTTCCTGTCATTACCCCCAACACTGTCTATCTATTTCTGTAATTTTTATTCGTGACAGAAATGCACAATGGCCTTTGATTGATTGTTACATTAGTTCATGCAACAGAATCTGATGCATCTTTACTAGAAGCAGGGAAGGTTCTGGAAATGACCCAATGACATCGTTTATTAATGTTACTTAGAGGGGACTGGGGAGTTCAGAAAAGCTCATGCAAACTGATATCACATTCTTGATCTATATGTATTTTTAAGAATGCTTCTATGAAGATCATTGGCTTCGATTGCAAGCTGCACCTGATGAACAGAAATCTATTACCATTACCAATCGAGAGAGAGAGAGAGAGATTCCTACAGAGTGAGACAAATTCCTACTTTCCAAAAAATTTAAAATGCATAATAAGACTTATTTCTTTTCTTCTTCTCTCCAAATAATGTTTCTATGCTTTTCTAACCTTTTATGTTTAAAAGAACACCAAAAGGCGCATGATCTCGCCGAATTACAGTCAATATAGAGAGTTCTCAATGATTCTTCTCTAAGTACATCCTATTAGACCACCCTTTTGGCAGATGTATTCTTTTATCTAGGTACTCTTAAGTCTTAAGTCTCAACTTCATGACATAGTTTTTTTTTACGAGCCTTTCATTAGTTTCTAAGTTAGCATAACTAAACAACATGAATACATGTGAAAAAAAAATGATCACTACTATTATTTTTCTATTTATACAGCGATATAGGACCTCATACAATGAGGGGACCGCTACGCCCCCTTATCTTAGTTACTTTTGCAAAAAAAAAAAACATTTTCTCTCATTTTCCAATATTCTGGATTTTTTTACAAATTTCTTCATATTTTTTTGACAATTTTTCCAAATCGCACCGCTACGTTGCGTTTTGGCGGTGGGCATGCTATTTTCATCCTTGAGTGCACCAACACATCTCTATTGTTCACGCTATGCTGGATGTTTCCATGGTCTTGCATCCAATAGAGAAAAGACTACCTATGTCTAGTATTCTTAACCTTCAACTTTTCACAATGCGCCTCTTCATCCTGAAAACTTGTTTGTGCCCTATCTGGCACCTAACCATTTTTGTTGGACTACTTGTTGCAATATTTTCTATCCAAATTTTCATGGTAGTTGTCAAAATCAAGAGCAAGCAACTAGGCAGCCGATCAATGGGGGTCACTTTAGTAAAACCCACATAGATGGTATAAGGCTTTGTTGATGACGATGCTGATTTTCGTTTAATGTTGCTCTGGAAAAGACTTGCTAAAAAAGACCTATAAAGTCGTACATTATTTCCGTCCATCATGCATGTGGTGTATTTATACAATATTTTTACTGTACGGTGCTCTTGCTTTTTTCCTTATAATACTATTTGCCAAAAAAAAAAAAAAACCCTAAAGTATCTTTACTGATATAAAAAATAAATAAAAAAGCAAACACAAAAGCATCTAGGTAGATTACTCAATAAGCTTCAAAGAAGATAAAACCTAAGGTCCTCATCCAGTTTAAACATTGCTACAAGCTTTTATAACTCAATGGGTAAAAAACCCTTCAGAACCAATAGAAAAACTCCAAATAAGTTTTTCAAATTATCAACAATAAATATGATATATAAAGCAAAAGTACTGGTGGTGGTGGTGGTGGTGGTAGTAGTAGTAGGAGGAGTAGTAGTAGTAACAATAATAAAAATAATGATGATGATGGTGATGATGATGATGATACAGATGAATAAATAGTACAAGAAGTAAACAAACCTCGTGAACCATGCTTTCTGTTACACTTCGAGCCATTCCCCCAACAAAAATCTCAAAACCTTTGACTTTGTGCTCTGCTCAACTCATAAATAGAGGGGAAAAAGTGACATTTAAGTTTCTGACCTAGAACACCAATCTTTTCCAACTTTCTATAAGGAAATAAAGAAAACAAAATAAAAGAAGAGATCTTTGTCAGAAGGGGAAACAAAAACACGAGAAATTTTTTTTTGTCCAAAATGGTATGTTATCATTTAAAAATAAATGCTAGACAAGACGAGAACTATACTGACAGGCCAAAAGGAAGAGAAGCAAAAACGAAAAAACAAGTACACCCAGCCACAAAAAGACCCCAAGGAATATACAAATAGCAACAAAAACACAAGCTAAAACAAAAGGAAGACAGAACACCCAATTACCAAAAAGCCACCTCGCACCAATTGTGCACAATCATATCAAGGGCAATGCCAATTGTGACAACAGTGTGTGTCTGTGTAAATATATATTATGCTCATGCTCAGGAACACAACCTCTCCGTGCACACCTCACATGGACATTCGTGTGAGGCCAAGTGGGGCCATGCCAATCATGGGGTAAGAGGAGGGAGGGGGGAAATCAAAAGATCAGAATGGAACCTACATATATGCAAAATCTCAACTCCATTGGATCATCCTAACCCCTTGATCCATGCACTCAAGTTTGATGGTATTAGAAGGCATTATATTGGGGTTTTTTTTTTAGGATTTCAATCCAACAATGAGCAGAGTCTCAAATTAGGGCTTGTGACAATTCATGGAGGGTAGTGAGTGTGGGGATTGGATTGATCATAGGGTTCCATGTGCTAGGAAAAAAATGCATGAATGTCCCTAACGAGGGTGCACACCTAACCATCAACCATATATGCATAATTATCAAGTGCAGTGGAGTGGGAATGTGGTGTAGTGGAGGGGTGTGGAGCCCACCTGGTCAGTGGCAATACATGGATATGGGGTCGGTGGGTGTGTGGTCCCATCCAACCATCATAGGTCCGACCTTCACAAAAATAATAGCTTTAGAAGTCAAATTTTCAAGTGTAAACATCAAAGCCGTAGGATGGTCAGATGAAGGTGAAACTTTACTGACCTCCTTATCCATGTGGTTGCCTGCACATGCCACCTACCCCATGAACTGGCACTGGCCCAAGTGGGCCCGACAGATCCCACCGTACCAAGTACCAACACACCACCACACTTGATTGGGACTTATATTTATATATATATATATATATATATATATATATATCGAAAGGTCAAAGCCTACCATGTTCCTTTGTTGCATCACTTGATGAATATGTCACCTGCAACATTCATCAAACTTTCAATTATATTGAATCAAACCAGTATAAAAATTTAGATCACAAGGAATCTACAAGAATTGCCTTGATTGATGCACATGTTAGCAATAATTCCCATCCAATCAAAAATACCAAAGAACATCTAAAAATAAAATACAATAAAAAACAATTAAAAGAATAATTGTTTAAAAAGAACTCATTCAAACTTTTACAATAACATTTACAACCAAAGACTTCTTGAATCACAGTTTCCAACCCAAACCACCCTCCCCCTATCCTCTTTTTTCTTCCTCCTGAAACCGCAAACACCTATCTGCAGTTCCCCAAACATGTAACCATGGTTCAGAAAACTTGGTTCCAGACTGATGATGGCTAAGGCCAAAGCCTTTGTGTAAGACCAATATAATGGCCCAACCATTATATTGGTTTTTTTTGTCTCATTTTTATTGCAAAAATAATTATATAAAAATATGAAAAATGAAATTTTTTTAATTCAACGTTCTTGAGATTTTGTGTTTTAGATGGAATTAAAGTATAAACATACAAATATTATTATATATGATGATTTCTATGGATTTTATATTTCAGAAGTCAGAACATTGTGTTCAATAATAGCAAATGGTCAATTCCACCACCTTCATTCTCATCCCCAAAGGAAAAGGGCATGAGAAAAGCATTTTGCACTCTATCACCGACGAAAGTCATGTCGAAAAGGCTGGCAGTAGAATTTTCCCAAAAATAATCTCCGAAAGCTTCATCAAGAGAATAAATATTGCTGACAGGATTGACACAATCCCTGTAAAGAAAGGGTACAGTGACCCCATTGCATCCAATCCACAGAAGGCCCGCTTGTATATTTCCCACGTGACTTAGTCAACAGTGTATAGTTGTCATTTGTCAACATTGTATAGTGACCTTTCTTAGAAGATTTTGATAGCTGTATAGTTAGCTATACTTAGTAACAAAATTGTAATTAGCTTGATTTATCCTTAATTGGCATTCACTAATACTATAAATATAACAGCCGATCCACGGAAAGGGATACAGAAGAATTGTCCTGATTGTTCTCTTCTTCTCTTCCTCTTTTGATATACAACGTTGACCAAGTTACGTGGGAAATATACATTTGGGATACATGTGGATTGGGCTCAAGAGGGTTATTTGACCTTACAATCCCCATAAAGCATTAGCAAAAAAGCAGGGATGACAATGGGTCAGGTCAGGTTCGGGTTTATGCCAACCCAAACCCAACCTGACTGGCATATACCCTGCCCCAAACCCAACCCAACCTGTACTTTCCATTTTTATTGTAAAAATAAAAAATATTTGTTATCAAGTGGATGAAGGGACTCAAAGCTGTGACCCAAAGCTCTTATAGAACACTTGCTACTAGTTATGCTACAATAATCCGATGTAAAACATTTATAAAATGATGTATGCAGTGCATATAACCAGAGCACCAGGTCACGTACATCCAAAACCCAGACCCGCCCCAAGGCCCAAACCCAACAGACCCACTGTCAAACCCACCCCTAATACATGCGGGTCAAGTCAGGTGCCTGTTTTAACCCGACCCATGGCCATCCCTACAAAAAAGGAAAAAGCATGATCCTCAAACCGAATATGGCAGTCAATAATAGACGCATGGAAAGAAAGAAGTATTTGGTGGAAAAAGTATCCCCTTTGGGTTCATTCATTCTCATTATATAAGGGTTGATGACCCTATTATTAGTATCCTAATACAATCAAGATCCTGTATCCTCGTACAATCAGGATCCTAAGTTATAGCTGCTTAATATAGAAAGTGTACATGTGTTATGACTATACTAATTCCTAAATTATAGCTAACTAATGATACATGGGCTGGATTGACACATATGATAGGGTCAACCAGAGTTTCCTCATCAAGATATTTGAGTAGCTAGGCATTTCAAATAACCAGAAAAAATGGGTTAAACATGTGCTTCAGCCAATATAACAGCCGAAAGGGCCAAAACTGTTACACCAGCTTCTTTTATCTCATTTTCCATTTTGAAAAAAACTTTATTTCAATGTGGATGGACCTGCAAGGGGAAACCGGGGTTGGCTAGCATTGGAGGTATTCTAAGGAATCATAAAGGGGAAGTCATGTATATGTTTTCTAAACATGTAGGGACCAAAGACTCTAGCGAAACGGAAGTTCTAGCTGTTTTGGAAGCTCTCCGTATATAATGCACGTTTTATCATCATTATCTCATTGTGGAGAGTGACTCTGCTAATGCTATTTCTTAGGTGAAATCATTGAAAAGGCCATGGAAAATGCAATTCATACCAAACCAAATTAGTCATTTAGTTTCTGGGTTGCAAGTTTCGTTTCAACATGTTAGTAGATTTGCAAATGGTATGGCGGATTGTTTAGCGAAGGGCTTGTTTGGCCACTTCACTAGTAAGGTGTAGTGAAGTAAAGCCTCCTTTTACTAGACAAGAAAAGACTAGGAGTCATACCAAAAGTACAAAGTTTCAAAATTCCCACTTAATTTTCAAAGAAAAGTCAAAAACCAACATTCTCAAGCAGCTAAAAGACAAAAATCCATCTACTTTTTACCCAAAAAGTCAAAAAGATTTCTTATCAAGCCACTAAAAACAAATTTTCATCATACATTAGACCCCCTAATATTTTATTCTCTCTTCGATATTCACTTCACTTCGTTTCACCCTACAAGTATTTTTACCAAACTTAATAATGTAATCTAAGTGCTTTTATAATGTAGTTTCGGTTGGTGGCTGGTACATTTCTCTTGTACCAGTTCACTTTTGAAAGATGCTTCTTGAATGCTTTAATCAGTCTTGTAATCATCCTTTTTTTATTTAAGTTTTTATGTTCTGATACAAAAAAAAAAAGTTATATTAATAGATTTAAAGTAAAAGGAATAAAACAAAAAAGCTAAGGTGACATTTCGCAAGAAAAGCAACAATGCCCCATTGATAAGCCCCAAGGGCTAAGAATGCCAATACAAGCAATCATACATGCATCATAACAAGCCAGAATTTCAAACATCAACTCCTCACACATGACACGTCCTTAACTAGAGCATCAGAACCAAACTTAGCCCCTCTCTGTGTATATAGAAAGAAACTACACTTACAACCATAATATCCCTCAATTCATCTAACCAGTACAGGGTCTTCCAAGGAACTGGTCCACCTAATAGTGTGGGCTGACTCACCTTCTATGAACAATGACACACATTGCACGTTTCAAGTGCACCAATCAACGAGATAGGAACTTGGCTTCATTAATGCATTTAAAACCACCTAGCCATGAGACAGACCTTGTCACCATACCACTAGAATCTTGAATCAAGCCACTGACACCCATATAGCCCAGACTCCTCGAGGCACTGGCATCAAAGCTGAGCTTCCACAGGCCTTATGGGGGCAGAAGACACTAAGGGAGGCACCTCTAAGAGACCCTAGTACCATCGATCACCTCAATGTAACATTTGCCAAGGACACTTGTAGCATGATTTAGCTAGCTGTTGATCAGGTTAGAAAGGTACACACAAGACCATTTTTTTATAATTAAAAAAAAAAAAGGTACGCAACAACTTGGTGGGACCAAGTAAGAAGCAACAAAGTCTATACTAATAGGGAACCAATCTCAAGAATCTGAGTATCTCACAACCGATGTACAGTGTCAACTAACTAAGTATTTAAAAATGACCCAATGGTCAGGTGAAGTTGAAGTAAAAAGAGGAAGTAGCCCGAAAGTCAAGCTCCGTGGCTAAAGAATTATTTTCAATGTGTAACGATCAATCGAATCCGTGTCATAGTAAATCAACATTTGAGTGTCAACTATTTGAAGTATTTATAAATGACCAAGGGCCAGGTGAAGTCGCAGTAAAGAGAGATAGAGCCCGAAAGTAAAGTTCGGTGGCTAAAGAATCATTTTCAATGTCTAACGATCAATCGAATCCATGTCATGGTAAATCGACATTTGAGTGTCAACACATAATAGTGACGCGCGGTGTTTTTTTTTTTTCCAATGTTTGTTAATTAGAAGGACAACCAAGTGTACTGTGTCCCGACTATTTTTGTTTAGAATGTTTGAGACTTGCCTCAAGAAGAGATGTTCTAGAAACACCTAGAGACTCGAGTCTTAAGGAGTGTCTTGAATTTAGAACATGTGTCGCACTATATGAGGCATATTTCGAGTATGCTCCCACACAAAAAAATGAAGATGCTCTTTAATCACACTACATGTCGAGGAGCCTATGCCCATTAGTGCAACTTATTTTTCATGAAAAGCGATGCCTTTTCGAATCTTTAAGAGTCTGTAATTAAGAATTAACTTAACCCAAGCTAGCTCATTGAAAAGGCATAGAATGGACAATTTTTTTTCTATTCGTATTATAGTCTAATATGTTGTGTAGTTCTTTATTTAAAAATAGACATGTCTCTTACTTTTGGCAATTGGAATGCCTCATTTGTCGGCATTTTAAAACATTGGCCTTAACCATACCATTCTTTCCTCCAACCATGTAATTCTTTTATTTCAAGTTATCAAACAAAGTTGGAGGAGCAGAACCATTGGTCTTTCACGCGAGGCCAGCTACAGCTTACTTGAACCTGGTCATCAATGACCACATGGGCGCTGCAAGCCCTCCATAAAAGAATTTTGCTAGGGCATGCCCTTTAAAGAGATCAGAAAAATGCCTAAACAAAACCCAATGACCCCTTCAACCATCCGGACACTAGCCACTCTATAAGAAAATGACTAACACCGTCAAATAATACCATAAACCATTAAACCCAGTAATGTCAGGGCTAAAACAAAAACAATCCCCATAGAGAATAGAAGCATATCCTGCAGCATTTCTTCATATGAAATAGCAACTTACAGAACAGCAGAATCCTAAGAGAAACAAAAGTGGAGACTTTTTACCAAAAACAAGAGCACAAATCATATCAAATCTAGAGGCGTTTGGATGTACACCTCAAAATAAATTAAAGCGCCCACACCTTCCATTTATCTGCCAATATCTTTGGTGCATCATAGAAAGTGTAAACAAAGACATCGTCTCAAACAACCCCATCAAGCAAATCTTTTGCTAAACACAGCAAGATTCAAGGATTTGAGTTCTCTGATGTGACGGGAGGGGAAGATTACTATGAAATTTTACAACAAAGACATCATCTTTGCAGCAGAAATTCGAATGTATGGATGAATAACTAAAGAGGAATCACATAAAAGCTAAAGAGGAGAGGAAGATTCTATGGAAGAACATCGGTTGGGTGGGATGGAAAGAGATCTAGGGTTTAAAGAAACTGTAAGAGAGGAAGGGAGATGTGATTACCTGCGCCATGGGGAGACTCCTGGAGGGCCTTTGCTTTGCTTTGAGTATGGAAGGAGACAATTTTATATGGGCTGGGGTCGTTTTGAGAACGCAAGTGTTACGCAGCCCACTCTCCGCTGAGGTGAGCAGACTTTCTTGTGGTCCCACCTGGGGCCCCATTTGGGGATGGGACCAAGGGGATGGGAAGATTCATAC
This sequence comes from Umbellularia californica, assembly GCA_028538565.1. Classification (NCBI taxonomy): domain Eukaryota; kingdom Viridiplantae; phylum Streptophyta; class Magnoliopsida; order Laurales; family Lauraceae; genus Umbellularia; species Umbellularia californica. The sequence goes on from JAPQWN010000003.1 coordinate 21,577,474, forward strand.
CCCGCACCGCACCACACCACACCGCTGCATGTGTAGGGCGGCGGATGCTCAAATCATCATCGTAAACACTTTATCAACGGCTAATAAGTATTCACCGTATGCAGTGTATGCAGGTCGATTCAACAGTCAAATCCATTCGAATGGATGCTAAACCCTAGATGGGCCCCACTATGTGTTTTGCCACGTGGTGCTCACCTTGTTGTGACTGTCGGTACTCGATGGAGGAAAATCTAATGTTGTCAATGTAAAATATATTACCGTACTTGTAAAAAATGATTATTTACATGAAAGGATGAGTATATCCAATGGTTTAGATCTTTTTATGAATTTAAAAAAAAATCACAAATAATTAAGATATGGAATTTTACACTGGGGGGGGGGGGGGGGGAGGGGGGGGCGGAGGGGGGGATGCACATGGAAGTATGAAAGACTAAATTTATGAGTTGGGCTTTTTTTTTTTATAAATTACTCAAAATCCATGATGATTGAAGTTTTAATACAATTGATGGGCCAAGCCTAAGGGCCCAACTCATGTTACAAGACCCGGTTAGCCAATAAGGTCCAGGCCCAAAGAAGTCCGTAGGCCTGGCCTCGTCATCAAGAGAGCATCCGGGAGCCTCACCCTCACCGCCTTGGAAATGGTCAGCACCCCACCTCATCCTTTGACCGAATCTCATGGAGAGCACGTAGCTGCCTCGCACGTTGAGAAGAGCTCGCCAGATGCAACAGACTAGCCAACTACTTACTAATAAGTCGCCCCAATCTGTTAGGGAGCGACTATAAATTGTAAGCCCCACCAGCACTTGGGGGGCATGAGACAAATACCGAAGCCACATTCTCCCTTCTACACACTTCATCTCTCTGCTTATCCTAAGTTTGTAATCTCTGACATTTGAGAAATAAACTATCAGGCGACCTCTGCCTTTCTAAAGTGGACGTAGGTCACACTGACCGAACCACTATAAATCTCTCTCTCCTCTTAATTACTGCATTTATTGCTCATATTTGACAGGTGGTGTGCAAATCTATTTTGTGCATCATCAACAATCATGAAATGGGGGCACGTGGTAAAAATAGATTTATGAGTTCGACTTTTTAACGAATTACTCAAAATCAATGACGATTGAAGTCTTAAGATGATTATATTTAAGATCTATGGATTTATTAGTTTCAATAGACAATTGAATGGTTTTGGATTAAAAGCAAAGGGGCCCCGAGAATATAAAAATTAAGGCCTTAGATAGGCTCCACGAGTGGGAAAAAAATACCGCGTTATTCATTGTATTGGGCCGTTTTTGCTTGAGATATGTGAATCACTTTCTCACTCCTAAGTATGGAAATTTTAGTATGTAAACGACCATATTTTTAGACCATTTTTACACTTTGTTTTACCATAAAATGCCTTTAAATAGCCAAATGTCCCCGATTGAGAATTTACTGAAAATTTTGCCATGATTTAAAAAAGTTTTGGGACTTACGTCCTTTTTTTTTTTTTTTTTTTTTTTAAATGAGGCAAAAACTCAAGGTCTTATTTTAATTTTTCTTTGAATGGGAAATGGCTTCTAAAGAATGATGTCAAATAGACAAGTGCATAAAGATCGCAATCTATGTTGGCACTTCGCCGTAAAATAGGATATGAGCACTTACTTGGATCATTTAATTTTGGGCACGAATTGTGGAATTACATAATTCTCTTGTGTTAATCTATAAATTTAACAAAAACGGGTATAATTGATAGTGGAATCGTGTTTCCAACCGCTTACGAATATGACCATAAAAGCAATAATGTATTTGTTGTGCACGGAGATATTGTAGATTTTGAAAAATAAATGGGAAAGAGAGAGGTTTTGAGTGGCAAAGGCAGAAGAGGAGAACAGAGAGAAGACGATGAGCTTTTTTTTAATATATAGGAAACGAAGATAAAACTAACAATATCGTTAAAAAAAAAGGAGGGGAAAAGCTTTTAGAAGTGAATCATAACAATATCACTCGGGGATTAAGACTCTAATAAAGTATTTTTTCTAATGAACCATAACGATATCATTATGGGGCAAATCTATCTCCTGGTTGTGTATGAGCCCTAATTGGATGTTTTAGAATATTTCTTAATCAAATTATATAATTAGAGTTTATGAATATTTTTTCATTAAAAAAACACAAAAAACAATAAATGCTTTTAAAAACTCAAACCGTTAAATTTGAGGGCCATCGATTAAGAGGTTAGGATTATCCAATGGGTTAGACATCTTGCACGCTTATAGATCTCACTGAGCTCTTTTCATCCCTAACTCCACCGTGTAGTCATGGCCCCGTGCAGGCCATGTTGGGTTCATCGCACCTATCTGGTTCATTGGACTTGCACCTAATTCTTTCTCTTGAAAGGTGAATGGTGATTAAAAAAAAAAAAAATTCTTAAATCTCTCTTTCGTTTAGCCACATCAGCAATTGGGCCCCATTTACTACTTTAAAAGACATGCCAATCTTTTCTCTCTTTTTGAATCAATGTTTGCATCTCTTAAAAAAAAGTAACACCCCTTTCATATCTTAAAACCATTTATCCACTAAAACTATTCATCTCTTTAGACGTTTATTTTCCACACATCTCCCAATCAACCTCTCTCTCTCTCTCTCTCTCTCTCTCTCTCTCCCTTTATTCTAACTCAAAGATGGATAAGACCTAAATGAGGCAATTGCAGTGTAGAATCTGTCAAATATGGAGAAGAACTAAATTAGGCAAATGCAATGTAGAATCTGCAAGGCAGGAGATCAAAACATGTTTTCAAGAAGAAAACAACAAAGGTGAGAAAGAGGCAACTTTGTGATATGTGTTTCATATAAATGGATTTATATGTTCCATATCTTATTCAGGTTACACGAGACTTAACTTGTGCAGGCATTCATGCTAGTATATAGTATACATTGCATACAATATTTCTCTCTGATAGGCCTGGATCTGGACTTAGATCTAGATTTGCTAGCATACCTGTTCTTTATGTCTGGACTGGACATATGCAGTCCCGACACTGACTCATCAGTCACTACCTTCCCTGTAAAAACTGCACTTGATCAACTGAATGCCACCCATGTGAAAACGATTGTGCATTTTGACCAATAAAAGCATCTGCATACGCGTAAAAGTGAGATTTAGCAGCCATGCCAGTGTGTAAATCAAGGCAGAGTAGGAGAACCTGGCCAACTGAATGGCAACCATGTGTAAAAGATTGTACATTTTGAACCATTAAAAAGCATTCAAACACATGTATTTGGCATCAATGGAAAAGCTAGGCAGATAAAGCATCTATGCTCTCTCTGTAGGCATTCGAATCAATGGAAAAGGTAGGTAGAAAAGGCATCAAAAGGCATACATATTCTTCATTTTGAGGTGAAAAAGAAATGCTGATTGTGGTTTATGAGCAATTAATATGCATCCAAATACAAGCTGTAAGGTAGAAGAGGCTAGATGTGTAGATTAATAGAAGAAAGCTATAGACTTTTGCCAGCTGAGTGCCAACCATGTCAGTAAAAGAAATTTTGTGTTCATTGAGCAATCCAAGGGCTTTCAAAAATATATATACTTGGGCTTCTTCATTCCAGGGTATTTTGGATAGGAAAAGGCAAAATATGGATATGCCACCTTTAAATCAGTGGCCAGCATCAGACTTTAGCCAACTAAATGCCAACCATCTGCTATAATTAAAAATGGATATTTAAAGTGAAAAAGAGGCATCCAAACACGTATTGATCCTATTCATAAAAAGATCCTTTCCATCAAAGAATACTTATTCCATCTATCTGGGTCAGCTTTCCGGCTTTTACTTTATTTTTTCATAAGTAGCAAATGCAAGCAAATTTATTTAGCATGTTTGGTAATAGGTGAATAACCCATAGATTTGGTGATTTAATTTAAAAGGCACAAAATTACATAGAGATGCAAGGGTCCACATCCTGTAAACTCACAAGTGCAGAGGTTTTTTTTTTTTTTTTTTTTTTTATATATATATATATTCTCTCCCTTACTTAAAAATGAAAATAATCACAATATTCTAAGAAATGCAAGTGAATCATATTTCTTTACATGTAATTGCATGGATGAATGAACTGGGCTGCCATCCTTGTTATATACTTTTTTTCCCCTCTTGGCAAGGTTTTAATTGGTTCAAATTGTGCCAACTGATGCAATTACACAGCAGATTGGAATCCGATGCCAAGCATGTCTAATTGATCATCAACTTATTCTTTATTTTAAAATCCATTTGAGATTAATGATAAAGCTTCATTATCAAAAAATAAAAAAGGTAAGGAATCTTTCGACTTATATTCTTCATTTAATAGCACCTTTCTTTTTTCTTGATACTGAGTTGATATGAATTATAAGCAATACCTCCCTGTTAAAGGGGTCGAAATTGAAAATGTAAAGGCAAAGAGCCACAGATGACTGCCAAACAGGTTCCTCCTTTGACTTGATATAGTTATCTAGCCATCATCTTAGCAAATTGAATCATATGAAAGGCGAGGACTCATTTATATATTCTCTCTAGATCCTCCATTCCTCACCAAATTTATTGCTCCCCCGTTAAATACACTGCATATGATATTATTAGAACATTTCTCACATATATATATTTATTGATGGTAGTCATTGCCCCTTGGTGACTCTGTTCTTGCATTTTTTTTTGTTTCCGTTTTTTTCTTAGAAGATTTTTCTTTTGTCAGTTCTCAAAATTTTCCCTTACTTTATCTATATTATTTTCTCTCTCCTTTCTCTTTCTTTTCTTTTAAAATTCATATAATTATAGGTATCAAGTCGAGTGATATCCCCATTTTAAATAAAAAATGGTTAAAATTGTAAAATAATTCATAACAGATATTGGAATTGGATTCGGATCCTCTAACCGGAACCAGCTATGAAACCAAATCCGGTTTCTCTTATTAAAGCCAAGTTCAAAACCAACAATGTAGATTCTGAGTTGAAATTAGAACCGAATCAAAATCATCATCTACAAAGATACCATTTTTGGGTCCAATATAGTTTTGGCCCGAAACCAATCCGTTTGCTCCTTACTTGGGCATGTGGCAAGCTAAGTAGAAAGAGAAAAAAAATGAAAAACTGATTTTCATTTGAAAATCTCCAACCAACGGCCCAGAGCAGTTCATTTGCGGTTGCCATCCAAACCTCAAAACGAACGGTCAAGATTCAATTCTACGAACCCCACAAGTTTCTCCCCCTCTATAAAGACCCCTCTCGACATACGTTGGGGTTCTATTCATCTCTCTCTCTTCTTTGTTTTGTTTTTCTTCTTTTTCTTGCTGTGATCCGACTTTGGCGCCATGTCGACGGAGAATGAGAGAGAGACCCATGTCTACATGGCGAAGCTCTCCGAGCAAGCCGAGCGCTACGAAGGTTCGATTCCGATCCGCATTTCATCCATATCGGCCGTTCCATGCATTTCGGATTTCTCCCCTTCTGATTTCGCTTTATCTAGGGTTTTCGATTTTCCGATCTTTTCTTGTTTTGCGGCTCTGAATGTTTGGTTCGTTGCTTTTCCCCCCTCTTTTTTTGCTATGATCTCTCTTCAAAACTGGATTCATTTCATTTTTTTTGGAGGTGTTGATGCATTTGAATCGGATCTCTATTACTACTTATTGTGTTAGATTGGATTTTTGACTTTCCTTTTTTGCGTGTTTCTGCTGTGGATCTGATGAAAACTTCTAGGGATCTGATTGGAAAATCTGCAGAATTGATTGCTTATGTGGATTGTGGTTCTTTGATTTGATTAGGTTTTGGTTTTGGTTTTTATCAAAGTCTGGCGGGCTTCAATCTTGGGTTCATGCCATTTTGTTTTAAAGGTGTTATGAAGCATTTGCCAATTTTTTGGGGTTAACTTTTGTAATGGTTGATTGAATTCTTCATCATCGTCATTAGTAGCAACCTATACTTGGCTTAAGGAGTTCTACTGATCACCATTAGTAACAATCTATCCTTGGCTTAAGGAGTTTTACTGATCAACATCCAATGGAAAAATAGATTGCTACTGATTAACTAATGGTTCGTTGAATTTAGAACTTCAAAACTGCAATCTGAGACCAAAGAATATCAACTTTCATCAATTGTGATGATGAACATAAACAAAAGGGTCCAGATGGTTTATGTCAGTGTTGTGTTTGAAGTTTCGATTTTTACTGAAATGCTTAAGCAGAAATGTATATGGAATTTCTCTTTTTTTCTTTTTTGCTTTTTTTTACTGTGTTGTTTATACTATGCTACTATGCTACACAAGAAGATTATTAAAACAAAATCATTGTTTTCTTGTCTTTTTTCAGTGGAATCAATATGTTAGAACCAAAAAATATAATGGATCAATGATTTTCTTTTTTCTTTTAGATCAATGCGTGCTATGAGTTAATAAGTTATTGTTTCTTTGAAAGTGGCGTGGAAGAAGAAAGAAAGCACCACCACCGTTTGTGTACTTTAATTTCTAACATGATTTTGGGTATATTGCCTTGAAAAATGTATTTTCATATTTTGGATTCTTTTTTTAAAAAAAAAAAAAAAAAAACTATACTGCTAGAAAGAAGCCTTTTTTTTAAAGAAAAATATTCCACTAGTTGTATAGGTCATGCATTTGCCTTGATATTGTTATCCTTGGTACTCCAGAAATGGTGGAAAGCATGAAAAAAGTTGCCAAACTTGATGTGGAACTGACCGTGGAGGAGAGAAATCTCCTCTCGGTGGGTTATAAAAATGTTATTGGTGCTCGTCGAGCATCATGGCGCATCATGTCGTCAATTGAGCAGAAAGAAGAGTCGAAGGGTAACGAGCAAAATGTAAAACTAATCAAGGGTTATCGCCAGAAGGTAGAGGAAGAGCTCTCCAAGATCTGCCATGACATATTGACTATCATAGATGAACATCTGATCCCTTCTTCTGGTTCAGGAGAATCAACTGTTTTTTACTATAAGATGTAAGTTTATTTCTATCAAATTTTACTTGCATTGTTTCAGTTTTTTTTTTTTTTTTTTTTCTGCTGTGTGCGTGAACGCACGTGTGGGTTGAAGCAGCATTTTTTGGTGATCTGTGTAGATAGTGTGAACACTAATACTCATTTGTAGACATCTGCCAAGGCTGAACATGGAAACCCTCAGAATGGATTGTTCCCTTCCTATATGTTATCTAAGGGGGATGGATTTTTTTCCTTGTATATGTTTAGTGCGGAATCAAATTTTAGTGCTGCCTTCATGAATTCATACATTGATGTTCACCTTTTAAAAAACAAAAGAAAATAAAAAAAGGAATCAAATCTCATTCAATAGAGAGATGATCCAGCCAAGTTGTTTTGTTGTTGATACTTGGGACAGGGAAAGAGAGAGAGATCTCAGTCTGTACATTTTCATTGATCATAATTTAGAAGTGATCTTTTTTTTTTTTTTTTTTAAGTTTGAAACCTTAGTTTTGTGGCTTTTATATTTTGTTGTGAGGTTATTTTTAATTATAATATCATCATGATTTCACATGTTAAAATCAGTTTTGAAAAGGTGTATTTACACATGTAATTTTCTTATATTTCTACATCATATCAATCATAGTATTTATTTTAACTGATGCATGTTTTCAATTGATTCTGAATCCTGATGAATATGACTGGTTGCTGAGCTGTTGAGCTCACTCTTCTTGTACACCCCATATTACTGAGTGATTGCTAATTGCTCAGGTGACATTTTGGTGCATAGCATACACCAAGAAGCAAAATCTTTACATTTAGAGGTATATCATGATATTCTGTTTTCATTTTTGGAGGTGTACCAGCCCAATGTCATGATTGTAGGACAAGCGGTATTTATGAATTAAATTTTGGTTGTGCCCACACTGAGTTATGGAAGTGATCTTTTACTTTGCTCTGTAGGATCATATGGTTTGTATATTTGAAAATTTTAATTGTTAATGTTGTTCATATTTGATCAAATATAACAGTCACACCTCAAGATTCTGTCAATCCGGATCCTGGGGTGTGACAGCCCTAGCCTATAGCCTAGCTGGAGTTTTGCAAGGATTAGGGGTCATTGTAAGGAATATCATGAAGGAATCATTCTCTCGCCTTCTCAGGTCTGATAATGAGTAGGGCTCATTGTGAACCAAAGTTCATTTTTTTTTGTTATTCCATCCACTGCTGACAAGAGCTTCTAGCACAGTTGGAAGGTGATTTGTCACAGACGTCGCGGGGCTCGTGTGACGTTATTTTTTGAAAAAAAAGTATTCTGTTGATGCAGCAGCAACAGTATGTCATGGCAACAAGAATCGTGGGCCACATGTGGGAACCATGAAATCCTGATTTATAATTGTTATAAGTTTGTTTTTAGTAAAGAGTGTAATTAGTATTAGGTTTCTAATTTGGGTAGAATTATTATTTGTTTCCTAGTTTAATTAGGAATACTTTCTTAGGGCTTAAGTTTATTTTATTATAAATATAGCATCGTTGAGATCAATGATCTCAGAGATTTTGAGATTAATAGAATTCCCTGTGTGGATTTTTTGTTGGAGACCGTTTTTTCTTCGAGTGATTGTTCTTCGGAACCCTAATTGTGCCCCGGCACTTGCATCCTAATCCTAGGATTGCATCAATTGGTATCAGAGCGAAAATCCACGTCGCTCCGATCCGTCTCCGGTTACCGATAGGAGCAAATCCCCCTTTCCATCCCCATACCATAATCGCCCCCTTCCCTGCGGAAACCCACCCACTGTCGACGTCCCCAACACAATCCATTAACAATGATGACAATTCTTCTTCTTAAGCGATCCATAGTGAGAACTTTATGCCATCTCGCCACCCAACAAAAAACCAAAACTCTTGGAGAAACAAAGGAATTCCAAAAAATGTGCTCACCTTCCACCTTGCCATCAAAATTAATCAACACATTATAGAAAGATTTAACTGAAAATTACCCTTAGAATCAAGTTTCCAAACTCTGTTATCCATTCTTTCTAAAGAAAGAGAATTCATCTCAAGCAGAGTAAGCATGTTGCCTAGCTCAGCAACTTCATTATCCTGCAAATTACGGCGAAAGTGCAAAACCCAAACAACAGAACCTCCTGAGAGTTGAAAATTATCAGTTATGAAAGCATAATAATCCTATCTAAAACATAAAGAGAAGGATACAGGTCCCTAAAACTAGATTGACCACACCATTCATCATGCAAGAACTGAATCCTTCTCCCATCATGAACCTTATATCTAATCCACCGATCAAAATATTCTTTACCAGAGAGCACGAACTTCCTAATATTCGAAGCCTTTTATTGAAGATCCAGAACATACCACCCCTGACCCGTCCCTTCGCACCTTATACTTATCCACAATGATCTATCTCCACAACCCTTGAACTGAATTACCCAGCCTCCACAACCATTTACCAAGCAGCGCTTTATTCATCTTCTCAATAGGCCGAATACCCAACATGCCATGAGCAAAAGGTTTACAAACAACCTCCCATTTCACCAAGTGAGATTTTCTCTTATCAATGATATCATTCCAAAGAAAATCCCGTTGGAGCTTCTCTATTCTTAGAACCACACTTTTAGGATATCTGAAGCAAGACAAGATATATATAGGAATGCTAGAGAGAATTGACTTAATAAGAATAACATGACCTCCCAATGATAAATACCTCCCTTTCCACGAAGAAAGCTTTTGCTGATGCCAGTCCACAACCAGGTCCCATAAATGTTTCTTAATTCTTTGGTTATCCCAAACACAAATGCAAGCCTTGATACTTAGTTGGAAGCCACCCGACTCTACATCCAAAAACATCAGCCATCAATTGAACATTATTGTCCTCCATACGGATTCCAATAAGCTCACATTTTCTATAGTTAATCTTAGGACCTAATAACATCCGTAACCACCTCAAAATATTTTTCAAAGCATCAACATTCTCCACCGAAGCATCACAAAATATAATTGTATCACCTACAAATTGCAAACGCGTTACCTTGTGGATAGAACTACCTGTGGAAAAGCCTGTTATCATCCTGTGTAATTTTGCTTTCTTTTTGTTTTTTGTTATCATCCTGTGTAATTTTGCTCTCTCCATTGAAACATTAAAAGTTTCGGCTACTATAACAAAAAGCTTAAGAGAATGAGGATATCCTTGCCTTAATTCACGAGAACTTTTAAAATAGCCTTTAGGAGATCTATTAATCATCAATATAGAAAAATAAGCAGATGAAACATTTTTTTATCCAACCACTCCACCTTTTCCCAAAACCCATATGACCCATCACATATTGTCAAAACCGCTAGTCCACCATATGATAAGCCTTCTCAAAATCTAACTAGCAAACTAAACTTGGGCAATGTTGCTTGAACTGAGAATCAACACATGCATGGCCAATACACCCACTATCTAAAACTTGACGACCATCAATGAAAGCTTAGTCCTTTCTAATAAATAATCTTCTATAATTAGGAAAAGAGATGTAGAGGATAGAATTGCTGGTTATCCTTGAGTTATATATGCAAGAAATTGTTGTTTTCTATTCCATTTGCCTTTTTGTGATTCATGATAAGCAGAACTTCTAACTATCATAGTTTAAGGCCATTCAAATTCAAGGAGTCCCTGTCAAATGTTGAAAGCCAATTTGAGGGATGCAACATCATTTTACCGGGATTAAACTTTTCTAGGAGTACACAGTTGCGCCGATTATTATGAGATTAAACTTATAAGTCGCACTATGAAACTATAGGAGGGTAATGGAGCAAAGATTACGACAGGGACAAAGATATCTGAAAATCAATATGGTTGTGCGGTAATGGAGTAAAGATTACGACAAGGACAAAGATATATGAAAATCAATATGGTTGTGCTAAAGAGGTCAACTATGGAACAAATCTTCTCACTTAAGGCTAATTAATGAAAAAAATACTGAGGCGGGAAAATCTTTATATGGTCTTCATCTATCTAGAAAAAGCCTATGATTTGATGAGTTTTAGATTAAAAAAAAAAGTGTCCTAAGAGGTTATTGGCATCATTGAAGACAATCATGAGGGAATGATAATGAGTGAGAACTATTTGTGGAGAGAGAGGTGAGTTTTCAATGACCATAAGCTTGCATTGGGGATTAGCTTTCAGCCCTTCTCTCTTTGCACTTATTATGGACGAGTTATCTGCTCATAGTGGTGGAGCCAAGATTTCCAAGTGTTGTGTGTGTGGGTTGGGGGGGGGGGGGGAGCGATGATCGATAGATAATAATGCTTTGCCACACCTTTTCCCCCACTAACAACAAAAGAAAAGAAAAGAAAATTTGTTAATTCTTTTTATAAGTAGAAAATCAATTGAGCCCCATTAAAAATAAGAATAAAAAAGCAATTAGAATATTCTCTCTAATAAAAATATCATAAAGATTAGATATATAATACAACTGAAATAGAAATAAAGAAAAGTTTAAAACAAATCTATAAAAAAGTGTTTTTATAGTAATATATTTCTACTTTTTTTAAATTTATTATATTCACATTTAAAATCTATTTTTTCTGTGACATTTTTATAAGAATATGTCAAGAAAAACTTACAAATTTTAAAATATTTTGACATTTTTTCAAATGTTAGTTTTCCAAATAAGATGTTTATGGCAGAGGTATTAGTGTCACTCGTGGGACTTAATATACACTAGGCTGGGTCATACACTCATATGGACATAGCTCCAGGGTTCCGGTCGTAAACTAGTTGGGTTGGTCAGATCAAATATACATCTAGGTCTAACTTGGATCCAAAATCTTAGGATCCATTATTTGTTCTAATTGGGTTAGGTCCTATAGTCCATCATCATATTATTTGTGTCGTTGGGTCTTTGACCCTGACTTGAACATAGACGCAACCCTAAGGTCTTTTTTTTTTCTTTTTTTAACAAGATTTGCAAGGAATGGACTCTCAACATTTTTTTTTCTATACCACGGATTTACAAATATGAACTGAAGACTAGGCCCTATTTCGGTGTTTAATGGATCATCTATTCATTGCCAGCATTGTTCAGGGCTCATAGAGTTATTTATGCCTATCCCATTCAGGCATTCACCGTATTTGAAATTCAAATTGCTCAACGGAATCCCACCCACCCTAATTTTACACCAGGGGAAAGAGATCCAAAATCTCTACCATACATCTTGCTAGCCTCATTTCTTCTGATCAATCATCCATTAATGCAATTATAGGGTACTGCTTCAAAACAAAGACCTTCCTTAGCATTTATGCTCTCATCTCTCTTTCTTCCCCAACCCTTCCTCTCACTTCGTCCTCTATGCATAATTCTTACGCAGCTGTTGTGGCTATATTTGGGTGTGTTAAAGAGGATGGTTGGTCTCGTGAAGGTTGATATTGATATTGAAGGGTGCTGTTTGCATATGATGTAGTGTCGATTAATGAAACCTTAGAGATGGTGTGAATGCAAAACTTGAGTGATGGGGGGAGGCTTTATAATCCAAGGGATTTAAAATAAGTTGTACAAAGATAGAGTATATGAATTGCAACTTTAGTGTGAATGGAAGTAGTAAGGATAGATCTGAAAAGTGCAGCCTATCTAAAGACTTGGCGTATGATAGATTGGAATGGAGAAGCAAAATTCATGTAGCTAACACTAACATAGTTGGGACAAGACTTTGATGATAATTATGGACATATTTTTATGGGGTTTGTTTCTTTCTTTTGAGACTTTCCTTTGTTTTTCTTGCTTCGTGTCTCCTGCATCCATTTACCAAATCTTCCTTGTGCCTCACTGGTCGCTGGATTGGAAGTATATACAAGAGGTCAAGGGTTCAAGGATTGGTACCACCCGCTTCTTCACCAAAAAGAACCTATTGTTAATTTGGCATGTTGAGAAATCACCTTTATCCATTTCTTTGTGACATATTTTCTTGCATTAGAATTTAGATCCTTTTCTTGGTTCAGCAACTATAGTTGACTTGTTTATAAAATTGATTTTCGCAATACAGCAGGGCCTGTCGCTCTCTCAGATGTATTTGTTGCATGTGTAGTAGGTTAATGAGTTGGCAACTATATTAGTTGGATGATTTTATCGTATTTTTATTGATGTTAATTATTGAAAAAGTATGTAATTTGACTGTTTTCTGGTATAATTTCCATCCACTAATTCAAGTTATTCAACATCTGAATCAGATGTAGTTATATACTGCCCTCCATCTGTCAATTATTTTCTAATTGTCTACTGTTTGGCAAGGTTTTTTTATTTTATTTTATTTTATTATAATCTGGATGACTTCTTGGATGTGACAAATGGACAACCATATCAATGTGGGACATGTGGGGTTTTTTTTTTTTCTGTTGGACTAAGCATCTATCAAATTCAACATACACCCCCCTTGTATCCACCAAAGCCGATTGACCACACCAGCATGCTACAATGTCCCTTAGTATGGTAGACATATCGTTTTTGCAAGAGAAGCTGTCATGCAATCAGGACTTTTTTTTATTGGTTTCTGGTTTTGAAAATTAAGGGCATCTGATCTGAGAAATTTTCTTTGAAGATGGCAATGAATGTATGGAAAGTAGGGAGTTCATATGTAAAGGAGATTCACCGCTCTTGTTCCAGTTCTTTAATGGTGTTGTTCATTGAATGCAGGAAAGGTGACTATTACCGCTATCTTGCGGAGTTTAGGGCTGACCAAGATAGAAAAGAAGCTGCAGATCAGTCGCTGAAGGGCTACGAGGCAAGTTTGTAGTTCTCACAATGCAAAAAATGCATTACCTTGTATCAGTTGACCTCAAATGGAAACTTTGCTTTTGCTATTTTTGTTAGGCTGCTTCCAAGACTGCAAATACTGATCTTCCTCCGACCCATCCGATCCGCCTTGGTCTTGCACTCAACTTTTCAGTTTTCTATTATGAAATAATGAACTCCCCTGAGAGGTAATTCCTTTCCTTTGTGGCATTGGTCTCTGCTTTTGGTCATGTGCTTTAATTTTTGTTCCTCCCCAGTAATGATGACTGCAGTTGACATTTCAGAGCTTGTCATTTGGCAAAACAAGCATTTGATGAGGCAATTGCAGAGTTGGACTCACTGAGTGAAGAGTCATACAAAGATAGCACTTTGATCATGCAATTATTGAGGGACAATCTCACTCTCTGGACATCTGATTTGCCAGAAGATGGAGGTAACTGAAAGAAGAAAAGAATGGCCTGTCCTTTACCCCCCTTACATGGAACATGCTAAGCATTAGAAAGATAGTTGAAATAAAGCTTATTTCCAGTTTGCAAAGGAAAAAAAAAACAACTTTCAAATGTATAACAATGAAAAGTGCAATCTTTTTTTTCTTTTAAATTCATCGGCGATGAGATTTATAGCTTGGGAAAATACATGACAAACAGTAAGGAGAAATTTACTATAAAAAATAGAAGATGAAGAGAACAAGCATAAAACACAGTCCTTGCTCCGATAAATACCCGCAGGCTCGGCACTCCTATGGCTACACGCCCCATCTACATTGATGTTTGAACTCAAAAGAACCCTCTGGCAGACGTTTCCACCTTGAGACAACAAAAACTTTTCCCCCTCTTCCAAGCACAACCCCTCTCTGCTTAACAAATCTGAAACACTTTCACCTTTGAATTCTTTCTTGGGGATGTGACCCATCAAATCATTTGACAGCCATGAGTTTCAATAACATTCTGAAGACCCTACTCCTCATATCCTACGAAATAGGCCAGAGAACAACTGCCAAGGTAGTGGCCGACACCATACCGCACTCGGCAAAGGCCCCAAATTCCAAGCTTGAATGAACTCTGAAAATTTTCTGGTGATTTCTTTCCTTTCGAACCTGCTACTTTATAGGACAAAGATAACAGTCTTTCTTCCCCTACTTTAGTTATTCTTTTTATCTAGTGGGCTGTATGTGCCAGGCCCATGCTTGGGAAAAAGTCAACACTTCTAGGGCATGTTTGTGTAGTGTCTCTAGAAACGAGAGTCCACCGACTTCCACTTTTCCATAAAATGCTCTGCCTTTTCTCTACTCTCGACAAGGCATTTCCACGCAACGCAGAGCAATCAAGCTCTTTTTTTGCTTAGATTATTAGTTTGTCAGACTAAGTTTCTACTTGTCCTTGCATTTTTCGAGTTTTTCGAGTACCATATCTTCTGTGGCATTTTTTAGTCCACTTGTCCTTGCATACTATACTCTTCCTCTTTTTATTTTTCTTCTTTTCCTCATTGACATATAAAAAAGCTGACTCATTCCATTTTGCTTGGTATAAAAACATTATTTATACATTTTAAGTAAATATATGCATGGTACTTCAATGCAAATTTCCAATGCAACTGTTTCAGGTGAAGATGGTTTAAAGGGTGAGGAGATCAAAGTTGTTGAACCTGAGGTAAGTTGTGTTTAATTTTTTTAACCTGTTTGTTTTTTGTCATTCCGTATCTGGGTTTCTCTGTTGTAACTGGTGAGAAATTTACCTGATTTTGCAGCATTGACAGCAATGTGTTGTCCCCCCTTACGACGGAGAAAGAATTTTGATGTGGGTTTGTGAATTTGGATGTTTAGGAAGCTTTGCGCCGCACCTCTCTCTGGTATGGTGAAGATAGAAGCATCCTTCAAATGGCATTGATTATGGTGGTTATTTGGATTTGGTTATGTTAGATGGGTGCAGATGATAACTTTACAATTTTTTTTTTTTTGGGATCATCTTCAACCTTCTGTCGGATTCTTTGTTTCGTATCAAGAATCTGTTTGTGTTTTTTCATAATATGTTACACTTTTGGCATGCCAACAAATGCTCCCTTCAGAGACAATGAAGAGGGGCCAATTTGAAGTCCATGTGGAAATTAAACATCCTCGTGTTGGTGAAGGTATGGGCCCCTATAACTTAGCCATGGACCCAAGGCATGAAGTCACCTAGTCCACACATCTCATGCGTGCCCTGTGGACTTTGACAGTTTACGTGGCGTTGAAGTCATTAGAGGCTCCACACAGGTTCTATCATATATGGCGTCCAAGTCTTTTCCAAAAGAGGTCATTTTCACTTTTCAACATATGACGGATCATGGTCGGGATGGTTGGTTGGTGATGTCAACCATACTTTTCAGGAAATCATTTACTCTCCTTTGGATCCTTCTGTCTTAACAATGGCTATAAAATCCCTGTCACCTTCTTCATGTGGCTAAGCCCCGAGCCCCACAAAAGAAGGAAAGATTCAGATCCCCTGTTTGGACCACTCAGGGGTGTCACATGGGAAGAAATTTTTTTTTTTGAAGAGATGTGATTTTTTTTTTTAAGAAATGGGATATTACATGTCGACCCCATGTGGCGACGTTCCCAAAAGGAGATACCGTTGACCCTTTTTTTTTAATCCCTCCTAGAAAAGGAGAGGAGGAAACTAAAAAACCACAGAGAAAACAACAGCAAAAGCAGCACAAAACAATTCCATACCTAACGAATCCAAACCACAACAGAGATGGCAAACAACCCAACCATAGAGAAACCACCAGATCAATATCCACAACAAAACCCATCAGACCTATACTAATCTCACCTCCCTGAAAGATTGATTGTCCAATTTACAGAGACTATCTGCCACTTCATTTGCAGCCTGCGCGCCTACAAAACTAGCCTCCCACCAAGTAAATTTCATTAGCAGATGCATCAGATGCTTTAGGCTGCCATAAGACTCCATGAAATATTCCCATGCTGCAGTCGCCTTCAATAACAATATACCGTATCTCCATCTTCAGGCAGATTCCAATGCCTTCGGTCAGTGCCTTCAAGCTACCTTATGTAGAATTCTCCGCTGTCATCTTTCTAGCATAGGCTGCAATCAAAGTTCCTGCAATACTAATAATGCCCCCTATGCCTGCGGAGTGGGAAAACAGGCTATTTGCACCATCAAAGTTAAGTTTAACAGCGTTAGCCTGTGGGGTAATCTGTATATCAACAGGGAAACTTGAGGAGATTACTTCCGTAGGAAATATATGAGCCACATTCCATTTAAAAAGTTATTTCACTGACTTCCTTCTGACCAAAGGAGGGTTAGTTGGGGCCAAATTTTAAAGATGATCATTTCTTATTTTCCAAATATACCAACTTATTATGATGCCTAAAAACTTGAACTTGGGGTGAAATCTCGGATTGGGCATATTTTCATAGAGTTGGGAAATAACTCCAAATACGTTGGGTAATATGACCGACAGAAGATATGATCAATGATTTCATCATTTTGACGGCAGAGAGAGCAAGGGGTATCTATAGGGGCATTGGACTAGCTTGGATTTTGCTAGGAGTTTGTTAGTGATACCGTTAACCCCTTTTATCCATTTAACTTTTCGGACATTTTTTTTTTATTTTATTTTTGGGTACCCCAGCTAAGTGGGTGGGACACGAGAGTGTACCTGCACACAAGGGGAGACGTTGCATATACACTTGGGAAGGAGGGAAATGACATGCCCAGAGGTCGAACCCTGGGTAGTAGCCAAGTGAGAGATGGGGTTGCCAACCAAAGGGGCAACCCATTGCTCTCTTTAGACAATTTTTTTTCTTTAATGATTTCAAAGCCTAAGAAATAGTAGAAAACAGACAAGAGCTCCAAGCACTGTTGGAACGTGCTCATTGTCTAAGTATAAGGTTGGATTTCCCAACTTAAATCCATGTGGGTAGGTGATCCATAGCAAAATAAAAAAAAATGGTGATTAGTTTTTTTCTAACATGTCCGTTTGAGAGAAATAAAATATAGGCCCTAGGGTACATTTGTGTACATTCGTGGAAAAATATTTCTACAGGGAAAAAACAAACTCCAACTTAGGGGTGTAAAATAAAACCGAGAAACCGATTAACCGAACCGAACCGCAATTAATAACCGTGTTTCACGATTCGGTTGCGGTTTTTGCCTTGACTCACGGTTATTAACCAAACCGAATCGTTAACTGCTGTTCAGTTAATCGTGTTCCCAAAACACACGGTTAACTGAACCGTTTTGCTAATAATAATAAAACCTAAGGGTTTGAATGAAAATTACTTTTTTTTTTTAAGTAACATTTTATGCTATTCTCCAATTACAATTTTTTTATTGGTACATGTAAAGTTTTTCACAAAAAGTGATAATAAACCGTAACTGAACCGTTAACCGCGGTTCGGTTTTTAACGGTTTTTCACGGTTCGGTTACGATTATGGTTTTTAAAGACAAAAAATCGTGAAATACGATTCGGTTAACGGTTTTTCCAAAATGAACGGTTAACTGAGCCGTTACACCCCTCCTCCAACCTTTTCTCGAGGAATCACGAAAATTTTATTTTATATTTTCTTATTGAAAAATGACTACACCAAACATGAATTTACTGTACCACGAAAAAACCTTTTGCACTTAGCACGACTTTTCCGCCTGTTCTTTAGTTTGTACCGGAGAAAAGCGTGGGCTAGTCCTTATAGTCATACACATAAGGCCATTTGTTAAAGTGGTTGATGTGGTATATTGTAAAAGATGGCCACAGTTCTTAGAGAGGAATGCTGTATCATCAATCGATTATCACATGCAGTATCAACATCAAGCCTTTCATTTCGTGCGTATAAGAACGTGAAATTCGCTCAAAATGATATAGACCTACACATCGTTAACATTGCAGAACCCATGGACCATTTTCAATGAAATACTCCACCTAATGACTTTTCATTCCTCATTGGTTCACCCAAAATTTTAAACGGCCTCCCTCTTCGCTCTGTATATTCACCCAAGGTTTTGAAATGCCCCCCCATTCTCTTATTCCGTTCGCGTGGCAGGTACTTTCGCCCTTTTTAAATATGTCCAAACTATCTCAAATGAATTTTCTTCTTTCTCAATTGCAGTTATTTGAAGTTAGTTCTAACGCACTCATCTTTTTTTAACGCCGTACACCCTTCTAAACATTAACATACTAGCTTAACCGTTGCCCTCTAAAAGAGCCCCTTTAATAATCCAATTATCCGTTAATAGCATAATACTCTACTAGCTTGTTTCCACTTAGTCGACTCGGTCCTGAATATTTGACTCAAAACCTCCCCTTTATTCTACCGTAACGCTTTACTGGCCAAATCCTTCACACTGATGCTATGCAAAGGTGTAGAATTATTTTAAAATTCTCAATGTGACAAATTTTGTGAGAATGTGTGGTTTCTTTTTTTGGGATACTTTTATATTTGAATGACTTCAAACTTTTATATATATATATATATATTTATTGTACTGTAATTTAACAAAACTATTGATAACCAATGGCCATATTGATTGGTAGCACTTTCCCCTGATATTGACTTTTACAGTCTTTGCAAGTCTCTAATCTCTAAACTAAACAAGGAAAAAGTCTGCTTTTGACCCATTTGAAGTTTTGCACCACTCATGATTGTTAGTTAAGTCTTTTTCTTTCTTTTCAAATTAGGTCCAGTCTTCCAATAGTTATAAGTTATCCATTGACCATATCTTATACTACGTTATCCATAAAGTCCTAAAAATTATTCTGGTCGCTTTCACTTAATTGCTCATGGGGGAACATGAGCACCAATGACTTTGTGGATACTTGTACTTGAAATAATTCTAAGTCTTTTGTCTTTACCTTTACAATCTTATCTCAGTGTCATTCAATCATGCATGTCTTTCCATTTATGATGTCAACTCTAATTCTTAGAATCACATTTCTCTTCCTGCATAAAATAGCTGAAGTCAATCACCTAACTCCCTAGCCTTCTCCATTCATTTCTTGTTCTTTTAGAATATCCAGTAGGCCATTCTCAAAGTATATAGTGACTAGTCTATCCAACTTCATGTTTTGTCTCCTTGGCTCATCTCTTCTTTTGACTCCTTATTGCTATTTTAATGTGTTGTTAACGGAAACTCTAACCAATCCTTGCTCTAGAGACACTACAATTGCTCTAGAAAAACTCGAGATTTGAGTATATAATACTATTCTTAAAATAATGAAACCATTTTATGTTTAATTATAAAGGTTTTTTTGGTTGCTGAGTTGGGTTACCGGTTAGTAGTGATACTTTTCACTAGAGAACCCAGGGATATAGAGTTCAAAGATGAATGATTGTATTTATAAGTTCTTGTTTGGTGTTCTAATTCCAATATGTTTATGATTTTATGAAAGAGATATATTGCAAATTCTAAATTTACTATAATGTCATGAATATC
This sequence comes from Umbellularia californica, assembly GCA_028538565.1. Classification (NCBI taxonomy): domain Eukaryota; kingdom Viridiplantae; phylum Streptophyta; class Magnoliopsida; order Laurales; family Lauraceae; genus Umbellularia; species Umbellularia californica. The sequence continues at coordinate 21,597,635 of JAPQWN010000003.1, forward strand.
AGTAATATTTTGAAAATAGGGTGATATACTTAAATTGCAATAGTTTCAAAATAACAAAAAAAACTCTGAAAATGTCACCAGAAAGACATGTTGTTATTGTGATCAAAGTGGAATTAATTATTAAAAGTTATAAAGAAATTAACCTTCAAAACTTTTAGTTTTCTTTTTATTGCAATTAATGATGTTCATGATGGTTTTTTCAATAACATCTGAAGAAGACCAAAACCTCTAAGTTTGAAAAAATATCCCCATATAATTTGGAGATAATAATTTATGAAATGTAATTAAATATTAAACTCAATGGAAATGCTTCTTACCTACCTCTTTGTCAAGGATAAACCAAATGTAAAATAGGATATAAATGGGGAAAGTGGTTTAACTATAGATACAAATGAGATTCGCATATAGGATTGGGTCGTGGGCTTTTTTAATGACATCAGCATCTTTGAGAACTTTGATCCAACATAGCTAATCTCTCTCGGATGGCCCCTACACCAGGCAAAGTTGGAGTGATTTCAAACACAAAAAGTAGAACTCCCATGTGAGTAGGTGCATGGACGAAAATTAAACTTGCGTTAGAAATATAAAAAAATTAGTGGGAATCCTCTTTTATAGAAAGCTTTTTATTTATTTATTTTATATATCTTATATTTATTGGGAATCCTAATTAATTCTTATTTTTGATGAAATTCAATTTATACAGGAGGAAGGTTGATGAAATTCAATTTATACAGGAGAGAGAGAGAGAGAGAGAGAGCACATGTGCAACCACATGTGAAATGGGTGTGATGGGAGGTAGGTGAACATGTGGCATTTCCTCTCCCTTCCTAACAAAAGCAAGAATCATGTGGAGTGGCTTCTTCATAAGCATGTTTGCAACTGAGCATTGCTAGTCCTACTTGACTTGGAGTTAGTGCAGATGGTGAGCTGACACATCTAGGTAGGGCCCACCTTGGATTGGATCGAGTTTTATAGATTCAGGATCCTGATAACCTCCGGTGGGTCGGGTCGGGTTGGGTCATTGATAGGTGGGTTACAACTTCCAATTAGAGTAATGAGTCAATGGGCTGGACCAAGACATGGTTGGGCTCTATGTTAGGAAGATTTGTCAATGAGACTGGGTCTGTCAGATCCACAGACAATAAAGGACATTCTGTTTTTAATTTGCTTGGATTCCAAAGATTCCCTTCTTTGTCATCTTATTGTGAGGCACAAAAGGCGTTAGACAGGAAATGGGCCTGGCCCAACCCATGGGCAACAAGCCTTCTAAAACCAGGTCTGTCCCATCAAGCTCGAGCCTGAACCAATTCCCTGACCAGATTGAGGTGGATTTGGTCTCCCCTTTTAGGCTAGTTGGCTGTAGCTGGGCCAAAATTTCCTCCAATTGCTAAGCAGCCAGAGCCTGCAGCAGGTCTTGGCTACCCCTGCACACTGACCATAATGTTGTGTAGTATATTTTGTGAATGGGCTAGGCTTGGGCTTCACTATAAGGACAATGGGTTGTATCTGGAGCTGGATATTAGGCCCAATAGCTAACTGGACAACCCTGCAAAGCTTCAGCCACGCCCGACCCGACGTAAGGGCCAGGCCGGTCCGGGTATTGACCTAAGCCCAAGCTGCGCCCTTCTGTCCCCAATCCTGATTCATCATTTAGTGATATCCAATGACCTGATGATCGGCTATGCCTGTAATTTGATCATCTGTCACCCTCTTTTTATCTGAACATTATTCAGATGGTTTCAAGACCTGGTCTTTGATCTGTGGCCCAAAACTGTTCACTGCAAATTGTGGTTCAAGGCCTTCGGGCCCTGAACTGATATCTTGATCATTTAAGTTCGCTATCAAGTTTATATAAAAGATGCTAATTTTGAAGAGACTTTTATGTTTTTTTTTTTTTTTTTTTGCTTAATTTATAAAAAAAGAACTTTTTTTTTTAGGGTTCCAAACCCTTTAGGCTAGACTAATCCCTCCTGGCCCAGAGGGAAGCCGAATAAACTCCACTGCTGCAACCTCCGGGTGCGTGGTCCTAGGCTAACTAAGCTACCCCTTTGGGTTGAAAGTAGATCAAACTAGAGAAATAAAAAGTTGAAGATCCACCTTTCCTTTGATTAAAAGTGAATTTAAAGGGAAATGGAAAACGAATACTCTCAACAATCACCCGGAAAAATAAGAGAATCCTAGAAGAGAAAGGATCACATCTTCATTTCCACCTTATATTGTTCACCCTTCGCCTCTTTGATAATCCGTTATTTGAATTCATTTTACCATGAAATCCTAAGAATTCAATTTCACGCAAACAAACAACCCCTAATAATTGCTTGAATTGGCACGTGTATACAATTGAAGCCATGTCAAAAGGTAGGACCCTCGTCTCATGGCCAGATTAGACACTGCAGCTCAAGACAAAACCAATGGAGCCGAGAGAGAGTGCCCACCAATATGCTGCAAAGTTTCTAAATTAAACATGTATCCTGTTCTCACTCATGGGGGATGGTGTGGATATGGAATCTTGGTATCCAGTACTTTCAAAGGGGGAAAAGCTCTGTAATCTGCAGGTCCCACTGATGGAAGGAGATGGGTCCAACACCCCTGCCTATGAAATCCAAAAGTCCCCACATGTAGAACCTTTTGGGGAGATTTTAACAGAATCATTGGGTCATAAATGCAGCCTACAAACAAAAAGTTGTACCCCAATAGTCCCACATATTAGAGGATCCTGACTGTTCACTCAGTGCCGACAGTTGAGATTTATAGTATAAAATGGTGTTAGTTGTCAAGCAAAAAGTACAATTGAGTATCAGCAAATCTGGGACCTTTCTGGGGCTTCCTGTCTGTTGTGAAGCTCTCACTTTCCACTTTCTGATTCCTTGTATATTCTATGTGATGCACACATCACACTGCAAGGACTTGTAAAACCTGAAAATACCCTCTCCTGCCACAGTGTTTGTCGAATTTATCATCACAACTTTATGGAATTGGTGGATTATTACAAGTTTGCAACCATTTCACTGTCGAAATCTTTATCTATGAATTAGAATATGTTGAGGTTTGGATTAAAATTTGTTAGAATTAGATTATTAGAGTTTGGAATAGATTTGAATTTCAAGGATTTTCTTTTATTAAACACTGAAAAACAATGAAGCTTTTTTACTAAATCCCATAACATATTCATATGTGAGTGATTTTTTTTATATGGTACCAATTACCCACAATCTTGTACTAGGACTATGGGTGTGCTTAAAAACTTTTTAAATACATGTATCTGGTGTCCATATTTACCTACATCTAAAATATAAATATCTCCTCTCGTTTAGTATCTCTACTCTTTCTTTTATAAATCCATCTAAAATAGAACTACAAAAAAAAAAAAAAAAAGGCTAGAATAAAAAATAAAAAAAACACGTTTGATAACGCACGAATCTATTTTAAATACCTCGCCTTTATATTTTCATACCCAAAAGCTCTATTTCTCATCTGCCCATTTTTGGAGCGTTTGGATTTTAGAAGATTTGCCTCTAAATGTCTAAAGCGGACAGGGTCTATAATCTTATGCCAAACGCTCTAATTGTTCAAACCTCTGTCTGATTTAGATATTTAGAGAAATAGAGGCATAAAATAGAGATGCCAAATATGAGCCACTTTGTTGAGGAATAGATGAACCAAAGAAAACTTTTGAAGCTGGAAGCATTCTTGTTTTTTTATCCACATTGATAGAAGCATTTCCAAACATTCAAATATGATAAAATTGGAGATTCTATGCTGCTACTTGTAACCAGGATTTTACATTGGTAATCACATTTTATATACAGCAAATAATATGATAAGTTTTTCAGAAGAAATAAGATATGCTGTGGTTTTAATTTATGTAGCTGGTTTCTTCTTTCAATCACAAACTATTGAAGGCTTGAAGCACCAATGTTCGATGGTCACTAAATCAAGGGTATTTGTGAAGGGAGGGTCCATGTCAAAAACATGGGGAAGGTCAAAATCAATTGAAATAAAATGAAGCCGATTTCAATTCGAATCAGTTCGCTTCATATATAAGAATTCAAATCAGTTCACTTCATATATAAGAATTAAAACACCAACGTTTTGGATTCCTAGGAGACTCTTGTTTATGCATGAAATAAACGGCGGTGATGTATTACAAATGGGCTTACTATCCAAAATGGGTCTGCAAAACCCAATGAATATGGGGTCCGTTGAAATCAATTTAATCATAACATTCTCCTACTTGGATAATATAACCATTTGTTCTTTATCAATAAATATTTTGCTTGGAAAAAACTTTAATTTTGCGAAAGAACTCTCTTGAATCGAACTGAAGAACTCATAATGTACATGCATTAAGAAATGCGCTATTTATTTATAATTTCATTAAAGTGCATGCTAATTTGTTCGAATGGTGCATGGGGAGGTAAGGATATCGGACAATGGGCGAAGGATATAAAGTGGAGATATAGACGAGACCTTAATTTCCAATTGTATTGAATTACTATGGTGATGGCTGAGTATCCATTTCTTATATTCCTTTATTGAGTTTCCATTGAAGGGGAGGTTATTCAATGGTTGTCTCGGGATATTCACCTTTTATTCTTCATTTTCAGCCACGTACAGAATATACAGTCCTAGGCATCTGATTATTGCATGAAACAAAGACCCGAAATGTATTTGTTAAACCATATCACTACTAATACAAGTAATGGGAGTCACACCTTCCAATTTGAAATGATTCCTTCTATGTACCACAAAATAGTGACCCAGTTGAACCAAAGCGTTAGTGGGGAGGCCCATAAGCTTTGAACTCAATGCCTTTTACAATGCTTTCCCTGTAATGCCTTAACATCAATTATTCTTGCTTCAGATCATACCACAAACATACAAATTATCCAAAAGCCAGAAATGTCAAAATCATTAGTAATGTGAACACCGTACATTATTAAACATCACATCATTCATCATATAATTTATTTTATTTTTGTTATAGGAGGGTTCCCAACCTTTTGGGCTAGACTAATCCGTCCGAGCCCAATGAAAAGCTGGGTAAACACCCTTGTGGCCCCAAAGTGGTAACACTGGTGGACTTAACCTTCAATTCCTGAAGAAGGGGGAATCGGGCGTCGATACCAAGACCTCCAACTCTGGAAGAGGGAGGAACCGTGGTCCCGACCACTCGGCCAACCCCCTGAAGTTATTCATCCTATAATTAAATACATTAGACCAGTGCTACCACTCAATCTTAGTCGATCGACTAAGATCCATATTCAAAACATGCACGCATCTCCTCTGCCAATGTGCTCAATTGGCACCTCTTGATTTTGAACCTTATAGATCCAAAAACATGGTACCCAATGCTACTCTGTCTTGCTCCTTTGGAACTCTTTTTGTTGTTCAAAAAATACATGGCAACGGAGTTGTCACAGTAAATTTTCAACAACCTTATAACGGCATCGAAGATCCAATCAAAGCTAATGTATAGTGGCTTCAAAGCATGCCAAACATTCAACTAAGATGGTGGAAGAGACTCCATAGATTGCCAAGACAATCAGCTAAGTTGCTTATCCATAGACCTCTCGAGCTTGAGTGTCTGGATATAAGCATGTAGTCATTTCATTCATATAGGCTCTGCATCGCCTTTTATGCATCCAAAATTTTGATTGCTTTGTACTCCATAATTCAACTGCAAAGAAATTGTCGAGAAGAGTGCGGACGGGACATGTTGAGGGCCCGTTTGTTTCTTATAATTGAATGTCTGGGATGATATCTCTTTAAGTATTTAAAAATGAAAAACCAAAGGTGAATATCGACCATCATTAACCTTCCTTATTGATAACTAATCAAGGGGACACGGCGAGTAAATACACGGCCATTAATTACCCTAGTAATTCAATATCTATGAACTTTGTCTTCTAGACTACAGCTTGGTCAATCAAATCATGGTTCGAGTCACTAGATATGTCTTTCTACACGTCAAATAGGTTCATGTTGATCGCATTTGTGTAGCCCATCAAAAGGGCACACACAAGAGGATCTAAGGCTGCATTTGAAATAGTTCCATAATGGGAACTAGTTTGTACATTTGAATCGAAACTGTTGAATCTGAAAGGCAACTGTTGGTTTGACCCAAAATCTTACAATTTACATCATGTACTGCGAGGCCCCAAAATCTGTATCATATGACATTGAACAATTAGTATAAAAAAGTTATGAAGGTGTAGGCTACTCTTGCATATATTTTGACAAGGCAAAAGGCATGAATATAAAGCTCAGCTACAGCCTACAGGCCCTTAATGCTTGAAAATAGCCTCCATGTGGAAGTTCATTTAAACTTATAGATCCTATGGTTATTAGATTGGGCTGAGCTAAACCACATTTGAGATGTTCACAAAACCCGCTTATGGGAATGCAAACCATTTTAGATTCCAATTCACCGATAGCTCAGTGGTGAACATCTCCCTCTCCACATATACAAAGCATTTGTTTTATGTGGGGATTGGTCCTCTGCTCTTTGGCGAGGGAATTGGGAATTGGGTGTGCGATTATTTTACCAGAGCAAAAAAAAAAGCGATAACATTTTGGATGCAAAATGATCTAATCATTAACAAATATAGAACCTGTAGTCTGCCTCAGTCCAATGATGATGAACTAAGTTCAATACATTTTTGCCATACATTTTGATAGAATAAAAAGCTTCGAATTTTATAGTTGTTCAATGGCCAAGCTACAAAATCAAGAACTGGCCAAGCCAATCCACTGCTATCTCAGTTGATGAGGCTCCTTCAATTTGTAGCTATAGGTGGCACTAGTGGTGAGGGAGTTTATTAAGTGTGTGTTTTTTAATCTTTTCGCTAAGGTAATGTCTAAACAACATGGGCCTGGAAACAGTGGCGGTCCTAGGATTTTCTTTTGAGTGGGGCAGACGATGGTCAATTGAAAATGTTGGTGTTTTTTCGGCAAGCTAAGTATAGAGTCAATTTTCCATGTGCATAATATTGATCAAATTGTATAAGTGAGTTTCAATAAAAAGTCAAGTAAAAATGAAAATTTAAATAAACAACGATATAGAATTTTATATCTCTCGGACTAAAACCCGACATGTATCAATCACATAAATTGATATTTATTGAAATCATTGGTAGGAATTATATGTCATTTTTGCTTCGACGATGTGGATCCAAGGGCGGAACCATATATGAACTGGGGTGGGGCGCCATGGCCCCCCCATAAATTTGAAAAACCCCTTCTGGGGTATTGAAAATTTTCACTTATTTACAGTGGCCCTCCAAAAAAATTAAAAATGTTATAAGAATTTTAAGTATTTTTTTAACAGTGGACCCTCCAAAAAAAAATTCTTACCTAGTGGCCCCCCCAAGGCAAATTTTCTGGTTCCACTCCTGTGTGGATCCCTAAGGTTTGAAATTGGACTCCTACATCAATGAAGATGGGGAAGAAACCCTTAAGAAATTGCATATAAATCATCAAAGAAATCCATAAAAATAAATAAATAAATAAATAAATGCACCAAAAGCAAAAGAAGGGAAAACAAAGAAAGAAAATTACTCCAACGAACAAAACCATAATCAAAACCTAACAGCAAATGCACTAACTAAAATATATTAAAAATGAGAAATCCTTATAATTTCTTCCATCATGGTCTTCAAAACAAATAGGGAAAGGGGATTAGGGAAAAGGAATGATAAGGTATAGTATAGTGGTTATGGTCTACGGATCTAAGCATTGGGGTTTAGAGAATTTAGGGATCAGGGAAAGCATTGGGTTCGGTTATAGTTTGTGTGTGAGAGAGATCTAGAGAAAGAGGGGAACACCTACCGGGACACCTATCATATATATATATATATATATATATATATAGAGAGAGAGAGAGAGAGAGAGAGAGAGAGATGACTGGTGAGGATTTTTGTTGATAGTGAAAGAGGAGAGTGATGAGGATTTATGAGAAGACGGTTTTTGGTTTTCGGTGAATGGGGGTGGGGCAATGGGTTATGAGTGTGTGGGGCATAGCCGAGCTAGCCGAATAGTCTTAATGTGTTTCTCCATATCTACATGGGTCCCCTGCCTGCAAACACCACAATGGTCCTTCAACCAACAATCGAGTCTTCTGATATTGCCCTCATATATAATCTAGTGGCACAATTATCAGCCCAAAAATGCATCTACATTTCATCATAGTATGGTAAAAATCCATGTTCATGAGAATTACGCAAAAAAGACAAATATAGATCCTAGCTTAAAAATGATCCATGCTTAAATGCAACTCACTAGGTGATCTAATACATTAATTAAAATCAAAATGCTCCCATACCAAATAAAAATATTGATTTAAATTTAAAGATCATTGATAGACACATTAGTAGTGAAAAAACCCCTGATATAAGAAATCATCACATATCTATGCTCCTGAGCTTGCCCAGTTGATAAAGCAAATATTCCACCTTTCCTTAACTTGTTTCACATAATTGATGCATGGTAAACTAGCCATGCATGCAGCATGAGAGAAATTCTAAATATTTGCTTTCTCATATTTGAGTTATGGAGAAAGATAGGAACAACACCTTGTAAATCCAAATTTGAACAAGAAAACAAATATAAAAAAAACCCATAACAATTCCTTTATTGGGCATGATGAGTTGAATATGCGCTTTGTGACCCGAAATGGGTCACCAATCTAATGGGTCCAATGGACAAGTGGGTCAACTAATGCTAACAAAAGCCCCCACAGGCATCTATTATGACACAATCAGGCAAATGAGAATAATCATTGACTGTCATGAACAATGTAAAATTAGTGGGTCAACCTGGCCTTGAGTAAATGCTCCACCCCTATTTAGAGCTGCCTTGTCAGGTTTAACTCCACACACATTCATGTAAAAAACCCCAAAACCTTAAAAATTATGTAATTCTTCATTAATAATAATGATGAAAAGGAAATCAAAAGCTAAATTATTTTGAAATGATTCCGATCGACTTACTAAGTATTCAACTTATAAATGTTAATAACATGAATTTAACAGCTAATGGTGATCAACAAGGCCTTGTGGGCCACAACCCATCAAATTGATGATCCTAATTACCCAAAAAACTTAAAGGCTGAATAACTTTTCATTAATGATCCTCCACAAGCACAACCCATGGCAGTATATACATGTAAAAAACAAGAAGAAGAAGAAAAGGAACAAAGAGAGAAAAACAGTGGAAGAATTAACATGACAGCGATCCTGTGGAAAGGAACAGTAACGTCATTACCTGTCATTTCCTTTCCCACCTAAAATCCCTCACATACCATATAAAACACAAAACATGAAAAATGAACCTAGTGGCATCCCCGCCATATTTAAAATTTTGAGAAGTTATAACATACGATGGAGGAGTACAGCTGATCAGATGCATGTGACCCACCCTCACCCAAATCTAGAGGCCCATCTTTAGGTGGGCCATCCTCATAATCACATGGCTCAAACAATCATAGCCTTCCAATTGATGGTCATCCACTGGTTGGATAAGGGCTGATGGCCATATCTTTCCTTCCAATTTGATCAATTGCTTCTGAATAAAATGTTTTCCTGTTTCAGACTAGTCTGATTTTTAGGTTGTGTCTCATCCACTGTATGCCCAATGATTTGGACGGTCAAGATTTGTGCAATATTTCTCAATTGGTTCAACGGGTGTGCGTGTGCATCAACCTCTGTACTCACTCGGAGCATGGATAGATTCTCCATTTAATTGTTGGGAAACGATATCTGATACTCTAGTCTAGCATGGAAACACAAGAACAGGAACAAAACCAACGTGGCACAACTGAATCTCAATCCAAGCCGTCCAAATAGCGGGACCCAATCTAGCTATGGTCCATATTTAAAATGTTGTACGGATATTAGATCACATCGTATTTGTACGGTTCGGATCGAGATCTTCATTCCCTATTTTGATATGGTAATGCACTAACAACCACAAATCTGATATCTAGGGCCATCACCAGAATTGGATTTTGGGCCATATCCTTTGATTGCATGTGGGGTAAGGAATTGGACGGTTGAGATTGAGATTGAGCAGTTCCTCTCTACGTTGGCTGCTGTGCATGTGCATGGAATCTGGAGCTCTGCTGGAGTACGAAATGGTTTCTCAAAGTTCAAACCTACAGCTTGTGTTCCGAACCGGTTAGGTTCGGGATCCGAGCCTAAGGCTCGGTCCGAACCGGAGCCTTCGCTTCTGCTTTCGTTGAAAATTTCGCACCATTTCGATCAACTTTATCTATCGCTCTTGCTCCCAAAAATCTCTCTCGCTTCTCTCTCTCTCTCTCGTAGAAAGAAGAAAAGGAAAAGAGCATTTCTCATCTCCTTTCTGAAACCCTAACCCTAGCGAGGATTGAAAAGGTAATCTCAAGGGAATCGATTCCGATCTCCATTAGAACACACCTTTCGTAAATCTAAGTAAGTCTGCATTTTTGTTCGATTGTTGAAAACCCTTGCCCTAGAACGATCTCTTTCATAGGGTTTTTTTTTCTCGGTCTTTTGGAACTGGGCGTCGTTGGATTTGGCTTCATTGTCTTGGTCTGATCGCAAATTGACATCCGAAAGTGGGAATTCGTTGCTCCTGGCTTTGATCTTGGAGGACTGGCGACGGAAATGGTGAGGTTTGGATGTTGTTGGTTTTTTTTTTCTAAAATTGATGTTTTGGTGGAGTGTTTGGATTTAGGGGAGGTAATTTGGTTCTGTGTAGTGATTTCAGTTCTAGGGTTTTAGTGGAATGTATCTTTTTGGGAAAAAAAAGGAGTTTTTTTTTTTTTTGTTTTGGTGGTTGGTTGAGGAGAATGGAGTTCTTTTTTGCTTTTGGGTTTTGCTTTCTTTTTGGTGATGAGTTGATTATAAGTCTGCGCTTTCAAAGATTGTTTTTTGTTCATCAAGTTGTGTTTTTTTTTTCTGTTGTTTGATGAGTTCGCCTAATTCCTATTTCTCTTCTTTCCTATGGAATTGTGCTTGTTCGTGACTTTGCTTCGGCTCGTGCTCCGTGCCAGTGACTTCTGTTGACTGTTCAGTTGATTGAGGTAGTGGTTGGTGAATCTATCACTAGAAACCTAAATAATTAGTGGTCAGATGCAGAGGACTCTGAATGGTGGATGAGTAATTGGGTACATTTGAGAAACTCACCTGAAACAAATCCGGCGTGAAAATTCAGCTGTGGAAATGTCTGGTTATCTGTGTTTTCTATGAAAATTCAGCTGGTTGGTTCTGTTCCCATAAATCGTGCACTATAATATGCATGAAGCGGATGGTTTTTTTGTTTTTTTCACACGTCTACCTAAAATGACAAGGGGTGGAATTTCAGGTTGGACCTGAAATGAGGCTACCTGGAATTTGAGGGGAAGCTTGTTCTGGCACACCAACATCTGGTGGACAGCGGAAGACATACTTGAGCATTTGAATCTGTTACTTGGTGAAGGCATGCACTATTTTATCTATTTATTAATTTTTGGATTGGATAGAAACCTGCATTTAAGTGGGTCATGATTTGATTGTCATTGTTCTGCTTATGGTGGCAAGAGAGGGAGGGATTATCTGGTTTTTTTATCTTTTTTTTCTTACCTCCATTTCTTGAGTGCAAATTATTCTTGCTTTAGTTTCTCTGAGCTGCATTATCTATATCTTGGTTGCTGCTTTTAATTAACTTTGCTGACATGCCAATGTTACATGCAGCTACATGGTCATCGTGGAAGCTTTTGACAGGATATTATTCTATACAACGTAGCAATGCAAGGATTCTCTTCAAAGTTGGCATTCTGCTTATATTCCTTTCCATTGCTTTTGGTGGGTAGTTTTTTTTTATACATAGATATTTATTTGTTTTTTTGGCTATGTTGGGCCACTCATAGATATTTATTTTCGTGCAAGTTTGTTATGAATATTTCCATAAGAGAAGGAAAGAAATTTGATACTCGTAGTATAAATGCTTTGTTCATTTCAGTAGCAGTGGACTTTATATTTAAGCCATGTGCTTTATGGTTTTCTCATCGTCACCACCATTTTGGCCTTATCATATCGATCTACGGTCAGATAGATGAATACTACTATATAACTATTGACAATTACTTACATTCAGAAAAGGAAACCCTAACGGAAAACTATGTCAACTTATATTCTTATTCTCTAATGGAAGTACATTAAACAGAGGTATATAGTTGGTGTGTTTGTGAGTGTCAAGGAGTGTGTGCAAGTATGTGCATCCCAAAGACACTAAGGGCATGTGCAGCAGCATTTCTGCTGAAAGACAATATTTTCACGCATATTTGATTTCCTAATCTGATGTTTGGTGCATAAGTTTTCTGAAAAATGGTTTTGTAAAAAAAACCTATGTTTACTTAGGATTTGTGACCTTTTCCATGGATAATGTGCACACTCTCCCTCCTTGCACCGTCATTACACCCAAACAAAATTGCAAATTCCATGGGTTTGAAATCCGCTCCCAAAGATGTCCATGGGAAAACTACAGTCGGTATCCCGCGTGCCTAGAGATCGAGCTGTTTTTCATAAAGAAGCACTCGAGGAAATATTAAAATCTTACCAAGATGCATCCCTTGAAAAAGGCGCTTACCTCTAAGCTCCCCTTGCACGAGTGCTTTCTCTCTTTTTTTTGAATGGTTGCATGAGTGCTTTCTCTTGCTAATGTTTATCAAAAGATAATACTTTAAAAATGAATAAAACACCAGTCCCCTAACTCATTACCTAATGACCTACCTTGGACTAGCAACTGCTTCATCTAGTGATATTCTAGTCTGCGCAATAAAGCAGGTCTGATTGTTCCCTTTTAAATCCCACCGTCAATTGAAGTGGCACTCAATAATTGTGTAACACACTGCATCTTGTCTCGATTTTGCCTGCCCTGATCTGATCCTATTTGATGTATCTGACAACTTAAGATGGTATTAACTGCCATCTAAAGTTGTTATGGGTTGTGTGATTTGAATCTCTTTTATTGGACAGTGGCGCTCTGTTTTGATTGCAAGGGTAGACCGGTAGAGCATCTAAGTCACGGTGGGAACTCATTTGATACTTTAGAATAACTAGAAATTCAAAGTGATGGCGAATGACTTTGCACACATGTGATGCTCTACTTGATTTTCCTCTTCCAATACATTGGTTTGCTGGTCTGGTGTCATGCAGGATGAATCACTGCTTGACAGGGACAGTGTTTGAGGGACTTCTTTTTGCATTTAGAAAGGAGGTGCATGCTGGTTATTTTGCAGTTTTTCATTTGCAAATTACATTTCTGTTGCAGCATAACATTCTCGTTCATTGGTATGTGTGAGCATGTTGCAAGCTTTCATATTTCTTCTTCTGTTATTGGACTATTTGTCTATAAGGATCTGCTGTCAGCCATTTGTAGGCAGGCTATCTTTGCCTGGCTACAACATTGCTGATACAGTCCACAATTTATTTGAGCAAGATAACTTGTCCCTGGGCGAACAGCAATCCCAGTTGTGGGTGGAAATTGGCCACTTTTAAATAGCAATGCATGGGTCGGTAACCAAAGTCAGAATGGAATGCCACCTAAATTTAATTTGAAGAACTACATTGTACAGTCTCCAGGTATATACAAAGTTGGTGCCTGTTTTATTAGCATTTGTTTTACTTCAGTCAATTTTCTTTTATTAAGTTGTTTCAGCTTCTTGCTATGTGATAGTTGGGCTTGCTAGTTGGAACACATCTAGTAATGATTTAAGGTTTTGGTCATCCTTTTACATTGTCTGATCTTTGTGATTTTAGCTTTTGTTATTTTTATGAATCATAGTTTCTTATTGAATATATATGAATTTTTGGTTGACCTTCAAAATATGTGTTTACGAAGTTCAATTCTTATAAATATTCATTTTTGCTTTTGTATCAACAGATTCTGAGAGAAGGAATGAATGGTTGGCCATCTTCATAGATAATTCTTTGCACAAACCAAGCGCAAGTAAATTTGAGACCCAAGTTTGTGGAAAACCAACCTAGAAACCAACAACAATTCAGATTAAATGGATTTTTGCGGGGCCCTCTGGGTTTTCAGACGAGGCCCAACCAGTCAGAGTTTATCAGGGAAGCCACAGACCCTGAAAGAAACAATTTGACACCTAGAAATGTAGTTATTCTTGAATCACAGCAAGGGAATGCTCTTGAGAAGAATTCAGGCAGTACAAGAATTTCAGGAAGATTTGAAACTGTTGTGGTACCGGTTAATTTTGACTTTTTTGGTGGTCTGCAGCAGGCCATGAGGAACCAACAACCAGGTCGGCCCCAGCCTTGGTTGAACCAGCAACCAGGGGTCACTGATATGCAGTTAAGGCAACAGCAATTATTGTACAGGCAAATGCAGGAGCTTCAGAGACAGCAGCATCTTCAGCAACTGGATCAAGAAGCAAGGCAACAAAATTCTATAAGTTCACTTTCTGCCATTGCAAAACAGGCATCTAGTGATCAGTTGCCTTCTTTAGTCAATGGGGTCCCTATTCATGATGCATCTAACTATATGTGGCAGGGTCAGCCCATTGGAGGTGACTCTAGAATACCAAGTAGCTCTCAAATGCTTATTGCCGGTAATGCTAACTGGATGCATCGCAATGGATCTCCTGCAATGCAAGGATATCAGAATGGGATCATGTTTCCACAAGAGCAGAATCAGTTATTTCGTTCAATGGGATTCGTTCCTCAACAGCTTGATCAGTCTTTATATGGTGCTCCTGTTGCCACTTCAAGGGATTCGTTGAATCAGTTTCCACATTTCCAGGGGATTTCTAACGATGGTGTTGATACTATGACCAAGGCCAGTGGTAACCAATTAGAAAAACCTGTAGCGCAATCAGCTACCTTTAATGCATTTCAAAGCGATCAAGCTGCTGAGTTTCCCAACCAGGCGGGCATATCAGATGGTGTCTCAGTTTCCAGACAGGGCTTTCAAGGGAAAGATTTGTTTGGGCATGCCCCTGTCCAAAGTCTTCATAATGGCATGCTATCGGAAAATTTTCAACAGGTGAATCCCCTTTCGAGGAATGTGAATGTGCAAGAATTTCATGATAGGCAGGAGCGGGTGGGTTGGGATGAAAATTTGCAAGAAAAAACTTCAGTGCAAGTTGGGTCTTCTCAGGGTTTGGTTAGCTTAGATCCAACTGAAGCTAAGATCTTGTTCAATTCAGATGAAGATATTTGGGACAATTCTTTTGGCAGGATTGGTGGTATGAATGCTGGAGGCTATGCACCCGGAAATCAGTTGGAAGGTACTGATTATTCAAATGTGTTTCCATCTGTTCAGAGTGGGAGCTGGAGTGCTCTCATGCAATCAGCGGTAGCAGAAACTTCTAGCAGTGACACAGGGTTACAGGATGAATGGAGTGGCTTGAGTTTCCAGAAAACAGAACTGTCAACTGAGAATCATGCTACTGCATTGAATGACAGTGGTAAGCAGCCGACAGCTTGGGTTGATAACAACTTACAGACTGGTTCTTCTTTAACATCGGGCCCTTTTCCTCTGTTTGGTGATTCCAATCTTGGTCAAAGTGGTCATGGTCTCCCTGGTTTTCAGCAGACTGCCTCCCATGAATCCCTTCATCAATCACCTAAAGAAACTAACAAGTGGATTAATCAGAATCCCCAACAAAAGCCACCTATTGACACTACTTTTCAAGTTCAGACGCCTATGCATATGAATAACGTTCAAGAAGGTGCTTGGGGACGTCAGATTCATGAGCAGTCACGTATTTCTTCACAAAGTGTGGACATGGAGTTAAATTCGCAAAACATGCAAGCTGCTTGGGCCCGCCAACAGGGCATGTCATTATATAATACTGGTAGCCATTCTGGCAATAAGCCAAATGGTTGGAATATTAATCAGTCACTCTCAGCAAATGAAGATTCTACATTGAAAATCCTTGATAATGAACAAGCCACTCAACATGCTCAGAGCAATGAGAGTAGGGGAGACACACATATGGAAAATGATCATGATGGTCGAATGAGGAGTAATGGTGATAATATGGTGTCACTTTCCTTCCCAAACTCAACTGGTGGGTTCGAACAGGTAAGATCTGGAGCAAGTAGTCCACAGGTGCGTGCTGATCCTTATATGAATAATTTTACTGCTGTACCAAATTCAAGCACTTCTAAAATTAACCAGGAAATTAATCAACAGGTCCAACACAGTCATCAGCTTGATTATGGGAAGCATGCTATATTTGATTCATCCATGTATAGAGATAATGAGAATGTTGGCAAACATCAGCATCAGTCGGGCCAGGGCCTAGATGTTCGGGAATCATCCTTAAATACTTCTGACAGGGGCTCAGGCGAAACTTATGATAAGAAACATGAGAACTACTACCAGAAGGAGATCTCTGATAGTTATATATCTGGTCAAGCTTACTCTCGTCAGCATACTGTTGGGGATGGTATGAGAGGAAATGCTCAGTCAGTTGCCACTGATGCTCGTCCTTTGTTCAACCAACAATCTGTTGGCCAGGTTGGCCGCAAATCTTCTGGGCCTCGGAAGTTTCAGTACCATCCGATGGGAAATTTGGGGGTTGGTCTAGAACCTTCTGACACCACAAAGCATGCTACTCATTCACATCCCCTATCTCAATGGTCAACTCGAGGATTTAAAAGTCAAGAGCAAGGGTTTCTGGGACAATCAAAGTCTGTAGGTCATAGTGGCATGGATATAGAAAAGGTGACCAATATTCTTCATGCTACCTATTGCTTAGTACTGGTGGTTTTATGATGTTTTAAAGTCACTAGTTAGCGAGTGAATGCTTATTGTCTTCCACATTTCAGGGGCAATTACCTGATTTGCAGAGAAATCCGAAAGGAGCGGAGGAAGTGCCCCCTAGAAGTGTTCATCCTGGATATGAATCTGCGGTGTCAGCTTCCTTCGACAGGGCAGCTACCTTTTCTGCACAAAATAAAAGGACGATCCAGACAAGGTAAGACAATCTTTTGCAAATTTATTTTTCATTTACTTATTTCTTACTTTGCTTACTATTATTGGGTACAACAACTGAAGTCTGAGTTATGTGTTTAGATAACTTTTACCATTGGATTTAATTGTAGAACATCATTATCTTTAAAAACCACAATCATAACCTTTAAAAAAAAAATCATAATGACATTTTTTTATGATGGTGATAAAGATAAACTCTCAAAACATCAATCTTTTGCAGTCAAAATATGCTCGAGCTTCTTCACAAGGTGGACCAATCAAGGGAGGGCAATACAGTAACGGATGTTGGTTCATCTGATCACTATCAATCAGAAATGCCTGAAGCAACTGCTCCTGATAGATCTGCTGCTCATCTACATCACAATCGATCTTCTGGCTCGCAAGGCTTTGGTTTGCGGCTGGCCCCTCCATCCCAACGGCCATCATCTTCGAACCATGCTTTACCCTCTCAGATGTCTTCACCGATAGCTGATGATCTTAATTCAAGGCATATTGATCAAGAGGTAAGTGAAAAAGGTTACATTCACTGCTCCGCAGTCTGCAGTCTTTCTTGAAACGTCTTAAAGCGAATAGTGACAATAAATCCAATATTTTAGGACAACTTGGCAATGATACATCACTTTTTAATTTGCAGGGGAACTCAGGAACAGTTATGCCCGGTATGCCTTTTCCGAGAAATCAACTACAGCAACAACACATCTCCAATGCTAGTGGACAAGTAGCTGATCAGGCTCTACATCTTTCTTTTGCAAGTCAAGCTGATATGGATGCACAGGGTAAACTGGCATCACATTTTAAACAGATGCGTGACTCTCATGATGGATCAGAACAGCCCCAGGCATCTTTTCCTGGTGCTGCTGCCAGGAGCCTTCCTTTCAACCTTGCTGCTGGAGATGCTTGTGGACCCATTCCTTCTGCACTGTCCTACTCAAGTAGTGCTGTTCACTCACAATCGATAAATGCAAACTCTGCCTATTTAAGAGGTTCAGGTCAGCAATCCCCTGTTTCACAACTTCCTGTTTCTTCAGGCATGTCTCATGGTGGTTTCTCATCAATGTTGCAAAATGTCTGGACCAATGTAACATCTCAACAACGTTTACCCGGTGGCCATTCAAGCAAGGGTCCTAATCTTTTTCAGCCCATGCACACATCTAATAGTTTGGAAGCAGCTTCATGGACCTCACGGAAGGCAGACAGTCAAGGGGTGAGCAGGGGGGGAAATGGTCCATCTGATTTTGGTACAGGTTCCCTAAGTTCCCAACAGTTTACCTACGGGGAGGAGCAACCTAGCAAAGACAGCTCCTTGCAACAAACCCCACATGAGAGGATCAAAACGGCTGCAGAGACATCTGGTTCATTCCAAGAGCATGTTCATCCACATCAGCAGGACCTTGGGAGAGGAATGCCTGGGCGGGAACAATCCCTTATTTCTCAAACAGAGCATGTCTCCTTCCGAAACACAGGCAGTTCCAATAATGAAAATGAATCTTTTGGCCACTCTTTGAAATCGCCTGGTGATCCACATCAGCAATACTCCCTGCTGCATCAAGTGCAATCTATGAAGGTTGCAGACACTGACTCAAGTAGGAAAAGTGTTAAGAGGCTTAAAGGAGCAGATTTTGGTGCTAATGCTCAAGAGTCAGTAGCGAAGACAGGTCAGTGGTTTCCATATGGTCCCAGCTCAGCGATCAGAGATCCTGTGGAGAATAAACTTGGTGCATCATCCCAACACATGCAATTTCCATCATCAGATTCTAAAATGCTATGCTTTTCTTCGGAGGGGAAGGAAGATCGTAATGCAAATGCTTCTCATCTTCATGTGGGGGATGCACCCTCAAATGATGTGACCATGTTTGGACGAAATGATCTTCAGAATCGCTCTAGTCCCCTTGGTGTAGCACCTGCACCATCATTTAGAGGAAATGAACATTCCCGGATTAATCCACAGATGGCACCATCCTGGTTTGAGCGTTATGGGACCTTCAAAAATGGACAGATTTTAGCTCTGCATGATGGGGTGGAAGGTTCTCGGAGGGATGCCAAGATGGCTGCACACCAGTTCTTTTTTGGAAAAGTTTCTGAGGGTTTGCAGACACACACAACAATGGAGCAAGCGAATGCTGGTAACGCCGTTCAGGCTGGTAGCATCTGGCAAAGTCAAATGGACAGAGTTCCAGCCCACGAGCACTTGTCCTCACCCCATTCTTTACCTCCGGCTGTTGATTCAAGCTTAGTACTTGCGAGAACAAAGAAGCGTAAGAGTGCAGGGCTTCTACCATGGCACAAGGAAGTCACTCAAGGTTCACAGAGGCTTCAAAGTCTCAGGTGCTGATCCTTACAATAAATCCTTCATTGCTTATTTGTTTTAGACACATGCTTCCTTTTTCCAACGAACAGCTCAACTTCATAACAATCCAAGTTGGGGCACGTGTGTGTGTGGCAGCAGTGGTGGTGTTTTTTGTTGGTGTCTCTGGTGTGTCCCACAAGAAGTTCTCATGTCAATACAGTACATGGATGCTTCAAAATATGGGTTAGATATGTTGTATCACATCCAATACTTTGAATTTATTTGTATGGCATCCACATATTCTCCACCCCCGCCCCCGCCTGTCCCAGCCGTATCTGGGCATGCCTGCCTCCCATGAGCCTGCCTTTGACAACCAATCCAACCCCAACAAGGCAACTAACACACACACACCAAATAACAAAGGCAGTGCAGTGACACAAGCACACAAACAAAGCTGCTTCAATTAGCGCTCTCTCTCTCTCTCTCTCTCTCTCCCCACACGTATCTGGGTTTTCTTTTTCTTTTTTTTTTTTTACATGAATTGTTTTACTGTTTACAGCATGGCGGAACTTGATTGGGCACAATCTACAAACCGTCTAGTTGACAAGGTTCGGTTTTCTTAAATGGATGCTATGTGATTGTGGCTTCCTAGATTTCCTTAATGGTTTCATGTAGATTGACTGGACCTGGTCAGTATCTTAATTGTGGAATTTCTGGTTCTAGGTGGAAGATGAAACTGAAATGATTGAAGATGGACCATCCATGCCTCGGCCTAGGAGAAGGCTTATTTTGGCTACACAGCTAATGCAACAACTCTTTCGCTCCCTACCAGCTGCAATTCTGTCTGCTGATGCTTTTTCTGAATTTGAGAGTGTGGCATACTGTTCTGCTAAATTAGCAGTGGGAGAAGCATGCAGCCTGATCTCTTGCTCAGGAAGTGATTATTGTGTTCAACCTAACAGCAGTAACATGTAAGGCCATTTCTTGTGGTCACAAATTTTGATAAGAGTAACAAATTTTAGACGTAATAGTCTTTTAAAGCTCATGCTTTGCCACAATGGGTCTCAGTAAAGGCCTTCTGTTGTCTAGAGATAAACTTTTTGAATTTGTGCAGGATATCTGGAAAGGCTAAGGCTTCTGAAAGGGCAGGAGATCAGTTTTTCTCAAAACTTGTGGAAGACTTCATTGGCAAAGCAAGGAAGTTGGAAAATGATTTGTTGAGGTATGCGCCAAGTTAAGCTGATGACACTCAGAAAATACCAACTTGTGCTATTACGCTATTGCGTATTTACACTGCATTTTACCAATCAGTCTCGTTCTCCTTTTCTTCTTCTTCTTTCTTTCTTTCCCTTTTTTTTTTTTCTTTCTGCTACATCTTGGAGTCGAACTCTCGCACTCTACTGACACACCCATGCGCATAACCAGCTGAGGGATCATAGCATCATCCTTTCTTTTTTTTTGTGGGGTGTGTGTGATTGGGGGTGAGGGAGTTAGCACTAAAAATAAGCACTTTTTTAATGGTTTAGAACTTGTATATGATTAGAGTGTTTGATAAACATTTAATTACAAGACCTTATTAGAAATTGGAGGTTTTACCCTTTAAAGTATAAGCTAAGGGAGGAGCTTTTCTTTATTCTACCTTATTTTCATAAAGGCGGATGATGTGATTTAGGGGTCCCTTGGACCAAAATGCCCTACAAAATATATCGTATTACACAAATACCCTCATTATATTTCCCTCTGCAAACCCCTTTTGTCTCCCTCTCGAGAGCTTTCCCTCTGCAGATCTCCTCCTCGGGATCTCTGCTATCTACACAACAACAATTCTTGGAAATCGAAATGGGCCAATCGATCCTTATCGACTATCCCAACTGCCTAGGAAGCCCTTTTCCTCTATTCCCTTATTTTCCTTCTGTATCTCTTGATTCATTTGTTCCTGTGGTTGTGGTTAATGGTTATATGTGTTGTCTCGGAATTCTTGCATTTTGGATGGATATTGGGGGACATACAAAACTGTACCAAGTATCATAGAATTAAACTTACGAGTCATACTATGAAGCTATGAGAGAGAGTAATGGAGCAAAGACTTAGACAAAAAACTTAAATCCTAATTATAGCAAATACTAGAAATATTTCCTTACCAGGTAAAAATACTAGAAATAACTAAATATACAAATTTAAAACCGAATAGAACTTTCTAGATCTGTATTGGGAATATCTGGGGAATGTGGACAGTGGAATCCTATGTGTGGGCTTGTAAGGACCCCACCTCCCTCAACTTGGTCCTGCAGGGATTCCTAAAAACACCTCTTGCTTCAAGTCTGAGGCATGGCTTGTGCTTAGGGCATATATCTCTCCATGTTTTCTCATTAACATATCTTTCTAAGACAAGGAGGCGCATTTTGTAAATTGAAGAACTTAAAAGTATCTTATATATATAATTTATTGAGGACTTTTTTTAGCTATATTTAACTTAATTCAATTCCAATTAACTCATGGAAAGGTTTTTAAACCGTTATCTATTGTTTTCTACCCTTATAATATTTTTCCTTTTCAACATAATTATTTTACTGTAAAAAGGCATGCTCATGAGGGTAAGATTATTTCATTTGGAATACATCGCTTCACGCTTCGACGCTTAACTAACCCTAAGTTTTCTTTAATGTTCTTGTTCCTAATTTTATCATTTCTTGTAAATCCACACATCCATTTTATGTGCCTCATCTTCTTGTTTTGCATAGCCTTGCATTTAGTTTCATATAGCAAAGTGTGTTTAGATGTCAGTCTTACAGAAATGCCACTTTAATCAAAACTTGATGACTGCAAAGCACTGCATTTGCTTGTCTCCATGTTGGATACCCTGTATTGATCCTGATGGATACATATAACTTATCCTAGATATCGAAATACACCACAGTATGGTTCGAAGTCTTTTTCAATTTATCAACACATCTTCACGAGTCTCTGATCCATTTAACTTTAACCAAGCATACTCATTCTTTATTCTCCTAATTTGTAATCTGTTTGTCTCAAACAATGTTCTTAAGCTGACCCTAGATCAACGGGATAAGGTGCGCCTTGCTTAAAAGAAGGAAAGGGCTCTCATGACAATATCACTAAATTAGTAAAGTGTCCACAATCAAGGTTAATGAAGAGGGGTTCAAGGTGGACCCTTGCTGTAGGCCAACTTTAATTGGGAGCTTCATTATCACCCCACACATAGTTGTTACACTCAATGCTCCCCCGTCATGCATCATCATCATCAGTATCATTATCAAAGCCCTTTCCCAATTATGTTACGGACAGCTACATGAATTTAGTTTCTCTAGAGGGGTTCAAGGTGGACCCTTGCTGTAGGCCAACTTTAATTGGGAGCTTCATTATCACCCCAAACATAGTTGTTACACTCAATGCTCCCCTGTCGTGCATCATCATCATCAGTATCATTATCAAAGCCCTTTCCCAATTATGTTAGGGTCAGCTACATGAATTTGGTTTCTCTATTCCTACGTGTCTTGTGTGATTGATCCATTCATTTTGGATGCCTTTAAGCCTCGAAGTTTACCAAATTAACTACTTCGACATAGTTGTAAGCCCTTTCTAAGTCATAAAAACCATATGTATGCTATTCCTCTTTTCTATTAGTTCTCTTAATAAAAATGTGGCTTTTGTGATGGATCAACCTGTCATATCCCAAACTGGTTCTCCAAAATATCTGACCCATTTCATAAATGATTCTCTATTATCATTTTCTCAATGGTTTGCAGTTTGCATAGCACCTCCATTCTTGTAGAAAGGAACCGTTGGTTCTCTTTCTCCATTAATCGAGCATTTATCTTATGATCAGGATTTTATTAAACAAAGTGGATAACCGATTAGAATTTCCCCCATCGCAACCATTTATTTATAGTTATACCATCTGGTCCAAATGCTCTAAGTTTCTTCAACTTAGCTATAGCAGTCTTAACTTCATTAGGATATTTTATTGATTGTTCCTTGATTCAGTTGTAGTTTATCATTTACTTTACTCACATATTCTATGTTTAATAGTTCTCTAAAGCGCACTCCCATATGCGGTTGAAACCCTCTCTCGCTCCACCTTACTATGAGAGATAAGGTGGGGGCCCTCACATCCATATCCAATGCCGACAACTTAAATGTGAGGGCCCCCACCTTATCTCTCATAGGAGCATCTCCCTATACACACACACAAAGTATCTTCAGTTTTCCTCTTTAATATATCTTTTGTGATCAAGATTTTTGGTTTTTCTTTGTCTTATTTTGGCGATCTTGTAGATGCTCGTCTCTCCATCTTTTTTTGTATCTGATAAATTGTCATATTCTTGTATTTGGCTTACTTGGGGCCTTCTTAGTGGCCTTTTTTGCTGGCTTATACCTGTCTAGGTATTCTCTATTAGTTGCTTGTCATTCTTTAAATAATATTTTGTTTTCATCAATAATGGATAATGTTTTGGATTTTTGGATCTCACCACCAAATTCCTTACATGTTTGATTCTTCATCCCTTTGACCTCTCCGAGTATGACTTTGACTAATCTATATAATAAGGGAGAGCAGTATTTGAATCCCTGGACATTTTGGACCCTTGGATTTATGTACATATTTTTGTACATAAATCCTAGGGCTGAGAAGGGATTCAAGAGCTTGGTAATTTTGTAATTATTTGAAAACAAAGGGGCAATAACTTTTTACTAAGGACAAGAGGATACGGGAGTGCCATTGATTTTCTGTGAAATTACGAAACCTGCCATTATCTTTTCCCAGAGGATATGGGAGTGTCCTTGGTTTTCTGTGAAATTACGAAACGTGTCATTATCTTTTCAAAACTTCCTTGCAAGTAAAGATATGATTAAATACACGGCTATGATTGCAATTGAGTGATTGAACGGTGTGGAATTTGGGCCCACAACTTACCAGTTTGCCCCTTCACATATATATGTTGTTTTTCACGGATTGTGGAATCTGGGCTAACTTGGATTGTTTTGGTAGCAGATGCAAACGTGGCTTGCATGCAATTAAACTGGACTGCTTATAGTAGTGGGCCACTTCTGGTATTCAATGGTGGTTAAACAAGGGTCCAATTGGCTGGGCTGTTTTATCTAAAAAAATAAAATCCGGCTGGGCTTGATTTGAAGTTGATTGATCCAATGGGCCACATAGAAAATTTGAGTTAAATTTGTTAAATTATGGGCGGTGTTAGTTGTTAGGTGGTCAAAAGAAGAGTAATTAGATTTAGTTGTGCTCAGAGCGTGGTGCGTTGTGCCTTCAGGCACGAGCAATGACTAGTTGTTTAATATAATCCTCCATTTGTTTCCACACTTAATCAATATTCGTAGCCCAGTTCTAGTTGTCTTGCCTCAATGCTCTTTATTTGAATGTTTATCTTGAGTCACCTTATCCTTGTTCAATTCCTCATTTCCTTATTAGCTTTTTGACTCTTAATGACAAGTCTAAAATCAAAATCCTATATTGTGCTGAAAGACTCTAGGTTGACCTTACAAATGCTTGCAGGTCAATTGCTCTCTACATCCATTTTTCCAGTTTCTGTTTGTGTTATATTCAATCCAATATTAACTATCATAAGGTGGTCTTCCTTCTTATCACTGTAAGTGTAATAGTTATTGTGACGCCCTGGAATCCCACATCGACTATAGAGAGGAAAGTGACTTGGATTATATGTAGGGCTTGCATCCTTATCTTGCATGAGGCCTTTTGGTGGGTTGAGGTCTACCTGAAACAAAACCGTGAGGCCCGTGGGCCAAAGCGGACAATATCATGCATGCGTGCGGGGTGGGGCGTTACAGTTATTGCAAGATTAAAAAAAAAAAACTATGCAGAGTCTAGGATAGCTTCCCTTGTATAGTTGGTTTAAAAAACTATGCCGAGTCTAGGATAGCTTCCCTTGAATAGTTGGTGTATTTTGTCATAAATCTACCTACATTACCATTAAAATCTCCTCCAATTGTGTAAGTTTCTCCACTAAGTATATCTTGTGCTAACTCATCTGCCATGTTCCAAAAGTATGTTTTATCACTTTCACTTAGTCTCACTTGGAGTGCATACACAATAACGATATTTAGGGGTCATTTGCCTTTTTCACGCGTGATAGGAAAATGAGATTTACATATGTAATTGCTATATATGCAAATGTTACACCTGTTCAAAGTTACCATTTTTACATGAGTAAATGAGTAAATCCAACGGTTTTAGATGTAAATCTTGTCATAAATCTACCTACATTACCATTAAAATCTCCTCCAATTGTGTAAGTTTCTCCACTAAGTATATCTTGTGCTAACTCATCTGCCATGTTCCAAAAGTATGTTTTATCACTTTCACTTAGTCTCACTTGGAGTGCGTACACAATAACGATATTTAGGGGTCATTTGCCTTTTTCACACGTGATAGGAAAATGAGATTTACATATGTAATTGCTATATATGCAAATGTTACACATGTTCAAAGTTACCATTTTTACATGAGTAAATGAGTAAATCCAACGGTTTTAGATGTATTTGGGTTTTTTGAACTTTTTCACAAATTTCTCAAAACTCATGAAGAATTTAGATGTGAAACCAAATGTCCTGACATTTACCATTAATACAAGAATGCTGAATGGTTCAGATCATTAATTGAGGGCCCATAGATGTGCAAAAAATTAGATCTACAGGTTGGGATTTCTTCACAAATTACACAAAATCCATGAAGATTTAAGATGATCATCTTTAAGATCCGTGGATTATTAGTTCAATAAATAGAATCACAAACATGGGGCCCACAGGAATGAGAAGAAAATGAAGTTGGTGGGATCCACAAGAATGCAATCACAATCTTGACTGTACTAGCGCCTTTTTGGAGGGGATGTGAAAGTGATTTCCATACCTATTCAGGGGTGAAGATTTTGGTGTAAAGGTCCTTATTTACACCATTTCATACATTATTTATGCACCACATGCATTAATGAGCGCAAACAAACATGATGATGTGTGGCCATTACGCGTGAGAGTCAAAGGACTGCAAACAAATGACCCCTTATGAATTTTAGGAATTTTTGTATCTAGTATAATCTAAAACATCATGTTCCTATAATTATCTCTCTTGATGTCAAATATATTCTCATTTAAATCTCAATTTACAGATTTACTTTTTCCTGAATAAAATTCTTAAGCCCTTTCCTCGGAGTTTTCTCCCTGCCCACTTTCGTCTCTTGCAAAACTAGCTGCGTGTATCTATATGTTTTTAACATTATCTACTGAGTCTAAGCTCTTCATTGTCGAATTACCCCTCATTCTTGGAGGCCACATGGTTTTTGTAATCTACCTTCTGTATTCATGCTCGCCTTTCATTCTTGTGTGAAACATATGCAATTAGTTTACAAAAGAAAGATACTCAACAAATGGCTAGGAGTAAAAGAAAATCAATATAGAAAATAGAGTGATGAAGGCTCAAAGTTTGAAGAGATGTAACTTGAAATCAAGTGGTCACTGCTCCTCTTTTAGTGAGGTTTTAAAAGCATAAAATAAATACTGAGTTTAAATAACAGCTACAATAGGCGTATAACCATTATTAATTTGAATATCTTATCCACATGTTAAGTCTAAATTTGGCTCGTTAAAAAGGACTTAGATTCTTACCTGTTAATGGAAAAAGAATTCTTTTCCAACATTGAATTTTATAGAGAGAGAGAGAGAGAGAGAGAGAGAGAGAGAGAGATCCCCTCTGCATTAACTCTTTGACAAAAGCCAGTGGCATAGTGGAAGGTGTTCACTACTGCAACCTTGAGGTTGTGGATTCAAGTTGCATTACCCCAAAAAAAAAAAAAAAATCTCAAAACTCGGGAAAAAATGAAGGAAAAACCTTGTCCAAAACTCCAAATACCTCCACTAAAATCAGTGAAGCCGTTAGATTTTTTTTGTGTGGGGAGTGGTAAGAAAACTATGGCGTTTGGTTAGTCGTGCTTGAGCTTCCTGCTGGTAATCACAGCTGCCACTAGGGCTACACATTAGAAAATATAGAGAAAAGTTCTGTTTTTAGTCAGCTCAACTAGACCTTTTATTTTCTTTTTACAAAGAAAAAAAAAGGAACCAGTCTTTCCATTTCTAATGCAAATGAACCTGACAATTGCTCGTTACTCTCTTGAGGCTTCTAAGATCAGATCGTAACTCATCTTGAATTCCATGGTCAACATCGAGTTGTTTCACAGGGCAGGTTGAGAATGATGTAGCCTGGCAAGAGCTATCGTTGGCAAGGGATGTACTCAAGATGCCTGAGCAGCTTCTAGTGATTAGAAGGAACTCAATCACCCTTGTCTCCAACCTTCTTCCTGGCATGTCAGAGTGCAAAGCTTTTGGTGACTTAGCTTTTGTTCCAAGATTTAAGAAAACAGAGGTTCCGGAGACTTTGGTTTTGTGATATTCAAATCTTTAGTGGAAGCAATGAGGGTTATTCAGATGGGAAATGGTAAGGTGTGGAGGGGGAAGGGGCGGGCATTCAAGTGGTGAGGTATGAATATTCCCCAAGGCCAAAACAAAACAATCATGAAATTTCTAAAAGGTGTCTTCAGGTAGGCATGTCCTTTTCAGGGTTGGAAGAAGGCCCTTCTGTTGGGACTGAAAGTCTCCAACATCCAGAAAAAGACTGCAAGGGAAGAAGAACCTAGGCACAGGGTAACTAGAGTCTTTCGAGGATTGAGTATCCAAAAAGTTGAAGAGGGATCTCTAATCTATTGAATAAGATGTCCTCAAATCTATTGATGCCTGGTGTGATGGTGAATGGGCAAAATGGTTGTTGACGCAGAGATGTTGGATGGGTAGATTGTCTAGATATTCCTCATCTTGGACCAAGACATGGAAAATCTCGAAGGCAGCAAAATCGAAGAGATTCCCGTTTGTGGTGATGAAAAGATAGATGGAAGTCCTAGGGCAACCCCAGTCTTCCTGGGTTCACTTGTAGGTGTACCTCTTCTTCCTGGTTTTGTTGGTAGATGTAAATCAGAGGAAAAATCTCCTAGGAAGAAATGCAATATACTAGAGTGTGAATTTGGAAGAATAATCATGATAGGATGTCCCAAAGTATCAAGACAATCTACCCAAAGTATCAGTATAATCCTTTTGTATTGATTTCTTTTATGCTTTTAATGAAAGTTACCATTCAAAAAAAAAAAAAAAAAATGATGTCCCAAAGTATCAAGCTGAGGGTAGGGGATCGTAGCTATCTGGTGACTGGTGAGAGCTAAGGAGAGCGCTCAGAACTTTCATAAGGTTTTTAAGCTAGGGTTATGCCCCCCTGAAGTAGAGGTGCAGTACCTTTGTCATATTGCCAAAAAAGGGAAGTTTCTCCCAGAAGGAAAGTAGAGGTGCAGAGGCTGTCATTTTACCTGACCCCACCTATTTGTCACCCCTACATGGCCTCGAATAGGGGTGAATGGAATAGAAAAATGGTGACCTTAATAGCTGGGATTATGCTACGATGGTGAGAATGCCAACTTTGTTTACTTTCTTCATTTTTGGACTCATTTACAGAGTGCAAATGGTTTAGCGAACGTGTTGGCTGGCAAGGGGTAGATAGGTTGATCCTTTTGTGGGTCCTTGCAATCTTGGTTCCATTTGTTTGTTGTTCTTGTTTGCTTTGATGCATGTCTCTTATTTCGAGTTACGACTTATGGTGGCTGTTTGTTTGTATTGGTTTTCTTTTTAATAGGATTTTCAGTTGTCAATGAATAAAAAATACAGAGGGCACTCAGCACTCTTGTACAACATTTATTTGAGAGAAATCTTTTGTTTCTCATCTCGAGTAGAAAAAATTAAGCTGACCCCATTTTGATGGGATGGGGCAAAGATAATGACGACACGGCATTTAGGTGGGGCCACTAGTACCATCGTATGAAAGAGGATATATATATATATATATATATATATATATGGGAAGTGCTCCTATGAGAGACACTCTCACCAACTTGGTGAGAGATGGGTGGGGGCCCTCACTTTCATATCCACTCTCACCAACTTAAATGCAAGGACCCCCAACTTAAATGTGAGGGCCCCCACCCATGTCTCACCAAGTTGGTGAGTGTCTCTCATAGGAGCACTTCCCTATATATATATATATATATATATATATATATATATATATGGAGATGCTCCTATGAGAGTTACTCTCACGGTACTATGAGAGTAAGGGTGGGGGTCCTCACATCCATATCCAATGCCAAAAGCCTAAATGTGAGAGCCCCCAGCCCTTACTCTCATAGTACCATGAGAGTAACTCTCACGAGAGCATCTCCTGTGTGTGTATATATTTATTTCTATAAGAGACTTCGAAAATGGCTTGCTGTCCAATCAAAGACAATGATTGCAAACTGTTCCTTGCTTTTATATGAACCATAATAATTTTTAGTCTTTGATAGAACAGCTTGAATTTCCAATAACATTGAATTTATATAGTTAATTCACCTATCCACTTGTATACGGTGTGGCTATTGTGACTCACCTACATGCCACGCGTCCTTTATAAAACTTGTCATTGTTGAGAGCATCAATACAGTTAAAAGTTTCCATGTTTCCACATGTTTGCACTTGCAGTTAGGACTACGAAAAAATCTCTAATGGATTGTATCTTTTGCAAGTCTCTAAGGTTGTCAGTGGGCCTACATCCAGCCTCACTCCAGGTCCATTCAGGTGGACGTAAGCATGATGTCTAGCAAGTGTGGACCCGGGCCTTGGGTGTAATTACCGTGAACACATTTGCATATTAAATTTATGTAATATACTTATGTACACTATATGTGGTGTATGAGAGAGAGAGACACAAAATATGGAAGGGGGATGCCGTGTGGGTTGTCTTTTATATATAGAGAGAGATGTGTGCTCATTTGGGGGGAAGGAGATTACAAGTGGGCCCTGAATTATGTGTTGAACCTGAACCTTGGATATGTGGTTGTATTCCTTAGTGGGCTTTCAATGGACAAGGTCAGCCATCTTATTCCTTTTGACCGGCAAACTTGGACTCTGGCCCTAGAGTTCAGTCCAAACTCAAACCTGGACTCTTACTGTTCTTTTTCTAAGCAAGCTAGGGCTGGATACAGGTGAGTCTGGATTGTCTCATTGATAATGTTACCCATCAGATGAATTGTTTGATCACCACATGACAAGGCAAAATGGGTGAGCTACAGGGAGCAAGCTATATGAGCCATTGGATGAACTATTCAATCATAATATGTCAAGGTAGAAAGGGAGAACTACAAAGGGAAGCAATGGGAACCTACTGGATGAATTATTTGATCACAAGATGAAACAGCAGAAAGGGCTAGCTGTAAGCCATTCCAAACCTTGTTCTTAAATGGACAGGCTCATTGCTGATGGAGAGATAGTTGATATTTGACTAGAAAATAACCCATGTGATCCAATGGATGCCATGCAAGGAATGGATAGTAATAATAACAATATGATTCATAATGGTAGAAGATAAAACAGGTGGCACTGAAGGATGGAGACATGGTGGTTCACCTAATGATAAAAGGATGATACGACAAATCTGTGATATATAAATCATGATAGTCCACCCAATGATTGAAAGCATGATGGGGCCTGCTGTACTGGAAATTATGTGGCCCTATTAAATAAACAAAATCTTGGTGGGAACATCCAATAACGTAAATATGGTAGTGATGAGAAGATCAATTGGTGAGCCAACCATGTTTGTTGGATAAGGCTTCATCATTGATTGGGCCATATTGTTATCTTGATTACGTGTTCCCATTGCTGAGTGGAATGTCATTTGGATGATACAATGTGGTTTTCATCATTTAGTGGGCCCGCACTGATCAAGTTCAGTGTGCCTGCTTCATTTTCATCATTGGGTCTTATGGATTCTGCCTTTTTTTTTTCCAATATCAGTAAAACTGCTTGTAATTCACTAAGTTCCAAAAGTTGCAAAAAAACATCCTCTAGCAATAAATGAGCTATTATGCATTGAAGAAAGAATAACTGTTAAATGATTACAATAGCCTTGCGGTTCTACTTGTAGAGTCACTATTGAAGTGGGCATTTCGGTTATGAGAAAGACCTCAGATTTTGCCACATCACCCATTGTTTTTGTGTAATATTTGCATGTAGATTTGATTAGTTTTTGGATTGGTGTATCAGTTGGAAATCCAATCTCCATTATCGTGACAAAATGATCATCTTAATCTCTTTTCTTGTCTTTTTCCTTTTTTCCAGTTTTTTTTTTTTTTTTTTTGCTGTTTGCAACTATGAACTGGAAGACATGCGATGACATTTTAATTTTTTTCTTCTATGAAGATATTATTTATTGAAAATAGGCTTATAACTTAAGCTCCTCTTTTAGGAACTAATTTGTAATTGATAATGATGCATAAGCTTGACTAGTGAATACCTTATCTTGCTCTGTAATTCAATAAGATTGAAGAGTGCGCATTGATACTTTCAGAAATGTATAGGATCAATTTCATATCTTGCCTTCTTTTAGCTTGAAAGATGTCTGAATTACAGTTTTCTTTGATCATGCAGATTGGACAAGAGAGCTTCTTCTATTTTAGATTTAAGAGATGAATGCCAGGATTTGGAGAAGGTCTCTGTCATCATTCGTTTTGCGAGATTCCATGGGCGTGGAAATGCGGATGGAGTTGAGAGCTCCTCTTCTGCTGAATTAACTGCCCAGAAATCATACCCCCAGAGATATGTGACTGCTCTTCCATTGCCCAGAAATCTTCCCGATGGAGTGCCCTGCCTCTCACTATAGTTATGGATGAAATGTTTTTGTATCCCTTTTTTGTGATCAACATCTCTGCATTTTTGAGCATTCTCGATCAATCTTCTATATGCACTACACAGAAACAAAAAAGGAAGAATCCAAGGAGTCGCCTATTTTTGTAGAGAGGTGTGAAGAAAGAAAGTTGCATTTTTTGTCGTCTGCTTGACGATCCTAGAGGGAGCGCTCTTCCTTCAAAATGGGCATTAAAGACTTCATATACGAGAAGTTGCACACCCTTGTACATTTATGAAAAATCAAGGAGATGACGGTTCCAAATCATTCTGATCGAGAACGAAGGATGAAAGTTGCTGACTTGCAGAAACTTTGCTGGTGCTTGTGGTGAGTAGCAATGTCCGAAATGCTTGTGGTTAATTTACATGTGGCAGTCACTGGTTTTCTCCTGTTATTGCAACAATGGAAATGGATCCATGTCTGTGCTCATGGGCATTGTCACCTTTTGCAGATTCGGAATTAATGTAAATGATCTTTGCTCTCAGTGAATATTTAAGGACCGTCCCTTGAGAAATTTGTTGAGGGGCATGCCCTTTTTGGATTTGCTTCTGTTAATTCTTATAAGATTAATATTAAATATCTACTCCTATAAAGAGCAAGCTTTTTTGCTTTGTTTGTTTTATTTTTTTCTTATTGACTAAGAAACAAGCAACCTTTAAAGTACTCTTCTATCTGATTCTTGTATTGGCAAGCTCACCCACTTTTCCAGTCTTTGAAACCTTGCTAATGTAAGAAATTTCTGAGCACTGGAAAAGGAGTCACTAAGCATTGCAGAGTTCACATAAAAATGGATCCATATGGGTGCCAATTATGATTGGGAGAGTATACGTTGCCCCCACAAGCATGTGCTTGGATTGTAATTTGCTGCTCTGAGGTCACCCACGCCTCAAATGGGCTCATTTTTACCCCTTGATTGTTGCCGGCCTCATCCATACAATTTCAAACCCATTCTCTGTATGTCTTTTTTAAGTGCACATTATCAAGGAATAACTCAATAATCACCTTATCTGTGGCTGAATGATTCGTTTACAGCCTACTAATGTCAATGGATAGGCCTATGAAGGAAATGGGTCACTGTTGGATGAAGTTGACATGTTTGAGTCTATCTTTCCTTTTTTTTATTTTTTTTTTGTACTTTTCTTTACAGGATTGGTCCTGGACCCCCTCTGTTGTCACAAATATCATCTTTTAGCCAAATGGAGCTTATATCTTCAAGTTAGTGGCTTTTCAGGGAATAATCGAAGATATTTGTAGCAGTGGTGTTCTCAGGATCGATCAGGATTTAGCCCATAATCTCAATTATCATTCAAATAATTCCTCTATGGTGTCTCGAACCTTTCACATGTTTCAGGTTGGTTTTAGTGAAGTATACGTTGTACCTTTTGAGTCTATAAAAGCTTTACACCTCCTTTTCAATACAGCAAGGTTCCTTGGAATCTCTATAGAATTCGTAAGGCCTTTTTTTTTTAAATACCTTGTACCTTTTTTGTGTATTTTTATGGAGAAGACTTGATTGATTGAAAGAATTGCGAAATATTTTTAAACTTTTTTGAAATATTTAAATTTTTAGGTACATTTTTTTAAGAATGAGTCGAGTTTTATACTTTTGTGAAGCTAATGAAATTATAAAGAGTATGGTGCATGTACACAGTAAGAAATGCCGATTGACTCAGTTGAGCATCCAATCCAAGTGTGATTGACTCAATGGAACATCCAACCCATGTGTTGGACCATTTTTTAGACCCAATATTTGGTCTGTAGCTTCAATGAATCGGGTCCTACCGTCCTGGTCTGGGTCCAGCCGGGTCTGTACTCCTGAACCCTTTTTAATTAGGAGTTAGGATGCAAATGGATCGCGGATCAGGTCCATTGTGAACCTGGATCTAAGACATGATTTATGATTTTCCACACATGTCTAGAGTCTAGACCCCTCCACACTCATCTAATCCAAAGCTGCCCGGCTCTTTATTGATAGACCCAAATAGACATATTAAGTATTATTATATTATGAATGGGGGACATTCATGTACATCCATCCCTCACCATAGGGTGAGGGAAACTTACATGGCTTTTCCTCTTTTGCACGTGAATATTTCCAATTATGTAAGTCTCTCACCGTATTATGATGGATAGATGCACATGAATATTCTTCATTATGATATCATTATTTTTAGGTGAGAACCATCAAAACATAAGATGATGCTGGCTGGCTTGTTGGGTCCACATGGGTAAGGCAGACCACATGGTTCTTCACAGAGGCAAGCCAGGGTTTTCTCATAATGTAAAATAAAATCCGACATCCGTAGTTCAACTGGCCAACAGCTCAGGGCATTCTGAATTTCATCCAGTGGGCTGTATCATCAAAGATTTCAGGATGACTTCAACAGATTTTACAGTAATTGCTGATGATGGCAGCTTTTACGAAAAAGATAATAACAATAAAAAAGACAAAGAATAACCAATAAAATCCCCTAAATCTGCCTCCATACATACTTACAGGAATTCTCCTTTATCTACTCAAGAATCTGATCCAGTAGGAAATCTGTCCAAGTCTCATATTCTCTTCTGTTTCTTTAAAAATGAACTGTGAAAAAAGAAGGAAGAAGAGATAAGACTTCTCTGCTGACTTTTTTTTTCTGAGGATTCTCCCAATCTACCTAAGAAACTATTCCCATAGCAAAATTTGTTGTGTTGTGTTCTCCATTTCTTCAGAAAAGAATTGAAGAACAGGGGAGTGGTAGGAAAAAACAAGACAGTTAAGTTCTCTGCTGCAACGATTATTCCATATATTACTGATAAAAAAAAAATATTCCACATATTTACATCTGATGATCTGCACAAAGATTATTATATTGGAATTGGATGGAACAAAGTTACATTCCAGTGCTTCCTCCAAAATTAGAATTCAAAAAAAACAAAGGAAAAAAATACAATAAAAGCAACAGATTGGGAAAATGGAACGAATGAACGTAAAATACCTTGAATTTTTCATTAACTCGGATGAATGCATGGCCCTAACTTCCGTATTGGTTTTCATTTATATGCATCTTTTAACCTGAGCAGACAAATGGAGCTGAAGATAGCGCAAGAACCTTTGATTGATTTTGTAGCTCCGGTGAAGTAGTATCTAAGTCGATTTTCAGCACGAACATTTTAGCAGTATCCAAGTTGGATTCTTCAACATGATCTGCCTCCATGCCATGCTTCTCATGGTTAAAGTGATGTTAATGAATAAAAAAACCTAATATTGACCGGGCTCAACCCACAAATCAAGCTTGGTCCCTGAGTATAACAGCCTCGTGTCAATTTTCATTCCATGTGCACCTGATTCAAGCTTCTGATAAGGGTGGCACACTCATCTGGTGGTATACACATACATGTAGAACATGATCATTTAATATTTCCAGCAGTAATTCTTGTCCATGAATGGCCCATATAATCAGTGGAGCACAGCCTATACCACGATTCAAGCTTCTGATAAGGGTGGCACACTCATCTGGTGGTATACACATACATATAGAACATGATCATTTAATATTTCCAGCAGTAATTCTTGTCCATGAATGGCCCATATAATCAGTGGAGCACAGCCTATACCACGTCGACATGCATCATGGACAAGGGTTCAAGAAGGTATATGTGAGTAGGCTTACAAACCTAGGCCAAAGTCCAAACACATCCAATATTTAGGAAGAAGTGGCGACTCAATGAGAACAAAGACTTGCATATTTCCATCCACCAGGAGACTCACACCACACACTTGCCAAAGCAGCATGTGTGCAAGTGGAGCCATCTGAGGCATGGGGCTTACATATGTATCAGGTGGTTCATACTCACTTCAAAAACAAAAATTTGTGGATATAAGATATAGGAAAACTGTTCGTCTTCAAACATGGATGGAACCTGTAGATGATTGAAGATTTTTGATTATCTCGTTGTAACACATGTAAGATGGGCCCACTTATTGATTAATCTTGACTGGATCAGCTCTTACATATTAGGGGTTTTAAAGTCTCCAAACATCTAACATTTTTCCCTTTTTGGCATGGCTGACCAAAAACTTGAAAGCCCAAAATCCAGTTCCCTCTCATGTTTTAAAATTTTTAACATAGCTTTTTAAAAGTATCAAGACAATAAGGATTGTTTAAGTGCTCATAATACCCGGTTACTAGGAAAGCATGTGTCACACTATAGTTTCCCACATTAACTAAATATCATAAAAGATACAAAGGTTTGTGGACTGTACCTACTGTGCTTGGACTAACAAGATAAAGGCACCCTTTAAAAGATGGCCTCTGATTATACCACATACTATTATGGATCTCGATTTTCCTTTTTGGGATGGGAGGATATGACTCTCTGGGGTTGTCACTAAGAAATGCCAAAAGCCAAGGGACGAAGTTTTCTTCAGATTTTTGGATTCTTTCAAAGCCTTCAGAAATGGACCAAACAGAGTCTGAGAAAGGTTGGTGCTGCAACTCTGCAAATTCAGAGACATTAGCACTCTTTCCTAATTCCTAATGGATTGAAGCAAATTGCTGAAGCTGCAAATTAATTCCTCTGTTAGTGAAAAAAATATCCCAAGTCCAAATGGTTCGTTTCTTCAAGAAAGGCTTTCGGCAAACAAGTAGGCACCCGTCATTGTTGTTTTGGTTCTCAATAACCCGTGCATCCCAACGGTTCTGTGTCGCAAGTGTGCGGGTTTGCTCTATAACCTGTACTTTATCAGAAAAAATTACCCAGCCCTGCCAAAAATTAGCCACAACATCTCAGAATTGACAGTTAAACCAACCAAAACTGGATCAATGTAATCATGAAATCAGCTGCTATGCCAGAAATGGGTGATTTGGATGAATATAAAAGAACATTGAACAATAGATAAGAAGTTTGATTCGGTAGAGTTTTGTGCACAGTTGTGCACAGAAAATGTTCCATTTTGTTTTCTTATTTTTTTCTCAACTTGAGAACATTATATTTCTGGTTAAATGAATCCCTTTTTTCAATGGAACTTGTTAATTCTTATCCACTATGAAAACAATGAAAAGGATTCAATATCAAAGTCTCAGATAAAATGGTTTGAGCCAGTGCAAGGTCATTTAATGAATTGTAAGATCTTCATTTTTTTCTGGTTCGCTTGTAATACCTTCATTTGAATTTTTGTTTTCCCCATACTTGGTAAGAATCAGGAGTTTCTTCTCTTTTTTCCAATGTTCAACATGATTTGAGCCTTTTTTGTAATACCTTTATTTGAATTTTTGTTTTCCCCATACTTGGTAAGAATCAGGATTCTCTTCTCTTTTTTACAATGTTTAATAAGATTTGAACCTGCATTGAGCACAGGATGACATTGCAATGCGTATAATTCCCAAGTCCATTGCACTGCATAAAGAATAAATGATCATTATTCATTTCTATATCCATGAATTAATTTTAGTTTCTCCTTTCGTTTCTCTGTTGCTGCATGGAACTAGACTTTGTTGTATACAATTGAATGTTAGGCAATGATGAAAGAACAAGATGACAAGATACAATATGGTAGAGATGCTTATGCTAAGACAAATATGTTGAATAATCAGAGAGGTATGACTAAGAATGAGAACACAAACTAAAAAGGGAGTGAAGGAATGTCATTTTGAATGCTTTGACATGTATGTCGGGTTGGGTTCAGGTGAGGTTGATCGTTAAACTAACACCTATGTGCTCAACTCAAATTTAACCCATTTATTAATTAGGGATGAAAATGAGTACCCAAATAACTGAAGGACCCTAAGAGAGGTCATGGGTTCAAGATTTGGACTCATTTTTAATTTGGGTAAGGTTAGAGTACAGTGCTTGGACCTGATTACCTGAATATATTCGGGCCCAAGTCAGGGTCCATGGCTTTCAAGTCCGAGCTGGGTTTTGGGAAAACTCACAAAAATTTGAAGGTCTATTTTGAAGGAAACCTCATCTCTTAATTGTGTCATTTATGTAAGATCTTTAGAAATTTCGCTGAAACCCAGAGAGGTGAGTTTCGATACCCACAAAAGTATTTAGAAAAGGATACTCAGTTTTCATGCATAAGAACCTCGGCTGAGTAACTTTGAAGTTTCTCAAATCTTGACCCGAATATGGCAGTTGGTTGTAAGGATCTCTTGGAATGTTCTATTGTGTATTATAAGTGACATGGTTCATTTATTAGTGAAGGAAGCATAGCTGAATAAGGTACTTAGCATTTCAACAAAATGTAGAGTTGGGTTGTATTATAAGTGATGCGGTTCATTTTCAGTTTTGTTTTGTTTTGTTTTGCTTTTTTTTTAAATCTTTCTTGGTACAACACGATACAAAGCTGATTTCACCTGGGGTCAACCCCCTTCTTTTGACAACCTGTCATGCTTGTATTATTTTCAGGTCAGGGTATGGTTGAAATGGAAAAGAAATGAGTCAATCCTCTCTTTGTGAAAATGGTGTCAAGACCTAATCTTCTTGAAAGACAGAAGTGTGATATAGATTGGTCCAGTATAAAAGATCTAAGAGAGAAATCAGCTAACTAATGAGAGAAATTAGCTTTACAGAGATTTGATTAAATCCTACGTGAGATATGCTGTAATGGGCCTGGGCCTTTGTTGGGCTGGGCCTGGGGCCGTAAGCAAACAGCCTTGTTATCTTTTACACTTAATCCTCTCATGCAACTAGTTTATTCAAGTACATAAATTACTGCCGCCATTTTAACCATTTCAACAGTAGATCATCACCATCATTTCCATTACCAATTCCATATATATAGAGTAGGAAGAGAACTACCTTTGAAAAGAAGTGGACCCAGTTTGGTTTGACAGAGCTTTTATGGCTAACACTCTAACAGCCTGACGCCTATCTTCACCCTAATCATAGGTGAAACAGGTTTTTTGTAGGAAAATTGAATAAGCCCCACATACAAGGCTGCAAGTCACCACAGGGCATCAAATTAGGACATCAAAGGAGAGGCAATCTCCAAGGGCCAGTTGGTTTGCATGAAATTGACTTTCTATGTTTTCATGCTAAAATAGGTTCCCACAAAGGATTATAAACACGGTGAGCGGTGATGGATATAACATATAAGGTGGAGATGTAGATGGACTCGAACTTCCCTGGGATTTGATTTACTAGGGCGATGGCGGGGTATTCATTTACGTAATCTCCTTAATTTATTTTCCACTAAACATGACATGCTGAACTACTGATTAAAAAACTAGCACAGAGAACTACAGATCAAGTAATCTTCTTATTTTTAATTTTGGGAGAACTTCCTGTGAATTAACAATTGCTGCCAATGACTTTAAGGTCATACTTCAAGAAGCCCAATACAATATAAGACATAGATAAGTGTCCAAACTTGCAAAAAAACAAGGGTGTCACCCAAAATAGTTTAGGAATTATTTTTATTTTATTAATTACTTGTTATTAGATTTCTAATTTTATTTAAGAGTTTTAATTAGGATAAGTCTCTAAAATTGCTTTGTTTCCTAGTTGATTAGACTTCTTAGCCGTCAAGTTTGTTTTCCCATTTATATTGCATTGTAGAGTTGGAAATCTCAGACTTTGACTTTTCAATAAAATTATCGTGGTTTTTCTGTCTCTCAAAGTTGTCCTCGTGTTGAAGTCTTTGCAGAGACATTTTATAGTGTCTGCGTACACGTGCTTTGGGACTTCCATGCAAGTCCTAACCCTAGGGCCTACATCAATTGGTATCCCAATACACACCACCACCACCATTACGACCTTATCTTAACTATGTTTTCGTAACTTAATGATGCAACAACACCAATGTTTCACGAGGGACAGACTCGTGGGCCACATGTGGGACCCATGGAAGTCTAGAGATTTTCTATTTTATTAGTTTTTTTTTAATTGAAGAGTTGTAATTAGGAAGGATTTCTAATTTCTATAGGATTCCTATTTAGTTTCCTCGTTTGATTAAGAGTAAGAGTATTAGCTCCTAAGTTTCTTTTACTAAGGCATTGTAGAGAGCCTAATCTTAGAGTTTGAGTTGAATACAATTTTCCCCTATGGGATTTCTCGTTGGAGAGTGGCTTCATTGTGTGATTGTTTCTGCGGAAACCCATCATTGTGCTGCGGCACCTACAATCCAAATCATTGTGTGGTTGTTTCATTTAAGCTCGTTGTCTCTTAAATAAGGTTGAGGATGTGTTAGTTGATTGATATTTACATGAGTTGAGAATTGATATATAACATATCCTTGCATCCAAGAATTTTGATAGTGTTGATGAGATCATCCAGCATGCCATCAAAGCCGAGGATATTGCAAATCATCATGCCCGAAAATTTAGAGCATCTAAATGGGCTGCACAAAAGATGTCATCATTGCAAGATTCTAAATCAAGTGGTTTGTCGAAAAAAGTTTTCTCCAACCCCGAAGGTCAGAATAGGATCACTTGTTTTCATTGTAAATAATAGGGTCATCGCGCAATGGAATGTCCAAAACGCATACACCTCATTGAAGATGCAAGTGATGTGAATGATACACCAAATGATTCTAAGGGTCAAGAGACATAGTCAGTGGAGGAAGTAGGTCCCGTGGAGGGTCTTGAAACTCTAACGGTCCTCAAAGAGGCTACATCAACTGTTGAGAAG
The DNA here is from genome assembly GCA_028538565.1 of Umbellularia californica. Classification (NCBI taxonomy): domain Eukaryota; kingdom Viridiplantae; phylum Streptophyta; class Magnoliopsida; order Laurales; family Lauraceae; genus Umbellularia; species Umbellularia californica. The sequence continues at coordinate 21,638,317 of JAPQWN010000003.1, forward strand.
AAATAGTTGCGAAATAATATTTTTCGCTCAAAAGGTACTATCAATGGAAAAGCATGCATAGTAGTGATTCATGGAGGCAGTTGTTGAAACCTCATATCTCAAGCTCTTGTGGATCGTTTGAAGCTGAAGGTTCAGTAGCATTATCGTCCCTATTTTGCTAGATGACTAATGACAGGTGATGAAGTACAAGTGCGATATGCATGTCCAGTTACTTTTGCCATTGGTAAGGACTACAAAGATAGAGTTTGGTGCGATGTGCTAACAATGGATAGTGGTGATATATTGTTGGGTCGACCATGGATGTATGACAAAAATGGCACTCATGGTATGCACGACAACACATACACATTGATGCACAATGGAAAGCAAGTCACACTCCATCCACTCAAACCAGGACCGACGAAGAAAGGATCAAGAGCCCGTATCACCAAGGAAGCGCTTCAAGTACACAATGTCTATAGAAGCAATGTCAAGAAACATCGGGTTTGAGGTCAAACTCTTTTCCAACCAAGGGTGAATGATGCAGCAGCACCAATATTTCACGAGGGACAGACTCATGGGCCACATGTGGGACCCATGGAAGTCTAGACTCTAGAGATGTTCTTATTTTATTAGTTTCAATTTAAATTGAAGAGTTGTAATTAGTAAGGATTTCTAATTTATGTAGGATTCCTATTTAGTTTCCTAGTTTGATTAGGAGTAAGAGTATTAGCCCCTAAGTTTCTTTTACTATTTATATGGCATTGTAAAGATCATATCTCAGAGTTTGAGTTGAATATAATTTTCCCTTGTGAGGTTTCTCGTTGGAGAGTGTTCTTGATTGTGTGATTGTTTCTGCGGAAATCTATCATTGTGCTGCGACACCTTTAATCCAAATCCTAATCCTAGGATTTGTATCATTTAAATTCGTCTTTGGTTTTCACAATTGAATAGATTGAATTCATTGTTCACTCATCCATGTAGGGCAAATTATGTAGGAACTACAGATGAACGTAACACGATCTATCACAAAGTTGATAATAAGTTCTAATAAGGACTTTCCATTTCAAGGTTAAGATTTAGTTTTGCATCCAACGTTCAAAATCAAATTAGTGGTTAACCAAATAATTAGCAAAATAACATCAATGGTGGCATACCAGTCATGCATAACACCAGCAAAACCTCGATCAAGTATCAAAGGAAGTGTGTTGAGACCTCCAATGGGCACAACATTCATTACCCAAACTGATTTCCTAGCCTCCAGAAATGCAGCATTTGATCCTCCATAATGAGCATTCATGTCCATCACATTACGCATCATGTTAAATGGAGGCAATGGGTCTTCATCACCCGGCCTCTTTGGATGGTCCGAAAAAATCAATGGTGTAAGCAAAGACCAATAGTTTTTCATAACTGACATCCAAGCATGGAAGTCTTCAAGAAAATCCTCAGGATGTATTCCTGCAGAAACAAACGAAGACATTCACATGGATTTAGAAGTTAAAGGTAACAAATTCGAGCAAATTCATGTCAATTCTCACCAAGAGTTACGTGTGCAGTAGAAAATTAATAGAAATTATAACTTATAAGCAAGACAGATGAAACATTTAACTCACAGAACAATACCACGTAGAGCAAGTTCATCTGAGCTCAATTGGGAGTCAAAAGGCCTGTGGGACCTGTTTTGTACTGGAACCCAACGATTACTGGTAGTTCCACTTATACATGAGAGGAGGGGCTTGTAGTATGACTTTGCATCATTCTCATCTTTACAGACAGGTGGTATATCACCCTGCTTACTACAATACCCAATAGGAGCAAAAAAGAAATAAGACAATTACTAAATTCTCTCCCAAGAAACACCAAAATTATAAATTAAGTAAATGGATAAAGACCACCAACATAAATAGGCATGGGTAATTTTAATATAAAAAAATTAAAGCTGAAAAAATGAAGCAAAAACAAACATCCAAGATGTGAATTAATTCTCACCGAGATGCATAGCAGTTAGCATTGGAAGTTTTCTGCAAAACAAGAGTCTCATCTTGCTGAGCTAGCAGGCTCCAACAGATTTTCTGCGCAAATTCTTCAATAGGAGTGAACAGTATCCTATTCTTTGCACTCAATGATGCCCCACGGTGTTTGCTAGCAGGTGATGTCAAAATAAAATAACCGCCAGGCTTGAGTACCCGGTCAACTTCAATAAGTAATGCACCATCTGCTTTACAGAAATGCTGTTAGGGTGAAATAAGTCAGAGAATGAAAGACACTTGGTTATATGATAGGATGACCAATGCAAACATGGATAAGTTTAAGAACCTAGCCTCCTAGCAGAGTATTTAAGCAGTTTTTTTCTCTTTCAGCTTTCAAAGTTTTTTTTTTTTTTTGATAGCCAGCTTTCAAGTATTTAGTGTAATAGTTCTTATTCTCATTAATTTCATCAAAATAGGCATGAAAAAGATTAGTAGGTGTAATACCTTCCTACCACAAGGCTCTCTCTCTCTCTCTCTCTCCCCCTTTTGCCACGTCACCAATCACCTGTTTCGCATCACATAGTTTGTTTCTATTTTTAATGAAGAATAAATTAAAAGTCACATTTCTCGTATGGGGCTTCAGTGGCAGGCAGTATTTGTGTGAATTAAAAAAGTGCAGAAGGGTGCCTTATTCCAGATCTTATTATGTGAAGTGCTTATTAATAAGTTGTTTCTGGATGGAACAAGAAGCAACAGAAGACATGAAATTGTTTGATTGCAAAGAGCACAAATATAGACAAAAGTCTTGGACCTCCCACTCTAGTCTCCTAGTTTGGGATTAATTCAAGCACCCTCATTTAAACTGTTAGTATCTAAAAACCCTTGATTTAAACTACAACTAAGACTCCTACATGACAAGACGCCCCAAACTATCTCAGACTATAAAGCTAGAAACTGAACTATACCAATCAGAAAATAGGTAGTAATTTACTACAATTTTTGTAAAAAGTGCACAATCTTGGGTTCATTGGATGGGTAGTTGAACAACCCATCAAGTGTCTTATAAAAAATGCACACCCTTGGGCTCATTGGATCAACCCACCATATACACTTGATTTCATGTCATTCAAAATCTTAGTTACCAAAGATGCAATCTAACCTGTATCTCATTCACCACGGATTGGAACACAATCTCTTTGGATATGATACTCCATTGCTACTTCTTTCTAAATAGTCCCTCAGACGTTCATATGTGATGCCACGTGTGGAGGTCCACACTCTAACTCAATCTTTATCATCCCATTCGACCACAATAAATTGGAACAATCTCCTTGGATATGGCACACTATAGTTGTCTATTCTTTATAGTAATATAGTCCTTTACACTGTAGTTCATGTGTGAGATCCCAGGCAAGGATATCCACATGTGATAATCTTCTACATTACAGAAAGTGGTGCACAGATGTCAATAATACACAGCCTGGAGATAATTTCTTGACGATGATTATGTCTGGGGCCTTTCGTTAAAAGATCTACCAATTGTTGGTTAAAAATCATGTGGAAATTGCTCCTCGTGTCACCTTATCTCAAGCAAAGTGACAATCTACTTAATGTGGTTTGAAATGAACGGGTTCGCAGCAGTGTCAATGGAGGCGCCATTTATCACAATGCGGAGGACTAGATTCTATCGCAGGAACCCCTGATTCTGCTTATAAAGACAAAAGCCAAATAACCTCACAAGCAACATGTGCCATGGATCTATACTCTGTCTTGGTAGTTAATTTTGCAACAGCATTCTGTTTTTTGCTGCTCCAATTTACAATGATTCCACCAGCAAGTGAATAATGCACAGTCAATGAACAAAGATTAGAGGAGCCAGCCCATTCAACAAAAGAAGAGTCTTTGACAGACAAGTTTGCATTTTCCATATACAGAATCTACACCAAGATGCACTTTTCAAATCTACTTTTTACAAGGTATCCCTCGTATAAGATCGCTTGACCTTGTGAAGACACCAATGGCACCACAATAATCATAACTAAGTATGATGACACATATTATCATTTACTTCCTCCACTTCTCCCTACACCACGCCATATATTTAAGAAGAATCGCCAGCCTAAGCTTTGTCCCTGTGACGAGCCCCTAGTGCCCCTTACCACAATTGGAAGGTGCTTTTTTTCACATACAACTAGGTGGGTTCAAGTTACATTGCATATCCAAAAAATAAACAACTTTCTATATGTCTACTTTACAGAAAGGCAACCTCATATGCTTTCTCATTTGCACATTCATTCTTTAATATACCATCTATATTTTTTTTTTGGTTTGTTTAGGCCCTTTGGAAATGCAATAAATATAAAACAAATTCCATCAATCTCTTTTAGAGGACTTCAGCAAAGACAATTATTTGTTCACTGCAACTATGACTAAGCTATCAGAACTCTTTTCATTTCATCTCCACGTCAATTGTTGGAATTTGTGATATGTAACACTTTTGGGCTCTTTTTTATAGCCTTCTCCTTTCATGTGATTCATGCAAGACATGATAATATGATGCAGATGGACCTCAGGCCACATGTGTAGGTCCAAGTAGATTTATGATTTTTTAATTCTCTAGTTATAGTTATTAGTTTCTAATTTTATGTAAAGAATTGTAATTAGATTTAGGTTTCCAATTTCATTAGGATTATCATTTTATTTCCTAAATTAGATTATTAGGTTTTCTTAGCCACCAAGTTTTATTCTCTTATTTATATGCTTTGTAAGAGATATAATTCTCAGAGAGTTGATAAATTGAATTGGGTTTTCCCATTGAGGTGCGTCCTCGTTATCATCTCTGCGGAGACTTCTTATTTTGTCTTTGGACATGTGCTTCGGCACTGCACCACAAGCCCTAACCTTGGGTTTTCATCATAATACCACTATAAAATCATCATTTGCAGAACCACTAGTGCATAACCTAATGTTGGCATACATATGAGAATAAACACATTTTTATTACAAATTGTGAAAATTACATACCAATCCCTGATCTAATAAAAATTACTAAGTACCAATGTAGCAGCAAATTAATAAACGGGCATAAGAAAAATTAAACAGTTGTTTATGCTCCTACCGCATTGCTATACGACATGCTCTCTTCAACACTCCTCGAGCTGAGGCATAGATGTTAATCATGCCCAGCTTGTTTAAAATATTAAACATCAAATTATGAGGTGAGAACTTTGTAAAGATATCAGTCAGAAGCTCTGTAGACTTGAAGAATGGAGTCCTGATTAAACCATTTGTAATTTCTCCCTGATTAAATGACAACCCATCTCTATATGCAGTTCCACCATACACTAGACTAGATGCAATATAAGCAGCATCCTGATTGTCATAATACACAAATAGGTCTAAAACCAAACTCTTCCACAAAGTTCTTTAACCAAATTAACTCACAAGCAGTACTGACCACAGATTAATGTTCACCTTTGCCACTGGACCTTGCCACAACTGTTTGATTCTTAGTCTTTCATGTGACGATATATATGTGTGTGTGTGTGTGTGTGTGAAAAAGGTGACTGTATTAGTTTCTCAAGAGAACTTTACAGACGAGAAGCTTCACGCAGATCAATGTTCAAGGCCAACAATTCAGCCTTATTGATAGAGCAAAACCACACTGGATCTGAATAGGAGAGGAGGATGAGTCCGTCCTCATTTTTTATAATACCCCCAACACCCACCCAAGGCACTTCCATGAAAATTGAGTTTCAACGTACCAGGAGGGGGCGGACACCATCTAAATATGGTACAGTATTGTCCCCAGTGAAGGTACAGTACCCTGAAGTTGATCAGCGATCATCAAGTAATCCAAGCCAAACCCATTTGAATGTGATGTATTTCCCTTTGTGTCAAGGCAATAGGCAACTGAAAGGAGGGACTCAAGGAAGAAATATTGGTAATGGCAGGAAACGCAGATTTCAACACGAAACTAAGAATTTGGAGAACGAGGATATCATTAATGCATTTGAAGACACATGATCAAAAGTACAATGAGGACAAAATAGGAAGGTGTGTCTCAGCCCTATTATAAACCAGCGAAGTCTTGCAAACAGTGTCTTCTTTATTGCACAAGACTTCAAGCAAGGGACTACCTTGGTAGAACAAAATTACACGGACATAACTTTCAGAAAGAATCTGGAACAGCATCATAGAATAATTTCTTTTCCATTAAAACCTAAAGTGAAAAGGATAACTAAATATATGGTACAACCCATCAATTATAGCTTATGCTGTGGAACTTTGGTCTGAAGCATTTCATAAACCAAGGCCATGTAACTCTCATATAAAATGTATATAAGCTCACAAAAGTGATGAAATGTTGAGTATCAGTTCCTATCATGTTGACTCAAGTGTAACCATTTTCAATATCCTACAGAGGATTGTGTCCATGACTCCATGCCCAATCTTAAAACTTAGAAGCAAATATTTAGGCAAGGAAACAATTTACAAATAACCAACTAAATACAAAACCAACCCTTGAAGAAAAATAAGAAAATAATAAAAATAAAAATAAAAAATAAATAGGAACGTCAGTACAGAGTTACCACTTTGAGAACAAATAAGGGCAACATCATAGAAATCTCACTTCTTATGGCCCAACTAAGAAATAACAATTATATAGTTAACCATTGTGTGGGTGAAAAAAAAAAAAAACTAGTCCAGTGATTCTGGAAGTACCTTATCCCAGACAATTCCACAATGAGCACAATGAATCATATCAAATCACAGGGACGGATATGGAAGTTGCCTTGACATAAAGTTGCCAATCATGGCAGGAAGACCCCTTTCAAGGGACAGCTGCACTTGACTCCCAAATATCTCATAAGCTGCTATACAAACAATCATTAGGTTTAGTGAAGACAAATGTGCCCCAAAGCTCCCAAATCCACATTCAATATCCAGTACCGTACGGACCTGTGATTGCAATAACAAAGAATGCGTAAGTAAAACTCCTACTATACTTTCAATTGGCTGACAAATTGTGTTCTAGCCATTCAATAAGTGACCAATGGACAGGTTATAGTAAAAGCTCCTCTTTACTATGAACATGACATAATATACATGTATGTATATATTTATGTATATAAGATAATAAATAGGTTTTGTTTAGAAGCATCCAGATAACAAGTTAAGCAATCCAAATACATCCAAACTTGGGAAGCTACAATGTAAGACTGGAAACAGAAGCATTACACTCGCAATAAGCTTTACTAAAATGCTTTTGATACAATCATTCTATTCATAGAGTTGAGTCTCCCTTCAGAAACTTAAGAAGCTACTATAACTGCAACAATAACATTCAAAGAAAAAAAGTAGCATAGATATGGAAGGTTCAGCATCAAAACAAGGACAACTTATACCAAAGCAATTGAGTCTAAAAATCCATGCAGAACAAATCTAGAGGTTCCATATGACCAAAACCATGGGAAAATCCTAATTCCCGTGACACACAGTAACTGCCTCAACGTTCACTATGCAAACCAACACCAAGAACTGAAGTAAGAATTTGAAAGACAAATATATCAACCTCTGAATCTAGGCGCCATTGAAACCCGGCGTTTACGTGTAACCAAGGAATATATATGACAAACATTATATATATTTATATATATATATATATGGGAGATGCTCCTATGAGAGCATCTCACCTTACTATGAGAGATAAGGTGGGGGCCCTCACATCCATATCCAATGCCAACAACTTAAATGTGAATGCCCCCCACCTTATCTCTCATAGGAGCAGCTACACACACACACACACACACACACACACACATATATATATATATATATATATTTGTATATGGGAAATGCTCCTATAAGAGTAATTCTCCCACTACTATGAGAGTAAGGAGGAGGGACCCTCATATTTAGGCGGTTGGCATTGGATATGGATCTAATGGGTCCCCCCTTACTCTCGTAGTAGTGTGAGAGTTGCTCTCATAAGAGCATCTCCGTATATAGGTGAGAAGTGTAAACGGAGAAACACCTAACTACCCAAATGGAGTTAGATTGCAACAAGTATCCGCTACAAGCCCCTCACCTCACTTATGAACATTTTGACAATGGGTATCCAAACTGAAGTTCCTTGGTATATGTTGTTAGTTAGACAAAAGAGCAAGCAAATGATTTAAAAACTTTTTGGAGAAGGGCTCTTATGTTTGGAAACCACCAGATCAATATTCTTATGTTTGGAAACCACCAGATCAATATATATATATATGGAGTGCAAGTTTAGTGTTGTTTAGAGAGAAGGAAACATAAACCTATTAGAATTGAACAGAACTTCGTGCAACTGTGTGATGATTAACCGTTCAAAATCTTTTAAAAAAATGTGTTGATTACAACATAGAAGAACAACTATAAACTAAAACAGAGTTTTAGTTGGATATCACAAATAGGATTTACGCAAAGTGGAGACAAAAAGTTAGCTTCATAAGAAAGCATGAGGGATGTGTCCTCTACAAGCCCTTATTAGCAATATGCGAGTGAAATAAAACAGAAGACAGATAAATATATGAGAGTGATGACAACTGGAAAAGGGAGATTGATACAATTCCATCATCAACATATTACCCTTATCCCATCTATCTGGGTCGGGCTAATGAGTTCCACTATCTAACTATAAAATAAGCTCACAGTTATCACAGAAGAAAAGACATGGCACTGAACAATTTGTAACTTTGCATGTTAAACAAAACTAATTTGCCAGTGAAGACTAGATATCATCATGTAATCAATTAATCTAACATCAACACTGTAAATGGGTCATTAAACCCAACAGTGACACCAAGGACATGTTGGAACAAACAATGACTTACACCAGCTTGAAGAAAATCAAAGTCACTTTCCAGCCCTATCATCTCTGCAATTTGGCCTGAGTAATCTTTGACACCATCATCATCAGAGTGAAAAGCAATTTGATTCTCCTCCAGTAACATTAACCTACAGAAAATTGGAGTAAAGTTCTGAAAATTGAATTATCATCCCAAAAGAACCCACAAAGAATTCAGCCAGTTAGTTTCACAAGCCTGACAGGCAACTAACTAGGCTGCCAATTTGACACCTACACAAGGTTGATACCCAAGGCCTACCAGGCAAAGGATGTGTGTACTTAAAGGAGAATTGGTCTGCATGTATCACATGAGTGAACCTATTCTATCATTAGGATAAATATGCCATACTACCTAGCTTCTTTACATTCTTTTTCTCCATGTGTTTGTTGTGAGAACTGCATTGTAAGTTTGCCAATTACTAGCTTGAAAGAGTATGGAAAAAAGCAATTACCCAGGAGACCACCTTCCGATATGTCTAAGGCATTGCATGCAAAAGTGATTTGTGGGTGGGGTGTGTGTGTGTGTTCGTTTGTCTTCTCTTTCCTATGTGTGTGTATGGCCGAATAAGTTAAGGGGGAGGTCCAGGTACTTCTTACAGGGTGTGGATGCAAATTATTCACCCAGTTTCTTTAAAAATAAATATGTGCAGTGCATCATAAAGCTGCCTAAGAGGCACCCTTTTGTCAAGCTTCCAGAAGAAAGGAACTGATCTTTGGTGATCTTCACATTGCCACTCCATATGACATCCCTACCAGCAGGCCACCTCAGTGGGATCTTGTAATCCTTCGGCGGACGAACCAAGCAATGAGAACCCACTCCTGCTGCTTCACAGTTCCGGTTGAACTCCTCTCCGTCTCGAAACCCAGCCAACTGGTTTCCCGACACATTGTAGCAGGGAACAAAGTTCTCTACTTCTTTGCCACAAAAACTGAGCTCCTCCTGTTGAGCTGATCCCAATGAGAGAGATCTTATCTCCAAAAACTCATCCACCACTTGCTCCCTCAGCCTTCTATAATTCTTATAAACATCATGTTCAGAAGAAGTAGAAACCACTGGATCCAAGCTTCCTCGCGAGGACAAGCCAATCACTGCTACTACTGCAGCAATGCTTAGCAAGAACAAGATCACCCAGTTGGGCAGTGGACATCGACGCAAATTAACAAATGGCTGATGAGCCCTCATGTCCAACCCAACTGAAAAAAGCAAAAAACGCCTCCTTTGACGACGAGATTACAATAAGAAGACCAACCCCTTTAACCTAAATCCAATAGATTCCCAACTGAAAGATGCAGAAACCAACATAAGACATCAATTTAAACAATCCCAACAACAACCGAAATTTGAAACACCACCATTACAGCTCAAGCTCATCACACGATCGGAATGCGATCACAATATCTCACAAAAACTGACTTACTTCCAATCAACGTCATTTCTAGAACAAAAAAAAAATCACATCGAAATATCCAAATCATCTCCTCGAATCAAAAGATAACGAAGCAATCGGTCGATTGGATTGATCATATTACAAAATCTCACAAAATTCATAGAGGTTGTTAGTCGTCGGTTAACGGAATGGCAGATGAATCAGCATCATATGGAGATGTCAGAAGAAAATTTAAAAAGATCGAACGATTGGACGAACTTACTACAACTATGAACGCGCACTTTCAGCTATTGATGATGAAAATTGCAGCGAAATCTCATGTGCAGATCGAATTTTCGTGAAACAGATGTAACAAGAGATGAAATCACATGAATGGAAGAGAGGTGTTGGGACGGAGTTGGTTGATTTGATCAGTTGGTCGATGGTTGGGAAGTATGATACAGTGTATCATGATCTTACATCACCACATGTAAGTGTGATTTGGTTGCATTATAATACATAGGAATTAAATACATATATATGTATTTTAACGTGGGTGTACTTGTATGGGAATTAATGTCACAAGTTGTTAAAAATGAAAATCCAAATTACATACATAAATTGAGAATGAGCATAAAAAAACCTCTCAACTTGTTATTTAGAATCGATAGAGTGGAAGACTCGTCTACGCTGCGAAGTTAATCCTTCGGCCCTTACCTCATAATTCAAATTCAAGGAGGGTTAAGTATTATGCTTCACCTCCTTGAGATCCCTCTTTGCCAGGACATTCTTATGTATTAAAATCATATGTATTTTATGTTTGTTTTGTGTAATTGCTTAATATTATATTTCTTAAGGGGTTAAAATGAAGAACCAGAAGTGAATATAAAAAAATAAGGGAATTTTCAAATAAGGCCTTAAGTGAATATAAAAAAATAAGGGAATTTTCAAATAAGGCCTTAAGTGAATATAAAAAAAAATAAGGGAATTTTCAAATAAGTTTTTGCCTTATTTAAAAAAAAAGACACAAATTTTGAAACGTTTCAAATTAGCCCCTAAGTTTTCCAGTAAATTTTTAATTAAGGACATATGCCCATTTAAATGTATTTTCTGGTGACTTTTTCCCTCAATATTTTAAAAATACCCAAATTAGCCTTCATTTGAAGCTATGGCATGGTTTCAGCAACCACTACATGCAGCAAGTCGCTGTGGTAATATTAGGTGTCCTTGATCACCGTGAGGACACCAACGAGGGAAATGAGAATAATATAGATGAAGTGAATAAGAGTTTTATTACAATGAAGGGTAATTTGGGTATTTAAAAAAAAAGGGAAAAAAGTTGCCGAAAAAATAACTTTAAATAGATGGATGTCCTTAATTGAAAACTTCCTAAAAAACTTAGAGACTTATTTGAAAAGTTTTAAAGCTTGTGTCCTTTTTTGAAATAAGGCCAAAACTTAAAGATTTTTTTGAAATTCTCCCAAAAAAAAACCATCAAATAACTTTCTTTTTAATGGAAATTAAATAAAGGAAAGATGGTAAATGAGTGCTCGGACATCACCTTAGTAATTCAACATCTAAACGTCAAAGGTCACATAGCCATTTTACCTTATTTCTTTGGTTTCTTACCTCATATCTTTTACCCCTTCATATTTAATAACCTTTTATTGGAGTTTGTTTTGCCATAAATTCCTGTGTATTTAGTTTTTATATATTTTATACATATACAAATAGTCCATAACATATTAGATTGGGAAGCCCGTGTCCCATGAGGCCTCACAATGAAACCCACCTATTGATTTATAGTTAAATAAGTTGAACTCGATAGTGGGACCTACCTATTAAAAAATTGGATCTCGGTTATCCTACTTGTGCATCTAATTAACAGGAGCCTCAAAGGATTCCAACTAGCGACACTTGGAATTATGATTTTATTGATCATGCCAAAGTGGCCTCCCTAACACAATTATAGTTGAGACTTGTTTATAGTCCACTCAATTTAAGGTCTAGCTTATGCAATAAGAGGATTCACTGTATGTGGAATTTTGTTTTTACGTGAAAGAGGAATCTAACATTCATGCCCGTCCCATAAGATATCTAAATCCTCTCAATTGAGAAAAATCAATCCATTTTCCCCTTTTCTGCATGAAAATATATATTATAACAAACAATGAAAAGGGTGGGCTACTACATTTTTTACCCATCACGCAATCCTCTCATAAAGCAAATGCAATCCAAATGATGCACGGACTGTCATCTTCAAAAGCCTGGTCAATTTTCTCCTCTATCGAGGAGCCCCCTCGTCGTGTGTAAATTGTAATGTAATCCGAGTTGTTTCCAAATAAACATGACACCATGTTTCATGTGTATATCTTACTGTGCATATGGCCTTTTCATATATATATATATTAGTTTTCGTACATGGGAGATTCTCCTAAGAGAGACAGCGTGGGGGTTTCTCTCGTAATATCATAGGAGCATCTGAGGACCCTACCGTATCTCTCATCTTAAGGTGCAAGATATCTCTAATAGGAACATCTTTCGTCATATATATACCATACAGACATATCCTAGGGTGCCTCTTTTATGGTCATAGGTTCTTTTACTGTGATGATAATACCATATATTGACACACATGGTATTCCTTATCTCTTTAATATTAAAAGTAAATAAATGACCTATTACACCCTTCAATCATAGGGTCGATTAAGGCTATGCTGGGAAGTCCGGTAGGAATTGCTACCCTATCACCAAATCACAAAATAGGAACCGACAACCCTGTTAGTGTGTAGGTAGCTTAAATGTCAAAGTCTGCTTAGGGCTTGTTTGTTTTGTACGATTGAATTTCTAAAAATTTTAAGATTTTATATTTTCATAAGTGGCTAAAACAAATTAAAAGTTCGACGTAAGAAAATGACCATCAAATAATCTCCACTTGAATGAAAATACCTAGCCATCGTCCCGATAATGGGGTCAACAATGTCTGCCCATTTACCCAATAACCCTAATCAAAAGTGGGCTTGGGTTTTGGTTTATGGCCATATTGATAATGAGATCGGTCCTATACATGAGACCCATTGGGTATCTAGTCTAGACGTAGGTATGATAGTCTCCACACCTGATTATTAAATACCTTAATGGATTTAGGTGTTTTATATGCAATTTGGCTTGGGTCTTGGGTCAAGTCTTTTAGTCCTATACAGTGAGCCAATATGACTGTTGGGTTTGTTTACCCTATTAGAATTGCCGTGATCTTAATTTTATAGTTTTTTTTAACCCAGCGAAGGGGCTGGGACCTGAGACTCACACATGTGAGGAGACGTGTAAGGTGATAAAAACTCACATACAAAAAATATAGGAGGCAGGATTCGAATCAAAGACCTCTCAACAAGAACTGCCCTTACCACTAAAGTACGGAGCCGTTCTCGATCCTAATTTTATTGTTGGTGTCACTTGAGTCAATAGTCACAAAAACCTAGATTATTAGATTAGTTTTTGTGCATAGATGTGTCCCTACTTGAGAACTTGGTGGGAGAAGATCTTCAAGATAATGGACTAGTGTCTTCAAGATATAGAGAGCCAGAAGGGATTGATTGGCTCCTTAATCCATCAAGAGCTATAGCATTCTTTATTTGCTATGTATCTTGATCTTGTTGCTTTAAATTTCTAATAACAAAATCAAGATTTTTTTTTTCAATAAAAATATACTGAAATTCATAATGTCAATTGTGTGAAGCAAGTGGGCATCCATACATTACCCATGTGAACCATCCAGAATAGACAAAGGTCCACATGTCCTACCATGCAAACATTTTACTTGAAAAAGCTGAGGTACCTGCAACTTGAACCATCCATCCAAGCAGACAACATGCCAAATACCGGCTCAATGATTATACGTGAAATTTTCACTTATAACTCCCTTTTCTCACTGGCAAGGACCATTTATTGGGGGTACATACATGGCTGCAAACATAGTACTGGACAATATAAGGGGCTTGAGAGCTTGTGAGTCTAATTCGAGACTCTAGACTTAGAGAGCAAACCCAAGGCCCAAACCAATTGAGCCACTGCCTTGACGACAGCTCCCTTAAGGAGAAGCTGAATACATGAGAGCCCATCACCTGGAGATCGAGGATTACACATGAGAGACGAATTTCCTAATATATGTGAAATTTACACTTGTGGTAGTCTTTACAGGCTCCCTTGTATGAAATTGGATGAGGAGCTTATGCACGGGGCTAGGAGTTTAAGGGGCTCTCCTGCGTGAAACTCAATCTCCTAGCGTCTCCTACAGTAACGTAGGGGTCGTGCCTCGCCCATTAAAACTTCTCGTCTAATTTCACATAGGTGAGTTCTGCCCCATGTGAAAATCTCCCTAAATATGATTTTTTTCCACTTGGAGGAGTCCATAAGTTCTCACTAATGTGAAACTAGACGAGAAATTTCAATGCACAAGGCCCACCTCCTGCATTAACACCCAAGATTGAATTTCACACAAGAGGGCCCTTTGTTTAACGCATAGGTATATGTTTAGTAAACGCCACGGAAGAGAAAACTATCACTTTAGATAAAAATCGATTTCCTGCCACCTTAAATAAAAAGCACGAATCCTTGCCATTATAATCATCATAAAACTAAAAACACGAACAAAAAGAAAAATTAGATCATTTCGTCGTTGCACCAAACACCTCTAAGCATCGGCTCCTTGTGGGGCTCCTCTATTCACCAAAGTCCATTTAAGGAGATGGTAAGGATTCCCTCATGTGAAAATTTCACATATTAGAGGAATGGGTTAATGCAGGTGGTGGTCCCCCTGGACAATCCTTGTGTGGTCAGACACCAATGCTTCTTTCTGAGCCATCCATCTGTATCCAATGATTTTTCATGTGTGTCCACCTGATCAACGGTGTGGATTAATGGACCCACAATGATAGGCAGGCCCGAACAAACAGCATAGTTGTCTGCGGTATAAAGAGGACGCGCATGCCCATAATTACCACCCTATATTCCTCTTTCTGTGTCAAAGGTGATTTTGCAGACAGAGAGGGGGAGAGAGAGGGAAAGAGAGAGCGAGATGGGGGGAGAGAAGAGACATCAGATGATGCAGAACCTGTTTGGGGAGCAATCGGAAGACGAAGAAGAAGAGGAGGTCGATTCCGAGCAGGAGGTCGCACGACCGTCTCATTATCTCTCGGTAAGATCTCAATCTATCTGCTTTCCGACCTTCTTGTTATCGTTTTTTTCCCCTTAAAAACGTGGAAATCTGACTCGGGTTCTTGATTTTCTCCCCAATATCTTCCATTTCTATGTTGCAAACGAAAACCCATTTGTGTTTTTAGGCATTATTGATATGTTGCGGTTGCTTGATGTTTGGGGTATCTGAAAATTGAAAATATACCATCGGTTTATGCTCTATTTCAGCGAAGCGCACCAATTATGCTGCTGATAGACGTGCTTTGATTTGAATCCACTGACGTTTTATGTGTTCATTCATGGATGCTTTATAACAGAGTGCTTTTTCTCAGCTGTTACGATGGTGTTTGTCGAGGGTACACGAGTTTTGGTTGCTGTGATCAGAAACAATGAGTGGATTGATGATAGAAAGAGAAATTTTGGGGTGGGGTTTTATACTTCTTTTTGGTCAGAATTAGATGTGGTGGATATTGGGGCTTCCTTGGTTGGTATATTGGTAGGATTGGTATTGGCAATAGATGAAGTGGGTTTGTGCTTGTTTTGCCCCAGTAGCCTTTTTAGTCCTTCTTAGTGTACCCTTATGGCTTTTTTCAAAGTGAAAAGGGTCTAAGGAGAATGACCCATTTTGTGCTGTTTATTGAAGCCAGTTGGAGAGACACTTCCTCTTCCTACTCTTCATCTTCATCATCATTGAAGGCTTATCCCATCTATATGGGTTTTTCATTGTGAATTCAGTTTTCCTAGATTTCATAGTATTATGTCAAAATTCTTTTCACTGCTGCTTACCAATCTGATTGGTGCAGTACATAGTTAAGTAATTCGATCTGACGGTATCTGGATTTGGTTTGATCAAATTTTCAATTTTGAAATGGAATGATTCGGAGCAATTCAATACAAGAAAGTGAAGAAACAAGCATACATTGATGGTGAAAAGGGTGAAAAGGGAAAGTGGCGTTCTCTCCCATCTGTCTGTCCCTCGAGTTTTGCTCCATCACATCTCTCTCTCTCTCTCTCTCTCTCTCTCTCTACCAAGTCAAATCACCCACTTTTATGGGAAAGGAGTTAAAGCTTCTTTGTTTCTTTCCTTCATCTGTATATGACTCATTTAGAAATACTAGTAAATTTGAAAAATTTGTTAGTAGGTCTCACCTACTAAAAATATAAACAGATCAAAATAAGCAGCCCCCTATCTTAAAGAATGTAGCCAAATATCACTCTAATAGAAATTAAGACCATAGTAAGATCAGTCGGTTACGAAATGTTACATAAATATTAGAAAAAGTTTACTTATTTACACTTAGTAAATTTGACGGTGGGACATACATTCGCATACTGAAGTAAAAATTATCAATGATGCATATAAGTGAGGGACATTTATCTAGATCAGTTTAGATTTTTTGTGGATAGACCCCACTGTATGCCTCACAAGTTTTCATTCAAGCTTTAGAAGATCCTAAATATCATACACATCTCTCCTACCAACACACGATGGATAGATATTTCTTTGCCATCCAGATTGAAGATGTATTCAATATTTATCAAATTTGTGGCCAGCACTAAATCATATATTGATATGTCCGCTTTATTAATTCATGAGTGGGGATCATTCATCTAATCCAAATCATTCAAAACCAGTCTTTTCCCTAGACAAGTTTTATGATAGGACCAATTTAAAAAGTCAAGGGTCAACGATGACTGCAAAAAGGCAATTGAAAAGCTTCTTCCCACCCTATTCTCATTAATAATGATAGGCGTCGATGTATTTTTATTGGGAGTTTAAAATGTAATTTATTTTATATGGTAATTAAATATTTGAATTTAATTAATCATAGAAATTATTATTTTTTTGTATAAATAGTCTTCGAATATTTGTTTTTTCATATTCTTTATGAAATACTATTATTTATATATTTACTGAGTCACCCAAAGTTGTAGTAAATTCCTATATATAGATGTGTGTGTGTGTGGTGTGTGTTTAGATTTTTTTTTTAATTGCAGTGTGTTTGTTTAAAATTAAATTCCAAATTTAGAAAATAGAAAAATGAATTAAGTAAACCTACCCTATTTAATTTTTAAATTGGAGTATGTGATGAATTATGAACCGCGGACTCCAATCTGAATTGCGAATCAGGTAACTATGGTGCAGTATATGTCCCTCACAGTCGCACTTCAGACTTTGAATGTTGTAATAATCTTAGGGTCTATTTGGATGTAGTGAAAATAGGCAGATAAAATAAAAAGTTGAGAAAACTGGCCACAATGCAAACTTGAAATGTAGAAGTTTTCTCCTCTATCTATCTTTTCTCTGCATCCAAACAGGCCCCTAGGACTTTCACCTAGATGCTGGATGTGGAGCTCACATTCACAACACCTATAAAGAAGGGAAAATTCATTAAAACAATCCTTTAAAGTTCTTGATACGCAGGTTCAAGAGGTAATGAAGATCCAAAAGGGGGAGCCCATGGCTGAAGATGTAGAGCTCCATTTCTGGCTAATTTATTTTATAAAGTAGAATTTTCATTAAAACATAAAATTTCTGTTTTTAAAGACGGATCTTTTGCTCTGCCTTCTGTCATTCTTTGACATGTATAGGTCCGTACCTTGATTAAAGGAGGTGGATTGTATCATACTAGAACTTGGTTACAAAAAATTTTGGAAAACCGTATTGGTTCTATTTTGAGCGAAATGACACTCAACCAGCCCCATTTATATCGGGTAATTTTTTGATGATAATATCACATATGTCCTGAGTTCTATGAGATCCATATAAAAAAAATAAATTAGGCTAGTATGACATGTTATTTAAATACCCCTCCAACTGACCTGTGACTTTTCAATTCCGACGAGTATTGAAGATGTTATGGTTCATTTATTTATAGACTATGGTTGGTTACAGTTTTTCAAGAGTTCCTACTGGTTACATTAGAACATGCTCCTATTTTTTTGCATTTCATTGTTTTAAATTCTCAAGTTCGTACGGTTGTATTTCAGTTGGAAGAGAGTTGATGCAATTGTCAAGAAAAGTAGTAATTGGAATTGCATTGAGGTTAGGATTTGTCAAGAGGTGCACAATGAGATCACATGTTTGAGCAGCTTGTTTTTGTGTAGTAATGGTCACCTAAATGTTGTCCCATGATGGGCTCATCTGGGACCACCACCAATCGAGAGATGCTGGACGGAATAGTCTTAGAGTGGATCATGGATGGCCCAGAAATCATCCTGATTTGGTGATCGTAGATCTTAATTTTAAGTTTAAAAGATCTAATGGTGATGATTGAGGGTGATTCCTTCCAATGGCATGTCATTCTGATTGGGAATGAGGTCGGCACTTGACAAGTCATGGGTGCAGGTGTGCGAGTGGTTGGGTGGATCCCAGGTGGGCCCCATGTGAAGCTTGCATTGCATGTGTGTGCAATTCTTAGGGCTATCATATATCCCTTACGTATGCATATATAAATACATACACTTGCAGCGTACTATGCATGTATTATCTGTCAAACACTACATTCTAGTGGTGCCAGGTGTCTCATGAGCATCTTAGCACCAGGAGACAAATTTTATTGTGTGCACATGAAAGAACCTATATCTTTTTACGAGCCAGTGCGTGGAAACCTTCAACCTTATGTATGGCATAAAGAATTCTGTACAAAGCTTTGTTGCAGGAACCAAAGATTGTCCAACTAATTTGGGCCTTTTTTTTTTTTCCTTTTCTTTCATTCTTTCATTCTTTCTTTTCTTCTTCTTTTTTTTTTTTTGAATGGTTGTTTTGGCCTTAGTTGTGGGAGCATTTTATTTGATGTCACGCTCTTGGCGCTCCTTTCTTGGCGACTTGTTTATTGGAAATCTTAACTATCACTTCCCAGAGGATGTTATGTTCAAGCATACTCTTCTTGTAGCCAATGGGATGGTTTGGCTGAAGGTGCTGTATCTTGCACTTACCTTTTACATGACTTTAATTTTTCTGATGTATTTCTTATTTTTTATCAATGAATTTATTCACAATAAAAAATGTTTCGAGAATCATTGCCTTTTGCCCCCACTTACTCTCTGGCCATTGCTTGCTTTGTCAAAAGCTACATCTGTGTATGACTTGTATTTCCTTCTCATCATTTGAATAAAATAGTTTACTGAAGAAAGAATATTAAAAGCATAGTATTGCTTCTTTTGCTTGATAACATCTGGCTATTATTCTTCATCTAGGATGAAGGGGAAGGTGAGGGTGAGGCAGAGATTGAAGGTGAAGGTGAAGCTGAAATTGATATTGAGGGACAAGGGGAAGCTGAAGTAGGAAGTGAAGCAGACCTGCATGATGTCGACCCTGATCGGGCAGAGAGTGAGGGTGAAAGGGCTCAAAGTTCACCAGAAAGAGAAATCAGTGATCAAAGGCTAGAGAGTGAGGGGAAAGAAGTTGACAGCGAAGAACATGATTATCGCCAAAGGGTAATGACAAGCAGAAGAGAAGTCATTGCTAGTGGGTCAGAGAGGTCTGATGAGAACAATTATGTAGATGATGGAGATGAAGAAGTCAATCAGGCTAGAATATCAGGGTAACCTGCATAACTTCGTCCTCTTTATCATACAATGTATTTCTATGAATCTCACCTCAAGTTCTCTCTATCATCACGGATCTTCCTGCAAAAAATTGTTGCAGGCAACTTGTTTATGCACCCCAAATGTCTGGGTGCTATAATGGTTGGCTCAATGGAACAATTTCAGTAAAAACTTTGCAAATGTTTCTTGAGTTCTGAAATTAGGACAAACTTTTGAATGCATAACTAGTGCAAGAGATTTTCTCTTCAGGAGACAAGTATTGCTTGCTAGTGGATCAGAGAGGTCTGAGGAGAACAATTATGTAGATGATGGGGATGAGGAGGTCAATCAGGCTAGAAGATCAAGGTAACATGCATGTCTTTATCTAGAAGATTAAGGGGAGAATATTCTGTGATAGTGTGGGTTTTTTTTTTTTTTTTTTTTTTTTTTTTTTTTTTTGAGTTTAAAATTTCAATTGGGCTCTTGAATTCATAACAATTTGTGAAATGAAAAGAATTTTGGGAAGGGAGCATTTGGTTGTTACTTTGAATATTTGGGCAGAAGGGCTATCAATTCC
The DNA here is from genome assembly GCA_028538565.1 of Umbellularia californica. Taxonomy (NCBI): domain Eukaryota; kingdom Viridiplantae; phylum Streptophyta; class Magnoliopsida; order Laurales; family Lauraceae; genus Umbellularia; species Umbellularia californica. The sequence continues at coordinate 21,658,819 of JAPQWN010000003.1, forward strand.
ACTACATCATAGAAATCAGGAACCACATTTTTTTGATACTATTCTGTCTTTCCATCACCAGGTCATTGTCTTTGCTGATTGTAACTTTGGTCTGAGGTGCACAAGTTGGAATTATGGTATGGCCATATGAAGTGATTCCAACTTTTGTGCTGCACCATGCTGTTCTGTAAATTCAAATGTTGAATCTTTTTATGCTGTTCTGTAAATTCAAATGTTGAATCTTTCCTTACTTTGAAGCAAAGTATCCAGCCAAATGTGATTTCGAATTTCTTTGTGCTGGCCTAAACACACCTAACTAAAATTTCATTGAAATCTTTTTTGTCGATAAAATTGTCGATGTGCTTGAAATTTTTGCTGTTTCAGGTACATCCAAGCCCTATCCTTGAACCGAATATAAGTGTCATCATCATCATCATCAAAGCCTTGTCCTAACTATGTTGGAGTCACCTACATGAATTCTGTTCCTCCATTCTGATCAATCTCAGGCCAAATCCTTGGAAAGTTGCACTTCTTTAGATTTATTGTTGCTACTTCCATCCATGTCCTCTTTGGCCTACCTCTTCTCCTTGGTGGGCCATCAACTTGCATAAATTTTTTTACTTATCGGAGCCATTGCTGGCCTATGTTGGACATGTCTAGGGGTGAGCGTCTGTCTAACGAACCGAAGTTTCGAACCGAACCGAACCAAAATTTTTTATTTGGTTCCGTTATACGGTTAAATTGGTCAGGTTCGGTTAAGATTTATAGCAAATTTGGATAATATAGTTCGGTTCGGTTTTGGATTTTTTTCACCAAATTAACTGAATTAACCGGATTTATTAATATACATATAAAAGTTTGTATTTTAGATATATAAAATACATTGTATATATAAATAAAATGAGTACATGACATCATTTGTTGTAATTATAATTTCATTTTATGAAAATTAGAAATTTAAAATTGAAACAAAATAGTGAAGACACAGCCCTAAAAAGTAAAAGCCCTAAAAAGGTAAACTAACTTTCCCAACAAATTTACAGAATATCTTTTTTATTGGCTTTAATATCTTTTTTATTTTGGATATTTAGAATTTGCTAGTTGTCTATAGTTTGGGTTTTTTATTATAGAAATGTTCCCAACAAATTTGGGCCCCATAACAAAGCCAACATATGGCCTTTCGACCGAATTGACCGAAATTTAACCGAAATATTTTCGGTTCGGTCGAATTCGGTTACAACTCATAATTCTGTCGGTTCGGTTTAGAATTTCTTCGACCGAAATATATCGGTTCGGTCAAAATTTCAACCAAAACCAACTGAACCGACCGAATACTCACCCCTAGACATGTCTAAACCATCCCAAATGAGTTTCTCTTAGTTTATTTCCTATTGATGCTACCCCTAAATGCTTCTGAAAGCGCTCTTTTCTAATTCTATCATTTCTTGTTTTACCGCACTTTCACCTCAACATTGTCATCTCTACTACACTCATTTTGTGCATGTGTTGCTTCTTAATTGACCAAAATCTTGCTCCGTAAGTCATAGCTGGTCTAATCGTTGTCTTGTAAAATCTTCATTCCATCTTTTTTTATTTATTTATCGATAACACAACTTCCATTAAAGAAGACAAAGCAACATACAAAGAGAAAAATAAAGAAAAAAGAAAAAGGGAGTACAAGAGCATTGTACCACTATCCCACCCGATTACATAACCACTCCCACCCATGAAGTGGACCTCTCAACCCTCTTCATTCATTCTTGTTAGTATGCTCCGATTGCAAAACACTCTTGAAGTCTCCACTTAACCATCCCGCTCTTATCATATGTCGACATCTTTCTCAATCTCTCCATCCTTTCAAATTATTGAGACAAGGTATTGGTATGAATCTCTTTGTGGGTATCACTTGGGCCTGAATTCGCATAGTAGTTTTTGCTCTTTGTAGTTTGAACATCCATATTGAAGTTGTAATTCATATACTTTGTCTTTGTATGACATATTTTAAAGCTTTTGGATTCTAAAGCTTCCTGCTCTTTCCCAAGTTTTACATTTATGCAAACTCTCGATTCATCCACCGACACTAAATCATCTGCAAACAAGATGCACAAAGGTACCTCCTCTTGAATACGAGGAGTTAACCTGTCCATAATTAGTGTAAAGAGATAAGGGCTTAAGGTTTACTACTTTTGCAAAACTATGGTAATTAGAAACTCACTTTCACTTGTCCCTCCATAGGTAGTTCTCATTCTTGTTAGGGCTCCCTCATGCCTGTCTTCAGTGATTTCAATATAAACTCTTGGAACACTCCTTTGATCTAAAATCCACCAAATTAAATCTCTAAGTATCCCGTTGTACGCTTTCTTTAGATCATTGAATACTACATGCAAAATTTTCCTCTTCACTCGGTATTTTATCACTAATTGCCCAAGTGAGAAGATAACTTCCATAGTTGACCCCTTTAGCATGAAACCAAATTGATTTCAGATATCTTGGTCTTTTGCCCAAGTCTTTGCTCCGTTACTCTCTCCCATAGTTTCATAATGTAACTTATGACCAATGAGTTTAATCTCACGATAGTTGGTACAACTTTGTATATCTCCTTTGTTCTTGTATATAGGTACTACAACACTTTTTCTCCACTCATAAGGCATTTTCTTTGTCATTAATATCTTATTGGAGGGCTTGGTTAACCAAATCCATTTAATTTCTTTTAAAGTATTTCCAAGCCTCTATCAGAATGTCATCTGGTCCTATAGCATTTCTTTTCTTCACTTGTGACAATGCTTTCTTCACTTCTACTACCTTGATTCTGCGGTAAAAAGTATGTCTTGTTAATGAAGCATTCTTCTTGTTCTTATTTTTAAAAAGTATGTCTTGTTAATGAAGCATTCTTCTTGTTCTTATGCCTCCTATAGAAACTAAATTTTAGAGTTTGTTAGAATATTCTCTCCACCTTTTTTTAATATCATTATCCTTAACTAAAACTTTTTGGTGGTCACTTTATACATTTGACGTGATCTAAGTCCCTTCTTTTCATTTCTCTTATTTTTGCAAGCTTAAAATATCTCTTTCCTTTTCTTGTTCCCAACTTATTATATAGGGCATTTTATGCTTACTTTGTATCACTTACTACTTTCTTAACTTTCTTTGCCTTATTATACATTTTCATAATTTTCCATATTCCTAGTCCCCTACCAAACTTTGTAACGTCATTCCTCTTGAAAAACTTTCTAAACTTCTACACTCCACTACTAGGTTTCTTTATTGTAGTGTCTTTTCCTTTTTTGATTTTCCAAGAACCTCTTTTGCAGTCATTCTGATGAGTCAACTATTTGATTCCACATCATCTTAGTTTCTCCCTCCAAATTCCATTCTCCCCCTATCACTTTATCCTTAAATATTGTTGTTTTTCTCCTTTTAAGTTCCTCCACTTTGTTTTAGGGCATGTTTTATTTACTATCCTTCTCTTTCTACTTCTAATGCAAATATCTAAAACTACTATTCCATATTGTGTGGTCAAACTCTCTATTGGAGTAAATTCACATTCTTTGTAATTAAGTCGGTTATGCTTTTTAATTAGAAAAGAGTCTAGCTGGCTCTTGTTAGTTCTACTCTTATTGGTAATTAAATGCTCCTCTCTTTTTAAAGTAGGTGTTTCCTATGATAAGGTCAAATGCTAATGCAAAATCCAAGATAGTATCTCCTAACTATTTCCTTTCTCTAAATCCTTGTCCTCCGCCCATTCTGTCATGCCCTCTTTATCCTTTCCTACATGCCCATTTAAGTCCCCTCCTAGAAAAATCTTTTCACTAATTGGAATTTCTTGTATTAAACTATCCATCTCCTCCCAAAATTGTTTTGTATCTAATCTTGCTTAGGGGTGCATTGGCACTAATGATATGCAATTTGTCTTTCTTTAATACTAGTTTAATTGCTATAATTTTATCACCCAACCTTTTTACCCTTGCAATCTTTTCTTTCAAATCTTTATTTACTACTATACCTACTCCATTTGTTGCATTGTTCTTTCTTCTATACAGTTTATAACCATTAGTGAGCTTCTTAGCTTTATCCCCTTTCTACTTTGTCTCCTGTAGATAGGCTACATTAATTCTTCTTTTTTTCATTACATTGACCAACTCCATGCTCATGCCTGTCAGAGTTCCTATATTCCAAGTAGCAAGTTGAATTCTCTCCTTTTTCTGGACTAACTTCTTTACCCGCACTCATTTAGACTTTAGATTGGTGTAGGAACCCTTGCCTACTTTCCACTGCAATTGGGCGCTACTACAGTGAGTCGCTTAAAGGGGAGGATGCCTAGCATGTAACCCTAGAACACTTTTTATTGTAGTTGGGTACCGTTGCGATGCGTCACTTAAAGCCGGGAATGCCCTAGCATGATCACTGAATATTGTTATGGCAAAATTCATGTTTGGGTCGTGACAAAATTTTATACTGGTTGTCAGCGCACCTAACGCAACCCTCCTTTATCTGGGCTAGTGATTGACAGTAAAAGTTGGTGAATTTAACTGAAAATAAGTGTATGCATACCTTAAGTTATCGGTGTTTCCGTCCATAGGTTCTGTTTTGAAACATGCGATACTTTAAATAATGTTGTTTTGTTGTCCATGGCCTTCATTGAATAGTTAGTCGCCTTCTATCTTTTTCAGTTCGGATTAATGACTGTTATTTCATGTGCTGAGGTTGTTTTAGATTCTGATGCATGAAGCAGTAATTGTTGCTACCTGGATACTTGACTGATGGTTTGCTATATATGATGATATATTGAGGAATGATGTCCAGAAGAAACTTCTTGCAGGTCCCCACATGAGCAAAAAGATGATGCCCACATTTCCCGATCAGTGGCTGGCATTCGTGATGTGTTTGGAGATTCTGATGAGGATGAACCGGCGGATTATGCACCTCGAAATGACTTTGACCAAGATTCACATGTGAGGAGCTGTAATGCATTTTATTAGTTCTTATGGGCTTTTATTTACTTATTTATTTATTTTTTAAATTTAGGATTGTTTTCCCTTCTTGTTTGATAACCATGGATCAAAATCCCTTCATCATCCTTTCTGCCCTAGTATTTGTTCTGCCAGTGATATGGGGTTCATAGTTTATACAGTTGCACCACATAATTGACTAATTACCTAGCAAGTAAAGGACGTGCTAGTTAAGAAACAAGATGGATAATAACTAATGAAAAAATAGTAAAGTAGAGAACTGAAAAAGATCAGTGAAATAAAACACATTGAGAGAACGAATGTGATTCCTTAAACCATGAAAATATTTGTGCAAAACAGCATATTAATGTAATAAGAGCAATAATTTAAATATTATTTTATTTTTTCATTGTCTTTGTTCTCTTGATAATGTTGGAGAATGATTAGTTGGAAGGAGAGGTGGGAGAGTGAAATATCTTGGTTAGTTCAATTGAGAGAGATGTAAAATTTAGAAATACATGAAAGGGGATGTGGGATAAAATGAATACGATAAGCAGGAGATAATAATGTAGGAAGAGAATGTTGAATGTTATAAAACTTGTTAAATGTGATTTCTAGAATTTACTAATGGAGACTGATTATGCTGACATGTTGAAGAAGTATTAGTTAAAAAATTATAAATTAAGTTTATATTTTGAAATTGTCATTACCTTTATATTTAGGCTTCGGTTGGACATTGCAAGTGTGAAAACATTGCCTTTAGTATTATGCTGTATGAGAATGGTAAAAATAAAAAAAAATTCCTGCTCTTCCTGTTGCAGAGAACTCCGATTGAAGAAGAGAGCTATGAGAAAGATTTGCAACCGGAAGATATTGCGCCTGATGAAGAACCCCAGTATGAATCAGAGGAGGAGAACTTTGAGCAGAAACCAAAGGAAAAACCAGTAGGTCCTCCTCTGGAAATGGAGATTCCACTGCGTCCGCCTCCTGCTCAGCCAGAAAAGGTCTATCTCCATCTGTTATTTTCACGTTATGATTGTTTGTAACATTGCTATTTGTTACCGTATAAAAGTAGGTAGCTTTGCCAGTGGATTTTCGTTGGAAGAAATTACAGATGGTTGCTTAGATAGAGCCATTGTGTATGCCTAATGTTGACCCACATTCTTGTTCTCTTTGGTTGTCTTAGTTTCTATAAGACTGTTCTCTTTTCCTTTTGGTGTTTTCTGTTTTGATAAACATCGATTGATATTCTTTGTCCTGTTCTTATTGACCTTGGTGTATGTTCCTCATTTGTGCTGGATATGTGCAGCTTGCAATTAAAAGAATCTTTTAATTTTACTATTTTTTTGAATCTTCAAAGAGAAAAGGCAATCCGTTGTAATTACTGTTTATATCGTGCGCTGCTTCAATTCCAGTCGTTGAGTTGGTATGTGAATTCTAGTTCGATACTATTATTATTAAGTTTTTTATAACGTTGTTCAATACTATTATACCCAGATGCTTCAAAATAAGCAATGTATCCTCATGCGTATTATATCTGATACTTCATTTCATGCGTAAAATTTGCGTCCCTGCCATATCCATGGCTTGTCCCTTGGTATCAATGCCTTATTCAGTCATCATAAGTTCTAGGGATATAGATACTCGGTCATAACACACGTATGGACATGGAGTCATCCTCGTGTTCGTAAGAGTTCTCTATGATTTGAAAAATATTTTCTAATACTATGTTGTGGAAGTGCGAAGTTGTTGGAAGTTGTAACTTATTTCAATGGTTCTGTTTATCAATGTGCTACTCTGATGTTTTGTCTTTCAGTGATGTGATTACTCCTTGCTGGCAAAATTAATCTTGCAGATGAACATTATCAAAGTATCTAACATCATGGGATTTGAATCGAAACCTTTTGATCCAAAGACATTTGTTGAAGAGGATGTCTTTGTGACAGATGAATCTGGAGCTAAGAAACGCATACGCTTAGAAGACAACATCGTACGTTGGAGGAGGATTCGAACTCGAGATGGCACGATGTCCGTAAGTGATTTTTTCTTATGAGCCTCATTTTCATTTTGTATGAGTTATTCAAAAAGCTTTGGCTATTATTTTATTTTTTTAAATATTTCTTTAACCTATGACAGTGCTATCTTCTGCTTTAGTCAAGAATAGGAATTTCACTATATATCAAGCCAGTGAATCGGAAGAACTTAAATGTAACTATTTTTGTAACGACCCGGAATCCGCGGCCCTTCGAATTCCGCATCGAGACCCAGAAGTAGCATAACCAAATCATAAATCAAATCATTCGAAGCATAGATAGCTAGGCTTTTGCGAAAAATCTGAATTTTTAAGTAAGAAAATTTATTCAAATCCAATAATGTCCGATTAAAGAAATAACTACACTCGTTCCAAACTAGTCTTTGCAATTTAAAAGTGAGTGTCTGGGTATAAATTGTATGTGAGTCCTCAAACTCTCAGCCATAGATGTCAAGCCAATGTCTTCATCATTAGGGACCTCCTGCCTTTCTAGGTTTAGCATGCCTGGGATTGGGGTGAAAACACAGTCAGTCATACTGAGTGAATAGAATTCAAGATATACATGATTGTGTGTAACAATATATAAATCAGATAATAAAGAATCATGTCTATTAATTCAATTAGGGTTTCTAATTCTAACTGTGGGATCACCGCCTAACCACCGAGTGCACTGGCTCCAACTAAAATATACACCTCAAGGGTGCCTCAAAAACACAAGTGTGGGCCACAGTCAGTCGAAGGGCTGACCTACAACTACCAAGTGCAACTGGCCTATAGCCAGGACAATTACGCACTCTTGAAACAGAGTAGAGTGCCACTGACCTAGAAATCAGTTACAATTATGCACTCTCGAAGCCGAAGGGACAATTGTAGTCAGTTGAAGGGCTGACCTATAGCCAAGCAGAGTGTAACCTGACCTAAAAGTCAGGAAAATTACGCAGATAGCCTGAAAGCAACGACAAAAGGATCCTTCTCTTAGCCACATGCTGGTGCATCTTGTTAAATAGGCCCAAGGCCCATTACACAAACCAGCCCAGCCCAGCAAACTCATCTCACGTGGATCTGTTTTGTATTACAACTGTACATATTCCTTATTTCCTTATTGATTGCTTTCTACACTTAGATCAGGAGTTGATGTAATTAGTTAGTTTCCTTTCTTAGAGCCTTAATTGAGGCATGTAAACATCTTTATATTGAGGATCAACCTCCAGAGAGAGGGACAGATGAATACAAAGAGTTTTCAAGATCTATCGTTAGATTCTTGTGGTTTGCAATTATGGAATGACATGGTATCAGAGCTAGGTTCAAGGAAAATCTGATCTTTTGTTTTTTATAGCATCAAGACAATCAGATCTTACTAGATTCATCTCTCTCGTCCAAGAAAATCAGATCAGGCTCTGTCTCAGTTTCTTCTACACACTGCGGCTGCCTCATCTTCAGAGTGGGCCATCCCCGATCATCACAACCATCTCAAAGTTCCACATAGCCTTGGTCGCCTGTTTTTTTCTAAGACCTTTGGCATTTTTTCAGAATTTTTTGGCATCTCCAGGTTGGTGCTTTACTACTACTCACAGTTTTTCAAAAACTTCATAGTGTTTTCATCAAGACCATCCAAAATATTGGATTTTCAGTAGAATCCGATCATTCTTGTTTCATTAGAAGCCAGAACAGAGGGCCTTTTCAGATCTGTCCCTTGATCTTTGGCCCGCACCAGTTGTGGGGCCCACATAGTAGATCTTGAGCCTCTTTTAAGGTCGCCTGGGCCTATTTTTTGCACAATTTTTGTGCTGATTTTTGGGATCTCTTCCTGTTTGGTGGGAAATTGTTTTCTACCCACAGGGAAGTTTTTTTATACTGTTTCTCTTAACTGTTGCTTCGTCTTATCACTGTTCAATCATTTTTTTGGTCCACATTGATTGCAATGGAGAAATCTGAAGTCACCTTAATCCGATTCACGGGAAAGAACTACCCTGCTTGGTCTTTTCAGTTCCAAATTTATCTGGAAGCTAAGGAATTGTGAGGCTATATTTCTGGAGCTGACCCTAAACCTACAGCAGATGATAAGAAGATAGCTTCTTGGCATACCAAAGATGTCAAAATCAAATCATGGATACTGGGATCGGTCGAGCCCCATCTAATTATGAATCTCAAACCTTACCCCACCTCCAAAGCCATGTGGGGGTATCTGAAGCAAGTGTACCACCAAGATAACTCAGCGCGTCAATTTCATCTTGAATGTGCGATTGCTGACTTTACACAGGGGACCTTATCGGTACAAGACTACTATTCAGGCTTCCGTACGCTATGGTCAGAATATGATAGTATTAAATATGCAGATGTGGCTGACAATGTTTTGACTGTTATTCAAGATCTTCAGGCCTCTAGTCAAAGGGATCAATTTTTGATGAAACTGCGTACTGAATATGAAAGTGTCCGTTCTGCTCTGATGAATCGGACCCCATTACCTTCTTTAGATGTATGCTTGAATGAGCTCCTTCGCGAGGAACAACGCATTGCAACATTAGCTCATATAGCTCAACATAAGATTGAGACCTATTCAGTCGCCTTCTCGGCTAATAAGGCTTCTCAGCCTCCGCCTCGTGACTTGAGTAAAATGCAGTGTTACAGTTGTCAAAAATTTGGGCACATTGCCACTCAGTGCAAACAGAAGGTCTGCAATTATTGTAAAAAGTCGGGACATATCATCTCTGAATGTCGCCGCCGCCCACAACGTCCATCTCCACAGTATCAGAATCCTCAATATCAAACTCCCCAGTCTCCAACTCCGGCTCCACATGCTTATGTTGCTTCATCGGTGATGCCAGCTCCTACACCCGCACCCCCCTCATCTTCTCTCACTCCTGAATTAGTCCAGCAAATGATTGTCAATGCCCTCTCTGCTTTCGGTCTCTCAGGTACGTCCCCTGCTTCTACTTGGTTCCTTGATTCCGGGGCGTCAAATCATATGACGTCTTCCCGTGCCTCCCTCTCCAATATGGCACTATACAATGGTAAACTTCAGATACAAACTGCTAACGGCGCCAATATACCCATTACTGCTCTCGGAGATATCCCTGGTCCCATTCCTTTGAACAATGTTTACCTTTGTCCCAATTTAACTTCAAACCTATTGTCAGTTGGACAACTTGTTGAAAATAATTGTAACATCTCTTTCTCTTCTTCTGGTTGTATTGTGCAGGACCAGATGTTAGGGAAGGAGATCGCGAGGGGGCCTAAGTGTGGGCGCTTGTTTCCGCTGGATTTTTCTAAGTTTTCTATGGATAAATTTGACAATGATGTGTTTTGTTTTTCTATTAGAGATAACTGCCAATTGTGGCATAATAGACTTGGACACCCTAATTCCAAAGTTTTGTCCATTATGTTAAATTCTGGTTTATTAAATAAAAATAGTGGTTTATCTTCTTGTGTGCCTTTTGATTGTGCTACTTGCAAAATGGGAAAGAGCAAAACTCTTCCTTTTCCTATCTCCAATTCCCACAGCACTCAGTGTTTTGATTTAATTCATAGCGATGTCTGGGGCATTGCTCCAGCTCTTTCTCATGCTCACTACAAATACTTTGTGACTTTTATTGATGATTTCAGTCGGTTCACTTGGGTTTATTTTCTACATTCCAAATCTGATGTTTTTCATGTTTTTAAAATTTTTTTGGCTTATGTTGAGACTCAATTTTCCACATGCATTAAAACCTTGCGTTCGGATTCGGGCGGGGAATATGTGTCCTCTGCTTTTCAACAGTTTCTGCAAACCAAAGGCATTATTTCTCAAAAAACTTGTCCTTATACTCCACAGCAGAATGGAGTCGCTGAAAGAAAAAATAGACATCTTCTTGATGTCACTCGTACCCTTCTTCTCGAATCATCGGTTCCTACCCGGTTTTGGGTTGAGGCCTTAGCTATTGCTGCTCACCTTATCAATCGTATGCCCTCATCCTCTATTAACAATCAGAGCCCATATTACCGCCTGTACAAGACATCTCCATCCTATGATGATCTTCATGTTTTTGGCTCCCTTTGTTTTGTACATTTACCTCCTCATGAAAGGACCAAACTAACCGCTCAATCAGTTCAGTGTGTTTTTTTAGGTTATGCACCCTTTCAGAAAGGGTTCCTTTGCTATGATCCCAATATTCGTCGTATCCGTACCTCTCGGAATGTCGTGTTTTTTGAACACATGTATTTTTTTCAACACCATATTGATCCCCCGGACTCCTCATCAGTTTCCTTACCTGGTTTTTCCGACACTAAGTCTATTGTTCGCTTTAATCCTAACTTTGTGTATCACAGACGGACTACAGAAGCGCCTACAGGCGACCCCCGTCCTGATCTTCCTCCAGCATCCGGTCCACCTCCGGCACTTGGTCCCACTACATTGCGCCGCTCCACTCGCATTTCAGTTCCACCAGACCGTTATGGGTTTTCTCATACTTCCTTAATGGCCACTTTGTCATCCTCTTCGATCCCACAATCCTATTCTCAGGCTGTGCAGCACCAATGTTGGAACAAGGCTATGCAAGATGAATTGGAGGCTTTGGAACAAAACCATACGTGGGATGTTGTCCCGTCTCCTGTGGGTGTCAAACCTATTGGTTGTAAGTGGATTTTTTCTCTCAAGTTAAAATCAGATGGCACATTAGATCGATATAAGGCGCGTCTTGTCGCCCTTGGAAATCGGCAAGAATATGGCATTGATTATGATGAAACTTTTGCACCGGTTGCCAAGATGACCACCGTACGCACAATTCTTGCTGTTGCTGCATCTCAGTCTTGGCCTCTATATCAAATGGATGTCAAAAATACATTTCTTCATGGTGATCTCAAAGAAGACGTTTATATGCGTCTCCCTCAGGGGTACTCTTCTGCTAGAGGTATGGTTGCCAAACTCCGTCGCTCCCTCTATGGACTGAAACAAGCTCCTCGTGCATGGTTTGAAAAGTTTCAAGATGCTCTTCTCCGCTTTGATTTTTCTCCAAGTCCATATGATCCTTCTATGTTTTTACATCATGCTCCGTCTGGGATAACTGTGCTGCTTGTCTATGTTGATGACATCGTCATTACTGGTCCTAATGCCAACATGATACAGGAACTCCAAGCTTCTCTTAGTGCGACTTTTCACATGAAGGATCTCGGCCCTTTAAACTATTTCCTTGGTCTTGAAGTTCATCAATCGCCTAAGGGTATCATTCTAAATCAGCACAAATATGTTGTTGATCTCATTGACTTGGCTGGCCTTACTGCTTCCGCTCCCGTCGATACGCCGGTCGAACTGAATGTCAAACTTAGTCGGGAGGAGGGTGACCTGCTTCCTGATCCTACTGCTTATCGCCAATTAGTTGGGAGTTTGATCTATCTCACGATCACTCGTCCTGATATCTCTTATGCAGTCAACCTCATGAGTCAGTTCATGACTGCTCCCCGTCATCTTCATATGGCTGCTGTTCGCCGCATCATTCGGTACCTTATTCGCACACCGACTCGAGGCTTGTTTTTTCCATCAAACAATCCTATCTCTCTCAGAGCTTATTCCGATGCTGATTGGGCTGGTTGCCCGGATACTCGCCGCTCGACCACTGGCTGGTGCATGTTTTTGGGTAATAGCCTGATTTCCTGGAAATGCAAGAAGAATGAAAAAGTTTCGAAATCATCTACCGAAGCTGAATACCGCGCCATGTCTGCTGCGTGCTCCGAAATTCTATGGCTCCGAGGTCTACTGTCAGACATTGGGTTTCCCCCAGCCGGTGCTACCCCACTCTATGCTGATAACACAAGTGCAATTCGGATTACTGAGAATCCTATTTTCCATGAACGGACTAAACACATCGAGATTGATTGTCACTTCATCCGTGATGAATTAAAGCGTGATGTGATCAGCCTTCCGCATGTCTCCACTGAGTTACAACTTGCTGATATTCTTACTAAAGGTCTTCCACGCCCACGCCACCAGTTCTTGGTTGGCAAATTGATGCTTGTTTACTCTCCCACATCAATTTGAGAGGGGGTGTTAAATAGGCCCAAGGCCCATTACACAAACCAGCCTAGCCCAGCAAACTCATCTCACGTGGATCTGTTTTGTATTACAACTGTACATATTCCTTATTTCCTTATTGATTGCTTTCTACACTTAGATCAGGAGTTGATGTAATGAGTTAGTTTCCTTTCTTAGAGCCTTAATTGAGGCATGTAAACATCTTTATATTGAGGATCAACCTCCAGAGAGAGGGACAGATGAATACAAAGAGTTTTCAAGATCTATCGTTAGATTCTTGTGGTTTGCAATTATGGAATGACACATCTAGGGGTGTCCAATGGGTAGGTCCAATCAGATTTCAAAAATAGTTTTCATTAATATTCTTCAGTAATTTATCAGGATAATTTGAGATTTTGTCCTTACAGACTACAGTTGTCTCCGGGTTTCATCAGCCCCAGTCCATTGCCCTATTGGTACCTGTTGCAAGGACAATATCCCGAATTATCTACCAATCATCATTACTCATTGTACCGTCAAACAGTAAATCAAGATAAATTTCCAATCAATAATCATCATAATTCAATAACAGTGAACACAACTTAAATCAATAAGCAATTAAAAAAAAAAAGATTATCAAAGTTAACAAATTAATATTCAAGTCCATCATACTTTGTGAGGTAATCACATATTAAAGGATACCATTCATTGTACATGAATCGTAGTTAATATTCCAATCAACAGTTGTGTTTAATTTCATGTATCCCTATAGCACTTAAGTCAAAAGAGATTCTAAGGTATTTCTTTAAACTAATAGGGCCTTATTGTAATTTTCAAAACTTACAACAAACAATATCCATCAACATAGAACGTCATTGTCTTCCGGAAACAAGGTAGTTCACGCCTGGGACGATTGATGTATTGGACAGTGGGTCCCACTGGCCCAATCCATGATGGGACCTGATCTCCAAGGTCGCCCAGGTCCCACAACAGATTCTATGGTTCTGATCTGGCATCAGGTAGCCCTATTGGGCCCCATAGCCTGAATAAATATGAAGAAAAAACCCATTGACAGAACTCACGCTACCCAGATTTGAAGAAATAGAATGGTAGGCCAGCTGGGGCCCACTCCTCATGGGTCCACCACTACTAGGGTCGCCCCTGGGTCCTCTACCTGATGTGGGATTCTGATCAATGATCAGGTCAGCCCTGTGGTCCCACAGGTTGTCTACTGCATCTCTGTAGTTGCCCATGGGTCCCCTTCCAGGTCCACGGACCTGATTGATCATCAGGTGGGCCATGGGGTCTCACAACCTCCATCTACCAAAACAGATCATTGATGTTCTGTTCTAGGGCAAGTCTGATTTCTGCCTGAATTTCTGGTTGATTAAAATCTAGGCGGCAATATCATGTCTGGAAATCATCTCCACAATAGAGAATTCATTCAGCATATTTATCAATAGGGATTGAACATAGTTATTATCATCCAAACACTGTCTGAATGTGTCGACAGTGTCCTGAAACTAGTAATCCATTACGAAGAATCCAATTTCTCACAATATAATGCTTCAACAGTGCTGGGAAACAATCAGTATAGCAAACACAATCCCTTAAGACCATCAACTCACTTATCCTTATAGAGAAACTTTTTAGCAACATGTATATGAGGAATTCTACTCACCTGGTGAACACTGTACCATCCACATGCTCCAATGCGCTAATCCTCTCTTCCTTCTACAACTTCCTTTCTATTTCTAACTCATCTCCAACACAGACTTGCCTTTCTTAGGGGATTGATCAGCAGTGTGTGAAGAAAAGGGAAGGGGAAGGCCCAATACATATAATTTCTAAGGCTAGGCCCAATACATATAGTTTCTAAGGCTAGATGGTATGGAACTTTTACCGTGCAAGAACTTTCCCCAGATAGGAGTTCTATTCCTATCTAAACTTCCTCACTATACTGCGTGGAATACAACCAAGGATTAAAAGGTTGGGGCCCATCCAACATGTATACAATAAGAGAGCTTCATAAATAGGGCCTACTCTAATGTGATTATAAATCAGTAATAACATAAATATACATTATTATTCTAGGCCCCAAGTCAGGGTCCGGGTTATTACAATTTTTCCCATTAAACGTTATTGATATATCATTCATTACTTCTCTCTTGGTCCTTCATGAGTGGGTTAGTCATTTCGTTTGCTTCAATAATAGATGATGTCCTATTGTGTCCTTTGGATGACTGCCCTAGGGTTTTCTACGTCAATAAAATTTATGACTATTAAGTGCCCACCATAGGTCCATTTGTCCAAGGGAACTGTAGGAATCAGGAAAGGCAAAAGGGCCCATCAGTTTCCATTTTTTCTTCTAGATTTACCTAGCACTCGCTACAAAGAAAGAAGTTAAGAAATTAGTAAATGATGCAAAGTTTAAAGCATAAGATGACATGTCTAATAAGTTGAAAACAAGAGAAGGATGGAAAGATATTTCCAAGCTTGTAAGAACGAGGGAAAGGAAAAGTAGGGACTTAGATCATGTCAGATGTATAAAGAACGACGACCAAAAGGTTTTAGTGAATGACAATGATATTAACGAAAGGTGGAGAGAATAATATAACAAACTTTTAAATGAAGATTCTATAAGATGGTTAGGAAGAGGGGATACTTAATTAGCAGGACATACCTTCTGCTTTAGAATGGCTGTCTTCTGAAAATTTCTGTACAAACAAATTCACACCAGTGCACACCTCTCATATGGGGCTCACTAATGATCATCCCAAGCCCCTCGCAGCCAGACATGCAACTTAAATGCAATCATTATGGGACAACATTCTAAAATGTTAAACCATTCTTTTCCTTTAAATACCCTATGAATGTGGTGTTTCCTGGTTCGCCCCACTAAAGGAGCTGTTACTCTGAGAGAGGACTTAATTTTACCTGAAAAGTATTCTCATTCGTACACAAACATGATGACATTTCCTATTCCTCAATTTTAAATGTTTTGTAATTGGTGCATTGGTAACATTATTTTTAGTGCAGTTTCATTATAGTGTATTATGAACAGAGGAGTGACGTTCTTTTCTGTTTGAAAATGATTTTGCAGTGTGAAAGCAATGCACGCTTTGTAAGGTGGTCAGATGGCAGTTTACAGTTGCTAATTGGAAATGAAGTTCTCGACATATCTGTGCAAGAGGCACACCATGATCAAACACACCTTTTTCTTCGTCATGGGAAGGTTGTTTATTATAGTTTTGGTCCCCCCCCCCCCCCCCCCCCAAACCAAAAAAAAAAAAAAAAAAGCCCTTAACTAGATCTGTTTAGTAATTTCAGTGATTGATAGAGAGCTGGGCAGTAATTTTGATATAAAAAGCTTTTGGGTTTTTATATTCTCTGATTTTAAAAGAAACTGGGCCATTTGATCGTAGTTATAAGGTGAGAAAACCTGAATGATAATGCAGGGAATCCTGCAATCTCAAGGAAGGCTTTTACAGAAAATGCGGTTCATGCCATCATCCTTATCATCAAAGTCCCATAGGCTGTTGACTGCTATTGTTGATTCAAGGCATAAGAAAGTCTACAAGGTGAAAAACTGCATTACTGACATTGATCCAGAGAGGGAAAAGGAAGAGAAAGAAAAGGTATTCAAAGCGTAGATGCTTTTATTTTAATTTTGTCAAATAATTAGCGAATCTCAGTATCTTCTTTTTCTCATTTCCTTCATATAAAAGCTGCAGGAAAGAATCTGTTGTCATTTTAAAAAATTCTAATTTCAAGGTGCAATTTTCCCAAAAAATCCTGATAATCTGTCTTACTTTTAAATGCTCACTTTCTACAGTTTCTTATGTCAATCTTTTTGAAATTATCTCTTGAAATTGTAAGCTTGGATCAAAAGTTTGTGTTTAAATTTTAAAACCTCCTTGATCATATGAAATCTGCTGGTTAGTCGAAAATGTATTTGGATATGCAAATGCAGTTCAAAATTCAAACTATGAAATGTGGAGTTTTTGACTCAAATGTCTGTGTGATGGACACGAACATGGAGTGTAGAGGGATTCTGGGACAACTAGCTTGAGGCCATGACCTTACAAGATATCTTTTTCAAAAATCTATTACTTTAAACATTGCATTATGATAATGATGTTTCCACCTAAACTGAATTAGCAAAATCTGAGACACCTAGGTCGTCTTAGTTGTATGTGCTTAGTGTATCATATTGTATATGGCAGAATACAGTACTGATACCAGTATCAGATGCTGAGGATACTAGTAAAATATTATTCAACTTTGCCTTATTGTGTTAGTTTTATTGTATATGAATTCATAGTAATTTATTTTCCTGCCATCATAAGAAATATGTAGAAGGAATTTTATTAGATCAATACTTCTTTGCATTTGTTATGTCCAGAAGACTTATCCATTTTATAAAGTTAAATGAACATAATAGCTTTGGCGGACGGTAGTCAATGAAAAAAAATTATAAAAATAAATCCGACTTGTATTTTATGAACAGGATAGCCATTAACCCATATCCATCACCAAGTCCTTCAATTTGAGAGATGGTGTGTTGTGTCCTCATTTCCTATGCCTGTGAATGTATCTATATCTGGTCTATGCATCAGACTGAAAGAAAATGAAACTACTTTTGTGGTAGACAAAAACTGTGCAATAGATGATGATGACCACCCCCACACCCCCTTCTCTCTCTCTCTCTCTCACCATCGTGCATGTTGGTGGTTAGCCTTTAGGAGGGAAATGGGAATCATATGTAGGCCCCGCTTGGGCTGTAACTCATGATAAGATCATGAACTATGTTCCTCGCCTTGTCATTTTGGTGCGTGTGCCTGGGCCTGTGTGTGCAAAATTAATAAAAATTGCCATTGATTTTTTTATTTAAACATATTGTGATAAATTCTTGGTAAAAGATAAATAAGTAAATAAATAAATATTTCTATACATCTTGTAGGATGATTGCGTGTTGTGGGAGAAACTCTTGTTTGTTATATAAATAAAATTAAAAAAATATTGAGGCAATAAAATAAAACAAGTTAGAGATTCTATGATGACACAAAATGATACTATGGCTTTTATTCTTGGATATATTTTGACAAACTCATACAAGTTATATACTTGGTACTGTGTTTTGTGATAGGGACATCATCATCATCACCTTCGTCCTTAAAAACTTTTCCAATTTCCATTGCATCATGATATGAAGGTTTTTTTATTTTTTATTTTTTATTTTTTATTCTACCCCATGAGGGTATTATGAATTACGATATACTCTAATAAGTTTTAGGAGAAATCCAAATTTGTGGCACTCAAATTCTTTTTATTGAGGCTATTTCTGATCTTCTGTGTAAATACCTACACTGTCTCATATGACGTTCTTAGTTCTCTTCTTCTAATGGGGCCAACCATATCTTTGTTCTCATATATTTGTTCCTGATCCAGTTCAGGTTTGTTACTGCAAATATCTTAGCATACGGAACTCATCCTTATGTTCTTTATCTTGCTGTTCCTTCATTGCCCAACATTTTGCTCCACGAAACAATGCTGGTCAAACTGTCTTCTTGCAAAAATGTTGTAACGACCCAGCCCACTACCACTATAATGTTGTTCACTTTGACCCATGGGCCTCACAGCTTTAAAACGCGTTATACTGGGTTAAGGCATGGTCGCCCTTTTAAAGCCGAAGGTCAGGATGCTCCCTTTCCGATGTGGGACTCTCATTAGTCATTCCTCACCCCCTTTTGGGAGTCAAGGCAGAAGTGCAACCCAGCTCGGGGTACCGAACCCTTGGGTATCACACACTCCCACACCGGGAGACCAAGCAATCCTTGGCTTTGATGCCTTTTGTAACAACCTAGCCCACTACCAATATAATCTTGTCCGCTTTGGCCCATGGGCCTCATGGCTTTAAAACGCGTTATATTAGGTTAATGCCCGGTCCCTTTTATTCCTCACCCCCTTTTGTGAGTCAAGGCGGAAGTGCAGCCCTGCGCGGGGCACCAAACCCTTGGGGTCTCACAAATGCCCATGTAATCAAAGCAACCTTCAGTGACAGCACCACTCCACCAGCTTGCCCTGGCCCCACAAGGTTGCTTTTTTTTTCTTTTCTCTGTAAAGTTTCTATTAAGTATTGGATTCTAACTCTTCTGGAATTCCATGCATGTCTTTGTGCTACCAGGTAGGCAGTTCTTTATTAAGATGTGTGTTGTTTTGAATCTGATAGCCTGTATATTAGTTATTTTTTTTTCAGTTTAAAAGGTTTTGAAATCAGAACTCATTCAATTTTCAGGAAAGTGCTTCCTTTCTATTGAATTTGATACCTGTTCTTTTTTTTTTTTTCTGAACATTTTGATACTCTGTTGTTATCATAGAATAATATTTAAAAAAATGTTCTTTTGCAGGCTGAGGGTCAAACAATTAGAGCTAATGTGCTTTTGCAACGGAAGCGGGAGAAGGTGAACAAGAAGTATACACAAACTGCAGATAGAGGACGCCAACTTTCTCCTGGGTTTTTGGAGGAAGCACTAGAAGAGGTCTGCCTTTTACATTTCTTCTGCTTTTTTTTTTTAATATTTTATTTTTGTACCAGAATAACATTTCTTTCTCCTCTTCTCGCCCTCATCACAGGAATTGTAAAATCATTGAGGAGGAGAACAAAGATGTTGAAATTTTATATTTAATTTATTTTTGGACAATCATTCGTTGACAACTCATGTTTTGGCTCTCATTCCATTGGCTATCTGCACCATTTTATTTTATTTTATTCGTTATAAAAAAAATCTGCACCATTTTATTCAACTATTATGTCAGATTAGTGTGCATGTTCTATAGACACCCTGCACAGTTCATTTGTACATATTCATGTTGCACGTGCACACATGTATTTGCATATGTGCTTATGTTTGCATCCTTATTTGAGTGATGCTCATGCAAATGTGTGCTTTGCTGTCTGTCCGCATGAGTCTTTGCTTATGTGTCCTTGCCTTTGCCTATTTATATATGCATTGTTTGGGGAATGAGCCAGTGCAAAACCTTTGTATATGGTGCCTAAAATGGATATTAGATCCCACCTTTGATACTCAAGGTGTTGGCATTTGGATGTGAAGAGCCCACTATAGACACCCTTAGCCCTGTTTTATTACAATTTAACCAGAGCATACAGAATGGGCAGCTTTACTAAATTTACTAGAATAATACACTTTCTGGTTCTTGGTGTTCAACTAGTATCACTTGATCAAGGTGATGGAGGTGGCATATGGGGGTGTTCACCTGATTCAAGGGTCTGCACTTTCAAAAATCATAATTTTTTGTGAAGATTTTTCACCATGTAGTTCCTGTGAAATACTAATACTGACATTACGTTTATCCGTTGGAACTGTGCCACCAGCTGCAAGTTGTAATGGCTGAACCCCAAATGTTGTCTTTTTAGTATTGGCAAATTGTTTAATCAAATGCTTGAATTGGGATACAAGGAAAAAGGAGACAAACTGTAAATGATCATAAAACTTGCTGTCTAAATGGGTATCTTTGATCTTTGTTAATCAGGATGATGAACCTGAGGATTATTATGAGTCCCGTCATTCGGCAGCAGCTCGTCGCCGATTTGAAGACGATCTGGAAGTAGAAGCACAGGCTGAAAGACGCATAATCAATGCAAAGAAGGTGAGCAGCAATTTGGTTATGCCTGTAGTGCCCCCTTTTTTTTTTCCCTTGCAATGTTCCATGCAAATTGTATATTCCTTGCCACTGATGCCATTGCTTCTGTGTTTTGGCTTTCCTTGTATCGATATTTTCCTTGTGATTAGCACTCACATGTATCGAGAGATGTTGCACGCAAATCATCTTTGCCTGCTAGCCGTATGAGTCGGCGTCCGGTGGAGAATTTATCTGAGAGCGAACGTGAAGAATCTGAGTATGAAAGTGATGGTGATGAAGGTGAGCAATCACCAGTACGTCAAAGGATGGAGGAGCCAGAACATGAAGATGAAGATGATGAAGAGGAAGAAGAGGCAGAGGAAGCGGGAGCAAATGATGCATCAGAAGAAGATGATGTGGAGGTATTGCAGTTGTGATCTAATATCTTGGTTTTTTATTGGTTGCTTTTGTGCAGTTGAGGAATATGCTTCTTGTTTGTGGTGTAGTGTGTTTTTAGGTGGCTGGCTAATCAGTTGTGTTTCTTTTGACTTTGAATTGCAAAAAAAAAAAAAAAAAAGCTGCTTGCTGAGGACCACCAAATTATTTTTAAGTGCTTGTTATTATTTTTTATGGGTAAATAATAAATGTTGTTTTACTTGTTTTCTTCCTCATCAACTTTGGCAGTAGCAAGTTGATTCTGTTTAAAATGCCAGCTTGCTTTACTCCTTAGTGTCATGCTTGGTAAATTTTTCCTAACTTCCTAGGAATTCCTGGGAAAGGGTATCTAAGAGCGTAAGAGTGAAGAGTCAAATTGGAGATCTCTAGGGGATCAATAAAATGACCCTTCAAATGGACAATGGTTATTGACCCTTCACCTTACAAAAGTGCATCCTGGGAATTTGATGGTTTCTTATAGATCTCCCCTCTTAACCTTTCGCTCTTCACCATGGATGAAAATAGCTACGTAGCGGCCGATATATCGGCTGTAGCGGTGGCCACCACCACGCTACGGCCGATTTATAGGCTGTCGCACCCATAGCGGCCGCTACGGGGTGAGAAAAATTCCTACTTTCCAAATTTTTAAAAAATGCATAATAAGACTTATTTCTTTCCTTCTTCTCTTCAAATAACATTTTTACACAACTATTCTACCCTTTGATGTTTCAAAGAATACCAAAAAGCACATGATCTCGCCGAATTACAGTCCATACAGAGAGTTCTTCTCAAGGATTCTTCTTTAAGTACATCCTATTAGATAACCCCTTTGGTAGATGTATTTTTTTTCTGTAGGTACTCTTAAGTCTTGACTTCATGACATAGTTTTTTCTTTTATGAGCTTTTCATTAGTTTCTAAGTTAGCATAACTAAGCAACATGAACACATGTGAAAAAAATGATCATTACTATTATTTTTTATTTATACAGCGATACAGAACCTCATACAATGAGGGGACCGCTACGCCCCCTTAGCTGCTTTCGAAAAAAAAAAAAACATTTTCTCTCATTTTTCAATATTCTAGATTTTCTACAATTTTTTTTCATATTTTTTCACGATTTTTCTAAATCGAGCCGTTACGTAGCGCCCACTACGTAGCGTTTTGGCGGCGGGCCGCTACCGTTATTTTCATCCTTGCTATTCGCCCCTTTCATAAAATCCTCTCTTCTTGGAATTCATTAGGAATTTCTCAAACGGGTCATAGATGGTCGTCAATCAATTTAAGGTGCGTACGCATGGATGCGTATTTTGTGGGAAGAATGTATGTGTATTTTATGTGCATGAATATGTTCAAGCATGCATGAACTTTTGGTTGTATGCATCATATATATGTGTACACTTGTTTTGTAAGTGGAGTTATATGGTTCTTTTTTTTTTTTTTCTCTAATCTTCTGCAGGATCCACCGCGAAGAAATAAGGATTTTGGGGCAAGTCTCAAGCGAAAGGAGATTGACTCAGAACCAGATTCTCCACCTAGAAAGCCACCAACACATCGCCGAATGGCAGTTGTCTTTGACAGTGATGAGGAATAATGCTACTTAAAATCATGACTGGTTAGTACTCTCTATTGGTTTTCCTTACATGCTGCATTTGGAGCCGTCTGTAATATATGGGTATGCACATGAGCATTCGTCTCATGCATGCAGGGTGTTTTCTTTTAATAACCTTCGTTCAAGAAACTTGACAGTACAAGAGAGATGGCCTCTTCTGCTTCTCTCTTTGGTGGGTTTGGATGGTCCGCTCGGATTGACCAGTTGATGGCTCCACTAGGTAGCTTGTACCGTAAGACCTAGGGAAGCTTGTCCAGGAGCATTACTCTGTGTGTAGTCGTTATCCATGCGCACCTTGCCGTGGGCCTACATGCTAGCCACTTTAGCATGGGACATGGGGGAATTTGAAGATCTGGTTGGGACCCCCTATACACAAAAAATTAACCCCATCCGATCATCCTAACTCTATCATCCATCCATTCGGATGCATGTTCAGTTGATCCAGTGGTCCAGTCCATTTGGATGGGTGCAAACCCCATTCCAAACCACAATTTGACACTCATCAGATTAATATAGACTGCTGGATTTAAATAACAAAGAAATCACTTTATCTAAGGATTGAAATTACAGGCCCCTAAATCAGGGCTAGGATGATCTCTTAATCCACGTGGAGCTCTACCCATTTCTCCTTCTTGCATGTTTGGGCAGGCATCCATTGGGGCCCCAAAAAAGTTCCTTATTTTGAAATAAGTAAACTGTACTCTCTAGAACTTCACCATACACACACATGGGTACATATAAAGATTCTATAATATGATCTTGGGGCAGGTTGTGAACAAAATTGTCAGTTGTTCAGAGGTCATGATTTCCAGTCAGCTTAATGAGACTGTCATCCTTCCCGATAGTGGGCTTTCTAGATGGGCTTCCTAGATGGGTTTCCTAGATCACCTGTCCAGGTGCATCTGGATTGATGGTTGTCATAACTGATGAATGCCTAACCATGACGATACAGGTACACCTGACTTGGATATAGGGATGCAAACGGGATTGTTCCGGGTCGGAACCATATTGGACCCAGACCTAGAGCCCTTTCTAAATAATGGTTCCGGTTCAGAATTGGAATCTATTTTGTTGGTTCAAAACCCTGTTCTGATAGGAAGACCTGAGTTCAGTTGTGGAATCGGGTCCAACTAGAGGACCGAGATCTAGTTCCAAAACCAGTTGACTTCTTTTCATTTTTTTTTGTTTTTTGTTTTTTGCTTAAAATAAGGATATCATTCAACAACTTACAAGAATGCATCAAATCTACTACCTCCATGATTAAACATAAAAATGTCCAACCAAAGTTGATTTTGAGCTACAGTTTACAACATTAAAGACTCGTATACCAGGTCCCGGGTCTACATATCAGAACTTGTATGGACCCAGAACCGGATCCATTTATCAGTTGGAACCTAAATTGGGTCCAGACCCAGACCAGTTTATGAATTGGAACCTAAAGCAGGTTCCAAACCAGTTTTTATTTATTTATTGGAATCTTTGGATAATTAGAGAATCGGATACCCATTTGCATCCCTACTTGGAAGCACATCGATGATGTAACGTGCTAGCCGTACTTTATTTTGAAGTCATGCTATTCTGACTACTTTAGGTTGCGCGTCTCCTTTTTTTTTTTTACATTTATTATGAAAAAAACTGTGGGAAAAAGGTACCAAAAAGGCTAGAAACGACCCCCATAACATGTTTCAAAGGGTTATATGTTCAAGGAACTAGGAAAAGGGAGAGGCCTTTAAAGTTTAAATACCTTTAATAAATTAGTGAGGCAAGAGATGATGGATTGCCTGAAATCAAGGTTGGAAGTAGAGTTAAGTGGATAAATAGAACTCACTAAGCCCACCATAAATATAGGATGAGGCTATGGTGAAGTCAATGGCGAAAACAACTTAAATTGGATAATGCTGTGAAAATAACCTAGAAATTCAAGATGTGATTAACTTAAACTCTACATTTTATCAAACAAATGGTACGATGCACTGTTTGGCTTAAATGTTGCCAGACATGTACTAATATAAAAAACAACCTAATTGTAGAATATTCTAAATTCCTATTGTTGTTTTTCACAAATGTCCTCAAATATCTACCTTATTCTTGTACAATATGATGTTAATTTACACAAGTTCGATTAGAAGATGGTGAGTTTAAATAATTCAATTATAGACAAAAAGTTGGAGCATGTGTCATCATAGCGATGTTCTATGCTTTTGCAGGATTCTTGGCTTGGGATGAAGTGCATTTTGCTTATGCGATAAACTGTGAGTATAAATAATCATGTCTACGATCAAAATCTAATTGTACCTTTTGTTGTTACTGTACAAAAAATCAATTAAAAGATTGTGGATACAAACAATCCAATTATAGAGGAAATTTCGGAGCATATGTATCTTTAATGACCACCTATGCTTTTGCAGGTTTCTTGTCTTGGGATGAAGAACATTTTGGTCATGTTATCAGATATGTACCGAGCAGAAGAGGAATTGAATTGAGTTTGTACACACCATGAATTTCAGAAAACTATTGATACCAAACATATGATATCATTGCTTTTCCATCTTTTAACATTAACATTAGCAGACTAGAGATTGCTGGGCAGCTGTGATGCCCAGATCCAGCATGGAAACGGTAGAGACATGCCATAGACACGGCATCAGGGATACGGATTTTACATGTAAAAACTGAAGTATCAGATACGATACGACTCGATACATTGTCCATTTTGAAGTATCCGTGCATCATAGCTGGGAAGATACTTGTTAGGACCACCGCTGTTAAGCCTCTGAGCTTGATCTTTTGCTTATTGGAGCATCCTTGTGGGAGTCCCTGACTGGCCCTCTTGGTTGACAGATTTGGTACAAAATTTTTATCATCTGATGATTCTGACTGCCAAGTGATGGGATTTTGCTAGTAAAGTATTCAGCTCTTGGTCACTGTCCAAATGCTACTTATGTTGCCTCTCGGGTTATCTTGGGGGGCCAATTTTGCCTCACTCAGTATTTAGTGGGATCCCACTGGATGGATGCTTTTACCTGCACTTGAAATTGGTCACCTTTAAGTTTAACCGTGTGATTAAAGCTGTCAAACTAAGGGCCTACAAAATGGACAAGCATTGTTAGGTTGATTTTGAAGGCCCCTTCATCAAATGGTTGTGAGCATGTAATTAGTGGGATCTTTGTCATATGCTTTCCACATGTGCTAACTGGAGCTCCATTGAAGTTGATGGCATATAACGATTCCCTGAAAAGAAGCACAATTGAGTAGTAGGCCCATTGACCCTAGGTGTCTATTACTTTTCACTAAAACAGATGTCAATCAAGTGAATTAAGGTTTATGTGTGGGGAGTTACTTTCCATGGGCTTAAACCGTACTTTGTGATGGAGGTGTAGAGCACTAACTCATTTCTCAAGTATAAATTCATTCTTCTCTGTTTTATAGAAGTTCAAAATTTGATGGGGGTGGTTGCTGAGCATTCATCTTTGAGAGCAAGAGATTTGGCAGCAGTGAGGAAGATGATTGATTTTGAGTTTTGAATTCTAATATTAGCGATTGAGTTTTCGATTAAGGTGGGAGAGTGTCTCTTAAACCGCGAGCCTCCTCTAGAAACATGAGTATATTGGGGCTGAACTAAAACTAATGCCTTGATTTCACATGTTAAATCCACTGGTAATGCATTCAACCAATAGGGAAAAAGAAGGGAATGATTTTCAAAGCAAATGCGGGTTTAAATGAGAAAGAAAAGAAAACAAATATAATGGTATTTGCTTCATTTGCACACAACCTGAACACTATAGTGTTTACCATTCATGGGCTCGTTCGGCACTTTACTTAGATTAGCTAAAGTTAAGTAAAGCTTCTATTTTTCAAACGAGGGATCATATCAATAGCACTTTAATTCAAAATTTCCTTCATCTTTTAAAAAGGAAGGAAAAAAAAAAAAAAAACCACCTTGTTTATCCACTATAGGACAAAACATCTATACAAAAAGTCTAAAGGATTACATACCAAACAATTAAAAATAAAATACCATTATAATCCCATCTCATTATATTTTATTTTCTCTTGATTTGATTTGATGCTTTGCTACACTTAATTTTACATGTAAAATCACCAAAACGGGCAAGGGAGAATGAGGAGGGGCAGTAGCAGAAAAATAGAGACAGCATTTTTAGGGTTTACAGAAAATCGATTGTATTTGTGTTTGGAAATGCCACTCTCGGACTGGGTAGAGGTGCTGTGTCTTTTGGCCAGCAAGAAGCAAACCTTCTTCGCTCTGCGCTGTTGATGATGAGTATCTCCCTATCTTCGTTGGAGATGTAGAGAATCCATCAGAAAGAAATTCTATTGCTTTATTCCACTTGATGCATGCTCGGAAAGCCAAATACACTCCTTGTTTGTTTTGGGCTCCAGTTGTATTCAAATGTGCCATGATTTGAATTAGTCTGTCCCCTTGAGTGTCTATGTCTTCTTCCCCAACCCTTCATGTGAGCGGAAGGAGAGAACTCCATACCCTTGGTGAATCCATCTATTGAGAATTCGAACCGCTAAAATTTTTTTTTTTCTGTCCACCTAATATTCTCATATGTCATCAAAATAGGAATTGATCTTATTGTTAGACTGAGTATTAATTAAGAATGCAATCATGCATTATTCATGTTCTTTAATAGAAAACAAATAATGGCATCATATCCAAAAATGACCCTTTAAAATAGTTTTTCCTTTAATAGACAAAGGGAAGATATGAAATGAATACCCTGCCATCGTATCGAAAAATAAAGCTTAAATAATTTTTGCTTCAATAGGCAAAATAAATAATGAGACGTGGGGATGAATATCCAATCATTACGCTAGTAATTCAAATTTTAATATCTATCACCATCTATCATTCAATTCCATGCAAATAAACATACTCTGGACATGGAAATTTAAACCAACCCGTGAATCCCCCGCCACCTGACGGCGGATTTAACCGCAAATCCAAGAGATGCCGATCCTATCAACGGTCGTGATCATCAAAAATTGAACCCCACACGTAAAAGCACGCACGAAGATCCAGAAACACCAAACATTGCAATAATTTTTGTCCAAACCCTCTCTCTCTCTCTCTCTCTCTCTCTCTCTCTCCACGTTACATACCTCGTTCTTTCGCAAACCCTTCGCTATATCAGATCCTCTCCAAAACCACGTCAATTGGGTTTGGGTTAGGGTTAGGGTTTCCAAGTTCTGATTTTAGGGTTAGGGTTTCTGAAAACTCGTCTTTCGACCTCTAGCCTCGATTGATTGGAGAATATGAGGGGACTGCTTGAAATTGCAGCGATTCCGCTCGGGCTTTCGCCATCTCCGTTGTTAGATCTGAGCGATCGAGAGTCAGGAATCTCTAGCTGGCCATTCGACTGCCATGGATTGTGGTATAATCTAGCTTTGGTAGTCCCATCTCTTCTTTTCATTGTCTACTTGTTGTCTCAGGCGAGGAATAGTCTCACCAAGCTCTCTCATGGCCGTTCGTACATCATGATCTCATACTACGGCCTTGTGTGGCTCGTCAGCATTCTGAATCTCCTGTGGTGTTTTCTTCAGGTAATGCGGATTATCTCTTTATGTTTAGGTAATTGGAAAGCTAGGGTTTGTGTTGAATTTTATGTTGTTGTGGAATCGAATTTTGTGTGAATTTGGATCTCTTTTTTTTCTTTTTTTCTTTTTTCTTTTGGGTGATGGATGCTCTCTGGTGTTGATCCATTGGGTGTGCTTGCTGTGTTTCAATTGATAGGTACTGCAGTCTTTTAGCTTTGATGAATACGCGCATTTAGTTGTTAGGTTCAGGTGGAATTTTGCACTGCTGTTAGGTTTACTGGTATGTTTGAAAAAAAAAAAAAATAGTACATGTTTGTTGACTGTTGGAATAGGGTAGGCTGTAGCAGTTATGAGAGAATGTAATGATGGTGTAAGTGGTGATTGCTGTGTCTTCATGCTGGGCTCAGTGGGTGATTGGAATCCTTCCAAATAGATTGAACATAGGAGTCACATTACACAAATTAGGGATTACATTTTGGGCTTTTGCTGTTACAATACCTAGGGACACTAGAGGCTCCCGATATGACTCTGAAACATGCCTGGTAGAAGTATCCTACTGATGACTGATTCAAGAAAATTGCTGCCAATGGCATCGACAAGGTTTTTTGGGATCAACTTTAGAACAGAAGAAAGGATGGGCTAAAATATCTCTCGTGGGATGCCGTAAAATGAAGGGGAAAGAAGTGTGGAAGTGGTGCTTGAGAATGACTCAATGTGTTTTCGAGGTTGGTAGGATGGGAGTTGGGATGGTTGGAGGGGCAATTTTTGGTTTCAGTTGTGCATTGATGTCGTTAACTTGTGGGATGATGTCGTTAACTTTCAGATCAGAGGATTGTACATTGAAATAAAAAAGAGAGTATGCTTTAAAAAGACCAAACAGCTTTTGGTTTGTTAACGGTTCCAGTGATCTACTGCTGGTTCGCTTGGTGCCCAACTGCAACATCATAAATAAAATAATTTTAAGACACAGTAAAACTAGTTGATCCAGTTCCTACTGGTTCAATGTGGTCCTACAGTCAACTTTTACCCTTATAAAAGGCGTTTTGATTCATTATATGACCATGTGAGTGGTATGGTATGAATTTGAGTTGGTTGTTTAAGGCACTGCTTCAAGTCAAAACTGGTTCAACTGGCTGGTCTTCTTTTTTTTTTTTTGGGAACATTGCTAAAAGTGATGTTTTGGAGGGAGCACAGCTATATCCAATTAAGCCTTGCTTTCCTAGATGGGGAGAGAAGGATTGATAAAATGTTGATTTAATATGTTAGGGGTTTCTTTGCTACCACGTGGAGAAGGCAAGCAGTGAGTGTTTGTTTTTGCTGCAATAATAGAATCGATCAGAACCCATACATGAGTGATCATTAAAATAGTAACTGTAAAATATACACTACCAGACGTGAGAAGTTGGAGGGGAAGGCATTTTTATTGTTGGTAGAAAACAAGACACAAGGTCTCCATTATGGGGGAGGATGAACTGGAAGAAGAAGAGTTAGAGAACAAGACAAGATAATCATGCCGGAGGTTGGAGATGGTTGCGTGGTATATTGTATGGACGAGGTGGCATGTGACCGGAACAAAAATAATAGGCAATCAGGCCAGGTTTCTAGATAGGACATGCATGCCAATGAGGAGTCTTCAGGGGATGGATCACATGGTTACCCAGTAACGATGGATAGTGATTTGGCAAGGAAGCTGTGCAGACCATTTATGATATGGACGTTTGAGTGTAATTTGAATGACTAAGGGGTAATTCCATCCGACTATTTAGAAAAAAATGGGCTAATTCCATCTGCAAGAGCATGTCCGAAAGGGAGATGCTGTGTTAGATGTCGAGACCATCGTTGATTTTAGTGATTCTGAGTTGTAACATTGATCAATAAGCTGGGAATCTTCAAATAGGTCAAGTTCAAGTACTTGATTGAAGGTGCAAATGCTCTCACATTAGGGGATAAAGATTATTCAAGCACCAATAAGGATTGAATAGAGGTGGCAAACGGGTTGGGTTGGGCTTAACGGTGGTTACAGATTAGATACTCCTAACTTGCATCCGACCCATTTAAAACTTTTAATCCGCACCCGTTGTGGGTCGGCCCGACCCGAAAACCATTAACCCGCACAACCATTGTGGGTTACTGCTAGTCAGGTTGACCCACATAACCCGCATCCATCTAGTGAATCCATTGGCCCAACCATGGTTACCTGACCCAAACTGACTTGTAAGCTTCACTTGAGCCCAATTTCATTTCAACAATCATTTGAGGTGCATTACCTAGGTTTCCATTGGTAAAAAGTGGGGCCGAGGTCAATTAACTTTTTTATTTCCCATGCATTGAACCAATTTGTGCAAAATCTAACCTTTTTTATGAATATTTTGACGAGTCCAACCTTCACTTCAAGAACATATGAGGCTGGTTACTCAGTTTTCCATTTTAAAAGGTGGGGTACAATCGGCCAAGGTCCATTTATCCTTTCCTGGCCCACGCATTGAAACAATGCAATTCGATATTAGCTCTTTTCTTGGTTATGTATTGTCCATTGTATTTTCTTCTACACAATCCATATCCTAAGAGAGGGGGGCATACAAAAATGTTCTTGAGTAAGCTAACAAAGGGCATACTTGAGAGAGGGGAGGGGGGAGAAAAGGAATTATTTAAACCTTGAGTAGGTCTCCCGATTGTAATTTCTATCATCTCCATATGAGCCAAAAAGTTTAATGGTCAATGGTCCATTTGGATCGATACATAGTCGATCCAACGGTCCAGTAAATTCAGATCTGACCGAAAGTTGGTGGACATGTGCAATTTAGGAGGGTCATGTGTTTGATCCATTTGGATGGACGAAAGGTGGGCCCCACAAGCATGAGCTTACGAAATTTTATCCTAAGCGATGAGTAAGGCTCTCCTAAGCTCAAGCTTAGGATAAGGTAAGCTCAAGTGTGTGGTGGGGCCCACCTAGGGACCCACATGTGGATGGGGATGGGAAGGGGGGGATTTCAAAAAATCCCTGGGATCTTCCTCTCTGCAAAAAATCAGCCTCGACTGTAATTTCTATAATCTCCATATGGGCCCAAAAGTTTAATGGTCAACAGTCCATTTGGATCGATACATAGTCGATCCAACGGTCCAGTAAATTCAAATTTGATCGAAAGTTGGCGGATATATGCAATTTAGGAGGGTCAACTTATGAAATTTTATCCTAAGCTTGAGCTTAGGAGAGCCTTGCTCTATATGTATGTATATATATATAGGAGATGCTCCTGTGAGAGCATCTCTTACCTTACTATGAGAGATAAGGTGGGGGCCTTCACATCCATATCCAATGCCAACAACTTAAATATGGGGGCCCCACTTTTATCTCTCATAGTAAGGTGAGAGATGCTCTTACAGGAGCATCTCCCTAGATATATATGTATTTATTAAGTAACGACTAGAGAAATAGAATAGCAGAACTAAGAGAAATAAAATATGATTTTCATAAAATTAAAAAAGATCATATTAAAATAAGTAGATATTGTAGAATTGAGTGATAAGTTTTAGTTGGATGGTGGAGGCTACAATAGAAGGTGGGTATCGTTTGGGTCTTTGCCTCTTTGGGATTTGGACTAGTAGTTAAATTTTAAAGGAAAGTTTAAACATGTCATGCAGGTTAGGTGGCTTAACTCTAACCGGACCCGTGCCCATAACTGACCTGCAGAATCTTGTCATATGCAGGTCGGGTCATGTTTTGCCACTTCTAATTATATACTCATTAATCTTCATTAGTATCTATGCATCTTTGATAACCAACCCCTAATTGCAAAACCAACCAACTAACTAATCATCTTCTCATTTGCTGCCAATCTTCTAACAATACATGTGGGCTATCTGATGAGCCATGGCACAATGGAAAGTGCTCACTATTTCAACCTTGAGGTTGTAGGCCCAAGTCATGTTACCTCTCATAAATAAAAGAAATTGTGGGCCGCCTTAACTAAAGTTACATTTTGTTGACCGTCTTAACAACGGTTGCATCATAGAGGCTGCATCATTTTGCCCCATCATAAGAATGACTGTCTTTGAAGTTTGAAGGCATTACCATTCAGAGAAGAAAAGAAAAGGTTTAAAGGCAAACTAGTAGGCAGCCTATGATGATTGGGGTAGCAAAATGGAATCACGCCTCATTAGCGATTGGTGTGGAATGGGGTTTGGTGTTGTTGGATTTGGTGAAATGGAAATCTTTTGCTGATTGTGTCTTATGTCGTCGTTTATTGCACTTGCTCTGCAGTTGATCAGGTGAGGAAGTCCAGGAGTCTTTGATTGTGGCTGACAGATTGGCCTAAAGTTCAACCTGGACTCTGGTTATTACTATCACTGTCAGTGACAGATGTTGAATGTCGATGTTGTTTTTCCTTGGGCTTATTTTCTTTATGAGGATTTCATCAGTTCTTACAAAATGTTGGACTGACAAGGGTTGTCTGGGATGATTTATGCCTTGTCTTCAAGCAGGGGTTATTGTGATATACAAAACCAACTATATCATCTCTTCTTGCTTGACTCTCTAACCTATGGCGTATACACACGTAATCTTTGTACATCGTTCACTCAAGTAGTGTCCTATATTTGCATGAAATATTCTAAATTTTATGGTTGGAACCCAAATGCCATCAAGATGAACATTTTTTCTAGGGTGTAGAGGACAAATCTTTAGCATGTTCTTAAATTTGGGGTATCTCCTGTTTTTCATGTTGCTGAAGTACTTTATTCAATTTCACATTCTGGATTTTTTTTCAATTTTTATTTACATATATGCGTATTGCAATTTTATCTCATTCTCAAATGTGTATTTTCTGGGACTCAGGCATGGCAGTGCACTTCTGGAAAGGAACCTGCATGGAATCTTCTATCTCTGTTCACAACATCTGGAATGTTGTTTTTGGAAATTAGTTTGGTGGCCTTTTTACTTCAAGGAAACTATGCCAGTGGGTTAGAAGCTTTAATGCGTACATTTGTCATCTCTGGAATCGTTGTTGCGGGGGATATATTTCTTAAGGTAGCTGTCTCTCCAAATAAAACTTATGTTTAGAGTGGTTTTCAGTTAAGTACATTGAATTTCTCATGCATTAGACAAGCTTTTGATGTAACACTGGTTTCCTATAATTGGTTTTGGCAAAGAACAATACAATTGTGTCTCTTGGTCACCGGGTTATCTAAACACATGAACCTTTATTTACACGGAAACCATCTTACCTACTCCATGTCTACGAAGATCCAAACATGCCCTAGAGACTCAAGTAGTATGGAACTTATTGATTGTCTTGCTCCCATCACCAGCTGCCATCATAATGATTCCATCTGCACCTTTAGCTGTTTTTCCCTCTTTTTTTTCCATTACCTAAGTGCCAAAAAAAAAGTTAAAGAAAAGGTTTTAGAAGTTCTTTTTTTTCTCTCCATATGTTAGTGTTTGAAGTTCATTATTTTATGCTGATGCTTTCAAGGAACCCTGTTTTCAACAAGATTTGGAGAACTGCTGGATCCCACTTCCAAGTTCTACTCTGGTTTTGTAGCTGTGCAATGGTTACCTGTTACTTGGCACATACTTTATGAAAGGGGTTTGCTAAAAGAACATGTTATCCAGACCCTTAGCTTCAATAAATGCACCCAGATATGATTTTAGATGCTTTTGTAAACTGTACTTGGGCATTTTTATCATGAGGCACCATTGGGAAAGTTCTCAGATTGTTGAGGAAAGGCACTACATTATTTTCTTTTTGTGAGCGTTTTTGTTCATTAGGTCTCTCTCAGTAAGCCAGCTGTGCTGGCATGCCTTAATGTGCTCTATCTTACATATGCAATTTTCTTCTCATTGTATGTATATATATTTTTTTTATAGGCAATCTATGTATTTGGCTTTGGGGTCCCTTTATTCATAGACACTGATGAATCATCAAATCGCGTCAAATGGGGTTTATGGGTTGTTCACAAGTTACTACTTGCTGCAGTCTATGGCTTCATCTTGTTCATGCATCATACTAAATGGAGAGAAAGACTGCCTGGTAATTTCTGATACATTAATATTCCATTCAAGTCCTCTTTTTTTTAATTTAACTGGATGGTTCTTTTCTTGTTTTCCTTTCTCCTTTGTGCAGCAAGACCTGCATTTTACAACTACATCCTCATGATGTTCTTATTGAATGCAATTGCATTATTTTCATGTGTGCTAGTCGCAAATGGAGCTGGATTTGGTTTCTGGTATATTATTTACATCCTCTGATAATAATTAAAAAATGCAGCAAGTTGCTGGCAGTTTAAAGGAATCCACATGGCACTTTTAACTTTTTGCCTTTCTGTTCACCACAGGTTGTATAATCTTACAACTGTCTGCTATCACTCTCTCTATCTTCCCTTCCTGTATGTGATATTCCTGGCGGACTTTTTCCAGGTTAGCCTCTGCTGCTTTATTGAATTGTTCAAATTTTATGAATTAATATTACTTAGTGTAAAATGTAAATGCTCTGCCAATCCAGGTGGCCTTTTTTTGTTCTGCCAGCAGCTGCCCATTTGGGCTCTGGCTTAATTTGATCCTCATTGCCCATCTAGCATGGTCAATCATGAACTAAATCCTCCTAGGGCTGTTCAGTGGCCGGAGCAGGCCCTGGGCCAAAAAAGGCTGTGATTTGTTGGACATGTTCTAGTAAGTTCAGAATCCCAGGCCGAAGTTGCTGCCTGAAGTTGAACAGCTGCTGTCAAACCTAAAAGTCTCTTTACAGAAGATGTTATTCACATGGTATATTGGTATTTGCATTCTTCTCACCCTTGATGCTAAAGTCCTACGATTCCCAATGCAAATCTCATGATTCATATTGAATCTTAGGAAAAAAGATTCGTATTTATACAGTGATCCCATTTCAAGTAAATCTTATGATTAAAGTATGAATCCTACGATTAGATACTTCTTATATCAATATGAATCACCTATGATCTATCTAATCTTATGATTCAGACAATTCTTCAAGACAGAACCGACGACAGAAGAATGGCTAAATTTATTTGTTTCTTCAATTTTTTTAAGTTATTAGTGACAAAGGAAACCATATAAGATAAGAATTTGAGTGGTTTCGGTGAGTTTTTAGGGAAAAGCAAGGACTAGGTGTGGCTGGAGCATTTTACTGTAGGATGGGTTGCTCGGGTTGCTCTCTACATTCTTCTTATTCTTCTTTATTTTAATTTCAAGCAACACATCCTAATAATGTAACATTGATGATTTGGATTTTTTTCTTTTATTTAAGAGAACAAAAAGAAAAAAAAAATGAAACTTGTTTAATTTTCCTAGTGAGGTCAGTATTTTAAATATATTGAAGTATTCGCATAAATTATTTTTGACAGATTGATGTCATTATTGGCCTCCGAAGAGTGTATCGGTCTTGTATGTAACTTTACTAATATTGCCATGGATGAAAAATGGATGGATCACCATTTAGCTACATTTGTTCTTATTATTTATTTTTAAAATATTTTTTCTTTTTTTACCAAAATGAAAAAAAGAATCTTACAATTCCCATTTGCATCAAGATTTGATTTGACCTCTTGAACTATTGTGATGCAATTTGGATTTAGAACAATGCTTTTAACGTTTTCAATGGACTGTTCGTGTCACAAATACTGATATTGGGTTTTTCTTTTCTTATCTTTTTTTTTTTTTTTTTTGGTTTCTACAAAATATATGTATATATTTTGAAAGTTTTCTTGGGTATTATTGAGAAATTGTTGTAGAAAATAAATGTTTTTTAAATAGTTTAAGAGAATAATGTAATAAATAATTATATATAGATACTAAATAATATCTAAGAATAATGATAAGTAATGCAAACCGAAACCACTAAAGTTTCCATTGTATGAGCCCATGCATAAACAAGGCCATGTGTCCTGGATAGGTATTGCCTCAAGATACTACATATATGTTAATGCTATTAATGTGTGTTGGTCAATGTTTTCCAAGTTCTGTTGAGGAGAAAAGTTTAGATAAAATGGGGTGTAAGAAACAATCTATAATAAAAATTTGTGCTGTGAATATTGTTCTCATCCAAACCGACCCAAATATTGTGAAGTTTGATAATTGCTGATAAATTCATGTGAAATTATTAATGTTAAGTTTTCATGTAATGTGATTATAGGAGGAAGATTTGCATCTGGAGAATGTGTACTATTCTGAGATGAAAGATGCTGGGTTTTTCGACGCTGATTGGGAATAGTTACTGTAAGCACAACTGCCATCCTCTGTCCTGGCAACTTGTGAATAGCCAGGTAACTGTATAGTGTGACCTGTGATTACCGGTGATTCCCATGCTCTGTAAATAAAAGCACAAGCAACTTTCTGTTGATGGTCAATTACATTCTGGGGCGCCATTTATGAGATGTATGATTTTCCACTGGGCTGTGGTGTTAAATGCACTTCTAATGAGTAGTAAGCCATTGCCACTGCCATAGGTGAAGGCAACAAATCACTGTTTTGTACCTAGTTAATGTTGTTGATGCAAATGAATCGAACTAACAGTTAGTGCACAGGAATTCTATTGCTTAGTCCGTTTGGTTCTTCTCAAAACCAAGTGCTGTTTATTTGGTTCACTTTTTAAATGAGGATTCATGTGCTTGGATAACCTGAGTTGCCTGTATGTGACAGTTTGTTTCCTTCTTTGGCTTACCTGCAAACCAAGTTACTTGTAAAGTGAGTGGAGGACAACTGAACTCTGGGGATCGGAGCTGAGCATTTGGGTCCTATAAAATAGCTGAAGACTGGTCCTTTTCCTGGCCCACGTAGCAGAGAATTTTTCTCCTCATTTTGGCCAGACATTTAGGAGGAATAGAAGATTTCACTTATAATTGGATCATGTTTGTTTTTTTTTTAGTTAGGCCTTTGTGTGATTTAACAGATAGGCAAAAGGGCCTCGTAACAAGAAGTTTGTTATTCTCGACGTGGGCAAAAAATCTGGATGCATTCATGCCAATCTTAGGGAAAGATGCGGACGGGAATGGTCTGATGTGGATTATTAGGTGTGTGTGGGCAGTGGGCCGACAATAACTTCAGTCTGATTATTCATCGAGGCCGGTTTGGGTCAGGGGGAAATTGGGAATTGAAAAAAAGAAGCCTATTCCTCTGTCTATTTTGAGGCCACATTCATGCAACAGCTTTTCAGCTGGCCTTTTTGCAGCATTTAAAATTGGGGATTTTATGGGGGAAAAACAAATAACACCTTAGATGTCCGGTGAACGAAAAAGTCCCCAATAGATATGTGTAAACGGCAGTGGCCGTGTGGGCCAATTTTGTATTTTCCTTTTTAACTATGAAAGCCCAATGTCGATGTCGACGCTCTTTTTCTCTTAATTTGAAGTGGAATGTGAGAGGATGAAGATCGATGTTCGGCGGTGTTGAGGATGGTGGGTTCGGCGAGAAATGGAGTGGGGAGATAGAGGAGGAGGAGGGAGGAGCGGAAGAAAAAAGAGGGAGAAGAAGACACGAACGTCGATATCAATGCTCAACTAAGCCACAAACTTGTACATCGGCGCTCAACTGAGAATAATAATGCAATCGGCATCGATATCGACACTTGGGCCGAAAGGGTAAAATAAAAGGTGATGGGAGGGCCTTTAATGTTTGTGAAGATCTTTTGGGGCTTTTTTTGTGCATGGGACATTTGAGGGGTTTTTTCATGTAAAATCCTCTTTAAAATATCACGTGTGCAACTGCTCTTCCTTGAAATTTTTTTTGGAAAATGAACCAAATGAGGTTCCATGGAAAACCATTTCTGAGGGGGGAAGGTCGGAAAAGGCTTTCCATGGAAAATGGAAAAAAAAAAATTCTACGGCAATGGTTTTCCGCAGTGCCAACGTGCCCTTAAAGGAGGAAAATAATTTCTCTTAAAAGCTCTTATATCAAAAAGTTGGAGAGATTGTTTTCTCCGAAGGGGGAAGAGGAAACACCCTTTTTTCTGGTGAAAATGTTTTGTTTAATTCATTAGTGAGTTTTAGACCTTTCAGAAAATTTCTCTCACATTGTTTTATTCAGCTTAAGCCTAATCTTGGCAGAAAATTCTTACTGGAGAAAAGTGCAGTGCGTTTACAAGGAGATTCTCCTCGAATCCAATCAGGTTGAAAATTTGGGTCAGTACCAGTTTCTGAGGTAGGTTAATGCAGGTGGTGTAAATGAGCTAGCAGCTCGTGAAACTTGAGCTCTAGCACTGAGCTCGCCCAGCTTGAGCTCGAGTTTGACATGTTTATCACCAGATCAAGCTGCTTGAGGAGTCAAAAGTTTGAACTCATCTTGACATAAGCTAACCAAGACAGATAATTGTGCTATTCTCTGATGGGCTTGAGCTCAGCCAGCATAGTGTTAAGGCCCATTTTACATTGGAATGGAGAGAGAGAGAGAGAGAGAGAGAGAGAGAGAGAGAGAGATATTCCAGAACTAGTTTCTCACACATTAATGCCTAAATTTATGAGGGCCGGAACGAAGAACAGTAGGTTTGAAGATGATTTCTCAGTAAAAATCCAAAGCCGAAGACAAGTTAAAATAAATTCATTCTAGAAAAGGCCCGTACATGTAAGAAATAAGATTAAAATGGAGTTTACAAGAGGGGTATTGAATCGGTTAAAACAGAGAACTCTGCACCAGTCCCAGCTGAACGGGGGC
The DNA here is from genome assembly GCA_028538565.1 of Umbellularia californica. Classification (NCBI taxonomy): domain Eukaryota; kingdom Viridiplantae; phylum Streptophyta; class Magnoliopsida; order Laurales; family Lauraceae; genus Umbellularia; species Umbellularia californica. The sequence goes on from JAPQWN010000003.1 coordinate 21,697,673, forward strand.
CTTTCCATGCCTACAGTATCAAGTATACGACTTCAAGTGCTAAAGAGTTCACACTAGTTATTTGCCCATAAGATTCAGAAACTATATGGGCCCCCTTGAATTGACATTGTAAAATCGCAAAATGAAATTACATCACACAGTGCTTCATCCAATGGTGAATCTTATCCAGACATCTGATCAGTCGGTCAAACAAAAAGCAAGATGTAATATAAAATCCTCGTACAACGGTGCAAAAAAAAAAAAAAAAAAACCTTCTACAAGATTCATCAGGTCCTTTGGACAGAATCCAACCATAAAATATATATCCAACTGGCTCACCATTTGCTAAATTCGAAGCTGACTAAACTCATTTTAGGCAAAGATGGAAGCAATGGGCCACCCTCATCGATATATCAAATATGTCCTCAGGTATATTGTGCTCAAACATATAAATAGCTCAATCCATTGATACAGTATCTCAAATAGATTTTGTTGACAAAGAATGGGAAAAAAATGATTTCGACATCAGGAGGCTTCTTTGATTCTCTCTCCATTCAAGGACATGACAGCGTTCCAATCCAACTATTAATTAGCTAATCACTGTCCCATATTTCATCTATCTGTTTTTTGGTCTTTATCTTTTTACCTTTGATGTCCTTGTTATTCAACTCACTCTCCTCATCACTGCTGCTGAAGTAATCAAAATCACGCCTTTCAGACGGTGCTCTTCCATCAAGTTTCCCCTCACCGTCGGATTCCCACAACCCACCATCTGAATCCCCAAATAGGTCGTGAGATCCACTGTCTTGTTCAACACTATTTCCTCTCCATCCACCACTGCCACTTCTTACGGAAGCTCCTTCATGTGATCCACTGTCTTGTTTGACACCATTTCCTCTCCATCCACCACTGCCCCTTCTTACGGAAGCTCCTTCATGATCAGCTCGTATGTTCTTCCATTTCTTAACTTCTCTTGATACCCTGAGTTCATCATTTGAACTTTCCGCATCACTTTCAAGATCTGATATACCCTGAACATCATCAGAGTCCCCTTCTTCAGCTGATGCCTTTTCATCATCACTATCCCATCTCCGTATATCTGTGGCCCTCTGCTTACCACGCATAGGGCGCCTATCTCTTCCTCCAAAGCGGGTCTCATCCTCAGAATTCTCACTACCTGACACCTGAGTTCTTCTGCCCCTTGCACCAATTTCTTCTCTGTTCCAATACCGAATCTTACCCAACTCTTGTTTCTCAGCAGCCTCTTCGGCAGCCCATTCCTGATCAGCTGCATCCTCGATCTCGGCTATGAATCTATCAAGCTCCTCTTGGTCACTATCCCCAGAAAGGACAGAGTCTTCTGCCTTTTCCGATTGTGTATTATGTTGATTGCCATGGTAGACATAAGGGGTGCCTTGCTTCTCGTCGATTGCACGGAAGAATGTGCTAGCTACTCTCTCAATATTAGCCATGGCAACAGGGTCCTCAGGGTTTACACCATCACGGCGAAGCTCCTGCTCTATTTTCTTTATGTTTAATTTCTGAGAATCAAGAGCCTGCTCAAATCTCGCCTTGAACAATGCCTGCAGTTTCATGAACAGACAGTCATGTTTCTGAAGTTTTTAAATTTACTGGTCAAAGTTGCAGTTAGCAATTTGAAATTTCTACAGAGTTCAAGTATGGAAATGCTTTACAGTAAGTTTTCATTCATCTGGTTGATCTCCCACCAGAGTGGATCACTGGGAGAAAATCCCACTAACCAGGGTTGCTGCTTCCCACTGAAAGGTGCTGAAATATATTATTTTCATCCATCTCATGCAGATGGGATGCGGACAGCAGATTGATGCGGGGCGGGCAGGGGATGAAGATAAGAGATGGGGGATAGGTTCAGACCTCATGCCTGAGTTGAATCGGCCTCACGCCATACCTTTCGTAGGAAAGGGAAAAGAGAGCATAAAACACTCAAAATTATCTTTCGTTCATCAAAGTCTGAAGAGCCAATGAGGCTTCCAAAGCTTTAAATAAAGAAAAGACTAACCCTATAACTAATCTTGACTGTCCAAACACATCGGCGATCAGGATTAAAACATCCACTAATTAAAACATAAACCATAAATAAAATAAAAATAACTCTAAATAAGTTCAGATGGATGGGTTGGGTCCAATGGCTTGTCGACCCATGAGGACCATGGGTCTATCTTCCATCAAGAAGGAAATTCCAAACAAGTGGCATTTAAATTTTTTTTTAGCCATTCACCATGACCTAATAGATGAACAATCTGAATGGCCATAGTGCGTGAGCCTTGCTGGCAATTCATATTTCAACCTCATGTACATGACAAATACTTGTGGTGACCGGATAACAATAGTCATAACGCATAGGTCATAAGGTCAATGCAATTGTAGGTCAGACAAGGTCATATGTCAATAGCAGAAGATGCAAGCAATGTTTAAAAATGCGGACTTGGATGTGTGGGACTTTTAAAACCCTGATTTGAAACAATAAGAAGTTGTGGAGATTTGCTTGAGGTTTGATAATGATGGAGATTTGGAAGCCATGAAAGTTCAAAGAAAAACAAAATATAATTCAGGATGAGGTGCCGTGGTGTATGCTATTTGCAGATGATATTGTTTTAGTAGATGAGACGAGAGAAGGAGTGAATGCTAAGCTAGAAGTATGGCGGAAAACGTTAGAGACAAAAGGGTTTAGGCTAAGTCGATGCAAGACGGAATATATGGAGTGCAAGTTTAGCCAAAGTAGGACACTTGGTAACATAAAAGTAAGCTTAGGCACACAAAAGATTGTAGAGAAAGAAAACTTTAGGTACCTTGGATCGATGGTGCAACAGGATGGAGGGATTGATACTGATGTAAGTCACAGGATTCAGGCCGGGTGGACCAAATGGAGGAGTGCTTCGGGGGTCTTGTGTGATCGGAAAGTCCCCCTCAAGGTTAAAGGAAAGTATTATAAGGTGGCGGTAAGACCAGCATTGTTATATGGATCAGAGTGTTGGGCAGTAAAGCATAATCATGTTAAGAAGATGGAAGTTGCGGAGATGAGAATGCTAAGATGGATGTGCGGGATCACAAGGAGAGATAGGATTAGGAATGAGGAGATTAGGGGCAAAGTAGGAATAGCACCGATTGGAGATAAAATGAGAGAAAATCGACTAAGATGGTTTGGCCATGTTAGAAGGCGTCCAATGGAAGCACCTGTTAAAAGGTGTGAAGGCATAGAGATTGCCAGGAGTAGGAGAGGGAGAGGGAGACCCAAGAGAAGTTGGAAAGAAACTATTAAACATGACCTTGCCTACATGGATCTAACGGAGGACATGGCCCTAAACAGATTTGATTGGCGTCGTCAAATCCATATAGCCGACCCCACCTAGTGGGAAAAGGCTTGGTTTGGTTTGGTTTGGTTTGGTTTGGTTAGATGGGGAATCAGGCGAGTCTGATTTTCAAACCCTCAATGCAAGTCGGCATAAAAAACGGAATGGATTACTTAAACACTGACATAATCAGACATCTACATGATATTATTCTACAGAATGAGTCGTTATATAGGGAAGTGTACTTGATTTTTAGCATACAACTGTAGTTGCAACCATGATTTGGACAATTAGAACTGGCGTACATTTTGCGTGGCATATGATGGCACATGAACAGTCAGGAGTGCAACTTGGACCGGTCCAAAACCAAACTCTCATGGCCCAATCAAACCGAAAGTGAGTTCTGGGTTGGGCTCGGGTGGGGCTTAGCCACTTAGCCCATCGATATATAAGTGGGTATATACATACATATATATTTTAATACATATTCTACACTATACCATATATAAAATATTTACACTAATCTAAATTTTATGTCCTTTAAAAAAGCACCAAAAATTTGGGTACGAAACCCAAGTTTTTCTTTTTTCCTTTCTTTTTATTGGTTAACATGACTTGAACCCTCAATCTCAAGGTTGCAGTGGTAAGTACCTTCTACTGTGCCACGAGCTCGTCAACCCATCAAAAAGCTTGAACTACATTTGGACAAGGAATTGGCAGCTGAATTTGGGCTCAGTTCAGGGCATATTTGGGTTTCATTCAGGTTGGGTTTGGCTTGGGGTTTATAAGCATTCAATCTGCGCCAAACCTGGACTGGGCTAATATCCACCCGAGTTGCACCTTTTTAAACAGGCATGTTTTTTCCGAGAAGTGAGAATAGGGTTACCTGCACTAAAAGTGGAAAGTGTATATACGGTACTGAAGTTCTCCCCTCAGGAAGGGCTACAAGCTATTTTACTAAGATTTAGCCATTTATACTGCTTCATCAATTTGGTAGGCTGTATTTGCCCATGCTTTCCCAAAAGCACTGCTGTTCCTTGCTATGTAGGTGGGTTTGGTAGAGACATGGTCCCTCCATTGAGGGGACCTTGGCTTGATCACCAATTAAGATCTGGCCACTCACATATGTCAACCAGTGGGACTAAACTGACAGTCCAAAACCAGACAATAGCAGCCATACAGAAAGCTAAAGTGAAATCACTTGTTCACATGCAACTAAAATGCACAGGGTATTTAAAGAATCTAACAATATGCAAACCTTTCTTTTAGTAAGTGTGTTGAGTGGTATAAGATTCTTCGGCTGTCGATAGTTTCTGCCGCGGAACATGATAATTGTCTTCACATCATGGACATTAACCACAATACCGCCACTCAATCTTGCAAGCATGGTTGCCATTTCTTTGATCTTCTCCTTGGGAAAGTTATCACAACAAACTTGAACAGTTTCATGAAATTTCCAATGTAGATGCATGTTTTGTACAACACCTCCAAAGACTCCACGGACACCAACAGGCACATAATTTTTATTTCTGAAGCCAATCTTCTTATATGCCTGAAGCTGCTCTGGAGTTAGTAGCTCAGGGTCATGCCGAGGAGCTGGAAGTTCTGGTAGTTCATACTTCTTCAGTTTCTGTAGGAGCAAAGCCACTTTCTTCTTGGCCTTTCATGTGAAAGACAGACAATACATGGAATCAGATGAGTGGAAGCAACAATATAAATATATATATATAAAAGAAAAACTAAACTTCACAAATAAAATTTCCAAATTTTCTTAGGTGAGGTTTATTGATTGGGGAGGGGGACATCACATCCAGATGAGTGAGACAAACTTACTCTTCTGAGGTTGTATATGAGTCTTTGTTGATGCGTCATAACTTTCTTTGCAAGTTTCTTTGCACGCCTCCTCTCTCTCAGGGTTTTTCCTGTTTCTCTCCTCATCCTATTTTCTACCTTGCTCCGCATACTTCTTCCTCTAGTTGTTGACATAAACCGAGATCCATTTAAGTAATCCAATGGTGAGAAAGAAGAGAAGCTACCTTCACTTGATGCCCCAGATTTATTGAAATTGCTTGCTTGCAGATGCAAAGAAACATTTTGTAACAGAATGCTCCTGTATAAATGGAATCAGAAGCCCATACATTAAAAAGCGAATAAACAATCAACAAGTGACCTTTAATTTTTATTGGTGTAGTGAAAAAGTTGAGGTTAAGACTATATGAATGAATAGTCACTCCCATACCGATTTTGGATATGTGAAATGGCCCTAAAACAATGCCTTTGGATGTTCCTTAATGCCCACATGGTTTGACATGTACTGTCTCTCAATAGAAAACGTGGCCACCAAATAGCTCAAAAAGTTGGGATGGCATGTTCTGAGGTAGGGCTGTGTTCCATCTTAAAGCAACCATAAGAAATAACCTTGTTAACTCTGTCAAACAAGGAATTCAGCAAAACCTAAATACAATTCAAATAAGACTGTTAGAACTTCAAGATTATATCTGTAACAAGGAATTCTTCAAATACTACTTTCTAGAAAATGTAAATGTAGAAGCATTTCAGTGTCAGACATGAACAATTGAAATAAGCACAAAGGCAGAGTTCTTTTTTTTTTTTCCCGCTCCTGTAAATAACTCACACCCCTACGCACATACCCTTCCCATGTCCCTCACCAACAACCAAGGATCAATCCCAGGTTGTTCTTGTGGAGGGGAGGTGCCCCATTACTAAGCTAGCTATGAGTGGATTGACCAGAGTTCAGGAGTTATATCAGTAACTTTACAAGTTTCTAAAAATGCTAATGAGTAACTTAAACACAACACTGCCAATGTTGGGCATCAGCACACTGAAGAAATGAACAAATTAGATGGACTATAATATAATTTGGCCATAAATGGGGATGAGTCAATCAATACGTAGAGCGCATATAGCCAACTCCAAATGTATGGAATAGGTCTTTGATGGTGAACCAGTTGAGATTCAGCAATCATCTAAGATAAAAAATAACAATAATAATAATAATTTGATCAATTACATAGGGCCATTTTGGTTGGATCCCTGTAACTCTTGCTTCCTCTAAACATGATTTCCGGTAAAGTTTGTGTACAATATGCAACTCTGGCCACTGAATTCCGATTGCTCCTGTTTAGCTCATCGTCATGTTCTGTGTCGAAACTCAGTTTACCCATTTGGGGTATAGAGTGTCTCCTGTTTCTACAGTTTGTATCATGCTAACATCAAATGTGTCTACCATTTCAGCTGTACTATCCGGAAGCAATGGTTCTAAAACTACATTTTTGGCAATCTACTCTACCATCACCAAATATAATAGTTACAGTCAGCAAAACCAATAACGATGAAACCATTTCATATTACTTGTAAGCCTACTAGCTTGCTTCCAAACCAATCGAATAAAAGTTGATAGCTTTTTAGCAATTCACGCTAAGATTGGAAAAGAATTGAAGAACCCATACACAAATTAAGCAAACAAATAACTAAACAGTTCGAGCTAAACAACACAAGCTTCTCAGTAATTTCTACAAACAGATGGAGCGCAAAACAGAGAGACCTGAATATACAAAGGATGCAAACTTACTCAGTCATTTCTACAAACAGATGGAGTGCATTGAAACCAACCAAGTATCAGAAATCGGACATTAAAGTGAAAGAATACCGAACCCACATTGGACGTTCGTGTGCAGTGGAAGGGAGAAGGAGAAGGTTTACTGGTAACTCGCTGCCCTTGAAACCTCGTCCCTAGCCTATATATGGGTGCTGGGATTGTGGGGGCCACTTTGGATGGTTGTGATCAACGGTTGGAAATATATGACGACCATGGGAATGTCAATTGGGGCATTTGGACGCTGATCTCTACCTTGTCATAATGGTTAAAACCTAGGGTTTAACCCATTAGATCATTGGTTCGAGATGTGGCACCACCGATTGGGGCATTTGGACCATTCTTATATGGGGGCTGCAAATGGGGCTAAGGCTTTAATATTTTAATATTTTAGATTAAAATTGATCAGCTCTACTAGATTTTAAGTCGTATCATTACTATTTTTTTTTCAGCTGCTATTAGGGCTGTCAATCCAACCCTTTTGATGAAGAGGCATGTCCCGGTCAAAGTAAGGGCTTTTTTTTTGCCTTTTCTTGTCATAAAGCCCGAGGATAAGGTAAGGCCCTATTTTGAAAAGTCCGCAATTTTGAGGGCTGAGCTAGGGTTTAACTCATCCAGCCCGGCCCTCGATTTATTAAATATGCAAATTTTTTAAGAGATTTTATGAAACTATTTTAAAATTTTCAAGAAGTACTCATTTATTCATTTACTTTTATCATAAGTGATTAAAATACATAGTTTATTGATACAAAAGTTAGATAATGTAGAAATCTTTTTTAGAAATATGGCTTGAAAAATGAAGGAATGTTTTGGTAAATATTGAAAGTAATATAATAAAGCAATATATTTCCAACCGATCGGATTCAGCCAACTCGAACTTTGAGTGGGACTCGGCCATTCCAGGGTTGTAAAACGGGTTGGTTTCTGGTCCGGGTCCACCAAGGACCCAGACCAAACCCATGAAGGAGAAGGTGGAACTAGATCCAAACTCGGAACCGGTTTCTTGGCTCTGGAACCGGAACTAGAACCATATATGGGACGGGTCTGGATCCTAGTCCGAGTCTAGATAGAGAATGATATTTAAAAAACCTGATGTTTGGGATAGTGTTTTGAAAATTGAGGTAATATGTCAAGTCTCGGGTCCACAGGTCCAAACCAAGGTGGAACTGAATCTGGACTCATTTACTTATTGGGGCCTAAATAAGAACCCAAACCCGGTTTTTTAACAGGTCGGAACCTTCGGATAATCGGAGAATCAGGGACCCATTTCCATTCCTAGGTAACCTGGACCATGTCTAAGATCGGCTGGACACAAGTAGATGTAGAAGAGGAATTATTAAACATGGGCCCTGCCTGCCAGCCTACGAATGGGCCGCTTACACTTCATTCATCCCTATTTCTCCAGGGTATTAATGACCTTGGTTAAGCCAGGTCAAATATTGTCCAAACCCAGTCTGGTTACTTGTCTGGGCTAATACATTCAGTGCCAGATCCAGTAACAGGCCCAAAATCACGTTTCTTGAATCGGTATCATTAGAATCCAAGGCAATAAATCTATCGATTAAAGGTGAATGAATATCCATAAACGTTTGGCACTTCACTAGTTTAGTAAAAGTCAAGTAAAGCCTCAATTTTCCAGATAAGGGTCATATCAAAAGTATACTTTTTTTAAAAATTCTCTCAACCTTTTTCAAAAAAAAAAAGGGTCAAGAAGCAACCTCCTTTCTCCACTAAAAGGTGAAAAATATTTACTTTTTTATACAAAAATTCAAAAAGATTTTATACGAAACAACTAAAAATAAAATACTATCATAACCCACTTATATTTTGTTCTCTCTTGATTTGATACTTTACTTCATCTTTATTTTATAATAATATTCCCAAACGGGCAATGGACAGCAAATACTTTCTCCTTTAATAGGAAATTAATAGCCAATCCATCACCCAAGTAAAATATATTATAGAGAAGTAACTGGGTGTTTCATCTACATCTTCACCTTATACCCTTCACCCATCCCAAGGTAGATACTTGAGACGGCTGGGCTACATCCAAACTGCATGGGCCTAATCCAAGCAAAGTTAAAATTGTGTTGGGCTTCTTCCAGTTGTTAGAAAAGTAATAATCAAAATGCACTGTTTCTTGTGGGGCCCACATGGGATTTTCTTGGGGATGGGACCACTGGTTATGGTGATAGATGCTCAAATCATCATCACAACACCTTAATCAATGGCCAACAAGTTTTCACCATTTACAACAAGTACACAGTCAATCCAATGCTCCAGTCCATTTAGATGGGTTCTGAACCAAAGATTGGTGACTATCAAAGAGGGTCCCTATTTTATGGTCCATTCTGTTGGCTCACTTGGTGGGCCCCACTAGGTATCTAGCATGGAGCGCTTACTTGATGTTTTATCATTAGCCCAATGAAAATTTGGGACTTTTCCCCTACAACCACCATTAGTAATAGATAACTCCATCTTGTGACGAAAGTTAAGAAAAATTTCCAGACATGGACATCTTTTACACATGTATTTCAAGGCAATTTTATCCAATATTGCAAAAAAGTACTAGTACAAACATCTAGGGAATTTTCTCAACTTTTATGGCGGGGGGTAGGGGTGTGGGGGTGGTTTGAGTTTCAGTGGTTGGAGTTGTTTATCCATGACTAATGGTGGCCGGAAAAAAAATCCCAAAAAATATATGAATTGGGTCACTCTTTTCTTTGGGTAAAGATGGATCACCCATTTAATGCACCCATATCCGAAGCAATAATGGTTGCATTAAATGCTTGGTCCAGTATACTGGGTTCAAACCACTAAAGGGGCTCGCATTCATGCACAAGGTCATGCTTGGGCCAGTATAATGCATATGTTTGTCGGCATGTGTAAAGGGCGTCCTGAATGATTCCATCCTAAATGTAACCAAAAGTCCACAATGTGAATGATTCCATCATAAATGTATCCAAAATTCCACAATGTTTACTGTACCGGGGCAATATGAATTGAAGTGCCATCAAATTTTTTTTTTCTTACTACCGAAGGTTTTCAACTCTTCAGGCTTGACTAATTTCTCCGGATCTAGAGGGAAGTCTGATAAATTTCCTTATAGCATCGGGTAAACTCATTTGTAGCCTCAATGTGGTAGTGCAATTTTGAACCTACAACCTCCATATGCAAACCATAGTCTTATGCCAACTGATATTAAAGATTCAGATATCAACAGAAACTCTGTGGCTTAATAGAGTTCCACCAGTACCAAGTGACTAATAGTATCATCAAGTCATAGTTCCAAAACGCTTTACCTTCATGTCACCTTGTTTCTGGCACAGGATTGAAAGTAGTACAGCGGGAGTAGAGACCCACAAAAATTTTATGTCAAGTGTCGTTGCCACTTAGCTGTCAGTGCATTGGCCTGTATTTTTATGTAGCATGTTTACGTATATAATACACTAATCTTTTTAACTAAAGCTCGCCCAAACCAACCAGTAGAACAATTTGGGCACTCATGGTCCTGGAAAGGCAAAACTTTTGGCCCCAGTGGGCATTTTTTCAGCAATTCCCAATGCAATCACCATGACTTAAGGCTTTTAGGGGAAGTTTGGAAAACAGAGAGGAATATTTTATTTAGAGGATTCTCTCCATCTCCTCTTGAATCAACACATCCTCATATAGGATTTCCAATGAGAATTTTATCTTTGGTATTGAGAGGGGATTCCTATCATTTGTAAGATGTACGATCCAATGGTTTGTAAGCTTTTAGAAAATTTCTCAAAATCCATGAAAAATCAAGACCTCAACTTTCTCCTCGAAGATTTTCTTGTCCATTTAGAGATTTTGAACGGTTAGGATCGTGCAAATGGGGCCCACATGAATAAAAATTATTTTTTTAAAATCTAAACTTTCCTAAAAATTTCTCAAGATATAACATGGATCAACAGCTGAAATTTGTTCCAGTAGTTGTGCTTGACCTTCCGAAAATAGTTCACGGTTCAGTTCATGGTTTTGGGGCCCACAGGAACCAAAATGGAAAACAATAGACTGTTTTTTTCATCCAGTTTTTATACACTATATGTGAAATAAATTGCCACTGGTTTTTGGCCTATTTCTCATTATCTATGATGAATCTTCGGCTGAAATTTAATCTAGTGGTTGTGCTTGACCTTCATGAAATAATTCACAGTTCAGATCATGGTTTCTAGGCCCACATGAACCAAAAAAATGAAAAAAAAAAAAAGACTGTTTTCTCATCCCCTTTTATACCGTTAATGTGAAATAAACGGCCACCGGTTTTTGGCCTATTTCTCATTATCTATGATGAATCAAGAACTGATATTTCTTCAAATAGCCGTTTTGGAGGGTTTCAACATGATTTAACGGTTTGGATCTTAATTGTGGGACCCAAAAAGTTGATTTTCAAAGCAAAATACTTTTAACCTTCTTCATCCCCCTTTTTCATAGCATGCACTGTAGCTCCGCCTTTCTTTGCAATCAAGGATTTCTAGCTTCCCAATGGGGTAGGTCTGATGTGAGGAAAAATCGAAAGCGTGCAATTCCAGTGTCTTGCCTCTCAAAATCTACTGTGAACCGAACATAAGAAATCCACGCATGAACGGAAAAGGTCCGAGGATTCCCTAGCGTAGACTGTTGCCAACTCAGTCTCCAGCAAGATTTCACCCAAGAAAGGATTTAAGATTGAACCATATGGCATAAAAAATAAAAAAAATAAAAAACCACATGCATGGGCAACCAAAACAAAAATGATTGAACCTCTAGGAAAGTAAATGAATTGCCATGGCAAAAACAACAACACAAACAAATCTACTTATCTCTCTCTGTGTCTACCCAAAGAAATCCCACTATTTCATAGGATAGGATTGGATTGCCTGATTGATGTGGACAATGGACTTCAATCTTTCTTATCCTCATAAAATAAGGACCAATGAAAATATAGTAGCAGCAGATAGGTAACACAATGAGGCTTAACACAACAATGGTTGTACCAAAAACCAAACCATCCACATAAAACAAAATAGAGGTGAAAAAACACCCCAATCACCGCTACAAAGAAAAGGTACTAGATTCTCATTCAATAATTAATAAATTACTGCGTCCCTGCATATACAAGAAGAAAGAGTACTAGAGTAGAAATAAGAACAAGAAAAGAGGGGGTAAAAAAAGATCTGCGTGTACCATTCGCATCATCTCACCACCTTCTCCTACATCACTATCCAAAAGGAATCAGACTCCTTTTCCCTCGTGAGATCCAAAAAGCACTCTAGTGGGGGGATGTTTCTAAATGATATCCGTAATCACACCCCACTATAGAATCACATGCCCACCACCCCACACTTTCATAATCATAAACATCATCCACCCATCAAAAGCACTACTTTAATTTCAAGGCTCTCTGTATCAACACCCTTCCTTTCTCTTATCTGTAAGCTTTCAACCCCTTAACAGAACCAGGCCCAGGAGCCAACAGGCTAGAAAGAGAAGGCCCATCTCAGCCTTTGGATGGAAAGCACCATTGAAGTCATTGTTTAGCCCTGAGGGACTTATACTAGATGTTGTTCCTCCTATTATTGGAGAACTGCTGGTGGTTGGAGGAGTTAACCCTGTGGATGGAGGAGTTAACCCTGTGGATGGTGTTGTCGGTGTTGTTGTTGTTGGTGGTGTTGGTGTCGTCGGTGTTGTTGCTGTAGGTGGTGTTGGTGTCGTTGGTGTTGTAGCTGTTGGTGGTGTTGTTGATGGTGTTGTCGGTGTTGTTCCTGTAGAACTGGATAAAGATAATGGAAGAATAAGGTTAATCAAAACATGAGAGAGTAAATACAAAGTACTGGATAAAGATAATGGAAAGGTTAATCAAAACATGAGAGAGTAAATACAATCAGGGTACAATTGGTTTTGCAAATTGCAAGATTAAGCTACTCATGGATTGCTGCATTCTGCAATGTTTGGTTGAAGGCAAGTGATTGAGTGATAATGACAGCTTAAAATTGTTGTTCCAACATCCCAAGGGTAATTAATATATGACAAGAAATTAACCCCTTTAACATCGAAATCATTAGTTCCGAAGGGGTGCGCAACTTGGAAGTCACTTGTAAGAAACCATGTGCCAGCCCAAATAAGTATACGAAGCCCTATCGGCTTAGGAATTGGGTGATGTGGGACTTCCCAACACTCCCCCTCACGTGCAGGCCAACAAATTTCATAGACTAGTGCGCAACTTGGAAGTCACTTGTAAGAAACCATGTGCCAGCCCAAATAAGTATATGAAGCCCTATCAGCTTAGGACTTGATCGATGTGGGACTTCCCAACACTCCCCCTCACGTGCAGGCCCAACAAATTTCATAGACGGGCCTGCCACGTGGGCTAGACAAGAACGACAAGAGCCACATGGGCTACACAAGAAGGACGAGATCGGAAAACCCGCTCTAATACCATATAAGAAACCATGTGCCAACCCAAAAAGGTTAACCTAATAGGTGGAAGCCCCATATGAAGCCCTATCAACTTCACTTAGGACATGGGCAATGTGGGGCTTCCCAACATCACTACCCCTTAACAACTGTTCGAGTAATCACAGAAGATCTAACAAATCCTCCCCCCTCCAGTGCTGAGGAAGGCAGAAGATAAACCAAATCCCTCTTATATAAGGGATAAAGAAAGGAACTAACCATACATTCCAAACCAACATAAGTAAATCTTACATAAGTTAAATACATAAAAAAGAAAAACAACTAATCATTGGTATCGTTAGACAAGTTAGGAGGGGAGATCTGAGATGTTAACAAGCCATCATCACTAGGTTTAATTCACAAATGGCCATGTTTTTGGTCAGATAGAGTGCAGTGATTAATAAGACTAATAATAACAATAACAACAACAGTAGTAATAATAATAATAATACACATTGGGATTTGGAAATCAACTAAGTCCTTAACATGGAACCCAAAAAAAAAAAAAAAAAGCCATAAAGAAGAACAAAAGAGTCTTAACTTTTGACCGAATAAAGGAAAGAGAAAAACACATCACATGGTTGGTGGTGCCTTAAAAGGGTTCTCATTCCTGATCTTTCAGAACTTCATCTATGGCAGATAATACCATACCTACCTCACATTTTCTCACCGACAAAATCCAAAGAAATTGACAAAAAAATTGAAAAATAAGGGGAAATGGGTAAAGTAAAAGGTAACAAATAATTTTTTTTAAAAGAAAAAGCATCATACCTTGCACTTGAAGGGAAGGCACAAGTAGTAGAAGGGCCTGAAAAAATACAGGAGAGAGGGAAAAAAATGAGAAAAAAAGGTTGGTGCTCCCTACAATCTTTAGCTTGACTATTTTTTTTTTTTCTTTTCTATAATGGAGAGAAGGAGGATGGATTTTCTTTGTTCTTACTTGGATCTGTTGCCACAGTTACAGCAGTGCTTGTAAAGTCACATGATCCTTGAACCTGTCCTTTCTTTTGGAAGTAGCTATTGACAGCATAAGAGCAATGGGCCTTCACAGTATTGGGCTGAAAACAGGCTCCATTCTGAGAAATAGGGGTGCAGTCAGCTCCAGCTCCACAAGCATAGTCCAGAGCCTTTTGAAGAGATGAATCACCCACATCAGACCTACATACACACCAAGTTGCACCTTCCAAAACACAAAAAGTACAACTCTCAGTCTCAGCTCACTGAACAAAAAACCCACTTACAACCAGAAGAAAAAGAGAAAAACACACTCTAATCTTCACATAAAAAAGGAAAAAACTCTTATATATATTAAAGCTACATCTGAGGGGAAGAAAAAGGAAACCCATATCTTAAAACGTGTTATATAAGTCCCTAAAGACTCTCCTTACCTGAACCATGGGTCATGGCCAAGATGAGCACCAGAAGCACTAGAATAGCCATGAAGGTAGAAGATTTTGGAAGACACCGTGTGTCTTGAAGGTTGAAAGTGTGAAAACAAAAAGGAGATAGTTTCCTCTGAGTGGGGGGTGGGAGAGAGAGAGAGAGAGACTCAGTTGGGAAAGGAAAGCTCTAGATAATAATAATGAAATTGTAAGGTGGTGATATAGATCTTGAATGGTGGAGGTGGGAGGTGATTGTTTGTTTCTGAAGGCTTTACTGTTCTTACTTTATTCTCTCTCTGTTTAGTTTCCCAAGATAGGAGAGTGTTTTTCTGGGGAGCAGAGCATGCTACGCCTGGGTGCGTGGCTTCTTTAAACGGCCCTAAACTCATGTGGTGCATCCTAACTCAACCCACAGGTTTGTGAGGTGGGCCCACTTTGTTCTGTTTTTACTTGATGTGCTGGCGTGCTGCCTGTCATGGTGAGGTATGTGTTGTCCCCTCTCTCTCTCTCTCCCTCTCTCTCTCTCTCTCTCTCTGGTCCTGGATCAGCATTTCATTTAAGTGATGATCTGTTGCATGTAGAAGTGTAGATGGATGCCTGCTCTGCTCCCATGAGTGACAAATGCCCTTTTCTTTTCTTTTCTTTTCTTTTGTTTTTTCCTTTTCTGATCTTTGTTAATGTTGTCTCTTTATTTTTTGCTTTTCTTGGGAACAAATTCCCTCCCATTTGTTTTGTAATGAGATCAATTAGTTTAGTGTAATCTTGTTGCTTAAGGGCCTCTGCTAATCTGAGGGAAATTCCACTATGAATAGGGCCACAAAAGTCATTAATGTAAATGATCTTCAATGTGAAGTAGCAACAAGTACTGAAATCCTGAGATTGGAACGTCTGAGTGTAAATTATATATTGTCAAATTTCAGCATATTTATTTTTAAGGATTTTACCAAAAAAATAACTGTAAGTGGCCACTGCACTAAACAAGAAATCTGAACAGAAAAAATAACTTTTTTCACCATTTTTTTCCTTTTGTGGTCGCATTCGACCTTCATTTTCTATATTGAGGGTTGACTGTGCCCCTCGCTAGAACAAGTGAGGGTCGCACTCGACCCTAAGCAGGCGTAACATCTTCATCTTTTTCCTTTTCCTCAAATGTTTGAGTTTTCAATTAAAGGAAGAGATGACTGGAAGATCTGCCACTTAAAATTATTTTTTTGCTAAATTTCTCATAAAGGACATTTTCGAAAAAAAAGTTCTTGCAATTTCAAACCCAAATTTCTAGCATGCTTTGGATTTGTGAAACATTACGAGAAATTTTTTTTGCTAAAATGGAAGACTGGATTGGAGGAGCAATTCAAAAGCTAAGATCCATGCTCATTTGTGCTTTGGGCTAAAAAAATCATGCCCATACAAGAAGATACCAATGGCCTAAAGATACTACCAACAAGAAAACCAGAGATGAGGAAAAGAACAACACACCAGCAGTTCACTAATCGACAACATTTGTTAGGGATCGAGCCTTTCTTAAATTGACCAACCCATCAACAACATTTTTTGGGCCGATTGACAATTAACTAGGTTAGATCTTCTAGTCATCTCTTCCTTTAATTGAAAACTCGAACACTCGAGGAAAAAGGAAGAAGATGAAGAGGTTATGCCTGCTCATGGTCGAATGTGACCCTCACTTGTTATAGTGAGGGTTGCAGTCAACCTTTAATACATAAAATGAAGGTCAAATGCGACCACAAAAAAAAAAAAAAAAAAAAAAAAAAAAAAAAAAAAAGGTGAAAAAAGCTACTTTTCTGTACGGATTCCCTATTTTGTGCACTACTAGCTAAAACTCCATGTTTGGTGCAGTGGCCACTTAAAGGTTTTTTTTTTTTTTGTTTTTTTTGGTAAAATCCCCTTTATGTTATTCATCTATTGGAAGCACCCAATGCTTATGCTTGTAAAACTATTAAACTTTAAAGCTTTTAAATAGAAAGTTATAATTAGTAGATTGTACATATTAATATTTGGAAGACCTCTTATTCATGCTAAGACCTTCCAATGTCACTTATTTATATAATTAGGGCGGTCTCACACAACGTTTGCAAATATAACTTCTACAATCCATCCATAATCACCTCGTAATATGGCTGGCTCACTCAACAAATTTCCTCTCACAACTTGTTTGTATGTATATAGCATTTGGGAATCGAATACGTAAAATTTAGAGATAATTAGCGAAAGGTCCCTCATATAGGACTTGTAATGCCTCTAGTCCATCAACTTTTCCTCTAAGGCCTGTAGTCCATGCAGATTGGACATATTTCGGTGAGAGATCCCTAGACACGTCACCTCATTGAGAGAGGTCCCTAGACATGCCAACTCATATATTTTCATTAATGATTTACCATTTTAACTGATTAGGCATGAAATTTTAAATTTTAAATCTACCATTCCCCCTCCTCTTCTTCTTCAATCGGTACTTGGGCATTGACGAATTGTTTCTCAACACTTGAGATCGAAGTCGTCTCGGTAATGGCGCATTTTCACTCTTTGAAGTTGGCCTGGTACAGTGGTTTCCATGCATTGGAATTGAAAAGGACTTTTTTTTAGTTGATCAGTACTACTCCTCTCCTCGGTTTGGGTCCGTGCAGCATGCAGCAATTCCATTCATTTTCTTTTCCTTTTTTTCTCTCGATTTGGGTTCGTGTAGCGTCCAACGTGTTACTATTACATCCTCTCCTCGTGGCTCGTGCAAGAAAAGGCAAGGAAATCACTCTTTGCAGGTTGGGCGAATCCAACCTAGTTTCAACTTTTTTTTTTCAAGAACGAGATTAGGATTTTTCAGAGAAGTAGCATCGCTAAACGCTGCTACTTCCTTAGCCTACACGCCATTGCCGGATAGGAAGAAGAAGACCTCTGCAACCTTGCCCAGGTTCTGTTGCAGACTTACAGAACACGAAACGAAGAAGAAGACGACCTTCTGCTCCATCGTTGGATTTCTTGAGTCACAGTCGTTTTATGTGTCGCCGGAGAAGGGGGATCGCCACCGGAAGCTGCACCATGCCATCGCCGGAATCGAGGAAGAAGGTGAACGGAAGATGGCTTTTGTGTTTCTGATTCCATAACAAAGAAACCGAAAGTGGGCTTGGGCTTTGCAACAGTTCCGGGTTGGTTCCAGGTCAGGTTCGACATGGCCCGTTCCAGAAGTCCATCCCCATTCTAGTCAAAGTCAAATTTATCTGAGTTTTGTGTTTTTTTGTCAAATTTATTTGAGTTTTGGATAAATCTATCTGAGTTTTTGGCTATTTATCTGACTTCTGGAACAAATTTATTTGAGTTCTGGACAAATTAATCTGAGTTCTGAACAAATCTATTTAAGTTTTTTGCTATTTATCTAAGTTCTGGAATAAATTTATCTAAGTTCTGTACAAATTTATATGAGTTCTGGATAAATCTATCCGAGTTTTTAGCTATTCATCTGAGTTCTGGAACAAATCAATCTGAGTTATAAACAAATCTATTTGAGTTTTTGACAAAATTATTTTAATTTTTGAAAAATATAGGTGAGTTTCTAACAAATTTATCTCCATTTAAAAAAATTTTAATTGAGTTTTTGAACGAATCTTCTGTGTTTTTGGCAAATTTATTTGTATTCTCTTAGATCTATTTGTGTTTTTGAATTTTATTTGTGTCTTTTTTGAATTTTATTTCTATTTTTTTAAATAAATTTAACTGAGTTATTGACAAAAAGACTTGAGTTTTTGCCACATTGTTTGCTAATTTGGAAAATTGGGCTATCTTAGTTTTGGCAAATGTATTTGCATTTTTTAATTTTACTTATGTCTTTGGAAACTTATTTGAGTCTTTTGAAATTTATTTATATTTTCTTGAAATTTACTTGGATCTTTTGAAATTTATTTTGGATATTTTGAAATTGTTTTTCATCTTTTGAAATTTATTTATATGTTTTGAAATTTATTTGTGTCTTTTTAAATTTATCTGCGTTCTTTTGAAATTTATTGCATTTTTTGAAATTTATTTGCTTTTTTTGAAATTTATTTGCGTTATTTTGAAATTTATTTGTGTGTTTTTAGAATTTATTTGAAAATATCATTAATGAGATTCCATTAATCGTGGCCCATTAAATGGTAGTTGACTATTATTAATGGGATATCCCACCAATCATGGGATATGATTTAAAGAAATGGTAAATTAAACATATTAGGTATGGGATGTGTTAGAGGACCTTTGGCTACATGACCTTTTTTTTTTGTGGACGGTTTGCAACAAAATCATATTTTGAGGGACCTCTCGCCGAATCTCCCTTAAAAGTATGGGCAAAGGAGCTCTAATGAAGGAATATTGAAGTGGTAAGGAGATACAAGATGATAGGAGAATGATATAAGGTAGGGATGTATATGCAATCCTCGCTTTATTAAGATCTTAATTACTGAGGTTGTCGGTGGGTATTCAATTCCCATGTTTACTTGATTCATTCTCCATTAGAGGAAATAATTTGATGGTCACTTTTGAAATTTCAAATTAATTTCTTCAATTTTAATTATTTCTAGAAATAATAACTTTACAATTTATATATATTTAATTACATGAAACAAAACAGCCCTTGGATTATAAGATCTTAAGATCAAAACTTTTTTTTTTTTTCACTCTCAAGCAACACATGATCTCAAGGGGCATATGACTAATATATATCAACTTGAACCCACCATGACCTTCACAAGAGCCTCTTTCAGGGAAGATTGTGATGTCCTAGCCAACTGCACTAGCCCATGTGGATGGTGGTTCTGGTCCATCAGAATCGACTGACTGTCTTTTGATTTTTTTCTTCTTCTGTTTTGTTTTTATGTTTTGGCCGCTAGCTGGATTCTTTTGTGTGCAAAGTCAATCCACTCATGTAAAAGTAATGCAAGACATGATGGAAATGTTTCATCCCTTCATGCAATTCCAACGTGAAAAGCTTTCTTTCACACCTGGCCTTCCAGAAGTCTGAATAGCTTACTTGTTTTCAATTTTCAAATGTGGCCTAACAGGCAGGATGGAGTGCAAAGATGTTGTACTACTCTGAATTGACCATGCTAGATGGCTGAAAGAGTCTTAATAGGATTTGAATGGTTATATATAGTCATCATTTGATTGCAAACCTAAAAAATTAATGCAAGCTTTCATTCTTGATTACAAGTTTTTATTTAAGGTAGTCAGGCTGTTACTATGGCATAGCCTTGGGTGTGCAGACAATGGGGATAATATAATCATTCTTATTCCTAATTTAACAATCCTGCATTAGGAATTATCTATCATAAGAAGGGAAGGGCCTTCCTTCTTGTTTGCATGGAATGGAATTCTTAAAAACACATGGTAAAATAGTTTTTGGAAATGAATATTAAATAAGTGGAATGAAGGATTGAAGGCAGAGATGTAGATTAGAGTATTGACTTTCCTAAAGTCTTATTTATTAGAGTGGGCCGGTATTCATTTTTCCTCTCCTGTTAATTTATATTTTAGTAAAGAGGAAGGTTGTGTGATTGTTTCTTTACCACTTTTTAGAAATACTTACTTTAGAATTCTTAGGAATTACATTTCATGCAACAAAAATACCCCAAATGATTTTTTTTTATTGCATTGATTAGTGACTTTCTCTATAGGCCAATGATTTCCATGAAAATCCAAAAATACGGATGTTTCAATGCTGCAAGTTTGGGCCATGCTCAATGGAGTCATGGTATGGACACTTTTAGAGTAAGGTAAGCTTATGTCAATGTCTAATTTGATTCCACAAGTCTGGTTCTATGAAAGATGATGGCCTGCCAGCATGACATACTCATGGGTCTGAATCATCCTCACTCAAAAGGCCATTGAAAGTTGTCATTCCCTTAATCATTTCTTGACAAATATTTAAAAAAAAAAAGTGGATTTAAACATAATGACTGATGAGAAAGGCAAATGACAAAAGCTTTGATAGCATGTGATCTAGTGGATAGAAAATTACAAATCCATGGAATGTGAGAGTGATTATCAACCAGAGACATTTTCACTTTGTTGCATCTCTTGTCTTTTGTTATTGTGATTATGAGTTGTTGTCACGACCCGGGCCCGAGATCCGGTAACCCCGAGCCGTGAGCCCATACTTACTCCCGTAAATCTCGAATTAACCGAAGTTAAAACGAAATCCACAAGAGATAGCAATCTCCATAAACCTGTCAAATACACAAACTTGCGGAAACATTTATATTTGATGAAATAAATTTATGATTTACATGTATACAAAATAATGTTTTTCATACATGTATCATTTTCATCATTTACTTGTCAAACAGTTCATGTCCAAAATATTATACAATGTCAATTAATTACATACCAAAATGATTATACAAAAGAATAACTTCTCAAAACATTTTCTTTTCCAAAAACATTCTCTCAAAATGTTCCAACTCTGTTTCACACTTGAATACCCATTTCAAACGGTATCCCGACCATTCCACTTGTTCAGTCCTCCTGGAGGAACCGGAGCTGTCTCCTCCGCACCCGCCGGGGGTGCTGCTGCACCGGCAAGGGTATACGGGCCTGTAATGCCATCAATAACACTAGTAAACACGACGGTTCAACAATATATAAACAAATCTTGTAATAGCATGTGTTAATAATAAGCTAAACTCATTCAATCTATCAATGACGATTTGAATTCTATATAAGTCTAGGAAATTCCTACAATGACAATATGTGAACATAAAAGTCAATCTCATGGACATATATAAGATGGTCACTACCGTAGCATTCATTTTCATTTCATTTACCATCTTCCCTCAAAGGAAGGATTCTTCTCCTAATGAAAGGCATCGATCAATACTCGTAGATAAGATCGGAAAATAGTGGGACTTACTAGTGTCCGGGCCAGAGACAGCTAGCATCACCACGGAGCTCCGGAACTCCCCCAAATCCATCTACTGTAGTAGGATTAGTCATTTCTTTCATTTATTCATTCATTGAACTCATTTAAAATTATAATACAATAGCTAGGTAGTACCAGACTCGAGGGTCAATGCTTTACAAGGAGAAATCCATTTCTGGATTCGATTCAATTCCATGATTTCCTTCATAACAAGGGAAGGAAATAACAGTGATACCAATCTCACTAGATTGAAACGCCATGTTACAATGAGGGAAATACCAACCAATCATGATTCTATTTAATTCTATCTCAAATCTATAAGTGTAACCATTGGTCACCAAATGCACGTGTTATTCTTGATGGACATCACATTAGTAATTTTAATGTGTGCATTCTGGTTCCCATAATTATCACCCATGGAAGATTAGTCCACAATAACTTATCTATGAGATTCCTCATTTATTATCCATGATTCTTATCGGTCTTACTTTACCCCATAATTAGTCTTAAACTAATTCAGGGAGCATCTATACTCACGAGGAGTGCTCCAAGTTTATGCAAAAATCCAAAATTCGGTCCGATCGATTGGCCAAAATTCCATTAACAATTAATGTCTTGGCCAGTACTAGGTTCGCTCGAGCGGACTTCATGTTCGCTCGAGCGGACCAAACAGGGAGGGGATTCGCTCGAGCGAACGTCTACAGACTGCAGTTCGCATCAGTCAGAACTTTCATCGCTCGAGCGCACATATGTTCGCTCGAGCGGACACTTACATGTGCCATTTCGCGTCAGACAGAACGACGTTCGCTCGAGCGGACTTACTGTTCACTCGAGCGAACCCATCAAAAATCCATTCCGAACTTCTGATTCTCTTCCTTCTTCTACTCCCATTTCTCCATCTCATTACCACAACCTGCAATAAAAGTTGGAACCTCCTGTTCCCTCCTCATTCATCATCCATTCACATCTAATAACATTTCTAATCATCCATTAAGAATCTAATCAATCCATAAACAACTCAAAACTCAATGGAAATATATACAAACCCATGAAACTCTATACATTTCTACAATAATTAATAGTAGTCACAAGTAATGTTTATACTTGCCTCTTTTGAAATCAATGAGCTCAAAACCCTTTGCTTAGCTTGCTTTTAAAGTGAAAAATCCCCAAATGAAACCCTAACTCCATAAAAACATGAAAACGCATAACCTTTAAACTATTTGTGCTAGAAACCTTCACTAACCACTAATGGAACTTCGAAGTTCTACTAAAGCACTTAACTACGTACTTGAGGCTCAAAGGAATGGATTTCGAGATCTTTCTCAAGCTCTACACTTCAACAATGGAGGAAACAACTTGGGGAAGAAGATGAAGGTGGAGATGTTCTTCTCAAAACCCTTTGAATCACTCATAGACTCTCTCTTGATGATGGAGAAGGGAAGGGGAAAGGAAGAAGATAACCTAGGGCTTGGCTTGAAGAGAGATGAATGAATGAGATTCATCTCATTCTAATATAAGGCTGTTTCACACTTAAGCCCCCTCTCATTACCCATTATTACATTTTAAGTCAAATGAAACCTCACTTGGTCCATTTGAGGTAAAATGGGATCGCGCCTATTACGAAAGTTAAAGTACTATTCGAGATACACACGTTGGTATCAAGAACTTCTGTATTCGACGAAATACGTAAAAACTCGTATTTACGAAAAAGTCCTTAGCCTACCTTGTTTGAGTCTAAATTCATTTTAACCAACTCAAACCCATTCAAACTCATTCCATTATGTTTAATGCATTTCTTGAGACTAATTTGTCTCTTTTTGGTCTTTATCCTTCATTATTCCAATTATTCGTGCTTAATTAGCATTAATCATGATTAGCCTGGGTCAGGGTGTAACAGTTGTGTAGTTGGATCCAAGAGTTTCAGTCCTTAATGTTATTAGCATGAGCAATAAAAAAAGTCAGACATAAGCACAGACCTTTTGAATGGCTGTTGTAACCTTTTTAATGTAAAGGGCTAGTCTTTAGCTTTCTGATATTGTTTGATCATCATCATCCTCCTCCTCCTCCTCCTCTTCCTGTCTTTTAATCAGAGCCAACTATCGTATAATAATAATAAAAAAATAGGAATTAGTAATTACATTTAAAACACTAGAAACACATGATTCGATTAAGTCAATCTTCAATCAGAACTCAACCCAAAAGTTGAAAGGGTCAACTCAAATCCATAATTAGGTCAGGGTCGGGTCAAATTGGCAGGTCATCATGCAACTTAGTTGGATTGACTGGCTGATAGGTCAAATAGATGTATAGACTCAAATGAACAGAGCATTTCATTAGTAGGGGTGGAAGTGTTGATCCACAACCTAAACCCAAAGTTAAAAAAAAAAATAAAAAAAAATAAAAAAGGGACCAACCCCAAACTCTGAATTTGCTAGCTCGGGTTCAGGTTGGCTTGGACATCTATTAAATTTTAAATCTGAGATGGTACTTTGAACTTGAGGGGACATTTGGAAAATCATAAGTTATTTCTCCTATTCAAAATTTCCAAAAGATAAGTCGTTTATTATGTGACTTAATCACCTTTTTTATGTGGATAATACCACTCAAACTTGCATTCATTTTGATAAATAAAGGTTTGTGGATTTTTCTTTCAATAGTTCGGATCTTCAAAAGGTGCTCCTGCAACTTGAACTCAATTGAGATTACAAATAAGGTCAATCTTCTATTATAACTTCTTATTTCAAAAGTTTCCAAACAGTGTTGTTACTTGCATCAATTATGGGTAATATTGAAATATCTTGAGTTCTATTTAGATCAGTATTTTCTCCGAGAAGATCATAATGACCGTAAACTATCGTCGAAATGAGAATATCATTCATAAAATCATGATAATATTAGAATAAAAATGGATAAAATGGGTAAAATCTGTAAAAAAATAAAATAAAAATAGGGTTTATGATGTTTTATATTTTTCTGCATTTATTTATTATTATTCATTACTATAAAAAAAATAGTGCTTGTGATATTTTACATCTATTTGTGATTCTTGATTATTAAAAATTAAATTCTTGTTTGTGACAATTTCTCAGATGACCCAAGAAACACCAAATTTACAAATATCTCAACATTTTTATGATAACTCTTCAAAATTAGATTTGTGAGAATGGTTGGAATTAACAATCTCAATCATTGAATAATGAATGTTGACAGCCGAGGGACTGTTTTAAGCGTCCCTTTCTTGAGTTTCAATCACTTTGTAAGCTTTATATTTTCTCAACCCTCTCATTCCCTACATGTGGGTCTTATTTTCTTGAGGTTTGTTACAGTTGTGACTTGTGATCTTATGGAATCATGGGCAAATAAATAAAAAATAGTAGAAACATTGGGACTTTGTCTCGTGCAAGTGGGCAAATTGATGGACTGCGGGTTAAGAACATGTGTAGTGCAAAAATAATGGTGATTGAATGATTAAAAAGTCCAAAAGTAGATCCTCAGTAGACCTCTCCCAATATATTATAGTATCAGTGGACCCACCAAGATGCTTGACACGCACACTCGTGATCCAATGCGCAGCAGGCTGTGGGGCCCACCTACAAGCCATCTTAGGTTTTTTTTTTCTTTTTTGGTGGGGGTGGGTGCGAGGTAATGCCATCCTATGTACACAAAATTAGCTTCATTTGATTATCCTAACTCTTTTATCCACAGCGTTCGTTCGGATGGATGTACAGTCTCAAACTAAGGGTGGATAATGGATATGTAACTTGGAGAGAGGGGAAGGTGTGGTCCGGTTGAATGGACCTCAAGTGGGCTCCATTATAGATGCGCGCAATGCACATTGTGTGCATAGGATGATTTTTTATATATTAAAGTCCACACCATCTAGATGGGTCATTAAGTGGGCCCCACTATGAGGTGTTCATGTAGGAAAACTTATATATTGCATGGGACCAATCATGGACCCGTCCCATTTGCATCCACCATGGGCAAGCTGTCATATCGTGGGCCCCACATCCATTGAAATCATTTGAGTACAGAAGGAATCGAACCCAACTTTATTTGTGCTTCTTATTAGTAGTCTGTGGGACCACTCCAGTTGTTCTACTCCCTCTGAGTCCAAACTTGCATTCATTCAGAAAGCGCAAGATACAACACATCCATAAAGCATGGAATCAATACCCATACTTTATACGAATCCAAAAGTTACAATGTCAAATCATCAAAGCGTAACACCTCAAATTTGTCAAATTTGGTTGTAATTTTAAACCTAAAAGAAGATCATAAAAGAGAAGATCACGGCCGAATGAGAGAGAGAGAGAGAGAGTTTGATCCTTGGATCCTTATCTTGTGTGTGCAAGTGTTCATTTCCCCTCCATCAATTGAGTTTGTCGAAGGGTCTAGCCACTTTGACTGGTGCAAGGGAAAAAAACACAATTAGATCACCATGGATATATAGAGTAAACTTTTAATTAATATGGACATATAACAAGATGATGTGATATGAATGAATTGGATCACACTGCGATGGTGTGGAAGGTTAACACAACTACACATAGTGACAACATTGGAAAGTCCCATGTCCTGTTGTCATTTCAATTTTCACACACAATTAGTCCTATGTTGGAGTAAGATTTGGCTTAATTTTTGAAAAGTGTGAGAAGATTTGGCTTGATTTCTGAAAGTGTTAAATGAGCTAAATCAGGTGGTTTGCTAACATCTACACTATACTTCTAATGTGTCAGCTATAGATCCCGAGGAGCAATTTTTTTTTTTATTATAATGCTGGTTCCCAGCCTTTTTGGCCAGAATAAGGCTCAAGAGAAAAGGCTGAATAAAATTCTCCTGTAGCTCCAGTATGGTAGTGCAGTTTCGAACTCAAAACCTCCGGACGCCAACCAAGCTACCTCTCAGGTCTAATCAGAGGAGCTTGGATCCTAAGGTTGGATAATATCTTTTTGGCTCTGGTTATCACATAAATATGGAACAGTATGCTGCGCGCACATGTGAAAGAAATCAAAAGTAGGTATGAGGTGAGGGCATGAGGCCCACATCATATGATAGGCAGGTTTGCTTACAACTGTTATAAATTCTTTCTCTCTGTTCTTTTTTAAAAGAGAAGTCAAGGAAAGATTTTACTTGGAGGCTCTTTACCACAGGTTTCGAGGTGCACTGTGAAGTAATACGAAAAAGGTTTGAAGCCTCCAGTTTGTAAATTACAGAGACCTAGATAGAGACTTTTACTAAAATTTTAAAATATATGTCATGGGTTTAATCCATAAAAGTGTTTTACTCGGTCAATTTGAGTAATTCACTTGTAAAATGAATTAAAGTGAAACTTCATTTTAAGAGACAATAAAAGAAAATGGGTCATATAAAAAAAAATAAAATTTCAAATTTCACATCTTTTTTCTTTTTAGAAAGAAAAAAATAAAATGTTATTCTCTTATTCCACTAAATAACAACAGGCCGCTTCCTTTTTATCCAGCAAAAAGTAAAAGAGCATTTCTTTTCTCATCAGAAAATGACAAAAAGTAAAGAAGATGATTTTTAAAATTTCTTATATAACCATTTTCTTTTCTTGTCTCTTAAAATGACTCTCTTCACTTTAATTCACCTTTTCTTTTCTTTTTCTTTTTCTTTTTTGCTTTTCGCTAACGGAGGGTTTCCAATCCCTTGAGCCAAATTAATTCCTCCGAGCCTAGAAAGAAGCCGGGTAAAATCCCAATGGTCACCAGGTGATAGCACTAGTGGACTCAACCTTTGATTTCTGAAAATAGAAAATCTGTGATGAATACAAAAACCTCTAACTCCAAAAAAGAGAAAAAAGGGTGGATCCTTGGGCTCCCACTTTAAATCACTTTACAAGCAAATCACCCAAACAAGTGCTCTTCTCATTTTTGTTATATGTATTTCTTCTTTCAGAAACCCACTTCACCGTACACTTCCCATGAGCAGACCATTTGACCGCACAATGGGGGTGGCTGTGCATGTGCTTGATGTGATGGGGCATTTTGAATGGTTAAAAAAAAAAAAAAAAAGCTTCGAGTGGTGGCCATTCTTTTATTTATTTATTTTTTTTTTTGGTAAAGGAGGAGCCTTAATGTATTGCACTCAGACTCAGCTCAAGGATTGAACAAAATATTTGACTATACTCAGTGAGCGTAACTATTTTCTACTTTGCAAAATCATTGGTCTAAAGTTTTGCGCTCTTTTTTTTTTTTTTTTTATTATTATTTTTTGGGCTGGACTAATTCCTTCGGGCTCAGAGGGAAGTCGGATAAACTCTCATGTAGCCCCAGTGTGGTATTGCAGTTTTGAATCTATAACCTCCGAATGCAAAACGTAGTCCTAGGCCAATTAATCTACCCATAGGGGTTCTAAAGTTTTGCTCGAGTTCTCAAGAGGCTAACAAGCTCTGGATTGGATTTTGAATCAACAAATAGCATACCAGAATACAATTGTTGCGAGGCCTCATCATTTCCTAGAGGAAACGCATGCGAACACACAGCCGAATTGGGAGGCCAAATTAGTCATAGAGAAAATGACATTGTGATGCACCTCAAAACAATCACATGGAGGTGTGAAGCTCATCTGGAGTTGGACAATGAAGTCCAGGATTTTATTTAAAAATTTTTTAGTACCCCAGCCAAGGAATTGGGAGACCCAAGGCCCACACAAATAGAAATGAAGCCTACAAACGTAGGAAAAGTGACATACCTAAGGATCAATCCCTAAATACCCAGGTGACTTCCTTGAGCAACCCCATATTATTGAAATGGAGAATTATTGCCACACATTGATCCTCATACATCTCGACCAAATTAGGGGTCCCAATGAAATAGGTCCATTCCAAGTTGAGCACAATGGATAATATGTAAATGCCCAATCTAAACCCGACTTGTTGGTTAAACAAGTTAAAAATCTCTCCCTGACCCAACTAAAAGTTGAAAATACCCAAACCCTAAGCTACCATTTGTTAATCAAATTGAAAATGTTGACCCAAAACCAATCAAGAAGTGAAAAAGGATAAGACCAAAACCCTGCATTACCAGGTTTGCTTCAGGTTAAAGTTGTGGATAAGGAATTGCCACCCCCCCTACTTGCAGATTACACCTTTTTCTCTTTCAGGAGGATTGGATGGCCAAGATTGTAGCATAACACATGTAAGGTGGATGGGTTCAATTATAAAAGGCACATAGGATCCTTTGAATACAGGGGGAGATATTTGGTTCTTAGTGTATACTCTAGAGAAGCATAATAAGCATGTCTCTTTTGACTAAACTACTCCTTTCCACCCCCCACATTCTCCAAGTGCCTAATGTGTTTCCTTTACCGACTGCAAATAAAGTGACCAAATAAAGTTCCTCGAGTGCCCTCTCAAATTAGGGAAAGATGCTCTCTAACTTACTTTCATACTATTCAACGGAAGAATAGACAGAAATGATCATCTACAGCCCGGATTCATATTCTCCTAATGGACCTAATCTAATCACTTGCCTTTTTTTCTCATTTCGGGGTTGAGCTCTATTTTAAAGGGTTGCATCCTGTCTCACCGACATTGAGTATATACCCATTTTTTTTTGCTATCGGAGGGTTCCCAATCCTTTAGGCAAGGCCGGGTAAACTCCCCTGTAGCCCCAGTGTGGTAGTGCAGTTTCGAACCTACAACCTCCGGATGCAAACCGTGGTCCCAACTGAGCTACCATTGGGGTTAAGAGTATATACAATATTTGATATGAAACAAAAGGATGCTTCCTAGAAGGTTTATAAACAAAAAGTTATGAATGGCCAATGGGAAACTTAGAGTTTATTTGGGTAGTTATTGAGTCAATAAATCAGGAAAGCAACAGCATATCATACTAATAGTAAGATGCATCAATTCTCACTTGGGCCTAGCTGCCTAGGGATCGACTTTGAGCATGCTACCTTCCCTCACTTGAGGACTCCCTTACCTCACTTGAGGGCTTGATGGGGTCCCAAACCCTTAGCTGGGGTACCCAAAAAAAAAGAGGAAACTTTGCATCCATATACTACTAATTAAATACCTATACATTATGAATATATATAAATTAACGATCATTGTAAATCAATGTTTAAGTTTTTCATCAGACTTTGATTGAGAAACTGTGCAATTTGAAAAGAGGGAGGAATCACAACTAACAAGTTTGGAATAAAAGAGAATTGAATTGAACAAAATCCTTTGATTAAAAGAAAACATCATCCCTTAGGAGAATAATTAATTTTAGACAATTTAGTGACCATATTATATGCAAATATGCTACTTACCAAAAAAATATGCATGCAAATCTGCATTACAAGCAAAGGTAGATTTTTAAAAAGAAAAGAAGAAAGACAACAGTAGTAACTTATTCAAAAATTCATAGAAAGGGAGTAGGCGAATATAAGTTGGGTAAAAAAGGAGGTGTTGCGCAAAGGAAAAAGAACACAAAAGTAAAAAAGCAGGTTTAAGTGGTTGCATGAGATGAGAGCGAGTGGTTGTACGAAACAAGAGAAAAGAAGGGAGTTGCATTAGTGGAGAGTTTCCATTAGAAGCATGTTCGCTGCGGCAAGTTAAACCCAAATTAAAATTTGTATTTTGTGGATGGGAACATTGTGCAATTTTCACTATCCAAATTTATTAAACCCCAAGGTGTAGCTCTATTGGCATAGGACCATGGTTTGCACCCGGAGGTTGTGGGTTTGAAACTGCATTACCACACTGGGGCTAGAGGAGAGTTTACTCGGCTTTCCTCTGGGCCGGAGGGATTAGTCCAACCCAAAGGGTGGGAAACCCTCCAATAGCCAAAAAAAAAAAAAAAAAACCAAATTTATTTGAAGTAACAAATCATTTATGGCAATCCATCAAAACTCTTGAAAGACCATTGACATTGTCATCTCTAGTGGGGCATCAAAAAAGTCATATTATATCATTTGTGGACCATCAAAAGGGTGGGTTATGATCAAACAGCAATCTCAGCAGTGCATATCTTCAATAGGGCCCATCTAAAGTGCCAAAAGGAATAATCATCAGATCATGATTTCTCCCATCTAGCAATCATCGTTGGCTGCAAGTCTTATTGCAATGGCTAACTACTTCATCACATTCCATGGCCAACAAATGAAGCTTGACATCACGTAAAGCCATCCACTTGATCAACTAATGGATTGATTAATGATTGCAATTGAGATACTTGATCTCTCGATCAACAATCAAGATATTCAAAATATGGTCATCAAATACATTGACATCCCAATCCATGATCAATAAATCTTATTGTCATCAAGCAAGATTACATCTCGAGATCCACTATAGGTATCACCAAAGTGTGACCGGCCAACAGTCATCCATTAAAGTTACATGTTTGATCATCTGTTTACAACTTGGATCATCCAGTTTTGACAAACCAATGCTCATCAACAAATAACACATCTTTGATCCTCAGCCCACAGCCTTAATCATCAAATTTTGATCATTGAAGTAATCAATATTTAGTCTATATCAACCTCTTGATCTAATGGTCAGAATCAACAAAACATGAACTAGGATCCATGACAAGCAGATGTTTCAGATCATGAAGATGTTAAAACCCCATCCAAATCGTGGGTCTCACTCATTTGTTAAATGAGAACTATTATATGTGAAGTAGAACTTTCTAAGACTCATTCAAAGAAAGTGTTGTATACATAATGAGATATAACCCATGTTGAAGCTGTAACTATAACAAGCAACACTAATATGTTTTGCATAAGTTAACAAGACAAGGAATGGCACGGGTAGCTTACATAAAAGCTTGAGAATAGTAATTTCTTTGGGTCTGCTATGCACAGAAGGTAGATAATGTAGACTGTAGCTCAAAAATCACAATCACCTTGGACGAACTCAATGATCAGTTCGGCAACGGAGTCTGGCTTCTCCGCATGAGGTATATGGCCGCAATTGGGAATTTGATGCAATATTGAATTCGGCAGATCGTGATGTAGTTTCTACAATCACAAGTTAAATTTGATCATTGAGTATGGATTAAAGGAGAGATGGACTGTATTAATACACAAAACATACATTTCAAAGATAAATGCATTAATAGTTGTCAGAGAAGCTAGGCAAAACCCACAGGCACGCAAACAGGGGGGGGGGGGGGGGGGGGGGGGCGTGGTTTATGAAAGATCATTTGGGATATTTTCATTGGACCCAACAATGATAAATCCAAGCGTTTCCCATACCAACCCTAAGTTAGTAGGTGGATCAGCCCCACTGGATGTTGATCACCATTGTTTAGTCAATCATAGCCTGGTGGAAATCGTGTGGCCCATATGCCATGGGCCCATGTTTTGATCAAGTATGGTTGTGGCCATAAGAGAAATTAGTATCCTACTCTAATCCAAAGACTTGATTTGTACCCACGGGATAAAGTCTCCCAACATAATTAAGATGGATGTGGGTTTCTGGCAAAGAAGTCTTGAGGAAGTGTGACTCTTTGGGACTAGCCTATATAAGAGATACAGGAGCGCTATGGTTGGTATTCAAGCATTCTATACCTTCCTGTAGGTGTGGGTTAAGGCAGAGGCGAAGAGATCCATGAAGCTTCCCAATCGCCGGAACGCAATAGATTTCCAGCTGAGTGTCGACGTCTCGCACATCTAGATCCATCAATTGGTGAGCCCTGGTTCTATGTTCTTTGCAACTACAACTTGCTATGGAGGAAGAAGAGATTTCAGTTTTCTCTTCTTGAGCATGAAGATCGAGGTTGACAAGTCATAGACGGGCTTGTCCTTTTCTGCAAAGCAAAAAAGAGAGAGAGGAGCACGCAGCAGTAAGGAAAAGACAATCCAACGGTTCAGAAAGGGAAGGGTAACTCCTCTAACGGTCAGTGGTATCTGAACTCTCTCTTTAATTTAAAAAGTGGATATGTCTTCCAAATCAACACTGCACAACCTTGCAAAGGCTGATATTTTCAACGGCAAGAACCCAGCCATGAGGAAGCGTCGGATGGACGCACTGTTACAATTTGATGGTATATCACACGTGATTGAATCTGATTTGATCCTTAAGCCCGCTGCCCCTCAGGAAGAACATGATTTGTATGAGCAATGGAAATTTGATAATAAATCAATGAGGCATCTCCTTATCGGACTCATATCAACAGATCTGGTGAAAAAGTTTGAACAACTCACCACGGCCAAGAAGATATATGATTGTGTACCAGAAAAATATGATCAGACCTCCAAACCTCACTTGGTAGAGGCCTTTAGCTCATATGTCAATTATAAAATGCCAGAAGGGACATCCATAAGAGACCACAATGATCAGATGTCGATCAAATATAGCACTCTGGTAATCTCGGGAAAAGAACTGGATCAAGATTTCCAGATCATGTACTTGCTAATAAGTCTTCCACCTTTGCGGGAGAATGTCTCTCAAACACTAATTCTTCAAAAGGGGGTAACCCTTAGTGAAATTGATGCTAAAATAATTGCAGAAGGACAAAGACAGGCAACCCGTAGTGTAGCACCAGTGAACTATGCCTTGATTGCTCGAACTAGGAACAATGATGGTGCGTGAACTGTCAAGATGAAAAATAACAAGTAATTTAAAGGCAATCAAAAGCACAAAGGGCCTAAGAATGGAGTATGTTTTAACTGCGGGGAACTTGGACACTTTAGATCTTGATGCAAGAAAAGAGGGTGAGAGTAGTGGGCAAGGCAAAGAGACCAAAGAGCACAACCGGCTAGAAAGACAGAGAGTAAGAGGGAGGGGCGGACGTTTTCCTCTTTGACTAGGCACAGGTCTCGAGGCGCTGCATTGCCCTTGCTAGTTTCGCCTTTTGCTTTTTGCAAGCACTCAGACCAGGGCAATACAAAGGAAAGTGCAACTCTTTCTTCCTTGCCCCGTTGTGACTTGTGAGTGCACAGAAATTGGTGCTCCTCTTTCTCTCTTTTGCTTGCAAAAAAGGGTAAGTCTCCTTTTTTATGTCTTGGTCAACGTGCACCAACAAAAGTAGGTTTCCTCCCTCCTTTCTTTATATCTCCTATAGAAAAGCACGAGCCATCTATGACTTGTCAACCTCAATTTTCATACTCAAGAAGAGAAAACTGAAATCGCTTCTTCATCCACAACAAGTTGTAGTTGCAGAGAACAGAGAACCAAGGCCTCATAATGAAGGCCCAGATCTACTACGACCAACATTCCTTCTCCAAAACCAGAACTAATGGAACGCACCACGCCGGGTTCTGATACCAATTGATGGATCTGGATTTGCGAGACACCGACACTCAGCTAAAGATGTAATGCGTTTCGTCGATTGGGAAGCTTTGTAGATCTCTTCGCCTCTGCCTTAACTTACGGGAAGGTGTAGAATGCTTGGATACCAACCCTAGGGCTCCCATATCTCTTATATAGGTCAGTCCCAAATAGTCACACTTCCTAAAGACTTCTTTGCCAGAAACTTACATTTATCCTAATCCTGTTAGGAGACTTATCCAGTGGGTACAGATCCAAGGACGGAGCTACGTAGGATTGAGAGGGGTCAATTGCCTCCTCTCAACTTGTTCTTTTCCTTTAAATTAGGAGAAAGATATGGATAGATACATTTTGATCCTATCCTTTTGCCCCTCCTCAACTTTTCTTTTTCTCATGTTTGCCCCTCAACAACCTTTGTTCCCTCTTAGTAAAAAATAGAACTTTTAAAATACAAAAGGGGCTTTTGGGCTTTTTACTCATACAAAAGACAACTCATCAAATCACCAATAGGTATTCATTATGCTGTGAATTTTCTCCTTTTATTCTTTCTTTTTCTTGCCCATTATCGAGCCTAGAGTCCTAATCATCTCAAAGTTCGAAATTCGTAATCACCATAGCTCGTTTAATTTATTATTAAATTTTGAGTCTTTAATATTTTACTTCAAGATCTGGATTAAATTAAAAACTTAATTCCCAAGTAAGAAATTTCAAGTTACTATGAATAGAGGTACCTAAAAGTTTTTTCTATACTAATTACATGTCAAAGGTTCCATCAATGTTTGTGGTTTTATTAAAGTTGTAGAAAGGATTTGGGCTCTAAACAATGGGCCAAAGATCAAGACTTTTTATAAACGTCAACTCCATATTATGATCTACACAATTATTTAATTTAATTTTTAATTAAAATCATGTGCTCATGAGTAAAAATGCTGAAATTATGCAATTTACAATTCTTCTCTAGTTTTTCATACCCATTTTATCATTGTTGGATATCAACCTAAAATTCATCTTTTTTTAATATCTTTGGGGTATAATGTCATAATAACTAGTCCATAACTTTTTATACCCATTATAATGTAATAACAATTTTGAGGTATAGTGTAATAAAATTTCTATTTCTTTCTCAAATTCCTCACTAAGAGAAACTTTCGCCCCTCAAGAGAAAATCCTAGCTCCGTCAGTGTACAGATCAAGTCTTTGGACTAGAGTGGGATACTGGCCACAACCATGCTTGATCTGACAGCGTAATTTCCAACATAGCCAACATAAGAAACAAAGTTAACCTACCCAATTAAATTTCAGAAGAGAAAAAAGAGTGCATGCTTCTGGTAGGAACGTGTGACAGATTACAAAACTGAGCACACACAAGAAAAGACATTTACATATATAAATCACGTTGTATGACTCAAGTATCAACCCGCCAAAATACAAATACAAAATGAAATCACCTCTAAACAAGGTCATGTTGCAACCGTAATCCTATAATTTCTCGCTCAAAATAACCCCAAAATTTTGGATTAGGTGAAGAATTCTGGCTCAGTAAACAATTGGTGCCAAGATCAGAGGGAAGAAAAGACATGTAAACATCTTTATCAGTAGATGTGAGTGCTCTTTAGCTACAGTTTATATAGCTCACCAAATTTGGAAAATTCACGTTCTTTTCAAAAAGCACACAAGAAAATATGAATTATTCAAGTCACCAGCAGAAATAACCCAAGAAGAGTGTCATGTAAACAATCCTAATCTTCCCCTAATAACGAATAACTTCCCTGTTAATAATGTAATATTGTTTCTAATTAGTCATGCTAAACTGTTCCATCTCCTACAGCTTCAAGGACACCAATAAGTCAGAATTCTGGGCTCATATAGGCTAAAGTTTAAGAAATGAACCAACCAGTGCAAGCTTGTTGCTAATTATTTGGTCATCCTCACCCCATATAATAAGCGTCCTCTGCTTCACCTGTAGAAAACAAATATAAGTATCATTAGAACAGGCATGATTGGAAGTTTAATCATTTATACTTCACGACTCATAGAAACGAATTCCCAAGCCGAGTATTAAAGAGAATGCAGGCTAGTTTATTTATAGAAAAACTTATTAAGTTTCCTTAGCTAACCATTCCTACCGAGACCTGAAGGCATTAGTAGAGCCAGCATAAATACTTTCAGTACTCCCTCT
This sequence comes from Umbellularia californica, assembly GCA_028538565.1. Classification (NCBI taxonomy): domain Eukaryota; kingdom Viridiplantae; phylum Streptophyta; class Magnoliopsida; order Laurales; family Lauraceae; genus Umbellularia; species Umbellularia californica. The sequence goes on from JAPQWN010000003.1 coordinate 21,733,750, forward strand.
CAGGTGGAACCATGACCGGTTGGCTCCAATGCCACATTAAGTTTCCTTAGCTAACCATTCCTACCAAGAAGAAATATATCCTCTCTCTTGGCAAATGCCCATGAATGTCTGAAACCGAATGACAGGTTCTGTTAATACGAGTATATGACACCCAGATACAGCTATGGGCATGAAAGTAGCGGCACAACAACTTTTGTGCAACTTGATTTAGACATGTAGACAGTTCCAATCATTGATCTTAGATAATATATCCAGTCTATCCAATCACTCCCGGTGCTTGTGCAAAAAATTCAGGGAAAAGATGTTTCTAAGTGTCTGGCCAGTGTGAATTTTTGTATGCTAGCTGTGAAACACAATATTAATAATATGCACCATCCAAATTGAAGATTAAATTGTCATGTTGAAATGATAGATTTCAAAAGGATCGACCAGAAAATGCAGAAGGTTAACCAAGCTAAGTAAATTAAGTAATACATAATTTTCAGCATAAATATACATTCATAATAAGTAAAATATAGAAAAATAAATACACAGATAACATATATTTTCTAGAGGAAATCCACATAAATTGGAACTTGAATTCATCTTCTACTATTCAAACGAAGCAATCGGTTTCCTTTTGTTTTGTTTTGTTTTTTCTCTTTTGACATCTAAGGAGGATAATTCCCTTAAATAGACCCAGTAGACTAGGCCAAACCATAATGAGTCAAGCCAATTCACAGATAAACTAGATACATCAACGCTAGGCCATGCTTTGAAAGCCACTACTAATCAAATTATACATGAACCCATCACCTGGTCCTGGTAACTAATATATGACCAAGCCAACTCACTTGAGCTCCTAGTCAGCCCACTAGAGCAGCAAATCATTGAAATAGAGTAGCACAAACAAGTGGATATTTATTCATCTTCAATCAATGCTCATTGATACTATTCATCCAATCAATTGATTTCCTCTTAGAATGACCAAAGCACAATATGAAACAGACTTGATTCATATTTGGAAATGAAAAGATTCCACTTGTCCAGAGACGATTAATGAGCTATTGAGAATCCATACGAGAGCTTGTTAAACTCGAAACTACCTTAGAAGACGTACTTTTGCCAACCACGTGACAAGTAGATCTTGGGATTTACATATGCAAGGAGCTACTATGTAACAAAATAGACATCCGCATACACAAGCACACATAGAAACCACGACCCCCTCCCCATTTCTCCCACGCAAACCCATAACTACTTCTATCTGAACACACAATAGCATACACACATATCTAATCCTTACCAGCATCTCCCATTTTGTCCAAGTTGGATCAGAGGCACAACCATTATTAGGTAGAATGACTTTTGTTGTGTTACTATGGTGGCTTATTATTACTATAATGACTATGACGCATATGTTAAGATGCCAATGTGGAGTAACAATCTTCGGGCAGCCAAAATAAGAAAGAAAATTAACAATTCCATTTCCAATGGTCTAGGCATGTACACACAAAATAGAAGCAACCTCAGAACAAAGAAATGATTTATTACAATGAATAACAGGGACAGGCCAATGAAGAATTGGAACAAATTAGTCAAAAATCGTGATGTCAAATTGTGGACTGACACAAAATATTATTTTTAATGGGAAAGGTAAAAATAGAACTCAAAAGGCCAAAACCAGATGGAAGGAATAAGTCTTCAGTGATTATGACAATGCTGAATCAACTAATAAGCTGATAAATCTCAATCTTAAGTTTTTTATATCTGGCTGCGAACAACTGCCAAACCGAGTCACTATTGTCATCTTCTTGGTAGCTTTATTTTTGGATGATCTCTCATCCGAACATCATGTCCGGCATGATTACCAACAATTAGTTTGTTTCATTTCAGCACTACAATCTGCTTGCTAAAATTTTGTTTTTAGATCTTCGTATTATCCAATGCATGTGAAAGCATATTAAAATATCATTATCCATGAATTCATTTGTGCCTCATGCATTACTTCATTTGCGTCTTATGCAGATACCAACCTGTCATTGAAGTTAAAGAACATCACTTCACCATTTGCTGTGTTTTTCTAGGTTATTTATTCCTGAAACATGAGGCAAGACACCAATGCTAAGGTCAAAATCATGCCATGGTTAAGACTGATTTAATGCTATCATTTTCTCATACTTCTCTCGGTGTTCATCTTCATAACCCCACACCATTTAGTATGATAAAATCATATAGAATGTTTTCAAGATTGCTTGTAACCATGTTTACCTTAAGTGGACCAAACACAATTTAACTGCCAGTTTGTTCAGTCATCATTATGAGGCTGGTGCACTATCCCTCCCCCACATTTCCCCAGCGCTTTAGATTACAAACTTTTTCCATGAAATGAATCCTTCATTACAATGTATTTCCAGCAACTTCTTGACAAACTCTCGACAAAACCTCTTAGGACATGAACTTGAGGAGGATATTTCATGATACAGTCACATACGATTTAATTATGTGTAGCTTAGATGTTGCAAGATGCAATTTTACAAACACTTTCTTATGTCGTTAAGTCAGTTTTTTTATAACAAACATCTAACCCTGGGCCCCCCGGATCACCAAGATTGGTTTTTTTTAATCACCAAACCATTCTTTAAGCAACATAAATGATCAGGAAATTTTGTCCACACAGAACATAATTATAAGGACAAATCTATGACCAAGTTACATGTGCTGCAACTTTATTGCAAGTAAAGAGTGAATGCAATTTGTATACTCACAACAAACATTATTTAAGAATGCAAAATACTTGTGTTCCTTGTGTACCTTCTTAATTTGGGAACTAACATTATAACCCCCACTAGCCATAAAATCAACGGTTGCATCTTCCCACCAAGGTAGAAGACAGTGTAGACGGCCCACCTGGAAAGGAAAACAAGCCATATACTATATATCAAGTTTTCTTCATTTAGAAAACATTCAGCATACATAGGATTGACTGTCCTATACTAAATGCAAGCCCATCACCATGTCAGCTTGACCATTGATAAAAGCATTTGTACATTCTTTTTTTACAAAATTAACTCAAACCAAACCTCTTGTCAAGAGAGTACTAATTCTAGTACACCTAAGAAGCATGTTATATTAAATTAGGCATTCCAAGATTTCCATTGTATTTTATTCTCTTTAAACCCTTTTCTACAGGTATTCATGTAATTATACTTTGTACCATTAGTATAATACAAGGCCCTCCCTCTAAGAGGCACGGTAGATTTTATGCAATTCTCATATTGTCACCTCTCACCCCCAATCTTTTTCCCCCACAGATGGAATATGGCTAAGAAGATGACGATGATATAGGAAAGTCAACTTTTACAAGACAAATCAAGTATGACAGTAGCAAAAAGCACATAAAGAATGCATTATGATTCATATTTAGAATGCACACATATAACTCACCTAAAATTTTCAAGAAACTGAAATTGACATTTTCAAAAAGATACCTACAGAAAATACCCAACAAACTAAGAGACTTACTTTGGTTGTGTCGAAGTAAGAAGAAAATGAAGCACTTTTGAAAGTCAAAAAATTTGCATAGAGACGTAGAGGAATGCTCTTCAATAAAGAGACCTGGTTCAAGACAATGCAGATAATGATATGGAATAAGATTCATTCACTTTTAGTCACCAAGGAAAAACATGAAATACCAAAACAGAGCCGTCAAAATATTATACATACGAGAAGTAATAAAAATACTTCATGGGACCATTCTTCAAAGATGGAAACAAAGCGTAAAAATCCTTCCACATTTGTTTTAAAACAACAGAATTGCAAATATGTGCTCTGCACTTGCAAATGTAATACATTAAAGATCTCACCCCGGCATAGGCTACTATTTTTGGTAATCTGGTCATTTTTCCTGTGCCTTCTGCATACACACTTGCGTCGATTAATACCAGCTTTCCGACCTGTTTAAATTTAAAAAGGAAACGGGAAAGGAACAATTAAAAAATACTTAAAAAAGAATGACTTAAGTAAGGCCGATTTCATGGGTTAAGTTGTAACTTCCCAAAAAATCATTAACATATGGTCCATGCAAAATGAAGCTGATGAAATGAAATACTCACTGCTTCTGGATGATTAACTGCGAAGTCAATTGCAGCAGCAGCACCAAGGCTTGGCCCAACTAATATCATCGGCTTTCTTATATAGGATCGCCAAAACTAACATATGTAGAAATAGATGTACCTCAGGATTGAAGAAACATTAGTGATAAGTTCTTTCTATAAATATTAAAATACTCACATTCCTTAAACCAACAACACATGGACTCATTTATTGGAACATGTAGAAGAAAGTAGGTGAGCATCATCTTTGATTGCAGTTCAAAGACTAAGCCAGTTCAAAGTTTTAATAGCAAAATATTTTACAAAATTACCATTCAAAGAGAAAACAGGTTTTTCAAAATTATGCTATTATGTAAATTGTTACTTTATAAACTCTTCGGAAATGTCAGCAAAAACCCTTTTTTAATCCAACAAGCTGGGTATGTGCAGATGTGGGTCAAGCACGGCTCTAGGGTATGAGTGCATACTCCATCAGGTGTGGGCATGCGAGTCAAACAAATTATAAGCGAGATGAGTGCGCTGGTAAACTTAATGTATTTTCACTTCATTTGAAATTAGGTCTCAGAAGTAGCATGCTTCTGTTTTATTGACATAAAAAGCCTTTTGAGGGCTGTGATCTTGACCTAAAGTTGCTATTCTATGTGTATAGAAGGTGTTGGAAAACCACAGTGGGAAGCTATGCCACGTACATTTACTAGGGCATGTTGGGAAAGTCACACACCCCACATCACCCAAGTAATGGGTTTGATAGAGCTTTATATACTTGTTTGTGTGAGAGTCTGTGATGAGATGAGAGGAAGAAGACAACAGTGCTGGGAGAAACTCAATGATCAATTGATCATCGATAGTTCTGTTTTATAATCAATAGTTACCTTAATTAAGGTACTAAATATGTTAAGATTACAATCTTAGAATAAATGAAAGAATCAAAGAATCAATCCTAATCAATCTTAATCTATACAAGGAAATCACAAAGAGAGAAATCAACTAACTAATGAGAGAAATCAGCTACACATAGATTTGATCTGTAATGGGCCTGGGCCCTTGTTGGGCTGGGCCTATCTTTTACACTCCCCCTCAAATTGATGTGGTAAGGCAGAAGACATCAATTTGCTAGTGAGATCATGATGACGCATTTTGGAGAGAGCTTCTGTGAAGATATCTGCTAATTGGTTAAGAGTAGAGACATGAGGCAGAGTGATTTTCTCGGTAACAACATGCTGACGAATGAAGTGACAATCGATCTCAATGTGCTTCGTTCGTTCATGAAAGACTGGATTGTTGGCAATTCTGGTAGCACTTGTGTTGTCCTCATGAAGAGGGGTAGAACTACCAACAATGACACCAAATTCACAGAGAAGACGGCGTAGCCAGATGATTTCAGCGCTAGCAGACGACATCGCCCGATATTCAGCTTCAGCAGAAGACTTGGAAACAGTGGTTTGCTTCTTGCATTTCCACGATATTAGAGAGTCCCCAAGAAACATACACCAGCCAGTGGTAGAGCGCCTAGAATCTGGGCAACCGGCCCAATCAGCATCCGCATAAGCTGATAAGTGCAGAGAGGCGCCCGAAGAGTAGAAAAGACCATGATTAAGGGTGCCTTTGACATAGCGGAGTATGCGCAAAGCAGCAGCAAGGTGAGGTTTGTGAGGATTGCTCACAAACTGGCTAACCGTATGAACGGCATGAGAGATATCCGGCCTAGTCATAGTTAAGTAAAGCAAACTACCAACTATCCGCCGGAAAACAGAGGTATCATCCAGGGGAGAGCCATCATCCGCACTAATCTTGCAGTTCAACTCCATAGGTGTATCAAAGTGTGAGCATCACCGAGTATTGCCGAAGTGATTAAATCTGAAGCATATTTCCGCTGATGAACCCGAATGCCAGATTTGCTACGTAAGAACTCCAGACCCAAAAAGTAGGTGAGAGGACCAAGATCCTTCATTCTGAAGTGGCGAGTGAGATGATGTTTGAGTTCCGTAATGCTAGCACTATCATTGCCACTGATAATCATATCATCAACATAGACTAACAGGAAAGTGTAGCCCTTCGATGTCCATCTAAGAAATAGTGAGCTATCCGAATGACTCTGACGAAATCCTGCTTGAAGAATTGCCTCCCGAAACTTATCAAACCAAGCCCTGGGAGCCTGCTTAAGTCCATACAAAGATTTCCGCAACTTACAAACATGCTTAGGAGGACAGGCATAACCTGGAGGAGGCTTTAAGTAAACAGTTTCTCCCAAATCCCCATGGAGAAAGGCATTTTTTACATCCATTTGCCATAGAGGCCAGTTGCGGGCTGCAGCAACACAGAGGAGAGTACGGACTGTGGTCATTTTAGCCACTGGTGCAAATGTCTCCTCATAATCAATTCCATACTCCTATTTATATCCCTGCGCAACCAATCGGGCTTTGTAGCGATCAAGACTCCCATCGGAGTGAACTTTGATGGAGTAGATCCATTTACTGCCAATTACAAAGGCTCCTTCAGGAGCCGGTACCAAGTCCCATGTCTGATTTGCTTCGAGAGCGAGCAATTCCTCATTCATAGCATCCTGCCAGTAAGCAATCTTTGAGGCCTGTGAATATGAAGTGGGTATGGGAGCACTATCTAAGGATGAAAAGAGAGCAGGAAAGCCATAACGGTTAGGGGCAATGGAAAGACGATTAGATCGTCGCAGAAAGAGGATATTATCAGAAGAAGCATGATTACTTGTAGGAGCAGTAGGCTGCACTGAGAGATGATCAGAAAAGGGAAGCACCATAGGAGGAACCTTGTTACGCCGGACATAAACTTTGATAGCAGGGGAGGCAGGAGCAGATTCCGGGAATTGTGGCAAATAGGACACAGCAATAGGATGATGATCTAAACGCAATGAAAAGAAAGGAATTTGTTCCAGGAAGATCACGTTTCGAGAGATACGCATGCGTTTTTCAAACTGGTCATAACACAAGAACCCTTTGTGTTCAGAACTGTAGCCAAGAAAGATGCATTTGGCAGCCTGTGGAGATAGCTTAGTGCGTTCAGTTGGTGGAAGATGAACAAAACACAGACAACCAAACACACATAAGTGAGAGTATGAAGGAGGATGTCCAAAGAGAACTCTGTAAGGAGTAGTCTTGCCTAGAACAGTACTAGGAAGACGATTGAGCAGATATACCGCAGTCTGGGCAGCATCACACCAAAATTCAAGAGGAACTAAGGATGCCAATAAAAGGGTGCGAACAATTTCAAGAATATGTCTGTTCTTTCTTTCCGCAACTCCATTCTGCTGTGGAGTGTGCGGACAAGATTTTTGATGAAGAATTCCTTTATCAGAGAGGAAAGCAGAGAATTCATGAGACATGTATTCTCCACCAGAATCGGATCTAAGGATCTTGATATCTTTCTGAAATTGGATGTGGACCATGTTATGGAATCTTTTAAAAATAGAAAACACTTCAGATTTTAAACGCATGAAATAAATCCAAGTAAATCGGGAGTGATCATCAATAAATGTCACATAGTACTTGAATCCTGCCCTACTCAAGGTAGGAGCAATGCCCCAAACATCAGTATGAATGATGTCAAAAGATTCTAATGCACGAGAATTATGAACAGAAAATGGCAAAATATGACTCTTACTTAAAAAACAAGCTTCACATTTTGATTGAGATAAAGAAGACATCATTTTATTATCAATTGTAGAGTCCAAACAACCAAGTTTAAACAAAGAAATTAAATAGGCATTGTTCACATGACCAAGACGTTTATGCCAAACCGTCCACAAGTTTTTGAAATTATTAGAAGAAGAAGCAAAGAGGGAATGATGTCCAATGTCCAGCAAAAACAGGCGCCCATGTTTACTCCCCGTCGCGATCACCTTCCCAGTTTGTTGCCCCTGTATGACACAACCAGAGGAAGAAAAGTGAACAAGATAGCCATCATCAATAAGTTGTCCTACAGAAAGTAAATTGGCTGATAATTTTGGGACAAAGTAGACATTGGAAAGGGTGATGGACTGGCCAGTGACACTAGATAAAGTAATGGTACTAACTCCAGAAATGAGTAGTTGATCACCATTAGCAGTGGTAATTTTTTCTTTTCCAAGATAAGGGTGGGAATCTGTAAAGCTATGTTCTACAGAGGTCATGTGATTTGAGGCTCCTGAATCTAAAAACCATGTGGAAGTGGTGATAGAAGAAGAAAGAGATGCAGAAGAATGAAAGGCAGGAGATGCTATATGAGAATGAGGTTGATACCGACCACCAGAGAAGCCCATAGACGCATATGCAGAGGTGACTGTGTTCTGAATTAGTTCTTGAATCTGAGCAAGAGTCATGGATATAGCCCTGGAGGAAGTGTTGCCCGTATCTGATATGGGGGCTTGAGCCTGAAATGCGGAGGGAACATTCTGTCTTGGCATATTGGAGGGAGGCTTCTTAGGCTATGTCTCACTCCGTCGCTGTAGGCTTCAACAGTCATCAATCACATGACCGGTCCTTTTGCAATATCTGCAAACCAATTTCTTGCGACAATTTTTGGCAATATGTCCGAAGCCTTCGCATTCATAACATTGAGTTGGCTTTGGAATGGCCAGAAGAGCTGAGTCAGCAGGAAGAGGCGCAAGGAAGGCTTTGGGTACTTCGGGTGCTTCAAGAATATTGCGCTGTGAAGTGAGACGAAGTTCTTCGCGAAGTACTTCTTGGAAGCAAGTATCAAGATTAGCAGTATTCTCCCTATTCATGAGGGCAGACCGAACATATTCAAATTCAGGTCGTAAATTCATAAGAAACTGGCTGATATGAGTTTCTTCTTGTAACTTGAGAGCTTCAAACAGAAATCCAGTAGAGACCGTTTGGATTAAGATGGAATCCCTTTCAGTCCACAAGGTGAGGAAACCATTAAAGTATTCCTGCACAGTTTTATCTCCTTGACTTATCTAGCAATTTCACTATCTAGATGAAATTTTTGGGCTTTATTGGTTTGATGGTAGACTTTCTTCAGATGAGCCCACATATCAACTGCTGTGGTGTAGGCTTGAAGAGCCACAGCAAGAGAAGGATTAATAGAGTTAAGGATCAAAGTGACGACTTTCGCATTCTCTTTGGACCAAGTGGCTAGGCCTTTTGAGTCGGCAGTACTGGTAATCTGAGGCTTGGTTATCGATCCATCAAGATAACCAAAAAGGCCCTGTCCTTCGACAAAGTTCCGTAAGTGGAAGGACCAGGACATATAATTTTGCCCATTAAATTTAATTGGGATAACATCATACTTGTCCATTGCAGAGAAAAGTAGAGAAAAGACAGCAGAGCACCCAAATCAGTAGTAAAGGGATGAGATCAGCCCTTAGATCTGAAGTAACCAATCAATATGCAAGAAACAGAACAAGATTGATTGGATATAAATGGCTAATCCAGCAGTAAACAGTCCTTATCAGTGCACTAACGGTACAGATTTCCACCAACAGTATGAATCAGTAACAATGCCAGATGAAGCAATACGAATCAGATTTAGAGACTGATGAAGCATGCAACAAGAAATAGCTTAATTGTGTGGATTAAACCACAAAACAGTGCAGAAAAGCCTCTGAAACAGCACACAAATCAGTGCACAAAAAAAACCCCAAAACAGTGCCAGATGACCTCACTTTCTGAGGCTAGATCTGTGTGTGGGACCCACAGAATAGTCTAAACACAAATCAAGGATGAGCGTCTTAAAGAAGATCAATTATACTTCCTCCAGTCCAAGTTTGATGAGCAACGGGTACAGATCCACAAATCTGGACGGTTTGGATGAAAACTATCTGACACTTGAAGATTGAAATCGACAGAGGAAGAGAAGCTTGGAACCAACCTTTCATGGTGAAGAAAAAATCCAGAAAAATCCTTAAAAAGATCCCCGAGGCCTGTCGATCAAGACTATGTGAACCGCTGGTGGACCACTGTTTGATTAGTGGTGGGCCACTTTTGATCAGAGAGCAATTGGCAATGAAGAAGAAGCTTTTCGCCAGAAAGGATTGATCAAGATTGATCAATCAGAGGATACTTTAATGCAAGAATTGAATATAATCAAGAAGAGGCTCTGATACCATGTGAGAGTCTGTGATGAGATGAGAGGAAGAAGACAACAGTGCTGGGAGAAACTCAATGATCAATTGATCATCGATAGTTCTGTTTTATAATCAATAGTTACCTTAATCAAGGTACTAAATATGTTAAGATTACAATCTTAGAATAAATGAAAGAATCAAAGAATTAATCCTAATCAATCTTAATCTATACAAGGAAATCACAAAGAGAGAAATCAGCTACACATAGATTTGATCTGTAATGGGCCTGGGCCCTTGTTGGGCTGGGCCTATCTTTTCAGTTTGGGCATTCCATCTATCAGCTTAAGCTTTTGGGTTGGTAAATGGTATCTTACATGGCATCAGAGCGATTTCTGATCCCGTCCTTCTTGTGTAGCCCACGCAGCAGGCCCATCCATGTAATTTGTTGGGCCTGCACGTGAGGGGGAGTGTTGGTACATGGTTTCTTACAGGGAAGTCACTTGTTCACCCCTCATATTTGACACACATGTAGGGCAAAGGACAATTCCAACTAAAATTCTTTATAGGAATACTCTATAGATAACATAGAGAGACAGAGGCATGCAATCCCTATGTGCACATTGCTCTCTCTCCCTCTTCACCTGTCCCTATATCAATCTTCCATTCAGGTTCAAGTTGACATCAAGGATACAATAGGCAGTCATCCAAGCCATTGAACACAGAGGTGAACCTGCAGGGTTGTCCATAGCTTTTTATAAGTAGGATGGAGATAAGTAAGTAAAACTTGAACAAAACTCCCATGGTTCACGCAAGTCATCAAGTTGAATGCAGTACTATCCAAAATGGCACTTAATCAATTTGGAGTTTTTAAAACCAATACCCACTGTTTCAATAGAAATTAAAGTCTAGCATCAAGTTCAACAGAAAGTCGAGCAATCTATATTTTCTGTAACTAAGATGATGCCTCCTACAATCATTTCACAAATATCTGCCAGGTTTTACAGTTTATGGAGTCGGTTCCACAATACTAACAAAGGATTCCAACAATGTTTATACCTTCTGGAGGTTTTATCATATCCGGAACTTGAGAATCAAAATACTTTTGAGAATTTAAGAATACTACAAAACCAAAAGGATTGAAGTACCTGGTATAGGTGTTCACGCTTGGCAGCCACGTTACATGATGGGAGTTTTTCTAACACAGGCAAGAGAAATCAAAATAGGTGATGCAAGAAATTTTCTGCAAAGCAGCAATCTCTAGATAGGAAACATTTTTATTCCTATTTATATTCTGATGGCTCTGCATAAACTTGAACAACAAAAAATACCATCTTATACAGAGGACAAACTGCATCATACTTGATCAGAGGGCATGAAAGGTATCCTTTGTTGAGGTTTGTGGATGTAATGTTGATTAAATGCTCAGAAATGTCATGTGCCAAAAGTAACAAGCATAGAAGATCCTAGAAATTCATAATTTGGCTTTCATTCCACGGAATCATGAAAAAGTTGTTGCTTTCATCCTCAACCACCAATTTAATACTAAGGACTGCCCAATATAGGTTCTCTGATGAAGTAGGGAATATCAGATTAATGGTCATGCTGATAAAAACACAAACCCACATAATTACTCTTAAGACGATAATAATACACACCTAAATCAGAGAAGCCCCATCCAAGAATATCGAGAGCCCATGTCTCCAGTCCAGCATCCTCTAGCAATGGTAATGTGTATCTCCATTCTAAACAAGAGCTAAGAAAAGATAGTGGGTAAAAATGATGCTCTATGGGTCATCATGCAATAAAAGTTCCAATGCAGTTCATGTTGAATTTCCCATTGGGAGGATTAAGGAGATTCACAGCAACAAAGAACCACTTAATCACAAGTGCACTTAAAAACCTGTCAAAACCATGGAGGAGAACAACTGGATTCACTTTACTCTGCTTCAGCGGCTTCACACAACTACTCATAATAGAAGTCTCAGAAAAGGTCACCTGCAATGCCCCAAGTTTACCAACTAGAATTGTTTACCAAAAAAAAAAAAAGAAAAGAAAGTTTCCAACTATAATTGAAGATATATAGTTTGAAATTGAATTGAATGAAATGTTCTCCTCCGAAAAAAAAAAAAAAAAAAAAAAAAGCTAACCACATTTTACTATTGCTAGTTGCTACCAATTGCTTGAGCCTTGAGGTTTCAAATGCATAGAATATCACTGTGTACTGCGAAACAAATAATGATTTTCCTGAAAAGTCTGAGTACTGGTAATGGACTGATTACACACTTGAATTCTATGTTTCTTTTTTTTCATTTTTTTTTTTTTTTTTGGCAAATTGGGTTAGTGTTATAGTGCATGTGGGACTACCTAGACTCCCCTTTCCACTCCGGCACCTCATGTTTCTCAATCCAATAGTTTCAGCATTGACATGAAAGATCCTGCATGGTTCTCCTAGATGCATCATTTTTTAGACAGACACCAAGTGATTCCATGAGACCACACACAGCCATGCACACACATGTATTTGTTCTGACTTCATCAACCAATTGAAGCTATTTGCAGAAACCTAATATATGGCGAGTTTCTTAACTTCAACTAAACTAGAAAGTGGAATGATTCTTTCCAATAGAGAAATTAATTGTTTCCTTGATAGATTAGGAAACAATCACGCTTAAATTGGGGAGGACAGAGGCTAAGGATCTAACACCACTCAAAGACTGCTCTCACTCTTACTAGGCAAGTAGCCTATGTGTTCTATTGCCATGTTGTTACATGTTTATGCAAATTCCATGCATTCCCAATCCAGAGGTCAAGAAGAAAATGCCCAACAACATAACTACTATATTTTTTTTAATCACTTTTTTTTCCTTTGGATCACTCCAAACACAACCAACCTGCCTTCTTCGCATGTCCATCCATGATCCAACGGCCAACACAATTCCCATCAAAATCATTGAAGACCGAATTGACCATTTGGGTCACGTTACTTGGCCCCTATTGTATGAACAAGATTGATTAATATGTGTAACATGTGATTCACTCACATTTTTCAGACTTTATCCAAACCATGTAAGCTCGTGTGATAACAAAGCTTGATTAATCCAGCTTGACAATATTAAGCATACAAATCACACCCAAAACACATATTTATGTAATATTAACAACATGCTAATAATAAACAAAAGAAACCAAACATAACATCCAGCTTGACAATATTAAGCAAACAAATCACACCCAAAACACATCTTTATCGAACATTGACAACATGCTAATAATAAACAAAAGAAACTAAACATAACATCCAGCTTGACAATATTAAGCAAACAAATCACACCCAAAACACATCTTTATCTAACATTGACAACATGCTAATAATAAACAAAAGAAACTAAACATAACATCCAGCTTGACAATATTAAGCACACAAATCACACCCAAAACACATCTTTATCTAACATTGACAACATGCTAATAATAAACAAAAGAAACCAAACATAACATCCAGCTTGACAATATTAAGCAAACAAATCACACCCAAAACACATCTTTATCTAACATTGACAACATGCTAATAAAAACAAAAGAAACTAAACATAACATCCAGCTTGACAATATTAAGCAAACAAATCACACCCAAAACACATCTTTATCTAACATTGACAACATGCTAATAAAAACAAAAGAAACTAAACATAACATGACCACATTAACATCTATCAAAACAGAACACAAGAGAAGCCAAAGTAACACAACCAAAAGTAAACTCTAATCAAATTGACAAATGCTAATATAAGAAGTGGGCCACGCCTGTACAGGCAGCCTCTCTATTCTTGTAGCAATCTTGCGGGCAAATGGGTCTCTAATCCTCTCCACTTCCTTGGGAAGAAATGGCGGGAATCCATCAACCGACCCTCCTCTACACAACCAACCTCCTCCTCCGACTGCTAGAATCGCCATTCCTCTTCTCTCAACGCTCCAAAGTGCAAACTCTCTATTTTTTGCCAAAAACTTCAACAAGTCAAGAGACGCCATTAATTTCTCTTCAGGACAGTTTCCGGCTCATCTTTAATTCTTGATTGCTATTTCGAGACAATGATCAATGTACTTGAGTGGGGGTCACAAAAAAGCTCATATTGATTGGATGGATGATCAGGATTTGGAGACCCACTAGGTGGGTGGTTCGGATCTATCTCCGCATTCTGCACTGCCCCGTGTACGGTGGGGAGGCTGGTTGGATGGTGGCACAAGCTTGTAAGCGTGGAGGGCTGCGTATCGCTAGTTTCTTCTGTCTGGAAATAGTACGTACGTCTTGGTTAGCCTCTGCCGTTTGTAGATGATAAGGAAACAAAACAGCGGCCGATTCAGGAATTCGAGTATGTACTCTACCTATCGGATAAATTTTTTTTTACCTTCATCAACATTTTTGTCATCTGGTATTGATAATTCGATAAATATAGTATAAAATTCTCAAATATTTTATTTTCAATAATTCGATAAAAATAATATTGAATTTGAAAAAAATTAATATATTATTACTAATAGTTCTTAATTTAAAATAAAATTCAAATATATAAACTCCCACCGTTGACCTCAACAGGTTTTCGGGGTTACATTTGTTGAAATCGTTACATAATAGATTCATTATCAACACTAACAACCACATATTTTCTAATATATGTAACCAAACAATCATTCATCCATTGATCTCTTATACGGTTACGCAATTTGTTATTTACGTACTTCGTTGCTGAAAAAGCTCTTTCTACCGTGGCAGTCACTGCTGGTAAAATCAACCGTCAGTTTTAAAAGCAAATAAACCAAATGGTATATGATATCCTCCTTTGTCTCCGCTAATTTTTTAGCAATGTCATAAATTCCTTTAATTTCTAAAAATTTGTTGCTATAGCGCATATCAGTAATGTGAGCCTATTAATTTTATTTACTTTTTGGTAGACAGTTGGCCCATTAACTTAGGCGTTGGATCCTATTAATTTTATTTACTTTTTGGTAGACAGTTGGCCCATTAACTTAGGCGTTGGATATTTTATGGTGATTTTTGTTCACTACCACATCAACAAAGAAAAAGTATAAAGTTAGCTAATGTGGGGTGAAACTCCTAAATTGGATGGGGTTAAAAGCTTCACATAATTACAATTCCTGAAATAAAAGTTTTTATTTTTAAATGCCTTTTCAGATCTCAGTCAATGATCTATGTGGAGCCACCCATGATTAAAAAAGGATCAAGCTGATAAAGACGACATTAAAGTCAGTGTTTCATTACACCTCCCGAACTGGTGGTACTTTACCTACTTCCTCCTTTGCCTGGTTCTGGAATTCAGACAGGTCATATGAATCTGGGCAGAAGTCATCTCAATGCGACTATGAAACAAATATTGAATGGCCCAAATGACATTCCTCAACAGTGATTTTGAAAGGGATGGAAAACACCATTTGAAATTAAGGAATCGCCCACATTAGATCTCAACATGATTGGAAGGGATGGAAAACGACATTTGAGATTATTGTAAGGACACAGGGTGGGCACATTTTCAATGAAAAGTAGTGAGAGATTGGGGTGAAAAACCTTGGCATTAATGAATTCTATGTGGTTCCAATTTTTTGGGAGATTTTCAAATAAGGTCTTAGGTTTTTGCCTTATTTTAAAAAAGGAAACAAATTTTAAAGCTTTTCAAATTAGTCCTTAAGTTTTTCAATAAAACTTCAATTAAGGTCATTTGGTCATTTAAAGGTATTTTTTAATGGCATTTTCTCTCAATTTTTAAAAATACCCAGAGTACCTTCATTTAAAGCCATGATATGGTTCTGACAGCTACTACATTTAGCTGATCTCTGTGGAAATACTAGCTTTTCTTGATCACTATAAGATTGTCAGTGAAAAAATTGAAAAAATATACAGGAAATGAAGGGGGGTTTTATTTCATTGAAGGATAATTTGGGTAGTTTAAAAAATTTGAAGAAAAGAGTTGCCGAAAAATAGCTTTAAATGGATGAATATCCTTAATTAAAAACTATATGAAAAACTTAGGGACTAATTTGAACAGTTTAAAAACTTGTGTCCTTTTTTTAAATAAGGAAAAACCTTAAGGACTTATTTGAAGTTTTCCCTATTAATATATATCGGCATTTAGATAGGCCTCACTGATAGATTTACAAGACTCGACTGAGAGAACTTTATGAGAATATTTTGCAAAGCTAACAATTTGGGTTAGATGGGTAATCATTTTCAACTTGAATAAATATTATTCAACGGTCATTTGTAGATCTTTACCTCTATTTTTTATGATGTTAACCACTTTAATTGAAAGACATTTCTTAATTTTCTTTTGTAAATTTGATACCATGTGAAAAAAAAGAGGGAAAACTTCAAATAAATCCTTAAGTTTTTTACTTATTTCAAAAAAGGACACAAGTTTTAAAACTTGTGTCCTTTTTTGAAATAAGGCAAAAAACTAAGGCCTTATTTGAAAATCTCTCATATTAATATTACTTTGTATCAGACTCCAATTAGGCATAGCCCACCAGAAGATCAATTACAGTGAGACATCAAGATTTATAATACTTTTATTTTTATTTTATCTGTTGTGGGCATGCGTGCCGAAGCACGAAACCTGCAGTTGATCAAACATGCCACACAGGAGAGAGACGAGGATTTTACGTGGTGGCAAAATTGCCTACGTCCACAGCGAGAGATTAATGAATCACATATTGACTCTCTTTGGAATCTATGGGTTCAAATTACATCATATATATAATTTTTGTTTCATTAGCCCCTAAGAAAACCTCGATACAAAGACCAAAATACCCTTTACCCTAAACCTAGTCCAATGGACCACTCCGGTAAACCTAAACTACAAGACATAAACCCAACATTAATAGTGTGCATTACAATTGTGGATCTAACTATATTGAGGTAAAATTTGGGTGTAGAGTAAGTGGTTTAAATTTATGTTTAAATAGGGGTTATTTGACTAGTTTAAAAATTAAGTAATATATGGGTTTGAATTCAACACAATAAAACACCCAAGGTTAACCTAACCAACCCATATGTCACCCCGCCTTTCAACACCTATGCCCCCTAGAAATATGAGTCAGATCCTCTATGTCGGTATTACATGGGAACCGTGTAACAAAATCTTAGAACTCTATCATAGGATCCACGTAGAGATGATCTAGATTGTTCAAGATGGATTTTATCCCTTGAAGTTCTACATTCTAACGTTTTTTTTTTTTTTTTAATAACTCAAAGTATCTCCTGCACAACCCAGCCCAAGAGCTTTTAGCCCGGAATTCGAGGTACAATCAATTTTGAACAACCGAGAATTAATTATAGGGACACATACAATCCCTCCTATCCACTAAATTTGGCCCGAAGCACTGCAAGTTAGGGCAATGGAGACGTATTGTGTCTGTTGGGGATGAGTCAACGGTGATGGGGGGTTTCTTGTCCAAAGGGGTGGGTTGTGTGGTGGGGGAAGGGGGGGAATGAGAGGTTTTGGTTGGATGATTGGGTGGGGGTGAGTCCTTTATATATATAGTTTTCTAGCTATGATTTTTAGAGTGGCGACTAATAAGAAGTCTTCTATTAGGGATTGTTATATGAGGAGAGAGATGGAGGCACTGTGTGGAGGGTGTCATTTAGGAGAAGTATCCGCCCTTCAGAGGAGGCCCAGTATGGGGAGCTATTGAATATTCTTTCTAACGTTGTTTGGTGTAGGATTTCAAAAGATTCTCATATTTGGAAGCATTCATATATGGGGATTTCTCGGTCAAAGCCTTCTATCTTGGCCTTGGAAGGAACACAACTTTCAACAGCCCATGCTGCTTTAGCTTGGTTGGGTCTTGCTCCTCCTCATGTTAAGGCATTTTGTTCGTTAGTTATCGCTGAAAATATTTCTACGGCGGACAAGTTAAGAAGAAGAGGTCTCACACCAGCCAACTTCTCAGATATTTGTGTGATGTGTCAGAAATAAGAGGAAACAATCAACCACATTTTTCTTTATTGCGAGGTTGTGGCCAACATTTGGAGTCATTTCATTGCTAGGTGTGGTGTGGTTTGGTGTTGCCTGTAATCTATTGTATAAGCAGCTCAATCTTGATTGGGAGGTTGTTTTGGAGTTCGTGGGCGAACTCTTTGGCGAATAATTCTCTTCTCTATATTATGGACTATTAGGAGGGAACTGAATGACAGGATTTTCCGGGGTATCTCCTCTCCTTCAGTTAAGTTAATCGAGGGTGTCACTCTTAGAATTGGAAAATGGACTATGGTTAGAAAGGAGTTTTTCAATTTTTCCATTAATGATATCTTTGTAAATTGGGAAGCTTGTTTGGTGTGTGGTTCGCCTAAGGTAAGGAGATCTACTCTTTGGTCTCCCCCTCCTCTTGGTGTGCTCAAATTCAATGTGGACAGAACTGCAAGGGGGAAGCCGAGACTCACGGGCAGTGAAGGGGTGCTTCGCAACAACAAAGGGGAAGTCTTATTTATGCTCTCTTAGCATGTTTGTGTTTGTGAATCTAATGAAGCGGAGGTGCGAGCTATCTTGGAAGCTCTTCCTTATTTCTCAAGATCTTTTCATGAAAGCCTTGTTGTGGAGATTGACTCTTCGAATGCAGTTTCATGGGTGACTAATCGAAAGGCGAATCCCTGAAAATTCCAATTCCTCTTCAATGAAATCTGTGCTCTATCATCTTCCATCAATGTCGCATTTCGCTATGAGTCTAGATCAGCCAACTCTATAGCAGACACTCTGGCAAAATAGGGGGTTGAAAGATCTACCCCATGAGAAGGGATTGTTATGTAATTATGGGGTAAGTGGTAGGGCTATACATAAAATCCGGCATCACTAATAAATCGGACCGAACCGACCAAATCGGGCAGTTCATATTAGTTTTATAGTAGATCGGTTCAGTCTACGGTTTGAAAATCGTAGAAACCGCTTATATAGGTCGGTTATTGATTTGAAACTCTGGTTCACCGCCTAAACCGAACCGATTGGTATATTATATAATTTGAGTATTTTACCATTTAGATTTTAGCGTTTCGTGATAGTCGATATGAATTTTTATCTTTGACCTAAACATTTAAATAAATGCAAAGGATGGGGTTTCATCATTTTGAAATTTTCAATTTATGATTTTAAAAATAAATAAATAAACAGCTTAATTGACCGAACCGAACCAAATACTTCGTCTAAGCCCTCTCTATCGGTCGGATCAAATTGGTTGATTAAAAAACCAATTGGTTCTGTCTGGTGGTTGGTTTTAGTACTAAACCGATTTGAACTGCCTATGTGCAGCGCTAATAAGTGGGGGTACATCTCTCTTGTTCCTTCTTGCTATTATGCTTATTTCTCTTTATATCTTTCGTCTCTTTTAATGAAATTTCTTATTACTATGACGCCCCGGAGTCCCATCTTAGTGTATTTCCAAGAATATAGATCTTAAGAGTCTAATGGGTTCATTAATAAAGTACCAAAAATATAATTATAACACATTAAAACCCAAAGATATCATTTAATATTAATTTTCAAATAATAATAATCTTAGTCTATAATTTTAGAAAACCTAAGGATTCCATCTATAACATTTTCCCATTTCAATTCTTTATAAAATAAGCCAAGATTCTAATTTGAATGCATTAAAAGCTAATGGTCTTTTTTGTTAAATTCAAGAAACTAATGGCCTAAGTTTTAAAGGTCAAATTGTAATAGAATTCATCCATTTTTATAAAAACTAATAGCCAAGTGTTAAAAGTCAATGCCATGTTCCATCACAACAGTTGTAACAGAAATCTTCCCTTTATTATTATTGTTTTTTTATCTAAAACCAATGGTACCATGTTTAAAAGTCATAAGTTGTGTGCTGGCACAACTTCACTCATCTCACTCCCACGTCACATCATTCCTATCCATATGCTACAGTTATCTCTTCCTTTCCATATGATACAGTTATCTTCACCCCTTCATCTACACAGAACCGATGCCATAACCAGCGCACAGTAATGTACACTCTCTGGATAATGGCCCACTGATCAAGAGCCCACGATCAGCCTCCATCAGTATGGTCGCCCAAGCCCTTTCTTTAAGATGTAGGGACCCAATCTAAAATCAACGGCCCACATGGGTCCCATAGTCCCAAAAACAGAAACCCCTCTTTTCTTTCTCCATGGCATTAGCCTCTTTGGATCGTTGGATGGAGGACCAAACGTAGTTATTTCCATGTGGGACCTACATCAATGGAGTCGCCCCGGGGTCTACTACTTGATCTAGGGTCTTGATCAATCATTAGTGGGGTCCACCTGGGCCCCACAACCAATACACATTAATAAAGACTCACGATTTGCTTCCGGAAACCTATGACAGGTCCGGTCATCTCTTTGGGTTATTTGGTGGGTCAACAAGAATGCTAAAAAAATGAAAATAAGAAAACTCAATGCGATGATCTCCGTTCTCCAATCTCATCACAAAAACAATTAATATCATAAAAATAGCATCAAAGGGTTTCTATATGCACCGCAATGGAATCAACGAGAAACACATGTATTAAATTCACAAATTGTGTTTAGGTATTTGTCTTTTACCGGGGTTGAAGAAAATGCACAGATCCTAACCAATACCCAAACCGAGATTCCCACAGCGCTCGAGAATAATCCTATCACCAATCTGACAAAGAAGTTGGAAACAAATGCTCAGATGAATAGATCCATGATACTCCTATCCAAATCTACCATTGAAAAGAAAAAGGAGATAACCCAATAATATAGATCTACTCCTATTGATTTGAGGAGAGTGTTACATTATAAGATAAGAAAGTTGAACCAAGAATGATGGTATCCTCTGATCTTAATTCTGATGGCTGGATAATAAAGCTGCAATGGGTTGAAAAGTTGAAGGAGGAAGAAGACGAAGAATAACCAAGAGGAGTTGCAGAGATAAGTGGGGAGGGATAAGTCGTGCGGTTAATGAAAACTAGGGATTTGGTTAAAAGAGGATATTCTTTGAGCTTAAGTCATTGGGTCAAACTACGGGTTAGGTCATCTACCCACTACCCAAACTTACCGATCCACACATCTAATCTAACATGTGCCCCACTTAATCCTACCAACTTAAATAACTAAAATACATTTAATTAAAATTACAGTAATATTCTAATAAAAATTAATTAAATATTATAAGCGGGACCGGGATCTTACATTCTCCCCCCCTTAGGACATTTAGTCCTCCAAATACAAACATACCTCTGAAAGAAGATGCGCGTAAAGCTTCTTCATTTGCCTCATGCAAGGTAAGGGTACGTGCAGCCTTAAGGAGGGTGGATTGTGACGCTCTGGAGTCCCACATCGACTATAGAAAGGAAAGTGAATGGGGTTATATGTAGAGCTTACACCCTTACCTTACATGAGGCCTTTTGATGGGTTGAAGCCCATCAGAAGCAAAACCATGAGGCCCGTGGGCCAAAGCGGACAATATCATGCATGCGTGTAGGAGTGGGGCGTTACAAATGGTATCAGAGCCGACTCTCAAATAGTTCGAGTGTGGGTCTCCTGCCGTGTCCTGGTGCAAGTGGGCGGGTCTCCGTGTGGGCGGGTCAAGAAGGCTGGCAGGCTACAGGAACTGATAGGCTACTGCACAGGGACGTGCAACCCTAAGGGGGGTAGAATGTGAGGCCAAAGCAGACAATATCATGCATGGGTATACGGTGGGGCGTTACAATTACTGTCTAAAAAAAAAAAAAAACCTCCTATCCACATGCATGGCATAAAAACTATGGGACGTGTTATATCCTCAAGTTTTAACTGAAAAGGAGTGGATCCCACCTTTCAATTGAGCGTGTGATGAAAACTTGAGTTACACCACATCAACACAGATGCCATGTTAGCGCCAATTCACATTTTCTGTCATGTGATCAATTGGACGATGCCATCCACTCGTTTTGAGTTGAGATTTGAGGATACAACACTCTAAGGGATGGAAATATTTTACAAAAAAAAAAAAAAAACAAGTGAAGAAAATAAATCTTGAACGGTCCATTATAATATATTATAGACGTGTAGGCACCGATTTCGAAATTGGAGTTCAATTTGCTATTCGATTGCAAAATTGGACTCTAATATCAAATCAATTTGAAAAATTGGATCTCAAATCAATTTCAAGAGATAAGCTCTATCAATCAATTCAGAGTCCACTTTTGTTATGCTTCTTTATGTGAATTTTAAATTTTAATATATATCTATTATGGATAGGTGATTAAAGAGTCCAGATGAAAAAATCCACCTTGCCAACCACGTTAAAATAAGTCTTCTTTAGGTGGATTTAGAATTTTAATATATCTATCATGGTTAGAAAATCCTTAATGTTTGTGATTTTTAAAAGTGGATCCTTGAGAGTGATTTATACATATGGGCTCCACATACAATAAACTTTTTTAAAGTGTGCCTTATATTCTAATTCCTAAAGACGGGGCCACATGCAATTTTGCAATTGATTGTTTGATTTCAATTTTAATATTGACTTTATTTTATCTTCTTTCTAAAAAATAGAGATTTATCTTATCTGTTAGGATTTTTCTTATAAAGAGATTCATTTAATTACAATTCATAATATATATCTTATCTTTTAGATTGCCTTGCAATTGATTAAGAAAGTTGAGTGTAGCAACTAAAAGATTCTGTGTCGAGTGATATGTAATATACATACAATTTCACAACAAGTTATATTGCAACTTTGCAAGGCACCTAAGTTACCTGTTCGGAAAGAAATAAATGTCAAATCTTAATCGATGACCTTTTCTTAATACTTTTTTTATTCATCCCTGATATGAACATGTGAAATCCAAACTACTTAAGTCCAAAATTATCGTATGTATTGGCGCCCGGCGTCCAAATGGGATTTTGGCCCATTTCGCTGAAAGTAAAATATATCAAAGTTATTTTTAAGAAAGTGTAAAAACAAAAGGGATTCTTACAAGAAGATATAAAGACCTCCAGTAATTCTCAAATAAAGATAAGATTTAAACTTTTGTTAAAGAAGCATGGCCAACTTTCAGATCGACCCAGCCGTGCCGTGCCGTACCCTAATTAGGCCAAGCAGTGTCACCCACGAGCTGGCCCACATGCCCATCATAATATTTTATTTTTAAATTTGCTTATATAAATTAAAAGAGACTTTATGGGCTTTTAGGGTTTTCAACTTGAAATAAAGTTGAAATTACTAAAATAAATACAGAAACATTGATGTTAATTCACATAAGACTTGAAGTTGCATACTCATTTATATAAAAAAATAATATTTACTTTGTATCAATGTTGGGCTGGACCATGCTTCGAGCCATAATAAATGGTATATTTATTTTCTCATTAATTAATATCTCATAAAATAGCCACAAATTGGACATGTTTTTTATTTTTGGGGGCAGGCTTAGCGCGGGCATGCTTTGCTAGTATTATTTATAAGTAGGTCCTACAATAGAGTTTCAGGATTTTATTACATGGCAAGAAATATATTCACATGATGAAAACCCGATCTGGTTTTAAACACCTAGCATACAATACAAATGAGCCCTGTAGAGAAGTATTGATATTAATTTTTTTGGTAACCGGGGCTCGGACCTAAGAGAGAGCCCCCCCTAGACGCATAAAAAGATAGTATGCACAAACGGAAAGAAAGCCCATACTACAAGTGGGACAAGCGAGAAAAGAATGTCTACGCAAGTGGAAAAAGTTAGGGTACCAAGCTTGATATACAAGTACATTTATATTCAGCCTCACTTTGAGGACCAACCAAAAATGGTCTGGGCTTGGACCTAAATTTCCCTTGTTCAATCCACATTCCTCCCACAAAATCTCCACAAACCTTGGCCTGGGGTAATCGATTTGTTCTCAAAAACTACTTTACATTGTAGAGTCAGAATTGGATTCTGTCTCTCCCAGCTTCATCTACAAACAGAGCATCTATCAATCCTGTGGCTTTTCCCTGGAGAACCCACTTTCTGGATTGATCTTCTGAATCACCAAATGGGGTTGGAACAAGGAGGAAAAATGTGGAGAAAAGCAATCAGGTTATCCTTTCTGAGACTGAGATTCTACTCTTCCACACCTGAAACTGAAATCCCCACTCTGTATTCCTTCCTTCAACCTTCTGTGTTTGCCCTTAGAAAACCCATCTCTCCTTCTTCCCCTTCACCACCTCCAAGCCCCACAAAGCCCCCACCACAGATCCTTGATAGGACTGCCCTGGAATCCGATATCCAGACGTCCCTTGATTCACACAACACTGACCGGGCATGGAAATCCTTCAAACTCCTCATGGGCCACTCCCAATTCCCACCCACCCACCTCTCCAATTCGCTTTTATCTCATCTCTCCTCCCAGAAGGACCTGTTGAATCTTAAAAGAGCCTTTGTCTCTGTCATATTCCTCTTAGAGAAAAACCCACAAACACTTTCCATGCATACAGTAGAAACGCTTTTGCAATCCATGAAATCTGCCAACACACCCGCCCCTGCATTTGCCCTGGTGAGAGCCATGTTCAAGAATCGATCTTTCCCTCCTTTTGCCCTCTGGGCTCCTGTCCTGATCGAAATAAGCAAGAAAAATGGCAGCTTTGCTGCGTTTTTACGCGTTTTTGATGAGAACTGTAGGATCTTTTTGGATGAGGAACTTGATTTCATGAGGCCAGATTTGAGTGCTTGCAATGCTGCATTGGAGGGGTGCTGTTATGATCTGGAATCCGTTCAGGATGCAGAGAGAGTCATCGAGACCATGTCTGTTTTGGGTGTCCAGCCCGATGTTGTAAGTTTTGGCTTTCTTGCTTATTTATATGCTTTCAAGGGTCTTGCAGACAAGGTTCTTGAGTTGGATAAATTGATAGTTGAATTTGGATTTTCATCAAAGAGTGCCTTTTATGATGGTTTGGTTAGTGGGTATGTCAAATCAGGGGATTTTGAATCTGTTTCGGCAGTAATTTTACGTGCATTGACAGAAGGGACTGACCAAGATAGTAGAGTATTCAGTGAAGAAAGTTATAATATAATCGTGAAAGGTTTCCTTGGGGAAGGAAAGATTAAGGAATTGGCAAAGGTGATTATCAAATCACAGGAATTAGAGTCTTTGAAATCATCACCCATTGGGGTTGAAGATTCAGTTGGTTTCGGGATCATTAGTGCATGCATAGGTCTCGGCATGTTGGACAAGGCACATGGCATTGTTGATGAGATGAATGCTCAAGGAGCTTCCATTGGGCTCGGCGTGTATTCATCAATCTTGAAGGCATACTGTAAAGAACGCCGGACTGCTGAAGCTGCCCAATTGGTTACTGAGATAAGTTCTGCGGGGCTTCGGTTGGATGCAAATAGCTACGATGCTCTCATTGATGCATCGATGTCAAGCCAAGATTTCCTTTCAGCCTTCTCGCTTTTTAGGGAGATGAGAGATGCAGTGATACCTGATTTGAAGATGAGTTATCTAACTATAATGACAGGTTTGACAGAAAATCACAGGCCTGAGCTGATGGCTGGTTTCTTGGATGAAGTAGTCAATGATCCTAGAATTGAAATCGGGACCCATGACTGGAACTCAATCATACATGCCTTTTGTAAGCTCGGAAGATTGGAGGATGCGAGACGGACATTTCGGAGGATGGTGTTTTTAAGGTTTCAACCCAATGAACAGACATATCTGTCGCTTATCAATGGTTATGTGACCTCAGGGAGCTATTTCAGTGTATTGATTCTTTGGACAGAAGTTAAGAAACGGATATCCATTGATGGAGGGAAGGGAATCAAGTTTGACCACAGCCTTGTTGATGCCTTCTTGTATGCATTGGTGAAGGGAGGGTTCTTTGATGCAGTAATGCAAGTTGCGGAGAAGGCGCAAGATATGAAGATCTTTGTGGATAAATGGAGGTATAAACAAGCATTCATGGAGACACATAAGAAACTCAAAGTTGCAAAGCTGCGAAGAAGGAACTTCAGGAAGATGGAAGCACTTGTTGCTTTTAAGAATTGGGCTGGTCTGAACTCTTGAAAGTAAGAGGCAAACAACTTGGTTCAGCTCAGTCCTGTCCACATTGAAGAGTTGCGCTGCCTGGCTCGCGTTGATTTGTTAATTGGAACCTTTGTTGATAGGGGGTTGTCTGGATCTACGAACTGAAGATATATTTTCCTGTCTTGAGAAATACATGTACCTTGTATCCTTTTCTGCCCTTGATTCAGTAGTAGGGTCTGCTGCAAAGTTTCTGGGAGGACAAGACAAGACTCAGTTTGTTTAGGGTGGAGATGCCAGGAAATTATAAGACTTGATATGGTGTTTGCTTTCTATGCTTCCTTTGACAGTTACAGGTCACACTTGAGGGCAGCCAGTTCTTGGGTAAATTTCAAGTGCTTATTGCTTTCTAGACTGGGATTGGTTTGAGCGCTGACAACTCATAGCTCCCAATCTGCATTGCAGTTTGATCCTGCTGAAGTGTTAAGATGGAGGACAAAATTTTTTGAATGGGGTCCACTCATTTCCATACCAATTCCATAGGTCTTATGAGGCGTATATTTGGTTGGTAGATGTGGTCCCAAGGTCATTTTTTATGGTCGTGATCCGAAAGATGCTTAAGTCATGCACTTTATCATCAGTAGCATACAATTCTTTCATTCACCTACTTATGATAAATATTCTGATACATATGTTCAGATGGTGCCTATGGGTTTCATGAATATGATAGAATCACATGGTTGCCTACTTCAGGGTTGCTTTCCCTTCATAATGCATGTAATGCAATTTGATATAGACCAATAGTTACTGATTCATATACAGAATATGGTTTCCTGAGCGCAGCCTGAAATTCAGATGCTGTTTATGGCTATCTATCCTCTCCAACTTGAAGACTATGGCATGGGTGTTTGATTGTATTGGGTTCTGACTGTGGTTCAGAATCTCCTGCTGCGCATCTATTCTTTTAAGTGCGACTTTGCAGATCAGGTATGGACTCAATAAAATTGCGTGTTTATGAGGGCTGCACGATGAGCTTCAAGAGTTCTATCTTATTTCCAACCAAGACAATTATATCTGTTGTAATTTATTTAGCTTTCATGGCTGGCTTTTGGATCCTATGACAGCGTAATGCTAGAATCTTCAAGAACTAACATATGTTATGTTCTTGTATTCTATGATTGTTAGCAGGCTTGATGTCCTAACATTGATCTTTCAGGTAGATGCCACTAAGATGGATTTTATACTGTGACTTCTCTACCACCTCTCAGGAGTTGCCCATTTTATTGAAATAAGGATGCATCCCAGCGGCCCCTTTCCAGCTTGGTTTTCTGATTTGTCTTGATCTGCACATGCTGCTTCATCTGCCTCTGCAATTTGAGGTGCTCCAATACCTTCCTTGATCATTACTATGTTTTGCTTTTTTTTGTGCTATAGTTTGTTAGGATTTATTCTCTTTCTTAATGCCCCTTGGGCTTGAAGTGTTTATCACCTTGAAGTTTGCTTGCATGTTCTTGCCATTACACCTGGGCTTTGTGATATAGTATATTTATCATAATGAAAGAAAAACCCCTCAGTTTCTTTACTTTGCTGATCATGTTGCGAGAAATAGTTTTTACTGCTTGTGAGGGGTTTGGGAACTCAGATGTGCGTTGTTTTTTTACAGGGATTCTTCTTTATTACAGTTCTCCAGTTGCCATAAGCCTGGGGAAATTGAGGGCCTGTTTGTTTGCATTGAATTGATTTCTTAGGAATTTAAGGTAGAATGGGTTCCAACAAAGCAATATTAACAAGGTGAGGGGTGAAGGATATAGGGTGGAGATTTAGATGGAGCCAACTTTCTTATGATTTCATTTACTAGGGTCATGGCTGGGTATTCATTTTTCTATCTCCTTGTAATTCATTTTCCATTAAAGGGAGATTATTTGATAGCCATTTGTGAATCTTCACATTTGTTTCTTTTATTTAGCTACTCCTACACCAGTGCAATTCTTAGAATTTATAGGAATTCAGTTCCATCCAAACAAATGAGCCCAAAGAGCAAACTTTCTCTGATTCAAGATTATTGTTGAATGGGCCATGAAACAGTAGGATTGTCATAGTGAGTTTGTGAACTGTTTAATGACAGGACTCAATCAGATTTCTCTTTACTGAGGATTTAGAATTTGCAGTATGGACAAGATCAGAAACTCTCTCAACTCGTGACATTTGGCTGACTGGCATCTGAATCAGCTTGCTGCTTTTGAATTTAAGAATTGTTTCATCGAATGGATTCCAGCTAGAGATTCTCTCGGTACATGTCAATTTTGCTTCTTCATTAATTGGATTATTGAATTCTATATATTTCTTTGGGCTTTAGAAACATTTGTTCAGTTCCTTAATGGAAAAATTAGTGTTGGTAGTTAATGATTTTCACTGAACAATTGAGTGATGTGTGTTCATGTTGGGTAGCCTCTAACAGATTCAGAAGAACAAACAGTGATGGTGGAAGAGTTCTTTTTCAACTTTTATAGAGAAGAGAAATGTAAAAACACTTGTAGAGAAAGTTATTTCATGTCTTTCTTTAAAATGCCTAGTTGTCACTTTCAGTTTGTTTCAGCGGAACTGGCCAAAAGTATCCATTTTAGTCAATGGATCAAGACGAACAACGTCCCTTGAAAAATTTTGGTTGTGATACAGTCCTGTTTCACTGAAATCCCCAATTTAAAATTTGGAGATTTTGCCCGAATAGGTCAAAATTCCATATTATAGCCGAAATTTGACAGAGGCAAGGATTTTACCTCTCTTTATTTTTTTTCTGAGAGGCTTTGGACCAATATGCCCTCTATTAAGGCTAATTATGCATGTTTTTGGTATTTTTCATTCAGAAGTAAGGCCTTTTAGCTCTTTTAGGGCAACACAGGTGATTCCCTTCATTTGTTAACTTCTTCAATCTGCTTCTTCATTTGAATCCTACCTCTGCAAAAAGATGACCTTTTTCTTCTTAGTTCTTTTTTTCACTATAATAGGCATTGAGATTCTCTCTCTCTCTCTCTCTCTCTCTCTCTTCTTGTCTTTCTTTTTTTTGCTTGGAGGAATGGTAAATTATCATGATCCTAAACTAGCCTACCCTATCATCCTAGAGCTTATACTTGGGGTGCTCCACACTCCTGCTAGTGCTCCATCAGCATATTCCGGCATCCTGCTCCACCACAGTGTGCTCTCGCATTTGTGCTCCACCAGTTGATCCCTGGCACTCTGGCAAGAGTGGGACACCCTTACAACTGGGCTTTCTAGTGATTCTCAATTTAATTCATTTATTTGATGTAGGTATATCATATTACATTTTTGATTTGATAGAATGAATTTAGTAGCCATAGTGTATATGCTTTTTTTCATTTTTAATATGTATCATGCTTTTCTAAGTTTATATATATATTTATTTTCGGAAATACAACTCCAAAATGAAGTGGAAAGGGTTGAAACATTTCAGCTTGGAATTAAATCGAGATGGGGTCTGAAATGAAATTAAGAACAATATTAAGCTTCTGTTCCCAATAAGTTTGTGAAAATCCAAAGGGATTTGCTATGGGAGTTTAAACCAATTACACGATGAGGAACTCTTTATAAATCAATTGCATGTTGAGGTCAGGTCCAATCCTCTTCAGGCAGTAAAGAGAAAATTTCAAGGTTGAGCTCTTTCAGTTAGCTCTAGAACAAGTAGGCTAACTTCTTGAAAAGATCTTTTAGCTTTAATGCTGTTGCAAAGATCGCCACTACAGATGCTAATAGTGCTGTAAAAAATGACACTTGCAGGGTTTGGGGAAAGACATCAAGTCCATTTACATGGAGGAGCTTGGAGAAGTTGTTCCACTGTTCTACATTCTCCCCACCATTACTAAAATCTTCATCTGTGCGTCATCGGTCTGTGTTGAAAGAGATGAAACAACAACTGGAGTCCATCAGCAAATAAACTTCATTAAGCCTGAAAACATAGGAAAGCTTGGGAATGGGGAATTGGATCAGCACAGACTTGGAATGTAAGCTTCTCTCCATTTTTGCTTGCACTATATTTTTCTGTTATCATACTACTAAATTTGATTGGTTTATTTTAATTTCAATGAATATGCAGTTGTGATAGTACTTATTGGGGCTCTAATGCTAGCAGGGTAATGTGCTCTTCAATTAAATTGGCAGCAGTTTGTTACTCCATTTAACGTCCAAACAAACGGACACTTCAGTCTTCTCTATTTACATGCCTTCTACATGGTATGTAATCTATTTTTTTTTTTAGAAATTGTTTGTCATCTTGTGGAACTGAAGTAATAACATTTGCTTGGTGAGCAGGTGATGAGGAACCAAATCCTTGGTGAAGTAACCCACTTGTAGATTTTTGCATGGATGTCAAAGATGTTAAATTTGTTGCTTTCTTCCCTTGCATAAACGCTGTGATTCCAACAAGGCTACTCTGGTGCTTTTTGACATTTCATAGCATCCTGTCTCCATCAATCAAGAAAAATTGAAATACCTTTATAATGATATTAGGCCTTTGAATGTGCATGAATGGGAAGGTGTGTGCCCTGTTAAATGTGGATCACAGGTATGCTGTTCAGTTTCAAGCCATGGATCAGATATATAATTATTGCTGGCTGAATAATAGTTTCTAACATTAACGCTATGGTTTGTTTCAACCATGCAGGATAAAATGCTTGGTTTTTTTTTTTTCTTGATTTGTTCTTGTTTGTGTTTGTATGGAATGAAGCAAACGTTCATTGGTATCATATGTATAACTGACATGTATCACTTTTTCAAATGGCGCCATATGCCTATTGATACTGCCTTTTTGAAACATTCTCTAATGGATCCCACCTGTCCTTTTGTGGTAGGCCAGGCTCAAGAATTTGGATTTGCTAAAATCTCTTATAAGGCAGCCAAAAAATATTTTTTTTTAATAAGAGTTATTAATGTTGCAAATTGTAGTTCACAATTAACTTCTATTGGACATTCTTATGTTTAATACCAGAGGCAGTAAACTTGATGTACTATTATAGGTTGAATGATAGTCCTATTATAAGGAAAACAAAGAAAGAAATCATAACCAGTTTTGGAATGGGATTCAGTCCTCCAATTGAAGCTAATTCCGAAACCAGGTCAAGGTCCTCTTATCCGAACTGGGTTTGAAACCAACAAACAGATTCTACGTTTGAATCAAATCTGCAACCAAAATTGTCATTTAGAAAACATTTAGGTTCCTAGTCCAATATAGTTCCAACTCGGAATCGATCTATTTGCATTCCTAATGGGCATCAATAGTTAAACGATAAAGCTTATCTCAGTTGGCTTAGGACCATGGTTTGCACCCGGAGGTTGTAGGTTCGAAACTGTACTACCAAATTAGGCTACATGGGAGTTTATCCGGCTTCCCTTTGGGCCCGGAGGGATTAGTCCAGCCCAAAGGGTTGGAAACCCTCCGATAGCCAAAAAAAGAAGAGAGAGAGAGAGATTATAGGGTAGTCCTATGGGTGTTTTGGGCCCGACCAAGCTTATCTATGACATTTCCATGTCCAGCCCAGCTTTAAAAAGAACAGGCCCAGCCCGGCCCTCTTCAAAGAAGCAGGCTCATTTCAAACCCAAGCTCAAGTGTCAGGTCCGAGTCCATCAATTTAGTCAATCAGGCAGGGCAAGTCAAGCTTTGTATCCCATAATCCAAACCCATCTCATATATTAAATGGCCAAAAAAATCAGAGTAGGCCCAGACCAACTACTTAAACCGACGGCCAGAGATCCGGACCCGTGATGGGGTTTTGCCAGTGCAGGACCAGTCCAGTGATGTTGACTATATTTTTTGATGACCATCGTTTATTACAAACTGATCCATGGGAACTAGGAAGTAGTCATTCACTGATTTTGACTTCACCCCAAAATCAAGTTTATTGTCACACTTGATGAGTGGAACAGGTCACTCACGTCAAGTAGCTAGGTTGCCTTTCCAATTCTTGCCCATTGCCTCAAATGAAGGTCTGGTCTTTTTATCACCGGGAAATTTTCACTTTCGTAAGTTCCAGTGTTACCCGGATGATCCTAAAAATTGGTTTGAAAGTGTCAATTGAAACTATGAGCATAGATTTTCGATCGATAAAATATTCGTGAAATTCTACAAAATGCCCCCTTTTATCAACAAATTCACAACATAGAGCCGTCATAGTTAAAGACTTAAGACTAAGGGTTAGAATCATCTAATTGATGTACGATATCTGTTATTTCCCTAATCTATGTTAAAACATTTCCATCTCCAGGCTAGAGAAATTTCTCCTATGGGTGGACTGCATGTGCAGTCCAGCTCTATGGGGCTCATTGGCCCAGCTTTTGATCAGCGCAACTCTTTTAATGCTTTTATCCCCCTGATCTGACATAATGTCCAATTTTATACTTATTATACACCTATACTCGCCGGTGGCTGACTTAAAATAAAAAGAAATTATATCAAGGGCTGGGATAATCTGATGGGGCTGGTTTTTTATTTTGTCATGACCCTTATCAATAAAGAGATCTTTCCATCAATCCTATCAACAATCTTAGAATAGGACCATGTATACAGTCTGCTTGTATATGAAGATCCTCCTTGCCCCTTCCCCCTTAATTGTCATGGCCCAACTTAGAGGGACACTTTCCAGTCAAGCCATTTATACTTATGAATTGGCCATAAACATTGGGTAATAAATGATGATCACTAATGATTCAATCTACCTTAAACACCATAGAAAAGTACAATGCATCTACAAGAGGTCGCCATTAGTGCCCACTTGACTCAGTCAACCATTAGATGAATCATACTCAAGTGAAAGTAAAAATACCAAATATTGCTTCAATCAAAATGATGTTTTACCATTGAATAAAACCAATACAAGGGCTGGTTTGTTTGCATGATATGTGAGTTGAATATATAGAAATTCATAACCAAAGAGCTCCACCAAAGGAATATTATGAAAGACATGAGGGCTAAAGGTATAGGATAGCGATGTGGCTTGGAGCTTGACTTTCTTAAGATTTGAACTATTGGGTTGTAGCTGTGTATTTTTTTTTTTTTACGGCCTCCCATCGATTCTTCCATTAAGAAGGGAGGCAGTTTAATCATCATTTTTGAAAATTTACATTTGTTTCTTCAATTTTTACCATTCTCATAAATAGAAGTCTAACAACTCCCTGCATTTAATTTCATGAAACAAAGGACTCCAAATGATGATGATTAGCTGAGTCCAACAACAGATATCTCTATTACAAAACAAGATATTTGAGCACAATTTCATTCACGGATCATTTCTTATAATCATTTCTCTAAGGTTATTACATCCTAATCATTTGACCATTTGGTATGAACTTGGATCATGCATTTGATATGACTGCTAGAAAATCTTATGTGCATCTTCCATTCACAAAATTCTTGTGCCGGTTCTTCCACCAAGCACATCAATGCCATATGTTCACCCTAAATTTGAGTGAGGATCCTCTTGAGTCTCTGGCTTAGAAAATTATTTAGTTGTTGTAGAGGAACTCTAAAGTGGAGTCAACTTATCCAAAATTTAAGCTGCACGAAATGAATGTCTTCTATCAGAAATGGGAGGTCCCCGTATTTAACTCCAATGGGAATTGGTCACACTATAAGACTGGCTATACAATCTTCATTAATAGGGCCGATTCCTTTTGGAGTAAAATTTAAAGATAACCCAGCATTAAATTTTAAAGATATCCCAACGTTCTTAAATGCCCAAAATTTCACATATTCAAATCATCACAACTATTTGGGGTTTTTGGAAGTTTCAAATATCTGGCGGCTTTACGACCAAGTCTAATGTCTTCAACGGTAATTTCAAATGGAAGGCCCCAATTAATAACTCAAAAGGCACACACCCAATAAAATTGCTAGAAATATTAACTTATGCATCCACTGTAATCTTGAAAGAGGTTAAAATTTGAATCTTAATAAAAATTCTATTTTGGTTCTACAGCTATATCATAAGTCCCCGTCACCATAATGTCATAATAATAGAAGAGTATATATATGAAATTAACCAAAAACCATATGAAAAGGCCCAACAAGATTCTTTTACAACACTTTAAATAGAATTTAGAAATATGGAATCACTCTTAAAATCAAAGTAAAAAAGCAAATGAGAAGAAATACTCTTAGACAACGTGCTCTTGAAAATGTTGCAATTTTGCTCATTTTGAATACAATATATGAAAACTGAAAACCATGTTAATTTATAGAGTTGGAAGGCATTATTTTGAATTGGGTCACATCCACGCAGTTGGGATGAGAAATGCAACTTATTAAAAAGGCACAAATGTGTTTTTGAAAAGGAAAAATTCTATTTGCACCCACCTCTTTTGCTGAGCCAACCCACATTTCCAAAACTACCCAAAATACCCTCCTCTTCTCTCCTCTCCTCTCCCTCTCTCCTTCCTTGTTCCTTGCTCTGGCCACCTCCACCCAACCCCCCTGCCGCTGATCCCTCTCCCCCTCTCTATCTCTCTCGCCCGCCCCCAGCAGCCCCATCTCCCTCCCCCTTCCCCCCTTTCTCTTTTCCTCTCTCTTCCTCTCTCCCCCTCTCCCTCTCGCACGCCACCGGCACTTGCCCAAAATCCTTCCGACCTTTGCTTCTCCCTCTCCCTCTCCCCCTCTTTCTCTTCCAATCTTTGCCTATCGCTTGCCGCACGTAGTCGCAGGTGGCCTCTTCTCCCTCTCCCATCTTCCATCTTCCATCGCCCAACATCATCGCCGGCTGACGAATCCCCACAGCTCCCCACTCATGTGCTTAACAAACAGCACAAAATCACAAGAACAAAGCTTCTTTTGATAATGATTGACGAACTTGCTCCACTTGTGCACAGAATAAATGGTGTATTGAGTTTCAGAGCCGTGCACAGAAGAGGTGCAAGCTGGAGAAAACCGTGCATATATTATGTGCACGGCGTTTCATACCCGTGCACCGTGAGATATGGAAGGAATTTATGGGTATTTTTGTAATGTGCAAGTTTTTTTTTTTTCTAAAGATGGGTGTGTTCAGAATCACCCTTTCAAAAGACCAAAAACTTAAAATGTTAAAAAAAACACATGCAAGTTTTAATTGTCTTTGGAGGCATATTCACGCATGGACCCAATAAACTGATTTGACTTTCCCTTAAGCCAGAAATGATATTTTTTCCCAACCCACATCCAGCCTCAAAACAGAATGAATTTCAAAAACATCCATCCCCGAGCCATCCAGGACAAAGCAGAGCTAAAAAGGGCAAAAAATAAAGTTTCAAAGTGCTCTCGAGGTGCACCGGAATACGCTAGTTACCAGTTATGTATATGATAGAGACGCATTTAAAGCAAACCTTCATAGTACGTTTGGAGTTTTCTCTATTTGAGCTCTCTCTTCTCTATCTCTTCTTCTGCTCTCTGTTCTGCTTTGTGTTGATTTCCCTCCGCAGTATCGAATACCAGAGACGACGCTTTCTTCCCCCCAGAGACTCTCGTTCGAGGCATTTCCCCGGAGACGAAGAAATCTGATATGGTAAAACAGTATACTACTACTTGTTCTCTTCGTCTTCTTAGCTTCTCTGCACGTACTTTTCGTTGTTCTTGAAACTTTGCGTGTATGGGGTCTTTGGTTTTATTTTGGGTTTCATTGATTTTCGTGGTTTTTGGTCTGTTCTGGGCTATGGGGTTTGCTTTGCCTGCGTTTTTCTCTAATGGGTCTCTGTTCGTTTTGTGTTGCTTTTTTTATTTTTATTTTTGTCTTCCGTTTGTGGGGTTGTGGCTTTTTTTTTCATGTGGTTGTTGTTTTTCCAGTGGTCTTTTGATGTGTAGTGAAATGGGGTTCTGTTCGTTTTGTTTTGGGTTTTTCCTTTGTGGGATTTTGGTTTTCTTCTCTGTCCCTTCTTTGATTGCTTCTGTTGATGTAGAGTTCCATGTTCTGTAGATTATGTAGTGAAATGGGTTTTGATTGCTGTATATAAGTTGTTGTATGTGTTTGTGTGTGATTGCTTGCTACTTTCTTGATATGGTTGAGGGTTTTGCCTTTTTTTTTGTTTCATTTATTTTGTGTGTTTGATTTCATTTTGTTCCTTCTTTAGTTTCTTTTTGTATGTTGTATTTTCGTTTATTGTAGATTATGAGCTTAAATTGGCCTGCTGTTTACTATTACTACTACTGCTTAAGCCACTGCTAATACTGTTGACGTGGTTGCTTGGAGATGGAAGTTATCATTAATCTTCTTTAATTTCTGATGGATTTTTGAGTATCAGTTTCGATTGTTTTGATTGATTTTTCTCTCTCGTTGGAACTTTTTAATAGTTATTTATTGGTCTTTATTTTTTTGGGTGAGCTGGGATTTTTTGGTTTTCTTGTTCTATTGGGAGTATGATTTGTTTTGCATCTTCCTTCTTTCTCTGCTTGATATTCTGCAAGGTACATTTTAGTTTTGATTGATGGTTTGGCTGCATCTTGTCTTGACTGAGGCTGTTTTTGTTATGTTTGCGTGGGCATGCCTTATTATGATTAAGGTCTTTGTGTTTTAGTAATAATTTTTGGTTTTCTATGTATTTTTCTTAATCTTCTTCTCTCCCCACCCCCCCTCCCCCTCCTTTTTGGTTGGTTATTTTGCTCAATCTTGAAATCTTTATTCACACAAATGATAAAGGAACAGTAGGACTTTCCATGACCAATGTAACTCTTGGATTGATATCTCCCAGATTGGCACTTATCCTCCATTAATTGTTGCATGGTTGAATTGCAAATAAATGGACATCCTCTGAGGGCTAAAAATTGTCAAACTTAGAGGCCCTAAAATCCATTAGCATAGTGATCTGATGGAGGAAGAGTTGGGGGGGGGGGGGGGGGGGGGGGGGGCGTGCCCTAGCCCTAGCCCACAAGAAAACCTTTCCATCTCAACCTGCTGCACGATTCCCATGCATTGGGGGTGGGTCCCACAAAATGATTGCGTTAGTACAGTGGGGGCCTTCTTGTGAACAATTTAAGTCAATTGGCATTCCCAGTTTGAGACTGATCCAACTGTTACCTGCCATTGATTTGGATCATGCTAGAGTTTCACCTATAAAACCATCAAACATTAAGCCCTTTAGAACACTGGCAGGTGTCATTGGTTGGAGATGATTTTTTGACCTTCATTCAATCCACACTAAGGCCTTCCTAACAGGCTATCACCCACCCCCATGAAAGGCATGCATCCAAGTGGACCCCACAAAATATGATCTAGAGGAATGGGAAGGTTCTGATCTGAATTACGGGTGGGCAAAAAGCCACCCCCAATTTGATTGACATTTTTCGTTGGATTAACTCATAAATTTAATGCTTTTATAAATGTTTGATGAATGTAACTTTTTCTTAAATTTAAAACAAATAAATCCAGTGTTGAATATTAGTTAGATCATTGTCGAGTTTGGGTGTATGCCAAGACACACTGGGAAGGGTTGTGCAAATGGCTTCCAGTAAAGTTTATGTTCGTGTCACAATTATCAAAAAGACGAAAGAGAAGTTAAGGGGGAGAGGGAAGGGGGTGGGTTTCTATTTTAACTTATGTAATTTTTCATGAGAGAGCGAAGTGATTGCCTTTTTTGGTATTTGTTGAAAGAGAAGGAAAATGAGCCTCTTTTGGGCTGTTGCCCGTGGTAGAAGATAGGTGCTTGCTCATGGGAAAGGACGAGCCAAGGATGACAATCCGGGGGCCAGGGAGGGTTTGTTTTCATTTTAACTTATATAAAATGTCAAGAAAAAGCAAGGTGATCTCTTTTTTTGGCATTCGTTATAAGAGAGTGAAAAGGAGCTTCTTTTGGTCTTTGATCCTTGGTTGCAAATAATTGCTTGCTTATCTTCTGAAAAGGGGCAACCGAAGGACGACAATGGCAATGTTAGCATAGCCCCATCTCCGATCCCAGTCGCCGCCGTCTTCTTATTTCCTCTTCTTCTTCTTCTTCTTCTTCTCTCTCTCTCTCTATATATATATCTATCTCTTTCTCTCTCATTTCCACTTTCTTAATCAATGGTTTTGACTGTTTACTTCATTCAATCTATTGATGGTACCTAATTATATAGTCATGTTCAGTTATAATATAGTCGCTTGGATTTGCATGCCGTTTTTTATTTTTTAAAGCACAAATGAAGCCTTTTTAGTTGTTAATGAACTACATCAAGGGGGCTCCATTTATTTGTTCGAAGATTGTATTTTGTCAATTATAGCATATCATAAAGTCACAAACGAAAATGAACACTAATACATATTTTGTTCTTTATTAATTTAGTGAAGGCTTATGACAGGGTGTTGAGGGAATTAATGAGTGGCTTTTAAGAACTAAGGCCTAATGGGTCATAGCCTTATCCCATCAAACTGTGATCAACTTAAGGAGTTCTGCTTTCTAATAATTAATAGGTTGACATTCATGAAGGGCTTGTAATTAGCACGATCATTATTGTTGAGATCCTATGATTTGTATCATGAATCCTTTTTCATATCAATCTTAAGGAAAAAAATATCAAGAATCCCATTTACAGGTAAATCTTATGATTCAATTGTGGTCTTACAATTCTGTGCTTGTTTCTGTGAATCGTACGATTCATGCTATTCCTATTCATTTGGATGACACAATTGGATGACAAATATTAGTATTTTTTTTCTTTTTTACATTCTCTCTCTCTCACACATTTTTAAGTGCTTCTAACTTTAAGAATTTATCTTCTAATGATCAATGAAACCTCTTAGGTTTCATCACCTCGTATCAAAGCAGCCCCAA
Organism: Umbellularia californica; assembly: GCA_028538565.1. Lineage (NCBI taxonomy): Eukaryota > Viridiplantae > Streptophyta > Magnoliopsida > Laurales > Lauraceae > Umbellularia > Umbellularia californica. Next base: position 21,772,649 of record JAPQWN010000003.1, read on the forward strand.
ACCCAGTTTCCAGAGGGAATTCTTCCAGAACTGGTGAAAATCCCAAAGTAAAGTTCATATCTGCTGGAGAAGTAGCAGTGATGTCGTCAGGAGCCAAAAAAAAGCAGCATACTCAAGGAAGTTCTGGTACTGTGCCTTCTGTTGCAAATAGGACTTGTTCTAGTGTGCCTGCAACTGAAGCATCCAAGGCTGGTTTGCGGAAGGGGAGTTCAGACTCCATTTTTGGAACTCCTGGATTTAGGAAGCATGTTACTTTTGGTGATAATCCAGACTCCATTTTAGCAATGCCTCCTGGATATAATAAGCATGTTACTTCTCGTGATGGGGTGACTCCATCCGTTAGGCCACCATCACGTGTTGGTAAGGCTTTTACTTCAGAAAGGTTGAAGGGCATAGATGAAAAATTATTCATACCACGGCCTGTAGCTGTAAAATCTATACCTCGTTCATCCAAGGTCTTGTCTCAGCCTAATGGGAGGTCTGTTGATCGTGAATCATATATTTCCCCATCAAAGCGTGCCAGGTTTTCTGAGTTAAAATATAATGGCGAAGCTGCATTAAGTATGTCCAACAATGAGGACTTCATGCTAACAAAGAATAATGCTTCAGGTTTGATGGTATTGCTTTAAATTCATTTGGTCATTTTATTTTAATTTCTTGAACAAATGTGCATTTGGATCATTCTATTTTGATATTCCATTATAGAAAGCATTAATTTTACAATCATAAGAAAAAAAGATAACTATGATTGTGTAATGATTGGTTGTTGCCCATTTGCAAAGCAAAAGTACTTTAAGATCCATCATTGAATATTGAAATATTTTGTAAGAAATGTTGCAAATAAATGAAATTTGGAGAAGGTGGAGATGATTGCAGACTTGGAATGAGGCAGTTGTAACTTGGAAAGTGGGATGTTAAGTTGTGGAATGTGGAGTGATGGATATTTTATCACTGTTTCATTCATATATATGGTTGAGCTGAACTCACGAAGTCAATTCTTGATATATGGGATGTGCCTCAATGTTGATGGTATATGATGATGATATAGTTGGATGTCTTAAGTGCAAACAAAATTAAAAAGAAAAAATTTTATGATTTGGCAGTGAATTTTTTCAAATATTATAATGGTCAAACTTCCAGCTTGGAGCTGATGTTCCAGGATTTGGTGAATGTGAAAACCAAGAGGATTCTATTTTCTGCTTTGTCTGATGACCTGGTTTGAAGTAGGAAAAAAAGTCAGGATGCTGTAAGTTGTAACCCACTTTTCTGATTTAGTTGCACTTTCAGGGAAAGCAGCTGCTTCTGCTTCTGGTGAGCTGTCCATTAAGAAAGAGCAGCCAACTAATGCCCTTGTACCTTCTATGGAAATCACAAAATCTTCTCCTTTAGTTGGTGGCAATGCAGGCAAGTAAAGCACTTGATCTCTCTTTTAAGTTATTATCCAGTGGGTGGTTTCCTTTCTTGGTTATGGAAAATTTTCTACTTCAGATGCTGCTGCTAATGTGGCAGCATTTGCTTTCATGCAGTTGGTGCCTCATTTACTGATTTCAGGAACTCTGATGTTCAAGAAAGTGTCTCACCACCTATACTGTCTGAATTTTCGAAGGGAAAATTTGAAAATATCCTCGGTCCAGATGCTCTTTGGAAGTAAGCCATTTTCCTGCTCGATGACAAGAATAAATGATGCATTTTCTGTCTTTCTGAATCCTGTTTAATTGACTTGGTTTATTGAACTTTAGCGAATATTATTCTTCATTTTAACTCAATAAGCTCCTTTGGAGCTAGAGCTACTGCCAATTCTTTGAGCCCATTTATTTTATGTAACAATATAGTCTGCTAGTCAGGCCCTTGACACAGCCATTGATCATTTAGTAGTTCCGACTGTGTTTGGTTAAGTGGAGCCAGGCCCAGGTGTTGTGTTGAATCATGAAGCTGCAATAGCTTCAGCCCAAATCCAATCCAAAGTGACTGGGTCATGCTCTGTGGTTGGCAACATCTTTAATACATAATTTGATTTAAATCAGGCATGATCGATCTTTTGTCTATTTCTTTCTTTATAAATTGCAGTCAAAACTTCTGAGACTGCTAACTTGCTATGCTGCTAAGTCTTGTGCATGGAAACAAAATATGATGCAGGACAGACCCATAGTCCCCATGGGTCGACCAGCCAATAGGCCCAACCCATCTGTCTCGACCAGTGCTTTGGGCCTAGCCCACCTATCTTACCCTACTCAGAGTTTATTTATTTATTTATGTCTTAAGTTGTATTTAGGTGGATGTTTTAATCTTGGCCATCATTGCATTTGAATGGTCCATATTAGTTTTAGGGTTAGTCTTTTATCTATTTAAGCATTGTAATGCCTCATTTGGCATTAGTTATTGATTAATGAAATTTCTCACGAGTGATTTTGGATCTTCCCAAGTTGTCTCTTTTTCCTCGCCCGCGATGGGGAGTTTGGCGTGAGGCCAAGTTTAAGGCAATGGCTTGACCCATCCCTTCCTTTCGCCTGACCTATCCCTTCCACCCTCCATCTCTCGTCTCTCCGCCTCTACCCGCCCCGCACCTGGTACCGCGCTTTGCATCAAAATATATCCGAACTACTTTCCTTTTCATGATTATGTATGAGACTATGATGTATACACATGAATCATATGTAGTTAGTACTTATGCTAGCAATCATCAATAGACAAATTAGGGGTTAAGATAATGAACTTTTCTGAAATCGGAACGGTATTTATTCCGCAATCTATGAATTTAGGGTTTTTTTTTACAGCAATAAGGATTTTAAAATGATATTTTCCAATCTTATTTATGAAAAAGTGAAGATTATGTATTAAAGAAGGAAATATGAACTATAAAAGGAAATATAGAAAGAGAAGGAATTAAACTTGAAGTGTGATTAAGACTTAATTAAAAATCTTCTCTCAATACTAGAGTCGTCAAAATCAAATGAGTGTGATTGGGCAGATATAGTAGATCCATTTTGATTTTTTTTGAATGATAGAGAAGAAAGGAGGACATGGCCCTAAACAGACTTGATTGGCGTCGTCAAATCCATATAGCCGACCCCACCTAGTGGGAAAAGGCTTGGTTTGGTTTGGTTTGGTTTGGTTTGGATAGAGAAGAAAGGAGAAAAGAAAATATCATCTGGTAAGTTCGGTTCAGATTTGTACGAAAATATATCAGATTGAACTCAGGGTGGGGGAAGGGTTGGGGGTATTTGGTCGATAAAGATGTTAATAGAGCTTTACTTGGAAAGTGTTTATGGCGCATGCTAGAGTGACTCGCCTAAAATGGTTTTGTTCATGGATTAAAATATCTGATGTAGTGCCCAAGGCCGCAACGCTTTTTTGATATTAGCGGCGCTCTCAACTGCATCTGCCCGTGTTGGCTGCTGCAAAGGCATAGTGGCCTGCTACTAGACTGTATTGACTGTTACTCTGCAATGAATGTAAACCCAATGAAAATGGTCTCAGTAGAAATTAAAAAAAGGAAAAAAAGGTAGAGAGAGAGGGACTGGTTGCAGGGGAAAAAAAAGAGAGAGAATCTCCCACATCAGTCACAATTCACGACTTAAGAAAGAAGTGGACCCACTGCAGGGCCTGCCCCTCTGAAAATCCAAGCCGTTCATTGATTTAAGATAAATGGTCCCAACTCAGGTAGGTTATCCATGAGTACTGTACTACTCATCCAATTAAAAAAAATGGCCCCAGGCATATTTGGATCGATTTGAAACAAAATCAATCTCCTAGTCAAATTATACGCGCCCAGCCAAATAAAAAAAATTTGGGCCCATACCCTAATGGTTATATGAGCCTAGCCACCAGGAGGACCATGTATTAGGTACCTGGGGCGTCTGCCCCAGTGGGATCTACAAAAGGGCTATGGGCAAATGGCGCATGCCTGGTACCCACTAACCCCACCCCCCACACCCAAAAAAAAAAAAAAAAAAAAAAACTAATGAAGATTGAAGAACAATGAAATCCCCAAATCCGTCTCTCAACGAAAACCCCAAATCCCACCACTCTCTTTCTCTCAAGTATCAACAAAAACCCCAAATCCCGGCAGTCTTGGGTCTCCGGTCTCTTTCTTCCCCTCTAGATCCTGCAGGTATTCCACTCTCTCTCTCAAAATGAAAACTTCAAAAGCTCAAAACCTTAACCCCCACATATACTAATGTAAATGATAACCCAAAAACCAAACCCCACAGATAAATGTGAGATTTTAATAAAAATGATAACTCCTAAATAAAAATGAGAACCCCTAACGAAGAACAATATGGGGCTACTACCGTGCATTCAAATTCTCTTTATATTATATTCTCTTATTCCACCACCTTTCGGTTTGCAAATAATAAAATAAAAGATACAACCCTAGTCCAAACAACACAAGAAACTTCCTCTTTTGATCACTGTATAGCTAATAAGAGAACCTAAAATCACACGATACCAAAAGCACCCAATCGAGATTCCAATCCAAAAACAGAGCCATTGTTTTTTTTACTATTTTTCAGATTTTAGCTTTTTTTATTGAGAATCATGACAATTTTTATTTCAATGAGATGCAGAGATGATCAAAGGTCCTATTCAATGCTAGTTTTGGATATTTGTGGATCTTCAACTTTGCTTGTTTCATTTTATCCCCTCTGGTTAGAAGGTGCTGCATAAAATTCCCATGAATTTAGTGCCATTGTTTCATAATTAGGATTTCGCTATGAGATTTGGGTTAAGTATGGACCATTATTTTAGAATTAGGATTTAAGAATAATGACCGACTTTCTATTGAACATTGTCCTTCCCACTCAAACAAAATTCCTAGGTCCGCCACTGCTAGCTACTGTGGGGCCCATCGTTAGATTGATTAAATATAAATTTCTTATATAAAATTAAATATAAATCTTGTGTTTCGGTTTCAAATTTTATTTACACATTGCTTTATATGAAGGTTAAATAGAAACATTTGTTTTTGAATATATGTTAAAAAAAATAAATCATTACTATTATTTTATAATCATATATCGGGATATGACCTCTATGCAATGAAGGGACCATTACGCTCCCTCTATCATGGTTACTATGGAAAAATAACCCTTATATTCTTGTATTTTCTAATATTCTGGACTTTTTGGATATTTTTCTGAATTTTTGAACACTTTTTTAAAATCACACTGCTACGTCACTACGTATCACTTGTTACGTAGTATTTTGGCTGCCGACCGCTACGCCCGCCGTTACCGCTATTTTCATCATTGGTTATGTTGACCCCATTGAGCCAGCCCATTAAATTCTTCAGGCCCTTAGGATGATCCATCAAAATAATCTTTTACTTCCCTGACCTTCCATAAGTTGTTTAAAATGATAGGATCATAACATAAAGTCTTACCATTAAAGTGAACTGCTGTAGTTTCTTTTTCTCCATTTCATAACCAAAAGGAAAGTCGTTAGTTCTGTGTTGTAGGGAACCAGAACTCTTCAAAAAAGTTAGACAAGATCGAAGTATGTTTAGAATTTTGATCAAACAAAGGAATTTTGTATACTCCTATGGTTGTTTGTCTTTTGCGCAAGGAATATGAAAAAGGGATTAAGGGATTTACGCGTGCAAGTTTTACATGTGAAACATATTATCATTAGTGGCAAAAGCAGGAAATTCTCCTTTGTTTGGGGCCCATACGTAAAGTACATTAAAAAATCCCTAGAACTTATAGTGTTGTTCTTTTTTTTTTTTTATATTTAATTTTATTTTGGGGGGGTGGCTGCATGCTTGTTTGGAAGTGATATTTTCACATGGAAGGAGAGAGCAAGAAAGGATCCATATTAGTTTTTATACAATTTAGTGGGTTCCAGGCCCCCAAAACTTTTCCATAGAGGAGATAGTGGGTCCCAAACACACTGAATGGTTTGGATCATGAATTGGGGGCCCCACAAAAGTGCAAAAAATTTGAAAATGGATAAAGTTCTACTTTCACATATTTTCAAAATCCATGAGGATCTAAGATATGAAACTTCATGCTTTAGGGTTTATCATATTTATGAGAGTATCAAATGGTTTGGATCATGAATTTGAAGCCCACAAAAGTGCAGATAATTAGGGAGTGGGATTTAGATGTTTTTTTTTCATCACGTTTCTGAAAAATCTGAGGATCTAAGATAGAAATTTTGCATCATGAGGCTTTTATATTTATATATATATGAGAACATTGAACGGTGTGGTGTGGATCATGAATTGGGGGCCCACAAAAGTGCATAAAATCAGATCTACAAGATTAGGTTTTATTTATTCATTTAGTTTTTTTTTGCATTTTTCACATATTTCTCAAAACCGATATAGATTTAAGATATGAAACTGAATGACTCAGGGTTCATTAGTTCAACAATAAATTTTAATGGTTCAGATTGCATATATGGGGCCCACTGGACTGGAGAAAGATAGGAGACGGTTGATGGGATATGGTCTTATGACCAGCAGACGGAAATGAGGGGGGAAAGATGTACTGACATCTTTTGGGGTGAGAAATTTTTGGGCTGAAAGTGGCCGTATTTATGCGTCAAATGCATAAATGAGTGCAAGCAAACATGTCTGTGTAAATTTTAACACATGTAAAGGGGTGCAAACAAGCGACCCCATAAGAAAGAGATTCCAAGCAAGAAATTCTAGTTAAATGACTGACTGGCTGAAAGTCTTGATCTGGATCTGGGGAGTTAGGATCTCTCAATAGACTAAATGAAGGAAATCTCCAAAGGTGATGCTAGCTGTAAATCTTGTTTTGCCTGTGTCTTTTAATTGGAGCAGATCTCCGAAGAAGATGAAGATGCTGGTTTCGATACCTTCAACTCACAATCACAAGATAGATCTTTGCACATAGTGAGAAGATATTCCTTCTGGCCAATAGTTGTCTGAATAAAAGTGATGCAGACTTGTCACCTGAGCGACCATATTTTTGAAGATCATGCTGTAGATCAGAACTAAACATATTTAAATAAATTTGAACGATCAGATGTGGTCTTGATCTGCCTTACCGCTGTCTAATCAATTGGAAAGGCCGAAATCAGCAGTCGGACGTTCGAGATAAAGCTCAAAATAAATCCCAAAATTAATTGCAAAGGTGCTGAAATTAATGGGGATTCCAGTCAGATTATTAATGAGGCATTTCGAGCATCCCAAGTAGCGAAACAGTCGCAAATTGATCATAAAATCTTTTGACGGACTGGTTTTATAGCCAGGAACATTGCCGAGGGATTTTCTGCAATTTTAGAACATTTCCTCCAGAAAGAAGGCAATTAATTGGGCTTATTTTAAAAGGTCATAATGGGCCTAAACCGGTGCAAACCCTATAACGGCATGTTGCCCGTCACTCTAGAATTTACTGATGGGGCCCACTTGTCCCGATAGTTGGCCACCTGGACCTGGGCCTCATAGATCAATTCTTCTAAGTAAGGTCTGGACGATCTGCTCACACTTCGATCAGGAGTTTGGAACCGTTTTAGAATTAAAATTAGAAACTTTCCTATCTCATATGGATTAGGATTCTTATCTGAGGGTTTTCATTGGTGTTGGATGTAGCTGAATGGCTAGGATTGTAGTTAGAGCTTAAGCATTTATAGAAATGCATTGTATTTGTCAGTTACTGTAGCATGAACATAAGTTCATAAAAGGTAGGTGAACATAAATCGTTTAAATTTCTCAAATCGTAGGACCCTATTGTAGAAATTTAAGAGGATAGAAAAAAAAAACCTTAAATTGGAATGATTTGGTACAAGGAAATTCTTGTGAAAGGTGTGAGATAGAATCGACTCTTTAACCCTTTTCCTTGGGGGGGGGGGGAGGACCCAGAGTACATCTAGGACCCAAGTCACGAGAGCGCATATGATTTGTTCGAGAAATTAAACTTTTTTAGAGAGAGCCTCTATTCTCCAAATGTTTTCTTAGTGGTCCCTTTGCCAAAGAGGTTAGCCAAGATAATGCTTGGTTGGTACTTGATGCTTGGTGGCAATCTAGAAAAATAATTAAAAATTGGTTTACTTGTTTTTAGGCCCTTGCTCGGCACTGTCCGTCGAGGGTAGGTAATGGCCTAGGTAGTGCAGGTCCTCCAAGATCTTTGACCTGCTCGGGTCCAGCTTTGCATACATTGAGGGTTAGGGTAAGGACAACCCTGGGCCCGGTCCTTTGAAAGTGCTAGGTTAAGATACATGTGCTCCACAGGTAGTATGCTGCGAAAATTTTTGTTTTGGGGGCCTTTTCAGGATATTATTAGGAAAATATGTCATGGAAAAAATAACTTGAAAATATTGAAAGTGAAAAAAAGAATGATATGGAAATGAGAAAATTTAAAATCTGAAAAAGAAAAAATTGAAATTAGATATCAACTGATTTGTAAAGAGTAGTAGTAATTAGTAATAACAAATATGAAATAAAAGTATTATTAGTACTTATAATTGTAGGGGATATAAACATTAATCACATTAATTAGTTACCTAATAACGATAATGACTGCGCAAATAAAATTTTAAAATAGTTACCACATTGGAAAGAGTAGTATCCTCTTTCCTGAAAATCCTATAAGACTCATGAATCAAAACAATAAACATGCATTAGTTCCACAAAGAATGACCTGTAGTAGGTCTTTCTGGTTTCTTAAATTGCTCAAATGGATATCTTTTTCTTTTTATCATTTGTGATATCATGCAATATTATTGCAATAAAATCCAAAATTAATGATGTTTCGAAAATATATGACATTGTTGGGAACACATCTGCATTAACAAATAATTTGATAAGGAAACTATTGCGGATATTTGTACAGTGCTTTCTAGTATTTTGACTTTGATTTGGATGTTCTTCGACGTGATTGGGGGACTATTGGCTCTTTAGGATTTCTTATGGTGCTTTTGGAATGAATTTCGGTGCATTTTGGAATATACTTGGTGCATTTTAGTACATTTTGTTGCATTTGTGGGCCTGAATCTCAGTTACATTTGGGTGCATTTAATTGCATCTTAGCGACATTTTGGTGATTTCATTTCATTTTGGACATTAGGAATGTATTTGGTTTCATTTAGGTACATCTGACTGAACTTTAGTTCCATGTTAGGTGCATTAAAATTTTAATGCAACTGGACTGTATTTGGATGCATTTGGTGCATCAGAGTGAATTTAAGTGGCATTTGGGTGCATTTTCTGATTATGGGTGCATTAGCATGTGCTCATTTCAGTTGCATTTGGTGTACATTTTAGCATTTGATTTTATTTCTCATTTCATTTGGGCTTGAATCCAATTTGGGTTGGGTTTATACTTATATTTGGTGGGTGTGGACCAGCCATAGTCCTTAGGCTGAGCCTCGATCCATGTTCCAGGGACTGTTTTGGACTCAGACTTGGATTTGATCTGTTCCTATCCTTATGGGGTCAATTGAAAATCAAGATTAGGAAGAAGAAAGAGATTTATGAGAGAAAGAACCTTGAAGAGAGACGAAAATAAGAGGAATTGAGTGAAGATTGGAGAAGATGAAGAGGTGGGAGGAGTCATGTGAGGAGGGATGTCATATATCCAACCCACTTTTACATTACTTTGATTTTATTAATATCAAAGGAGTATTGTAATACAAAAATAAAAGGTAATCCTAAAGAATCTCTAATTCTATATGGACTCTTATTTCCCTTTACATACCAGAGTGGGACCATTTACATTAAATTCCCGGCAGGGTCCAGACTCGGGCCCATGTGGGTCGGCCTAAATCTTGTTGGTTGACAACTCTAAATTTATTCTATTACATAACCAAGGAAAACTTTGATAACCCTTGATTTTGTTGTTCTTGCATTGATGAGTCCAAAATTGCTTGAAGCCTTTCGGATTTCTCTTTACAAAATGAGAAATTTGAAGTTATCATGACTCAGGGAATCAGCCCAGGACTGAGGAGAGAAAGATGCTTGGTTTTCAGAAGTTGTGAGCATAAAACATGCTTTACACATTGTTCCTTGGCCAAAACCAAGTACTATTTTATCTATCTACATATTGTTTTTAAGTGCAATGTCATAAATCATTTGGTTCATTTATGCTTGTTTCATTATACAAGTGAAAACAATCAGTCTCTAGTGTGTGGGAAAGGGCTGTGCATTTGTTTTGGTGTTTGGTATATATCTCTTATACTGGTGCTGCATACGTTAGATCTTTTGATCAAACTTGGATGTACTATATTTTCATTTTATTAGTTAATCATTATTGATCACCAAAAAAAAGTGTGTGGAAAAGGCATCATGTGTTGATTTATGCAGCATCATGAAATTCCAATGACTTTGAATTGTGTTTTCATAGGGGAAGCTTTGAGATTTGTGATGAATTTTGTCACACTGATTTCTGTGAAGAAATTGAGGCTCATCGTCCAATCATCATATCTCCTAAAGTTTGTGAAGTTTCAAAACAAATGCCGAAAAAGTTGCTTTTTAAGCTGATTTCTCGTCTTGATGTATGGCCTCGGATCTTCCTCAAAGGCTGTCCAACTGCTAATGATATTGCACTCTATTTTCTTCCTAGGGAAGTTTACAGGTTTGGTCTTACCACTCAAAGTGCAGTCATTTTCTATTTTTTCTTTTAGCAAAATGTTCTGTGTGTTGATGAAGTCTTTCTGCTATTGTTTTAGCTCCCGGAAGAAGTACGTTGACCTTTTAGAGCTGATTCAGATGGATGATTTAGCAATGCAGAGTTACTTGGGTGGTGTGGAGTTGTTGATATTCACTTCTAAACAACTACCTGTGGATTCCCAAAGTGAGTTTTTTCAATTATCATGGTATAATACCTTCTGTTATTTTTATTTTTTATTTATTTTTAATGGTAACTTGTATTTATCAAAGGCATAGCAGTACAGAAAGGGTATACTGAAAAGCTAAGAAAAACATACCTTTGGTTGCTAGAAGAGCTAATTTGTAAAATGTATTTCATTGAAGTCTGCATGTCTGCTTCGTCAAAGTTCATCTGTAAAATCATACTTTTGGCCTATTCTTATTTGGGAGATACAAAGATTGGGTCTTAAGTATGGACTCTTAGAGGAGTGCCAACTCATTGGCGGATAGTTTGGCAGAGGAGGGAGCTTCCCGTCCCAGTTTGATGATATCTGACTTTGATGATTCATTTTCTTGATTTGCTAGTCATCGTGCAGTGTTTTTTTCTTTTGGATGCTTGCCTGTTTTCGCTTGTTGCTTTTCAGTACATGTCTTCTATGCTGGTTGAATTTTTTTTTTTCCTGTTTCTTTCTCTCTAAAATCTTGGTTACCATTCACACACACAGGAAAAAAAAAAAGAATCATAGTTCTAAGGTATGGATGTAGGGGCTGATTGAGAAAAAAAATGAATATGTAGGGAAGGAAATCAACTATGAAATACAAACAAAAACTCATTTGAAATGTCTTCCCTCCGACAGCCATATAAATTTTGGTAATGTTTATAAAATTAATTCAAGTGTACCTTTTGTTCATGCTTATATGAACCTTCAAATACGAGGCTTTAAAACAAGATTTCAACCCTTAACAAACTCCAATCCTAGCCTGCTTGATAGAAAGCCTGCCAATTGTCTTGCCCTTAAAGCAGACAAGTCAACCCAGTCTTTCTAACATATGCTACAACAAAGTTATAATTAACAAAATACCATTAATATTTTTAACTAAGCTTACTGTTTAATGATGGGCCGTAACTTCCTCAGTATGGTAATTGAATAACCATTCCATTGCAATCAATTTTGGGTTGTTCAAACTTAATTTGTACTTTTTTTTTGGTATGAACTGAATTTGTACTTGAAATATGGCCTTGACAAGGAAAAAAATGAGAAAAACTAATAAATCCTCCATTAGTTGTGTGTAACAGGTTTGGCCATTGGCTACCTATGTGTACATATGTAGAACTATAGAAGCATGTTAAGACATAGACATTATTCTTCTTTTCCGCTTGGTATATGTTTTGCTGGCCATCAAATGCATCCAGGTTTGAGAAAATCCATCTTTGAGTTTGCTGATGATTGTAGCTTATCTTATCTGAATGGATGAAATACCTGGCGTGCTATGGTAAACTGATGATTAACCATAAACCAATGTGGAGGATTTGAAAGAAAGCATTCATTGATTGCCTGATTTAAGCCTCTCGTTGCAACATCTTTTGTCAAATGCAATGTTGGGCAATTGGTGTTTCTCCATTTGGACTGTTGGATCTACTTGTATTTTGATCTAAACTCTTTGATTGACTAATTTATTCATCCTAACTATGAGTGAACTTGATTGATCATGTATTGATTATTTCTTCATTGCTGGAAATGGAAAACTTCCCCCTTTCAACTGTTGGACTGAACTTGAACTCTACTTAATTTAATCCAATGTTCCTATTTTCTGCCCAAGCTGATTCTGTGTCTTGATCTTCTTCCTTTCTTGGGGCGTGCAGCTGCCCATTGTTGGATGTATTCTTATGCCTACTTGTCCTTGTGTTTCAAGTCAGTGTTGTTTTTTGGGATCTTTATACGGTCGAGATTTTCAGTATGATTTTGAGATCCATCATTAATGCGGGATTAGATTACACTTCCTTTTAGTTTTTGCATCTTTTGTGACTTAAATGGATAATTGTTAGAACTCTTTTGTACAACTTTTGGTGGTAACAATATAATAATTTTTATTTTTTATTTTTTTGTGAATGATGTCAATATGTATAACATCACATTTGAAACCATGCTCTTATACACATTGGGCACTGTTGGATTCTAGAGAGTAAGATTTCTGAATTATTATTTCCACTGCAGTGTTTATTAATAATGAAATCAAGCTTTCTGCAAAATTAGTGAAACATTTTGTGAGTTGAAAAAAAAAATTTTAATGTGTTGAGAACAAAACTAATCGTGAGACAAACATTAGACTTTGTTGAAATAAATTTAAGCTGCCAGCTAACTTAATAGTTTTTCTAAGCCTATCTGGACCGTAATATCTGAACCTCCTACTCTAACACACATGGCAAGTAGTGGAGCATGTGGTAATTCTATCCTATGAAATAAATGATTTAATTTATCTTTTAACATTAAAGGAATTTAATAACTAATCCATTGGAGCAATTTTATGGCATTTGGACTTTGTTTAATAGATGAAATATGGTTTTAATTACGGAAATAACAATAGCAAGTTCTATTTCTTTTGTTTATCACATGTCTTTTGAATGTGTATTCTATAGAACCATAAATCAACATTGAGCCCTTGTGGCTTTTGTCTTTTGTTGTTTATGCAGGTGTGTTTTAAGAGGCCCCATGCTTGGCAGTAACACACATGCACACACTTTTTTTTGATTCCCCAAGAGCGGACCGTATGCTGCTCATATGTGGTCTGGCTCTATGAGGTCCACTTGTTCCCCACCTTTCTTTAGTCTACCCTCTTTGCACTCGTTACCTCCCTTCCTCCATGAATTGGCACTAGACCTAATTTGACACTTATTGGACTGGCACTAGAGCAAATTTGACACTAATCTGACATTTACTTGATTATTTTGAGGCTGTTAAAGTAGGTGTTAGGAATTAGGATGATCTGATGGGTTAATTTTCTTGTCTAACTCTGATACATGGTGAGGGCTTTCCATTCCTTCTAACCCTACTGTTAGGCATGCATCTGGACTTCATATGAAGAAAATGTGGTCCACAAAGGGGAACATTCTCTTATTTACAAACGTATGTACATGCAAGCAGTCCTGTTTGAGAATAACCAGGTGGTTTTATTGTTTGAGAACAATCGGGTTGTTTTGTTGCAAATCTGCTTTCTTGTGGTTCCTGTTTGAGAATAACCAGGTGGTTTTTTTGTTTGAGAACAATCGGGTTGTTTTGTTGCAAATCTGCTTTCTTGTGGTTCCATTTGGATGCATGCCAATCATGGGAGCATATCGTTACTCACTTGTGGGTGTATGTATGATCTTGGTGTGTGCAAAGAATGGTACTGTTTGATCATCTCAGTTGTTGGTTTAAAAGACTAAAAACTGGAGATTTCTTACCCATTTGGTCAAAAGCTTGTTTTCATGTTTTGCTGAATCTTGGGGTGAAACAAAATCTTGATGAGTATCAAATCTTGGTGAGTAGTAATTCTTTTATTTTTCGTAGTTATTTATTTATTTATTTGTCGGAGGGGTAGTGAATAGGTGGCACTTTTTTTATTTGCTTTGTGGCTAAATATTTTGAAGATTCTATATGTATTAAGCTGCTTAGCTTTACTAAAATTCTGTTACCATTCAAATAAATAAATAAATAAAATCTATATGTATGCCTGAAAAGACTTTTAGCTCCACCTTTATAAGTGGAATATACTTTACTTTTCCAAAACCTGTGAAATGAGCCTGCTATTGCTAAAGAAAGGCAATACACATGAACCTCTAGATTGGTACCCATCCAAATGTCACTGCAATTTGTAGTGATATTCACTTGATTCACAGGTGATCCATCCTACAATCGACCTTACTCTGACTTCAGTGAAATTTGCATGAGTGTAGAGCTTCTAGGTTAGATGGTGGCTGCACATCTTTGCAAATGAATGCTCCATGATTGGTTAGCCTATTCAGCCAAACCGAACCAAAATACTTGATATAGAGGATAAAATTGGTGAGTGGTGATAAATACTTGATATGGAGGATAAAATTGGCGCAGTTCCAGCCAACACGCTATAAATATCAGCTGATGCTTAAACCTTTTTTCCATTGCCATGACATTTTCCTTTTGATCTACTAAATAATAATTTTATTCTTATGTGGAATGGTTTTTCTTTTATATATATATATATTGTTAGTTCCTAATTCCCATACTAATGGCTGCAGAGACTGACATGTTTTCAGTTACATGTTATATGTGCTCTACCATTCATCAAGGCTGCGGTTTCCTTTGGTTGCATTGTGCATATTTTCTTATTCCCATGCCCTTTTTCTGATTGTAACCGGCATTAGTGGTTTTAGTAAGCGGTTGCAAATGGATATCCACTTATCTGATTATCTGGTGTCTTCGACTTGGAAAAAAGGTTTGGAAATTAAAGCCCAATTTTAGGTTCCAATAGAAAACCAGATCTAGATTTGGAACCTACTTTTGAGTCCGGTAAGGAATTGGGTCTAGCTAAATTCCCATATTGGTTTTCTGGCTTGTTCATAACCTTGCATGGAAAAATTTTGGCCATTTCAACTTAGCGCTAGGTTTTCTTGTGTGTTCTTCACAGAGGCGACCTATTTAATATTTCTTGTCCATTGTTTTCTCTCTTCGCTCTCTAGTAGCAACTATGAGTCTACAACTGTCATAGGGCTGGGCTGGGCCCATGGTTGTCCTCACTAGGGTTGCAAATGGGACGGTTCCAGGCTAGGCCCTTACCCTATCCTCACGAGCTAAGGCTGGGCCTAGGGCCTGAAGAGAAGAAAATTAATTTTGATTTTTGTCAATGAGAAGTTTGAAGTTTTACAGAAGAAAATGACCATTTTGATTTTGAAGGCTGGCAAAAAACAAACTAAAGGGATAATTTTAAAATGAAATGAAAAGAAAGAAAGATAATTAATATTTTATCTGTAGGCAAACAAGAGCCTGTAGCATGTCAAAATGTGCTCTCTGTCACCACTACAAGCTGGTGGGTTCAAGGCATTTACCTACCCAAAAATATAATAATAATTTTGGAGGCGGTGTTGCGGTTCAGAATCGGTTCAGGCTGAACTCAGATTAATCGAAATCAATCCATTACTCACCCCACGTTGCAAATTTTGGAGGTGGTGATGCGGTTTGAATTTAGTTTTGCATTGCTCACCCCATTAATCAAATTGTGACGCTCCGGAGTCTCACATCGACTATAGAGAGGAAAGTGAATGGGGTTATATGTAGAGCTTACACCCTTACCTTGCATGAGGCCTTTTGATGGGTTGAGGCCCATCAGAAGCAAAACCGTGAGGCCAGTGGGCCAAAGCGGACAATATCATGCATGTGTGAAGGGTGGGGCGTGACAAAATGGTATCAGAGCCGACTCTCGACTAGTTCGAGTGTGGGTCCCCTGTCGTGGCTTGGTGCAAGTGGGCGGGTCTCCATGTGGCCGGGCCAAGAGGGCTGGCAGGCTACAGAGACTGGCAGGCTATTGCACAGGGACGTGCAGCCTTAAGGAGGGTGGATTGTGACGCTCCGCAGTCCCACATCGACTATAGAGAGGAAAGTGAATGAGGTTATATGTAGAGCTTACACCTTTACCTTGCATGAAGCCTTTTGATGGGTTGAGGCCCATCAGAAGCAAAACCGTGAGGCCAGTGGGTCAAAGCGGACAATATCATGCATGTGTGAAGGGTGGGGCGTGACAATAATAATTTTGGAGGCGGTGTTGCGGTTCAGAATCGGTTCAGGCTGAACTCAGATTAATCGAAATCAATCCATTACTCACCCCACGTTGCAAATTTTGGAGGTGGTGATGCGGTTTGAATTTACTTTTGCATTGCTCACCCCACGATGCAAATTTCAGAAGTTTTAACAGAAAAAAGAATCAGAAAGCAATTACCCTAATGTACCAGATAATTCTCATGTCACAAACAATAGTGTACAGTTTCTTGGTTGGTCATGTAACTGTCCTGAAAAACTCAAACAAGATTCACTGTTCGCAAGTAATGCATTGCAACTGCACGGTATGCATGTACTATTGTTTGCTCTCATCACATGCATGTATAAATTCCAATAACAAGTGTAACACAGCGCCTGTTGTCAAACAAGCTCAGACCATGGTTGGATTCAACTTTGATTAGGAACAATACGTCTCTTATAGCAGTAGCATCCAACAAACAACCAGGAGACTCAATTGTGAAAGACTAGTATAAAAAAGAACTCATAAAACAGAAATTAATTAAGGAATCACATAAGAACCCACACAAGAATCATCCTCAATAAAGCCACATATATGCTCAAATAAATCCACATATATAAATAAGAAAAATAAGAGCGCCGGAGCCTTTTTAAGTATATTGAAAGCTTTTTTTTTTTTGAATGGTAACAAATGCCTGTGTTTTGTGGGCTTTTTGAGGGAAGGGCCGGGCTCGGTACCCTCAAAGGAGTGCTCAATTGATAGCCCTAGTAGCAACTACCTCATCTCTCTCTCTCTCTCTATATATATATATATATATATATATTCCCCCGACCAACCAATCAGATCCACACCACCACACCCCCTCCTTCCTTGGCCTGTTCAACTCTTTTGGCCTGTGGCCCAACTCCTACTATGCTGATGGCATCATCATCGGCATCCTCGATATCGACCTCTAGCTGGAAGCGGAACTGGATTTGGAACTAGGAGTGGAGTGGCAATGGATCCGAATCCATCCGATAGGTAGGTTTCTATGCTGGATCGCGAATGGATCTGGGTACGGCATGGTTCAGTCCCAGGCCCAACCTGTTTCATTTGCACCCCCAATTTTAGTGCTTCCTCTTGCAACATGTAGTTGAATTTAATGAACAAAAGTAAATGAGAAAAATAAGAGAAGAAATATAGAGAACTGATCTTTTTACTAAAAAAGCGTGTTTCTTTAGCACAGCACTTTTTGATAATGTATCAATTGTTGCGCAGATCTTCTACTGTCGCAGCAAGCATTTAGTTTTCTAATATGGTTTCTTTCTTTTAGTATCTTCTATAGTTGTGTCTGTTGTGATTTTGATGTGAATAACATAAATTCCAACAGGGCTAAATATGAAATTGTACCTCTGGGGAGTATTCCGCCGTGTGAAGGATACCAAACTTACTTACCTTGAAGGGAGATTATCTTCTATTCCCACCCCTGGTCCAGGGAATCTACAGGAGGATCATGCCAAAAGGCTTGAAGATGGATATTGTAACAAACTGAATTTCACCTTGGTAGATAATGATGCTGAAGAAGGGGATATGGAAATTGACATGATTGGGGGCAAAGATATAGGAAGAGTAGATAAACCTGTGCCAAGACCAGTTACTTTCAAAAGCAGGGAGTCATCAGAATCCTATATAGATTCAAAACGTCAAAGGGTTTCATCTCCGCAAAATGTATCATCCAATTCAAGAAGTTCCTTGAGACCCCAGATTCTGAGATTTTCCAGTGACACAAGTACTTCAAATATTGGAAAAACCACAAACACTCAGGTGTTGAATGCTACTCCGAATGTTCTATCTAGCACAAATAATGAAAAGGAAATTGAAAGGCATGGGGTGCCTTGGTCTGCATCATCGGTAACCAGAAACACGCCAAGTGGCTCCCAGCATTTGATTCGCCAATGCCAACATGGACCCTATGATGGTTCTATAAGACCACCATCTTCAGGTAAAGCAAATAGATTGGAACTTGATGACTACTATATTCCCAGCGTTCCTCCTGGTTTTTCTAAGCTATCCACTAGTGTGGCTTCTCAAGAGAAATCCTTAATGAAGCCTTCCCACCAGCCAACAACCCAAAAGATTGTGGATGTTCCTACCCATTTCAGCAAGCCAAACAGTTCAAAATATGAGTTTTACTCATCTATGTATGTAAATAACACGGAAAAAGCTATAGCCAGGGGCACCGATCTCAAGATCCCCTCAAACATGCCCATTGCAAGGGATATGGATGTTTCTCCTGGTTTCATAATGCAACTTGGCTATAAAGACGAGTTTTGCTCATCTGAGGCCATTTGTAAGAATGAAAAATATGAGCATCGGTCATTTGACGCCACAAGTAAGCAAGACAAAGATGACATTACTCCTGGTTTCACTAAGAAGCTTTATGGTGAGAATGGCTCATTAAAAGTCAGCTGTCTGAAGGAAAAAGATGAGTGTTGCTCATCTGAGGCCAAAAGTAGGAACGGAGAAGGGGAATGTCATCCATTTGTGGCCTTGTTTGAGAGGGAGAAAGATGAGTCTAACTCATCGGAGTCCACTGATAGGACTAAAAAGGCTAATGTGGGGAGCACTGGAGCTGGAAACCAATTGAAGGATGCTGGAGTTGAGCGTGCATCTTCCAAAGGTCAAGAATTATGTTTGCAGTCTGAGAAGTCCATAATAGATGCTGAATCACCTCAAGTACAGTTGACGTATCATCAGGTAATAATTTATAAAGGATGGATTCTTTACTTGTTAGTGCATTTATGATTGCCTTAGTTGTTAATATAGGGTGTGTGGGTGTACAGTTGACGTATCATCAGGTAATAATCTACAAAGGATGGATTCTTTACTTGTTAGTGCATTTATGATTACCTTAGTTGTTAAGATAGGGTGTGTGGTTGCTTTTGGAATGTTTTAGAAGTACAGATGGTTTTCTGTCTCCGAGGAATGGGGGTGTGATTGAAACCAGAAGTGTTTTCTGCTAAATGACATCTAATTTGTTTCTTATTTCTATACTGCCTAATTGCTTTTGATGGAGCCATCCATTCTACCATTTTGCAAATCAGCTGCAACTGGCACTTGTTCATTCAAAGACCCTAACCTATTCAATGTTGCCTCATATCATAACTTTCATGATACACAATTACACACCAGCGTTTAAAATATTGAATCTTTGTTTATCTCCTTCAAATCATGAGAATTTAGAAAAAACAGAAAAAGAATCCATATCATGATAAAGTTTCCGTGCAATACGAATGCAAGTAGAGTTTTTCTCAGAATATATAGCTCTTTGTTTTTTAGTTTTACCAATTTATTCTAGTCTTTCTAGTGCCAACCACTGAATTTTTAACTTGGTATTAAGTATTAACCAGTGTTTAAGATAAGGGATCTTGTTATATCGGTTTTATGCCATGAATATTGAAAGAAGGCCTCTATATCTTATCAAATTTATCAGACAATATTAATGCAAGTTGTTTGTATATTTTTCTCTCTTTTTTTTTTTTTTTTTTTAAGTTTTAGAGAATATTCTTATTTTCTTTACGATCAACCAAATCACAACAACTAAGTGGTTGTGGCTAGTTTTCTGTTAAAATATAGCTCAAATTTGAATAAATGAAGCTTTATCGATTTTCTCATATTTTCCAAGTTAAACAATTTATAGTTAGAAAGGGGGTTAACTTGAAAATATCAAGCAATGTTGACAGTATAAAGTTGTGATGGCATTGTTTTGAAAATCGGAATTGTATCGCAAATTGTTCATGCCTATGAATCGAGTCGTGAATCGTAGAGTTTTTTTTTTTTTTTTTTTTTAATAAAAATGAAAAATAGCTAAAAATTAGAAAGGAAAAAAGAAAAAAAAATAGTCCATCCATTTTCCCATTCATAGCAGTATAAATACTATGACAAAGAGCCCAATCAATCACATTAAGAAGATCATGAAATAATTAATATATAATAAATGATATACATAAATAGTGAAAAAGGCTAAAGGTATCAATATATATTTAATTTTTATGTGTTCGTGAAGAAAAGAATGAAAAAGATTTTAAAAAAAGAAAGAGGATATAAACAAGCACTATAAATACTTCCAAACACTTTAATCAAATGCATGTTATTTATTCATTTTAAAAACCTCCCCAAAGTTATAAAATTCTTAAGAGGTTTCGTTAACCACTAAATAACCTTTTAAAAAGTAAAAATATAAAAAAGAAAGAAAGAAAGAAAGAAAAAAGGTAAAAGATTATTAATATTAACTTATTGATCGTTTCATTTCTTACTCCGCCAAATTGCATACATCGTAAGATCCAATGAAATGAGTATCGAATCATAAGATTCATACCCGAATCCTAAGATTTATTTGTAAATGAAATCCATTGCATAGATACAAACTATTTTCCTCAGGATTCGAGATATGAATCCTAAGATTTTGATAACTACGGTGATAGGCATCATGCTTATCATATACTATCATGATAAAAGTATATTGTTATTAAAACTATGCATGAAAGATCAATATAATTGAAAATAGTGGCTAGAAGTTGGTACATGATAGACAGTAGATTGGCCAACCCATTGGGCCCAGCCCATAGGCCCAACGGGACATCCATTTATTTAGGAGTTGGCTTAATCCCTAAGCAACAATATTTCTTCATATCTGAATAATGTCTAAAATAGGAAACATACTAATATTAATCTTAAACAAATCAAAAGCCTAAATAAATGGATGTCCTGTTGGGCCTATGGGCCGGACCTAATGGGTTGGCCGATCTATTGTCTGGCCTGTATCAGAAGTACAGAACTTCATGTTTTAAGCATCTAGTTTGAATTGGTTGAAAAAAAATATAGAAATCCTTGTTTGGAGACATTTTGTTTGAATTAGTGGAGGAGATTATTGGAAGGATGGCTATTAAAATGAACAATTTTGGTTCATTTAATAGTTCTTTCCCAGAAAAAATTATGACCCAAATTGCTATTAAGTAGTTTTATTTATTAGGAAAAAAGAAAGTACACACCAAGAGAACTAGGGTTATAATGGATTAGTGCAATGTCAAGGAACTCAATAAACTGCTACTTCCATTTGCAAAATTTAAATACGATAACAATTATACTCTATAGAAAAAAATCCAGGTCAAATAAATTACAAAGAGAAAATGAAAGTTTTGGAATTTAGGATATTAAATTTCACAATATGAATGCGCAGATCTTGTCCACAGTCCATGTAGGTGCACACACGAGGGCTGGTCTCTGCGACCACAATCTATCTTCATTGCAGACCTTCGACTATCCAGAGACTTGAAGGTTGCATTTGATTTTGTTGCAACCATTCCGTTTCCAAATCCTGCTACTGCATATCCTGATGAGTCCATATGCCTTGGTTCTGGGAAGCAGAGGAATTATATGGAAATCCTTCAGTGGGGGCCCACTTATATAATTCAAACTGGTCAAAGTGAATGTCACTGTGTATTTGCTTGGCTCTGGGCTAAATTCACTCTGGTAGGAGTTGGTCCCCTTTGGCTGATTGATCACATGGAAATCACGTGATAAAGATACACAAAACAAGGGAGTAAAATCACATGTTCTACACATGATCAAGTTGATGGTGGAAAAAACTATTGGGGTAAAATTTGGCCTAGTGGCGTGGTTTTATTTTCAATGGTTTGGATTTTGCTAATTATTGTCACGCTTGTGGTTTCCTTATAGAAGGGTGTTGGGTCCGGCGAGCATCCGCCTAGAGAGAGAGGGCGGGGGTTGGACTGGGTATGTAGTGGTGCTCAAGTCCCACATCTGAAACACACTAGTCCTGATCTTGGGTATTATATGTGCGACCCAACCTTAACTCCACATGAGGCCTTTTAAAACCGTGTGGCAAGACTGGATTGAAACTCCATGAGCCAAAGCGGATAATATCATGTGGACAGTGGGCTTGGGTTGTTACAAATGGTATAAGAGCCGTGCTTTGTTTTACGGTGGAGGAGTAAGTAAGTCCTCCCCCCCCCCCCGCCCCCCAAAAAAAATAAAAGAAGGGTGTTGGGTCTAGCGAGCATCCGCCTAGAGAGAGGGCAGCGGAAACTCTAAAGGACTGGGTATGCAGTGGTGCATAGAAGTCCCATAACGGAAACATGTTAGTCTTGATCTTGGGTATATATGTGTGACCTGGCTAACTCCACATGAGGCCTTTTAAAACCGTATGACAGGATTGGGTTGGGACCCCATGAGCCAAGGCGGATAATTTCGTGTGAACAATGGGCCCAGGTCGTTACAAATGGTATCATAGCCGAGGACGACTTTCTTTTTTTGGTGGGGGAATATGTCTCGCCTGTGGCTCCCTTGTAGAAGGGCATTCGGTCCAGCGACATCCCGCCTAGAGAGAGGGCGGGGGTTGGACTGGGCATGTAGTGGTGCAGAATTCCCACATTGGAAACACGTTAATTCTGATCTTGGGTATATATGTGTGTGACTTGTCGTTAACTCCACACGAGGTCTTTTAAAACCGTGCAGCAAGACTGGGTTGAAATTGTCATTCCCACAATTGCAAGATACAGATGAATGAGAGTTTTTGGGAAAACTAATTGTATTGTCGTGTGTTCTCTTGGAGAACTACCATCATTATATAGAAATATACATGCCTTAATCAAGGGCCTTTCATAGGAAACTAGATAATTACATTAATCACTAATCTAAGTTAGGAAAGCAATCAATTACTAAAATATGTACAACTATCTCAATATTTGACCAAATCAATCCATGTTAGATGTAGCTTGCTGGACTGGATTGACTGATGGGCCTTGGGCCCCTTCATGGGTCTTGAGAGAAAAGATCCACTTGCAGCCAATAGGTTTGACACCCATAGGAGAGGGGACAATATCCCATGTATGATTTTTCTCTAAGGCTTCCAACTCATCTTGCATAGCCTGGGTCCAACATTTGTCCTGCACAGCTTGAGAATAGGATTGGGGAATGGAAGAAGAGGACAAAGTGGCCATTAAGGAAGTATGGGAGAACCCATATCGGTCAGGTGGTGCCGAAATGTGTGTGGAGCGACGCAATGGAGGAAGTCCAGAAGAACCAACTGCCGGAGGTGGACCAGATGCTGGAGGAAGATCAGGAGGGGAATCCCTGGGAGGCGCGTCTGTATTCCGTCGGTGGTACACAAAGTGAGGATTGAAACGAACAACTGAAGTGTTGTCAGAGAAACCAGGTAAAGACACTAAAGAGGAGTCAGGAGGTTCAAGGTGTTGTTGAAAGAAATACTGTTGTTAAAAAAAAAAGACATTCCGAGAGGTCCGTAAGTAACGAATGTGAGGGTCGTAGCAAAGGTACCCTTTCTGGAAGGGAGCATAACCTAAAAACACACACTTAGCTGATTGTGCAGTTAGTTTGGTTTGCTCAGAAGGAGGCAAGTGCACAAAACAAACGGAGCCGAAAACATGAAGATCATCATAAGATGGAGATGTCTGGTACAATAGGTAATATGGGCTCTGATTTTGAAGAGAGGCAGAAGGCAGACAATTTATGAGATGAGCTGCTGTAGCCAGTGCCTCAACCCAAAAACGGGTAGGGACCGATGATTCAAGAAGTAGGGTGCGTGTGACATCAAGCAGATGTCTATTTTTCCGTTCAGCAACTCCATTCTGCTGGGGAGTATAGGGACAAGTACGTTGCGAAATAATGCCTTTTTGTTGCAAAAACTTTTGAAAATCAGAGGACACATTCTCCACTCAAATCAGATCGCAAGATTTTGATGCATGTGGAGTCGGTGACTGAGTCTGATACAGCGAAGCCTGATATTGTGGAGCTTGACGTTGTGGGCAGCGGCGACATTCAGAGATGATATGTCCCGACTTTTTACAGTAACTACATACTTTCTTTTTGCATTGAGATGCAAGATGCCCAAATTTTTGACAACTGTAGCATTATGTTTTGCTCAAGTCTCGAGATGGAGGCTAAGAAGCCTTGTTGGCCGAAAACGCGACTGAATAGGTCTTAGTCTTTTGTTGAGCTAGATGGGTTGAGGTCGAAATGCGCTGTTCTTCGCGTAAGAGTTCATTCAGGCAGACATCCAAGGAAGGTAAAGGTGTCCGATTCATTAGGGCAGATCGAATACTTTCATATTCATTCCGTAATTTCATCAAAAATTGATCCCGCTGACTAGAGGCCTGAAGATTGCGAATTATGATCAGAATGTCGGCAGCCACATCTACATTATCATATTCTGACCAAAGGGTTCGGAATCCTGAATAGTAGTCTTGGATGGACAAGTTCCCTTGTGCATATTCAGCAATTGCACATTCAAGATGAAATTGACGTGCTGAGTTATCTTGATGGTACACTTGCTTCAGATACCCCCACATGTCTTTAGAAGTGGGGTAAGGTTTAAGGTTCATTATCAGATGGGGCTCCACTGAACCCAGTATCCAAGTTTTTATTTTTGCATCTTTAGTAAGCCAAGTGGATATCTTCTTCTCATCTTCCGTGGGTTTAGGATCAGATCCAGAAATATAGCCCCACAATTCCTTAGCTTCAAGGTAAATTTGGAACTGAAACAACCAAGCGGGGTAATTTTTTCCCGTGAATCAGATCAAGGTAACCTCAGATTTTTCCATCGTTAATTAAGATTGTCCAAAAAAAACTGAGTGAAACAGTGAACAAGCAGTAGAAGATCCAGCAATCAGAGAAGAGATGAAGTCTCAAAGTTGATCTGACCAACCAGTGAACACAGAACAAAAAATCAGGCCAAAAAGCACCCCAGACGTCCTAAAAAATTGGAGCTGATCCTTGGCGTGGGCCCCACTGGTGGATCTGAACAATGATCAGATCACTGATATGAGGAAACACAATATTCTGGCTTCTAATGGAAGAAGAATGATCCAATTCTACCACAGATCCAAGATTCTGGACGGTCTAGATGAAAACAATATTAAAAATCTGGAAATTCTCTAGAATGAGTAAATCACCAACCTGGAAGTGCTGAAAAAATCTAAAAAAATCTCCAATATTCCTAGACAATCCAGGCGACCAAGACTGGATAGATCTCTGATGGTGATTTGATGATCAGAGGTGGGCCACCATGAAGATGATAATGCTGCAGCGTTTGGATTCCTTGAAACAGATTTTTGATTTGTTGATCTTCACAAGAGAGATTAATTCCTCTCTATCCTTAATGCCTTAATGCTATATAAGATCACAAAACAAGATTTCCTTGAATAAGGCTCTGATACCATGTCATTCCCACAATTGCAAGATTCAGATGAATGAGAGTCTTTGGGAAAACTAATTGTATTGTCGTGTGTTCTCTTGGAGAACTACCATCATTATATAGAAATATACATGCCTTAATCAAGGGCCTTTCATAGGAAACTAGATAATTACATTAATCACTAATCTAAGTTAGGAAAGCAATCAATTACTAAAATATGTACAACTATCTCAATATTTGACCAAATCAATCCATGTTAGATGTAGCTTGCGGGACTGGATTGACTGATGGGCCTTGGGCCCCTTCCTGGGTCGTGGACCAAACTTAATAGAAATCCCATGAGCCAAAGCAGACAATATCATGTGGACAACGGGCCCAGATTGTTACAATTATGGCCCTCTGTAGCGGATTTGTAGGCTTAGCCAATAGCCATAGGATCTATGATTATCTGCGGCCGAGGATCCAGATAATGCTGTTAAAGAATTCCCAAATCAAGTTTATTTTCCGATTCCCCCCATGTGTTCACTTTCCGCTTTTGTGCTCTTTTCAATTTAAGCAGATGAAAATTCATCCATGGCAGGGCTGGCTAAACAGTTGGCCTGTTATTTGGTGCTGGGATAGAGGGGAAATTCAATCCCGTGGGGTCAACTCGATCCATAATCTGATGAACCTTAAGCACCTGGGGCGTAATAGTGGCAGTAAAATGAAGAACAAAGAAACCAATGAGAGAGAGAGAGAGAGAGAGAGAGAGAGAGAGAGAGAGATGTCTCTTATATTTAAAATGTAGTTGAAGGAACTTGCAAGGGACGTGATTAATAGTCATCAAAGTATTATTGATTTATAGGGATCTGCTAAGGAACATATTGCTATAAACGTTCGATATTTGTTGTGGATTAATAGTTAGAAGTCGTTATCTATTTAAATGTATATATAAGATATTGCAATTGTTGCTTTCGATACATAGTATTCTAAATGTATTATTTGAAAAAAAAAAGGATAACTTGGTCCTTAAAAGAGAAGTAAATAGGTGTTAAACAGGCCCAAGGCCCTGCTCATCTAAAGGCCCATACATCTCACGTGGAACACATTGGGTCAATATTTGACAGTTGTACATATATCTTTCTTTAGTTGCTTTCCTAACTTAGATATACTAATTGATGTAATTAGTTTCCTTCTTAACTTAGAATCCTAATTGATGTAATTAGTTGCTTTCCTATCTTAGGACCTTGATTAAAGGCATGTAATACCTATATATAGTGAGGGACGATCTCCAAAGGACATACCCAGTTGAATATAAACTTTTTCCAAGAACTCTCGTTCCTTCTTATGTTTTGCAATTATGAGAATGACATGGTATCAGAGCCAAGTCCAAAGAAATCTGGGTATGCGATCTTACACAACATCCAGGCAATAGATTAGAGAGAAACCAATCTCTCTCGTGAAGAAAGACAAATCAGGGATCTGTTTCAAGAAATCTACACAGTTTCGAGCAAGACAAATCACGGATCTGTATGGTGGCCCACCTCTGATCATCAAGACAACTTCAGCAACCTATCCAGACATGGTCGCCTGGATTTTCTAGGAATATTGGAGAATTTTTCAGATTTTTTCATCTCTTCCAGGTTGGAGTTTTACTCATTCTCGAAAATTTCCAGATTTTAATAACTGTTTCATCTAGACCGTCCAGAATCCTGGTTTTTTAGTGGAATTGGATAATTCTTTTTTCACTAGAAGCCAGATTTATGTGCTTCCTTAGCTATCTCATATGATCTTGGTCCAAACCCATCAGTGGGGCCCACATAGAGGATTTTCAGCCAATATTAAGGTCGTCAGTGGTGTTTTTTGCCCTGTGAGTGTTCTGGGCTGATTTTTCTCCTCTGTTTGGCTAGAAATCGACTCCTAAACATAGTACAGGCTTGTTATAAAATTATAGCCTTCCTCTCCTCTGTTATTGGATTTTTTTTGCTATTGTACTGCTTCAGTCAGTGTTTTTTTGGAAAATATCACTTAGAGATGGAAAAATCTGAGGTTACTTTGATCCGGTTCACTGGCAAAAATTATCCTGCATGGTCTTTCCAGTTCCAAACATACCTTGAAGCAAAGGAATTGTGGGGATATCTTTCTGGATCTGACCTTAAACCCACTGAAGATGAGAAGAAGATCTCCTCTTGGCATACTAAAGATGCGAAGATCAAATCATGGATCCTCGGCACCAAAGGTCTTCCATGACCACGCCATCAGTTCTTGGTTAGCAAATTGATGCTTTTTGATTCTCCCGCATCAATTTGAGGGGGGGTGTTAAACAGGCCCAAGGCCCTGCTCATCTAAAGGCCCATACATCTCACGTGGAACACATTGGGTCAATATTTGACAGTTGTACATATATCTTTCTTTAGTTGCTTTCCTAACTTAGATATACTAATTGATGTAATTAGTTTCCTTCTTAACTTAGAATCCTAATTGATGTAATTAGTTGCTTTCCTATCTTAGGACCTTGATTAAAGGCATGTAATACCTATATATAGTGAGGGACGATCTCCAAAGGACATACCCAGTTGAATACAAACTTTTTCCAAGAACTCTCGTTCCTTCTTATGTTTTGCAATTATGAGAATGACAATAGGTTATATAGGAGGATAAATAATTGGAATACATTATGCATTTATCATTTGATATTGTTAAAGAGGAATTTAAATTGGATCATGACTCTATATGCTTGGAAAGATTTTTCTTTTTAAGCAAGAAATGCATGAAAGAGATTTTTAAGGGCAAGAGACGTGATTAACAGGAAGCAAGGTGTTGTTGATTTATAGGGATTTGCTAATACGGAATATATTGTTGTAAAATGTTTGATATTTGTTGTTGATGTATCCTTAAATGTGAATAACATATTGCAATTGTTGCTTCCAAAATGCTTAACAGAAATTGGATGAATTGGTTAAATAGGCTCTTTAATGAGATATTAAGGACAATGAAAATGTCGGATGAATGGAGAAGTGTTGTAGTACCTATATGCAAGAATAAAGGAAGATATACAAAATTGCACCAACTATCGTGAGAGAGTAATAGAGCGAAGGCTTAGACAAATGATTAAGACATGTGAAAATCAATTTGGTTTCATGTTAGAGAGGCCAACTATGGAAGTTACTTTCTCACGCAATTAATTTATATTATCTTCATCGATGTAGACAAAGCCTATGACAGGATATCTAGAGATGTGATTTGGTAGTTTATAGATAAAAGAAGTAACGAGTGTGAGAATTACCAGTAGAGAGACAAGTGAGTTTCTGATGACCATATGCTTGCACCAGGGGTTAGCCGTAAACCCTTATTTCTTTGCCTTGATTATGGACGAGTTACTTGCTCATATTTAAGAGGAGAGAGATGCATTAGTGTGTTATTTGCAGATGATATGGTGCATGAATGTGAAACTTGAAAAATGGCGAGAGTCTTTAGAATCCAGTGACTTTATAAAGTAATACTAAGATATTATATGTGGATTGAAACTTAAGTGAGGATATGTAAAGAGCTTTAACTATCTGACAATTGAAATTAAAGAGATACCACAATGAGATTCGTTCCAATACTTTGGCTGGATAATTAGTAATGATGTAGAGATTAAGAAAGATGTTGAACATAGGATAAGAGCAGGATGATTGAAGTGGAGACTTGCTTGTAGAGTGCTTTGTGATCGGCACATACTAGCAAGATTAGAAAAAATATTTTGTAGGATAGCGACTAGACCAATTATGTCCTATGGGGTCGAATGTTGGCCATTCAAGAAGTGACACATGCACAAAATGAGTATAGCAAAGATGAGAATGTTGAGATGGATGTGTGGTAAAACTAGGTAGGATAGAATTAAAAATGATTGCTTTTAGGAGCATTCAGGGGTAGCATCCATAAGTGATAAATTAAGAGAAACTCATTGGAGATAGTTTGGACATGTCCAACACAGGCCATAAACGACTTGAAACCTTTTTCTTTGCAAGTGGATGGCCAACCAAGGAGAAGGGGTAGGCTCGAGAGGATACAGATGGAAGTAATAAAGGATTGATCTAATGAAGTGCAACTTATTTAAGGATCTGGCTCAGGATAGATCGGGCTGAAGAAGTAGAATTCATGTAGCTGACCCTAACATAGTTGAGACAAGGCTTTAATGAAGAAGGTAATGAATCGCTGCTTTCAAAATATTGTAATCCACGGGTATTGTTAGAAAGAAAGAAAATTTTGGTTTACAAAGAGATATAAATAGGTTTATTCGAAAATTTGTTGGAATACATTATGTATTTAACACTTGGGATTGCTTAGGAGGAATCTAAATTGCATTTGCTTGAAAAGAGGTTATTTAACTATGAAACATGGCCAGATTACGTCAAAAGTTATGGTTGGCTTAGGGATTAGAAACTTGCAATCTAAAAACTAGGTGGTGTTGGTTCAGTGGTGGTGGGAATTTGGGGAATAAAGGGAGACATTATGGAGAAAATCATTGTGGCTAAATATGGGGTAGGTGAGTGGGGTTGGGGCCTTGTCAAGTTCTTAGACAGGAGTAATCTGCTTTTTATTCTTTTTTTTTTTTTTTGGGTGGGTGGGGGTTGTCCCTTTCTGGCTTGACGACTGATTGGGTGGGGGTCCATTTTTTCCCCTAAGTTTATTTAGGCTTGTCAATAAGTCGTCTTTGGTCAAAGATTGTTATATGAGTGAGGGAGGTTTTGTGTCCTGGGTTGTTTTCTTTAGGAAAATTTTGCATCAATATGAGATTGGGCATGAGTCTTCTCTCTATATGGTTTTATCCGCAGGGATGAGGAGGATCTTCAGATGTGGACGTCGTGCCCATCTGGTTAAGCAAGGAGCGTGGAGGTGGTGCCAGTTGTTAAGCAACCTAGCTCTCTTGTCTGGTTGGGATTGGCTACTCCGAGAGTTGAGTCCTTTTGTTGGTTAGTTGTCTCAGGAAAGGCGGCTACAACAGATGTTCTTAGGAGGAGAGGTATCTTGTTGGAGGATATCTAAGATTTTTGTCCACTATGTGGGGTCAAAGGGAGGAGGTTGATAATTTATTATTGTTTTGTGAGTTCTCTTATCACATCTAGTGCTATCTCCTTGTGAAGTGTAGTATTTCTTGGTGCTTTCTAGGGTCATTGGCACTTGGGGGGCATGTTTGAGGCTTGGAAGATGTCTCATTTTCTTATTTTCTTTTTTCCTTTTTTTAAGAAGGGTTGGGTGGGTGGGTGGGTTGTTCTTGTGGAGGATTATCCCTATGTGCTATTCTTTGGTTGGTCTGGAAAGATGGAAAGAAAAGAAATGATAGAGTTTTTAGAGGAGTACCGTTGGTTGTGGAGGATTGGTTATTGTTCATATTGCAAAGTGAGTTTCTTGTAGGGAGGAGTTTGACAGCTTAAGGGTAGATCGGGTTCTATTTAATTGGGATTTTGGAGGCTTCTCTTTACAGTGGAGCTCCTAAGGTGAGGAAATTGTTCTTTTGGTTTCCTCCCATCCTTGGTGTGTTGAAATTCAATTTGGATGGAGCGGCTAAAGGGAAACAAGTCCGGCTAGCGCTGGAGGAGTGCGTCACATTAGTGATGGTAGCGGTGGCTTTGTTCTCAAAGCATGTGGGATGATCCATTCAATGAAGCAGAGGCTGTAGCTATCTTAGAAACTCTTCGATGTTTGCATCTTCTTTTCAATCCAAGCTTGTGGTGGAAAGTGATTCACTGAACGCCATCTCATGGGTCACTTTTAGTGCCTTAACTCCTTGGAGATTTACATTCTACCTTGAGGGGATTAAGATGTTATCCTCTTTGATGGAGGTCGTTTTCCGACATGTTGGGTGGTTGGCTAATGGATTTGCCGATTCTTTGGTGAAGCAAGGAATGGAGAGATCCTCCCCTTTTGTTGCTTTTACTTTGGAACTTTTCTTTTATATATATATATATATATATATATAGGGAAGTGCATTTAAGTTGGGGGTCCTTGCATTTAAGTTGGTAAGAATGGATATGGAAGTGAGGGCCCCCACGCATCTCTCACCAAGTTGGTGAGAGTCTCTCATAGGAGCATTTCCCATATATATATATTCTCCTCCAGTGGTACGGTGTGGCCATAATGGTTTTATACCCACTCTTTTCCCCTTCCATGTGGTTTTTGGTTGGGTGCTGGTCCTTTTATATTCTTTCTTATAATAAAGTCGTCATTAACGATCATCAAAATAAAAAAGTACGAAACATGAGAGATTTTAGGAGCAAGTGGAGAGATAGCCCTTGCTGCATGGGAATACCTCTTTGTGATAATTACGTCTGAAGTAAAAACGAGATGTTATCAGGTGTTTGATGTTTATATAACTTGATAAAAGATAGTTAGAAGTTGGTAATTTGAAATTTGGTGCAGAATTATTGAAAGAATATTTTTACCCTTAAAAGGATGTGGTATCCTCTCACTCAACTTTCTCACCCTTTCAGAAGATTATATATAGAAAGATATATTAGTCATGAAGCTAAAAGTGAGCCTGAAGTAATCAGAGATGTCACTAGCTGTCAAATTTAATAGCTACTAATGGTGCTAAAATGGGTTTATAGTTTCTAATGAAATATTAGACTGCCCTTTATCCATGGAAATTTACCTTTCTGCCATAGTAGGACGTGTCACCCTTTGTAACTTTTTAAATTATTTTCGAATGTATTAGATTTTAGGCATTGGTGGAAAACACGTTCTATTATGTTTACACGACACTTATGATACTCACCATCCACAGGATCTGCGTCATAACTACGAATCACATGTGCGAACAGATTCTACTGCACATTCTATGGCTGCTATTCCTGCACATTTGGATTCACATTTCCACTCAAGAGGTACGAGTTGCCTTCGACTGTTTCCTTTGAAGGTTGAGTCCACAACTCAGGAGATTGAAATGGAGGGAATGTGTAATGATCTCGTTTTGGGTACTGCCCAGTGTGCCAAGGACAATGGCCCCATGAATGGGGAGGAATCCCTAGTTCTTAGTCTATCTCGACCTGACTATACGAATGACGGGAATAATTGGATCACTGTTCTGTCAAAGGAACGGCTACAGCAAGATGGTTGTGGCGAGGAGCTGCATCTAACTCTCTGAGTCAGAATGTCCAAGTGGGTGACATGACAATTTTGGAGGTACATAAACTGTAAATCCTTGTGTTTGTACAACCTGGTAGTTCTCTAGGTACACGAGTATGATCTGCTGGATGTTTTTACCTACATTGTTGTGTTATTTGATTTTGTACAAGGCACGTCCCCGGCTGTAGCTGAGCTGGTTAGGGAATGGGGGTGTGTAAGAGCACGCGAGTTCAACATGTAGCAAAAGAAATTTAGTAATGGGCATGATCTGCTATTTGTTCTCTCATATTGTGAGTCTCAATCTTAAAAAAAAAAAAAAAAAAATTTTTTAATCAAGGTTTGTGAGTATTGAGCGTGTTTGACTCTTAAATGCAGAAGGCACCAGCATCCTAAGTACTTTCACACACTGTTAATATGCTCTCTCTTACTGATTTTGTAACTTCAGAACATCGAAGAAATTTATTGGCCTTGGTGGTCAGCAGTGGTGGAACCACCATTGGTACCTTTGAAAATCAAACTTGTCTGGGCTACTGAGTAGAGCCTGGGTCTCATTGGATCAATGCTTTGGGCATGGTGGAATCTTCGGTTTATTCGTCTTAAATGAGAGATTCATTTTAATTACATCTGCATAAACAGGCGAAATTTGCAGGTCAACCAAATTCCAAGGATCCAAATGAAGCCTTTGTAAGTAATACCGTCGCACTTTTTTTATTGCAGCGATGATCACCTTACATAATTTGACCCCATCGAATGTGACGATTGAGGGACGCTTGAGACTTTCATATCATTTACATGAGAAAGTGGACAGGATGGACTGCTTGAGAGGTAGAAGTTAGAGACATTGTGCAGGAGTATGACCAAAGGTGAAGACCATCAAGTTCTACTTGGTGAGATTTATTTCCTTTCAGAGTGGGAATATTGAAAAAAAAAAAATTCCTCTGTTGAGCAGTAGTTGGTTCATTATCTTTCTCCATCTCTCCATTTCCAATCTCACCTTTTTCATATGTTAATGATATGAAAAGGTCAAATGCCCCTAAAAAGGCATGCTTGGACATTTTCAACATGATTTTCTTGGAGGGGAGACAGATGACCTGGTGAGAGATAGGTTATGGTCACAAGCCATGGAATGGATAGCCAACTTTGTGCCTAAAATAGGTCCTCCAGTTCACCCAGAAACAATGAATCAGAACCAAATGGTCACAAACCATGGAATGGATGGCCAACTTTGTGCCTAAAATAGGTCCTCCAGTTCACCCAGAAAAATTGAATCTGAATCAAATGCAGCTTAGGAAAAACTGCAGAATCCAAGCCTGAGTAATTGAGGGATTGCATAATGAAAGCTGCTAAAAAAGAAAAAATTCTTGTAAATGGGGTCATGACTTTTTGCAGGTGACAGGCAGTCACAGACGTCGATCTGTCCAAGGGCCCAGGCCTGGGGTATGCCCTCAGCCTCTTACCTACGGTTGCAAATGGATATCCAATTCTCCGATTACCTGGAAGTCACGACCCCTAAAAATCAGGGTCTGAAACCTATTTTAGATTTTGATTCATAAAATGGTCCGGGTCCGAAACCTAATTTAGGTTCCAATTGATAGACGGGTCCAGTTCAGGGCCAATATAGGTTCCGACCCGTGGACTCGGGACTTGGCATATGAGCCTTTGATATTACAAATTGTACCTCAAAACCAACTTTTTTTTAACATTTTTTTATGTATAATATTAGAGGTAGTAGACTTGATGTGCTGTTGTGAGCTTAATGAAATACTTATTTTAAGAACAAGAAGAATATAGAGAGAGAGAATCGATTTTGGAGCTAGAAAGGGGGAACCGGTTCCGGAACCGGATCGGGGTTTTCCAATCGAAATTAGGTCTGGAACTAACAAAACATGTTTCGAGTCAAAACCGGATCCGGAACCGGAACACTTATTTAGAAACGGGTCCAGGTTCGGATCTATTATGGTTCAAATCCAGAACCGTTTCGTTTGCACCTACCCTTACCCTACTCTCATGTACCCACCTACACATATGCAGGCCAGGCCAAAGCCATCTATAGGCTTGCACTAGTTACGCTAAACCACCCTTAAGGGCCAAGGGCCAAGGGCCGAAAAAAATAATCATAAGACGACCATCGACTGTTAGCCTAATACTAACCAATGCAATTTATTGTTGTTAATTCAGCAGCATGTCATGTTTAGACCTGTTTGTTTTCATTAAATTGGAATGCATAGGATTCATTGATGGAATGGGCCTCTTTGTTCATGTGGAATTGGAATACATAGGAAGTAATCCTTTCAACTGGATTGGTTTGTTTGCATGTCAAGTGGATTGGTTTGTTTGCATGAAATTCAAACACAGGAATTTCATCGATGGAAAAGGCCTCTTTGTGTGCATAGAATTGGTATATTTAGGAAGTAATTGATTCAAATGGGCTTGTTTATTTCTATAGAATTGAATTTCATGGGAATATATTGTCAAATGGGCCTGTCTGTTTGTATTAAATTATAATATATTGGAATTCATTGATAGAGATTGGGCTTGTTTGTTTACATGGAATTGGAGTATATAGAAAGTAAATAACTCATATGAGCTTATTTTTTGAAGTAATTTATTCAAATTGGTGGTCTGTATAGAATTGGAACACATATGAAATAATTAATTCAAATTGAGCCTTTGGTTATGTCGGACTATTTATAGGAATCGATCCTTGGGCATATATCTAATAGTACGGTGCTAAAACCACTCAACCAAGACAAACTGTTTGCAATTCAAATGAGCTTGTTTTTTTGTATTAATTGAAATACATTATTTACTGTCGAATGAGCCTTTTTTGTTTGAGTGAAATTGAATACATACGTAAATGAAAAAAAAAATCATATTTATTTACTATGATTGCACAACTCATTTCATGCGTTTACGCATGTTAAGAAAAATTTATGCATGTTAAGATAAATGTTGGAAATGAGTCATGTGTAAAAGATGTGAAAATGGTAAACATCATCAATAACTATAACTTACATATGTAAAGATACACGTATGGTGAACACTGTCCAATAACTTACATATGTAAATGGTGCGTGTGTTGCAGGGTCAGTGGGGCTTACAATAGTCAATTGGTTTCGGACTATCCCTGTGGGGGGACCTCCCTGTAAGATTTACTTACAACCTTCACCACTATAGCTGCAGCAATGCAATATCTAATGTCATTCAGGAATGACTCAATCAAGGGGGTTGGCAAAGTGGTCAGGACCACGATTCCTCCTTCTTCTGGAGCTAGAGGTCTTGGTATCGGTTCCCCCTTCTTTAGGAACCGAATGTTGAGTCCACTTGTGCCACCACGTAGGAGCCACATGGGTTTTACCCGGCTTCTCTTGGGGCGGCCCAGAGGAAATAGTCCAGACCAAAAAGTTGGAAACCAACCTTACAAAGGATGGATACTAAAGTGAATATAGGGTGGATCTCCAATGATAGAAGAGGGACATGGAGTTCATTTGCAACATGTGAAACCAACAATTATAGAAGACATTAAGGAAGAGAAGGATTTGGGGTTTGAATAAAAAGCAGAGTACAAAAGAAGAAAAGGGAACTCTTAACATAGGTCCCAATACCCATGGACAATTTAGTGTTAGGAAAAAAAAAGAAGAAAGAAGTCA
The DNA here is from genome assembly GCA_028538565.1 of Umbellularia californica. NCBI lineage: Eukaryota > Viridiplantae > Streptophyta > Magnoliopsida > Laurales > Lauraceae > Umbellularia > Umbellularia californica. The sequence goes on from JAPQWN010000003.1 coordinate 21,808,905, forward strand.
TGAAGGTTTGGTCATCTCTTTTTGGCAAACAATTGGATCCCTATCATTAGTTAGTGTTTTCTCGAATTCTTTATAATTTCTTGGTAAAAATCTCATTTGTTTATTTATTTTTCATTTTCGCGGGTCCTTAATTTGTGATCCAAACTGATCCAAATTATAAAGCCCCTGTTTAATCTTAATCTTAATATGTGTTATGAGGTTTGAGAAACAAACTAAATTATTCTACAATCAATAAATTATAATAGCTTAGAATCATTGTCTGTATAATCTTAAACAGAGTCTATTATACTCCTTTTACATTTCTTTTTACTCCTTGCTATTAGAAATTTTTGGATCATTATACATTTAACTTGTGCTTTGGAGTTCGGACCCTTCATTGATCTATTATGGACCCCACTTCTGAGTGCCTCACATGCAAATTTAGACAAAAGGTACCACTTTTTCTCCCTGTCGTGGACACAAAACCTTTCCCCACAGTGCAAATCAAGCCTTTTCCCCATTTCACACTTGTGATGGTGGATTCTAGCTAAGAAACCTTGAAAAAGAGAGACAACTTTTAAAGAAAAAGCTAAAAAAAAAACAAGATGTAACAGAGGCCCCATTAGTCAATACCACCGAAAGAACATTCCCTCTCTCCTCCCATTTCAAATCTCTTCAATGAAAGAACCTGTTCTTGCAATGACATCTCCATTTCTTTGTCCCTCAAGGCACCATCATCCATGATTTTTCATGAATAAGAGGAGTCCTGCCTTGGCCTGAACAAAACATGTTCTCCACCCTTGTGCTAGTAGTATTGGTGGTGCTCAATTTTGATGTTTACTTGGCCATCCAAGCCAATGCTCTCTCCGGCGTCACGCACGTGCCTCCGGTGACATCCGTGTGCCACGACACATGCGGTTTGGTCCCTGTTAAGTACCCGTTTGGCACCGGGTTCGGGTGCGGTCACCCCAATTTCGCTAGATACATAAAATGTGTCGCGGAGGCACTTCAATTCTCAACCAACACCGGTGTATATGCGATATCGTCGATCGACTACACCGCCAACACCATCGTGGTCACCGACTCCCTCATGTCGACCTGCGCTTCCATGCAGAATTCCGGTGGCTTTGGGCTGGACCCGGATGCCCCGTTTACGACTGAATCCAACGACATCTTCGTGCTGCTCGGGTGCTCCTCAACATCCCCCGTCTTTGATCTAAAAGAGGACCTTTGCGATTCGGAGGACTCGCACGTGTGTAGGGGTCTCTACTCATGCAAAGGCGTCACGGGCATTGGATTGGAGCCCAATGGGCCTACTAAGAGCTGTTGTGTGTATGACCCACCAATGGGGGTTGGGTCCGGGTATCAATTGGACCTTCCGAAGCTCCAATGCTCGTCTTACACGTGTGTGTATGGGTATGGGGACAACGAGGGGGACCCTAACAAATGGAAATACGGCATCTCATTGAAATTCAATGGCACGGATCGCGTCGATGTGTGTAAGCAATGTGAATCTAGCGCTGGCACGTGTGGCTTCAGGGGCTTCGATGGGTCGTTCGTGTGCGTGTGCCGGAATGGGGTGAATACTACCTCAAATTGCTATGGCCAAGGTATTGTGCACACGTGCGAGAGATATATTTAAAAAAAAAAAAAAAACACACACACACACAAGCCCTAAGCATCTATCTTTACTTTTCTTAAACTGATTTCTCATTACATCTTTGTGGGGTTGGTTTGTGTTGAATAGTGGTTTTCTATGATCTGATAGGGTACACTTGGAACAGTTCATGGAGGCAAGACAGAGCTGAGAGATTCAGCATCCTAGGTACATATCCAAACTTTAATCTCTTCCTACTACATTAGGTCTCAGTACTTTGTGCTGTGTTGATTTTTCTTTTTGTGTAAAGAACTTCTGGGTTGGGTTGGGGTTAATTGACCCGTTCCCTCAAGCAGAACCCAACTCACTGCAATCTAACCCACCACCACACTAGGAATAAATACAACCTTGAAATCAAGGCTTCAGTCTGATCCTTTTAACTTTTTTTCTTATGCTCGGTTAGTTCGTGATGTTATTGGGATGGGTCGGGCTGGGCCAAGGTTTATCAAACTGCGGCCATTTTGTTATTGGGCCTTGTTCATTGCTGGATTTAGCATAAGGGCCAGAAAGCCAGGCCCAATCAAATTCAATCTAGAAAATATTTACACCTTATTTTTTCGTTAAATATGTTGGACAGGCAGGGCCATTTCAAAACATATAGGCCCAGGAGCAGACCAGTTAATAATAAGGTCGGATAATTAGGCCCAAGTACGTTCCATGGATCTAAAAGCAGAACCAAAATCCAGCAAATGCTGGTGAGGCTCGACAATGAGCAACCTGGGCCGGCCCAGGGGTTTAAATTCCTAGCCCGATTGATATATGGTTGGATCCAAGATAAAAAAAAAAAAAAAAAACAAGCTAACCATTTGCCATCCCAAGTAATATACAAGGAGGGCTTTGGTTGACTTCACTTTGAACCTATAACAACAATAATGAACTCACATAGAGGGATGCCTCTTGGGTGGAGCAGCTAAGCCAGGTATTCAAAGCCCACCCACAGCCCAAATGGCAAGCGGATAAGCCCAGCCCGATGGAGGCGCGAATTGTCCAGCTTGACTTGGAGCCTGAGTTTCAAATCTAATCCAGAGCTCAAGCACACAAACTGAACTTAAAATCTAAGCCCAAGATTCGGAGTATTGGTTTTTTCATTTTGCAGAGATTTTTTCTTTATAAATGACCCAGATCAGCTGGCACCAATTATGAGTGTATCTGCATTGATTCATACGTTTTCATAAAAAGAAATACTAACTATGCATATTTGCATCTGAATTTTACATTGATTCAAACAATATCCACCATTAGATTCAATCACAGAACTGAAGATTTGTTAAAATTTGAGGCCTTGAGATTAAAGATTAGAAGGATCTGATTATAGTGATATTTACTGATTGGCTAATCCACTTTATATATATATATATGTTATTTTGCTCCTCCTTTTCAAAATAACACCCACATGTTCTATTTCTGTTTAAATGGAAAATTTTAATTGCCTCTTTTTTATGGGTACCCAGCATAGGGCCTGGGAACCACTATAGACCCCATCCACTCCTCCAGTAAGAAGCTCACACCTGCCCACATTGGGTACCCAGGGTTCATGCCTTGGATATTAAGATGGGAAGAGGGGTTGCCCACTTTAAACAGGCTAAGAAAAACGCATTTCTTTTAGGAGTTTTTACCAAAAATTAAGCTTAACTTTAATTAAACGGTCTTATGAAGGAAAACCATAAAATGACTGAGAGAGTTGTTCATACATTTTTTTAACGAAACTGCCATAGTTGACGATATTATCAACTCAGTTAACGAATTCGTCAATTGGTTGCACTTCATCTCCTTCTCTTTGTTTTCAATAGTACTTTATTGGTTTTAAGTGCTTTGAATAAGGCCAAGCAATTTTCTTAGATGAAACAGGGCTTTAAATGGACTAGGGCAGAGCTTGGAAATCAAATATATGAATAAACCTGGTGCATTGGCATTTGAGAATTCCTCTCAATTTAAAGTACTGACCAAGAATATTGAACTTAAATTCATCTATACATGATTTTGCTAACATATTTTTGTTCTCATGTCATTGTTAGGATTATTTTTGTTTTGGATTGGACTTTTTATTGGAACGAGGTAAATTGAAGCTCTTGAGCATCCACCAAAAGACCTAAAAGAAATAACTTCCATCAACTATGGAATGTGAATGTTTTGTTGAGGTTTAGAAAACTCAGATGAGTTATACACCAAGTTTCCAGTTATGACAGGTGCTGGCAAAATGAGATATTAGTAGTATTAGTTACATGGAGTAACATTGGTGGAAATTGCAAGAGATTTGAGAAGTAGTATTATTTATTCATTAGTTATATGTTTTTATATGTTTGACCTTTTACTTTCTTTTCTTGTTAAGGTTCCCCTAGATCAAGATTGCTCTAATTTTCAATATATGTGTGGTTTTAGCTCTTCCAAGGATACCCAAATTACAATGTAATTCCACAATAGAGTTCCATAGTAAAAAAAAGAAAAAAGGGCTAAATTTTTGCTAAGTTGCATGGTAAATTTATATTTGCACGAGTAGGATAATCACTGGCTCCAATTGAGGACAATTCAATTTGATTTCATCAAGTATATTCCTTTCAATAATTGTAGGAGGATCAAAATGGCCCCTATTGAATTCATTCCCTATACTCCATGAACCAACCTTTTATCAAAATATCAAAAGTTTTTAATCTTTATGTATCTCTTTGATTTGGAAGAGTGACACACCAGAATGACAATTCAATACAGGTCAAGTATCACCCAGGTTGGCTCATGGTTCTCACCCCAAAAGGATAGTAAGTAAGAAATAATGAACTATAAAAAGTCATAGTTAATCCAAAAAATCACTTCAAAATGTTGAAATAATTATAATATCAAAATTTTACTGTATAACACGACTAATAAAAGAGATAGTACAAACTCACTTGATACAATCATTTAATACACATCAATAATCTAATTAGATTCCAATAGAGTTGCATAGTAAATCATCATAAGCATTAGCAGGATAACCAAAGGTTCAGGTTTAATGACAACCAAAATCTGATTCCATCATGTATATATTCCATCAAATATTGCAGGACTCAAAATGGCCCCTCTTAAATTTCTTACTCTCTATTTTCCATGTTTCACCCTTCTATTAAAATGTCCAAAGTTTAGATTTTTGGGTATTTTCTTTTGTTCTTCATTTTTAACCACTTAAATGGAACTATATGAAGTCCTAGAATACCTTGAAATTCAATCACATGAAACAATCAGATCTTTAGGGCATGTTTATTTGCGTTAGCTAGAATATAGAGGAATGGAATAGATACGAATTTTGAAAAAATCACGTCTTAAAAGTTGTTAAAAATGAAGACCAAACGTGGATATCCAAAAATGCACTTCAAATAACCTCCTCATTCATGGAAATTGAATCAAGGGAAGATGTGAAACGAATATCCATTCATCACCCTGGTACTTCTATCATGTGGAAGATCACTAAGGATCGGACTCATCCATTAAGTATGGAGAACAGCTCCTCACCTAAGCGGTAAGAGCCGCAGTTCTCAACTTGCGGCCTAGGGTTTGAACACTATGTACGTGACCTCTTTCCACTTGTGCGAGCTCTCTTCACACTTGTGTGGGCTACATTCTTATGTGTCTGAGCTCCCTTCCCACGTGTGGGCTCTCTCTTGGGTCCCAAGCTAGATTTCCTATTTCGTAGAAACGGAAAGATTATATTTCATCCGATTGAAAGATAAGTACAACAAATCAATTCATCATCATTCATTCATTCAAAGTGTAACTAGGTGAAGAATATCAATTCATCATCATTCATTCAAAGTTAAGTACACCAGGTGTCGGTGGGTAAATATTAGATTCAGAGGGAGAGAAAAATATTCATAGTCCCAAATAGCTTTATAGCTACGCTTTGAAGTTGATATTCATTAAAATAAGATGCACAGAGAGAGTAAGAAACAAGGGATCAGAAACCAAAACCAATAAATAAGAAAGGATCATTAGAGCTTTTTAATCTCTGCAAGTTTCCATGGTATTGACTGTTGAGAGAGAGAGAGAGAGATGGAGATGCAAGAGTAAGAACTAAAGAAGACCCTACTCACATAACTGCACTTCAATTTGCTGCAAGCTTACAACTACTGCCTCTGCTTCCATGTCTCTACTGTTGTCTACACATAGAGACTACTGGTACTAATACTAGTATCTACTACTACTAGTACGACTATGAATGCACTACTACTTTTGTTGAAATATCGCTATCGTTATCACATCGATATCACACAACAACATCATCATCATTAGTATCATCATGTGACGGTTTTTATGGCTAACTACCACTCTATTGTCTCTGCTGCTGCTACTTCACTTTGCTATATTGTCTCTCTGGGGACTGGGGAGGATGATCCAGTGCCAAACTCAATGACATCCCAAACGTCTGTTCTGTCCTGTGGGCTCCACCTTTGATTACCATTCCATAATCTCCTAGCAAAAACCATTTATCAGTATTGTCAATATGTAGTCCAACAGTTCACTTGGATTTTTTTGCGTGTGTGTGTGTGTTATCTTTGGATGTGTTGATGGTTAAATCATGTTCCTTCATTTATGATGTAGGCAGGGTTGCAAATGCATTCCCAATTACCTTGGTATCTGAAGTCTCCACTTATGAAAACCGGGTATGGAACCTACTTTTGAATCTAGAAGAAACTTATTAAAAGCATATATAAGTTGGTTTTAGGAGCCTGCCCAGCTCAAGTTATGTTCATACCTGAGAGTCTACATAACTTTAATCATCTACCATTTAGAAGCTTCATTCTATACTTAAAAAAAAAAAATTTTGGAAGCTTATGGAACAAACAGAAGAACGCACACAAAACCAAAGTCATATTTCACTCCTGGGCTTGATGGTTCTGAAATTGATTAATTTGAGAGAATGGACTTTCTTTTTGTTTCTTGACAGAATAGACATAAACCTTCCATAAAAGGCTTTTGTAAGCCTCTAGATTGATTATGAAAGATTTGAGACTCGCCTGAAATTTTTTAACAGCAAAGAACCATTTAAGCCCTGGGCCCTTTTGAAGCCCCCAATACAAATGTACAAGTGTACAACTAATGCGCCTTCTTAACTAAAGATGGATGTAATCATATCACAACTTTTCAGGTGTGAAAATCTTCATATGAAAATCGTTTCATTTATGATATATTTTCACACTATGCAAACAAACATGACCATATGTAATTGTTGCACATCTGCAATATCTACATGTGTAAATGAGTGCAAAGAAATTCGATTGTTGGATTTATGAGAATTCATGATGGGGATTTTCTCACTTCCCCATATGCTATTATCCCTTTTGGTTCGACAAATGTCCAAATATATAGTTGCATTTTGAAAACTGAAATTTTGAGAACCCTACAAGCTAACAGTGATACTTCATAGAATTGGTTTTATGGATTCTCATCGTTAAACACAATTAAATCGAAATTCTAGGGATATATATTAACCATTATTGTTGTCTAAAATTCTCAACATAAGAAATTTCCATTAGAAAAACCTCCAAACCAACAAACCCATATGAGAAGAGAGTTTCCATGTAAATTTTTTCTTCTCAGCCCACTTTTCTAATCATCAAAACAGTCCCCCTGGAATCTATCTCATGAAAATTTCAACAGCAGCTGCAGGAAAGGAAGCAAACTAGACTCCCATTATGCTGTCAAAATGATGAATGTTCAAATTAAGGCCACCAATCTGCTAAGTGAAGTGTTATAGGCCACCAGGGTAAAAAAAAAAAACAGTGATTCTGACAACACATTCAATGGAATGTTCCATATTCATCATACCAGCCCGAAGTGACAAGTGTGTCATGCCATAAAAATTAGCATGTGGAGATGAATGGGACCGGGCCCACCAACTTCAATGAGCTGTAGTCCGCGTGCTACAAGGCCGACATCACAATTCTTTTCCACTTTTGGACCTTGGGCCTCCAATTTATCATGGCAAGTACCAGCACGGTGGTAATTTTTTTTTTCCTGGCCTGTTTGTTTTTTGAATTGAATTCTTAAGATTGTATTTTATAAGTGGTTAAAAATATAAAAACAGAGATGAATATCCAAAAATAAATATTAAATAATTTTTTAAAATAAAAATTGAATAAGGTAAGACAGAAAAAGAATACCTAGTCATCACCCTAATAATTCACTATATGAAAGTCAAAATCTCATTTAAATCTCTACCTTATATCCTTAAGGACCACAGTTCCTTCCTCTTCAGGAGCTAGATGTCTTGGTATCGACCCCGGTTCCTCCTTCTTCAGGAGTCGAAGATTGAGTCTACTAGTGCTACCACCTTGAGGCCACATGGGTGTCTACCCAGCTTCCCTTTGGACCCGGAGGGATCAATCCAGCCCAAGAGTTGGGAACCCTCCGATAGCATAAAACAAAAACAAAAAAAAAAGTGTTTGGTGGAACTAATTTGACCCTAAACTCCCATGTACTTTATACAAACAAATTGATCCTCAATAATAGCCCATGTAGGGTTGTATAAAAAATGCCATAAACTCTTTATTTTAAGTGTGCAAAGAATTTCTAAAATGACGAGGTAAGAGGTGTTTTGGTATGTAGATGGCCCCACTGAACCCAAAATATAAGTGGACTTAGTTAATTCTACTGTAGTGAGCTTTATGATCAATCTACTTCTCCCTCCATGATTAGTTAAGGGCTAAACCTTTTCTCACTCCACAGTTTAATATTCCGCTTCTAACTACCTTCAGTCCTTGATCTTGCTGTTTCCTTAGTTCAAGTACCTTCTAGTTTCAAGTACTTTATTCAACTGTGGCACATCATTGTCATTTTTATATGATTACTTTGTTCCATCACGTTTAGTTCTTGGAAACATTGTAGGTGTAATTATGTAGATCAATCATGAAAATCTAATTGAAAAGGCTCTGAATGATCAAATGCCAAATGGGATCTGAACAAGTGATATTTGGGATGAAACAATGGTGTATATCTAGCTAGGACTCTTTTGTGAGTTTTACATTCCTAATCTCTACTCAAGGTTAATGTCCCTGCATCCAATTGTTTAATTTCAGAGAAGCTTTCACATGCATACCATATACATGCATCATAAGTTGCAGTATATCTCATAAATCTCTACCCAAATCTATCTTCTCATTGCTCAAGTTTTTTTTTTTTTAAAAAAAAAAAGACTACATAAAATTCTCCCATTTTCGTTGGGGTGGATCCAAATATGAATCTTAGTGTCTCCATTGAAGGGTGGGGATTTGATCTTGGTGTAAAACTTGGATAGATGACCCCACATTGAAGATTTCTTGAATGATAAAATGCATGCTATATAAACGTCTCTACAATATGCATTAAAAATTTTCTGTGATATATGAAAGTTAGGTGCAGCGAAGACTAGATTAAGCTGATGATTAGCAAAGCAATTCTCAGGTTTGACAAACCATTGTTATTATGTTTGTTTTTTCGTAATAGATATGGGGCTTATCCCCTACACGCGGCGCACATGGAGATCTACATGCGCACCTAGGTGTGGGGCTTCACGTGGGCCCCTATCTGGGAATGGGGGTGGGTGATCCAAAGATTTGGATGGTCCTACCTCCCTAACAAGTTTGGGCCCACTCAATCATCCTAATCCCTTGATCAATGGTCCACAAGCTTTCATCCTTTATAAAAAAAAGTGTGGTTGCCGATCCAACAGTAAGTCCATTTAGATAGGTAAAAAAAAAAAATGAAGTCGGTTTAATTTATGGAGGCCAAGGTGTGTGGTCAATTCAAATCGGTGCTAAGTGGGCCCCACCATGGGTGTACACCGAAACACCCTAAAAAAGATGTGCATTGGATAATTTCTATCTACATACATATATATATATGCATACATACATAACAGTTTTACGGCTGAATCAAGGCTTTATGAAGAAACATTTTTCTCATTATTTGCAACATTTTTATCTAGAACAAGAAAAAAGAAATAAAAAATTAAAAACATTGAAGAGCTTTTCGATCCTCCAATGATAATTAGAGAGAGAAGAACAAGGGTTCCGAGATGATTCGTTGGATACCCCGTTTCACACTAAAATTTAGGGTTTAATGTGCAGATTCCTCTTCCTACGGAAGCATACTCTTTTCCTTGTTATTGACAAGCTTATTTCTTTATCATTGAGGCTTCCTGCAGGGGCAAGAGCAAGCATGCTTCTACCCATGGATGCGTTAAAAAAAAAAACCAATGATAACTCCATTGACATGGTCCAGTATGAGGCCCACACACACCAACAATACATGCAAAATGTGGGAGTTAGAGAGAGAGAGAGAAGAGGAGTGTTTGAAACGCCTTGGTGGGGATGGACATGATGCCCATCAACTAGTACAGTGCCAAGAACTGAGGGAAAAATCAAAATAAACAAAGATGAGAGGTGCTTGACATTCAGGCCACTGCAAGGCAGGACTAATCCAAAAGAGCTATGATCATGGCCATCATCACCTTCTCTGACCCCACCTTCCTATTTATGGATATCGAGTGACAACCATGGCAACCCGCGTGCACCTAAAGCAAACCCCACTTTGACTCCATTTCCCATTTTTCAACCCTAACCACAACTTCAATGATTTTGCCACCATTTTACAATATTATTATGTGTCTATGAGTATCTACATGTCTGCATACAGCACTACTGGAAATCCAATACCAATGTCATTCTCCTGGCCCCCCACACTGTAGATCCATTCACTATCTCTTGTCCAAATTCCAGTACAATTCTCCTGATCCAACAAAATATGATCTGCATATGGGAGCTAGCTTGGCCAAATTTCAATCCGAAACTTGGCCAATATGATCTCCTGCAATAGGCCTGCTACACTTTTGCATCTAGCTCTTACAGAGAGTTAAAAAAAAAAAAAAAAAAAACCTTTGATTTCACCTGTCATGAGATCTAATGCGGTAAGTTTCTATTTCAACCATCCACCATATAGTATCGGATCAGTGTTTTTTTCCCCCGGATAAGGGGATATTGGACTGGATGGTAATAAGCTTCCAAGGTCCTTTTGTATCTAGTGATGCCAACAATCTCCCTGAAATTTATTGTAATTACTGATCCCAAGTCCAAATAAAGGACGACGTGTTTTTTTTATTTATCAAAATTAGATTAGATTAGGTTAAGTATGTTGACCACGAGTGTAAAACTTTCGTCACACCTACAACATGAATTCTAAGATGCTTGAAAACATTATGTGATCATTTGAGGGCATTCCCTGGTTTTGAGAATTTGGCCAAAATATTAAAATGGCATCAGAATTCATATAGGTGACCCGACATAATTGGGATAAAGCTTTTGAAGATAATAATATTGAAGTTGTCCAACTTGCCTTCAACAAAATTGGCAGAGGGTTCAAAATCCCTTCTTCTTAATTTTTAATATAATAATATTACTATTATCATTATTATTATTATTCAATTTGACTGTTATTGTTGATTTATTAGGGAGCCTGTGATGTGAGAGTTGAGACCCCACTTCTGGGAAGTTTTGGTCCACCCCTTCCATAGACTTGACAACTTTCCAAGAGGCTACATCAAGACCCTCTATAGTGAGGATGGAGTGGACTAGGATTCAGGATGCATCAAAGCTAACTAAGGGGAAACCTTGAAACTCTACATTCTTAAATATGATATGATTACTATTTATTGCAATGCCACACTTTCATAAATAAGCAAACAAATATGAAATGATAAAGGAGAAGAGTCAACATGGAAATAGAATGGTCAAAACTAAACATAATTAAATTCTTGGGGAAATGTATGGTGAAGCATGCTCTATCCACACACTTCAAATCTATATATCAGTAGCTTGAAAAGCTCAGGCAGCCACCTATATCTAGCCCTGGTACATGGAGACAGAGAGAGACAGAGAGAGATTGATTTAATAAGCCAAAACTGTATCATATATTTCAAGTAAGTAGAGGACAAAAACCATCAATGATAATATTTAAGAATGAAAAAGTAATCACAGTTAGACATCTAGTAGGTGGAAGGATGTTGTTAATTAAATTCGGGGAATTCCTGCTTCTCTTTTCTACTAATTTTTAGGCCTACCACATGTGTTACGTACGCAGGGCTGTCCAAGGATTATCTATTATTTTATGTATTTAATAATCAAAGTCAAAGTTGAGTTTTCCGGATTGGATAAGAGAATATGTTTGAAATGTTGGATTCTCCTCTGGTTATTAATCATATTCGGGTTCTGACTAAAAAATCCAGACCCATTTTATTTAAGCATTTGGTTTCCTTGTGAAAATACCAAAAAACTAGAAAATATGGCATTGTGATCAGTGCTTGCAACTTTTTTGGTTTTTTTACTTTTTAGAAAAATGCCAATAAATGTGACATGCATTTGGATGCATGCCAAACAGGGAGGCCCAATAATGAAAAGATTTAGACTGAGATGAGGAGAATATATATTCGATCAAATTGAAGTTCTCAGAGTTTAATGAATATACATCATGTGATTTGGATAATAAATTCATTGTGAATAACATTAGGAAGAGTGTAAAACTTGAATAGGTGCCTATTCAAGGAGGGCTGATGTGTGAGTGGATTGAATTACTTAACGGTGGCACAAGTATGAACACTCAAAAAGTAGATCCTAGAAAAGTAATACATTTAATTAGAGAATTCCACAGAGATAACAGATGCCTTTGCTAAATGGTGGTGATGGAAAAAATTACTTTATATGCCATGTTTGTATTGATAGTTTCATTTACAAAGAGACTATTGCAGTTTCTTTAGCACCTCAACTTCAGGGATAAAATCATTGATGTTGGTCTACAATAAGATTTTGAGATAAATCTAAGTCTCATATTTGAACACTCAAAACACAATTAAATTGGTATCAATAAGATTTTGAGATAAATCTAAGTCTCATATTTGAACACTCAAAACACAATTAAATTGGTATCATACAACTAAGATTACAGGGGGGGGGGGGGGGGGGGGCGGGGGCATGGCCCCCTCTAAATTACAATAAGGCCCCTTAGTTTTTTTAAAATTTAAAATAGCTTTTACACATTACCGCCTAACATTTTTTTTCTTTACACAATGCTCCCCCCCCCCCCCCTACCCCTAGCCTGGATCATAGTTATGTCCCTGATTGCTGGTCTCCATATTAATGGGATAAAACTAAATTTATAATGATAATGGTGAGAGATTAACTCATTTCGTATTCACACTTGCACCCCAAATGAGAGTATTTTTAGGGTAAAATTACCCATCAATAACAAAAAGAGTATGAAAGAAACAAAAAGGAAAGTGGATTGTAACTATACTTAGTGTTGTCACCCAAAGCGCCCATAATAAGATGGCTCAATAACTACCTAACCACTATAAAAAAAATGCCAAAATAAATGTGGGTGCTATCCATGTTGCTATCATTTATAAGTAAGGAAAGTAAATGAGCATGACCCACAAAGAAATAATAAAAAGTGGAAAAGAATAAGGCCAAGGAGAAGAAGAAGAGGAAAAGAGTGTCAAAGTGCCATATAAATACAGGAGGATTTAATGGAGGATTCAAGGGACTGTTTTCTGGGCATGCGGTGACCATGTGACTTGTGACTCTTCCCTTCTTCTATCGAAATTTAATAACTGCCAACGTAGAACACCTCTCTCTCTCTCTCTCTCTCTCTCTCTCTCTCTCCTATTTATTTTTCTCAAAATAACAGCACACTTGCTCTCCTCTACACATCACACCAAGCTTTTACTCACAAGTACTCATCATCACTGTCATCATCACCCCCACCTCCTTGTTGGTCATCATCATCATCATCTTCTTCTTCTTCTTCTTCATGGGCGCCAAAGGAGAGGGGTTTGTTCCTATTGTCGTCTTAGCTCTTCTTCTAGTGTTGGCATTGGGAGCAGTCCGTGTAGAAGAAGAAGAAGCTGACCGTATAACAGAGCTGCCCGGACAGCCCAAAGTCTCCTTTGCTCAGTTCTCTGGCTATGTAACAGTCAATGCAGCTTCTGGAAGAGCACTCTTCTACTGGCTCACTGAGGCAGTCCATGCACCAGAGTCCCAACCTTTGGTCATATGGCTCAATGGAGGTTAGTCACTAATCACTTCCTCTCTCTCTAAATATATGTGTAGTTTTCACGTGGGTTTCTATATTTTCGATTGGGAAAAGGGGGATAAAGTAAGTACCACTGTAGAGAAATGGACATGTTCAAGAGAAGGAATGGTATTTGGCATTGGTTAGAACTGTAGAAAACACCTAATTAATTTATATGAAGGGATATTGACTGTCGGTAGAAAATCACAAGGGTTGTTATTCTTGTTTTTTCATCTGCATACAGTGACTATAAGACTGATAAGGGAAGCTTAAACCCAGGTAACTTTGAATTGGTCTTAGATAAAACTTTCATGGAAACAAGCCAAACAAGCCCCCACCTTCAAGTTGCAGAGAGAGAGAGGGACGGGGGGGTTGGTGATCACTTAATGAGTGATGATATTTAAAGTTATGACTTTATACATTTATATCCTTTCTTTCTACTTTTTCAGTACTAAAAGAAGTATTTCCAGAGGGAATACTGTGGGCCTAGAGTCTGTAAAAGCAGTATCCAGAGATGGGTGATCTAGACCATTGATCTCATGTCCTACTCTGGAAAACCATCATAGAAAATTCCTTCACTTGGATCATTCACAGCTGTTCAATCAATATCTTTCAAAATAGATGGTTAGGAGAGAAAACATGCTCAATTGTAGAAAGAGTCAAAACAACAGACCAAACCTTGGATGCATTAATCTGGCTCTGTAACAAGAAATCCATCCATGTGCGTCCCACCACATATACAGTCTCGATTGCAGAACCGTGTTCCCATCATGTGGAAACAGAAGGCCTCAGGACACTGCAACTCCTCACTGTGCAAAATTCAAATACGGCATTGATGGGTTTTACTGCTCAAAAGCAGTGGTTTGGTGATAAGGAAAGGTGTAAGGGGTAGTAAAATCCAAAATCACATTTGGCAGGGTGCCCCATCCAACGGTTGTACTCATGAGAAGTGGGCCCCACCCCCATTAGTAAATATCCAAGGATATATATGCTCTGTAATCATCTAACGTATAGCTGGATCCAAAGGATCATTTCCTCTCTCTTTCTGAGCATCCATCCATGGTCTGAGAAAGAGGAAAAGGCCTCATGTACTGGCTGGCTTATTGAAAGTGTAAATCACCCAACCACCACCCCAACTGCACTGCTATGTACTGTCTGATCCACATGCAGCTTAAGGACAAAATAATGAGGCTTGGGTATTTGTCTCCATCCAATGGAATGACACACTTACAGGCAACAAATTACAGGACAGGTGGCATGTTTGTGGGTTCCATTGGATTAGCAATAGATGTATGGGTTTTCAGAGACAGCTAATGCACCCCATGAGTGGTTCTCAAAACATGGCATCTTAGCAGTGTTTCTCTAAAATCTCTATAAACTATTAATTTACATATATATATATGTGCATTTTTTTTTTTTTTATCATTTTGGATTTTTTTGACCTCTACTATATTTTGTGTTAATTAATGAGAAAACCAAGAATTAAAAAATCCCCCATTGATAATTCCAAGGGTGACAACCCCATACATTTATTTATCTTACCATCATCATCATTAACATCATCTTCTTCTTCTTCTTCTTCTGGAAGAGAGGTGGGATGGAGCTACTGAATTTGGTTATGTTAAAGAAGAAAGTACAAGAAAAAGTGATTTTTTTTTCTTTCTTTCCTATCTTTTTTTTTTTTTTTTTCATAGAAAGTGATGTTCTACTGATTGTATATATATATTTTTGTTGTTGTTGATATTGTCATCATAGGTCCTGGATGCTCGTCTGTGGCTTATGGTGCATCAGAAGAGATTGGGCCATTTCGATTACATAAGAAGGGTTCGGGTCTGTACCTAAACAAGTATTCATGGAACCTTGCAGCTAACCTTCTCTTCCTTGAAACACCAGCTGGGGTTGGATTTTCTTACACCAACACCTCTTCTGACCTATATAACACAGGAGATGAGCTCACTGGTATTCTTGTTAATTATACCATTCCATCTAAACTATCTATCATTCAAGCACAACATACATTATTTGTAGGTTATTTTCAGCTATAGTGTGAATGTCTTGGGTTTGTTTTAATGTTGGTTTGGGTACAATCTTTATTTTAAAATCATTATTAGTATGAAACTTGCATGTATATAGAGTGATAATACTTTGGATACAATGATGTAGATCACATCTCTCTAGTTTTTTCTTTCCCTAAATCTTATTGTATTCAATTATCTTCTTTGTAGTCTTTCTATATAGGTACTTTCTTGTATAATCAATCAGGTTTATCAAATTTAATTTGAGAAAAATTGAGCAGATCAAGTTATTGAAAATAACTTAATTAATGCCAATGTGTGGAATTTTCACTCCAAAAAGTAAAAGTAGAATACAAAAGATGAATCAAGTCAGATGAAGCATACGCAATCTTTTCATTTACATTAAAATCAGCCTTTAAGCAAGCATAAATGAAACACATTCTTACATCTATAAGCTATGTGGATGAGGATGACTATATGAATGGTTGTGATTGACTCAGCAAAGGACTCACTGATTTTCATAATCCGATGGTTGGATCGCTTTCCGCGCTACAAACATAGAGATATCTACTTTACTGGTGAGAGCTATGCAGGGCATTATGTGCCCCAGTTGTCCAAAGAAATACTCTCATACAATGCCAAGGCTAAGCATCCAATTAATCTTAAAGGATTTATGGTAACTATTGCTAGTTATTTCTTCTTTTATATTAATCACACAGTATTCTTTAATTGATTGTCTCGAATATTTAACATTTTCTTTTAAAACAGGTAGGAAATGCAGTCACAGATAACTACTATGATAACCTTGGTACAGTGGCATACTGGTGGAGCCACGCCATGATCTCTGATAGGACATACAAGAAACTCCTTGTCACCTGCAATTTTCGCAACCTGAAGCAATCTAATGCATGTGATCGTTTGTATTCATATGCCATGGATCAAGAATTTGGATACATTGATCCATACAATATATACGCACCCCCATGCAACACCTCGGATGACACCGGTCCCACACTGAGGACCCTTCGTTTGCCACACCACCCTAGAAATGCGGTATTGTAGAAGTAGCAGCAATCACCATCATCATCATCATTAATCACTTGCTTGTGGCATCTGTTTTGAGTTCCTTTTCTGCTTATCGATGACTTGCTTGTGGCATCTGTTTGGGTTCCTTTCCTGCTTATTTCTTCTTAGAGCTGAATTCATTATCATTGATAATGATGATGATGCCATATGATAAAGACTACCAGAAACTAGATGTTCTCTTTGGCATTTTACTATTGCTCAATCAACATTTAATATCATTAATTTGATTTTAGACCAGATGATGATTGGTAAAAGTTATTGCTGTGAAAAATGGATGAAACTATAGATAAGCTTTTCATCCCTCCCTTTTTTTTGTTAGTGCACACACTGAGGATCCATTTGGCTACCTTGAAATGCAAGTGATATATGTATTATATGCTGACCCAGTGGTGGATCAGTGGCATGTCCGTGATCTTATTCAGTTCCACTATATAAAAATGAGTCTTTAAAACGTACATCAATCAAGATTTTTGCCACATTAGACATTTCTAGTCATCCATAAAGAGTCATGAAATGAATAGATGATCGTTGGATCAGAGTTATTATAATAACCATCAATTACATGGCCTCATGTCAGACAAGGGGACAAAATTCAATAAATGCCTAATTTAGAGATCACCACCCCTTTAGCCATACTAACAGGTGACATGCCCAATCTATTTGTTTGAGCAGAGACTCCCTGCATTTCTCCTATAAGAGAATCCACTCTGCACACACCAAATAAATATCTCATGACCAAAAACAGCATAAAGATTGGCCTAGAGCTCTCATTACATAGGATACATACATACATATATACATACATACATACATACATACATACATACATATCAAGTAAAAAAGTATTGTTTGGTGAAATAAGATGGTTTTTTTTCTTTTTTTTTTTTTTGTGTGTGGGTGTGTATTTCAGTTTTTTAGACAGCTATCGGGCTACGATCCATGTACCGAAAAGTACGCAGAGATTTACTACAATAGACCGGATGTGCAGAGAGCTCTTCATGCCAACATAACTAGAATCCCTTACAGATGGACTGCTTGCAGGTGAGTTTAATCCCAAAAATGTTACAGACAGTATCTGATTTATATGCATACCTATACACCCCACACCATTGATTGCAACCCAAAATTTTCCCTTGATTAGATGATCCTAACCATCCATCACTGCACATTTGAATGCATGATTCAGATCAAATATAGTCAATGGTCCCCTTTTGAAAGGCAAATGTACCTTCATTTGATGAGAGGGATTCTCCAATCAAATTGATAGTCTTTTGGTTATCATTTATCAATGCAAAAAGGTGGCAATTCTCCAACAAACCTGCAAAACCGAGACTAGCCCTGGTAATTCTGGGCACAGGTTAAAAAATTTCCAAATAGGGATGTCAACTGGTCAGGTTTGATGAGTTGCATCCCCTACTGATGCAAAAGAGATAATTGAACGTTTGAAAAGAGGATTCTCATTAATAAACGTGGTGGTTGTGTTGAAGCAGCCTAAACCCCAGCTGACACGGGTCAAAATCTATAAAAACCCTACCCGCCCCAAACCCGTCAAAACCACTGTGATACTCAAGTTTTGATGGTATGCTCATTTACCTGGCCCATTGCCATCTATGTTTCCAACCCAGTCAATAAATGGTTGAATTGAGTCCATACATCCTCCACAATTCGCGACCCCAGCGAAACAGGGTTTTATGTACTTAAACTGGCCAACCTAACCCAAACTGACCCATTGCCATCAAATTTCAAAATGAGCGGTACTATATTCAATACAGTGAAAATGTTCCAATCATCACTCCTGGCATCACACTTTTTATTGCCTGTGGTCTTTTTTGTATTATGATTTCCTGTACAACTTCCCTAGAACTTGGGTGCTACATTCACTGCAACCCCACATCATATATGCCATTAGTTATAACTTGATGATCACCATTTTAAAACCCGGCAAGTCTGAGTCGGTCTAGTCCAATATAAAGGGCTTCTTTGCAAGGTTTACAAAGCCTTGGTGCGACTCAGTCGACTCGACTAAACTGAAGGGGGGCTGAATCGCCCCCAGTCCAAGCTTTTAAACCTTGTTTTGATCTATGAAGTCAGTGCCACTCATCTACAGTTGGTATATTTCTCTGCAGTGAAACTCTAAACCGGAATTGGAACGACACAGCTGTTTCAGTTCTTCCCATTTACAAGGAGCTGATTGCAGCTGGTTTGAGAATTTGGGTCTTCAGGTTTGAAGCTGATATTGCCATCCCAAGTTTCTATTGTTTCTTTGCTACATCTTCAGTCATTTGTTTTTCTTTGGGTCACAAATCTCATTTGCTGGATGTGAATGAAACAGTGGTGATGTTGATTCAGTAGTGCCTGTCACTGCAACAAGATTTTCACTTGCTCAGCTCCGGTTACCAACAAAAATCCCATGGTATCCTTGGTATGCTAAGAACCAGGTTAGTTACTTACGTATGTCCTATGTCCATACATCCTTTTCTATCAGCTGAATACACGGCTAAAAAAATCATGATTTCTAGCAGTGATGGTACTTTACATTTTACAACATGCAAGTTTGTAGCATTGTTTCAAAACCAAAACTTGGACTTGACTGGGAACCCTGTCAAGTAACTCGGTCAAACTCACCAAGTTGATAGCTCCTCAAGTCGAGTAAAGACTCAGTGAGTTATAAAACCATGGTTAATAGTATCAATTTTGTTATAGTCAGTCAAAATTCACATCTGGGTATCTACATTCCTCATTTTTATACTCTTGATAGTGCACTGTTGAAAATTTTCTCACATAAGATTCTGCTCTCACTTCAATCTCATGCAAAGTTGCAATTCAAGATTTGATCATAGTTTAAAAGGAAACATGAATTGACTTTGAAGGTCACCGAGCCTGAGTAACTCGGGTGAGTTACAGTCAGACTGGTTCGACTTGCCTGACTCGGTGGCTTACAGCTCCGAGTCGACTTGATCGAGTTGGGGAGTATCAAAACAAGTTTTTGAACCATAGATTTAACTTTTGAAGAATGAAAATGGCTGCAATTGTATTAAAATGAAGGTTTTTTTTTTTGGTTGTGTTTGAAGGTGGGAGGCTGGACTGAGGTCTATAAAGGGCTAACCTTTGCAACAGTGAGAGGGGCAGGTCATGAAGTTCCTCTGGTCAAACCAAAGGAAGCCCTTCAGCTCTTTAGGTCATTTTTAAGAGGAGAACCTCTACCCAAATCCTGAATTTATCCATACAAGACCAATTTCATTTACAAATTGATTGATCAGAGGCAAAGGGGAAGATCTTCAGCCCAAAAACGTGAGAAGGGAAAAGAGGAAGAATGAGGAGAAAAAAAAAACATAAAAAAAAAAAAAAAAAAAAAACATTGGGAGAGATGATTTTGTTGTATTGATTTGGATTTCCAATGAAAGGAATAAGGAAAGAGCTCAAGGTGGACTTCATTTTTCCCACCATCCCTCACCACATTAATGTTCTCTGTTTGATTAAGCTTTGTGGAGTATTTGACAAAAAGAGTGACTAGCATATGGTTGTAAATTAGCAAATTTGATGGGCAGGAATATTAGAAATGAATGGCTTATGGTGTTTGTTCTCCACCCAAATCATGATCTGCCTTGATTTTGATTTGGGTGGATGCAAAAACTGATAAGCAGCATAATGGAGTTAACATTTTGTGCCAAATGCAAAGTGGAACTGATATACTCATCATCATCATCAAGCCTTGGGCCAACTATGTTTCTCCATTCCTATTTTCTCAAAATTCAAAGTGGAACTAACAAACTATGGACTTAAAATTAGACCCTGACCCAACCCTTCAAATCCAAACTTGACCAAGACTAAAGTGTCCCACCAATGCTCAGTATAAGCTATTCCATGTTTCAAACTCTTTTTTTTTAGAGTAAAATATGGTGAAATGGAAGAAGAAACAGACTTGATAGTACCCACATGGTTGATGGGCAAAATATCACACATCTAAAACGTTATTAGCCATTTAATTGGCATCATCTTAATTGAATGTATCTACAATCAAATCAAGGACAAATGTTTTAACAACTTGTTCCAATCTTGATCATCTGTTTAATGGTTTGGATGATCATCATCAGCCTATGATACCCATGTGTATAAAAACAGAACAAAAAACTACCGTCCGGACATTTAACTGAAGATCAAATCTCACAATTCCTAATAATCTTGTAAAGCTGACAGGACCTAGACCAATTATATTACACAACTGGGCTCAGATCATTGTCTTGTTCAGTGGTAACATCTATACTTAAGATCCACGTCCAAGGGCTAGAACGCTGAGCAGATCTCAGGGTCGGAATAATTGTCTTTATTGGTTTCTTTGGGACCTAAAACTCGATCTAACCTATTGGGTATAGACTTGGACCGAGTCTGGTTTCCAGTCCAATTTTAGGGGTGGTAATGGACCTGGGCCAATTCACAAGGTTGGGGGATGGGAGTTTTTTTTTTTTTTGGTACCCCAGCCAAGGGGGCTGAGACCTAAGAAAGAGCCCGCATACACATGGGAAAGAAGCCCACTCAAGTGGGAAGGAGGCGCACACAAGAGGGAAGAAAGCCCACACAAGTGGGAAAAGAGCCCACATAAGCGTAAAGAGGTGACATATGAAGGGGCCGGTCTTGGGGGATGGGAGTTGTTACAGTTAGTGTGAAGGGGCGGACGGATGAGATGTGGGCTATGGATCTCACTGCATATGAAACTATTCTAAGACTTCTCCATGGAAGATCCCTCATGCACTTATGGAGATGAAACAAGTGGCCTAAATCTTGCAAACGTAGAGGTAGATATGTGCAAAACCCACAACCAATAGTTCCAGCTACACCCTAAAAGACCTAAGCCTTCCCCATATACAAATTGTAGCACACATTCTCCTATAGTTACAATAAAGAATCCGATCCTGTTCATGTGAACTACAATCACCAAGGACATCTTCAAGCAAATGTACTCCAGTGAACTACTGCACCATGCACCCAGCTGCATTTTGAGAACTATTTAAATCATCAATAAATCAGGACCATTAATCTATTGCTAATGTTGCCTACATATCATAGTCCTATTTAACCATGGGTTAACTATCTGATCTAAGTGATTAATAATACTCATAAAAATTGAAGGTGGGCCAATGGATGGCTTAGAATGTTGAGGAAATGTTGGTTAAAGCTTATCTGAACCATTGATTTTGTAGGGCATTAATTGGCTGATTAACTGATCTGATAGTGTGATGTTTACCAGGTGGCCCATGAAAAGTTGGGCTGGACCAAATGGGCAGTGCTAAATCCTTCTTTACCATAATGTGGACTTTCAGTACCAAAAGTGCAACTGGGTATACTTAACTGTATCTATTTCTTGCAATGTAGTCAAACACACAAGAAAGTAAAATGACATGTTGCTCACATTTGTGGAGTGAACATTAGAAAATATACACTCATTCTCATGGTTTCTAGATTCCTATTTGCCCCACTGCTGCTTCTGAGAGACCCTACAATATTCATCTGTCAAGATCTCAAACCTTGTTCAA
Organism: Umbellularia californica; assembly: GCA_028538565.1. NCBI lineage: Eukaryota > Viridiplantae > Streptophyta > Magnoliopsida > Laurales > Lauraceae > Umbellularia > Umbellularia californica. Next base: position 21,831,242 of record JAPQWN010000003.1, read on the forward strand.
ATCTCCTTATTGCTGTTTCTTGGACACCCTACAATTTTCAGCTTTCAAAATCTAAAACCTTCTTCAGATCCAACAATCATGATCTTTCTTTCAATTGATTTAAGTGACCTTCAAATCTTGTCTTCCAATGTTCTCTCTTATTTTTCCTTTTTGTTGTGATGGGTGTTCATTTTTTACAGAGACAGGTAAGGTTTGAGTATTCTGCGATTTGTTTGATGGATAGTGATTGATGAAATTAAGTACTATGCCTTTTACTGGACGATGACTTGATAACTACTATCATATTTGGGCAGGAATCAACCTAAGGCTTGACTATGCCAGTAAAAGAGTATGCTTTTTATTTTGTGAAATTCTCAACTAAGGTTAATCATTGATGGGTTTGGAATTTGGATTGCTGGAAAGTAGATGCATATGTTATGTATCATAATTCAGTAATATGTGGTGTTCATGTTTAAATCACTAAAAAGTTTAGACTTTGGGGTGTTGGGATATCCAGCGCATCGCTCAAGGATAATTGTTGATTGAGTTTAATGCTACAAGGAGTTTGAGTGTTGGAGCAATGTATTCCTTTCATGTCATGGTGGTGCAAAGATCAGATTTAATGGTGTCAAATGTAAACATCCAATAATGTAGGTTAATTACTCTATTCTACAAACAGTCCCTTTGTTCATTGTAAGAAAGAAATTGGATGTTGATAGCTTCGAGTCTCAGGTTGTTGAATTCCAAATTCATTGATTTCTTGAGGGTTGGATTTGAGTCTTAATTCTGCCACAGCTGGTGAAATCTCTGGACAGCTGCATTGTGCAGTTTGAATAGGAATTGTAGAAACTACCTCCAAACAAAGAAAGATCAAAGGGGTAATGGTCTATTCCTCCACTAGAATCCGAACAGACGAGTCATTCAACTGTAGAGATTATGTTTTCCAAGACCATTTTCCTGATTCTTTTGACAAAATTTGGTGATTCTATTGAGATTAGAATTCCAAAACCTCCTCCTAAAATATTCAGGCATCCATTTCAGAAATAAGAACACATAGGTTTCTAGGAAATAAACATTAAACATCCATTCACAATATTCATAATTACATTCATCCAAATAAAACTCATCAATCCCCATTTTCCATTAAAAAAAATTCAACCATCAAATGCAGATATCATTTTTCTCTAACGCCATCCAAACCTCTCTATTCTCCTTCACTCGAAATGTAGTGCAAGCGAAAAAGAACAATCTGGATGCCTCCTCAATCTCCAGTACCTGTCTTAAAGAAGCAATACATTCCGCAATAGTGAGATCTTCATTCTTCTTTTTTTCAAGTGTGACCATTACAAGTTCAAGAATTGCAAAATGTTATAATATCTTTTGTTTTTGTGAAGGATAAGTACGTTTCCTCCTAACATTTGCCTGGGCTCTTGTATTCCACCCTCATCAAATGCCTCTTGTTGCGCATTAACTTCAATATCCACTATACCCTGGTAATAAAGAATATTGATTAATATTCGAGTCTTCTAAAAGGGAATCACTAGATGGTGTTCAAGTCTCCTCTCCTCTTACTAAGGTTCGCCGGAGAGAGTTTTCCATTTCATCAAAAATATATATATATGAATTTTAAGATCTGAACATCGCTTCCACCATTGGATTTCTCTCCTTCAATCAAAGAGAGCTCTCACTTTCATATTTAATTCAATTGCTTAGCTTTTCAATTGAGTAGGAGAGACATGTTCCATGAATTAAGAAGTATAATGCAATACGTAACACATCATTTTGCTAGCCATCATTATCCTCCACATCATTTTGCTAGGCATCATTATCCTCCTTTTGGACTTGTAAGCATATCCAACAATTCATTACCTACAAGGCCAGGTCATGACTCATGACCAAGAATCCAAAAGCCCCTCACATTTTGACTTTCAAACCACAACCAATGCAGCACACTTGGGTCAAAATGATGGTAACCATCAAAGCAATCACCCGACTGATGCGAACATTTTCATGTGGTGAAATGCACGTGAGTGGTTGGACCCTAGATGGTAAAATAGGCAAAAAAGCAAACAAGCAATAGCCAGCTACTTACAAGAACTTATATATATTCCTCATTCAGGGTCCATATGTGTTAGGTTTTTTAGTGTTGGCTAATTTCATGGGTTGGACAAAACTCTGGGTCTTTGAGTAGTATTTTCTATTTAGAAAAGGACCTTGAAGTTAGAAGTTTGAAAGGACTCAGAAGAAGGAAGCCTGAAGGAATTAGAAGAAGTCTGCTGGAGAAAGAGTGCTGATTTTCCGGATCATCCAGAAAGGGGTCCGCTCGAGCGACCGTTGCATCCGCTCGAGCGAACAGTGTTCTGTCTTTCCCAGTTCTGAAACAGAGGGTTGTTCGCTCGAGCGAACCGAGAGATCGCTCGAGCGAACCTGGCGCGGACAGTGAGATGAAATTGGAAACTTGATATTCTGATTGTGCTCAAACTGCTTGTTTTAGTCCTAAATATCTTAGGAAACCTTAAGCACGAACCAAGGGCTATTTAAAGGGTTCTAAGGCTATTGCAAATATAGACCTCACCTCTCAAAGTGCTGAGTTAGTGTTTATCATTGAGAGAGTTCTTCTCTAGAGCTTTATGAAGTTGTGCTGCCAAGTTCTCTAGAGTCACTTCTTCTGCATCCTTTGTAGAAGATTTTCTTCCTGCGAGAAGATTTGAGGAGTCAAGTGCTGGTCTGGATCTGTTGCAATCAACGGTGTGAAGTCGTTGAAGCGTGAAGCGACACAAGGTAACTTCAGTCCTTGGGTAGGGGATATCTAGGGAGGAGATCTGAGTTTCTTGTAATTGCGAGATTCATAGTGCTTGATTTGATCCAGATTGGATCGGTGGTTTTTTACCCGGTTAGGGTTTTCCACCTTAAACTTGGTGTCCTTATGATGTGTGCTTGTTGATTTTATTTCCGCTGCATATTGTTTATTTCTGCACACATTGGTTGATTGTTTGAGTAGACCAATCTAGAAATCCGGAGACCCCTGCACTTTTTCAATTGGTATCAGAGCGGGTTGCACTATTTTGTTGTGTCTGATCCTACTAGATTTCTAGAATGGTGCTCAATAGAGAAGGGACATCAACTTCCAAGCCTCCTTTGTTTGATGGCTCTAATTATTCTTATTGGAAGCAAAGGATGATTGGGTTCTTTAAATCCATTGATGATGATGTCTGGGATATTGTTGAAGATGGGTTTTCTAGACCAACATCTGTGGTTGATGGAAAAATTGTTCCTAAACCTAAAGCTGAATGGTCTAAGGATGAGAAGTATAGATCCAATTGCAATAACAAGGCTGTGAATTGCATATACAATGGAGTCTCTGCTGATGAGTTCAGAAGAATTTCTACTTGCAAATCTGCAAAAGAAGCATGGGACGTCTTACAGACAGTCTATGAGGGTACAGACACGGTGAAGCAATCTAAATTGCAAATGCTGAATAGAGATTTTGAAACCATCGTGATGGAAGAGAATGAGACCTTTGATCAATTTTATGCCAATCTGAATGAAATTGTCAATTCTGTGTTCATTCTGGGGGAAGAAATACCAGAACACAAGGTTGTCAAGAAAATTTTGAGGTCTCTACCTTCCAGATTCGATTCTAAAGTTGATGCTATTGAAGAAAATAAGAATCTGGATACCCTCAAGGTGAATGAACTGGTTGGAAATCTTCAGACATTCGAAGCAAACCGGTTAAATAAAGGCAAATCAAAAGAAAAGGGCATTGCCTTGAAAGCCACATCAGAATCAAGAAAGAAGCCTGTAAAGAAAATTGAGTCTGATTCTGAAACTGAAGCTGAAGATGATATGGCTGAGTTTGTGAAGTATTATCAAAAATACATGAAGACAAAGAGAGCCAATAAAAAGAATTACAAATTTGAGAAGAAGGATTCTACAAAAGGAACAAAGTGTTTTGAATGCCAAGGCTATGGTCACTATGCTAATGAGTGTGCCAAAAAGCAAAAGGCTCTAAACACAACTTGGGATGAAGAATCTTCTGAAGAAGAAAAAGAAGATCCCGAAGATGATCCTTCTGACAATGTGAATGGCAAGTTTCTAGCTTTCATGGCTAAATCTGTGTTTGACAATGATACTGATGAAGATAATGAAGATGAGTTGTCAGATCAAGAAAAAGATTGGGAAGAGTTGTACCATGCTACCTATGCTGATTGTGTCAAGATGACCAAGTATGGTAACAAGATCACTATCAAGTACAAGGTTGTTCAAGAAGAAAATTCTGCACTGAAGAATGATTTAGAGCAAGCGCTTGAAAAGATTCAGCTTTTGGAAAGTCAGAAAAATTGTATGGCTGAAAATTTGACTACTGAGGGTCAAAAACTTGAGAAGGCTGAAAAAGAAATTGTGAATATGAAGCAAGAGATAGTAAAGATGAAAGCTGAAAATCAAGACTTGCAAGGAAGACTGAAGATCAATCTGTCTGAGCTAGAAGTCAAGCAAGCCTTTCTCAACAAGATGAACACTGGTTCGGAGACTCTTACAAACATCTTGTGTAGTCAGAAGCCTCCTTTTGACAGAAGCGGTCTTGGTTATGATCATGGTGCATCCTCTTCAAATGCTAAAGGTAAAACAATTTTTGTTTCAAGTGTTGCACATGCTACTCCACATACTGCACTTTCAAATAATGTGTTGAGTAGTTTCAAGAAAAAGAATGTGTCACGAGCTGCACGCACATCCACTTGTCATCATTGTGGATTAAAAGGACACATTCGTCCCCATTGCAAGAAATTGCACCGTCTACCTAAGACCAAGCAATGGCGGAAGAATTTTTCTCCACCCAAGACTACTCCAATTTGGGTTAGAAAATCAGACTTGCCTAAGGAGTTTGCTCACACTCTGCTGAAAGATCAAACTACACAAGTGTGGGTGGCTACATGTGAAAAGCCCTGATCAAGGAGATCAAGCTCCCACCCCCAGTGCTGATATGAAGATACATTCAGGGGGAGTTGCTATTGAGGGGGAGCTATAGATCCTAATTGACAAGAAAGCTGCTGGTATTTTTTAGCTTTGTCAAATTATGGACAAAAAGGGGGAGAATGACTGATCAAGGGGGAGTTCGAGAAGATCAATCTGAGAAGATCAAACTGAGTCAGAGACAATGCAGATCTACATTGCTATGCTATTTTTTTAATGTATTTTGGGTTTCATTTTGGGTAGATCAAATTGTATTGTCGTAGGGAGTTTTGTCCATGAATTGCCAAAGGGGGAGATTGTTAGGTTTTTTAGTGTTGGCTAATTTCATGGGTTGGACAAAACTCTGGGTCTTTGAGTAGTATTTTCTATTTAGAAAAGGACCTTGAAGTTAGAAGTTTGAAAGGACTCAGAAGAAGGAAGCCTGAAGGAATTAGAAGAAGTCTGCTGGAGAAAGAGTGCTGATTTTCCGGATCATCCAGAAAGGGGTCCGCTCGAGCGACCGTTGCATCCGCTCGAGCGAACAGTGTTCTGTCTTTCCCAGTTCTGAAACAGAGGGTTGTTCGCTCGAGCGAACCGAGAGATCGCTCGAGCGAACCTGGCGCGGACAGTGAGATGAAATTGGAAACTTGATATTCTGATTGTGCTCAAACTGCTTGTTTTAGTCCTAAATATCTTAGGAAACCTTAAGCACGAACCAAGGGCTATTTAAAGGGTTCTAAGGCTATTGCAAATATAGACCTCACCTCTCAAAGTGCTGAGTTAGTGTTTATCATTGAGAGAGTTCTTCTCTAGAGCTTTATGAAGTTGTGCTGCCAAGTTCTCTAGAGTCACTTCTTCTGCATCCTTTGTAGAAGATTTTCTTCCTGCGAGAAGATTTGAGGAGTCAAGTGCTGGTCTGGATCTGTTGCAATCAACGGTGTGAAGTCGTTGAAGCGTGAAGCGACACAAGGTAACTTCAGTCCTTGGGTAGGGGATATCTAGGGAGGAGATCTGAGTTTCTTGTAATTGCGAGATTCATAGTGCTTGATTTGATCCAGATTGGATCGGTGGTTTTTTACCCGGTTAGGGTTTTCCACCTTAAACTTGGTGTCCTTATGATGTGTGCTTGTTGATTTTATTTCCGCTGCATATTGTTTATTTCTGCACACATTGGTTGATTGTTTGAGTAGACCAATCTAGAAATCCGGAGACCCCTGCACTTTTTCAATATGCATAAGACTCTTGAGATTGAGATTGTGGCCCAAATGTTGATCTGACCAATATCATCCAAATCATAATCAGGAGGTACCATGTGTGTGGTTGAAGTTGGTCAGATCAATGGGTCACCATCATCCAAACTCCGCATCATAGGAATCAGTACCCAACATGTATATATATTCTTCAAGATGAAGATAGATGACAAAAAAAAAATGCAGATGCAAGACAAGATGCTGCAAGAAAGGATAGCCGAAAATAGTAGAGAACGCATCCCTATCAACCCCTTGTTTCAAACCCATTCTTACAAGAACATCAAACTCTTAACAGATATGAAATCAAACAAAACCCATAAAGATATGAAAGAAAACAAACCAACCCATGTTCTCTTTTTCCTGTTTCTACTAAAACAAGCAATCATCAGAGAGAGAGAGAGAGAGAGAGGTTTACTTGAAGGGTTGCAGGAATAGATCAGAGAGAAGGTTTCTCAAAGAGTAAATGGAGAAGTAAAATTTAGTGAGGTAATAAATTGGCAAACAAGAACCATAGGAACTACAAAGGTAAAATGTATAGTCTGTTTGGAAAACGTCTGTCTCCCGCGAATGTCAGTTTGAAATAGACCCTAAAATTATATTTGTCAACTGGCACCTAACTGATTAATCATTTATGTGATGCAGAACCATGTTCAATGTTCATTAAAGCAGTTGATCTGATTGGACCCATTGGATAGGATAAAGCACTCTATAAATTGAAAGATGCCAAATTTTTATCCTTAGCCAATCTTCAATTCATTGAATGTGAACTGTTACTGTGTTCAGTTCTTAATTATTTTTTAATTGCAAAATATGGCGTGGCATCTTTTGAATTGGAACATGTTTAAGATGCGTTTGTGCAATGCCTTTTTCTGCGAGAACAAAGTTTAGCCGGTGCTATTTTTCCCGATGTCTTCTTCATTCCTATTTGGCACAATGAGCATTTTGCGGAGAAAATTACTATTTTGTTCTTTTTTTTCTTTGCTATGGAGGATCTGGAGGTCCCTCCCACCCACATACCCACCCATATTGAACTTTGATGCTACGGATGAGGAAACCACATCTCCTGTTTCATGGCTGTTACACAAACACGCCCTTATGTGTGCCCAAGGCTTTGCCAATCAAATTAACGTTTGGGTCACTTGCCTCTAGCTTACTGTCCTTTTGTTGGGGTCAAGACAATCTTGTTTTTCTCTCAATTTTGGATTCTAGCTTTTCAGGTTCTTGATGAAATAGAACAGTGACAAAGATTAGGGACTACATCTTGTCAAATATTTGTTGTGTATTTTAGTTGAGAGTAAATTGGCTATTTGCCTTTCAATAAGAATTATACATTTCAAAAACAATGTATACCTTTCGAAAAAAATAATTGGTTCTATTTAGATGGAAAATGTTATAGACAAGGGCAAATGAAAGAATCAGCCGTATTATATACCATGTACCAATCCAAGAACTTAAGCCGATAGGTGAAAGGCCCAAGCAAAATATATGAAGTCATGTTCAACTCTGGGCAAAGTGGGATGTGGGACTTTTCAACAAAATAAGTTCAAGCAAATAAAGAATCACAGTACATTCGTCTAGCTAGCAATGTAGAATGCAATGATGATTTTTTTTTTTTTTTTTAATGCAGAATAGGTTAAAGCCATATGTGGTCAGTTTTCACTGGAAATTGATTTTTTTTTTTTTTTTTTTTTTTTTTGTTTTGTATCTGCACAAATGATAAAAGATTGTATGTTTTTAGGCAACAAGAACTCACAAAAGCGGCTGAAACCCACAGGTCACAAGTGCCCCCAGTTTCCAAAAAGCAATGAGAAGCAAACTCTGTGAGTACAGTAGAGGATTTTCCTGGGTCATTTTATCTCAAGTACCAACTGAACTCACCATGGAAAAGGCATTCTTGAGTGAGACCGTAACCAAAAAAAAAGAGTCACATCTGCTTCTTTTGGGGTAACTGAAGCACAGATTTTCAAGAAAATAAAAGGATCCTCTAATACTCAAAGGTAGAGCCCAATTTGTGCAGGATTCAGGATTCACTTCTGAAAACCACTGGCTAAGCCAAGGCCTCATTTCCTGGCCCCATACATGACAGGGTGAATTTGGGTCAATGTATGCATGAAATTAAAACCTGTGAATACATCCAGGCCCTTCACATCTGTATGCAATACTAATAAACTAATGAACATATTACAGTATTCACGAGGACACCTGTTATATAGAGAACCCATCTTTGCTTGATTCAATCCACTCATGTTAGACATCTCCCCATGTAGATGTGTTGGGATATATTCTTGTGAGCACGGCGCTCATGGGTTTACTGTGCACACTATGGCACAAGAGGGTGGAAAATCCTAATAGGTAGGACCCAGATATCAAATCTGGGGTCAATCTCCTCCCTCTTAACTCCATGATCCATGGACAACAAGTTTAACGACATTATATCAAACAAAAAAGAAATTTGAGACTCAGTCCAATGATCCAATCCATTCGGATGAGTGTAAACCCAAGGGATCCGGTGCAATTCAGAGGGAGTCCCATGTATGTGGGCAGCAGATTGGATAGACCATAGGCCACACCATGTTGCCCTCGTCATAACATGATGAGCATTGTGCTCGTAGGAAGATTTGCCTGACCAACCAATATCTCACTTCAATCAAGAGTATCACGTACCATTGGATGGATCATGTGTAAAACACACAACTATCTATACTTTACGCATGTCAATTTAAAGTTGAATTTAAGGCCCCGTATTTGTAAATTGATTGGCCCACACTTCTTTTAAACTATAAAAGATATCATAAGAAAATAAATATTTTCTTTTAGTAAAATAAATTTATTTTTAATCTCTAAAGCCAAAGGTTTGGAAATGTTAAACCTCATTGTTTTACCATACCTTATCCATTCCACAAGGATTTAGATTTAAAAATCCAAATATTACAAATTTTATGCCTTTATCTTTTTATATTCCCCACTTACTTTTATTACTATTTTTCTATTCTTTAAATAGCTTTTACAGACCTTTATTTTAAAATTCATTTTAATTACTTTTATTATTTCCATTCTCTCTTTATAGTTAATATCTAGTCTATTTGTTTCTACAAATTTTCACTTTGTCAACCATTTCTTAGAATTTAAAATCTTTCCCATATAAATAAATAGAGTATGTGAACAGAACCTTCTATAGAACAAATTAGCATTTAATTAGTCATTTAGCCTAATTACTTTTTTTTTTATTTTGGACCCATATGTTTGCATGGAATTGGATTCCTAAGAATTCATAGTAAAATGAGTTGCAAGTAGCAAGCACTGAATATTAAAGAGGCAAGGGGTGAAAGATATAAGGTGGAGAGTAGTGGGACCCTGACTTTCCTAGATTGAATTCACTAAGGTGTAGGTAATCAATTCCCATTAGTGTAAAATTATTTGATGGCCATTGGTGGACCTTTATCTATGTTTCTTTTATTTCGGCCATTTGTAATATTCCTAGGGATCCAATTCCATGCAAATAAATGGCCCTCCTTTATGAGCTTTATTCTCTAATCCAATGCATTCACTTCTCGATTAGTGGTACATTGGCACTGACATGGGAAGTATTGTCATGATCTTGTGAATAATAGTGGTTAAGACACACAGAGTTCTAAAGAAAAAAAAGATGGAACTTATAATAGTACAGAAAACCTGGCCCTTTTATTCACTTGCACATATATATTACACACTTTGTTTGCATATATGACCATATCAACTCAATGGACCTTATTCAACTGGATCTGGCCAAGAAGATGATCAACGGTGTCTGGTGTTGCCACGTATGTGTCACCTCAACCATGACTTGGGCTTGAGTTCTCAATCCATCCTCCATTTATGTCTTCCTCAGTGGGTTTATGGCCCGCACCACTTGGGCTCGGACCCGACTCGTCCATCCCTCCCATTGTATCAGCTATAGTGATTCTGTGGCCCCCACCACTTGGACTCGGACCCGACTCGGTAATCCCTTCCATTGTATCAGCTATGGTGACTCTGTGGCCCCCACCACCGGGGCTCGGGCCCGACACGCCAGCCCTTTCCGCTGTATCAGCAATGGTGACTCTGTGGCCCGAACCACCTGGGCTCTGACCCAATTCCTTAGTCCCTCCCACTTGGATAGGAATGGTGAATTTATGGCCTGGGCCACTTGGGCTTGGACCCTCGTCCTTAATCCCACCCAGATTACGAGAAACGATGAATCTATGGCCTGGGCCACTTGGGCTTGGACCGTCGTCCTTAATCACCCCCAGATTACGAGAAATGATGAATCTATGGCCTGGGCCACTTGGGCTTGGGCCCGAAGTTTTTATAGCTCCCAAGATTATTAAATCACCAGCAAAATCATCAACTTGCTTAGGATTCAACGGCCGAGATTGCACCAATAGGTTGATAGAGCTGAACAGAAGACAGAGAAAGAAGAGAAGCCCATGATCCATGATTGCCCTAGCCATGTGAATATTGTTACTGATGAATGTGCTTGCAACAAGGTGGTGTTGCCTACTATTTATAGTGCAATGGTGATGGAAAACACTCCCCATGTTGACTTTGGAAGATGGTGTATCTATCTAATGTCATTAACCCATGAGATTGTGCCACATTTCTTGCTTCTTAGGTAGGGTATTGAAGTTGAACTCAAAATAAAAGAGTTTGGGTGGAAGTAGGAGCATTGTATGGAGAGAAAAGAATGGAAAGAGTGTCGAAAAGGGAAATACTGATGGCTGTTTCTGCTCAAAAGACCACATGACATTTGAATCCTTTTATATGTCATTTGATGATGACCGTGAGATTCCTAATACTAGGGCTTGGGTGGTTGTTTAGGATCCAAACATTACATCACCTTCAAGGATTTTGCATTAGTTTGGCAAGTTTTGCTCAAATTTCCAAAGTTTGTGGGGGATTCATTTTTGGGTGGGTTAGGAAAACCTACCAGATTTTTCAGAATCACTAAAGTCAGCTGGGAAGAGGGTGTCTTATTAGTCATATGAGATGTGGCATATTCCTGGGATTGAAGTGAAAAAAGATTCTGCGCGTTAGTCATTAATCAAAATCCACTTTATTGTACATTACTAGTAATCAAATCTATGACTTCTTTCAATATATGGTCAAGAAAAAAAAAAAAAAGAAGGATTAGATCATAGCTCACAATCATCAACTTTGATGGAATTACTGGCAACTCTCTTCGAAACTGAATTTTTGATAGATGCTAAAGCACAATCTACTAGTAATTTGCGGAGCATATGGGCCTATAAGGATAGATATCTTATTACCATTACTATTTTTTTTTTTTTTTAATGTTTAACGGAGGATGTCCCGGCCCTCTAGACATTACTTTTTCTATGTAACAGATAGGCAGGTGGGTTGAAATATTCTTAAACCGTTAAAAATCATGGTGGGGATGGGATTTTGCCTGAAAATCTTGCTGATTTGACTGCAAAGATCTACAAAGCTGACTTTTTTTTTCCTTAACCGTTCATTCCATGATCATGGTTGAGACTCAAGTAAGTGTGATTGCTGGGAAGGCCATATCCATAGACATAATAGTCTGGAATTGCATGCATATACGCAAGGAGTAAGGTGCAAATCAATGAAGGTTTGTACCAGAGAAAAAAACAATCAACCAAGGCAGATTCCATGTACGTTGGGCAATCCGTCCTAATCATGGGATGGTCAGATGGATGAGAGATTAGATAGAACAATGTCAGTCACTCTCAATGTAGCCCACGCCCACCCTGACATCCATGTGGCACATTGTAGGATGTTTCAGACTTTTTATTCAATAGGCACAGGCTATTGGATGATTGAGATTTTGAAATCATGGAATGGTCCATTAGATGAGAAATTAAAAGAAGAATGAAAGCCACCCAGTTGCTATCTTACTTCTTAGTGGAGACCAACTTTCATTGTATGCCATCCTGTTACCATAGGCTATAATGGAAATGGAGGGCCCCTTCAACCCTTTTGAAGTAGGACAATCCCAGCAGTCCAACTGCCGACATGTAAATGATCTGGGAGGTTCCCATTTTGATTGGTCTAGACTCTAGACTACCCAACAAATGAATTGAATAATGGGTTATCCATTTACCAAAACTCATCCACTTGACATTTTGGATCATTCATTTTATTGTACGGCTGAAATGTGATCAAAGGGATTTGATCACAATCATAGGGACGGGCTCCACTCTTAACATACAAGAAGATCTGACCGTACAATGGATGGGCTATAGTTCATTCAGAACGATGAAACCGCCACACAAACCCATCCATTTGAATAGAAGGATTCCAGTAATAGTCCATAACCATTGGAACTTTTAGTTATTCTTAAAAGTTCATTTTGCATCCTCTATAGTTTCCTAATTAAAAATTTGCTAACCAGAGTCTAGTGGCCCCCAGGTACTCTGCAATGTGCCACATATTTAAAAGTTGTAGCATGCAACTTTTGCATTAAATTATTTTTGTTTTTTTGGAGGGATTTTTAAATAAGGCTTTAGGTTTTTGCCTTAATTCAAAAAAAGACACAAGTTTCAAAACTTTTCAAATTAATCCCTAAGTTCTTAGAAAAAAAATTCAATAAAGTACATTTGGTCATTTAAAGGTATTTTTTATGGCATTTTCTCTCGATTTTTTAAAAATACTCAAAGTACCTTCATTTAAAACCATGACATAGCTTTAGCAGCCTCTACATTTAGCAGAAATACCTAATTTTCCTCAATCACTATAAGGCAAATCAGTGAAATATATATATAAAGGAAGTGAAGGAGGATTTTATTTCATTGAAAAATAATTTGGGTAATTTAAAAAAATTGAAGAAAAAAGTTGTCCGAAAATTGCTTTAATAGGATGAATGTCCTTAAATGATAACTTCACGGAAAACTTATAGAAAATTTTAAAACTTGTCCTTTTTTGAAATAAGGCAAAAATTTAAAGACTTCATTGAAAATTTTCCTTATTTTTTATAACCAGGATATCTCCCAACCAACCCAGGCCAAGAGCTTGTTGCCCCGAGCCCGAGAGATACTCAATTCTGGACAACCGATAACTAATCCCTGGGCATATGCAAACCCTCCTATCCATACGCACCAGGTAAAACTTAGGGAGGTGGCCAACACAGAGCTTCTGCAGTAGATTTTGACAAGAAACATAAAATGGCAATCCACTCACTAATTTTGCACTATGGGGAGTGGAGAATAGATCCCAACAATTCAAGCTATAGCTGAGAGAACAGTTGAAAAGACATGAGAAAGAATAGATGGGCATTCACCTCCATAAGCTTGCAATAACACAATTCATAAACCAATATACATGAGACCCATCTCATATCACACATGCAGAAAAGTAAAATATCTCATTGCATTTCATCAGGGTCCATTGCAGGTAAAACCCGACCCCCACTTCAAATAATCGATGACCACTGATCCGTCCAGCAAGTTGTACCGACCCCAGTTCTATGACTTCATAGAAGGGTGATCATTTGAATCTTCTGCACATCTGGAGCTTAATTCGCAGTTTGAACGCAGTGCAGGTGGTAACCGGCTGGAAGAAACGTTGGTTAGTTTGCCAATTCCATCTCCAATCAATGAGTTGGTTGGGACCAAGATATTCATAAGGCCCAGAATGGCTTCGCAGTTGTCAGACCTGACTTGAGTTTGGGGGACGACTCGCCAGTTCCCTCTACATCATCATCCTCTTCTCCATACTCCACTAGCTTCATCAGAGTATCTGAATACACACACATATGTTAAAAGCATGCTAAAGTAAAAGAATCTCTTACACTAGGAAGTTGAGGAGCAATAGGGTCCTCCAACACAGTTAAGTGTATGAGCCGCTGTTCCTGACTCCTTTTCATCTGGGACCCATGCAGTTTGCTCCCTCATGAACTGATGTGATGGACCACCACCATGGATGAAGCCCCAAACATCTTGTAGATTGGACAGGAGAGCTTCTTCTCCCGCTTAATGCTCAAACATGCAATAATAGGGCAACTAATGAAGATTTAGGATCCTCCAACCTAGAAGATTATTAGGGACATCATCCAATGGGCCCATATCACCAACGGCCTGGATCACATTAAAAGAACAATTGGTCCTACACGTAGGAACGTAAAACAAACTTTACATTTGCAGCAATACCCTTTAATTCCTTCCAGAGATTTTTTTTTTTTCAGTTCCTTCAGAGAAAAAATGATTGTGAGAGTACTACCAGGGACTGGGTCATTTGTTGGCTTCTTTGTAATAGAGTTACTGCTATCTGCCTTTTGAGACCGAGGTGGACTAGGAAATTTTGGCGGTGGTGGGGGCATCATCCTTGGAGGATGTGGTGGGATCCCATTGGAGGTTGACTGGATCAATTTCTTTGGTGGCGGCATAGTTGAGACATTCCTCAGGCCCAAATCTTCAGAAAGAACACCTGGCTTAAGAAATTCTGATCCTTGACATGAGTTCTGAAAAACCAAATCCAATTTTTCAAATCTGCCCAATAACAACATATATTGTACCAACGGGCGAAAGCAAATATTATTAAATCCTGACACACAGTAATGCAGTATCTAGTCTCTACATGAATACAGTGTACATGCATCATGAAGGTGCCGACCCCAGTCCAAATGGATAACGTAGCGGTGGCGGTGGTGGTGGCGGTGGCGGTGGGGATAATGACAACAGTGACGATGATGATAGTGATAGCAACAGCGGCAATGATGATGGCATTGATGATGCATCATGACGGTCCCAAGGTAAATTATTTTATGGATGACATTTTAAAAGGTCAAATCACAGCACACAAGAGGAAAGGCAGAAAAGGATGACAGAACTCGAGTAAAAAAGGACAAATGAGCTAGAAAAATAAGATGCAGGGAAATGGAAGACTGCTAGCTACCAAAATCCAAGAGCTTCAAAAGTGGCAGGCTTTGTAACAAACTCTGCTGAAGTTGGCAATATATCGTAGTGTTGTGTGTGTGTGTGTGTGTGTGTGTGTGTGTGTGTGTGTGTGTGTGTGTGTGACACCATAGCGCCTTTGAATGAAGCTTCCAACCAGCAATTGTCTTGATCTCAAAGCTAAAGCATATTAGTAAACCCTGTGAAACATGCAAATCAAGGGTCCAATAGACAGGTCCAGTACCAGGGCCTGTCAGCTTCAGAGAAGGTCAGAGAAAATACCTGGAATAATAAGTAGCACAAATCAGAACAAAATCCGAGTTTAGATACAGAGGAAAAACATCAAAACTGAAAAATATGCATTGTCCTGTGTCCACAGGAAGAGTTCAAGCTGCAAATTAATGTTTTCAAAAAAAAAATTTAACACTATTTTTCTGTCATTGTGTAACACTAAAGTTTCTAGCCTAGACTAAGTCCATAGATAAGTATTGTGCCAATTTGCCCATAATTATAAAATAGCATCTCCATATATTGACATTGTAGCCAGTAATAACTTGATTCAAGTTTATCTCAGAAGAAATGACAATAGCATGAAGCCACAACAATTCTCTCATACTAAGAATTGTTCCAAGACAATGAAATGAGATTCCCCCAATATTAATAACCTTCAGACATCTAATTTTGGCTCCCATAGAATCAACACCTTAAAAGTGATGACACAGTCTATTGCATCCTCATTCATTTAGGGCCAAGAAATTTCCGACCTGATTTTGATTAGAACACAAGGTAAATGTTAGATGGTCACAATCACACAGTGCTCACAATCACAACCTCAGGATAGAAGATCGATTAAGCAAATTCCTCTGGATTTGAAAGAGGAAATAGTTTTCTTGGGCTCCAAAATGGCAAGGAACCAAAATTTAGCCTGAATCACTAATGAGAAGTAGAAAACCCAAGTCCATCAAGCAAACAATAAGACTTCTAATTCTGTTTCATATTCTCTTCTCCAGAAAATATAAGTAATCCTGGAAAACATTCATTATATTCTTTAATTGATTGGGCAGGAAAATAATTGCTAAGATAAATTTTTAAATATAATGGACAAACAGGTGATGAACAATTAGAGCTTTTGATGGCCTGCGGCTATGCTTAAGAAAAACTGAATTTGAATTTTTGAACAGTTCCAGCCGAACCACAGTTCAAAATTGACCATTCTACATCATATATAGATAGACACCTAGACTAGATTAATACTGCTTCTTCAGTATAAATTATTGTTTCTTTCGGCATTTACTAGATGCAGTTTAAAAAAAAATTAGTTAATCCATAACACCATCAAAGGAAGCTATCAGAGTTCTCAGTATGAGCACATGTTCCAGCTGGAACATGGAAATTGCATGCGTACCTGGTGAGGTGTTACAGGTCCCTTTGATACAACAGGTAATTCCTGAAACTTCCGCTTCTGAGGAGGTCGTTTCTCTGTTTCATTAGGGCTTGAACTCGACGTCTTTGGTGATGTACCAACCACTGGAGTTGTGGGAGCAAGCACGGAAGTGGCCTGAGCAGGTGCTTGTCTCAGTGCCAGGGCAACTTGCTGCAATGGTGTGGCTTGGGGATATATCCCACCATATCCACTGTAGCTTGTTCCACCGGTTACTGAAGGCTGAGGATAGCAAATATTATGCGACTGCGACTGCCCATAATTGAATATAGCTCCAGGTTGGGAAATTGGCACTTGAGGTGGTGTTATTGAGGAAATAGGTGTTGCAGTCGCTGTGAGTGGTGCTGTTGCTGCAGAACCAATCGTTAAGCATGTCGAACCAGTAATTGGGGTTGCATTTACTTTTTGTTCCATTGCAGAGCTTTGAACTCCAGACAACAACTGCTGCGGAGGAGGAACCGCGCCATAGACTTTACACGACGACACCCTGTCCCAAACTCTCAATGAAGAGTTGATAATTAGGCGGGCAGTTCTCCACAATTATTTGCTAAATCAGATACCTAGCTATAAACAAGTAAATCCTATGCAGCAGCTCCATGGATCACATGAATGATGCACAT
This sequence comes from Umbellularia californica, assembly GCA_028538565.1. Classification (NCBI taxonomy): domain Eukaryota; kingdom Viridiplantae; phylum Streptophyta; class Magnoliopsida; order Laurales; family Lauraceae; genus Umbellularia; species Umbellularia californica. Next base: position 21,848,370 of record JAPQWN010000003.1, read on the forward strand.
GTCACTGCTGGTGAACTACAACCTTTTTGGTTTGCTGTTATGGAGGCAGCCATTTTGTCCCCAAAGGATACCCGTTACAGTTGGTCCTGAGTTTGAATTCCAGTATGCAGTCCACAGGCAAGTTATTGTTCATTCATTCACTGTGCTACCAAAGAAATGCACAAGGCCTGCGACCTGAATGCAGTCACATCTGAACCTATGATGCTCAGTTGCAGCAGGTATACAACAAGGACATGCCATTGATTCAGCAGGGACTTGGATTTTACACATATTCATGAAGTATCCGATAAAATACAGAAGATGCCGATTTTGAAGTATCCAGGTATTATAGATCTGAACTCAATGGGCATAGGAAAATTATGATCTTGTGAAATAGCTACAGCCCAAAATATAGCTTTTACAACTGACCTGGAAGCACCACACTCAATACTGATTGTGTCCAAAAGATTCTCAGCTAGGAGCTTAGCATCTTCCAGACTCTTCAGGTTATTACTTGACAAATATAAATGGAGAGGTTGCTGCAGTTCTGAAAGAAAGAACAGGGTTAGAGATCACCTATCACTCGACACGGAAAAATATAGCATGAACAAAAAATTTGATGACGTAATCATATTGTACAGCATACCTTCTCCATGTGGAGTTTCAAGATTCCCTGAACCCCGACCCCTTAGTATGACAGTTGCTCCTGTTTCATTCATAATGTGATTTATATACTGGTCCTGCAAGTACAAATCCCAACCACGAGCAGCACAAAAACAATCTCTCCCAATCGTATGGAGATGTCAGAGAAAGCTTAAGACATTAGAATCTCTTATCTTCAGCATGTGAAATGCAAAACTTTGAATAGACCAACAACTTAAACCAGGAAAAAAAAGGAGCAAGTAAACCCAATTGGAATAAAAGCATGAAGTATATATCAAAATATAGAGGAAAAAATAGAGTTAAGATGAAAGCTCAAAAAATACAAAGAAAAAGCATGTGCCACTAATTCACATCTTTGAAGTCTAAAAAAAATCAACTTTGTATGAGGCTTCTAGTGTCAGCTAATTGCAATGTTTTAGGGCGGAAAATTCCTCATCCCCACTTTAATGAAGTAAATATGAATAGAAGTATAAGACCGCGAAGAGAAAATTCTTACATTAGGTCCACGGATACGAACTGAAATGTTTAGTGATGGATCGGGGTCAAAACCCAAATACAAAGACGCACTCAATGGCTGATTAACCTGTGTCCATTATCAAGCCAATAGGTATTACGGTATTACCATCCTCGAAACACAGAAGCTTTAACAGTCTGCAGTTCACATACCTGCCCACCAGTGTTAATAACAATAGGAGTAGATGTTGACTTTGAATTCTGGCCTTGTCTTAGTATTTCTTCCACCATGGCAGCTGCCCGGTCAACTGCTTTGATTCTTTCAGCTGTTTCTTTCAACTACAGAAGCATTCTTAAGTCAATCCAACAGTTACCATTACTTTTGTCAAGAAAAGCTAATGGTAAAACTACCAATGTAAAAGTTCCTTGAAATCAATAAGTGCACAGGTTACACATATTTAACCAGGTCAAAGGAACGTATTCTACTGTATAACACTAAGTTGTCATTCCTGTTTTGTTTCAGCCAAATCAGCCAAAACATTTCACTTTCTCGATAACATTACCAAAGCAGCTCGGCATGACCAATTCATGTATGAGGGGGTCTCTGTGTGTCTATCTATATATATATATATATATATATATTATATGGGAGATGCTCTTGTGAGAGCTACTCTTACGGTACTATGAGAGTAAGGGGTGGGGGCCCTCACATTTAGGATGTTTGCATTGGATATGGATGTGAGGGCATGTGAGAGCCCCCACCCTTACTTTCATAGGACCATGAGAGTTACTCTCATTGGAGCATCTCCCATCATATATAAATATATATAGGTAACATGACTTGAACCCACAACCTTTAAGTTGCAATAGTGAGCACCTTCCACTGTGCCACGGGCTCTAGTCATTAGAATCGGATTGTTAACCTGACACACAACACAAGCAATTTCCTCTGGTAGCCTTTTTTTCTCTATTTAAAAAAAATACAGGGTAAAATTATGTCACAATCCTCATCTGTTTGACAGAATGTACAGAATAAAATGGAAAGATAATGTGTTGTAAGAATTCATATACCATATCATTACCTTAGACATGTCATTATATACAGTTCACTGTATTCATAGTACTAATAACATTGCAGTCAAATATTTTCACATTGTGTTGCACACGTAATTACAGAAATCGTGACATCACTAGCACGTAATGTCCAACTGTAATGCCTCTCTGCAACACAAGTCCACTATATGTCTTAAGCTGCATGGCACTTTCCTTTCCTCGGTAACAAAGATTTTATTAACTAAATCAGAATAATTAACAGGAAAAATACAAACCCCTGAAATAAATCATCAAGGTGAAAGCCAAAAGTAAAAAGGTTTCAAAGCATTAGACCAGACTCCTCTCCAAAGATCAAAACAGCAGGAAACCCTACAAAATTCTAGTGTGATCCTAACATAATTCTACTGTATTCTCTATTATTTTTATTACTTAATTATCATTCAAGAAAAACTATTGCTTGCTTTTATTATAGGTTAGTTTCATGGCCAGGGGAGCATTATTTTAGTTACCCTAAATCCCAGCAAGTATGGATTCTTCCTTCTATTTCAAGATAGTCTTTTAAGTTTTTCTAAAAGACAACTTTGTAAGGTTATTTGTTTCAGATGTTATCTAGCTTAAAAGGTCATTACCCCGTACAGGTCCTGCCGAAGCAGGGTCCTAGAGGGTCCACTCCAGACTGGAGACATACCTAACCCTCGGCAATTTTACACAAAGTGGCTGCTTGCAGGTCTCGAACCTATATTATCATGTATGGCACATGAGACTTTTACCATTGCACCAAAGCAATGAACCTGTGTTATCTAGCTTCTCTTAACAATATAAATATATATAACTTCTTCTTTTTATAAGTAACGAAAGTACTATTTAAAATGTGAGGTACATGAGAATTTACATCTTTATAATTATAATTCCCAACAGGTACATAATTCCATTTAGAACGAAAAGCGTAGGATCTGGGATATGCAAACTGTTGGGCTTACGACTCGTCAGGTGCAGATATACAGGCTCCTCTCCAAAGAATCACCACTGCCAAAAAGGCGTAATGTGCGACTGGCATTGTAGAATAACTAAAAGCACTCTTAAGTCAGTAGATCATTCTGTTAACGTAAAAGGTCACTCTATGTGTAGAATAACATGGCACGGGTTGAAATATATGACTATTTCTTTTATTAGCTGCCTTTTTTATATGTACCAATTTAGTATAATCTGGGATTTATCAGTCCAGTCAGGATATATAACCTTTTTTCCAACATAAATTTTGGTCACAGATAGCACACCAAAAAAATTTATCAAGCACATGAATCATGCACATAAATTTTGGTCACAAACAACACTCCAAAACTTTTATCATGCTTTTCCACTAAGGTTTGTCTCCATACAATTACTCCCTGAATGATGCTAATCCAAATACAACATTTAGAAAAAGTCCCAGCCCAGATAGAGGAGTAAAGCTATGATGATGATAGTGACAATGATGAATAGTATTATCCAACTCTTACAAAACATTTGTGTGCGCAGCTAATAAAAAAAAAAATTAAATGCATCTAACAAATTCACACCATCCTGAACCATCGTTTTCCAATTCAGTGGGTCAACTAGGGACCTGAGGAGTCAACTCAACCCAGTAGCATACTGAGTTCTGCTTGGAAATTGGAATTAAGTTGATGTACCTGATCAACTCATGGCTCTGTTATGACTTATGACTCGTTCTGTTCTGTGTAGGATGGATATCTTATTGTATTTTATCCTTGCATCATCATCATCATCAAAGCCTTGTCCCAACTATGTTGAGGTCGACTACATGAATTTTGCCTATCCATTCTGATCTACCGTAAGTCAAATCCTCAATTAGGTTGCAGTTCTTCATATCTATCTTTACAACTTCCATCCATGTCCTCTTCGGCATACCCCTTCTCTCTCGTGGGGCATCAACCTACATATAAAAAAAAAATCTCGACGGCTCAGTTGTTGGCCCACATTGGACATGTCCAAATCATCTCAAACGTGTTTCTCTTGATTTATCAGCTATTGATGCCACCCCTGAATGGCCTTGAAAACGCTCATTTCTTATGCTATTTTTCCTAGTTTTACCATGCATCCATCTCAACATTCTCATCTTTACTACACTCATTTTGTGCATGTGGTTCTTCTTGATTGGAAAACATTCGGCTTCATAGGTCATAGCAAGTCTCATGTTGTGGGTTGTGACAAAAGTTTTAGGCAGGCAGCAACTTGCCTAATGCAACCCTCCTCCTTTATTCAGGCTTGGGACCAGCCGTAAAAAATGGCAAAGTTGCATTTAATCCTTACACGCTAAGGAAAACTATATATATTGAGAAAAAAAAGAGATATTATTCTTAAATTAGTTAAAATTTCTATAAACGAAAACAAGTGATTGAGATTACAACAGATAAAAATTATGTCGCAAAATTTCTGAAGTAAACATATTTTCAATAATTTAGTTTATTCTAAATATTCATAGTATAACAAAACAATTTAAAAAATCATTAATGTCATCTATTATTAGACTTGCTGAGTTCCCTGGACAACTTAACCTGGCAAGTGCCTGAATATCTGAACCCATTGTGTTGGACAACTGCCTTCAACTTCAATGTGGATAATAGTGTAATAGCAATTTGGAAACTACAATGGGTTGTTGAAGAGATCATACTTATGATGAGAAATTGCCATCATGCAAACAAGGAATTCATAATCACAGAAGAGGAGTTAATAGGACATTTTCAGTGATTCAATCTGTTCAATTATTTGGAGAAAACAATATTCATGGTAAATCCAAAAACTCTTCTTCAATTAAGAAAACTCAAACTAGTAATTACAGAGTCGATCAAATTTTACTAGCTTATAAAATCATCACTTACATTAGCCCCAGCAGAAATGTGAAGGTATAGTGGCTTTTCATTGTCAGGAATTCCATTTGGAGGACGGTACTTGCCCCTACAAAGTTGAGTCAAGATAAAATAATGAAATATAAGGGATCACTAAAGTGACTGATAAAATGTAGATACCTGCACTTTGAAACTTACCTAGTGATAACCACAGCACCTGAACATTTCTGAATCTGCAAGACAATTGAAGTTATGAGTGATTTCAAATTTAAAAGACAATAATAGCTAATCATTTCATTATGCATGTTAAACCAAATCAAGATGAATGACACCTCTTCCTGTGTTTGACGTTTTGTGAGCTTGTATCGGACGGTTGGCTCAGCATCATTTATGACAATTTCACGTGCTATTAATTCATCTTGAATCTTAGGCTGAAAAGAAAGCCAATAATAAGAACAGCAGAAGAGCAAACATGCTAAAATGCATGACAAAAACCAACACTATAGAAATGCAAAATAATATATAGAGATCATATCAATGGCAGAAACTCCACTTATGATTCATTACAGCTTTGAAGATTGAAGTGATCCGACTCCAGCTTATGCTTGCTACAAAATTGTCATAAGCAACATTTTATCTGGAAATTATTTAGCATGGAATGACACACAAGAATTTCGCCACACAGAATAATTTGCTCAAGGAGTACATTTTTAAAGCCTTTTTCTCTCTTTATAGCTTTATGGTTAGTATAAGTTCAAACAAGAAATAATTTCAAAATATGTTGACTTCCTGTTTCTCCTGATCTTTTACTCATTCTAAGACCACCAAATTTGAGGTATAAAAGTCAATGCTTCAACTAAATCACCGCGAATAACAAAACCAAATTTGAAGGATAGTATTTGTTTTAAACTTTCAAATTTTAACAAGGTATTTAATTACATAATAAGACCATAGTTTAACTGGTAGTTCGATTAATTTGCATTCGTGTTCGCAATTTGTAATTCAACACTACGCTTGATTAGAAAATTAGATGGAGTAGGTTCATTTATTTCGCTTTTCAATTCCTTTGCTTCGGCGTACGAGTTTCAACACCAATCAAAAAAAAAAAAAGTTTGGAGTTCAACAAGTTTGATGATCTAATTCATCTATAAGTCCATCTCTAGGGCCCACATCTAAAATCCAAACCACAAAAAATAATAGCTCTTCTTTACATTTACTCTCAGCCAAGTTTTACTTCAACCAGAGTCGGGCCACCACCTGATTGATGGCGTGTAAAACACATGGTTAAAATAAAAACTAAAGTAAATTTGCCATGTTTTCCTGGTGATTGCAGTTACGTATTAACTCTAGTTAATATACAGGGTACAGTGCTCTTGAGCGGCTTGGTTTTTTCAGGTAACCCTACTGATAGATTTTCAAGACTCAACTGAGTGAACTTTATGAGAATAGTTCGCTAGCATTTTTAAAAGCAAACTATGAATTGTTTGAAATGAACTATTCGCTGTCTTAAGGCCTTTTAGTGAACTAGGCAACTACAGCTAAGACATCATTAATAGTACGCTATCACGAAATGGATGTGTTGGCAATATCAGGTTCTCCACAAATTCAGTGAGTCAAAACATCCATGCAAAATTAAAGATGTGGCTGTATATATATATATATATATATTATGTAACTATGTAAGCTGTGAACAGTGTCAGAACATCCAATTGATGATGCAGTTACATTAATGATTTGTTAGTATATAAATATTACATAAGAAATCAATAGCCAACACCAGATAGATAGTTCTACCAATAGCCAGCCCAGATAGTATACGTGTTTTTTTTTTTTTTAATGGCTATTTTCATTAATAAAACACACAATCAGCTATTATGTATTGATAGTATGTTTGTATACAACTATTATGTACAAAATGAATAGCCAACGCCAGCTAGATAGGATAAGGTTATGATGACGATGATGCTGATTAACATCAAGTACAACATGCAACTTATCTAGTTTGAGCTGCAGTGACCACAGGCAAAAGCCAGATAATTGAAGAAACAACTATTTCAAATAATAATAATAATAATAATAATCGAAAAATCAACACAAATTTCACATAGCAAACTCACTTGATTTAATTTTTGGACTATTGCCACAGCATTCTGCTGGATTGAAGGAGCCTGAAATATCTGAGGAACAGATGCTCCAGTAGCAGGAACTGAATTTGTAACATGAGCACCAGTAAGTGGAGGCACAACAGGAAGAGAAATTCCAACAAGATTGCCAACACCACCCAACGGGAAAACTCCAGGAACTGCTAATCCGGCTGCTATCAAGGACTCTGCAGGCTGGTCCCACTTCCTCTTTTTCCTGTTGACAGAAGACGAAAAACTTTACTCCTTCAAAGTGATAAGATCAAGGATTTTTTATTTTCTTCTTTCATTTCTTTTCTTGTGGATCTTCTTCTTCTTTTGAATGATTTGGAAGACAGAAGACTGAAGACCACATGAGTCAAGGATTTCCACTCAATCAGCATAACACCAGAAAAGAGTTGCCTGACTCCCACAGGAAAATCAAACATGCCAACATTCATGCTGCGAAGGGACAAGTATTATATATAGAGTTATCGTGGCTACCAATTAAATCAAAAGCACATTTCAGACACATTAACACAGTAATCAAGGAAGACTTAATTTAAATATTATCTTTTAATGAAGTGGTCAAACACAACTCACTATATCACAAGTAGTGATACAGGGGTAAATTGTCAAAGTGGGGGCCTCAACTCACCAAGGTAGGCTGGGCCAAATTTTAAAGAGAAGCAGTTGGTGTATTGCAACTGGGCCAAAATCCACTTGGATTAGCACACATTCACCAATCACCATTGTATTGTGTTTAAAATGGGAATGAAACCATTACATCTCTTGTTCTTTATCAATGATCAAATATAGTTCCAAATTGGCTAAAGAGTTTAATAACTAGTCAGTTTTGAAGCAAGATTGATCCATATTAGAACCACCAACAATAGCAGCAGATATTCTAGCAAGACAAGGGATTGGGTAAACTAGTGCAACTTTGGGAAATGTTTATGTAGTCCATGTCCAAACAATTCTCACTCATTCTTAAATGTTTACGCTTGCATTCCCCCCCAGTTTTTGAAGGAGGGTGGCTTTGTGTTTCAAAGGGTCATTTATTGTATCTCACACACACACAAATATATATATATATATATAGAGAGAGAGAGAGAGAGATTCTACAAAATGGCCATTCCAAAAGGGGGCATTTTTGCCCCTTGTCTAACATCCAATGAGAGAAGGTTAGGTATAGAGATTATTCTTCTTCTTTACAGCAATCACTTATAACTTTCCTATTTTATTCTCTTCATTCATAAAAGCATCCAATAAAAGCAAAGTGCATTTACATGCTCCAGCTATGAGTTAAGATGAAAAGGGGTATCATTTAAGCCATGGGCCATGCAACAGAAAAACTAGCATTCATCTTGCTGTGTGCAACTCTCTCTCTCTCTCTCTCTCTCTCTCTCTCTCTCTCTCTCTCTCCCTCCTTTCTTTGTTTTAACTATAAGAAGGCCCCACTGAAATATTTTTAGCATTGCACTAGAAGAATGCAATAAAAATATTATGGAGCCCACCGATAAAGGGCCAACCTATAAAAATCTAACTTCTTTTATAAATGAATTCAATCAAAAAATAAGAGGGCCCCACTCATGGATTTCTAATGTTTCAATTAAATGATGAAAACAATTGATTACCAAGCCAACCATCAACTTTCGTGGATTCAATCACAAAATAAGAGGGTCCTTAGTCAACTTTTTTTTTTTTTTTTGAAAAGGAGAAAATAAAGGAAACTTGGATAATCCATCCCTGACCTTTTAGAGAGAGAAAAAGCAGGAGCCATTTAAGCCATGCGTTAGCTACCTTTCTGGATTTTTAGAGGGAGAAAAAAGTAGGATAGAACTCTACATGTTTTTTTTCAATATAGCTACACGTCATCAGAATACTTCTTGTTCCATTAGTCAAACGCAAGAGGCGTTTTTCTTTTCAAATCGCCCATGCATTTTCTAGCTCTCCTTATATTTATATTTCTCAAAAATCTTGCATACAAGACGTACCTCTCATGGTTTTTGTGAGTCAGAGGAAATGATTTCAGCCTCTCATGGGACCCACCAACAACAAATCTAGCCCCCACACACTACCTCCTCCTAAATTAGCGCTAAGTCTTTAAAGATCCAAAATCAGGGGCTGTGGAGACCTGTTGGCTGGTTTGTTTTCCCAAAATCTAATTGACAATGAGACCTGTCCATCACCCTATTCCCCCATAATTGGCATGCATGCATCCTAGTTAGGTACCCGTCCAATGAAGTAATGTGGTCTGTGTGTGTATTTATGAATATATATATATAGGATAATTTTCCAAAATGCCCCAATTTAAAAATGCCCCACATTTTCCGCCCCTCTTTTTTTTGCCATGAGGACCACCTTGAGTCACTCTAGTCTTTTCACGTGCAATACCCCACCATGAATAGTCACAAGTCCAAATTTGACACTCATCCAAGTTTTCTTCACCATTGGACTAAAATCATAAGAAAATGATGCCTCTAAAATCATTAAATTTTAGGGCCATGGATAAAAGGGTTAGAATGATCTCATGAAGTCCAAATTTTGCATATAGGTGGGTCTTATATAGATCTTTCCATCCAATGGACTTCAATGATCATCATGCATACTGGTGGGTCCTATTAGGAGGGGCATTTTCTCCTTAAAAAAAAAAAACGCCCAGGCGCCATCTAGCACTGCCCAATGGTCCTTTATCATGTTTTGGTTCATTAAGGGCCTTTTTGTTTGTATTAAAATACATAGGAATTGAATTACTAGAGTGATGGCTGGGTATTCATTTCTCACCTTCTTTTAATTCTATTTCCTAAAAGGAAAAATTATTTGATGCTCATTTTAGAATATTAACCTTTGATTTTTTAGTTTTAAGTTTTAACCACTAATGGATTGAACAACGTATTCAATTCTATGTATTCTAATGCAAACAAACAAGTCCTAAGAGTTTCATTCGCATTCAAATTTTTAACCAAAAAAAAAAAAAAAAAACCAACCAACTAATGAAGGGGCCAATTGATAACTAGTCTTCTCCTTAACTAACTAGAATCAAAGAGGATATGCACTAGTCTTCTTCTTAACCAACTAGAATAAAAAAATGCCTAACTGATGAGACTCCAATAAACCAATCATACAATTGTTTCTAAATCATAATTGCAATTTAAGTTCACCCTCATTCAGTTTGACTCCGAACTCAAACATCTCAGCAAGTTCAGTGTTTCATTCTTGGAGTTCCATTTTAGTAGCCATAGTGAGAACAAGGCTTAGATTGGGAGTTGGGACGAACGGAGAAGTATAGCTCACAAATTTACCCCAAAAAAAGATGGGATAGGGCTTTAATCATGATGATGATAGGTGCACTTGTCCCTTATGAGAGCAACATGTATCCTCATAACCCAACATCAGGTAACGCAGTTCGGTTTACATGTTCACGTGTTTTGACTCAAGAAGATGAGATACCAGTTAAGTCCCAGTCATTTTGTTCTTCGCAATCCTTAAAAGTCTTCCTTTGACAGAGTTGCCAGTTTTCAATTGGTCAATGATAAAAACAACAATAGCAACAACAATTCAATCAAAAAGACTATCAGAAATTTATTTTTTTTCAAAAGGGAATTTATTACCCAAATCAAAAGGTCATTCATAGAGACAGAATCTGTCCTCGAATATGCTATACGCCTGTACAAAATCGATTCCTAGAAAGTCATAGTAAACTAGGTTCCAATGAAGGAATATTGAGGAGGCTAGGAGTGAAGGGTATAGGGATAAACCCCAATCAATTAGCCCTGTATAGATCTTCAACTTAACTCCTTCAATTTTACCGCCTTTGATGCCCTTAGAACTCCTAGGAATCCAATAACAAGCAAAACAAACAGGCCCTAGGAAAATGTGCTGAAGAGATAAACAAATTTCCCCCACAAAAAGAGATCTTCAAAAATCTCTCCTTTTTGCTTTGTTTGCAACCGGAGAGACAAACAAGAACAGATTGTTCAAATCAAAAGACGGAAGTCCAACAGGAAAAAAGAAAGCAAATTCCCCCACAAATTAGTCATTATACCTCAAGCGACAGCAATCGATAGAGAATTCAGATCAGGATCTAATGATTTATGATGCCCTAGGGCTAATCGAAGTGGAAAGATAAGAGAAGAGAAGATGGAGAGAGAATTAGGGATACCTTTGTCTTGTTTCTGCTGTTGTTGATGTTGCTGTTGCAGTGGTAGCCATGGATTCTTCTTCTGAAACCCTACTCTCCTCAGTCATGAATTAGATGATGAAGAAGAAGAAGAAGCCGATGATGTTGTTGTTATTGTTTTTGAGTTTTTCTTTCGATTTGCGATGAGACGGCGGTTCCTACCTGATGTCATGTTTGATATATAAATATTCCTAAACTCGCAACCGACCCATCAACTTCGAATGCACACGTTTGACTCGCATGTGCGATCAACCCAAGGGGCTGGCCCAGGGATGTCAACCGGGCCGGCTCGGCCCGGCATGGCCCGCTCCAGCCCGCCAGTCAACGGCCCGGGCCGAGGTGGCTGGGCCCGTTGGCCTGTTTGGCCCGGGCCGTGCCAGGCGGGCCCGCCCAAAAATGACTTTTTTTTTTTTTTTTTTACAAAATTCTTCATTTTAACCTCCCAACAACCATCAAACGGTGATATAAGAGGTATTTTGTGTCCTTTTTCAATTTTACAAAGTCTATAAATACTCTAATTCTTCTATTCTTTTTCTTTTAATCAAAGTTTTATTTACCAAAAAATATATATAGACAAAGGATGTCAGTCATTATATAACACTGTACGCCCATTGTGACAAAAATCACTATGGAAATTATGCCCAAACAGAACACAAACTTCTTTTGTACATTTTTTTTTGGCACCTACCAAACATTACTAGATGGCTTGGTTTTACCAGGTAAGCTTGGAAAATAGGTCGGGAGCTTAGGTCTAATTGAAACCAAACCTAAATTTATTAACCGAAATTACATCCCTTTCTAATATTCTTCTCTGGCCCGGTTAATAGCTATAAACTTATAATAGTAATCCAAGAAATATAAATAATGTTACTTTTACTTTTATTATGAATATATTATCCCATTAAAACATAATCAGCTCTAAGTATAGTTTGGTATCTTCACTTGTGCCTCATACTATGGATCTCGTCTTGGACTCACAGGTATCCCTTTGGAATGTGTCCAATCAGATATTAGGTCTCAACCAACCCATATATATACAACCCTAGCCATAATAAATGTAAATTTAGGTGAGAGAATAAGGTTTTTAAAAAAGATTTTTGTTGAATTAATATTAATTATTTGAACATGAGTAGGTCGAGTTAGTTGCACATGATAATATATGGAAATTCATGGTCAAATGAGCTCCATGAAGTATTATTAAAAAAGTGAAGGGTGATGGATATCAGGTGCGGGGTTGAGGTTAGAAGATGAAGTGTAGATAAGACCTTGGCTTTTATGAGACTTGAATTATAGTTATTCATTTCCCATATTTCCTTATTATATTTTTATTGAAGAAAAGGTTGTTTGATGGTCATTTTTGGATATTCACATTTTATTTGTCGCATTTAAGAAATACAATGTCTTAAAACTTTCCTAGGAATTCAATTGCATCAAACAAATCAGCCCAAAGCATATTTATCAAGCATACAAATAGAGCTCTCGTAATGGGACATGGGAGTATGATCTCAGCTTTGAATGATATATTATTAGACCATTAGATTTAATTGGGCACACCCATAGTTTGGAGTGATATATTATTAGACCATTAGATTTAAAATAAATAAATAAACAGGCCTGCCTGGCCCTCTCCAGCCCGGGCCACAGCTAGCCGTGCTAGCGGGCCGTGCCGTGCCAAGGTTTTTACCTGGCGGGTTGGCCCGGCATCCCTTGGTTGGCTGAGTGGTTGGGACCATGGTTCCTCTATCTTTCGGAGCTAAAGGTCTTTGTATCGATCCCGGTTCACCTCTTTTTAGAAACTGAAGTTTAAGTCTACTTGTGTTACCACCTAGGGGCCACAAGGGTTTTACCCGACTTCTCTTTGGGCTCGGAGAGAATAGTTCAGCCAAAGGGTTGGGAACCCTCTGTTAGCAAAAAAAAAAAAAAAACTCGCATGTGTGTATCATCGAAGTGGGGTCCGTTCCTGGGGCCCACTGATCTGATCGACACCCCACCGTGAGGGCCTGTTTCTTTGCTTAGAATTCAAGGAAATTTTCGAGTTTGAGAAATCTCTAAACCCCCAAATAGAGAGTGTTGTAATGCTTTTTTCGGACTCGAGTAGTTAGAAATTCCACCAAAATGCGAAGGGTCTCGAATTTTTTGAATTCTCAAAAGTCATTAGAGATCTTTCAAATAACTGAAATTTTAAAATATTTGAAAAAAAGAAGGTTTTTTAAAATACCAACAAAAATTCCACCAAAATGCGAAGGATCTCGAATTTTTTGAATTCTCAAAAGTCATTAGAGACCTTTCGAGTAATTGGAATTTTAAAATATTTGAAAAAAAAAAAAAGAAGGCATTTGAAAATACCTACAGGAAAGATGTCACGTAATATCCTAAAACCTCCAACGTATCTCTGAAAATTCTCGTAATCCCAAATTTAACAATCATCTAGTTGTTATTGAAATTGGTGATACCTTTTAAAACCATTAAACATTACGCTCACAAAGTCACAATTAAGGATTTTTTCATCAAACCTGATATCATTCATGCATACTCAAGCATCTTAGTGGGCCCCGCATGATAAGATTAACGGTTTATGATTAAAAAGGCAAAATTATAAAACGAACTGGGCTTGTGGGCTGTAGCCCCTCGGTAATGCGGGCCTCACATGATAAACTCATCCCAAGACCCTAAACCCCAAAACACAACCCAATTTTCCAAAGCTACCGCCAAAACCCTAACCCTAACTTCTCCTCTCTCTCTATTGTGGTGCTCTCATGGCGAAACCTGCAGTCTCCATGCAGAAAGTCAAGGATTTCTGCTATTCTCAGTTCCAAGACGAGGAGAAATTCGCCGTCAACATGGTATGATGCAATCTCCTCTTCCTTTTTCTCTTATAATCAAATGATTGATTCACCAAACAGTTCTGGTATGATAGATGCATCATTGATGATTTCGTTTGCAATTTTTACTGCTTCTGATTCTCAAATGTATCTGGTAAGATCTGAGGTCGATTGATGTGGTCATACTAGGAAGAACTGCATCCAATGATTAGATAGTGTAGATCGAATTGCATCAGTGATTCCTGCGTAAGCGATCCGTTCCCAAGCCAAGAGACTGAATTGTGAGACTCACAATACAGAGGGATAGGATTTACAACTCACCATCTAGTCTGTTGTGTGCGCATTCACCCACAGACACATTCGCCCCCACACGCATAGATAGATAGGAATTGAGTAGAGCGTGGAGCAAAGTTGGGAGTTGCTCATTGTTGCAATGCGCTCGAGTTTAAGATCAGAACATTCAAGCTGACTCTTGATTGATGGGATAAGGCTCTAATTGTGGCAATGGTGAAGGTGATGAGGTCCTGAAACAATATTCTATAAATACTTTATAGTTGTCGAAAGAAGTCCAGCGGTTTGGCTTTCCTATGAAAGGTATTTGAGACACTGTAGTGTAATTCTCCCAAGGAAGTTATATCTCCCGGCTCTTTGATATAAAAAAGACTGCTTCTTGGAATATTAAGAGTACATTCTAATTTTGATACAATGTACATAAGCCCCTTTGCGTTTTCTAAACAACTAATCCAATGTATCATATGATTATTTTTTATAACTTGTAGTTCTTTCTATCATAATGGAATGTTGGATTTAGAAAATATGCAGCTCCTTGCAAGGACCAATGTGACTGCATGTTCAGTCTTGTATGTATGATCTTCCGTAGTGCATCATGGGCCTCAAAATGCAACCTTTGAAATATAGAGTGCTCTGGATCACATGAACAGGCATTTGCTTATATTCCTTGTGGCTGCATGTTCTGTCATGGACAAGTGCACAAATCCAAGTGAAGCATCAGGCTGGACCCACATTACACCATCTAGCTTGTAAAACGATCTAGTCCATCCATCAGATGGCCCCACATATGTTCAATCACATATGTTCAATCTGTGCTGTTTTCCAAATCTTTTTTAGTTATCAACTTGTTTTCTACATATGGCCCCACATACTCTAATGTATGTGCACTACTTCTGTACAAGGCGTTACTCCCATTTGGATGCTGCTTTGAAGTCTCACTTCACCCTGCTTATTGACATTTGAGAACCCCTTCTTTAGGTGCTCATATGTAAATCTCATCTTCCCCTTCTTCAAGTTTTTGCAACTAACTGCCCAACAAGCATTATGTATTTGTTTGTACTTGGAAGTCTAGTGTGCCTGTACTTACATGTATATCTTCTTAAATAGGTTGTAGCTAAACATGTCTATGACCTTGTTTCCATGCTTGAGTTTTTCTAAGGAAAACCATATTATAGCTGATTTGTAGGCACTATGAGCCTCCATCTGTCATGTATGAGGGGGCCATGGTATGCATATCTGGACAAATGGACAGTGTCCTTAATATATGGTTAACAGTAGATTACTGCAACATTCATAACTAAGCATGTCATTTCTATTCATGGTAGCTGGGGGAAGTGAAGGTCCACCATGGATTGGCAATGGCTAATTTTCACCTCTTTCCCAATAAATTTAATAATGCATAAATTGTTATAAAGAATTAAAAAATAAAAATTGCATCAATTGTAAATATGTGAAAGCTATCAAGAAAAAAAAAAGTACTTGAAATGTTGGTCTGATTTGTGATCTGATTGAGATCCTGTTATGGTTTATTATCTGGTGAATGTCGGCACAACTTCAGTCTGCAGTGGCAGCAAATACTGCTTTTGAAGCTTGTGGATCAAATGGGAATGATAGTTAAATTTGTTTTTGCCTGCCTGTATTTTGCTTTGGAAGTAATTGAACCCTATAACCTTGATTTTTTCCTCTTTCAGAAGCTGCTGCGTGGAGTCGGACTGTTTGCTGGCTCCATATTTCTAATGCGCAATTTTGGTGAACTCATGGCCATTTGAAGATTGTTTAGGCATTATGTACCTCACAGACAGTATTTTCTATTTTGTAGTTCATTTTGATGTTAAATGCTAAGAGATTTTTAGCTTTAACAAAGCTGCTTAAGTGAGTTTACTGGATTACTGCAAAACTTTTGGGTATTTTTGTAGAACTCCCCGTCCTTTTCTTGATATTCTAATGCAACCTCTCAAATATCAGAAATTAGAATGCGGTTGCTCAAGTTTGTTGGCAATTTTGGTAATCCCCCTCGACCGACAGTCAGTTAATGGCTGAGAAGAATAGTATTGTTAAGTAAACATTTTTAATGGAATGTCTAGGTGCGTAGTGACTATCTCAGCTATTTTATGGAATGACAAAAGTAACCCCCCTTTGTGAAGACATAATATATAGAAAATGAAATGTGCAAATTAACAACGAAGTGCAGAGAGCTTGCTAAGCAGTTTGAGATTTTATTGAAGTTGTTTGAATTTGTTTGGGATACAAACACGAAATATAGCTCGAATTTGAGGTTAGAAACTCATATGTCCTTGATTTACACAGTCAAAAGTGTGAGCCTAGTCTATTGGAAAACTCGATTCTAATACGTTATTCAAATATATAGAAACTCAAGCAATCACAAGGATAAAGGTAGTAGAAAGTTTACCCCAAGTGCAATTTACCACTTGAAACACTAGTCAAACCAATAGGAGAAGGAGAAGAAAATAACAATTGCAATAATGCATTTTTATTAACAAAAGATGACTAATAAATCAGCGTAGGTTGGACGTCCTATAACTAGATCAGGTGCACCCAGGCGAAACAGCCAATTCAGACAGATCTACTGCTTCAGCTGTTTATCAATGGTTCTTCAACATGTTCAACCTCAAACCACCACATCTAAACCCCTCCTTCCATGATCTTGATAGTGATTGTGATCCTAGTCCGACGGCCATGATGCAGCCACCGAGGTAGGTGCCGCCGCGCAGATCACAGTTCCAGAGGAATGCAGCCAACTCACCAACCACCAGAGTGCTGATCATGTCAAGGCAGGCATTCAATGATCCGTGGGCATAGCCGAAGAACCTTTTTTTGTTGCCACTGAAGTACCTGATGGAGTCGTCCCATCAGAGGTCAATCTCGTCGTCCACGTGTTTGGCGGAGAAGCTGTCTAGGGTCAAATGGTGATGTGGCAGGTGTGGGGCCAAAGGATAGGGATAAGAAGGGTGAGATCTGGCTGTTGAATTTGTTTCTGAGGGAGCAAAGGGAGAGGATTGAGAGGATTTCAAGAGGGGAGCTGTCTGGGAAGGTCAAGAATCTAGATTCGATTATAACATCAGCATCAAATCAATACATGGGCTCGCACCATTAAGGTGCGAACCGAATGCACTTGACTATATCCTTTATATGATAAAATGGGAAGTCTTGCTAGCGAATCTTCTAGGACTTAGATGTTCTTTTCCTTGTATGCATCATCTTGCCGCCTTGTTTGATCTTTCTAATTGCTATTTGATAAATTCTCTAACTCAACAATTACTTTGAAAATTTCTTGAGTTAACGATTTCTTCATGGACAAGGAATTTGTTATGGGAAAGTTTCAGTTCTGTTCATGACCTCACACACTAAGGGGACTATGACCCCATTATTAATTAGACTTATGATGCCCAGATTTGGCATCGATATAGCAGGGATACACCTTGGACATGGCAAGGAGATGGGTTTAACACTAAAAAAGTTTTAAGTATCGGATACGTTGTACACTACACTGAGCTATATTATTCACTTGCCTATTTAATAATCTTTTGGTTGTGCTCATTTGTTTATGAATTCCTATGTATTCTAGGCAAAACAAACTTGTTGTAAAGGAATAAACACCAAAAAAAAAAAAAAAAGGATCTTAAGTACTCATCCCCGACAACATTTATTCCATTGTGCAACTGGGGACTCTACTTAAATTCTCCTGGCACTGGATGACAGATCCAAGTCTCTGTAGTCTGATATATCATTTACCAGAGAAGAATTCAAGACTAGCTTTCCTAATTCTTTTCAACTCAGCTCTGGCTGGTTAGGATTTCATCCAACCACAAGAATCCATTAGGAAAATTTAGGATTTTGTGAATCATGCTGGATGAGGATATCTATTCAAGAAAAAAACAACAAAACTTGGATGAAAAAAAGAGGTGAGTCGATTAGAAATTGACAAGGAAGCCAGAAACTCGAAGGGATTTGCGAAGGAGAAATCCATGGGGCCCTACATCTAGTTGTTAGTCATCATTTGTCTTGGATGAGTTTGATTTCAGGCCAGCATGAATTTTACTGTGACTGCAATGTTATTGATATTCGGACTTCTTTTTTTTTTGTGATAAAGAATTGATATTCGCACTTTGGTGCCATTTGCAGCTTATGTTTTTGATGCTATGGTTACCATGTGAGAAGTTGGCAACAAATGTGGATTTTACTTTGCCTGTATTAAACTGGCAGTTCTATCCTGTATACAATCATTTTTCTTGATAAATTCATGATAGTTTGGACAAGGGTGCCCATTTTCTTCTAACCCATTTCATTTTAAAGTACTAGGCTGTATGAAACCCCTAATGCAAAAATATTGGCTTTGGCCTTTGGGCATTAAAGTGGCTATCAAAGAATTTAAGACCAAGTAAAGGAATAATCTTTTTCTTTTGTTTGATTGGTTTTTTTTTTTTTTTGAAGGAATAATCTTTCAGAAATTATTATATCATGAAATCCGAAAAAGAAACTGTACACTAAAAGCAGGCATGGTTTGTGGACCCTGAAAGTTCATCCCAGGGGTTGATGACTTGGGTCGGTTGGTTCTTTTATATTCATTTCAAGCATAACCACAATTTTTGGATGCTGGGAAGTGGGAACTAGATTTTCCTGTTCTCAGTTTACCTTGAAACTTTATTTGCATCCCACAGAGAATTAAGATAGAGAAAAAATTGAGGTAACCAAGTATATCTGTATGCCTGAACCTTCATTTTTGCATAAACTAAGGTACTTGCACTCTGTTTATGAGGGACCAAATCGCCAATGAAAAACTCTCCTGTATCTGGAATTTGAGTAAGAAGATGGCCACCTTGTTTTGATCCTCCAGAGATATTCTTGTCCTTAGGATTTTGATGCTAAGCCCCCCCATCCATGTGGAACTGGGGCATTTTCAGATGCCACTCATACATTCTAAAGCGAGATACTAGGGGTTGGCCTTTTTTTAATTGTGGCTTGTCCATTCCCTAGTCTGATTCATGAGAAAGCATTGCATCTGACATCAGTTTGGGACATTCCAGTTTCTAGTTTCTGCACATTTCCATGAGTACCTCAACTTTACAGGGAGGATGTATTATCAGTTTATTATGACATCTGTTGGGGTGAGACTGCAGCTTTGTGGTGAGTGGATCAATTTGGACTTTTTGCCGCCTCCTCTTGAATCCGTTGCTCAGGTCGCAATTCCTTACTTGATCCCATCCCACTAATTCCGGGCTCTGGGATAATTAGTTGAAACTGGTTATAAAAGGTTCGTGCATGGAAGTTTTGAAATTGAGCAAAAGGCTTTTTACCTTTTTGAAAACTCTCCTTTCATAAAAGGAGGCCTCCTATTAATCCCAAGGGGTAGTTCAGTTGGCCTAGAACTACGGTTTGCGTCCGGAGGGCCTAGTTGGCCTAGAACCATGGTTTGCGTCCAGAGGTTGTAGGTTTGAAAGTGCACTACCACACACCCGGAGGTTGTAGGTTCGAAATTGCACTACCATAAAGGGGAGTTTACTCGGTTTCCTTCTGGGCCCGGAGGGATTTGTCCTTTCCAAATGGTTGGGGACCCTCCGATAGAGAAAAAAAAAAAAAAAAAAAAAAAAGGAGCCCCCTCATTAAACACCCTTATCTCCTTTAAATGTCACCTGTCCTTGTTATCCAGACCTTGGCTCTCGTGGGAGCTTATTACAACATACATTTGGTATATATAGCCATCAAATATGGACGACCAAACATTGAGGCCTAGGTGCATTTTGCCCCAAAAAAAAAAAAAACATCAAGGCCTAGGATCATTTGATTAAGTAATATTTAGGATATTCTTAGCCCTAGTGAGCAAATTTGTTTTTCCGTTTGTGTAGATGGTGGGCATTTTTGTTGGAGAAAAAAACATTCATTTTGGGGATGTAGTTGCCTGGTTGGACAGAGAAAAGAGGTTTTAAAAGTGATCTCCAGTTTGGTGCGTGACAACATTTCTTTTTGGGTCTCTTTCACTTCATTCATGTGCAAATAAATAGGACCTAATTGTGCAGGTTTTGAGTCCAGATCCCCTGTTTCGTTGGCTAACGGACTTTTATCCCCCAAAGTACATCCGCATGGCATTTATGCAGGGATTTTGGTCCCACTAGTTCAAGCCTATAGAGACTTATATAGAAATGATTTTGAATGGTAAAGACTTTTGCAGGAATATATATTTTTTCTGATGGTGTTTTTTTTTTTATGAGACTGACAGAAACATTCATTAAAGGAAAAGGAGATTACAAAAGCGGAGATACAAAAAGAGGTACAAGGGCATAGGAGCATCTAGAAAAAAAAATTCCCAAAAAGATTGGTAAACACACCTACTATATCATTTCATTATGGGATAATATGGTCAACTATATAGATATTTCTATTATTCCATCCTATGGATTTGGTTGGTGGGATTTTGGCAATGCAAGTTATGCCTAGCCAGGAGTATTGACCACAATCCACCAACAAGCTTGAATGCCATTAGATAGCCAGAGTATGGTTGTCAAACTAAAATATTAAATACATATTACTAGTTATAAAAAGAACACCTAAGTTGGGAATGAGGAAGAAGAGTAAATGCAAGTAACAAGGTTCTGTTTGGCAAAGAAACATAGTTTTGTACAGAGATTATTCATTTTCTTGCTGAGAAGATTCAAATGTATCCTGATAACCTGATGTATAGAAGTAGGGGTGTAAAAAAAAACCGAAAAACTGTCTAACCGAACCGAACCGCGGTTAATAACCGTATTTTACGGTTCGGTTACGGTTAATAAAATCCAAAAACCGTATAATTCGGTTCGGTTACGGTTTTCCGTAATAATTCACGATTATTAACCGAACCGAACCGTATAATACGGTTCGGTTAACCGTATGCGGTTAACCGTACCGTTTACAAATAAAAGAAATAACAAAGGGGCTGAATGAAATATTTATTACCTTATTCAATTGTTCTTTATGAGTTATTTTACCTTTAATCATTCACATTTATCCCCTTATGTGAGGAATGCATTCCACGATTATTAACCGTAACCGAACCGTTAATACGGTTAACCGCAGTTACGGTTTTTCACGGTTTTTGTGGATACGGTTACGGTTACGGTTTTAAAATAGAGAAAACCGCGGTTACGGTTCGGTTAACGGTTTTCCCAAATTGACCGTTTAATCGAACCGTTACACCCCTAATAGAAGCCTGAAATATCAGTGGATAGCCTTTTTTAACGTAAGAAAAGCATCTCCATGCATGTGCCCAGTTATTTCTTGAGTAAGCTTGCAACCAATTCAATCCATCAAAACCCAGAATGGCTCTAGTGGGATTTCAAGGAAATTCAAGGAAATCTTTTTCTCACCAACCAAACAGCACCCAAGAGTCAAAATCAAGAAATGCTTTTTGGGACAGTTACAATTGAAAGAAAACAAGATAAGTTCAGGAAAATGGGAAAAGAAATTTGTAGTGGAGCTTCCTTGATAAAGATGAAGATGCTTATAAAAGTAGGTCTGAAGGGGACGACTTAGATAAAAGGAGCACCTATTCAACCTTCTCTTTTCAACTTTCTTATCACTTTTCCTTCATTAGCTCTTCCTTTATATAATAAAGAGAACAGGAATGAAGAGAAAAACCATTGTCCCCTTTTGAGTATTCAATGGACATCTTTTCATGTTTAAATACCCCTAAAAGTCCAGACCTCAAAGTGAGAGTGATTGAATTCTATTCCAATATGAGACTAATAAGTGTGGACATTCACAATCAACGTCATTGTTGCTAGTACTTGTGCCACTATTGAAATTTCTTACTTTTAACATTCCTCCAAGTCCACTATTGACAGAGATTTGATATCCCAATAAAGAAAAAATTTCTGAGAATGCATTCTACTTTGATTGACATATAAGTTACAATTTATTATTTTTTTTTTCGAAGTAGACTTAAAATTTGGTTTGACAATTACGGGCAAAAACACCCCAATAAGAACGAACTTGGAAAGTGAGGGAGTAATAAAGTTGGTCCAAATTGCTAGCATATAGTGACCCATGTCCATTTGGCCTATCCAAATCATTGGACTCAATTAATGTGTGGCCCATTTAATCCATTAAGCTATATTTGTCAATATCAATTTAATTTTATTCTGAACTTCAAATTAAATCTTATCTTATACATGTCAAGCCAATTGTTATATCAAATGAGCAATCATTTCAGAGATTGTTCTCTAATTTGATTGCCAATTAGAGAATTGAGAGATTGTTCTCTAATTGGTTTTGATTGCCAATTAGAGAATTGAGAGATTATCTTTTCATTGAGGAGATTTAACAGAGAATCCTCTCCTTTTGCAATCAGTACCATTCTATAGCCCCCCTCTCTCTCTCCACTCAATGCTCACACCTAATCATACCATAATTTGTTTCTTGATTTTCGTAAAGAGTAAAGAAATGGAGGCTGGATCAAGATTGTGGCCAAC
Source organism: Umbellularia californica (assembly GCA_028538565.1). Classification (NCBI taxonomy): domain Eukaryota; kingdom Viridiplantae; phylum Streptophyta; class Magnoliopsida; order Laurales; family Lauraceae; genus Umbellularia; species Umbellularia californica. Next base: position 21,871,245 of record JAPQWN010000003.1, read on the forward strand.
TTATGCCTTTGTCTTTCTTATATTTAATTCATGGTTGCTTAAGGCACACACCTAATGATTTCATGATCTCATACTCTACTAAATCCATATATAATCTATATATGATATTTCAATTTATGTTTCACATGAATCATTAACAACCATTATTGCACCTTAAATTCATCTTTAGAGCTAATGTGTGTGAGCATATTTTGAGTTATGGTAAAAAAAAATCAGCATCTTCCAAGATGTTATTTAAAAATTCTCATAAAGAATAGACAAAATGAAAATATAGAGCAAGTTTAGAATATAATAAAAAGTTCATTACAAACTCATAACGTTTTCAAAAAATAAATATATTCTTAGATACATTTCATGATAATATTAAAAATACTGCAGTTTTTTATTTATTAATAATATGTTGAAATATTAGTCGGGGCAGACCCAGGATTTCTTCCTTGTAGGGCCACTATGTAGAAAAAAATACTATTAGGAGGGCCACATATAAAAAATGCATGTAGATTTTAAATATATAGGGACTCTTTTGAAGTTTTTTTTTTCGGGGGGGTGGGAGGGCTATATGTAAAACATTATAAAATTTCTTAAAACATAAAGGGGGTTTTCAAAAAGAATTTATATCAGGATATCTTCTGATTAATATTAATCGATGCTTTATTGCCAAAAATATTGCAATATCTTTAAAATACAAATTAGTATATATTAAACTAGAGGCTTTCTAGATAATTTTGACCACTTGATTTGATTTTGACCGTAACTGAAATATAACTTCTCACTTCTTATTACTACTGCCCACTTGTTATAACTACCCATTACCTTTTCTTTTCGTTTTTTAATATATGCAAAATTACCTTTTTGCCTGCATATCCTATTCCATTTCTACATATACTTTTTTTTTACCTGACTTCTCATTTTCCCTTTCTACTCTCCCTACTTTCAATTCTGAAAATATGTATAGTTATATTTATTATTTTTTCTTTTTAAAAATTCATTGCTATGCATGAATATTTAAATTGCATTGTATGTGTGAATATTTGAATTGCATTGTATGGACGTACTCGCACGGATTATTGTGCTAGTAGTTAATTGTCACAATGCTAATCACATGAATACATGATGCCACACTCATTTCTTAAGAATTAAAAAGAAACAGGCAGCCACATGCAACTGTGGCCCACCTAGAAGTGAATCAGACTGAACTCTAGTCTATTTTAGGCTATTGACCTAGGATCACTTATTGGTGGGCCCCACTTGTGATAGCATCTACTAGCATATTCCTCTAGGAGAAAAATTCCCTAGCTAGCTAAACCAATTTCTTCATGTCAATGAGGAATGATCTACATCAATCAATCATATAGAAATACAAAAGAGAAAAAAAATCTCAACAAAGAAACATAAACAACAAATGAAGAATGCTGTAGGTGGAGATTAAACAGAAAAATAGTATGTGATAAGGCCCTCCTTTTTTCTAATGCAAGTAGGCACATGGTATTGTGGGCCACACCATTGATCTGAACCCCTGATGGAACATTTCTTAAATGAAGTATCTCCATAAAATCTTTTATACCTAAAATTGGCTAGTGGGAGAATAAAACCCTGGTAGAAAACATCACTACTGGACATGATACATCAACAAGTTGAGAAATGATCCATGTCCTACACTTTGTAATACAACTGTACCACAAACCATCCAGTGGGACCCAGTTCAGCCACATGTTGCTATTGTGGAAGGTTGGATTAATAGTACCTTACTTTGATTCCACCTGGCCACAATTTCAACTCTATTTCATGATCAGATTCATTGGATCAAGACCATCCAAAACAAATGGTCAGGCCGCCTGGTTCTTGTTGTCTATTCTGTAGGCTCCCCATCAGATGGTTATGATCATCAAATCAAGGTGATATTAGAGCCACAAATAATTTGGGGTTCTTCCTTTCTATCCAATCATTCAACTACATGCAGGCAGCTAAACTGGGCCCCACAATATGAATTGTACTGCAGATGTAGTAAATCCTGTTTCAATACACAATCAATAAGACGGAGTACAATAAAAAAAGTATCAAGCAACAGATGTTGTGCTCCCACTTGAACTGCAAGTTGCAAGGTGACAGATTTAGACATTTATTGACAAAAATTGCTCTCTTCAGTTAGATAGTGATATATGATAAAATATCATCACCATGGACTCCTCTTTTTTTATTTTTTTATTTTATTTTTTATTATTCTTACGGGAGGGTTCCCAACTCTTTGGGCTGGACTAATCCCTCTGAGTCCAGAGGAAAGCCGGATAAACTCCCCTGTAGCACCAGTGTTGTAGTGCAGATTCGAACCCACAACATCCGGGTGCAAGCCTTGGTCTAAGGCCAACTGAGCTACCCATTGGAGTTAACTTGGACTTGTTGGTTTAGAGAGAGGGGTTTCTAAACCTCAGTTCTCCCTAATTAATATTGTTTAACCAATCTGTTTATTCTAAGGCCCATATATTTAGGGAAGAAAACAGGTCAGGTCAAGTCAGGTTTTTCATATACATGGACTTGGAACCTGAATTTTACTTGGATTAGGATTCGATTAAGTCCCAATTACAGGATTATACTCGAATTTAAATTAAAGGACCACAAATGAGATCCAGTCTTGATTAAAGGGGGCTTGGAACAGAACCCGGACCCAAACTAATATTAAGTCCAAACAATGAACTAATACCCCAAAATTTTAGTTTGGGCCCTTTGAGAATTGGAGTGTTTGGGACCCATATGCATCCTTAGTGGTATTTGAATTGTCGGCCATGTCTTGTTTAAACCCATTTGATAAATGACTCGAGACCCGTTAAAGTATCTTTATTTGATTAGACAACACTTTTTTTTTAATGCAATTTTGTTTAAGCATAGTTCACAAAATCTGAACTGACTCGACTAGACTCTGTTGAGACCACTTGACTTAAAATAAAGCCGGACTGGGATTTTTATTTGGGTGGTGCGGCCAAGGTTAGGTTAAGAAGTTAAATAAGAAAATAAAGTATTTTAAGATATTATTTAAATAATTTTTCGAATCTCGCAGGTGTGGTTGCTCCCGCGTCGAAACGCATAGGTCCACCCCTGATGGATTTTCAGAAGCTTGTAGATCCAGCATTATAGATTTGAGAGAGTGGAAGTTTGATTTCTTTTAAATAGAGTTGTTTCAATTGGATTCTTTCCTAGTTTCCTAAATAGTTATTTAGTATGTTTGATTCAATTTAAAAAGTGTGCTTATCATATTTAAGGAGTTGAGAACGTGGGATAGCTCAATGGTAAAGGCTTCTCATCTCACTTTAAGTGTTAGGGATCAATCCCCGCACAAGTAGAGCACAGGGGAAAATGTTGTGTGGCGGAGCATAGAGCACAGAGAACTACAATTTCTCCCATGTAATAGCAAAAACAAGAAAAAAGTGTGCAGAATTAAATGGATATGGTAAAAGTAGCAACCGACAAAAGTTGTCATATAGTAAAAGTTCTATGGGCAAGTTTTGTACAAAAATGTTAAATGATGTCTAATTGATTTAGGGCCTATTTAGTCGGCGGTAATTTTTATTAGAGTTTTTCATGTTAGCGATTCCTTAGACCAATGACAACTATTGTTACCCAATAATTCTGAATTTCTTTCTGGAATGGTGAGAAATTATAAAACCAACCTTTAGAAATATCACTTTTATCCTCTGGGATTCTCGGAATTTAAATCTCTAAAATGCTTTATTATATTTTAAGCATTTGAAAAACCAAGTGAGAAACAACATTTAAAGAATTCATAAAGCCCTCCAATAAAAATTCTCAAAAGTCTTATAAACAAACTCACAATCATGTCTATTTGAAAAGTTCATTTTAAAAAAAAAAACTGAAAATTTTAAAATACGATTATTGAATCAAACATTCACATAAACTTTTCTAAGTAGTCCAAAAGAGCTCAAGAAATCATTTCAATCCGTTTTAAGTGAAATAAATCTAAAAAGTAGACTATGATACCTTGCTACTTATTTGGCAAGGATATTTCATCTTGAGTGGGAACAGGAACAATCTTTGTGCCACATGGAGTTCCATGAATGTTGCAGGGGTCTTGCAATAGTTGTGCACTTTTTTTCTAAATGAGATAAAGTTTCGCAATCATATTAAAGATTGAAATAAAAGTGTGGGATTCTTTAGCATGTGAATATATGACACATGTATGTGTCACAATAACACTCCTAAATACAATAAATGGGGTCTCAGTAGTTGCCCAATTGCTTTCACACAAGTAGCATTGGGTCACATGGTTGTTGGGCACATGTGGGGACCCCTTCTTTTTTGTAAAGGATAGCAATGTTTTATATATGCTGAATGGACCTTCACTTTCTTCAAACCTTACACTATGAGTAAAAAAAATGACAGATCATTGAGCTTATGACAATGATGTTATGTGAGTGGTTTATTATCTTTTACTAAACATTGTTGATTATGACTGATCTCCTTTAATCTTCATTAGATACTTTCCAACTTCCATTGGTCTAGGGTTGATTTTGACCATTCTTTTTTATGGCTGATTAGAACTCCTACGGGTTGGATCTTTCCACTTGAAATAAATCCAGACCGGTAAAAGACCTCAAGCTATTTTATAATCTTCAGATTAACCATAGGAGTTGAACTCTGATGTTGTTGATATCTTGATGACTCCAAGTGTTTTGCACCTCAAACTTTGATTGAATTAATTAAAATTATGGTCAAATGGTCATTTTAATGAGACCCTGACTTTCTTAGAATTTGAATTATTATGGTAATGGCTGATTATTTATTCCATATCTCCTCATGATTCGTTTTCCATTAAAGGAGATTATTGGATGGTCATTTTTCAAGATATTCAACCTTTCTTTTTTGATTTTTTTTTTTTGACAACTTTTAGAAATAAATGCCTCAAAAATCCCATGATTCAATTAAATGAAAACAAGCAAGCCTTTGATTTAGACTTCATGCAGACACTCTTACAGGGGTTGAGTTTAAGTTGACATTTCTACCGAATTAATAAATTGGTCTAAATTAATTCCCATTGTGTCCATTGTTTTTGACCTGCTATTCCAAGTCATTCCATCGGATGTTCATTGTCTTTGACCCGCTAATCCAAGTCAATCCATTGATTGTAAGCCACCAACAAACCCTAAACCAAATTTTTTTTTTTTTTTTTTTGAAATATAAGAGCATCTTTTGAAAAAGTGCTTTCATTCAAATGTTGGCCACTCGGATCGCATCCGATTCTTGGTGGTAATTGGTATATGTAGGAGAAACTCAACGTAGAGGGTGGAGCAAATATCACCTTGATCTTGGAATTCTGAACCTTTTAATTTTAATGCCTCAAATTAGAGTCTTCCTGCATTTGCCACTTCCACAAAAACTCATTCCCATTGAATGATAGTAGTCATCCCACCCAAAGTCATGGAGTATTTAGTTAACTTAGCAAACTTTGTCTTCTCATTTGCATGTTGTATATTTTGTTTTGTTATTTATTAGGGGGTTTCCAACCTCTTCGGTTAGATTAATCCATCTGGGCACAGAAGGAAGCCAGGTAAACTCCTTTATAGCCTATGATGCACTGATACGGCAAGGACACATCGTAGGTACAGAAATGACACGGATTTTACACATAAAAAATGAAGTATCGGATACGATACGACACGATACGTTGCCCATTTTAAAGTATCCGTGCATCATGGCTTATAGCCCCAGTGTGGTAGTACAGTTTCGAACCTACAACTCTAAGTGCAAATCGTGATCTTAGGCTTACGTGTGGTATAGTTAATTTATAACATCTAATAAACTTAATATCTTTCTAACACAAGCCTAGAATCCCTATTACCTGCTTTTTGTGTATTTGGTCTTTAAAACTCCACCACCGGGCCTATATAATGATAATTTAAGCCATTCGAGATAAATGCAATCCTCTTCAATAACAAATCCTCATAATTCAGTTCAATGGGTGTGGAGATAGTGGGTCGGTTTACATATTGGACGGTCGGATTATCATTATGTGGGTGGGCCCAATGTGGAGTTTTGGAGGCCTGCTATCCTGACTCATCTTTAAGTTCCGGTGGGTCCCACAGCGCTGCCCACTAAAAGAAAATCATGGGACTGCCTCAGAGACTACCTGGTGCGGAGGCTGTAGAGAACCCGATCCTACGGAATGGGGAGGCCACTGACTCACGTGGAATTGAAAAGAAAGGAATCGGCCATAAAAGCGAGACACGTGGGTAGATACCATTGGCTCAGACAGCCTGTCGAGCCACGTGGGCCCAGCGACGTTGATTGGCCAAGTGTACGCCAACAACCACGAGGACTGCTGTCGTACTGACCGTCCACGCGTCGGACCCAGGAGCGTCGGAATATCAAATAGCCACGTCACCCATTGCTTACCTGGCGTGCAGACTATCCTAAGAAGATCTCTTGCTCTGACAGAAAGCGTGCATGCGACACCTTCTGACGTCAGCTTCGTCCCCAGTCGCGGACACGTAGCACCTGCAACTTGCTGGTGCTGAGCTGTAAAGGCCCGTCGCTGCTCGACACGTATGGTTCTCACCCGACCGGGACACGTGGCGGCACCTGAAAAAGAAAGGGGGCAACTTGGCTCATGTGGGCCCCACTCCGATAAGAAAAGATGCATGTTGGCTTTTGTGGGCCCCACTCTGATAGCTCGCCCTCGCTGCCTCGCATCGGGCGGGGCAGCTTCTATTCCTCGGCGAGTTGATCATTGCGGTTTGATTTGGTAGGAATGCGAGGAGTTGGAGTTGCTTGTACGGTAGTCCGTCCCAGTATTTAATTCTGTGTACCATCGTGGGGTGCCAAAGTGTGGCCCAGATAGATTGAGCCCAGATCTTCTTACTATGTCAGGGCTCAGGACTGAGAACTGTCTGGGTCAGAGCCCAGAGGGTTCAAATTGAAATTTTACTGTCCTCGTTGATTTTACTTTAAGCCCTTTTTTTGTTTTTTTAATAATTGATGGTATCCCTGCCCTTTCCGCTGCACTAATTTTTACGGGCCGAGGGAACCGGGTAATTTCCCTATGGCTTTGGTATGGTAGCGCAATTTCGATCTCTCAATCTTCAGAAATAAATCGTGATTTTAGACCAACTGAGCTACTCCTCGAGATTTACTCTCAAGCATTTTCAGTTTGAATAAGGTTAATCTTACCACTAAATTGATTATAGTTCTGATCTTAATGTGCTTAATTTGATGTATGTCTCAGTTCGAATGGAGTAATATAGTGGATTTAAAGATAAAATAAGGTAAAATAATGATTTTTTTAGACGGTTACAAGAAATTTCATTAAAAGAGACGAAAGATACAAAGAGAAATAAGGAAAAAAACAAGAAGGTACAAGAGAGATGTATCCTCACTCACCTCACAATTACATAACAATCCACTCTCATGGGGTAGATCTCTCGGCCCCATTTTTTGCTAGAGTGTCTGCCATAAAGTTGGCTAATCTAGACTCATAGCGAAAAACAACATTGATGAAAGATGATAGAGCACGAAAATTAATTTTAGATTATTGCAATCATTGATGGAAGATGACAGAGCACGGTAAGATAATGATTTTAAACAATTTGATTTTAGATTGTTGCAATCATTGAAAACAAATGGGTTCAAGGAAGAAAAGGAAAAGGGCTCAAGGAATTATTTGAGTTGTGATCTTTGATGATCTATCCAATGTGATGGAGATGGGACTATGGTATATATAGGTACTAGCAGAGAAGACTCACTTCAGTTCTGCAATCAATAATTCTATAAAACAGTAAAATCAAGTGAGGTGTTGGGTATGGGATATCCTCATACAGATCTTCATTGAATTTATAAACATTAAAAGGGCATGTTGCTTCATATGATTTCTTTCACATAATCAAGTATTTAGAAATTTAAGGATTTTGTATTTCTACAAGCTACAAAATGAAAAACTCAAAGTGATTATCAAAAAAATCAAACATCAAGTAATCTCCCTTTTGGTAGAATGGAGATTAAGGAAAGATGAAAAATGAATACCCATTCATTACCTAAGTGATTTAAATCTAACTAAGTTAAGGTGTCATTAGCATCGCTATCTTACATTGATCCTTCACCCCTTACTTCGTTTATAATCCTTTCATGAAAAGCTCATTTGAAAAAAAAAAAAAAAAACTATTTTGCATGCGAATATTTTCAATGATCTTAGTTATAAAATTAAGTCTCCTTTATAATAAAATAGGGTGCTAATTAAGATGTTTATTTTAAACCTAAAAAGAAAGAGTTTGCTATCATCTATACATGAAATACCCTAGAGCTATCAACATTAAACATGTGAAATTTACTAAATAATTTTCCATTTTAAAACATTATAATTATAAGATGGTTGACATAGTGATGACAATTGCTGACTCAGATTCCATCTATATATGGTTGTAAGATAGCAGTAGTTCACGTCTGGACTATCAAGTATGTGATATTAATTTAGAGATCTGGTTTCTGTAGCCCTCAAAAATTGATAACTTGAAGCAGACCCACAAAGCCACACCTGCTAAAAGGTTCAGTTGATGGCTGTGATTGACTACCAGCAAAATCTTTGGCGACCGAAGATCCCAACCCTTCATTGATGGTATTGAAACTGAGAAGCAAGAAGAGTTACACTGGACAAAAAATAAAAAATAATATATATAAATATGTAGATTTGAATAAATTTATTCATGAATTTAGCCTATGATAGAATTGAATGATGAAAGAGAATATATGCAGCGTACTCTTCACACCAGAGTTAAGATTCAAGAGAGCCCGCACTCTAAAGAGAGAAAGCTCACACGGCCCGCACATGTAAAAGATGTCCATGCAAGTGATAGGGTTGCATGTTCAAGGATCAATCCTTAAAAAGCCGATGAGATGTAAGGTTACTGATCAACTAAGTAATTTTTTAATTTTAATAGTGCTAATAAGGTTTTAATGATGATGATGAGGAAGATAATGATTCTATGTTTTTAGGTTAAGATAGTTTTCAAGAAGATTATGATCGATGATTCCATACAACTAAGAAATTCTGTTGAAATTTATAATTCACTGCCACTGAAACTCACTTTGATTGATGGCTCGAATCATGATGCATGCAAGGATATTGGTTTTTGATAGAATATGTAACAATGATACAAATTGACATGATCTGCAATAATAGTGGTCTGGGCCTACCGTGCCCATGCATTTGAAAAGGCCGGTCATTTCTCATGTGTCAGTCACTTTAGACATGCCAACCTGACAGAAAAGCGTAGGACCGACCTTGATAATAGGTCGACCCCAACCTCGAATTAGGGTCTAAGGTCCTTCACAGATAGCTAAATTGGACTAGGAGCACAATTTATATAAATACGAAGGTTATGAGTTTGAAACTGCACCGCCACATTAAAGTTATATATATGGGGAGTTTTATCTGACTTCACACAACTTTATATATATATAAAAAAATCTAACTAGGTTCGATCCTCATACTTTACAAGCCTAATAGACTGTGTATGAGGAATTAATAAAAAAGGAAAAAACAAAAACTCCTCTTAGATTGAGTGGAGACCAAAAGTAAATGTAGTTATCCACATCAGTGATCCTAGAGGCCTTTTTTAGTTTTTTCTTTTTAAAATTTCATGTCCCCACTATCGTGTTCTTTAAAACTCATTCAAATCTCTTTTTCTCCGATTTTCTTTTTCCTCTACTACTCTCCTCCACGAGCTTTCCTCTTTTCTTCTTCTTCCTCCTCTACTATATATTCTCCTCCACGACTTTTATTTTTCTTCTTCATCTCATTCTTCCTTATTCCTTCTTTCATCTTCAACCTCTACTCTACTCCATCAATGGCGACGACCGGCCACCACAAGGTGACCCTGAGTTACTTCTCTTCCCTCCCTCTTTCCTCTTCTTCCCTCTTTGCCTCTTCCCTCAACCATGGCTAACCCCAACTATGCCACGTTGCTGCCCTTCACCTATAAGGGCATTTCTTTTTATAAATAATCTCTACCAAAAGTACTTTATATTTATCTTAGAGATGACCAAATAAGCAGGTCATTTGTGTAGCATATTCTTCTCACCTCATACAATTCCATCGTTAAATTTGTCTAGTGTGGACGTTGCAAACCCCATTTAATTGGGACACTTGTTTCAAACTCTTTACACCAAATCAATATTGTTTTTGTCATTTGATAATGAATTTGTAGTGCAGTTCCCATAACAAATGGATCAAAATTTCCTTTTATTTAAAACTTTTCAAACCCTTTTTAACAGTATGAGAGACATTGATAAAGATTGAAATGGAAGAAGAAAATAAATAGTACCCACCCGATATTCTCCGTAGAGCACATTTAGTACACTCAGTTAAGTAGGAATATCCCCGCCTAGCATAGTCAAAATACTAAGTTAGGCGATTGTTTTAATTTTGATGAGCGGAGATATCCCCGCTACTTGTGAACGGCTGAATGTGGATATCCCCACTCACCAAAAAAGCGGAAAAAGGGATAAAAAAGTGGTATCCTCTCTCGTGTATAAATCAGTGGAGATATACCCACTTAGTAAAAAAAGGCGGGAAAAAAAAGGACAAAAAAGTGGCGAGGGGACCTATGTCGTCTATATTAAATTTTGAAGGCCTTTTTGGTCCTCGACAAGGCTGAGTGGATTCTTTTTGGTAAAATCCTCACTGTATATTTATAAATAATACATAGGGTTTTGATATGGTCCGATGAACCTTACGATCGGATGGGTGTAATGAACTCTAGATGGCCCACCCGAGGCCATGACAATCATAGTGTAGGTGGGTTATGAAAAGATGTGAATGAAATTTAGGAGTGTACGAAATATCAACCTCATTAGATCATCCTACCGATAGAATATATTTGTTAATGCAGAGTGTTTTATATATGATTCACTAATAGAACAAATGCAAGAAAAATGATAAAAATTAATAAAATGCAAATTCGGTCAACTTAAAAGTAGTGAAGATGAATTTGTTAAAATTAAAAAATGATGCACCTACTTAGTTCATTATTCAAGAGCAATTAAAAAACAAAGCAAAGAGTTTTAAGTTGGTTATTAAAAGTTTGGTAAACATAAAATGTTTGTTTGTTTCAAGTAATTGAATTCCACGAATACTAATATTGAGGTTTTTTTTCTTAAAGGTTTAAAATGAAGAATCAAAGGCGAATATTCAGAGAAGATTATCAAATAACCTTCCATTTAAAGAAAAGTGTACAAGCCAATGATAGAAAACAAAGATTCAATTACCAAGTTTGACCCCAATCCCATACCGCTAACCCCTTCATCCATGGCCCATTAGTTTGATAGCTTCATATTAAAAAAAAAAAATTTCCAACCTTCCATCAAACTGTCCAATCCATTTGGATGGGTGCCAAACCTTGGGTTTAGTGATTATCAAGACTTTTAAGAGAAAAAAAAACCTTCCTCATTTTGCCTGCTTTAAGATTGAGCTAGATTGACAATCCGATTCACCAGACTCATGATAAAGAAAGCACTTAGTTAGAATATTGATCAACAACAATGACATAGAGTGTTGGCAACATACTAAAATAAAAACCCTAAGATTTAAAAAATGTTTTATCTCCCTAAGATCATGATATTCTCAAAACATCATAAAAATAAAAAAAAACACTCCTAGAAAATCATGACAAAATTAACCAAAGAAAGCAAGACAAACTATGAAAAACCATTTTCTTAAAAAAAATATATTATATTTATTTAAATAAAGGTTTTGGCAATTTAGGATTATGAACCTTTTATGAGATTGATACCCCTACTAGTGATGATCTTAAATGCATATAGACTTGGGGTTTCTTTTTTGGGCCAACACTATCCAGGCCCAGCTGGTCTCACTGTTTGTGCATGCAGCAGCTCAAGGCTCGAGGAGCAACTTGAGACGACACGTGTCGATAGCCCTGTGTTACTTTACTTTACTTTATATCTTTCACCTTTCACTTCCCCACGGACAACACCACCATTCCCCGCGATTCGTGATTTCGTCGTCCCGAGGAGAACTTTTTTTTTTCTTTTGCTCTTTTTCTTAAAGCGAGAGAAACAGCAGCGACAAATCTGTCATCAAACGATCTTTCAGACCCAACTTGGAAACGAATGCCCCCCCCAACCTCACAACCGACACGTGTCCGTTAAAAAAGATAGCCCTCTTTACGAGGCGACACGTGTCGATCTCAAACCGCACCCAGCCCTGACGCTGCTAAAGATAGCGGCAAGATGACTCCTGCTGCTTGGCGTCTTTACCCTTGCCCCCTTCGATAGCAACACGTGTCGATTTGGATCTCGCCACGTGGCACCACGATACTGCCCTTTTAGGGGGCAGTTTCGGTATTTTGTACCTGTCAGGGCTCTGGATCACTAAAAAGACCTCCAAGCCCTCTCTCTCTCTTTCTCGCTGGGTATTTCATGTTCATGTTTTGTTTTGTTTAATTCCACTTTTACCCTTCAGGGTCTCCTTCTTCCCCCCCCCCTCTCTCCTTCTCTCTCTTGAAAGTTGAGATTTTTTTTCTTGGAGTTGTGTTGTTTTTCGGATTCTTTCCATCTGGGTATTTCCAGACACTTCTGTTGAGAGATCTTTTTGACCAAAGATTGCATTTTTTTTTTGTTCTTTCAACCTTCACATGATGGTGGTTTCTCAGCTTGTTTCAGCTTGTTTTCCGGCATTTTTTTGGTGGAATACTATCAAATGAGTCAAGAACAGCATCTGGGTTTCTCGGAATCTGATCATTAGATCACACCCACAGCAGAAAAATCGAAGGAAACGGCTCTGATTTGGTGAGATTCCAATGTCGAAAGTGGCATCAGGAAGAGGAGATGAGGCAGAGGAGCTGACGTTTCAAATCGATGGGCGTTCAAGGGATCTTCTCCGGAGATTCATGGCGGAATCCGACCGCCGTCACGATTCCTTGACCCAAGCCTCAGACGACATCGAGCTGAATCTGGGTCTCTCTTTGGGCGGGCGTTTTGGAACTGACCCGAAAGACAAGCGGCTCCTCCGCTCATCGTCGATTATCGGGCTCGAGATGATGCCGAGGGACGTCGACCTGGCGCCTCCGGCGGCGGCGCTGCCGCTGATAAGGACGTGCTCGCTGCCGACGGAGACGGAGGAGGAGTGGCGGAAGTGGAAGGAGCTGCAGTCGCTGCGGAGGATGGAGGCGAAGAGGAAGAGATCGGAGAAGCAGAGGATCTACAGAGGCCCGTTCAAAGATGGAGCGTCTTTGGAGACAGAGTTGGAGGAAGAGAAGCAGAGAGATGAGGAAGCTCTATCAGCACTGTCCTTGAAAGGGAAGGTTTCGGGGAGCAATGTTGTGCCCAACGGCTTCTCTCTGCCTCCTGTGGGGCTGCCTGCTTGGGCTGGCCGGGGTGCCGATACGGCGAAATCGCGAGCGTCGCAGGGAAGTGGCTCCTCCGGTGGTGGTTCGGACATGGATAGCAGATCGCTTCAAGGTAGCATATCCGTATCAGTTTGTTTGTTTGTTTGTTTTTAATCTATACGAACTGAAACTGGTTTCTTTTAAGTTGGATATGAGTTATCTGCTCAGATTACCATGGGTGTTCTTTGCTTTTTTGGTGCTGAATTCTTCTGTCTTGGAGGTATGGAGTTATAGGACTTGGATGATTGGATCTGGGCTTGTTGGGTTTGTGTTATCTGCTGGGATTTGGGATTTTCTCTTTCCTTAATTTGATTTTTTTTTTTTTTTTGGAGTTCTGTGACTTAGATGATTGGATCTGGGTTTAGGATGGTTGATTGTAGGAAGTGGGTTTTTGTTGTGTTTGAGTTATCTGGTTAGGTTACCAGTTCTCACTTTGTTCTTTTGTGTTTGATTTATCTGATTTGGTTACCAGTTCTCACTTTGTTCTTTTGTGTTTAATTTATCTGGTTAGGTTACCAGTTCTCACTTTGTTCTTTCTTAATCTGATATAAGTCTTCTGTTCTCATTCCTTTTTTTTTGGTTTGGATTGGTGTTGTAGGACTTGGTTGATTGGATTGGAGTTGTAGGACTTGGGGTGGTTATTTTTTGGGGGTTTTACTAGATCTTGTCGAGTATGAACTGAAGTATCTGATTCTGAATTTCCTTTTGTTATTTTCAATATTACTAGTAACATCTTTTATTATTAAGTGGATTATGAAGATAAAAAGATTCTGTGTTTTTTTTTTCCTCTTGTCTGTGAAGTGCTCTCTCTCTATTACTTAGAACTTTTCTGTTAATAGCCTTAGAATCTGGGGTTTGAACTGAGTTTGCATAAAAATGGAGAGTCTAGTTTTCCATGGTTGATTGTGACTAACATTTCCATTTTGTACTTATCTCATCCGGGTTTGATTGATCTATATGGTTTGATTGCGACACACATCACCAATTTACCCTCGTCCCATCCCTGTTTAGTGGATCTTTGTTTGTTGGGTATGTGTGTGTAATTGATCCTTGTTTGTTGTGTGAAGGCGAGCAGAATGTGCTTGTTTTTAATGCTTTATTGTCTAGATATACATTGATGGTTAGAACTGGCTTCTTTTAATTTTTACTTCACATCTGGAGTGAGTTTTTGTCTGTCTTTTCTTCAACACAACTCAAAGTATAAAGTTATGTTGGTCATTTTGTATTTACACTTTTCACCCACTCAATGACACCAATTTATTATGGCCATTTGGCCTTTGATGAGAACCCAACTGCGCTTGCTTGAATCATGACACTCGATTGCCTTGCATTCAGTTCACCTGTAAATGTAATTACTTGTGCAACTGTGACACCTGTACTTGCTATGGCAAAGAACAAAACTGTTGTCACTTAAAAGGTAACTCACATTGTCCAATGGATGAAACCCTCATTCATGCATAGAACAAATCAGAATCAGACCAAGAGTGTGTTTATGGCTGTGTGCAGTGAGAAGATTCCACTCTGGGATACTGTAAGATGAGAGGAATCTGGCATTCCCACTCCTCACAGGGAAATCGAAATTCTCCCTATTGAGGAAAATCCATTCATTTTTTTTTCTTTTCTGTGAGATATCTGTGTTGCACGGCACCAAACAAGAAAAAGGACTCCACTGAAAGTCAGAATGATTTTCTGCTCTTTACAGATTCTTCTTGTTGGACAAACGCACCCTAAAAGGAATTTTCATGATTTGAAATGCCAGGGCTGTGCCACAGTAGAAAAATGTGCTGTTCAATCCTGTTTCCTATCCATTCTTTGGTTCCTATTTTTGTACAATCTGCTTTTTAACTCTCAGGTCATTAATTACTACACTTACTTTTAAGAAATTATCTCCAATGTGGTCTCTCTGTCTTCAAGAGTTTAACACTGTTCCCTGGTGATAGGCTGTGACTTGATAGGTTACTAACTAGATGGTGCTTTTCTAAGGTGAGTCAGTGAGTTCTTTTCAACACCTTAAATGTTTTCAACTGACTTGTTCACCTCCAAACCTAGTCAATCAGGTCAGTCAGATGTGACACGAGGAATATTGCCTTACATGAAGTGAATTTTTTTTTTATTATTATTAATTATAATTAGATGAAGTGAACTTTCTGTAATCTTGAGTTTGGGTGGTCTAGATATTGGTCTTACCGGCTGGATTGATCATTTAGGTGCTACTTTGCTTCTGTTCTAGAGTATGGCTCAATTCGACAATTTTTCCCCGGGATAATTCACTGGATTTTCCTGCTTCTACCTCCACTGATGGGTGCTTCCTTGAGTTAAAAGACTCTGAGTTTTGTTTGAGATACCTTAATATGTTTTCCCCTAATTCGTTCACATGACCACATCCAATCCTAGTCCACTCAGGTCAGTCAAGATCTCTTATGTTGTTCATTACCTAATCCTCAAAAACTGGGGTTAGTCATAAGCCCAGGTCGATCATATGCCTGCTTCTCAACTTTAGTTCTTTTTCTATAACTTTTGAGATTTTGGACTTCCATACTTGTGTTGACCATGGTTTGACTAACAGGTTCATCCAATGTGTAAAGATTTTAGATTTCAAGTCACTAGCTTGGACGTCAACTCCTGCTTTATATCTCACTTTTTGGGGTAATAGATGAAAGTAGATCTGTACTTTTAGTCTTTTGTGGAATGTATTTGGCCTTTGATCAATTGTGGTGGAGGATGGAAGATCAATGATTTGAAATGCAGAATCATGCACTCCACTTGTACATACTCAATGTCCAAGCATAAGATACATATCCTTGAGTTAATGTGCAAATTTTACCTCCAAACCTGGGCAACTCTTAGTCTTGAGAGCTTTTACATGTTCTCTTATAGGTCACCTGGACCCTTGTTCTTCTTGTGAATGTCCTTCTCATATGGAGCCTAGCTAATTTCCACCCAACTTCATTTGTTCACATTCAAACCTGTTCTCAAATGAGGAGTGTCCTAAGACATATTAACATCATTAAGACATGTATGAGGGAGTAATAATGAGTGCGATAACTACCTACAGAGAGACAGTGAGTTTTTAATGACCATGGTTTCCACCAAGAGTCAGCTCTAAGCCCTATTAGTTAACTGCCCATGTTTAAGAGTTGACACTTTAATGCTTGTTGTTTATAGATGACATAATGTTAGTGGATGAACCAAGAGATGGCGTGAATGTGAAATGTGATAAATGGTTGGAGGTTTTAAAATCTGGGGGTTTTAAAATAAGTCGTACAAAGATAAAATATATGAATCACAACTTTAGTGGGGATTATAGAGTGGTGTGACTTCTATGAGAATTGAAGCTCAAGAGTAACCAAAGAGAGTCCTTCCAATATCTTGGCTCTAGAATTAAGGGATGGGGAGATTAAGGAGGATGTCTAATATAGGATAAGAGTTGGATGGTTGAAGTGGAGACTTGCTTCTGGAGTATGTTGTGATTGGTATATACTGACAAGAGTGAAGGATAAACGTTTATAGGATGGCGGTTAGACTAACTATGACCTATGAAGAAGAACTTTGGCTAACCGGGAACAATATATCCAAAATGAGTGCAATAAAGATGTGAGTGCTGAGGTAGATGTGTCGTAAAACTCGAAAAGATAGAATTAAAAATGAATGCATTCGGAAGCATTTAGGGGTAGGATTAATCAATGAGGAGTGGAAAGAGACTGGTTTGAGATGGTTTGGACATGTTCCATGTAGACCACCAATTCCAATGAGGAAAAGTTTCTCCCATGTAGGTTGATAGCCGCCATCAAGGAAAAGTGGTAGGCGAAGAGGGTGTGGATGACTTTAAGGATAAATATGAAGAAGTAGTGCAACCTATCCAAGGATTTGACAGAAGGATTGATTGGAATAGAAAAACATAATTCATGTAGCTAACCCCAACATAGTTGGGACAAAGCTTTGATGATGATGAGATGATGATAAGCTACGCTACATATGCAACAATTTGGCACAATTTATACATGCTGGCTGTTCTGAATCAATAATGTGGCACAATTTATCCATGCTGGTTGGCATTAATCCAGTAGTAGTATGGATTAATGGTGTTAATCCCGCAGTATCGATGAGTGAACTCCTGGACATCATATTTACAAGTGCAAAGCACCAACAATAATATGCACATTATGGGTTGAGAGGATCATGCAATCCTCTATAAGGACTCTTCATTTGAGATTTTCACCATAGTCTTAGGGCCCGTTTCTTTATCAGAATTCTAAGAATTCATGTCTGGGAGAATTTCAAATTCTCCAAAAGTTTTTCCCTTATGTGGAATTCCAAATTCCTCTTTTTGATGGAGGATTTGAAATTCCAACAAATGGCATAGAGAGTGGAATTTCAAGAATTCCAAAAAGTCTTTTGGGTGGTTGGAATTTGAAATTCTAATGAAAGAAACACAACATTTCAAATGTTAGAGGACAAGATGTCACATCACGTCAGATCATGTCCAAAAAAACCCTAACCTCTCAAATTCTAATCATAAATTCTGGTAAAGAAACAGGCCCTTAGTAGATAGTGTCAGTTTGGCAGCGCCTATAGGCTATAGCTAAAAATCTTACTGCTCAATCACATTCACTCAGTCTTAAACGTCATGTTCTTTTTGTACCGAGTTCAGTGAAATATTTTGTCAATTTAACTTTTTTACTACCCAAACCTACTAATACCAGGAGATTGTAAGCTGAGGCTTTTTAACCTATCGTTGTTTGAATTGATTGAGCACCAACTACATTTGAGATCTAATCGGCAGAACAGTGCTACTACAGTGCTTTGCTTGACTTGGACCATTAAGTCTCTTTCTCCAGATGGAATCAGATACAGTCTACTTGGGTGAATTGTGAGTCAGGTTTTTTTTTTTTTTTTTTAAAAATATTTATAAAGATTTGATGTTGAAATCATGTCTCTGGTTCTAGCCTATCGCTCATTTGGATGGTTCTATCAGATACAGGACTAAGTTGAATGCAGGTCATACACATGTTTCTTGCAAAGCGCGCACACCACTGGAAATGTCCCTAACCAACAGAGCAAGGGATCAACCACTGAGCTACCATTGGATTGAAAAATTTGCATCAAATTTAAAAACATAGTTAGAACCAATTTATAGGGTTTACTTGAAGGCATGCCACTCCTGTGTAGGGTGGGCTTGGAAGGTGGTCCTCGTGTGAATTATGCAGCTGATGTTCAAATCAAAATTGGCATCAAATTTGAAAGTTGAGAACCAATTTATAAGGTTCATTTGAATGCATGCCAAACCTGTGTAGGGTGGGTTTGTAAGGTCTTAGTGTGAACTATGACGCTGATCTGAATATCCCAATCAGATTCTGCCTATCCATCCATTAAAGGGTGCTGCAAACTTTATATATGCACATGTAAAATGGTTGTATGAACTAATGATGATTGAGAATTAAATTTTAAAACAAAAAAGAATCATTGCAAAGTATAAGGTTGTATTAACATTGCATTCCATGCCTACAAGTTCCAAACTTCGTGCTCAAACCCTTTGCTGACATTATGAACCAAAAGCTTTTATATTTAAATTTGACGTATGTATCTATTTCATTTTAATTATTTAATGGGTGTTCACCTTGGTAGGGTCGAGTAATTGCATGGAGGCAAAGAGTCCAGCCAGCATCCAGTCATTGCCCGACCATATCGAGCAGAAGGTGGTCATCACTACTGCAACACCCCAACAGGCAGCGGAGGAGAAGCCACTGACCAAGCCTGCTGTGGGACGATTGGCGGCAGGAAATGCAAATAAGAAAGCTCAGATGGAGAATGGGTTAAGAGAGATGGAAAGGAATGTGATGGATGAAATGCCATGTGTGTCAACAAAGGGAGATGGACCCAATGGGAGGAGGATAGAAGGTTTCTTGTATGAGTATAGGAAAGGAGAGGAGGTGAGGATAGTATGTGTGTGCCATGGCAGCTTCCTCTCTCCTGCTGAGTTTGTGAGGCATGCTGGGGGTGGTGATGTGGCACACCCTCTAAAGCATATAGTTGTCAACCCAACTCCATCCTCCTTTTTGTAATGGGGGGTCTATCATTCACCCCCGCCCTCTCTTCTTCCTTCAGACATCAACCAAAGAAAGAAAAACCAAAAATGGTTTCTCTCTCTCTCTCTCTCTCTCTCTCTCTCTCTCTCTCTCTCTCTCTCATATATATTTATTGGCATAGAGGTTTCCGTTATGCTAGTTTTAGATGGTATTATTTATATTTTGGGGTTTGTTGCATGATGATGTCTCTTTCTTTTGGTGATAAAAAAAACGAAACGGTTGCAACAACTTCACAAGTCGCCTTCTCATATCAGAAATTTAGATCACTAACCTTGTGGGAAACTCCCTGCTCAAATGATATTTGCAGTTAGACTTAGTTCTGGGGAGCTCACTGCGAACCACCAAGTTTCAACTGTTTGTTGGCGATTCTGTAGTCTGATACATGGCTTGGAAATTCAATCTGATCTGTTTTATTTTTTCTATAGTCTGATACAGGTGTAGTCTGGGCCTATCAGATGAACGGTCCAGATCTTGCAGATGTGAGCTGGGTCTTAAATGCTGCAGGCAACACGCCTGCCCTGATAAGATATTGAGTAGTGATTATAATCAGATCCTCCTGCACAGAGAGAATGAGTGTCTTATTATCAGATCGTTTGTATCTAATTCTTGAGTGGCAGTGAGTGACAAAACAAAGGTGATATGATATAAAATTCATCTTTTTTCTTCTTTCCCACTTCCCTTATTGGGGGAAAAAAGAAAATAATAATAATAAAAGGGAAGGGTTCGGGGAGCTGCTTTCATTAGTAAATATGTTATCTAAGAGATGGGTTCTGGCAGCTGCTTTCATTAGTAAATGACATGGGAACTTATTTCAGGACTTTGAAGATAATTAGAGTAACTTGCTTCTCTTCGGTTTTTCCCTCTTCCTCTATCCCATAGGTAAAGCGTTTGAATCAGCAGATAACCTTTTCTTTTCTTATGTATGAATTGATATTATTACATTGCAATTCCTTCCTGATACCTCTCAAGGAAAATCCCAAATTGACTTCTAATTCCTCGGGTAGTGGTGCTCAGCACTCTCGCTGCTCTCTTCCATCTACTGATTAATATTGCAGAGGGACTCTATCATCGTTCTTCTTACATTGAATGCAAAGGGATCTTTTGAGGTTTACATGTATGAGTTATGACTTAAGAACCATAACCCATGCAAAGGGATCTTTTGAGGTTTACATGCATGAGTTATGACTTAAGAATGCAAACAACTTTTTATTTTTAATGGTAAAGATCTGAATGGAGCCTGTAGTAGCCCCATAAACCCAATTATTTCTAGATGTTCAAATATATCCACATGGACAGAAGTCCCGATTTATCTTTTAAGCATAGTTTTAAACCACGTAGCCGTTCTCTAGCAGGGCGATGCCATTGTTCATTTTGATTTCTGGCCATTGGCTTGATGAATGGAAGACTTGTTGCTGTTTTATTCACTAGTGTTGCAATCACTACGTTCTGTTGGATTTCTCAGATCAAGAAACTCCTGAAGTAAAAATATTCTGAAACCCAGGTAAAGATTATCTTAAAACAAGAGCATTTCATAATGTTTCACCCCTACTATCAAGAGTGATGACCCATGTGTCTACGAAAGCCCAACATAATCCACTTATTATGGGGTCTAGAAAACACAATTTGAAACTGAAATGCGCTGTAAAGGGTCAAATCCGAACATAGAATTTTTGGTATAAGGCGGAGAATTGCCACCCTGTTTTTGAACCCAACTTGTCTGTAACTTTACAATCTATCATCTTTTGTAACTACTATAATCCTACATTGGTTACTTTCCGCATTGTTGCATGTTAAAGACGCAATCAAACATGGGATCACCTTGGATTCTACGAACTCGAACCATTGTTTTGTTGCATGGATTCCTTGAAGACACATATAACATTACATCGCGTTGGATTCTTCAACTTTTACTAAACAATTGTTTTGTTGCAGATTAAATATTAAAATGCATAAAGAAAATAGTCTATTATTATCACTAATAAGAACAACAATTATACCTCATGTGTTGTCCTTCGCCATCTTCTGGTCACAAGCCGTGAAAAAGGAAGGTTGTCATAACGGAAGCTGACCATAAAAACCAGCCAAAGTTTGCTGAGTATATATACATGACAAATGTTCATGCACAGATCTCTTGCACTGTGGGACCCACATGATTGCATGACAATTATGAGGGTAGAAAGGTTCTCCTTGTGACCTACCCATGTGCAGAAAATGGAAAGAACCATATGATCAATGGAGGTGCTATTTTGAAGGCCTAAGTCTCCAATCCTAGGCCGTTAGATAAAGCCGAAGGAGTGTCAAAATTTTGCATGATCAATTGGGGACCTAAAAGATTCAAATGAGAGTCAAATCTGCATTGGTGATAATTAAGAGGGTGGTTTGTTTGAAGGGCTAAGATTGATTATAGGAGGCCACGTGGGACCCACAAGCTTGGACCTTTTTAAGCTAGGAACGGTTTGGCCATTATTCGAAATTTTCTAATATAATATTATAACTGTATATGCCCCTAATGTTAGGGCATCACTAAATGCAACACTCAAATGTTATAATTTATCATCATCATCATCAAAGCCTTGTCCCAACTATGTTGAGGTCGGCTACACGAATTCTTTTTCTCCATTCATATCTATCTTGAGCCAAATTCTCAGATAAGTTACACTTCCTTATATCCATTTTTACCACATCCATCCACGTCCTCTTTGACCTACCATTTCCTCTTGGCAGGCCATCAACATTCATAGCTAAACTTTTTCTTACCGGCGCCGTTACCGACCAACATTGGACATGCTCAAACCATCTCAAACGGGTTTATCTAATTTTATTCTCTATTGTTGCGACCCCTAAATGCTCTCGAAAGCGCTCATTTCTAATTTTACACTTCCTAGTTTTACCACAAATCCACCTCAACATTCTCATCTTTGCAACATCCATTTTTTGCATATGCTGCTTCTTGATTGGCCAACATTCTGGTCCATACGTCATAGCTAGTCTAATCGTTGTCCTGTAAAATTTTCTCTTTAATCTTGTTGGCATTCGTCGATCACAAAGAACTCCTGAAACAAGTCTCCACTTCAACCACCCCACTTTTATCCTACGTTCAACATCTTCATCAATCTCCCCATCATTACTTATTATAGAGCCAAGGTAGCGGAAAGAATCACTTTGTGGTATCTCCTGGTCTTCAATTCTCATAGTAGTTTCAGCTCTTTCTATATACCTACTAAAGTTCCAATCCATATATCCCATCTTTATACGGCTTATTCTAAAGCCTTTAAAACCTCCCGCCATCTCTCGAGTTTTGCATGTTATAATTCATCATTATCATCAAAGCCACTCAAATATTATAATTGTTATCGAAAATTGCAAAGAATGTGGTCGCATTGTAAGTGCCCAAGGGTTGGATAGTGTCTCCAGCATGGATGAAAATAGTGTAGCGGCCGCTATATCGGCCGTAGCGGCCGCCACCGCTAGCTATGGCCGATTTATCGGCCGTCGCACCCGTAGCGGCCGCTACATTCGCAACGGGGCCGCTACGGGCTGCTACGACTGCTATGGGGCCGCTACGGGGTGAGAAAAATTCTTATTTCCAAATTTTTTTAAAATGCATAATAAGACTTATTTCTTTTCTTCTTCTCTTCAAATAACATTTTTACACAACTCTTCTACCTTTTTATGTTTAAAAGAACACCAAAAAGCACATGATCTGGCCAAATTACAGTCGATACAGAGAGTTCTTCATAATGATTCTTCTCTAAGTATATCCTATTAGACACCCCCTTTGGTAGATGTATTTTTTTCTTAGGTACTCAAGTCTTGACTTCATGACATAGTATTTTCTTTTATAAGCTTTTCATTAGTTTCTAAGTTAGCATAACTAAGCAACATGAACACATGTGAAAAAAATGATCATTACTATTATTTTCTATGTATACAGCGATACAAGACCTCATACAATGAGGGGACCGCTACGCCCCCTTACCTTAGTTACTTTTGCAAAATATATATATATATATATATATATATATTTTCTCTCATTTTCCAATATTCTAGATTTTCTAGAATTTTTTCATATTTTTTTGACGATTTTTCCAAATAGCGCCGTTACGCAGCGTAGGCCTGCCGCTACCGCTATTTTCATCATTGGTCTCCCAGTAGAAGCAATACTCAGTAAAGGGACAAGGAAGCAATGAGCCCCAAACCATGTAGGTGATTAAAGCCTGTGGTAGCACACGAGGTTGTGGGTTTCAGTCACACTGCCAAGAAGAAGAAGTAACAAAAAGAGCGAACAAAGACGGTAGACTATAAGCTAACGATCATAGATTGTCACTACAACCACGAGGTTGTGGGTTTCAGTCACACTGCCAAGAAAAAGAAGACAAAAAAAGAGCTAGCAAAGAAGGTAGGCTATAAGCTAACGAGCGGACTCTTGGAATGTTGGTGCTCTAACAAGAAAGAGTTGGTTAGCTTGTAGATATTATGGAAAATAGAGCTTATTTACAGAAGACTTAAGTGAGAAGGGAAGAAAAACTACCTTACAGAAGGTTAAGCTTTTCTATTTAGGAAAATGTAACTCTAAAAATGTAGGACATTGTAGTCAATGGCCCGATGGAGATGTAAAAGAGAAGAATGTGGAGATCTAGAGAAACAACAATATGGTTATTGTTGAGAAATTGAGAAATATTTGGGTTTCTTTGTAAGGGAAGTGCTCCTATGAGAGACACTCTCACCAACTTAGTGAGAGATGGTGGGGGCCCTCACATTTAAGTTGGGGGTCCTTGCATTTAAGTTGGTGAGAGTGGATATGGAAGTGAGGGCCCCCACCCATCTCTCATAAAGTTGGTGAGAGTGTCTCTCATAGGAGCACTTCCCTATTTGTAATTTGAGTAATTGAGTTTATCTATAATTTTGGGAGTAAGTTTCCAAGATTTGTGATGGGATAAGGATTAGATTTCATTGACAAAGTTTCCTAGTTTGAGTCAATATCTTAGGTTATACTCTTATAAATAGCCCTTGGCTATTCTTAATGAAACCATCCAAGAAATTTCAGTCAATTCAGTTAGTCAAGATGTAGTCAATAATTTGTAAGTCCATGATATAACTAATCTAACAATTACAACTGGAAAGTTGTAATCTTGATGACTTCTGAACCAGCTATTCATCAAGTTCCAAACAAACCAGAAACTCCCCACTCAGATCTATTTTTTGTAGTATCAAACTATACAAACATAACTGACCCTTACAACAATCTGGCGTGGAGCTAAATTTTCAGATGATATCCAAATGAGTTAAATAATATAGGATGTGTTTCAGAGACTCAATTTGAGGGTACTGTTGAACCAGTAATGCAAAGGTAGAGCAATCCAACAGACTCAGTGCTCAATCTGGGGCAGCAAACAAACCAGACACACATAAGTGGCCTTCAGCCTTTACAATGGAAAATAAAAGGCCTAAATGATCTTGAAATTGCTTTTCACATGAAACCTCCACTCATGCACGTGTTTTCAAGATACCGAAGATCAGGATTGTCCTTAAGAGAAGCCATCAAAGGAACAAATCATGTTAGAAAAAGTACTTACTGACAATATCTAGGCCGGGAAGGATAGAATGGGAAGTCAACTCCTCACCTGTTCAAACAGATATATTTATAGATTTACGTTGATTCATCTCTGTCACTAGAAAAATGCTGCTTGTAAAGTCAAAGCCTCACAAACCAAGATATACACTTGTAAATGTTACGAGCAGCAACATTTAATGGGAAAATCAACATATGGTCCTACTATATGTGGGTGCCCTCAGAAGTTGCAATTCATCATGGCTGAAAGCAATTGTATTTCTTCTACTATAAAGGTGGAATTTCATCATGTGTCAAGTGAAGCTAATAGGTTAGCGGAATCTTTAAGCAGGAGATCTTTAAAGAGAACTCATATTGGTCCTTTGTGGTTATGTGCTATCCTTTTTTTTTTTTTTTGGGCGTTGGTTTTTTTGTTGGGGTTGGGGGGGGGGGGGGGGGGGGTGGTATGTTCCTTTAAAGTCTTGGTAGTCAGCTCTGATTTCAAGACTCTTCTTATCTGATTTTTTTAATGAATTCGTTTGCTGCATGATTAGAAGGGAAAAAAACCTTGAGGCCTATGCCAATCTTTATAGATTTTTCAACTGATGAGACCCATCATGGAGAGGCAATGAAAGGGACCCATCATGGACAATGAAACAAAAATCTCCAACATTGAACAAACCTGTCAGCAGAATCTTTGCATATCCATTTTTTCAAACGGACCAAGCCCATTCAGGCCAGCGCATATAATTTTCGAGCCTCAAATTCACACCCAGGACGAGCCTGTAGGCCTTAACATATAGCACTTCCAGCCTGTAGTCAAGTACTAGAGGCAGCTGCATTAAGTCAGGATGTGTCACACTCACTCTCAGGTCACTAATGCTATGTTTGGGAAGGGGGGAGGGGAGGGAAAATTTGAGGGGGAAGGAAAATGAAGGGGAGGGGAGGAGAGGGAAAATTAATTTTACCTCCTCTTGTTTGGGGCATCAAAACGTAGGGGGAAGAAAAGTGAAAAAGTATAATTTTATTTGTTTGTGAGGTAGAGAGACAAAGACCATTTTACCCTTACTTTTGCAAAAGTTTCAATTGAACAAAAAGGGGCAGTTTAGTAATTTCCCACAAATTCCCCTCTTTTGCCCTTGTTTTCATCCCTGTTTTGGGGGGGGGGGGGGGGGTGGTTGATTTTTGAGTGGGCCCCACACTCTTTTTCCCTCCATTTTCCCTTCCCCCACTTTCCCTCCCCCCTTCCCAAACACCCTCATTTTTCATTTTCCCTCCATTTTCCCCCCCCCGTTTTTTTCCTCCCCCCCATTTTACCCCCTTCCCAAACGGTACCTAAAAGGACGTATGCACCAGTCTGCTTATTCTCTAAGTGATGCACAGGCCCACATACCCACATGCCAACAGAATCTCCATAAATCAAGCCCAAATGGATAGGGCAGGTCCAGTCCAGGATGCCCAGCCTAGTTGCAAACCTAGTGGCGTTACCCATTCATAGAGTCCAACTGGATGAATGAGTTGAACATAAAGAAAATACTGCCTAATGCACAGCCCTAGAGCATCTAATGTTTGAAGACTCAATACCAATTTATGCTAAATGGCTTGAAGCATTGTTGTTAAAATCTTATTTGTATCCCGAATAGTATGACACATGTCGAATCCTACGGAAAAAGATTCATATCTTAACAATGAATTTCATTTATAGGTGATCTAAGGATTCAAATGCAAATCGTACAATTTAATACATGCTTTCTTGAATCTTATGATTCGGGCATATCATCTAGGTGGGAACATCCACAACCAAATTACTAATAATATTATTTAAAAAAAAATTCTAGTGTAGCACTGTTGCTATTTTTAAAAGATTACCTAGTGATTAACAAAACCTGTTAAGAATATGTGACATTTTGGGAAAGTTTTAGAGATAAATAAGGAATAAGCATGTGACCGAAGCATTTGACTTTGTGCATGGGTTTTGTCGTGCATTTTTTTTCTTTTTCTTTTTTAGTTTTTCCATCATGAACACTTCTTTAACTTCACAAGACACATCTTACCATGCAACATTGATGATTTGAATTTTATTTTTATAGTTTTTTATCTAAAGATAGCAAAAGAAAAGAAAAAAAAAAACCTACAATTCCTTTACTTTTCCTAGTAACATTGATATTAAAACATGTTCAATTATTCATACATATATCATTTATATTATTATTTTTTATTTTTAAAACTTTTCTAGTGTTGCACTGTTGCTATTTTAAAAAGATTACCTAGTGATTAACATAACCTGTTAAGATACATGAGACTTTGGGAAAGTTTTGGAGATAAATAAGGAATAGCATGTGATCAAAGCAGTTGATTTTGTGTATGGGTTTTGTCGTGCATTTTTTACCCATCATGAACTCTTCTTTAACTTCACAAGAGACATCTTACCATGTAACATTGATGATTTGAATTTTATTTTTACAGTTTTTGATCTAAAGATAACAAAAGAAAAAAAACTAAATTCCTTTACTTTTCCTAGTAACATTGATATTCAAACATGTTTAATTATTCATACATATATCATTTATAATGATGTTCTTCATATGATTGTGTCAGTCTTAATTGCCATTATATTGATGCTGCTATTTTAATTTTTTTTTTCACAAAAGAAATAAGTTTTTTTACAATTCACGATATTTATGATAAGATTTAGATTTTCAGAACAATGGTTTGAAGTCTATGTAATAGATAGTCAGCCTCATTGTCGAACCTTAAAACTTTGACCTCAGCATAAAAAAAAAAAAATTTGCCCTTTTTTCTGAAATGATTAAAAAATTGAAGCAAGTTCATCTTGAGATTTCGTCAAATCACGTAGATGTACATCATATAGAACTAGAAGACACAAGTTAGCGATACATAACAAAAAAGTAACAAGAGAATATCCCTAGAGATAAGTACGAATTAACGCACATGGAAGAAACGTTACTCACTCAAACTACAAAAATAAGTACTTAACACTTTTCTTAGCAAACTAACAGGTTTCACATTATAAAGCAAACAAAAAGTACAACAGACTTAAGTAGACTACTGAATAGTGATTGACATGAGGTTATAGGTAAATTGAAGAACATGAAGAACAGAAGTGAATATAGATTCATCACACTTTACTGGGGTAAAGGATCCTTCCCAACAGAAATATTACCATGTGAAATGGGTGTATAAGGCAAAAGATGAGATTGCATACCTGTCACAAGAACCATTACACTTCAGTTTATGATCTAAGATGGACTGAAAGAGGCTGACACCAAGCGCGCTGCAGATCCACTAGCACATGCAAATGATGCCAAGACGCACTCTCTAACAATCAAAATCTCTGTCGAAGTGCTAAAATCTCATCCCTAACATTCTTAACTTCCTTTGCTGGTAGCTGAAACACTGAAAGGATTTACACCATTATTTTCTGCCGTACGCACTGAGTTACACTGACTAGGGTAGCTTAGTAAATCCCAACAAGTCTCCCAAGATGATACCTTCCACAATATGTGTAATGAAGTTTGTCTTTGTCTGTACTCCTACAATGATGTGTCCACTCCCATTACGACCACCAACACGACCTTATCCTCAGCCACCTCCATCACCACGGCCTCCACTATTGACTATACTGGCTAATATAGATTGATCAATAATGATTGCACGAAGCTCAGGACTAACAATACTTGCCGTCATTTTTTTTTCCACTTTGATGTAATGTAAACAATAGTTCCTAATTGTACAAGTGGATCCTAACTTGAGATTTGTACCTGTACTGTTCCATATCCTAAATTCAATTCATGAAACAATTCAAGAATATGGTGTGCCTCTTAACTTCTTTGTTCGTTCTTTAGCACAACAAGAATGCATATGCTGATTGATACATGCTCAATGCTCTCCGCATTCCTTGAAGTTTAGCATCTCCTAGATATAAAAGCCCCTATATGAACAGTGCAATATCTCTAGTTAACTAATAAATTTGGGCATTGTCTGTTTCATGAGCATATGTTGCTAAAATTAAACCTCGTAACTCCTCAGCACTCTTAAATTATCGAAAACTAGCAGCAACAAGATCTTCCAATGAGTTAAGAATCCAATTCATTACAAACTTCTTTTCAAACTTGCAATCACCATATTTGATTCACAAGTAAATAGTTCTTCAATTCTCCCATCTATACAGCCGAGTCTCTAGGCTACACCAATAGCCATCTCACGTAATAGACTGTTCTTAAGGACTTGTTTGTGCGATGAGAGGATTTTGCTCTCTGCAGATTTCTATTTCCACGGGAGAGAGGAATCATACATTTCTACCCCTCTCGTGGGAAACCAAAATCCTCTCTATTGAGGAAAATCAATTAACTTTTTTTTTTTTTTCCTTTTCAGAAGGAAAATGTATCAAACCAAACAGCTATACATTGGGCTGCATGGAAAATCAGAACAACTTTCCTGTCTATTGCGGAATCCTCTCATTGCACAAATGCACCCTTATTATTTTTTTCAATCAAACAGATTTACTTAAGCTAGTTATTAGGATTAACATTAACAAAACCTGAATGCCCATGGAATCCTCTCAATATATGCAGAAGATATATTACTCCAAAGATTAAAGGATTACAATAAATCCTCTAACCGATTAAAAAAAAAAAAAAAAAACCACAAAAAATACTATACTGGAGTTGAAATACTTCATCCACTACTTGGTGCCCTTTCTTCCCACATTAATTACTTTTAACTTAAAAAACTATATGAAAACCCAACACATATCTATGGTTGTGCATAACAGACCTTCACATAAATTGTGCTCTAAAACACTCCATAAACTCCTTGCACCAACCCTAGGTGCTGATGCAAGCACATTCTAGGCTAATGCTAACCCTAGGAAGGGTTTGACCTCAGTGTGACTTAAAAAAAAAAAAAAAAATCCTAATTCTGCTCCTAATAGGTCTGTTTTGAAGATTAGCAAGGCTCTGATACCAAGTTGTCAGTAGCAAATCAAATTATTCTAGAGGAAAAAATAAGAAGAGAGAGCAGAAAGAGAGAGGTGAAACAACAGGTAGGGCAAACAGTCCCCCACATATATTATTAAAACTGTCATTTTACAAAAAGTCCCCTAAAATCTATGCAATCATTAAATAGGTTCTGCGTTAAAAGTTACATTAAGTTGAGACACAGTACCTGTGCAGTAAAAAAATTGAAGTGCAGATCAGTCCTTGCATGGATTTCAACAAAATCAGATGATGGACATAGTAAGCCTGCTACTAAAAAAAAATTGTTGCAGCTTTCTGAAATGAGAATAGAGAGAAGGGGTTTTACAGAGAAAACGGCTCTTTTTGTATCCTCCTCCCCCCCCCCCCCCCCCCCCAACCCCCCCACTTTTCTGTAGCCTCTCTTAAAAAATGCAGAGAAAAAACTTTCTAGAAAAGAAATAAAAAAAAACTACTTTTGTGGACTAAACGTGTTGGGTTTGTTGATAAATTTATATATAAATTGGGTTCAAGTTATCTATATATATTATTATATCGGTGTGCATTTGTGTGGGTTTAGCGGACACCACCGAGGGGATTAGTCCAGTTGGTTCAAAGACCTTAGGGATACCCATGTCATATTATATTATATTATGCTATATATATATAGGGGGATATTCAAGTGCATCCATCCCTCACCATTGTGGTGAGGGACACCCCCTTTTTGGGAAGTTTCAAATACAAAAGAGAAGTGAGGGACACCCCCTTTTGTACCCCTCTTTTATACTTGAAACTTCCCAAAAAGGGGGTGTCCCTCACCACAATGGTGAGGGATGGATGCACTTGAATATTCTCCATATATTTATATATATATATATATATATCATTATTATGACTGAAACCTCTTTCCTGCTCTTTCACTCATCTGAGCTGAGAATCCTGCTGTCTCCCTCGTTGACACGATCACACCATCGGTCTGTCCTCCTTCCCTCTCTTCTTTAATCCCTCACTGCCACCACTTGGGTTTTCCCTCTGTGCATGCTTTAATTAAATGATTTCGCTTTTCTAGATACATTACTCCAAACATGCTTCATTTTGTGTGTGTGCTGGATTTTTTTTTTTTTTTTTTTTGGGGGGAGGAGGCGGGGTGGGTGGGGTTTGTTACGAAATGCATGTTATGATTTGGGGGCGTGGTTATGAAATGCATGTTATGATTTGGGAATTTTTGTCATTCTCTTGCTCCACGTTTGAGGGGTTTTTGCTAATTCAGTAGTCAGTATTACTGATAGTTTGAGGTTTTTCTTTTTAATGGTAACATGACTCAAAATCACAGCCTTGTGGTTGCAACACTGAGAACCTTCCAAGTTCCAACCGTGCTATGGGCTCTTGTCCATAATTTGAGAGTTTTCTGTTTCCTGATTCATTAGTCTATATTCTATACATGCTACATTTTGGGGTTTTGCTAATTGATTGATTACGTATTTTGCTAATTTGTCACTTTATAGATGTTCTGATTCGGGGGTT
Source organism: Umbellularia californica (assembly GCA_028538565.1). Classification (NCBI taxonomy): domain Eukaryota; kingdom Viridiplantae; phylum Streptophyta; class Magnoliopsida; order Laurales; family Lauraceae; genus Umbellularia; species Umbellularia californica. Next base: position 21,902,785 of record JAPQWN010000003.1, read on the forward strand.
TCCTAATTCACCACTAAATACATTGTATGATCTGGATTTTTCTAATTTATTATCCAGTTATCAAAATATCTGCTTCTTCTCAGCAGGAAGATTTTCAAGTACGTATGATGGAATCGCAGGAACTTCTTTCCAATTTCAGCACAAAAATTGTTTTCTATCATCTGCTTTAATATGATTTGTTCAAACATGATTTGGAGATCTGATTTGCATTAATCTTGTAGTGAAGATCATTGTTGTCAGTATCGTATGACTCGTATCAAATCCTAAGGAAAATGACTCGTATCCCAAATCCAAGGAAAATGATTCATGTCTATGAAACGAATCCCATTTATGGGGTAAATCTTAGGATTCGGGTGTGAATCTTACAATTCGATGCTCTTATCATTGAATCTTACGAGTAGACCATGTGAGAACAGCCATAGCCATGAGGTTAATACTAAATGTATTTTTCTTTTTTCTTTCTTTTTAAAGTTTTTTAAGGTTATTTATTGAGTAATGAAACCTCTTTAGAATTTTTGCAAATTTGGGAGGATTCTAGAGATGAATAATGAACAAGCATTTGACTAAACTGTTCGATGGTAAATATGGGTTTTGTCCTGTATCTAATTTTAAATTTTCACCTGAACATTTTTTAACTTCAGGAGATATCATAACATATAAAATTGATGATTTGGATTTATTTTTATTTTTTGATTTAATGATAACAAAAAACTATTACAACTTATTCATTTTCCTTAGTAGCATTCATATCTTAAACATATTTAACTATTTACACATCATTTATGATATATTAATATATGTCAATGATGTTCTATAATTGTATCAGTCTTACTTATCATTGTATTTATGTTGCTATAGATGGATTATGAATAACTACTTTTTTCTTTTTTCTTTCTTTTTATAAGAAAATTAAAAAAACCCTATGATTCGCGATACGATTTGATTCATCCCCTTGAACGATGCGATACAATTCTGATTTTCATAACAACGGTGAAGATAATCATGATGTCGATCAGATTAGGTTGACCCCTTTAATGGAGGGTTGGATGTGGGTTGGGAAGAGAAACTTGCTTAATAAATGGACCAGGTTGAGGTTGAGCCATTACTTTTATTCACGAGTCTCAACTGGATCCGAGCCAACACATTGCCACTCCCAGGCTCAACCCATCCGGAATCCATCCGGTCGCCAACACCACCCATGTGTGCATATAGCCAGTTTGGTAAATCAGTCACAATTCATGATACAAATCAAATCCCTCCATTGGGATCTAACCATAATCAGTACAGCTAACTGTTAAGTGGCCTAATTTAAGAAAGCTTATCATCAAAGAAATGTTATAATATACAGTATGGTAGACTCTTGGACTATGTGAAATGTTACCCCGTTTCCTTCTTATGGGGATCTTCATGCATATGATTATCTCCACAGTACCATATGCACAAGACGCTTCAAATTGCAGACTTCCCTACAAAGAAACGCAATAAAACCCAGATATATTCTCTCATAATGTAGAAAGATGACACGACATAAAAATGATCACAATCAGCTTTCAAAACTTCATGTAAACTGCATAAGAAATCTAGATAGAAGTACAAAACATACATGGAAATTGATCTGGTTAAGACATTAAGATGTACACTCTTCTGCAGTCTTCTGCAGATTCATAAGTAAGTACCCTCAGGGTAAAAAAAGGAAAAATGGCAGATATATTTTACAAGACGGTAAGTACAGCTAAGAACCAAATTTGAGGGAGGCCCTGGAAATGGACAGAGCAGGAGAATGAATAATCAAGTCTGTCTTACCTTCTATATACTGAATGAGTAAATTCCATCATATCCATTATCAGCTAGCGCGTTGGAGGTTGGAGCTGCTTCAGCCGTTGGACAACTTGCTTCATCGTCGGCCTGACTGAGAGAGTCTCAACAGTACACATGACGGCCAAGTGCAGCGTCTCCACTAAATCATCATGAGGACCCGCATCCCACAGACCTGCAGTGAAAACTTCACAGGCTCGACCCTGTCGAAGAAGCATGCACGCCCAGGCAACAATATTGAAACCATTGCCATATGAAGAAAACGAAGGATCCAAAGCTTTCTTATCCGATATCAACTCCAGAAGTACAACACCATAGCTGTACACATCAGCCTTATCAGAAACTCGGCAGGTCAATGCATATTCTGGAGCAACATATCCAAAAGTTCCTGCTACGCCTGTGGTTGCATGGGTTTCAGAAATTCCCAGAAGCCTGGCCAGTCCAAAGTCAGATAGATAAGCATTAAAGTCATTGTCCAACAAGATATTGCTCGGTTTGACATCACGATGAAGGACCCGTGGGACACACTGATCATGTAAATAAGCAAGTGCACGAGCGATATCCAAAGCGATCTTGTGAAGCATCTTCCAACAAACACCTCTTGAAGATCTTTCCTGAATAAAATTCTCCAAATTACCTCCTGGCAGGTAATTATATATGAGAAACATCTCTGTATCGCTGGCATGGAAGCCTATTAAAGTAACCAGGTTGGGATGGCGCATTCTTCCGAGCGTCTTTATCTCTGCCTGGAATTGTTGAACCCCTTGGAACCGTCCAACTGAGAGCCTCTTTATTGCCACTGGAACTCTAGGAGAAACCTCAGCCTTGTAAGTTTCTCCAAAACCTCCAATGCCAATGCGGTTACTCGTATTAAAATTATTTGTAGCACGCATGATCAACTCAAAAGTCAGCGGGACCCCAATGTCGGTGAAAATCATAACCTCCCTACTTTTTGCTACATGAACTGTAGGCTTGGGGACACATTTCCTTGTATACAGAAAAAGAATAACAAGAAGCAAAAGGACAGTAACAATGGCAGATGCAGAAGTTATCGACGCGATTTCAATAGTAGTAAATCCACTGCTTCCACTCTTCTTGGCTACACTAGCTGATGGAGAAGAGGCATTTTCTGGTGAAACCCCGCTCTCCCCACGCAGGTCTGGAGGTGTCACAGACAGTGAGACTATATGGCAATTACGAAGTAATGGGTTCCCTACAACACTGTCACATTTCATTGAATCAGCATTCAATGGTACCGACCCAGACAAATTATTAAATGACACATTGAATGCAGAGAGAGATGTCACATTAGCTAAACCAGAAGGGATGTGCCCAGATAGCGTATTGTTGCTGAGTAAAAGAACTGTGAGATTCTTCAAATTCACCAGACCTCTTGGAATCTCACCTGATAGGGAATTTGAAGAAAGGTCCAACACCTCGAGAGAAGACAAATGACTCAAGCCAGAAGGAATACTCCCACTTAGTTCATTACCAGCCAATGAGAGAGATCTCAAAGCCTTCAACTGACTGAAAGACTCTGGAATCTGACCTTTCAGTTTGTTCCTACTCATGTCAAGACTCACAAGTGAATCCAAATACCCAAAAGTTGCTGGTATTGACCCAGTAATCTGATTCCCTGCAATATCCAGAAGCCTGAGAGACCCACACCTCTCACCAATCCCTGCTGGAATTTCACCAGAAATCCTGTTGTTGCTAAAGTTGGCAATCAATCCACTCAAATCAAAGCACTTGTCGGATAGATAACCAGGAAACGGTCCAGTGAGATTATTACCACTGAACGAAACGGCATAAACTGTGTGCTTCCCTAGTCTTTCAGTTGCAATTGGCAAAGGTGGAAGTGGACCCAAGAAATTATTCTCACCAAAATTGTGAAAAACTGCAAGATTTCCAGTGGATCCAAAAGAGGGAAATGAGATTGCAGCTTGGGTTCGATATATAAGGAACAAAGAATAAATAGAAGATAGGCTGTAAGGTTGCACGTGCGACACATGCAAAGGAGTGCATCCGTCATAAATAAACCTCGGAATAGAACCTGACAAATGATTCCCGCTTACATCAAACATGGTCATACAAGGAATAGGAAGTTTCACATGGAGGCTCCCATTCAACTTATTTGAGCTCAAGTCTAGGAAATGCAGATTCTTGCAGTCCCCAAATGTCCGCGGGATCCCTCCAGTGAAATAATTGTGACCCAAGTTCACCATTTCCAAGCTGTGGCAAGCTCCCCAGTCAATCGGAATAACACCTTCAAGCATTGCTTCTGGCGCCCACAATATCTTGAGCTTTGGCAAGGTAGTAATGTTGATGGGAATCCCACCCGGGAAGTAATTAAAATCATCATATGTGACATTCAAATGCTCAATGAAAGAATTCTGCGCACCCACCACATTCACTCTTGGAGGAAGTGGATCATACAAATTTGAAAGAACAAGCACCTCCAACTCAATACAGTTTCCAAGCTCAGGGGGTATGAGACCACTCAAGCTGTTCCTAGAAACATCCAACACTTCAAGCATTCGAAGCCTACCAAGATCAGGAGGGATGACATCTACCAACCGATTGGAAACCAACCGCAGCATTCGCAAGCTCCCACAGTTCCCCAAGTTATAAGGAATGGCACCACCCAACAAATTCCCAGAGAGGTCAAGATGTTCAAGATTCCGGCATCCATTTCCAATTTCATCAGGAATAGACCCACCCAACTGGTTAAGAGACAGATAAAGGCCTCGCAATTCAGCAAATTTACCAAGAAACCGAGGAATCGTCCCGTTGAGGCTGTTCCCAGCTAAGTTCAAGATTTCTAACCCAACACATCTAGAAAGCGAGGCCGGAATCTCACCAGAGATCCTGTTAAAGCCCAGATTAAGAATCCTCAGCTTCCTCAAACCCCCAAATTCAGAAGGCAACACCCCCGAAACCGAATTTCCCTCCAAGTCCATAACTTGTAAATTCTCCAAACCCCAAATCTCAGCAGGAATCTCTCCCTCAAAATCATTGAACGGGAGAGACAAAACCCGAAGTCGAGACAACTTCCCGACAGATGCAGGCAGTTTCCCGGCCAATTTCAGGCGACCTCCGGAACAGTTTCCGAATTCCGGAAACAGAAACCGACCTGAAAATCCAGAACAAGAAAAAGGCTCCGAATTACCTCTTTTCTCAGCTGAACCACTGATGTTGATCGATACAATCCTAGATTCAGAGTCGCAGGAGACGCCGAACCATGAGCAGTGATCGGAACTGGCCGGATTCCAGCCGGAGAGAAGACCGGAATGATCAGCGGCGGCCTTGAACTGAAAAAGAACCGATCTTTCCACTGCTATTGCATCATCCGACACGGCGAAAACGGAGAAATTGAGGATCCAACAGAGGAACAGAAGGGGGATTAGGGATTCTGAGAGAGATTGGACTCGGAACCTCGTGATCACAGACGAATACATTTCTTCTCCTTCTACTTCTTCTTCTTCTTCTTCTTGAGAATGGAAGACTAAAACCCTAGAAAAACCCAAGCCTTGGAGAAGAAGCGAAGGTCTATTTGAATTAGAACGGTTTTGCTTCAGAAACCAAGACCTAGCTTTCCAAATCGAAGAGAGAGAGAGAGAGTGAGAGAGACGCGTTTTTTTTTTTCCTTCTGCTACCTTTTCGTGCTTTCTTCCACTGCTACACTTTCCACTCCACCTTTTGTTTTCAGTGGGCCCAGGCGTGGATGCAGAAGAGATGGCCCATTGGGCGGTCAATCAGTGCATCATGGGCCGACACGTAGCATTATCGTTGAGTGGGAGTTACCTGGTAAAGTTGTGGAATTTATTCAGTTGTGATCAGGTAACCGACACGGCATTGTGAGCGAGCATCATCTGATGCGGGTCCCACTTTTTTGAAGGTGAGATTGTCTTCTACAAGTGTGGCCCATCTTCCATAAGTTGACCCTGGCCCAATTCATCGAAAGTCAAACCACAAAGTTTTTCCATGCATTTTATTTCCGTTTCATGGCTTGAAATAATTATTTTTTAGCCATTTTGACCGAAATGAAATGAAATTAATAAATATGGTACTCACACACGTGGGGAGAGAGAACCCAAAACCCAAAAAGAGAGAGAACTTGCACATGCAAGGAAGTGAGCGCTCCATAGTTATTACGGATAGAAGCGCAGTAGCCATTGGCCAACCAAATGAGCGCTCCGTAGTTATTACAGATAGAAGCGCAGTCGCCATTAGCCAACCAAATGAACCATCTTTTGTTCTCGAGACCTTGTCGCCTCTAATGGTAGGCATGCAACTAGGTGGGATCCATTGGATTAAACTGTGTTATGAAATCTGATTGTAGATTAGAGTTACTATTGTTTGAAGATCTAAAGTGTTATTGATTTGACCAAGCAGCTGATGATGGGTGGCCTGAGATTGAATCAGTAGATGATAAATGTATTCTTTGAATGAAAGCAATAGCGTCAAAAGATTCGGCTGCGACTGCAGCCGCGTTGTGAGCACGAAGAAAGTCGGCTACGACTTACCAATTCGTCGGTCAAACCCATCCCAGGTCTTCATTCATTACACTCGACTTAATCAAGTCAAAGTCTTCTCAAGTCTATGTGGGTGGAGAAAATATCAGGATATTTTAAGTTTATATATGTGGTTTATGGAGAAAATATCAGGATATTTTAAGTTTATACATGTGGTTTTTATATATATATATATATGAAACTATTCTTAAAAATAAAATATTTCTTGAACAAATAAAAAAATTAAAGTGCAATATGAAGAAATTGAAAATGGGTAATGTTTCCGTGTTATGGAGAGAGGTAGCTTGATGGAGTCCACCTAGGGCCCCATTGATCACGGGACTAGGGGGATGAAAAGAGTCAACGTGAATGGGCCCGTATATCACATGTGAGGTCAATTTTATGCCTCTGACCCTTCATCTGTTATCTAATTTATTTAGATCATTGAAAACTCAACGGATCTGTTCCCGTGTGTGTGGATAGTTCACATGGATCATAAAGTAGGCCCTACTATGTTGCCCTCATCATAATACGATAGGAGGTGTGTGCATATGAAGATTTTTCATTACAAATTTATGATTTCTTATTAAAAAAACTGACACTACAAGCTTTTATCACATTTTCCCCACTAGTATGATCATGAAGAAATTGTTACATGCCTTGAGTGTTGTTGGCTCATGGCTTGCACTCTATGTCATGTATGTTGTGGGGTTGTACGTGTCCCCGGAATTTAGTCCTACATAGTGAAATAACTTGGGGACACCCTGTACAGCGCAAAAAAAAAAAAAAAAAAAAATCTTTTATGATAAATTTGATTTATCATGATAAAATCATAATAAGATTGCTAAAAAAAAAAAAAAAAAACATCATGATATTATTATTGTAAGTTTATAATATCTACTCTATCATATCTTAAATTAATGCTTTAGTTACAAACAAAATCGATTTTTGTTCAAGTCAGTTTCATAATGCAGACCACCAAGACCTTTGATAAAGAGGATTGGGGTTGATTTGAAAAAATAAAAATAAAAGTGCACTGTAACTGGCCATGACACCAGGCCCAAAAGTCTGACCAAAACAATGCTCCAATATTCATCTGAGTCAACACCAGGATGACTTGAGTTTAAATTTTTAAATTTACCTGACTATAATCGCCCTCAATTAGCTTTTGGATAGCACACTGATCTATTGAAGAACTCAAACTAAATATTGCCATAAACCAAGGTTTTTATTGGTCATTATAGTAGTCAGGTACCCATCATTCAACTAAGGCTTCAACAACTTATAAAACAAAGATTAAATTAGTCAGTCACTCACCTTACCAGACTATGTATATTAAACCATATTATCCAAGATTTATGTCTTGCTATTATCTTATGTTCACAATGAAAAGTGCTTAATAGGAAGAGTTTGGCATATGAAAAGAAGGAAAGATGCAAAATGAGAAAGAAAATTTTAAAATGAGAGATTTTAGGGGAGGAGATTAGTTAGAGATTGTTAGTGCAGCTAATAATTAGAGTTAATAAGGAGACTTAAATTTAATAAATTGAAGGAGTCCACCAATGACATGGCCTTAAATTCTCTCTCTCTTACTAGGCACTGATCAAGTTGGGTCAACTCTCACAAATTTCAATGGCAAAGGATAAAAATTATAAAAGATGGTGTTTTCTCATGCAACTAATATCACACTGCACCCCATACCAAATAATTTACCCCCAAATGGGTCAGCCCAGCTGGCTTCACCAAAATCTCAAAAGGGAAATGATTCTTTTCAAGGGAAAAGAGAGAGAATACAATTATAATATATTAAGCTAGGAGGGTTTTGATCCAATTTTAACCGACGGTTATGATTTTGACCGGAAGTTACATCAACTACATTCTTTATATCTTTATCATATCCACTCAATAACTACGTACTCATAACTACTGCTCTCCACTTTTCTTTTCTTTTATTTCTCATGAACTTTGTTTCAATCCAAACTTTATCATTCTCCTTCTACTCTAATTCTCATTTTTTTTTTCTATGACACCAATTCTTCAATTATATAAATACATATTTATAATTTTTTTTTTTTTTGCTTTCTTTCTAAAAAATTTATGAATTTTTTATACATGAATATTCAAATTGCAACGTTTGCCATATCTGTGCTAAGCACGGGTAATTTTACTAGTTATATATATTAGAGCAATAGGATTCGTTTTGCCACGTAGGTACTAGGTAGGTAAAAAACTCTCCTTTCGAAAAATATAAAAGTAAAAAAATACAGTGTTTTGACATGGGGCCTCCCCAAACTGCTAAATTGGAAGGTTATCCATTTGATAAGTTTAAATCCTCTAAAATTTCGCTCTCAAACTTATGACATTTCTCTTAAACAAATTCAATTATATGAATGATCTCTTTGAATTCAAATCTTAATTCCTAAAATCTATCTTTAATGATAGGAAAATTATCCCCAAAGAAGTCATCCCAATTACCAAAATACCTAGAGAACATTGCTATCAACATTATTTTATTTTTTAAAAGATCCCCCATTTTGATTTTGTCGTTTAACATGCCTATGTCAATGTATGCATTTTTTATAGTATTTGTAACTTTGAGTCCCAGACAATTCACCGGCCCTTATGATGGCTAGCATCGAAGGGTTTTTTATTTGGGTCAAAGACATAGAAGGGTTTGTTTTCCAGATTGATATTATGAGAATGATTTTTACTGTGTAGATGAACTGAGTTTAAGGGTATCTTCCCAAATCTGATAGATTGGACTTCGCCGTCCCTTTCTTCCTCATGAATGTGTACTGTCTATAGTTTTCAATTTAACTAGTATCGCATGGCCATGCTTAGCCCGAGCCCATAAATAAAGCTATATTTAGTTTAAAGCAATCTTTTGAGATAAAAAACGAGAAAAAAACATAAATCTAAAACAAACAAATATATCATTTTTAAAAATTATGTAAATATAATTTTTATTTAATATAAATACAAAATAAGTGATTTATTGTGTACTTGTTGTAATTTGGTATTATTGTATTTAAACGTTAATCATTCATGCCCATCCCTAAACCCTGACCCGTGACCGGACCCACATGTAAAAAAAAAAAAAAGAAGGAAAAAACAAGAGGGAGCATGCATCAGCAGCATAGCTGAAAATGCAAGTTTTCCTCCTCTTAGAGCGGAGGAAAAGTTGCAAATACTATGTATCTAACTTTATATGGAGTGGAAATGCTGTTTGTCTCACAAATGAGGAAAAGTTACAATTGCTATATATCTGCCTTTATACGGAGTGGAAACTTGCTTGCAAGTTTTCCTCCTCTCATGACGGAGGAAAAGTTGCAAATGCTACACATATGCTTTATACAGAGTGGAAACGCTGCTTGCAAGTTTTCCTCTTCTCGGAGAGGAGGAAAAATTGCAAATGCTATATATTTGGCTTTATACGGAGTGGAAACGTTGTTTGCAAGTTTTCCTCCTCTCTAATATTTCTTGTTTATATTTTTTTATTATGTACATATATTTCTTTTTTTATTGAGATATATGTTTTTTACCTGTGTTTTAATATATTTTCATTTGAGTTTTAATATATTCTAATATATTTCATTTTAAAAACATTCTCTAATTAAACATACATTATAATATTCATATAAGTTCTTAGATATTATATAAAAAATAAACAGTGAAGACCTGATTTATACAAATTTAAAAATGAAAAAAATGATATATTTTTATGTTTTAGATTTATTTCTTTTATCATTTTGTATCTCAAAAGATAGCCTTAAATTAAATATAGCTTTATTTTATTTGTGGGATCGGGCTAAGCACTGGCCTATGTTGCTAGTACTATATATAGTAACAAGAGTATTATTTTTCATGGATTTGCAATAGTGGATCATTCTTCATATCATCCAAAGGTATGTTTATTTCTCCTGTTATGCTTTATTTATGAAGAACTAATTTTTTCCTTAGAAGTTTTAGTTTTAACTTATGAAGTTTTTTTACCCTCAACCATCACTTGCTGAAATAATTTTTTTTATTTTTTTACATTTTGTTATTTTAGTTAGCTTAAAATTTTATAAGCTATAAATAAATATATCTCAAAGAGAGCAATAAATTTGACCAATCTACTTGTAACTTTTCAAAAAAAAAAAAAATCAAATAAGATTTTTAAAATTTATATGTATGTTACATGTTAACATTCATCAAAAATAAAGATGACCCCAGCTAATTAACAACCAAAAAGGAAGTACCCTATGTACTAATCAATAAATAGAATTTCCATGTATAGGAGGGGCCATGCATCACAATCCTGTCACCATATCCTTCATTTCACAAACATTTATAGGTGAGATCATTTTATTGAAAATGTTTGTTCTTTAGAAAGAGACTTCTATATTATTACTTCACTGTGTTTGCTAGATTCGGCATTTGTGTAAAATTAAGGTGCCAACACCACTCGACCATGAGTTCTGTTTGTTCTCGTTTGGATTTGTGAATAAGCTAAGATGGCTTACCCTATCTAATACGTGGGCGATGACGTGGACACTGCGAGAAGGCTCCATTTTGCCACGTGTCATTCCCCTCATGCCCTCTCTATCTTATTATATATGATATAATAAGATATATGGTGGGTCACAACACAGTACATATCCACTGTCTGGTGTGATGCACAAATGCACGAGGTACCATTCGCATAATCTTCATCCATTAATCCCACATAATGGTTATTTATATAAGTGGATGGATAAAATAATTCATATAACTGGTCCCACATAACCAGGTGGATAGATTGTATATAAAGTGGATCACATGTAGATAAAATTGACTTTCTTTTAGTCCAACTCAATCACAAAGTAATCCTAAGGGGTAACTCAGTTGGCCTAGGACCAGGGTTTGCTCTTGGAGATTGTGGGTTAGAAACTGCACTACCACACTAGGGTTATAAGGGAGTTTACCCGGCTTCCCTCTGGGCCTGGAGGAATTAGTCCAGCCCCCAAAAAAAAACTCGAGCATCAAGTGAGCCCAAGTTTTTTGGCATTTAAGACTGGCTGATCCTATTAGAAAGTTGCAAGATAAACAAGAGACAGAGGGAATTTTGTTTCTCTGTTTCTTTTGTTTTTTAGGAAAGTTTTTCCTAGAAGGAAATAGGGTTAAGAGAGAAGGAGGCCTGTTTATGTGAAAATAGGAAAAGGAAAAAGAAGAGATATAGGAAACTCTATCAGCTATAACTAAATCAAATAATTAAAAGATAAAGAATGAGATTTGGAGGTTTTAGCTAGATCTCATTTCCATTAAAAAAAAAAAAATGGATCCCATTCCCAACAAATTCAGGAGAGAAATCCTCACTTGTTGTAAGGTCCCGACCCTTGATTACTGTGATCAATATTAAGTAATTGTATTTAGTAGCTAATTTATTTTTTTAAAAACAAATGATATACCAAGTTTTACCTTAGTAAATCAGACCTTAGAAAGTGAGGGTCCATTTCACAATTGAACATGGACCTGTGCAGTGTTAATTACAGTTTGAGAGCTTGACGCATGAGGTCAATGCTCCAATCAGTGGCTACTGGCTAGATGCATTTAAATATTCACATCTGCTTATTTGCACTATGATAGTATGGAATTAAACATAATATAACCAGCTAAACATGAGGGCCACCATAATTCCATATGCATAATAAAGAGAATTAGGTTGTATCAACATCTTCACTTCATATCCTTCCATCCCTATAATAATTCTTTGTTTGACTTCATTTCACCATGAATCTCTATGTATTTTAATGCAAATAAATAGGCACTTGATGTTACCTGAAAATAATCGCTCTCTAGTAGTAGCGGTTGGAAAAGGAAAATGTTCTCCTACCAAGCAAAAAATCAGAGACCGATCTCATCTCAGCTCTTGATTTAGCAACCTTAAGGTGTACTAATACTGCAACTGTATATTTTTTTAATAGATTCAGTCCAACGGTGAGTGAAGGTTCAATGAGTGTAAAATTAGGCATCGACATCAGATCATCAAAGGGGCTGCACTAACCAAAGGCGAGCCACATATATTATCAAAGGTTTTTTTAAAAAGTAAATTGTATTAAAAGAAGGAGGGAAAAAGAAAATTTTACAAGGGTCCAGAATAACCCTCAAAAGAATAGAAAATAGAGAAGGAGAAGAGGAAGGGGAGAAAGAAACTCAGGGGAAGAGAACCAAACAGCGCACGGCAACTGGAGGCAAGAACGACGCACAGAGCAGGCAATAGAGAGGCGAGCAAACTCAAAAGTGTGCGAGTCTCATTTGCAAGTTCTCACTCCCTACATGTGTAGGTTCTCTCCTTATGTGTGCGAGTCTCTTGGGGTCCTGGCTCCCTTAGCTGTGATAACAAAAAAAAAAAAAAACCAAATTGGTCACTTCCATAAAATCAACAACAAAAAATAAAATAAAATAAAATTGCTGAGACTAAGCTGTCATTCGTGCACTGGTAACTGGTAAGTAAAGAGTGATTAAAATAACTTGACACATGCTCTTTAAATATCAAACCCTAATGATTTGTTAGTTTTTGAGAAATGATTAGTGGAATCTCTTACATTCAGTTTTAATTATAAATGATTATATATATTAAATTATGTCTGGTTCTAATTTGACTATGCTCCACATTTTGTTCTCACCAACCTAACAAGGGGTCCTCACAAATGACAGATGTTATAAGAGTTAAAGATCCAACACTGTCGATTTTGCTTTGACCCAAATTGGGCATCCACTAGATCATTCCTTTCATTAAATTATTTTAGTTAAGAAGCCTTAAGATATATTTTTTCTCAGTTCATGATAAGATAAAGAATCCTTAATGATGTCATTGAATAATGAGGAAGATGAGAGCAGAGTCAACACTTGCAATAGGCCACAATACATAGTCAACATGGTAACTGGTTTGTATTGACAATTATTTTAAGTAATTGTGATAAGATGATAAGCACACTCAGTGTAGATGCAAGTACATGTGCCCATTAATTTATTCAATTCCAAACACCTAAATCGACATCTCCCTTAACAATGAACATTTGGTGGTTTGATGTCAAATTTTTTTTTTTTTTTTGGAGTGACCAGTATTCTCTAAGAGATCCAAAAATTTTGGTCTCAACTTAGGGCCCACTTCAATCAATAAATGGTTAGATGAACATCACATTATAGACACATTTGTGCAACTACATTTCCACGAAAAAAGCGAATAAAAGTTTACTTCTGTTTTCTTGTATTTTGTTTTCACATTTGGTGTTGCCATTTTTCGATTAGGAAAAGTACAAAAATGAGTTGAATTTTTTGCGGTTTTAAAGAAAGCATAATAATTTTTTCCCCTTGTGGATGAGAAAAGGTCTACACAAATGCTCCCTATAGGTTCAGCATGGATGGAGAAAAAGCAAATATGCTTGATTATGCATATTAATAACTTTATAATATGCCTATTTGGGCAGCAGCTTTCATAGAGGAAATGGCCACGGAAGAGATTGTGGAAGCTTTTGATTTTTGTCTTAAAGATATGTATCCACCATTAAATAACTGCTCTAAAAATCAGAATAACCTTCCTTTGTATCGCAAATCCTCTTGTTGTACAAAAGCACTCTTAGAGCTTATTTGTGTTACGCCGCGGAAAAAATGGAAAGACGAGTTTCCTCTTGTGCTGCGGAAATGGAAGTTTAAGTAGTAGGTCAGATTTTAAAATCCTCTTTTTTCGAAAGAAAGAGTGTTAGAAAATAAGTCTTTTTGCAAAAATTACAGTTCCACCAAACAAGCAGAAAAATTAGACTAAGAAAATGAGGGTCTCTACTCTGCTACTTTCTATGAGTTTGGAAGAATCCACAAATGGCTGGGAACAGATTAGGATTGCACATGGGCAGAGGTGTGTGGCCTGGATGGAGCCCACTTTGGCCTGAATATGGGCTCATATTTTAAGATTATCAGCTGAGCCCAGGCCTGATACTCTAGCCTAGCTAATGGTTAACATGATTTGCCTGGCCTTGTGCTTTCCTAATAAACCCTACAGACAGGTCAAATGATTTACTAATGTGCTAGCCTGGGCCCACATATAGGTCCATGCGGAGGCTGGGGGCGCGGATTCTATGACCCAGAAATGGGCATCACAATTAATGGACTGGGCTTGGCAGTCCTATATGAGATATATTCTACTGTATAGATGGTCCAGCCTAAATATCAGATGATCTATTCTGTCCACACAGCTGCATGAAAGATGGACAGTCTGAAAAAAAAAAAAAAAAAATTTGGGTCCAATGGACCCAGACACTCCCTAATTGTGGTTGACCTGACCTCATGGCCAAATGAAAAAAATGGAGCCTGATCTTGTATCTGCACCCCATTTATTTAATTCAGGTCCTCCAGTCAGGTATTTCTGGTAGCAACCTTCATTCCATTTTTAACACTCCATATTAAATCTTAGGCCGGGTGGGATGTCACAATGGGACTGTTCTGTTACTCCAAAATCTGATACAAAATATGCCCAATTCCTGTTAACTTTTAACATCATAATCACCAGAGGTACCTTTAAGGTGAAAATGGTTGAATGCTTGATAAACTATGTAAAATATATATATGGTGGTTGCATTGCTACATAGGGGATTCTGACCCTAGGGTTTAGAACCCATAGCAGCAAAGTCCAACTAGACTAGAATTTGCATGGGCCCAAGTTAACCAGATTTCGTCCCTATTGGCTCCGCGTTAGGGTACAGATGTGCAAAGAGAGAATTCTGCAGTAGTAAGGAAATTTTTACATATTTTCTACACAGCTCACCATTTGGTTCATTGCTTGGCGTAACACATTTTCCTTGTGGAAAAGAAAAAAAAATCGAACCGATTTTCCTTAATAGAGAAATCCTTCTTCTCTCTCAAGGAAACAAAAATTTACCGAGTGTGAAATCCTCTTGTTTAACTAACAAGTCTTAGAGGCTAGAGCATCCGTTTTGAGAAAGCAAAGATTCTTATGGGAGCGTATGAAGGCAGGATTCCTACCTTTCAGCAGAAATAAGAATTTGAGGGGTGTGGAATCCTCTCTTTGCACAAATACAACATGAGAACATTTTGTAGAATTATCGCCTATAATCTATGAGCAAGACCCACATAACAATGAGAAGCACATGAGTGCATGGCTAGATCCAAGAAAGCAGCAGATTTCTGTTTCTCTCCAACGCAAAACCATGTCCTTCTCTTCTACTACTACTGCATTAATGCCTTCTTTTGCTCATGACAGTGACAGTGCACAAACCCCAAATCAAAGCAAGCTAACAGATGGGAGTCTCAAGAACTTGAGGTCTCTCTGTCACAAAAATATAATGCACCTGCAAGGCTTCATGATCAGCATCTTTATGGCCTTCTCTAACAGCTTAAAACTGACTCCTATATTAGGGTCCAGCACCACTGCTGCTGTGTGAGTTTGTCACTCTTGCGACATCCCCTAGCACTGTGGGAATCGGATCCAGCCTGAACTCCTTAGGCAATGGATATTTGGCTTCACCCAAGGTCCTGAATTGAGTTGAAAATGTCAATGGGGACCCTAAATTCATGTGCTGAGGGTAGTGGTGGGTTGAGTTACTGGTTCAATAGCTTTTGAAGACATATGATTTGAGTTCAACTTGGTCATTGATTGTGTTTGAAATGTTAACCCGAGCTTAGGATTCTAAGGTTGAGTTTGGATCGTTTTATCAGGTTAAATAGCATAGTAGCACAACAACACGTGCTAACCACACGCATGACCCACGTGGCTAGGGTCCACGCTCCATCTAATTAGTTTTAACATTATTTTTTTATAAATAAATACGCACAAGGATTAGGCGGTGTAGTTATTAGATTAGCTATTTAAAAAGGGAAGGGTCATAAGTTCAAATCTCCTGACCTATGCATTTTTAACTTTTTACAAATGCTCAATAAAAAAAGTCAAAATTTAAAAGGATTTGGTCAAAATTGAATCCAAAACCCTTGGCTTTAATATATTATAATTCTAATGAGGACTTGGAACTTGTCACATCTACTAATTGGGTTGGAAATATTAACCATGACTATGAGTGAAAATGGGTTTGGCCGGCTGACCACTGTGGGCAATATGTATTTACTTATACCAGATCCATTTATTATGAGGTTCAAAATGTGAACCTGAACCTAACTTGGAAGTCAAAACTTTAAAGTGCCAGCTCTAACCCGCAATTAGCTGGTTGGAATTTTGAGTTGGATTGGTGAATCAGCAGTGCAACTTGTCAGTTTATGGTTGGCTTGGCGGACGAATAACAACAATGGACTCAACCTGAACCTAACCCATTTAATAATTCGTTTAGAATTGTCAACCTAAACGCCACCCCAAAATAAAAGAAGGCCAATTTGAACCCTAAATTACAAGGTTGTATTCAGTTGGGTTTGAACCCAAACCCCTCCTGAGTGCATCAGTACATCCCTAGTTCAGATCACTGGATTAGTCTAAGCTTTGGGATGTTGAATTTTGGATGGCCTGTATAGAAGTAGACCATATCTGCTTGCATGTACCACAGGCAGGTTGCGCACATTGTAGCAAACTCATTCCATTTGCTTTACTTCTTTATATCCTTGCAGAGACTGCAAAAGAAGAAAGTATAGACAGAGAAGATAAATAGCACTGGTGTCTCAGCAAAAGAAAAGGCTCAGTTTACAGAAGATAAAGACATCACTTAGATCCACTCCAAGTATGCCTGGAAACAGCATCTCGTGAGTTGCAAATGAATTCAGACCTATAACTGATAGGCCACCTCAGTTATGATGGCAAAAGAAAGCTCAAATGGTTTCTGTTTCAAGCCATCAATTAGGTCTGCAGACTGCAGATTCCCTGGACAATTGTTTTAGATTCATCTTTGCCATTCCCCCAAAAAAAAAGGGTGGTGGATCAAGAACATGAACTTCTAATAAGTGCCATATTTTGGACCATGGTTAAAGGCCCAGTGTCATAAAGGGAAATGGCTCGGCTATCCCACCTAGCCGAGCCAGAAAAAAAATAGATAGAATGAGAAGGAAAAAACAACATAAGTTCTATAGGAAGCTTCGGATAATTGAAGAATTGTAACTTCTTCATTTGAAATTTTTTTTTCAATAGTTTGTATGGGGGCACATCCAATCCTTGTTCATCCATTAGTGTTCAGTGCGGGGTAGAGCAGTTTGGTAGCTCGCAAGGCTCATAATTAACCTTGAGGTCACGGGTTCAAATCCTAGCTATCTTGGTAGATCAATCATTTGTCCTTGGGGATCTGACATTAAACCTCTCATACCTACTAATTGGTGTACCTGCCATATTTTGGACCATGGTTCATTATGAGGTCTAGTACATTTGAACCAACCCACATCAAACTAGGACTAGTATGTAGGGTTAGAAAAATACAATTTTACTAGCCAGCTAATAAGACCCACATGGTATCTGTATAAATAATCTGCAGGTTGTCCACAAAGTAGCAAACTCATGCCATTCGCTTTACTTCTTTATCTCCATGTAGGGCCTGCAAGAGAAGAAGTAATGGCAGAGAAAATAACTAGCACCGGTGTTTCAGCGAAAGAAAGGGATCAGTATACAGAAGATAGAGACGCCACTTAGATCCACTCCAGTGTGCTTGGAAACACAATCTTGTAAATGTATTCTGCCTATAACTGATAGGCCACCTCATTGTTGATGGTCAAAAGCCATTTGGACTGCAGACTGCAGATTCACTGAACAATTGTTTTAGGCTCATCTTTAGCGTTCAAAAAAAAAAAGGGTGGTGGATAAGGAACATGGACTTCTAATGAGTGTCATATTTAGACCCTGGTTTATCATGAGGTGGGCCACTACATTTGAAATCCATCACAAAACCTCATCAAACTAGGATTAGTAGGTTAGATAAATACCATTTACTAAGTGATCTGAATATCATTCACCAGACAGATGTTTGAATTGTGGTGACTAGAGTAATAGGTGGAGGTATTGGGTTTCAATGTTTGCTCAGTTAACTTCCTTTTTAAGTACCCAAAAATCACACAGGAGAAAATAACAGGAAGAAACATGAGATGGATGGTTTGGTTTCAAATATTCTTGTGCATCCCACCCTTTTTAGCTTAAGAAAATTGCCAACAATTCTTTTTGAATCACTAGTAAGGATAACACAGAAGTAGAGAAGTGAATTGTGACTCAGAATAGAGCCCTTCAGCAGTAGTACTACTAGTCATGATTTGACATGTAGTGTTGCTTTAGAGCCCTTCTTGTGGATTCATCAGAAAACCATCAAGAGATTTTTTGTGAGCGATTATTTTCTTCGATATTGGTCATGAAGTTTGAAGCTCATGAGTCATAATACCAACAAGTACTATATGCATTGTTCAGTAATACACAAGGTCATATACCTTGTCACCATGAGAGATTTTAAGTTCCAGTATTGGTTAGTCTAGGTAGATGAAAGAGTCACTAAGTGTAAATTTGAACAACTTGGTGCAAATAAAAAAACACACGCAGAATCAAACCTAATTTTAATAAGAACCTAATTCACATTCTCCATTTTGCAAACAATTTCCCATCTTTTCTTCCTTTATTCCATTTTTGAAATTGGTTTGTCAGTTTCTTGCAAGACTCAAAACTCAAATACTCCCAGTCCACAATGTGTGAAGGAAGAAATGTTGCACATCAAGGTTTAATCTAGCATGGAAGTCTGAAGTAAACTCCAACCCCCAACTAGAGCATGTGCATCCATAGCATCTCTTTAAGTTCGATTTTTTTACGCATTCTTCTATTAGTCTTCAATGAAGAGATCAAGAAGTCCTTGGCCCCTTTCTTTACATAAAAGCAACTTAAAAATCAATGTACAAATAAAAACATTACAAATTCTGATCATGCTTAATGCATCTTTCAGTATATACAGATTGGAGTAATGACCACAAAATGAGTGCAAATTACCATCTTTTGCTAGCCAATCTTCAGCAGAGTTCACTGCTCACCAGAAATGTTGCATTTCCCATGCAGCCAATAAGATGCAGTTCCGGTTTTGTGAAGCACAAATGTTGTTGCTATTAACTTTTGCTGTCAGTCTTCAAACTGATTTATACCATTAAGAACCAACAAAGACACGGGTGTACAAGAGATGCTCAATGATAACATTTTAGGACTAAATTTACCAAGTCTGCGGTGGTTTATTAAGAAAAGCTAAAAGCTTTTTATTAATCCCATGCAATCACATGGTCCTTTCGAAAAGGTTGTTCATAATAAGAATAACCCTTACTTGGTTTATGTCTTGCCAAAGCATCCATCATACTTTGCCTGGTGATAAGCTTTGCTGGTGATTTGCAGACTGCAAATTTCTTGGAAAATTGTTCTAGACTCATGATCGCCGTTCAAAAAAGGCATGGTGGATCATGGGACGGCGCTACATGGATCTCAGTTGACCCCACTGAGATCTAAAAAATTATTAAAAAAGTTTAATGAATTGAAATTATGTGAAGATTTTGACCCAACTCAATGCCTAAGTTAATGGGTCATCTGTCTACCAAAATAAATAAAAAATAATGGGCCTAACTTTTGTTTTTTAAAGAAAATTTCATTTTTTAGACATTCTGTCATTAACTCTTCATTTACACTAACTTAACATTTAAATACGGTACTCTCCCCATATTAGAAGTAGAAAACCCTAACATTTAGATTTAAGTAGACTCCCAGCCCCAACTGAGCAGCAGAGATCAATGGATAAATGACTGTTGGTCGCAAATATTGAAAATGACGTGTTTTCTAGTATTGATAATGAAGCTATTATGCAACGATTTCAACACATGAAAACCCGTCGAGGGCAACTATAAGAGTTTATGCATTTGGATTTTCTTTTTGGATTAAAAACTATTAGTAACAATTTATTAAGATTTATGTTTATTTTTGTTTGAGAATTCAATGTTATCTTTGTTGAATTGTTGGAAATAGAATATTATTTGAGAATTTTATATTATATTTGTCGAATTATTGAAAGTAGATGACAGATGTTGATAAAGGGGAAAACAAATTTATTCGATTTGTGAAAAATAAGCCCTTTGTTGACCCCACTGACTCAAATTCCTTGAGCAGCCACTGTGATGGATCAAAAATATGAACTTCTAATTATCAGTGCCATATTTGGACCATGGCTCATCATGAGGTGGGCTACTACTTTTGGAATTTATTACAAATCCACATCAAATTGGGATTAGTCGGGTGGGATAAATACCATTAATTGAACAAAGATGTTTGGATTTATTTTAAATATATAGAGTAATTAGGGTTTCAATGTTTGTTCAGTGAGCTTCTTCTTAACGACCCAAAAATCACACCTCTTTTCTGGATCTGGCAGTAGTAGACTAGCTAGTGGTGGTGAAACGCTTAATGGGTTGGTGCATCTAAGGAGTCCCAACTTCTCTATGAGTTCCAACTACACTCAAAGTGGCATGACTCCATTTTTTTTTTCAGTAACTAGTGCTATATAGCTAGGATGCTTTTGTTGCCTCTAGTTTGGCTAGAAGCTTTTTCTCAAATGTACATACAATTCACATGATAATTCACCATTTGTTGCTTCTTACTAAAATTTCAAGTCCTCCATTTTCAATCTACCATGAACCATTTGTGACCCATGGCATTTTCATTCTCCATGGAATCCCTGATAGAAACCCTTCAAACTTCCATTTCCCATTTGTTTCCTATGTTTCTGAAAAATTTAGAAAAAATTTGGAACAACAGCGGAATAATATTAATGGCAATAAAAGTCCAAATTGGCCAGATGCAACAGCTGTCGTGGCGCCCGGAATGGTGCTAAAAAACAGTTTCACAAAGAACAGGCCAGTGTGAGAATGTTCTAACAAATGGAATTATAAACCCACATTTTGTAATATATTAGGCGCAGAAAGGCCTGTTTTTGGAAGCCCTCCTTGCCACATATTGATCAATAGTTCTCCCAAAAAAAAAAAAAACTGAGTTACCGAGAATTTATACCATTATGATATTTATTTAGGAGTCGTTTGTTTACATGGAATTGAATTCTTAAATTTTTTTTTGCTAATTGGTAAATTTGTATTGAAAGAGAGAAAAAGGACAAAGCCCCAGGAGAAAGAGAAGAAAAAATTACAGCCAACTGAAGGCCATCCCTAAAACAAGGGGGGCTAAAACCAACAAGAAGCTAAAGAAATGGAAACTGAATTTGAATTCCTAATAATTCATGTTAGAACGGCTTCTCACAAAGGATTATTAAAAGGGCCCTTATGTGGCAGAGTGATGTGGATGTGGTAAAGTGATACACCCTTAAATCTCCATTAAAGTGAAATAATTTGATGTCCATTTATAGATCTTTACTTTCGTTTCTTCAACTTGAGTCACTTTAAGGAATAAATCTTTTATAATTCTTAGGAGCTCTATCATAGTTATTAATTTCGTTTCGTTTCGGCTGAAATGGCCGAAATTTTTTGTTTTGGTCAAGTTGCCGAAATTTCGGCTTGAATTTCGGTCAATATCGGCCGAAACTCAAGATTTCGGCCAATTTCGGCCGAAATTCTGGATTTTGGCCGAAATGTAACTTTTCGGTCGAAATGAAATTTTACAAAATGAATTTTTTTTTTTTTACTTTTTTTACACATATATTTTGTATTTCTAATATTTTAACAAAATATAATTCAAAAAAAAATACTATAATGGATTAAATCTATATTTATTACTTTTTCTATTTTTTTACTTATATATATATTTTGTTATATTTTTCCCGAAATGTAATTCCGAAAAGTTTCACCGAAATCCCCAATCGGCTGAAACTTTTCATCTTGAAAGCCAGAGCGAAATGAGGTCCGAAACGATATTAACAACTATGAACTCTATTCCATACAATTAAAAGGGTCCATAGTCTTATGGTTGCATCCAATCAGATCTGGGCTCCTTTAGTATGGAACAATCTCTGCCTTCCCCACATTTCCTAATTTGGATGGCGCCTGATGCTTCAGAAAACACCAACTCTATTGTGGTTGTAAAAATTGGGGCTTTCTCTAGCTTCAAGATTCTCTCTTTGCGGTAGTGATGTTTACTCAATTCCCCATCTGTTTTTCAGTTGCAGGTTTACCCA
The DNA here is from genome assembly GCA_028538565.1 of Umbellularia californica. Taxonomy (NCBI): domain Eukaryota; kingdom Viridiplantae; phylum Streptophyta; class Magnoliopsida; order Laurales; family Lauraceae; genus Umbellularia; species Umbellularia californica. The sequence goes on from JAPQWN010000003.1 coordinate 21,925,199, forward strand.
AACGCTTTGGAAGTGGCTCCTGAGTGGAGCTTCAGTTCAGTTTCCAATTCAGCTTTCAGCTTCTTCAATATGGAAGTCAGTCTGTGCCCCAAGGTTGTGATACCACAGAAACAAAGCATTTGGCTACCACATTAATTTCTTTATGTTATTTGTAACTCTACATGGAAAGCAAGAAACGAAGTCATCTTTGAAGAAGCACAGATCTCCCTATCAAGAACAAAAGGCCAAGTAATGGATATATCCTTCTCTTCTCCCTTAGCAAAATCTCCAAACCTCGCAGAAGGCGTCAACTTCAGCCCATCCCACTGTCTTAATTAGAACATATTGGCAGCATCCCATGTAGCTCCTTATAAAAGTTTCTTTGTGTTTTCTTCTTCTTCTTTTGTTCTTTCCTTCTTGTATACCTATTTAATTTGGCCTCCAGGCACTTGGTTTAATTGTCTGTCATTTTATTCTTTGGGGCTCTATGAACCTATGTATTCCTCTTTTTTCTCTTTAATATAATTATCATTTAAGCATTAAAAAAAAAAAACCTTATGGTTAAGAATGTGATTTTCTCCATTTTTCTTACTCTCAGTACAATGGAGTATAATTGATGGTAGTGCTAAGAATGGAGGCAAATCCTAATGTGTTAAATACTGTTGATGCAAAGAAACCAATGCCAAAAATAAGAGTAACTCCAAATAGCTGCTATTCAAGGTTTAGTCTTTGCAGATGGAAATATATTTTAATGAAATGAATCAGAAAGAGGAAAAGTTGATGTTTTCAGCAGGTTATTGTGGTTTGTACAACCCAAATATGTGCTTGCATTTGAAAGCTATAATTCATGTCCAAAAACCAACATTTTATGGTAATTTACAAATATAGCAAAGAGATGATTATTGTTAGTTGAGATTCATGCACATAAGAAACTTAAAAAAAAAAAAAAAAAACCAAATTAAACTTCTCTTCCTTCCCAACTCCAAAGTGAAAGTGTTCTTGAGTGGGACTGAAAGATATCAATTTTCTATAATCTAAATGCCTTTGACCCCATCCCAAATAAAAATTGCCAGTTAATAATTCTCTCATATATATGATACATTCATACACTCATAACATGGAAAAATAATTATCTGCAATAATTCTCTCATATGAAATACGCATACACTCATATGTGGATGAGTGTATCTAGAAAGGAACATTATATATCCGTTGGGCAATAAACTATATGTGGTTGAGTAATAAGAAGGGAATGCATGAGACAATCTTCCCATGGCTTCAATAGAAGAGAAACTGTTGGAATAATGTCTAAGATTGCTTGACTTGTACATGAAAAATTGGTTGCATAGAAGGGATTGAAGAATTACTAGCAAAAAGAATTAGGAGGAAGTCGAGACTAATGGAGACTTGGAAGAACTGATCGCTTGGCATAGAACTTGGTCTAAAGAAAAATGGGTAGTAAGGTAGAACTTGTTAAGCTGATTGATATAGATAGAACAATTCAATTTAGATCATTTAGTGGTGACCATATTGTTAATAACCAGTAACACCAAAAGCTTAAGTTATTAGTGAATGACATAATAATTTATATCAACACATTCCCTCAAATAGGGTTTTGAACTCGTGAACCTCGTGCTCTTATACTATGTTAATAATATAATAACATCAAAAGTTCTAACTGTTAGTGAACGACATAGCAATTTATATCAGCACATATAAGTCAATATTGATCTATGTGGAATGCATGGTAAATTTTTATAATATTTTTGCTAGTTTTTTTTTTTTTCAAAAAGCTTGTGGTAGGGTAAATTAATATCATTATCACCATCATCATCGACATCGTTTTCTTCGCAATTAATGCGAATCAATGTGAAATCTATAGTACCACATATGCTTTCACACAGGCAAATAAACATACACCATGTGTTAGATCTAGTGGTCCTAGTGACCATGCTCATCCAACTGCAGAGTCTACACAAGCACGCAACCATGCTATTTTTTTCTCACTCTCTTATTTGGCTTTTGAAAACAACTTGACCTCTAATAAATTAAAACTTCTTGGCCAACTAATAAATTAAAGGAACCGTATCAACAAACCTTAAACTAGGTTTCCATATGGGGATGGAACCATCTAATAGATACAAAATAGGAGGTTTAATTTCTAGCCCTCCTGCGAATCCTCTTTTGGTAAAAGACAACTTTTTCACAACCAAAATAAAAAAAGTCAGCTACATCACCAAGCACCCGACCAATCCGAAAAATAATGAGCGTACACAAGCTCATCAATCATCATCACATGACTTGCCCATCTAGCACTCCCACATTGTAAGGTAATTGGTAAACTCATCTTATTCACATGTATAGAACAGTGAGAAGGGAAGATTTGCATCAAACCTTGTGTTAGAAATCGCGTGACCTGCCTGCCATAGGGCCCATGTGGGATTAATTAAGCAGTTGGTTGGTTACTAATAGATCATCTCTCACTCAAAGTCCTAATCTATGATCTTAGATGAGATTTGGATTCCGATCAAGCTCTTTTTACACAGTTTTAGTTTACACAGTTTTGGATTGTCATCTAACTCGTAGTGTAGCTTATCTTCTCAACTCTAGTCAAGTGATGCAGTGGCGGACCTACGCTATGCCGACGGCCCAAGTCAGATCTAGAAACTCCAAACTATGTGTAGAGGCCCTCACCCCATACCCCACTTATATCTAAACTAATCGCCCTAAAAGAGTCCCAAAACCCTCGTGAAACCCTCTAATCGCCTCAGGTCTTTTCGCAGACGTAGAGCAATAAATAAGATTGAACCGTTTTGTTGTCCCGCAGAAGAATGTTAGAACGGATTGATTCTATTGTCTGCCCTAAGCCTTATTGTTATTATTATATTTTCTTTTATGGGGCTTTAATTCTTTTTATTAATATGAAGCATCTTTTTCTTTTGCATGTGAGTAGTAGTTTCCATTTGATGATTTACTTTTCTGTGATATATTATTTTCGTTGTCATTTAGTTTTCTATTGGATTTTGGTTTTTATTGTACGTGTGGGAAATTGTTTTTTAGTGAGACGTGTTCATTTATGTACGAATCCGGTATTAGCAGTAGGATTTCTTGCTTAATTTTTTTTTTATTTTAATCATGTCTTTAAAAACTATGCTATAAGTGGATATTATAGGTAGTTGGTGATGATTATCATCCGATCCACTCAAACTAAAATCTACTGAAGTGATGTGTAATTTCTTGTGAAGTAGAAAGCGCAACGCCATGGGATTGTTATTTATAGGGAGATTTGAACCATTGTTTAAATTTAAATCATCCAAATGTCTTTAGCATTCACGGACTATTCGTATTGACTATGATCGTCTCAACGCACAAATACATTTAACATAGATTCGGCGTGCACCCCATTCTCAGATTTAGGAGTGTAACGGTTCAGTTAACCGTTCATTTTAGGAGAACCGCTAACTGAACCGTGAGTTACAGTTTGTAATTTTGAAAATCGTAACTGGAAAAACGTTTAAAAATTGAATTGCGGTTAACCGTTAAAAAGGGTAATCGAACCATATTCAAAAAAACCGAAAAAAATCGTTTTGTCAATATGGTTAACTGTTAAGAATCATATAAATATTTTATTTAGGCCCTTTATTTATTTTTAAATTAGTATAACGATACTGATACGGTTACAGTTACGGTTATTAAAATCGGAAAACTGAACTTCACGGTTCGGTTTGGTTAATAACCGTGAGTCAATATTGAAAACCGTAACCGAACCTTGAAGTGCGGTTTTCCGATTTTAATAACCGTAACAAAACGGTGAAATACGGTTATTAATCGCAGTTTTATTCGGTTAGACGGTTTTCTGGTTTTCTTTTACATCCCTACTGGGATTAGCACATTGGAGATCAAGACCATCGACCTCAAGCAAGAATTTCTTGGTTTATGCATGGTTCAAGGTATGATTTCTAACTTCCCTAAACTGATTTTGTTGGTGCATTAGTCTAGATCCATAATTGGCTTGACTTGCTACCTCAAACCCTTTCTATTATCTTACACAAGATTCTCAAGACCAGCTTATGTAGGAAAATGAGTGCATTATCTTATTCATGGTTATGATGGGTAAGTTAATGAGATGTAGTAGAGTCAAAGGACAGAGCAATGAGAACAAAATGATGGATAGAGAGCAAATAGAAGAAGGAGAGCATCATGGATGGTCGGTTTGTATGCAGCCTTATGCTTCTAGATATGCAGTCATATATCTCTTTCAATGCCCGTGACAATGACAGTGAGAGAACCACCGAAAGTTTATCATCGTGCATTAAAGCTACAGGAAGGATGCAACGCACGCCATGAATAATACAAACGGACTGGAAACACAACCGTACGTTTGTCCTGCCACGAAATAATGCACTTGAACCAATCTTTATGACCACCTTCAACTGCTTTGGTTCTATCACTTGTTCTTTGTATTTCGTCTTGCATGAAATGTGAAATGTGAAATGTGAAATGTGAAATGAGAGAGAGAGCGGGTGGAAAAGTAAAATCCACATTTGCGACGGCCACTTTTTTGTTAGGAAAATAATATGTTTTACACATGAAGGGTCTAGTGAACCACACACTTGTGCCACATGACTGACTGCAAGAAGAAAATTCGTAGTCATCAGTATCCAGGATCCGGACTTTATCACTGTAGAAGAGTGGGGTTCAAGGGGAAATATTGAAAAGTATTTCTGTTATCTCTACTAATGTCTCGAGGTTTTGATATGAATAGCTAATTAACAAATTCGGGGTTGGGAGGATACCATATGTATGGACCTGGTATTCTATATCATCCTTTCTATACATGTGGGGCCCATTGGTATGATTTGTTTTTGGTCGTCAATTTGAAGGCTGTTGATCAAAGGGTAGGATTTTCTAACAGGTCAACATCTGAAGCATATGACTCATCCACCATGTCCAAAAGCAGTCTGATATTAATCGCTCTCTCTTCAGAGAGACTGCTTTTGGGACCATCTGTTTTGGCGTTTCATGATGCCCCACGAAAGAAAGGAGAAGCCTGTCTATCTCATCTTGGGATAACCACCACTTTCCTCTTCTCTTGTTGTCTCAAGAGAAAGAGAAAGGCAACACCCCTTTCTGCAGCTGGAAACCCTACAATGGGGTCTCTTCTCTTGTTATATTTTCTTTTCTTTACTTCTTTTTCATTTTTCTAATCACTTATCTTAAGTAGACATGACTACTTATAGTTTATCAAACTACCTACTTTCATTTGGCTCAATATTCCTCAAAAAGGGGATCTTTTGTTGTTTTTCTTGCATCAAACCACAGCAATGTAGATCCCTCATGACCTCATGACTGCCCTTCAGTTTTTGCCTACTCAAAAATCAAAAGACATGGTGTTTAGGGGTGTGTTTTTCTCATCAAAACACAATTAGAAAAAAAAGAAAGAAAAAAAAAGTACTGGGTTACAATGTTTTATAGTATGGGGTAACTAAAACCCAACAGCCTACTACTCTGAACTTTCTTGAACAATCAGTTTATTTTTCTTCCTTTTCTTGTTTCATAATGTAGTTTTACATCATTGTAGCACATTACTCTTATGTTCAAACAACCTAAAGAAAGAAGAAGGTTATAGAGTATGGGATGTTTTGTGCAATTTCTAGCACACCCATGAAAACTACTCCTTTGTTTTCTCTAAATTGAAGATATAAAGAAGCTAACGATATCGCAAAGCCTCGGGAGACAAGTAAGTTGTAAGATTTAACCTAGCTACTTGCTCTCTTTCATAAATTGATTATATTGTCATACGACGTGGGGTGCAATAGGTCCCAAGACAATACCAAGAAAAGGTTGGAAGCTGTTAGGGTTTCAACACATGTACTAGAACTTATACTATTTATTTGATTCTCTCTCTTTCTTGTTCTTCCAGGCAATCCTAATTCTGGAGCAGGATCATTTCTTTGGTTTATCTGCAAGCAAGATGGGAGGCTCTAGGGTTTTGGCATTTCTTGAAGACCAACCATAAAATAATATTCTAAAAAGTTTGTGCTGAGTATTCAGGATGAATCAAGTGGACAGGTATGGAGTAGATAAGTGTTGGGGTTCTCAATATTAGTGCAGTCGTCTTCTTTCTAATTAGAGAGGATCACTACATGTGATATATGGAGAGAGGAATGAGGAGTCAGAGAGGAAAAACAAAAGAAAAGAAAAAAAAAGAAGAAGAAATATTGATGGTTACAACGTCCCAAGCAAAGTATAAAAGGTGGGATCATTTAGTTTTTGGAGTAATGTAGAATGTAATAATGCAATCCCTAGTGGTGGAGGGATTGATGGACTGAGAAAGAAAGATACAAAAGACATTGCTTTCAAGTATATTGAAGCATGAATTTGATTCCCACATTCCAATTTCTGTAATGGATTCAATTTGCTCCTTCTTTCAGGTCAATTATGGCTGCAAGGTTGTGTGGTCCTAAAATGACTGGAGGCTTCATAGAATTTTGTCGGTCCCTAACGTATATGGATCCACCAGAGTGTTTCAAGCAGCTGTTTCACGCGTCGATTTCAGAAGCTCATTGGGACTTGGCCACTGCTGTGAGAGCTACATGAGAATTACAAAATCATGTTATTTTGGTATCATACATCATGTGAAAGTTGGAAGCATATGGCGCATGGTGCTGAAGATGAGAATTCAAATCATGATATCATACTCGCAATCAAATCTTGTTTTCAATAATTGTAGTGTAGAATTTCCTGCTTACATTTTCCTGAACTCGGAATTGGTTGGATTTTTAACATTAATGTGAGTGCAATTCACTGGGATTTACTAACACATCATCTTATCACTTTCTAAAGTGCACAATGGTCCCATTGAAAGTGAAGGCGACCTACTTTGTTTTTATGACAGTAATTCAGTTATTTTACTGATCATTTTTTTTAACTGAATTGCTGTCAAAGAACAGTAATTCAGTATTTACTGCATATCTTTGTAGTTTTAAGTTGGAGATTGTGAATTGTATATTTGGACAAGAAATTATTATTAGATCCTTCCATCAATTTTTATTAATCGAGTTTGAGGAAAATAACATTGAACTACCATTGTTAAAAAAGTAAGAAAAGGGGGATGAACTGAAAAGGATAGGGGATGACCAACCCACCATATTCAATTGTGCGATTGTTGCGAATCTGTGATGATAAAATGACGCGAATGGTGACTAGACCAGTAGGTTGAAATGTATAAATGCATGTACACCACATGTTTGCAGGTGCGCCATACCTTTTCCTTTCCTTTCCAAAGGGGGCATCCAACACTTTCAAGAATTCAGGCATCTTGTCTTTCTGAAACTACACAGATTCTTCGTTCTTCACTATATTTATTCTCTAGTATGAAGTTTGATTTTTATCTTGAAGTCTGGATACATCAGATCGGTCTTGGATGCAAATTTGGGGGTTTCGTTCCGCGGTGTTTGGAGGAGCCCTAGCCTTCTCTACATCACACCATCAAAAATCAACTCTCTTGGAGGTTCTCACATCAAAACTTCATTCACCAGTAAGTTTTCTTCATTATTTCCTAGTCCTCTCAGTGGAGAAGACACAATCTTTTTCATGAGTATGTGTCATATTTTATTCTACTTTATTATGAGAACGCCTCTCGTTTCTCAAATTCTTTTCTTTGAATCTTAAATCATGTAGATTATCCCATGTTCCATTGATTACTATTTTCCTAACTTAGGTCATTCAAATGCCAAGGTAACTGAAACATCACGCGATCTTTGGATATTTATGGATTCAAAACTTATGATCTGTTCAACAAGCTAACCATAAAAGTCTAAAGAATACAAGGTTGATACCATCTAAACATAATTCTTCCTTTGTATTATTTGTTGTTCTTGATACAATTGAAAACAACCTCTCTCATGTAAAACAATTTTCAGACCTACTATTTCTTTCCTAGTGTAGTTAGAGTGTGCATGAGATTTGGGTTTCCTAAATAAGGAAAAACAGTCATTCAATCTCATATAGGTTATATGATCATCATAATATTTCCATTTGATAATCATGAATGAGCTATATGTGACCATAATTCTAGTTTGATCTAATTCTATTATCATAAATGTTCTTTTAATTTAAGATAAAAGTTAACAATTTTTCTCCGTGTATTGTGAAGCAGATCATGGAAAACTATATGCATAGAAAATTTCTGCTGTGAATGCCAATCAAGGAAATCAAATAGAAAGCAGCCTAGTCCACCATTGAAAGGAATTTTATTGATCACTCAATATAATTGCTCAAGTATTGATGATGAGAAATGGTTAAGAGTTCAATAGAGAGAGATTTCACAGCTAAGAAAGAAGGTGACAATGATGATGGCAAGAATCCCCAAGAACCATCTAGTTCAAGGCCATGGTCAGCGCTAAAGGATCCACGTATAGTACGAGTTTCCCGTTCCTTAGGAGGCAAAGATAGGCATAGTAAAGTGCGGACTGTAAGGGGATTGAGAGATAGACGCATAAGGCTTTCAGTGCCAACTGCAATTCAATTATATGATCTTCAGGAGAGGCTTGGGCTAAATCAGCCAAGCAAAGTCGTGGACTGGTTACTCAATGCAGCTCAGCACTCGATAGATGAACTTCCTCTACTCCAAATGCCCGCAGACAATTATGTTCAATATTACTCCCAACCAGCGGCAGCATCTCATGAAGTTGCCACATCCCAAGCTCACACTACTTCTCTTCTATTTGCTAACTCAGAGCATCCAAGGAGTAGTGGATCTCCCCACTCTTTAACCCTATTATCTGGTAAAGGAGATGCTAAGAGCAGGAATGATTTGTTTGGGACAGATCAGACAGCATCACCCAAATCTATGTATTGGAACTCAAATGAACATTTTAGAGCCAAAATCAAAGATGTTGCAGGAAGGGAAACAATAACTGAAAAAAGTGGTTGGATGAAAAGAACTGAACAAGAAAATCAACAACCTATTGAAGTTCATAGTGCACAAAGGTGGATTCAGAGCTCTCTTCCTAGACCAAATCACTCCTTCCTCACGGGCTCGCTGAACAATGTCATGCCATATACTTCTCATTACCACTTGGAGCTACCTTCAAATGTGTCTGTCTCTCATTCAGGGGTACATGGAAATTCTTCTCAAACAGAAGAGCTCCATAACTACAATACTATACCACTGCCATCCTCGCTTGCTCTACCATCTGGATCTCAGCAACTATTTTATCTGCCTGGGACAGCCCCATCAATTATCCCCTCATATATTACTCACCCAAATGATTTCGATCCAAAGCAAATCGCAAATCTTCAAATGTTGAGCTCAAGTTCGCAAAATGTTCAGCCAAATTCTATCACCACAAGAGCCATCCAGTTGAGCATAGCACCCATGGACCATCCTTCTCACAATAACCATGTAAGCCAATCAAATGCCTTGGAGAAAGGTACCAATGACAATGGGCCTTCTAGTTCCACTGAGACAGGTTCTTATTTACATGATCCCAAAGTTGCTCTGGGATCCAACCCCTCTTCCTTCATGTGAACACCTGATTCAAACAAACACATACACTGTAAGGAATTGTACTGATGATGAATTTTTTCTAAGCAATGCAGGCCATAAGCATTGGGCATCAAAGCAGCGAAAGTACATGCAAACATGACTGAGAGCAGATATGAGGGCAATTTACACATTACATGATGATGAGGGACAATCCTCATTGGTGGTGTTTCATTTTCTCTGATTTTCTTTTTCATAGGTATTGTGCTTCATTTTATTATTGCAAAATAATTATTCAGTAGAACGATTCTGCTGTATGAAGATTTGGTATTTTAAAGAGAAACTTACATAATTTCATTGAAAGCTTGGAATGAGATCAAGGTTGTAATCTTATTGCATTGTTTCATTATTTGATTGTCAAAACATATGTTTCAAGCAAACACCTCATACATTGCCATTTTTGAGTTCAAGAACTGATATCACTTCCTAAATATTAATATCACCTATGTACTAGTTAATGATAACAAGCTAGCAGCAATGTAATTCTTGAGTTAAGAGCTCAAACATTTCCCTTAAAATCTCTCTCTCTCTCTCTCTCTGTGTGTGGGCGCGCGCCCGCCCGCAATGATTCACTGATTCACAATTGCATGTCCACTAGCTAACTTTGGTTTTAGCTTAAGAAAATGTGCACATGCAATTCGACATCATCATAGTCACTCAAAATTTTCATTTCCCAAGGAAACCCCAATGGAGATCAATGTTAACTCAAAGAAAATTTTACTTTCCTTCAACAAATTTACTAAAGCCACTTCAACAAATTAACTCCCTTTTTTCCCTAGTCTCTTACTTAGGAAGGGCAATGAAAAATCATACCCCACATGGTTGCAAAAGTTGTTCAAAGTAGGAGTGAGTAAGACAGAAGGGAGATTGTGGCAATGTCGTTATCTCACAGGATCCAAGTAAATAAAGGTAGAAAAAAGCAAGTTGGGTATAGGGTTAAACAACCTATGGAGGCGGCATAAAATAAAAGCAATATAGGTGGTCCTGAGAAGAAAGATATAGAGATGAAAAGGGTTCTGAAGGATTGTGGTCCTCTTCTTTCTACAAGAGGAGGGACCACAAGCTCTCACATGTTCCTCAAAAGAAACTTTAATTAGTCTCCATCTATTATTATTATGTTGAGATTTTGCTCAAATAATTACTTTGTTTACTTGGGGTTGAAATACCATAGCATTCAATTGGAGATTCTTTAATAGATGACTTAATAGGACGATTATATTACCCCGACATCATCGCAACTGTATTAGGGAGCTTTGAATATTTACCTCTGGAACATGAGTTCTAAATTTATGATGATAAATGTATTTTACAAATACCCATTAAAACAGTTAAGAATATCGCTTATGGGATAATATTTTCAGTTTTAGTTGGCCTAAATGAAATTTAGAAGGAGAAAGATACATATTGATATAGTTGTTGGCTGATATTTCCAATATGCTGGTCTTGTTCTAGAAATGATCGCAATAGAGCCCTTTTGGGATCTTGAAGAGAAAGATACATATTGATATAGTTGTTGGCTGATATTTCCAATATGCTGGTCTTGTTCTAGAAATGATCGCAATAGAGCCCTTTTGGGATCTTGAAACTTTGTTGCTCGGCACTCATGATCAGGTCACTTATAGATCTAATTACCTGTGACTCTATTTTATAAATATTTCCAATACTTGGCCTAGTTTACATGATTGGAATAGAGCCTTTTGGGTCCTTGCAGGTCACCTATAAATTTAATCACCTGTAACTCTATTTTACTATAAATGGTGTTATAGCTGAGGACAAAACAACCATCACAAATAATTCAGTCCTATAAACACATGAAACTTCATCTCTAGGTAAACCTTGACTTGGTTAGTGAAGACCCAAATGGTCGCATAGCTTTTAATGGTCCTTAGCTGTAGATCCCCAGCATAGTTTTTCCATAGATATTTCGGCTGTAGACTTTGTAAGCCACAGAGGAGAATAATTTTTTGTTTGGTGTGTGCATACACCCACACACAAATGATCCACTAGTCCAACTCCTCTTGCATGGACTTTCAAAACTTTAAAAGCGTGCATTTGGCCTTCACTTTTCCAAGGCATGTTCTAGATATTCTCCACGTGACCAGTATATGCAGAAAACTTTTCTTCTTAGAGGGGGGTGGTTTCAAGAATCCGAAATATCTTCTTGTGGCTACACTACTTAGTGTCTGATTGTTTGCATAGAATACATGAGAATTCATGATTAAATGAGCTCTACCAATGATTATTAAAAAAGTGGGGTGAAGGATATGAGGTGCGGGGTGAGGATACATGGTAGTGACGTAGATAGAAAATCTGAATTACTAGGGTGGTGGATGGGTATTCATTTTTCTTTAAGTTTCTTCCGCTAGCCATTCATATATACCAAAGCCTCGAGGCGTTAGTACTAGCAACATAAAGACTTTTCCATATTCTCTCTCAGGTGGAACTCAGTCGGCGCACTTTTAACAGTATATATGCATCTTTCTTGCGCCGAGTCTCTCCTCCTTAGACTCAAACTCGCAACCGGTTATCTGTGATACCATCATTAATTTCTTTAGCTACCCATTCCTACTAAAACCTCGAAGACTTTCATAACGTATTCCTACAAATTTTTGTACATGAAACATACAGCCCCTTAGCAACAAGTTAGAAAAAAAAAAATTGCAGAAACACAAATGGTCTACAATTGAGGTGAGGTGTTCTCATGAGAAAATTGAGAATCCTTGGAGAACTTCATTGTTGGATTCAAACAGGTATCAGATCACCTAGCTTGAAAAATCAGACCAATGCTTACCATCAGGTGGGCTACACTAGATATAAATGGATTCAAACTGGTCCATCTACATGGGGGGTCACATGATCTAATGCCCCTAACCAGTTGAGTGTTCTAAAGACAGGGACTGGAACGAAAATTAAGATTGCCCATTCAATGGCATTATTGGACCAAACTCATTCAGACTGGGGCCTGCAATTCAGGTGTGTCAAATTGTAGTAAATGAACGGTTCATGCATGTCAATAAGGAGGCTATTGGTGGCTCAATTGCAAAGAAGTTGTCTGCCCTTCAGCATTCATGACCGCTTATATCAATGGCTTCACCCTAAGAAATGGGCAGATGCCTTGAAATACTTCCAGACTATAAATTTTTCTGGTCTAGTCTTCAGTGTTTAGTCTATAATTTAGGGCCTGTTAAGATCTTCCTAAAGTGAATGTTGTGCAGTGGCGCTGCATCATACTATGGTGCAGATCAATCCTTCTTCACTGCATGGTGGGGCCCACCTTTTGAAAATTTAAGCCGGTCACCGGCCCGGATAATTGAAAATGAAAGTACAAGCATTAGGAACTTAATAATTGGAGATTATTTTTTTCCTTTTCCTGTAATCAATTACGGGTAACCTGAGTTAGAGCTAATTAGAGTTCTGGATAACCATAATGCAGGACAATCAAATCCCAAGGATCCAAATGGGTAGTTTCTTTTTTCCTGTTTTTCACCTTTGTCTAGAAATGATGCAATTACATGGGCCCAAGGCCCAAAACTCATTCAATCCCATTCTATTTCATTACTTACAGGAGTAATATTTATCCCCAGATTCAGCATTAACCCAATTGAAGGTTGGTCTAAGCCCATTCCAAACTCTTCTTAATGTATTGGACCAAGGTGGTCAATAAGCTAAGGCCTTTGATGGGGCCCAGCCCAGACCTGACAGGTTATGCTGTCAGGTCTAGAACTGGGTGGATTGATTTTCATGCAAGATTTCTCCTTTGGACGTCCGCATGTTCCTCTTATTGTAGCCTGCTGAAAATTTTCCTACCCACAGTATCAATGATACTGTGTGGGGATATTTTCTCCCCCATCCACCCCTGCCAAGTGTATGGCCCAGAATGGCCTGATGGGACTGGGCCCAGGAGTCAGGCCCGATGGGACTGCAGGGTGGGCTGTGATGGGATCAGGCTCTGACAGAGCCTCCCTCTGGTCCCCTCTCTTCCTCTATGTATACACAGCAACAGTTCCAGAAAATGGATGGCCAACGAACACCACAATCACTGGTATGCCATTTCTTCTCCCACTACATCTCCTACCTCTGTTCTAGTCCTGCACCTGCAGCTAACAAAGGCATCGGAGAGCCCTGCGCTGCCCAAGCCAGGGTCCTCTGACCTTCTTCTTCCTCCCCTTTCAAGCACGAGGCATCGGTTCTCCTATCATCATCGAGGAGCTGCACTCTCCATCCTCCTCCAGTGGGCTGCAAATTCACCGCCCCTGGGTCTGTGAGTTTTTGTGCACTTACAGATACCATTGCCACTTGACTGTATAAAAGGAATGGGTTGGGAGAAAAAATTCTAGGGCCTGTTTGATTCCAATTAATTGGAGCTCATGCAAGTATAGTTTTCAAAATCCGCTTCTTTAATTTATATACCCCAAGTTATTTTTAGTGATGCTAACTTCAAAAGCACATTACAATATCTGAAGCTCACAATAACAATCAAAATAAAGGCGCTTGATGGGTCCCACGAGAATGCAACAGTCACATAAGAAGTGTACTGTCTTGTACAAGAGAAGTGTAATAGGTGTGAAAAATTTGGTGCATAAATGGTCTTATTTACATACAGTTCCACACTTTATTTATGTATCACATGTATGAATAAAAGCAAACAAATGTGAAGATGCATAACCGTGTTAAACATTAAGGTAGTTCAAATTATATAATATGAAGCGAAGTGATTTCAAATTGAAATCAATTCCAATTCGCTCAAATTAATTTTGGCTTATCCAACCTAATTTAGTTTGACACTAGCAAACAGGTCGGGTCAGGGTAAATTAGGTCGGGCCAGAGATAAAGCACACGTTTTGGACCCAACTTAACCTGCGTATTTTTAATGACGTGGTAAAAATTAATTATGATATGTGTCGAGACTTGAACTCAAGACAATATGGATTTCAAAATGAGCAACCTTACCACTACACACAGAGCATTTTTTTGTTAATAATTATCAACAAAAGCTTAAAATTAGTTAATGAGGAAGGGACCCAGCCCCACTTTGGAATATTGACCGGGAGTTGGAATTTATCTACGAGGTATTTATAATTAAAAATAACTACATTTTTAGAATATTGACCCCTATAAATATTGTTGTTATTATTTTCATACTTATGCATTGTACTTTAAGCATAGGTGATCAACTTTTGAAATAACTATTTTATATGATTTCCTATATAGTCATTGATTTTCTATGATATCCATTTTACAATAAAAATAAACTCACATGAATATATAATAATATATGGAATTGATCAACAAAATTAATATAAGTTTCATAATTAACAAGAAAATGAAAATATTATTGAAAAAAGAAAAAGAGGAGGCGAGAAACTTTCCATGTAACTAATGTACTACCATGCACGCTTACTGAGGGAGAAAGGATGGGGTTTGGTTTTTTTCTTTTTTGTGTGTGTGACTTTAACTTTTATATATCGTGATTTAAATGGAGTGAAACACTACGATATCCCACATCTATTAAAAATCACAATCATTAAGACAAACATCTTTGCTATTTATGGGACACCTCAAATTTTCACCTCATTCTGGGTTATTTATACGGTCAAATTGATTCTCTAATAAAAAAATATAAAATACTGGAGTTTTCCAAATAAATTTTCTTCTGTGAGTTGGACTCTCCATCATGCCTTTTGTCTATTAAGAAACTTCTAATATCATCCTATTTATATCAAGGCAATAGGATTTGAGTGTTAATGGGTTCCAATGTCTAAGTGCCACTAATCTAAAGAATTTTAAGTATTTTTGTTTGTTCTGAATATGACTTTCCTTTCTTTTTTTCTTTAGAATGTGAAATGCTGATTAATTTTTGGGTTGTCGGGTTTATTTAATCCTTAGTCTTTTTTATTTAATCCACTCTCGATTCTGGGTTGTCTGGTTTCTTTTTTATCTATTGATTTTTATTGTACGCTTTTTCTTAAGAATGAAGAACTAATGGTAAAAAAAAATCTCCAGTAATATTTGTCCATCTAAATAAATAATTAAGCTCATTCTTATTATCATCATTTTCTACTTTCTCCAATATAATTCTATTTTATTATGTCAAAAAGAGAACTTTCATTTTTCTATTCATTTATTTTTAAGTTCATTGTATTTTATTAGAGCAACTTTAATAATTCTTTTGTTTCTTTGTGTCTCTTTTTAGTACCGTCTCAGGTCTCATTTGCATACTTACTTTAGATCAATGTTCAAATCATGTTAAAATGTGAGCATCTTGAGACAATTAGCGCAATTTTTAAACGTTTCAATTTGAGAAGTAAACCTTTTTTAATTCATTTACTTTTGAGTTCATCATATTTTATTTGAGCAATTTTAATTATGCCATTTTAATATGATTTATACAAAAGAATCATCATTTTAAAATTTCTATAGATTTGTAATATTTTTATGGTTTGTATTTGTATGGTGTTTATAGATTGTGAGTTTCCTTTTTTTCCCCTTTTTTGTTTCAACTTTTGGGTATTGGGTTCTCCTTGGTTTTTTTCTTTTAAATCAATTTTTATCATGGGACTTTCTATAAATTCTCATTTTTCTGTTGTATTTTTTAATATTTTTTTAATGCTTATCATCATGAGTGTTTATTTTACTGCCATGGGGGTTCTTTAAGTTTTCTTTGTGAAATCTTTTTATGGATTTTGCTTATTTCTTATGTGGCTTTAGATTTCTATTTTTGAGTATTAGATTATTATAAGTTGGTTTGGTTCTTCTAAATTTCTTTTATCATTGTATTATCTATGGATCTTTATTTTTATATATTTTTATAAACTTTTTAATAAAACTTATTTCATTTTTTTGTATTTCTTTTATTATAATTTCTCACTTGTGATGGTTTTTTTTTTTTATGATTGTTTTTCATGAGTTTGTGGGTTCTTTTGTCTTTGCCCTTTTGCTCTCCATTTTTTAGTATTTTTTTTTCTCATGAGTGTTTGATTCTTTAAAATTGCTTATGTTATTGAGTTGATAATGGATTTTCATTTCTATGTTTTATTTCTATGTGTTTTTAAATTTTCATTGGATTTTATTCATAGTTTATATTGTTTGTTTATTTTGATTTTTTTTTAGTTTTCTCGATCATTAATCTTCAATTTTCATGGCCTGGTGTTTTTTTTTTTTTTTAAATTATATGGTAGTAGGTATTGAATTCTTATGGACTTCTTTTTTTTTTTCCTCCCTCTCTCTCAGACTTAAACCTTTTTGCATTTAATTTCAAAAAAAACTGATCATAAAGATTTTTTTTATAAATTTTAATATTATGATTATATTGCCCTTGCTGTTTTTCTAGTATCAAATGATTGACAAACAAACGACCCATTAATCATTTATTTAAGGCCTCCAAAATCTGTAATTATATTTACACATTTAAAATCACTCGTTGTTTGTATTAAAATACATATAAATTGAATACATAACACTTATGCCATAGCCAATTTAAAATGAAAACCATCACTTTTATGTTTCGATGGTAGAGGTTCCTTGTTGCAACCTAAAGGTGTCTGTTTGGAATCCTAATAGAAGCTCCAGGTGACGACTTGATGGTGTCGAAGCTTTCAGGTGGTAGAGGCTTTGACTGCAAAAAAGCGGTGTTAATTCTGAAACATTAAGTGGTGGTCGGGGGTTTGGATGCTATCAGAGCACACAAAGTGCGACTGTGTTAATGGATTTCCTTCGTTAGCAATTAACCACCCCCCCCCCCCAGCATAGAGCTAACTTGCAAATAAAAAAAAAAAAGAAAAGAAAAAAATTAAAAAGAAAACCCGAATGCAAATTTTGAAAATGAGCATCAAATAATATTCGCATATTTGATGATAGAAAATAAGAAAGATGGTATGTATCCAATCCCTATGTATTTTCATACAACAAAAATATTTTCGCAAGAGTCTCGAGTGTCAACTTTGAGCTTCAATAAAATGCACCCCGTGGATATTTGACGCAGAGACTGCTTCCCGCAAGTTTTACCTCCAAACACTATAAAAAACCCTAGCTTCAAAATTTTCATAAGAGCCGAAAGAAGAACCCTAGGAAGGAAAGAGGGTTTAGGGTTTTTCCCTCCATCTTACCGCTCAAAGACACCCTTCGAAATGTGCGGAATCGCTTTGATTATCTCAGGTGTTCCCATCGATTCCTCTTCTCTACTTCCCGAATCTGGTTCCGATTGCCAATCTCCCTCTTCTCCAGCTCCTGAATCGAAACGGGTCAGATTTCAGCTTTTCCCTCACTAAAGTGACACAACTTCTTCTTTTATTTCATTTTGAATCCTTTTTATGCAATTGCAATATCATCTGATTCTGTTATACATCTTCCTGTTTCTGGGTCTTCTCTTTTTTTCGTTTTTACAATTGGAATCGTATGTTTTGGAAGTATACTTTCAGATGTTGATGAAACCTTAGAAAGCAACATGACAATCTGCAAATATGGTTTTAATATTGTTGCAGTTCAGATGATATGGGGGCACAGTTGTAACTGTTTAGTATATAAGCCAAAACCATTGTATAACGGCAATTTTTTATAGAAAGCAGAAGGTGTGAATCAGTGGAATGTAACATTGATGAAATGTTTATAATTCTCTACTAGGTACGGAGAATGATCAGGACTGGTCCTCCGGTGCACCCTTCTGATGGGTCACTTGGAACAAGCTGCACTGATCAAATGATACATGTTTTTATGGATGGGGTACAAACTGAAGTGCTTTCCACATTGGTTGTCTAAAAGATGAAAATTGCATTTAGTGGGGCACCTTTGGTGGCGCCTGTAATGTGGATGATGTTGAGTTTATGTGGCCATGGGGAACAGATCTAGTAAGAAAAATGAAAGATGTAAAGGATTGGAGAGAAACCCTGGAGAAAAAATATTAACTGTGATCTAAGTCCTAACAGGTATGATATTGGTTTCTTCTGACAGTTACTGCAGAAATCTTAAATGCTAGTGTAGTCTTTTAAGTAAATAAATATGAGTGAAGTAGGTTGATTGAAGAGGAGACATAATGCTACACTAGGATGACTCCGAAATTTCTTTCTTTGTGTTGATTAACTTTTCCACTCAAGGAGCATCAATGTTATAGCATCTTCAAATATAAGATAATAGCCATTTCTAAGCACCTAACATGGCCACGGGGAAACCATTTCAGGTGTGTAACAAGCAAGATTTTAAGTTCATCTTGTTGCTTTTTCCTCCTCTTTCTTTTTGTCTTAACGGACTCTTACAGAGAATTTTCTCCCAACTGTATTTTTGTTCACAACTTCACATAGTTTGGGATTTTTCTTCATTGGTAACATGGCTTGAGGATAGAATAAAAAATAAGTGCTGTCATGAGCATTTTGGTGTAGCATCAATAGGTGAAAATAAGAGAAACATGCTTCAGATGGTTTGGGCATGTCCAACGCATGCTAGCAACGGCGTGGATGAAGAGGATGTGGATGGAAGTAGTAACACTAGATTTGAAGAAGTGCAGCCTATCCAAGGATTTGGCTAATGATAGATAAGAATGGACTATGGAGAAATGGAATTCATTTAGCCGGCCCTAAAAAAAACATGGTTGGGATAAGGCTTTGATGATGATGATGATGATGATGATGATTGGTAACATCACTTGCACCCACAACCTAAAGGATGCAATAATGAGCACTTTCCACTTTTTTTTTTCCTTGTATTCTACTTAAATTCTGTATCTTTGGAAGATATTAGAAGTCCTGTGGAATCTTTGAATGTTACATTTGAGTTTATCTACAAAAGATATTGTTGCATATTTAGAAACTTTATACTCGATTAACTACTGGAACTGACCTAATTGCATTTACAGGGGCATGAACCAATTCCTAGAGTAGATAATCTTAAAGAATGTCTACTAAGAAGGGGTCCTGATCATCTGGGGAGCCAGAAGGTTTTCCTTGGTGCCACAACAACCAAATCTGTGGCAGAACTGCACTTCCTTGGTGCCACACTGCAACTTAGAGGAATAAGTCCTGTTCATCAGCCACTGGTGGATACCACAGGAAATATTCTGGTTTATAATGGTGCAGTTACTTATCTTGAGAATTACCAGCTATATAAGAATGCAATACATGCTGAACATAGTTTTTTTAAATCATTTTGCTTGGAGTTCATTATGTGTGTATAACTCTTCAAATGGGGTGGGTGTGTACAAATGCCTCCTAATACAATTGATTGACGACATTGAATATTCTTTGTGGAGTGTGTACATTTCATCAAGTATTTTCTCAATATAGATACGCCAAATAGGGCTACTTCTGTCTTTTCATTTTTTTTGTTTGGTATTTTGGTCTTTTCACTTTATTCTAATGTTACTGTTGCCAAATTTTGTCTCACCTGTTGAATATGACCACCATACTTTGTTTAATCTTTTAAGATATTCTTAGTGTATGTGTTAGATGTTATGCCCAGATTAAGGGCATTTTGGTACACTTTTCTTTGCAACTGGCCTTCTTTGATTTTCCCACTCTCTTTTGGTTCTTAATCAAGGAGAGGAATCATATGATATGTCAGGAATGGAAGGGACTTCCACAGTTTTTTTTTTTTTTTTCCATATATCTGACTCTAGTTCAGCGCCATTCTTGTTTTTGCACAACTTCTCATGATCATTTTCCCTATTGTGATTTTTGGAAAGTATTATCTCAAATCAGTTTCAAATCTGGGATTTATCTGAGGAGAATAATATTAGAATTTGTGGTTTTTGATCTCACTGTGTTGATCATTTGGATGTTTTGATGCCCATATCTAATCCAGATATGAGGTTTATCTAATATCTAAATTTGAGGGTTTTGATCCCATTGTGTTGACAAATTGTAGGTTTCTGATCCCCTTTTAGTCTATCCAATCAAGTTGTCATTTTATTTGGAAGTTTTTATTCCCTTTTGTTGACTATAGTATACATTCAAAGCCCTTCATTTTGTTTTTCTTTTGGCCTTCTATATCATCTATATCTCCTTTTTATTTCTTGTTGGATCCTTGCTTTTCCAACAACTCCCTTTCATCTTGATCATGGATAAAAATGATGCTATAATCATGAAACTAGGAAAGAACTATATGGCTTGGTCCGTATGTTTAAACAGGAGGCGGGTATTTTCAAGGAACTTTTAAGGAGTCTGAAGGCATAGAAGGGAAATCTGAATGGACACAAAATAACTGTAAAGCTATCATATGGATGCAAACTTTGTCAAATCACATATTTTGGTCTCCTTTCATTCTTAATCTTAGGCATTTGAGATGTTGACTGACTTGAATAAACTTAATCTTTAGACTTAGAAGGCATGGAAAGTCTATGTTGATATGGAGTTGTGAGTTGTCCAAATACAATCAAGGAGATGAGTACTTACGATTATTACAGTGGCTGCTTAGCACTCTAGACCGAGAAAGACTTATGCTCCTAAAGTTTGTTTCTAAGGATGCACTGTTTGAACTCTGATGTGCTTAAAGTTCATGAAGGATCACTCTTTGCCAATTTTTAATGAATCTTCATGTGGAAATCTGTTAGAGCATCCCTTATGAACGGGGATAATGCTCTTGATCTTTATAGTAGTGTCCATTGTCCAAGAATCCCACAGAGAAGAATTGTGTCCGCTCTCAGGCAATTCTTGATGGGAACGTAAGGCACATGCCCTGGTGGCTCGCACTCAAGGAAGCTATAATACTCAGGACAACAAACAGAAGACCTATGATCATAATAGCATCCAATGCTTTGAATGCAAAAGCTATGGAGTATGGACACATTGGCCCACATTGTAAATGGAAACATTTTTTTACATTTTGCAACAGACAAGGACATTATTATCTTGGATGGTACTGGCTGGTCTCAACTTAAGAATGAATAATCTTACATCGTCTTGCAACTTCAGATTGGACACCGAACAAAATGAAGGGCCTCACACCACTCAAGTTCTCTAGGGCAAATCAATGAAATAATTCATAATGCCGTTGCCTTGTCAGTAGCCTCTGCCTTTCTTCCATGGCATTTGTAGGTATTGGACTGCCATCATCCTAATTTGTCTCTTCATCATCCTTGTGGTATTTTAGGTGATTTTATATCATATAACCTTTGTAAAACATAATTTTAAACCAACTGAAATCTTATGGAAGAAATAGGCAAATTCTTGTTGTAGATGACAAGTAAATTTATTTTTTGTGGTCAACTTGTTGAATGTAATTAGTTAGTATGTTTCTCTTCATCTGGTTTTTTAGTTCAAGATCAACAAATTGGGAAGGTGATTGGGAGGGCACTTAAGTTATTTAGACTCTGATTCCTATGCTTGCCCTCCACTATTTTTTGTCTTCATACAGGTTTGTCTACTAATTTGAGCGTAAGAAATAACAATTGGGTCCTATGACATAAGAGGCTTGGACATTTGAATTAATTAATGTTTGCTTTTCCTCTTTAATTCTAGAACTGTGTTCAATAACTTTGATGTGGATGCTTCTTTATTGAATAATAAATGCTTTTCATGTTCTTTGCGTAAAAGCTCTTCCCTGCCTTCCTGTTAGTAACTCACATGCTTATGCTTGATTTTAACTAAATTCATTCTGACGTGTGGGGTCATCATCTAATATTGAGTAGACTAGGCTACAGATATTACGTTACTTTTATTGACGATGATTGTACGCGATAATACTTTGATTTACTTCTGTCAATCCTAGTTTGAAGTTTCATTGATATTTCAAACATTTATTAGAATTTTCAAACCCAATTTGAAATTACTGCTCCTCATTCATGTTCAGGGGAGGAATATATGTTATAGTGGATGCGTTTGTGTGAGTTTAGCAAGCGCCACCTGGGGGATTAGTCCCGTTGGGTCAAAGACTTCAGGGATACCCACGTCATCAAATATGAGAACCGGAGAGATCCAAATTCCCGCGGGTATTACATAATTTCTTAGAATAGGTACTGTCTGAGTAGGGCCTGACAAAACCCATGTATGGCTTCTTCTATTTCTTGATAAAAAGAAATATGGCCAACAGTGGTTCGGGTGTATATACAAAGGATTTCTTTTTTTATTTTTTTATTTTTTATACTGCTTACCATTAGATAGTGCCCATAAATTTCATCATAGGTACCTAAAGATTCATATTGAACTTTGATAGGAACTTCCTTGAGGCAATGACATGTTGATCTAGTCGCCACCGAAGCCACAAAGGACTATCTAAATTGATTCGTTTCTGCTGATAAACTACAAGTACATCATAGTGCATGTGCAACCATCAGGTTGGTTCACCTCATGTTACTGGTTTAATATATACATAGACATATATACATATGCAGAAATTATCCTATGTAGTATGCGCACCTTTTTTTGTACACACCTGTGCACACCTCATAGTGGGGCCCACCTGATGACCCGTCTGAATGGATCATACACATGGGACGCCCCCCCCCCCCCGGAATTACACCGGTTCCTTGTTTTACACACATCCGAATGGACGATACCGTTGGATTGATAGGTCAATTTTTAAAGGGGTGAAACTTATTGGTCATTGATGAAGGGGTTAGTGTGGTCGGATGGGCCCATATTTTGTTTGCAGGTAGGCAGCAACCAGATGAAGAGATCCCGCCCCCCACCACCCATGGTCTCATCCCCAAGTGGGGCCCCAGGTGGGCCCTGCAGCGAGGTGTGCATGGAATGGATAAACCCTCTACACATTTATATATGTCAAACAAATTTGTTAAATTCATTTAAATGCAACAGGTTGTCGAGAGAAAAAATTGTCGCATAGTAGAAGTTGTTCAGTCTTTTACTTGAAACTGGTGGTCCTCGAACATTTTTGGTGAGGTACTACCATTCATCTTGTTAATTGCTTCCCATCCAAAGCTTTTGTAAATAAAACTCCCTTTTGAAAAACCTTTTTTTAATTAGTCTCTTCGTGTATTTGGAGGTATTGGCTTTGCTCACTCGCTTCTAATTGAAAGGAAAACACTCATAACTCAAGTATCAACATTTATTTTTTCTTGGCTATAATGATGATCAGAAAGAGTACTGTAGCCTTTTACTGAATGCATGTTGACTTATTGAAGGTTGTGTTTAGGAAACATGATTATTTCTGTTGGTGTCTTGTGCAATCAACAACAATCTCTAATGCCATGCCTTTATTTCCTCTAGCTCCTTTTCTTTTTTATTACTGCTTTCTATCATCATCGTCATCACCGCCTTCATACAAAAAGTTTTAAGCCAGCTGTCAATCTACATGTCGTCATCACCATCATCAAAGCCTTGTCCCAACTATGCTGGGGTCAGCTAGATGATGGGATTGTGAGAAAAGTTTTAAGCCAGCTGTCAATCTACTTGTCGCAATCCTCTTGACCTTTGTAAATATTTGGGTAATAAAAACTGTTGGATGGTTATCAAAAATTAAAAAATAAAAACTCTTGGATGTTTCAAAGAGCCTCTTTGGATCTGCCAATACTACTTTGAAACTGGAGTAGGAGGACCTATATTTGATAATTCATTAATACTTACTATAAATGAATGATGTTTACAATGGTTATATTGTTTCTTATTTTGCACTCTCGTTTTGAACTTACTGGCTGAACGTAAAATTAAGGGGACTAATTGAAATGCGGGTTTTTGCTTTAGGAAATCATAAATGTTTTTTTTATTTTATTTTAATCCTAAAGCAATTCTTGGACATCACCATTATCATCATCATTTTTTTTTATCAGTTTGTTCACAGCAGGCTTTCCCCATGTTAATAAGATCATTTTCGTTATGTTGTTGATTGGCTCAATTTATTATTTTTTTTTAAAAATTAGTCATTTTCTCAATTTCATTTCTCATCTAGGCACTACTTTTTCTAGGTCAAATATTTGGTGGGATTGACGTTGGAATAGATAACAATGATACTGAAAGACTGATGCATGAGTTAGAGAACTGCTGTTCATGTGATTGTCACGGGCATAAAATATCATGCCATTGTTTTGAAGAAGGTCATATATCTGTTCCTGAGCTTCTTTCAACAATTAAAGGACCATGGGCATTAGTCTATTGGCAGGTATTTGTTTATAAATAGCATTAAAAAAGTTATTTGTTTACTGACTGGGTATGTTTCTCTTGGCAATTTGGTAGCCATTGCATACAAGTGAAGACACTCGGGTTTCTCTCATCTTTCTGAGTTATTGTGCAGGCTAGGTCAAAAACCATATGGTTTGGTCGAGATGCATTTGGAAGGCGGAGCCTACTTGTTCACTGGCCCACTCTGGATGATGCACGATTTTTGCTATCTTCTGTTTCTCCAATTTCATCAGCCAAGATGGATTCTGGTGCATAGTGCTGATTGAACCATTTAATATTTCTTTCCTCATTTTCATTTATATGAATTTGTAATGACATTTGACATAAAATTATTATTTTTAATTCTTTAATAAAAAATTAAAAGCTAATTTACGGATGTTGTGAATGGGTGCAAATCACCTTGTCTCTTAGTATCTTCAAATGATTGGTGGACATTTTATGCTTGTTGATCATAAAGTAAGTACCATTACTAGTATAATCTTTCAGCCTTTTGCAAAAGGTGCCCTATGATATGATCTGTGAGCAGAGCTATAGGGTCCGAACCATTGCATGTGCATTATTTGTTGTAGCACCATTTCTATACATGTGACCTCACGGTCCCAGGTTCCACGCTATTTGATTTGATGGGACCCATTATTGATTTGGATGCTTTAATAAACATTGAGTGGAAGATCCTTTCCCTTTGATTGTGGTCTGTAAATAGATATTTAGAAAGAGAATATAACAATTGTCTATAAAAAGGGCCAAAGATCCAAGGGTCTCATAATTGGAACCATAAAAAAAATCCAAGGGTCCATAAGATCAATGGTCTAGATTACGAAACCATGGGATTCACATGTACTGAAATTGATAGTACAGCACTCCAGCTATTATTTTCTTTTCACCAGACCACCAATTTGATATGTGAGAACCTCTAGGCATTTCATGTGGAGGTCCCATCACTTCAGGCGGCATCCTATCACTGTCTGCCTCTGGGAGCCTGTCCATGCGTTGTGGGAAAAGAAGTTCACAACCCGTGGGCCTTCTACATTACTCAGTCAGGTTCTTGCCGGTTGCAGAAAATTCCCCACTGCTGCCTCCCGTAGTATTATTGTTTTTATGATCTGGATCAATTATTCATTGAATGGAACCCATATGAGAAATTAGAAACTCAATGCTTTGATAGAGCAAGGGATTCCGAATGGAATGATTTTGAATATCGATTCATTAGTAAAAAGCTTTCTCTTGGAACAAGTGTTAGAAGTGTGTTCAATTGATAGGCCATGAACTTGATCAGAATCATTCTCAACGAATCCATAAGAAGTGATCCGATTTTTTTTCATCGGGTTCAGGTGGAGACCAAAGATCTTGAGTGACCAATCTGTTGGTCAGTCATGAACTTTGTGTTTGTGGATTGAATTCCCCAAGAAGGGTTAGCATGGCAGTTCCCAGCTCCCACCCCTTGGGAGGCACAGAATAAATGATGACTGGAACCGGGGTTTTGGGCATAAAGATACCATTTGATCTCTCTCAGAGTCAAAATTGAAATAATGCATTTATCTGCTAATGTATTTTAATATTGACATATGCCACTCTTCCATTCGATTTTTGTTTCTAAAAGTTACTTTTCATTAAGGAGATATTGTGGCCTGTGCAGGTTCTGCTTCAGCCAGTGATAACTTTGAACTTAATGAAGGTTTCAAAGTTGCAGATGGGACCAATGCTCTTGAGTGCTTGAAGGAGCTTCCTTGTGGGATATACAGCATCCGCTTGGATGTTTCTGAAGTTAATTGGTGTGAATCACATGATTTCGTTGGTGAAGTCAGAAAACATGAATGGACTGATCCACAGCTAAAGAAACTGATAAATTGGGAGAGAACTTTTATAGAACCCAAGTCTGATGAGTTTCATTTGAATTGTGAAGATTTAATAGAGCAAGATATGTTGCATTCAACTTTCTCAAACGGAAAACATTTGAAAGTGGGTGTTCTTGAGGATCAGAGGAAACCTCTCCCAAATATTCCAGATTCTTTTATGAATGGTATATTCTAAGAGAATCAACTTTGACATGCATTTCTTAAATCTTAGATATTGGTGAAGTAATAAAAATCCTAAAGACATCAGTTATTGGTAAATGCAGGAGCTATTCGACATTCATCTTTACCAGCACAAAGGGTGCTGCTTGCTTTGCGAGAATCTGTGATGCGGCGCATTGCCTTCAATCCAGTTTTTCAGGTCTAAACTTCAGTTGTTTATTTGAGGTTTGTGTGGCTACTGCATGTGTATAGTAAGCCTCAAAGATCAATTATTTATTTAATGTAGCATACTGCTTGTTAAGGTCCTATTGTGCATTCTCTGCCGATTGCATCTGCAATTAATTTCTTTGCTGACTCATAAAGCCTATTACCTTTGTTTAATTTCTGTACACATTTCAAATTTAAAGATGAACTTAAAACTTATTGTCTGACATAGTAACATATTAGTAGGGTACTGATAGTAACTGCAACTTTAAGTTGACTGTAAGTAAGAAATTTCTGGGTTCTTTATGTTCTTTTTCATGATGAAGTATAAATGATGGGTTTGGTTCCCTGGCATTGTATAGAGTGTGTATTGGTTGTTGGCTTGTCTTCTAATAAAGACTCATGGTTGTGGACAACTAGGATGATTAAGTTTGTCAAAGTTATATGGCATCTTCCGTCTGACGTGCCCTTAATGAAGTTGAGCTGAATTACATTTTGGAGCTGGAGAGCTTGAAAATACTTTCTATTGCGAATACAGGAAATGATGCTAGAGCTTGGTGTCCTAATCCTTAAAGGACTTTCCATTTTTCAATATTAAGTTCTTCGATGCAGGCCAGGCCATGCCCTGGCCCATGGGCCGACCCTTGAGCCCATTAGGCCTCAGGTCATTGCGCACACAGGACCAAAGTCTATGCAAGGAGGTCTGCTAGGAAGGGCCACAACCTTCCTTAGGTCCTAAGGGAAGTGTGTGGTACAGGTGGCGCCCGAGTTTAGTACATGACAAGTCATCAACACGTGGGTCCGCTTGGTTTTTTAAGAAAGTTTCTTCTTTTACCAAGAACTCTTGTCAGAGAATTTAAAACTCCTATGTGCTTTTTAGAAAGGTAGATTTGATTGTTCTAGAAATGAAACTTTGTTACTAGTTTCCATTAGGAAAGTCGCATCCAAAAAGGGAAATTTCCATGGGCTGGTCATCCACTCGCCTTTATAAATGGGATGCAGTCTTCTCTATTATGTTATTGATTAATAAAACGCAGAATTTTGATTGTATATGCAAGTGTTATCGATCTTGGACTCTCAGATCATCTTCAAGCCTAGGCTTGGGTTTCAACTATTAGGTCCCATTCCATTCTCCATTAAGTTTGGCATCAGACTTTGGTCTGCATCAAAGTTGTATATATTTTGGCAAAATTACAATTACGTCCATATAAAGTACAATTTACAAGTTGGTCCAAATTATGCATGCATGCAATGCTTGACATGTTAAAAAGCATGAAATAATCTAATTAACTACTGAATGAGTAGAATGGGGCCCACAAAAACAAAATTGCATTTAATGAGGTTATCATTACTTAAATCACATAAATATAGAAAATTACATATAATCAGGTTATCATTAATCAAATTATATATTATACAGGAAAATCTGGGTTTAGGTCCTTACACTAACGCACCTCGTTGATTGAGCTCAGGAATTACCCCAAATCTAATTGACCCGCCAGGTTGGAAAACTATGATTTTCATCAAAGCAGGATATGTTTAGTGCAGTGCTTCTTTTGTTCGATTGCTTGTCTAACACTAACCCTCCTTTTTTTGGGGCTTGGGACTGGTACATGTTAAAGCAAGAGACATGGAGGATGAATTATTTGAAGTGGGACAGTCAAACGAGAGAACAAATGAGGCATTAAAGGCACAAATGCAATGGTCAACCAATGTTGGCCAGGAGAAAGGAACCAATGAATAAGAGGCCATCCCTAAGGTAGTCAATTTAATGGATTAAGGTTGTTGAAAGCAAACATCGAGAAGGGACCATAGCATACAGACCATCATTCCAATTCAAATGTAATTGTAAAATTGCATGAAATGAGCATTGCAACAACCACCCTCTTACAGTTAAAAAAAGGTTCTAAGTTCTAACTAAGCTGAGTCTAAATTCTCTACATGTTTATTACTAATTGTTGGGCAAGTGCCTCGTATAACATACATCACTAGATAAACTGATAATATCCCTCATAATTGTTGAATTAGGATGCAAAATTGCTACTTTGATTTTGTACTAGGTTTTTGTGATACTTCTATAATCAGATTGATTGGTAATAAAATATGCAGGCTACATTTAATGAGAACAGAGAAGAAAAACTTGTCCCTGTGGCACTTCTTTTTTCTGGCGGATTGGATTCTATGATACTTGCAGCATTATTGGACCAATGCCTAGATACAAGATGTAAGTTATCGAATGACTATTGCTGCATTAGCAAGGTTGATTTGCCTTTTCCTCCCTGAATTCTTATTTCATATTTTCTTGGCTTCACTTCATGTTAAAACATCATTTTTTGTCTCCTTAAAGTTTTCTTGAATGCTTCGAAAAAACCTGTGTTTCTCTGGTTGCTAAAATTAAGTGTAGCAGCTTCTCAAAAAAAAAAAAAAAAAAAAAAGGAGAAGAAGAAAGTAAAAATAGAAAAAAATGTGGTGGGAAGGGTGACCTATCAATCTGAACATTCTCTCCCTGGACAGTGCCCATTCAATTTTATTTGTCTAATCAGTTAATCATTTATTCATTTCTGAAGTTTTCTATTGAGAGAGGTGACTAATCTTACTGCCGTTTACAGATGAGATTGATCTGCTAAACATAAGCTTTGATGGGCAGCTTGCACCTGATAGAATATCTGCACGAGCAGGATTAAGGGAACTTCAAAGAATTACTCCTAGAAGGTAATTGTTGACTTCCTTGTGAGTTAATTTGCTCCTTCCATTGCTTGGTTTACCAATATGAATGGTGGCTTGTGAATCTATATTTTGTAAAACCTGTGGTTTAAACTAGCAGTTTCAGTTGGCGTACAGCTAGGCAGGATAGTGATATGTGTCAACCAATAGGTTACAGTTGTCAGATATTACTAACTTATCAATGTGACTTATTTATTACTTAAAAAGTCTGAAAATATTTAAAAAAAACCAAAATATTTTAAAATGCTAGATATTAATATAATATTGAATTCTCAAATAAGATAGCATCTGTATCAGACCATAGAAGGTCATGTAGGCCAATGTTATTGGTCATTTTGACTGATATGCTGAAAATATTAACCAGTACACTGAATGTTTGGTATAATTTGATATTACTAAATATCGGTATTGTCATGTTTGATTCCCAATAAATATCAGCCAATATATTGAACCTAATCTAATTTAAAAGTTTCCTAATGAGTTACTTCTTATTGTTGCTAATCTATCAGGTCAACTGAGCTTAATATTTTCAAGTTTGAGCGCTGATAAGAAGACTCCGCTAATTAACTGATTTAGCACATGTATCAAGAGGAATTACTATGCCAGGGATACATATCCTCAAAAGCAGCACATCTTGATGCAGATGGCCCAATTGAGATTGAAGGTCATGTAATTGAGCAGGCCTTGATGCTCTTGGAAACATATGATTGGGTACATGTGGTCCAAACCCATGTGTGAGATGTCCCAGTAAAGTTAGAAGACATAAACAGACCCCAATTACTGAGAATATAATGTTACAGGGGCTGGTTATATGGTTTTGGAACATTGCGGGTGCATTTTGCAATATATATATATATATATATATATATAGAGAGAGAGAGAGAGAGAAGAGATGCACAAAATGGATATAGCAGAGATGAGAATGTTGAGGTGAATGTGTGGTAAAACTAGGAAGGATAAAATTAGAAATGAGCGCGTTCGAGAGCATTTAGGGGTAGCAACAATAGGGGATAAAAATTAGAAAAACCCGTTTGAGATGGTTTAGGAACGTCCAACGTAGGCCGGTAATGGTGCCAGGTAAGGAAAAGTTTGACCATGAAGGTTGATGGCCCACCAAGGGAAAGCAGTATAGGCCAAAGAGGATGTGGATGGAGATAGTAAAAATAGATATGAAGAAGTGTAACTTATCTGAGGATTTGGCTCAAGATAGATTAGAATGGAGAAACAGATCTTGTGTAGCCGACCCTAACATAGTTGGGACAAGGCTTTGATAATGATGACGATGGTGATGATGATATATATATATATATCATTCATACATTAACAAATGTTTTTCCAACATTCAAGACCAATCTAGAAACTGATATAAATTACTCCAGGTGTACTGAAAGTCTGAAACCTCAACAAGCCTTGTACCTATCAAACCACGCACAAAATCGCTTTCTTTTCATCTTCACCTATGCTTTCATACTTCAGTTTCTCCGGACACTTTTTTTTTTTAGATGATCAGGGTATTTAAATTTCTCTTACACAAGCTTATAGATACCTTTCTTCCCATAGTTCCCAAGACGACATACTGTCATAGGCTTTATTCAAATCCTTACAGCATTCTTTGCTTATCTTTCCTCCAGCTTCTACCTTGAATTTTTTTCCCTCTTGTTTTCTGTCACTGTCAAAGGAAAAAAAGAAGAAAACTTCTGACAAATGGCCTTTAGACCTAACATTCCACCACCAGATTTCTTTCTTTGTTCTTTCCTTTGGACTCTCCAAGTGCATTATGGCACCTGTTAAAATGTCATGTGTGAGTGGATAGCTGGATATACTACTGTGCTTATATTATGTCATACATGCGACAAATGATGGCAATAGGGGAGGGTGGCACATACTTTTTTTGTTCAGGGCTTTTTTTTTTTTTTTTTTTTTTTAAACTGTAAATTTTATTGCTCCCAAAAAACAACAAAAACAGGATCAAAACAAACACCAAACAAAACTAGACATGAAAAAGAACTTCAACATCAGACATCATAGGAGAACGAAAAACTCCTTCTTTTGCAAGACTATTTGCCAAAGAATTTTCCCTTTTGTTCAGGGATGTTCTTATTGTAAAACAGAGAGAATGACTAGAACTTGTGGTGGAAGTGATGATTGAGTTCTCATCTCATTATATGTAGACTAATTTGAGTCATGCCCATTTGAAAAGACAAAAAAGATTTTGATCAATGCCCAGTACTGGGGCAGTTAAAATCTCCTAATATGCCAGAAGATAGTAATAATAAGAAACAATTTGCCAAGATTCTCTATACAGTAAGGTTTGCTTTAGATTTCAGCAAAATTTTGTTCTGCATAGTGGTTTTCACGACCTGGGTTAATAGTATGCTATTGTGCCACATTCAGCATCATGTCTTTTGTTTGGTTGTGGGGCATATGTTTTCTTTTCAATATTATTTCCTTTGATGTACAACTTCTTCTTGAGGTTTTGTCAAATGTATAAAATCCAAAATTTTAACATATATACTGAAGTAGAAGCTACTTGCATTTGGCATCTATTTGTTATCAAATAATTGGTTTGTGTTTCTATGGAACAAAAAATGCACATACAGTATCCTGCTATGGCATAGAAGCATTTGTGGAACTTTTGTCTCCAGATACTAATCATCCTTTTGTTTAACCCATTGCTTAAGTGTTTCACCCGTTCTTTTAAGTGGTGAACTTTGGATTAGATTAACCAAATAGTAGATGTGTAAGATATTGGAAGTTACGTCGTTCACTGTCAAGGTTTAAAAGTACAGCTCACTTGGTAGGAAAAACTCATTATGGTTCATTTGTTATCATCTTGAATCAACCTTTCTCACAAAAGCTTCTCCATAACATATGCATGTTTTATTTTATATCTAATAACTATCAATTTTAGTGAGCATTGATTCTATGGTTGTGTTGCTTGCCATTGTTGATTAATGTGTCATTCTAAATTAAGTTGAGCGCTTTCAGGAGCATTTAGGGGTAGCAATTAGCATCAATAGGTGATAAATTAAGAGAGACTCATTTGAAATGGTTTGAACATGTCCAACGGAGGCCAGCAATGGCACCATTGAGGGAAAAAGCTTTTCTATACAGGTTGATGGCCCAACAAGGAAATGGGGTAGGCTGAAGTAGACATGGATGGAAGTGGTAAGGATTGATCTTAAGAAGTGCAACCTATCTGAGGATTTGGCTAAAGATAGATTGAAATGGAGAAATAAAATTCATGTAGCTGACCCCAAGTAGTTGGGGCAAGGCTTTGGTGATGGTGGTGGTGGTGAATGGATGGTGCCATTGTATTTTGATCGTCAATGATGTTTTATTCCTGATCTGTTCTGAATACAGTGCCTAGATACCTAGATCATGTAACAGTTTCCCATTTATCTGAATATAGGACGATTTCTGATGTTGATCTATTAGCTATTTTGGTATGTCTTGCATTACTCATTTCAGTATGAATGTTACATAATTATTCACTTAATGATTTCTGCAAGAATGTAGGTGGCGTCTTGTGGAGATTGATGCTGATTTGTCAACTTTGACCTCAGAAACAAAGCACGTGATGTCACTCATATTTCCTGCTAAAACATACATGGTACACAATCTTATTTTCTTAGGGGAACATTGTTAGTATTTCTTGTTGGATTGCAAGCAATTGTGGTGATAAGGATTTTCAGTAAGAAATCATTTCAAATATTTCTGTAATAGCAAATTAACAAGATGTGAAACTTAGTTAATGGAACATCACCTATGCTAAAAAGTAGAGCCATGTTTATTTATTCTATTTTAAGAGTATCAGTTGAAACTACTTGCAAATCATAGTCCCATAAATTCTAGTTTTGATCAGTACCATATGAGATGATCTATGACGCCCAGATATGGCAGGGACACGCCATGGACACGGCAAGGACATGGATAGAAAGTGAAGTATTGGACACTATATGACACGATACGTTGCCCATTTTGAAGTATCCATGCATCATATGAGATGATGCATACCAATGTACCTGAGCACTATAGTCAAATTAAGTTCATTTTTCCCGACCTGAACAAGACCCATAAAGTATTCAGTCTGAGATTTGAGTTCTGACCTTTTTCAGTTGAAGTATATGTTTTAATTTCGAGTTAGTTGATCCCAAACCAAGGGGGCCAAAATTTCCAATTTTGACTGAATCCCGTGCAAATGTTTTTTAATTTAACATTTTATTATTTTTCAAATATACGTATATGTTTAGTTCTAATATTTTCTGAAAAAAAACCTGAATTGAAACTTCAAAATGCCTAATCAGCCAAATAGTTTCAATCTGAAGTCAAACCAAAGCAGCATCTAATCCTGGTTCATATCTACAAAAACCAAGATATAATCCAAGCTCACCATCAAAATACAAAAAAGAAAAAGAAAGAAAGTGAGGATACTCAATAGAGTTTCCATCTCTTATTCGTTTTCTTTCCTCCTTTCTCTATTTGTTTAAGCAGTATGGGATTCTATTAGGAAAATATTTTTTTGTTATGATTAGATTGATATTTGACCCCTTAGATTTCATATTGTAATCCGTTCAATCTAATGTTAAAAGAAAGATATCAAACATGTTGTAAAAAATTTCATATCTGACCCCTTAAATTTTTTTCTTATTTTATAATTAGACATCTTAACTTATATTTAGACCCCTTAAATTTTTTTTATTTATATTTAATGTCAACGGATCGGATCGGATTGAATCCGCGGATTGAAGGTGAAATTCGTCACCGATCCGTTGCTAACGGATTACATGATTTTCAATCCGTCACCAATCCGTTTACTTTCAGATCGGTTAAAAATCAGCGGATCGGATCGGTTTTATGGATCGACGGATTTTTATTGCACCCCTATAATAAAGATGGCAAGTGATGCAAGCCAATGGTCACTAGAACCTCACATGTCTCTCTACAAGTAGGTTTCACACTTGTTATGCTCCCCGATACCTGTCTTTAATGATATCAATATAACCTCTTTGGACGATCCTTTAAACCAAATCAAATATTTAGGTACCTTATCTTACGCTTTCTCTAGCTATATGAAGATTTTTCCTCTTCTTTTGGTATATTTCCATTAGTTGCCTAAGTGGAAAGATAGATTCCAAAGTTGACTTCCTTGGCATGGAATCAAATTGATTTTTAGATATCCTGGTCTTTTGTCTAATTCTGTGCTGAATTACTCCCTCACAATTCCATATTATGATTTTTGACTCATAAGTTTAATCCCACGATAATTGGTGGAACTTTGTATATCTCCTTTGTTCTTGTATATAGGTACTACAACACTTCTCCATTTGTCTGACATTTTCTTTGTCTTTAATATCTTATAGAAAAGCCTAGTTAAGCAAATCCTCCAATTTTTCCTAAGCATTTTCAAGCCTTTATAGGATTGCCATTTGGCCCCATAGCCTTTCCTATCTTTATTCTTGCCAATTCTTTTTTCACTTATGCTACCATAATTTTGTGGTAAAAGGTATGTCATGCTTACAAAGTATCCTCACTCAATCATAAGCCTCTAATAGAATATTCATTTAAAAATTTGTTAAAATATTCTCTCTCTACCTTTTTACAGTATCATTGTCCTTTATTATAACCTTTTGGTCATTGTTCTTGATAAATCTGACATAAACTAAGTCCCTATTTTTCCGTTCCCTTATTTTTGCAAGCTTGAAAATATCTCTCTCCTCTTATTCCCAACTTATTATTAGGGGTGTAATGATTCGGTTAACCGGTCATTTTGGAAAATCGTTAACCGAACCGTAAACCGCGGTTTTCTGTCTTTTAAAACTGTAACCGTAACCGTATCCACAAAAACCGTGGAAAACCGAACCGCGGTTAACCGTATTAGACGGTTCGGTTACTGTTAATAACCATGGATTTATAGAGTTAATACCATTTTAATAAATACTAGTCGACTAGCACTGGATTCTGCAGCTTATTACAAAGAAATCTCCGTGGTTTTTAATGTTCTTAGTTGATCTCAATTGGCAAATAGAAGAGAGAAGCTCGTTTCCAATGGTTCTTCTATCACGATCGATTTGATGAGAAGGATTTAAGGCCTTCTGATCTGGAGGGAATTCCTTCTTTCTGGTCTCACTCGAAGATCCAACGGCTCATATCCGGTTCTTGTCAGGTATGAAATGTAGATCAGGTTGAGAAAAATAATGATTTGGGGAAAGACATGCATCAATTTCTGAAATGGGATGTCTTGATTTGAATCTAGAGGGAGAGAATATTCTAAGAAGCGGTGAAATTCTGTATTTGGATTGGTTTTATCTACAATTGTCATGGAGTGTAGTAGAAAAAGGATAAAATGCTGAGATTCTGGGAGTTGGCGATTCAAATTAGTGCGCTTTTTACCCTTTCTCGCCCAAACTGTGGTTACGGTTCAGTTACTGTTTGCGGTTAACCGAACCGTATTTTCGGTTCGGTTCAGTTAATATATGTTGAGTTAATACGGAAAACCGTAACCGAACCATGAAGTGCGGTTTTTAGATTTCAAAAACCGTAACCGAACCGTGAAACACAGTTATTAACCGCGGTTCGGTTCGGTTAGATGGCTTTTCGTTTTTTTTTTTTTTTTCACACCCCTACTTATTATACAGGTCACCGAATGCTTTGGACTTTACATCACTTATTATTTTCTTAACTTCTTATTTATTTTATACATTTCATAATTTTTAATATTACTATTCCCTTGTAACTTCGTAGGAGCCTCTTTCTCGAATAGCTTCCTGAACCTATACTTTGTTTTACATATTTATGCTCTTTTATCATGCCTTTGATGAAGAAAACAAGCAAAACTATAGAGTAATCACAAGATAGATTAACAAAAATTATCAACATTTGACTATGAACTTGTCTTCATCAAAGAAACCCTGCTAGTAGCAAAAATTAATGCACAACATTCAAAAGCATGTATTATCGAAACACTTGTAGGATCTTAGACCCCATTGAGCTACCACTTATCCCAAAACCAATTGGTGAAAGTAGAAGCATCTGAGCAGCACTTTACGCGGACCGGTCCAAGTGCATGGCCCTTAATAGTCCAACCCCCACAGGATTTACGCCTGGCGGGTTTTGAACCCAACACGTGGAGGACCTCCTCCCACTCTCCTAGCCATCTTACCACAAACCAATTGGTGATGGGAAACGGCACAACAATGGTTTTATGGTCTGTTGGTTGTGTTAGGAAGGCATTCGAGCAACACTCCACCACGGGTGCACACAAGGGTTGTGCCAGGGACCCAACAACGCCTAGCTCTATGATCAATCAGTGTCATCTTTCATGAGTCACATATTCTTTGAACATATTTTTTTTTTCTTGTTGCAGTTTTCTTAAATTCTCGTGTTCAATACTTATTCTGGTATTCAATAATTATTCTGTTTCCTAGTCCCAGTGTTAAATTTTTTTTATTTATTTATATATATTCTGTGGCTGTTGTACTGACATGTTACATTCATTTGAGGTTGGTTATAGTATGTGGACTAAACATCTTTGCACAATCTGAAGATGCATTCATTGACTTTCAATCATATTTCCCGCTTGACAAGATCCCGTTGCGCTGTTGGATGGTGCGCATATTTCCTGCAACAATATTCTTCTATTCTACTTGGTTCTAGATCATAGTCACTAGAAACTTTAATTAGGTCGGGATTGTTTTGGAATCAGAGACTATGCAAATCATATCCTATTGTAATTTGATTGTGAAACGTATAAAAAATGTGTGGAAACAAGTTTTTGAGATATGTGGATAACATGTGAAACTTCAAAACCTTCATTGTGAAATAATTCGAACACCATTTATATGTGTGATCAATCCAAAAGAACTGCCTGATATGATGGGTCACACCTATGATGAATCCAAATCATTTCGATAGTTTGTTTCCCCGTTCATTTTCCTAAACTTCTTTTTTTTTTTTTCTTATTGGTAAACTCCGTAACTTCCTGGTTGCGACAAAGATCACCTTTCAACTTTGTTACAGGCTCACGTCTTGTCTCTCATACATTTAGTACTTGATTTCTTGCTTTACTTTTGACATATTTCTATAAGACCCCTTTTACTGCTTTAATTTTCATTTTCGCTTCTCATATTTGTTTTTTAATTATGGTTTTGATATAATAAACTATTTGCTTCATTGGCTTTATTTGGCTCCTAACTGTCTTGGGAGTTGGGGAAATGCCTCCATAAAAAATCTCCTAAATCAGGATAATTTTTCCTCTGCTTTGAAAATGGCAAGGAGACTGATCAAAATATGGAAAGGAGCAAAACTTAGCCTTGAAAAATGTTAAGAGTTGGCTAACACATTTTTCATATTATACAATGGCTGGAAAGTGCCTAATTTTTCATCTTGTTCTAGGACCTGAACATTGGGATAGCATTGTGGTTGGCAGCTGGTGGAGATGGCTGGGTGGATGACGGGATTTTCAATCATCAACAAAATGATCATCAACGTCTTAAGTATAAATCAGAGGCCAAAATTCTAGTAGTTGGTTCTGGGGCAGATGAACAATGTGCTGGCTACAGTAGGCATAAGACAAAATATAGATCAGGAGGGTATGCTTTAAGCTATGATTGGAAAGAGTTGTGCTTTCTGTTCTGTCAAGTTTTTTAACCTGTAGATTGTGGAGTGCAGGGGGACCTCTTGCCCGCTAAAAACAGGTCACATACTAGTCTTGGTGTTTTGTGTTTGGCGGCCCCTTCTCTGTGTGCTCCCATATGACTGTTGGAGTACTGAAAGATTGAGTTGTGAACAAGGTATCTACTGAAAACCAGCCCCATCAGATGTTCATATCCATCAACGGCAACAAATAGATGGTTAACATGGAAACCAGTGAACATCTTACAACCACTATGTTTAATTGGACTTGCTAGGGCTTATTTTCGGTAGATCTGCAATCAACAAAATCCTCATTCATGTGCTAGGAACACGTCACATCCCCTATTGTTAAATTTTTCCTTACTCCTTACATTACACAGTAGTTTATCTGTAATTTCAATGTTATATGCTTTAAATCTGGAAATTGGAGAACAGTTTCCCACATAATGTCAATATCACTCTATCAGAGAAGTTTGGGGCTCGTGAGCCTCGGAGATGACATTGTTCCCTCCAATTCATAGATGTAGGCCTCAAAACAGGGCCATCTTTAGGGTTAATATGATGGTCCCAAACTCCCAATGGTGAATGCTTTAAGATTTTCCTCGATTGAATGACTGTTATGACCATCATTTGTTCTCCTTCTGTCATCAATTGTTGTGGGCCAAAAATCTGTGAGCTAGAGTTTTTCACTCTTAAGGAATACCTCAACTACTGTTGTCATCCTACTATTAATAGCATGGATCACCAAATAGTGGGCCCTGCTTTGGAAACTCAACATTTAAGGTGACAGTGTGAGAGACGAACATACAAATATGCTGAATGACCTGTCCTTTGAGGGACGATTGTATTTCATATATATAGGGGCTGAATGCCCTAATTACAGCAATTAGCAGTATCTAATCAAATCCCTAATTACAGCAATTAGCAATAACTAATCAAATCAAGATCCTAAAGATTAGCAAATAAATATGTACAGATCTTTGACTAAATTACAAAGACTGGGCCTATGATACAAAGAATGGGCCTAATGGGCCTGCAAGCTTGGGCCAACATTAACACCCCCCCTCAAATTGATGCCGAGGAATCAACAAGCATCAATTTGTCAGTCAAGAATTGATGACGCGGTCGAGGAAGTGCTTTGGTAAAAATATCAACAGTCTGGGGGCTTGAGGAGATGAACGGAAGGGAAATAACATCGCGTAGATATTCATCCCTGATAAAATGACAAGCCACTTCAATGTGTTTAGTTCTCTCATGAAATACTGGATTCTCAGTAATCCGAATGGCACTGGTGTTATCCGCATGTAATGGTGTGGGAGATTTTTGGGAGAAGCCAAGTTCCTCAAGAAGACCACGAAGCCATATAATTTCGGAGCAGGCGGCAGACATAGCCCGGTATTCTGCCTCAGTGGATGATTTTGAAACTTTGTCCTGTTTCTTCACTTTCCATGAAATAAGAGCATCACCTAGGAACATGCACTAGCCCGTAGTGGACCGGCGAGTATCTGGACAACCTGCCCAATCAGCATCAGAATAGGCAGACAAATGCATCTGCGAGCCAACAGGGAAAAACAAGCCTCTGTGAGAAGTGCCAAGAAGATAACGAATAATACGTCGAACAGCGGCTAAATGAAGATGATGAGGCTTGGTCATATACTGACTCATCAAGTTGACTGCATAACTGATGTCAGGCCGAGTAGTAGTCAAATATATAAGACTACCAACAAGTTGACGATAATATGTTGTATCAGAAAGAAGATCACCACTGTCACTATGGAGTTTAAGATTCAGTTCAAGAGGAGTATCCACTGGTGTGGATTTAGACAAACCCGCCGATTCAATTAAATCCATAGTATACTTATGTTGATGTAAAATCAACCCCTTCTCAGAGTGATGAACTTCCAATCCCAAAAAATATTGCAGAGGGCCCAGATCCTTCAGATGAAAAGATTGATGTAGAGAAAATTGGAGATCTTGAATCGTGGCTGTATCTGTGCCAGTGATGATGATATCGTCTACATAGACGAGAAGAATGGTGATTCCTTTTGATGTGATGCAAAAACAAAGATGGATCATAAGGACTCTGCTGAAACTGTAGCTTGAGTAAAGCATCTTTGAATTTGTCGAACCATGCACGTGGTGCTTGTTTTAGCCCATATAATGATCGTTTCAGAAGAGCAACTTGATCTGCCGATGGTTTCGGGAAACCTTGAGGCAATCGCATGTAAACTTCCTCTTTAAGATCACCATGAAGAAAGGCGTTTTTCACATCAAATTGAAAAAGAGGCCAGGATTGAGATGCAGCTATGGCAAGGATAGTGCGAACAGTGGTCATCTTTGCAACAAGCGCAAAAGTTTCTGCGTAGTCAATGCCATATTCCTGGCGGTTGCCAAGGGCCACAAGCCTAGCCTTGTATCGATCCAAAGTACCATCGGCCTTTAATTTGATAGAGTAAACCCATTTACTCCCAATAGGTTTAACCGAAGCTGGGCAAGGAACAGTAACCCAGGTTTGGTTCTGCTGTAGAGCACTAAGTTCTTCTTCCATAGCCTGTCTCCAGCACTCATGTTTTGCTGCTTGTGAACAAGAAGTAGGAATGGATACAGATGATAAAGTAGCAAAATATGAAGAATGAGAGAAACCGTATCTATCCGGTGGACGAGATATACGAGCAGAACGGCGAATAGCAAGTTGAGGGGAAGTTGATGCTAGAGCAGGATTCGGGACCGGTTCTTGCAAAAGAGGCAAAGTAGTGGCATTTGTTCCTTGTCGACGAATATACACCTTGTCCGGATGAAATCGCAAAGGTGAAGGAAGACATTCATCATCAAAGGATGGTACTTTAAAAAAGGAGATTTCTGGAGAAGAATCAGAATAAGACTGAAAAAGGTACTGATGTTAAAAAAAAACAACATTCCGAGAAATACGAATACGCTTGGAGGTGGGATCATAACAAACAAAACCTTTTTGGTGGGAAGCATAACCAAGGAAGGCACATTTTACAGATTGTGCGGATAACTTGGAACGTTCATGTGTGGGAAGATGAACAAAACAAACACAACCAAAAGTGTGGAAATTTGTGTATTGTGGGTCGGTTTTGAAAAGATGAAAATGTGGAGATGTGTTTTGAAGTTTTGGAGAAGGAAGGCGGTTGATGATATGAGTAGCAGTGGTTAAAGCTTCTGGCCAAAATCTAGGTGGAACGGAGGATTCTAATAAGAGACACCTGACCATGTCTAGA
The DNA here is from genome assembly GCA_028538565.1 of Umbellularia californica. Lineage (NCBI taxonomy): Eukaryota > Viridiplantae > Streptophyta > Magnoliopsida > Laurales > Lauraceae > Umbellularia > Umbellularia californica. Next base: position 21,966,606 of record JAPQWN010000003.1, read on the forward strand.
AGATGACAATTTTTCCATTCTGCAACACCATTCTGTTGGGGAGTATAGGGACAAGTCCGTTGGGATATAATCCCTTTGTTTTGTAAAAATTCCTGAAATTGGTTGGACACATATTCCCCCCCTGAGTCGGTTCGAAGAACCTTAATACATGTGGAAAATTGATTTTGAACATAATTCAAAAATTTTTGAAACACATCAAAGACTTCAGATTTGGCATGTAGAAAATAAATCCATGTAAAACAGCTATAGTCATCAATGAAAGTTACGAAATACTTATACTGTGAATGAGAAATAATTGGTGCAACACCCCAAACATCACTATGTATTAAATCAAAACTTTTGGTAGCAGAAGAAACATGTAATGAAAAAGGCAAAGTTTTATTCTTTCCTAGCTTACAAGTGGTGCAATCAAGAGCAACATCAGATGATAAAAACTTCATTTTATTAATATGACCAGAATTTAACAAGGATAACAAAATAGTTGAATTGGGATGGCCTAATCTATTGTGCCACAACTGCACATTATTCCTAGAGACAACTGATAAAGCAAACAAAGACATATCTGGATTTGGTGTTACTATGTGAAGAGGAAACAAACGCCCATACTTAGGCCCCTTCACTATTACCTTCCCCGTCTCCTGATCCTGCACCACACAACCAGAGGAGGAAAAAGAAACATTGCAGTTATTATCAACCAATTGACCAACAGAGATTAAATTGGTAGAAAGATTGTTGGAATAAAACACATCATGTAAAGGTAGAGAATGAGCAATATCACCAACAGAGGTAATTGGTATGGTGGTACCATTAGCAGCATGGACCTGAATCTGCCTATCATATGGTTTAATTTTGGAGAAATTTTTGGAGGATGATGTCATATGATTAGAGGCACCAGAATCAAAATACCAGTGAGAGGGAGATTGAATTTTACCAGATATACCAAGAGTGGAAAAAGTCTGGAGAATCATCTGTTGGATCATTTCAGGGGAGACTGGAGCAGCAGTAGCAGGTGCCGAAGAAGATGTGGAAGAAGAATCAATAGTGCCAGTAGCAGTAATCGCCTGGTAAACTTTCGGATTTCTGTTTTGAGGACGTTTGCGGCATTCATTGATTGAATGTCCAGAAGCTTTGCAATAATTGCAGATCCTCTGCTTGCACTGATTTGCATAATGGCCGAAAGTTTGACACTTGAAGCACCGCACTTTACTCATATCTCTGGTTGGTTGCTTCCCCTTGGAAGAATAAGCAACATTTTCTGACGAGTTTGGTGAGTGAAAGGCAGTGGGTACAGTATAGGCAACATCCATAGCACCCGGACTAGCTTGGTGGAGCATACCAGATTGCGTCAATTGTCTCTGTTCCTCTCGCAGTAATTCATTGAGACAAACATCCAGTGAAGGAGAAGGGACCCTACTCATGAGATTAGATCTGACTGATTCATACTGAGGCCTTAATTTCATAAGAAAATGGTCCTGATGAGTAGTTGCTATAATTACTTGCAATTCGGGAAGAGCGTGTGCAGAAATATTGGCATATTTGATGTCATTTAATTCTGTCCACAAAGTCTGAAAACCAGAATAATATTCCTGAATGGAAGAAGTCCCTTGCATATAATTCGCAATTTCAAATTCTAACTGATACTGTCGAGCAGAATTTCCCTGATAATACACTGTTTTTAGATATTCCCACATATCTTTGGCAGATTTGTAAGGTCTCAAATTCATGAAGAATTGTGGTTCCATGGAACCTAGAATCCAAGTTTTGACCTTAGCATCTTTTGTGTTCCATGACAGAATTTTTTTTTCATCGTCTGTTGGTTTTGGATCAGTGCCAGAGATATGGCCCCATAACTCTTTACCCTCTAGATAAAGTTCAAATTGAAAAGCCCAAGAGGGATAATTTTTTCCATTAAACTTGATTAAGGTGATTTCAGATTTCTCCATTAGAACAACAGATGAATCAGCAGTAGAAAAATCCAGACAGCAACAGTAGTCACAGCAAAAACACAGCAGAGATCCACAAAGAACAACAGAACATGCAGAATAAACCAGCAGAAGAAACAAGAAGAATAAAGAACCACTGCATACACTAGCAGAAGAGGCCGTCAGCAAAAACTTCCGGAAAGGTGCTCCCAGCAGTAGGAGTCGTTCATGTCGTCAGGGAGGAGAACATGAGCTGGGCCCCACCTGATGATCTCTTGAGAGATCAGAGAGTGGGGATGGCTGAGCAGGATAAATACGCAACTAATGGAAGTGGATGCTAACAAATCAAATCCAGATCCAGGATTTTGTACGGCCGAGATGAAAACAGACCAAAAAAATGAATTTCCACAAGAGTGGGTAGAAGGCCTACCTCGGATGACCAATAATTGTTGCAAAAATCTTCATAAATCAGAGAATATGCAGACGACCAATATGAAGGAGTCCGCTGAGATGGGTCACGTCTGATCACAGGTGGGCCACACCTGATCTGAGATGATCAGGGAAGATCAAGGAGGATCCGACTGAAGAAAATGATCACAGATGATCACTGATAGGCTTCCAATGCTTGGAAGATGACTGAGACAATCACAGATGTTTGATTGACTGAAGAGAGAAAATTTTACTCAGCTCTGATACCATGACAGTGTGAGAGACGAACATACAAATATGCTGAATGACCTGTCCTTTGAGGGACGATTGTATTTCATATATATAGGGGCTGAATGCCCTAATTACAGCAATTAGCAGTATCTAATCAAATCCCTAATTACAGCAATTAGCAATAACTAATCAAATCAAGATCCTAAAGATTAGCAAATAAATATGTACAGATCTTTGACTAAATTACAAAGACTGGGCCTATGATACAAAGAATGGGCCTAATGGGCCTGCAAGCTTGGGCCAACATTAACATAAGGAACTGCATATTTCCTGGGGCTGAGAACTTGATACTCTTCTTCACCCATTTAAATGACCTTCCAATCAAAGAGGCACTCAGCAATCACATTCTACTCTTGTAGCTGTTTACATTTTGCCGATGCTGTGCTGAATGCTAATTGCCCAATTGTACTCACTACATCCAAGTTCTATCCTCGTTTTTATTCTACTAATAACCCTACCGAACAAAACTGTCATGTTATGTCTTCAGTCTGTTAATTCTCAACCCATTGGATTCAAATTCAAATGCCTTTCTCCCAATTTCTATCTTTGCATTTACCTGCCTTCCAGCTACACTTATTTGTACAATATCTCAATTATGGATGTCTGTTATTTTATCCAACTAATGCAAATCAGGCTGCTAGTGGTTGTGCCAACTTCCAATCTTCTATAAGAGACACCCCAATGTTGTTGAATCGCTATTAGACATTGATCAGGACAATCCGTTGGTCTCCGTAGAAATGTCATCAATGATCAATAACTCGAGAATCCTTGACCGAGCTAGGCAAATTGCTTAAGAGAAAACACCCAACTCATCGTAATAAGTTTCATACTAATAAAAAAAACACAAGATTTGGTTGCCACACAAGATTTGAATTCTTTTGATCACTTAAAAAAATCATCCTGCTATGGCGTTATGTATTGCCACAACTGCTACATATCGCTCGCTACGTTGCGTTTTAGCCTCTAGCCGCTATGCCCGCTGCAACTACTAGTTTCATCCTTACTGACACCTTTACTCTAATTGCCACATACCTAATGCAACCCTCTTCTTACCCGGTCTTGGAATTGGCAAAAAAAACTAGCGAAGTTTTTGTGCTGGCGAAGTTTTTTTTTGAAGTGGGTGTTTATACCAAATCTATAAATTTCTTGTGGCAATTATTACTTTTCTTGACCACCCAAAATTTTATCTTAAGATCCTTACTACTTCCATCTATGTCCTCTTCTTCGACCTATGAGGAACCGTCTACCTACATAGAAAAACTTTTTCTCACCCGCCCAGTTACCGACTTGCATTGGACATGTGCAAACAATCTCAAACATGTATGTCATACTTTATCAACTATAGTTGCTTCCTTTATCGAAAAAAAAAAAAAAAAACTATTGTTGCTTCCCCTAAAATCTAAATGCCTTCAAGTGAGCTCACTTCTAATTCTTTCGTAGTTTTACCACACATTCATTTCAACATTCTCATATTTGCTACACTTTTTTTTTTTTTTTTTGCATGTGTTGTTTCTTGATAAGCCAACATTTTTTTCCATTGGTCAATAGCCAGTCTAATCGATATCTTGTAAAATTCTTCCTTCACTCTTCTGGTTATGCGCTGATCACAAAGCACTTCGGAAGTAAGTCTCCACTTTAACCATCTAGCTTTTATCCCATATTTGACATTCTATAATCTCTCTATCCTTTCTAATTATAGAGCCAAGCTATTGGAAGAAATCTCCTTTTGGAATCTCAGTTGACATAGGAGTTACGTCTCTTTGCACATTCCCACTTAAGTTGCAATTCATATATTTCATCTTTCTACGTCCTACTTTCGTAAAGCCCTTGGATTTAAAAGTCTCTATCCATATCTCAAATTTCTTAGGACTTAAGGATACAGATGTACGAGCCTATAGAACAGATCCTGTTCAAGTAAGGTCGTATCTCAAGTTTCTCATTCACCAACACTATATTATCTACAAACACAATGCACCAAGGTACTTCCTCTTAAATATGATCTGTGATAAATATATATGAACCAAGTATTTGATCCTGATGAGTAGCTGGCACAAATCTGAGTCAGCAGCTAATTGGTGAGACTATATTCATCAACATTTGCAACAACTTAGTACTACACTTCTATTTGTTGATTTACAGCCATCGATCATGGTGCTTTGTAACCTATTGAAATGGATAACCTTATCTCTTTGTTTTCAGTATCAAATCCGGTTATCATCTAATTCTTGGCTATTTTGTCATTGCCATGTTGCCCACCAGTTGGCGTGCATTGGGAGAGGAAATGAAATTGGACATGCAGAGAATTTGGAAAAGGAACTTAGGGAGAGATGACAGATGTATTTCTGATAATGGGAAAGAGGTATGACTTCATATAATTTTACTCGTGTTATTTTCATGTGGTGTAATTATATGGATGTCTGTTCCACTTTCAGGCTAGATTCCCATTCTTGGATGAAGACGTTATCGAGACTCTACTGGAAATTCCTCTTTGGGAGATTGCTGATCTTGATCAGCCTTCTGGAATGGGTGACAAGAAGATTCTAAGAGAGGTAACCACTCATTCTGAGATGTCCAGTTCTCTTGTTTACTTAACATCGAACAGTTTATGAACATTCTCCAGACTATGGGCAGTATTGTATTGTATGCTGTTCTTTTATGTTACATACTATTTGAGGTGGATTTATATTCTTTTATATCACTGTTCTACTGGTTGCACTGAAGTGTTGCAGTACCATGCGTACAAAACAATTTGCTTATGATGAGGGTGTTTGTGTTTACCAGATCATTGTTTGTTGTGTCAGTATCTGAAGAGTTTTATTTTGCAAGTTAACTAGAACTTGGAACATTCATACACTGAATTTTTTCGAAGGTTGCGCGGTTGCTTGGCTTGGAAGAGGCTGCAAATTTGCCTAAGAGAGCAATCCAGGTTGGTTCTTCTGTCTGCCATTTCTGCAAAACAAAACTATGTTTAGATGTCAGCGTTCTTTTTATAGGAAAAATATACTATGGACATCTACCAAATTAGTTACATTTTAGGTTGTGCCAGAATTCTGTACTAGCTGTGCCTACTGTGTACCGAATCCAGACTCCTCTCTTCCAGGCCGCCTTTGCATGGCCGACACTCTGACAACATCCTTGGTGGACATTTCCAGCCATCCTGTTGTTAACCTTTGACCTTCAAATATATGATCAACAAGACAACTTGCCTGGTTTGCTGCACAAGAAAGTTCCACCAATTTGATAACCAGGATTGGTCAATCGAGAAGATTTTCTTCGATCTTTCCCATCCGGGCACTAGCACAGTTGATTACGGGCACAAAGTCCTCCCTTTGGAGGCAGGAGTCGCGGGTTTGATTCCTGGTAGGTACAAGGAGATATCAATCAGTTGCATGCTCTTAAAACAGCTCACAGGGTTCACAGTCCATTAGGAGCCAATAGAAAAAAAGATATGTATCCACTATATGGTTGCTTTTGGTTCGCTTGGAAGTTTGACATGAATTATACAGAATAGAAAGCCTGTCTTAAAACACCTAATGATGTGTAGCTGCATTTTTTGTGAATTTTTTGGTATTGTATTCTTGTTATGAAGCTGTTCTCTAAGTATTATGAAGCTGTTTCTACCAAAAAAAAAGGTATTAAGAAAATTACTGGACCAAAAATGGCCAGTTGGTGAAGAAAGACAAATCTAACATGGAGAAAAGAGGAGCTGGTTTAAAACCAGAACAAGATGTGAGATTTGTTGATAAAACATCTGAAATGTATTATATGATCCTTGAGCCGCAGGCTTGCATTTAAACTTGGATATTAAGTGTGACCGTGTGGGTCCGAATCATTTACCTGATAAGCCCTTCCAAATATTACCCAGGTTGCAAGATTGTAGCCATCAAATTTCTACAATGTATTGACTATTTCTATGTTTTATTTAGTAATGAAGACCTACGATCAAAGGTTTAGGATTTTTGGATGGGGGAGATTTTTTAGGTGTCAGTCCATCAGCTACTTGTGCCTTACAGATCAATGGTCTTTAAAGGACTCAATCATTTAATTGGAGGCCCCATTTTCACGAATTTATGACTCAAGGATACTCTTAGCCTTGGTTTGAGGATCACCGAGTGCTGTATGATTGGGAAAACAATGATGTGCTTTTGTATACCAAGTGGATGTTTGGTGGTCATGTAGTTTCTTCGTTGTTGTTTCTATTTTGAGAGATTCTTAAATGTGCATATAGACGCTTTTCCACAAGCAAACGTGTGTATGCAATTGGTGATCAATTATTACCTCTATAGTGTAGGGGGCAATACCAATATAGTGAGTATACCTGGACCATGTGGGCTTCTAAGTATCTTCTGTTATACATGAAAATATTTGGCGAAAACAAAGACGTGCACTTGTGTCCCAAGTTGGTTTTTGTTTGGTGCATTCTTAAATTGTTTACTTATTTTTTAGATTCTTCAATTTAGATATACATCTGCGAAAATGAAATGCTCCTTTTTCATGAACCAACATTTGTAACAAATGATCACATAATTTGTGGTTAATTGTTATATCTTCACTGTAGTGGGTAATGCCCCTACATTTCGATTGCTTTTGTTTCTCATTACTGACAACAGTTATTGGTTAAATCTTGCGTACCTTTAATTATAATTCAAATATGCTGCTAAAAGCATATACATTGCACCGAATGTGTTTTCGTATTGGAAATGCACATTAATATTTTGACCATCCCCCTAATCCTGGCCTATTAATCTCTCTTTTCTTCCCAGTTTGGGTCGAGAATAGCAAGAGAATCAAATCGAAAGAACTTTGGGAGCAACCGTGCAGCCAACCAGGCATCTGCAGGAAGTGTTGTAATCCACAAGCCGCATAGTTGATATGGCATCGAAACCCATGTCATGACAACGAAAATCTGGTATGACAGTTACCTTTTTAACTTGTAATGGAAACTTTTTATGCAACTCTCTCATCCTTGTACATATCAAGCTTTATTAAGTACATGGCTTTTCTTGTTTTACACCCATGTGCATTAAAGATTCCATTAAATATTTATAAAGCTTGTGGTTGTATAAGTTATATATGCTACCTCCATGGAAATTAGGATGAAGACCTGGAATGAAGCAAATACAATGTACAGTCATTGACTAGTACTTCCGCCTGTCCAATCCACTTACGTACATATATACCTATGATGCTTCGTATTTTGCTGCATCTAATTTTCGATCTCCAACACATGCAATATAATGTTTCAAAATGATGTTTCATTTTCCTTCTTGTGTTGTTTCCTCTATGTGTTTCTTCATGGTGTTAAGATTTGGGCTCTATAGGTGGATTAATCTCTCTTTTCGGTTTGACTGTTAAATAGGATGGACCTGGGCCTATGCCTAGAAGACTGACTAGAGGGCACTGTGCAGCTAGAAAACATTTAGAACAATATGCCTATGGTTTTTGCAATGAGTTTGGCAAGGACGTGATGTTTTTTACAATGATTTGGGCTTTTGAATATTGGGCCAGATGACTAAGCAGTTTGGTCTTTGAACAAGTTTTTTCAACCTGAGCCTGTTGCAGTTATTGGGATCTTGGATATGTTTCCAATCAAGGGGTGTTGAGGCGGCATCTCATGAATTTGCAGTCTGTCTTGTATTGTTCTTAGTTCCTACTTACAAATGATACTTAAATTTGTTATTAAAACATTCCTAGTTCCAAGCTAATTTCTTTATTAGCTCAGATTTTGCAAACTTCCATGTAAGATTCCATCATATGCAAGTACTATGTAACATCATTATATTGGACTTAAAAGCAAAGCAGATACTACTATGTAACATCATTATACTGGACACTGGACTTGAGCAAAGCAGATATTCTTGGAAGAGTGGATGTAAATGGAAATATGGGTTTTTGCATAAATTTCCATGAAAATGCCTGAAACTGATTTCTTAAATGCCAATTTCTCTAGTACAGAGAATCTGTCTGGAAAATTTAAGTTTATGGAAAAGATGGAAACCACTACTCTGTAGCTACCGGCAAGGATGGTGAATGGAGCCAGAGAATGATCCAACGAATAAAAAATCTGTCAGACAGATGGAATTTTATATGACAGAAAGCATAAAATACCCAGATGGGTATGACTTCTCTCATTTCACTGCATTCTTGAGTTTTTATTATATCTTTCTCTTCCTTTCTCCTCGCTCTCCTCATCACTTATACGGTTGTCTTTATTAGTAAATATTGGGCTAGTTAGGCACTTTATTAATATAGTAAAAATCATGTAAAGCCTCCATTTTTTCAGATTAGATGTCACATCAAAAGCATTTTAATTTAAAACTCCCTTAATCTTTTTCAAAAAAAAAAAAAAAGTCAAAGCAACCACACCTTTATCCACTAAAATATAAAAGAATCTCACTTTTCCATATAAAAAGTCAAAAAGATTTCATAACAAACAACTACAAATAAAATACCATCATAACTCATATATATTTTATTCTTTTTTCAAAATCAACTTTACTTCACTTGACTCTATTAGTAAAGTTCCCGAACTAGCCAAATCAATCCCAATTCCGTATTGGTGCAACCTTCATCCACTTTCAGGCAATTTAAGACCCTTAAATTTAGGGTTTGGATCATTTGATTAAATTGATTTTGGGCTAACTGTCCATCCAAATCTTTCTGCACCTCTACTAACCTCGGTGACCAACTATTAGGGATGCCCATGGGCCAGGCCAGCTCAAGCCCGATTTGGCCCATCATGCTCTGGGCCGGGCTTAGATATGTAATTACTGCATGTTTTAATAATTGCTCTGGGCTTAGATTAAGTGATATAAAGCCTAGCCCGGCCCGGTTGTATGTGGAATGCATGTAATTATAGTTCAAATAATTGACCGAATGCCCACAAAATTGAAACAAAAAAGACTCCATTCAGCCCGGCCCGATTGATTAAATGGGCGGGCTTGAGCGTAACTTTTACATCCAATAGGCTAGTGTTCCTAAAGTCGGGCGGGGCCTGTAAATGCCTAAACCCGGCCCACAAACACACCCCTACCAAGTATGCAACCGGGGCTTACATGAAGATTAGCCAATTTGGGTTCATGGGGGAGCGACCCATGGCCCACCACTTTGGTTTGATGAAAGGCAAGATTTGACCCTCTTTTTTTCTTTTTCTTTTTTATATCATGCTCTTTTGGAGATCATCTATCAATCAACGGATGGGATGACGTAGTCTTTCTTCATCATGTGAGATTTGCTTGATCATAAAACAACATAGTAGGATAATCAATGATAGTATATACTAAGCTGTTTTGAATTTTAATGTGGCCCCCACCCCTCAGTCTTCCTTCCGGCTCTGGTCGTCTATAAAAGTTAAAAGACTTCTTCTCCCTCTGCCCCATCGTCCCCGTCTCTCACTCTCTAGGGTTTTACGAGGGTTCTAAGCCCAAATCGCCATGAATTCCCCCCCAAGCTAGGGTTTTTTTCTTCGATTGGAGAAACCCTTGTTCCATCATTACATACCGTTTCGGTATCCGAAACAGTAGGAATTCTTGTTTGAGGCATCGAAATCTCCCGACCCTCTTCTCATCTCTCTCTGGAATGCAAAACCCACCTGGGATTTCGTCGAATCTCCTCTCTTCTCTTCCGCAGAGAAAACGATGCAATTCGGCGTGGAACCCAAAGTAGGATCCGTGATGGAGGAACTGCTGGGTGATTTGGAACCCTAATCCTCTGGAAAAAGAGAAAAATGATACCGAGTTATTGAATATGAGCGGTGGAGCTGGGGAGACTGGAAGCAGAAACCCGAGCAGGGACGAGGACGAGCTGAAGAGGAGCTCAGGTGGTAGCGCCGCCGAGAAGTTCAGCCGCGCGATTGCTCGGATAGCTGTCTCGCAGATATGCGAGAGCGCCGGGTTCCAGGGCTTCCAGGAATCAGCTCTTGATGCTCTCTCTGACGTTGGGATCAGATACCTGCGTGATTTGGGCGAGACGGCGCATTCCAATGCGAATTCCGCCGGGAGAACGGATTGCAACGTGTTTGATGTTGTCCAGGGATTGGAAGACTTGAATTTGTGTTGGGGGTTTTTGGGCGCTTCGGACGTCAATCGATGTCTTGTGGGTTCCGGTGTGGTTCGTGAAATTAGAAGATTCGTGGGTTCTGCAGAGGAGATTCCATTCGCAAGGCCTGTTCCACGGTTCCCAGTCATCAAGAGCAGGAAGCCAACTCCTAGTTTTGCGCAAATTGGAGAAACCCCAATTGGAAATCACATACCTGATTGGCTGCCGGCATTCCCCGATCCCCACACGTACCCTCACAAACCCATACCTTCCTTCAATGAGAAGGCGTCGGATCCTCCTCGCATAGATAATGTCCAGGAGACAAGAGAGCAGAGAAAGGCAGAGAGGTCGCTCTTGAGCTTGCAGCAGCAATTGGCTTGCAATGGCACTGTGGGGCAGAGCTCCAAAGATGCCACCCATGGTGGTTTAAAGACAAAGGGGGTATCAGATAGTAACCCATTTCTTGCCACGCCTCTACAGTTTGGAGAAAAGGATGTATCGACAGTCGCCGTTCCTGCTAAGCTTTCAAACCAAGCAGTTGTGAAGAATCCAGTTTCGGTGTTTGAGGCATTCGCACCAGCTATTGAAGCGGTGAGGAACGGGCATTGCGAATTGGGGTACAATGAGAAGAGAGTTCTTCCCAACAAGCGCCCTACTGTGCATTTCAGTTTTGGGATTGACAAGAAATCTGTAGGCGTGCCTTTGGGTCTGAATGCCCGGAATTCAGACGTAGAGAATGTCGCTCCGTGGTTTTCGAGGGATGAAGGGAGGGATGACAAGAAAAGAAGGGCAGAACAGATACTTAAGGAGTCTATGGAAAACTCACAGGAGCTTGGTCAATTGTAAACTAATTCTTCCACTGGCCTGCTTGATGGGATGTTGTATTTTTATCCGAGGAGTTAGTGGCAGTGGCGATTCTAGGCATTGATAATTCTTGTTGTATCATTATGAGAGTTGATGGGTCTATGGAATGTCTCGTCTTAATTGATTCCTTGACAAGGTATGTGAATGTCTGTTCCCATCGTGCATAGATCCTGTCTACAATTAATTCTTTTATTTTTTATAGAAACTCTTGCTTTCTCTTCATCTATGATCTGTTAAGAAATGGATAAAAAGAGAACTTCAGTTCTGCCTGTTTTGAACTTGCCTTTTCTTCTTCTTCTTCTTCTTCTTTTCTTTTTTCTTTTCTTATTTCCTGAGGGATTGGCACCTGCACTGGCTAGCAGGGGTTCTAAAGGTTATAATGTAAGCACGCTGGAGTTCAAACCTTGTACCTTCTTTATGGAAGAGGGTATTTCTAATCAACACACCTAGGCATTATGAAGTTTTAAACTTCTACTTTACCAAAATAGCTTCTTATTGATTATGTTTCAAAACAAAAACGATTTGGATCTATTGATGCTGGTACATAGAAGTGAACATAACTTCTACTGCAATAAATCAAAATGAAAAACAAGTCTTCTTATAAACCATTAGCCATTCAAAAAAAATAAACTATTAGAAAAAATTTTGAGGAATCTGCTTTGAATGTAGAAAATCCTGTTAATTTGTGCAGCCATTTTTTTTTTTTTTTTTTTATTTTGGGTTCAGTCAACATATGCTTTTGTCAAAGATATAATGCCGTAGTCATTTTTTCATTTTTTTTAAATGTTACAAAATTCTTAGGGAAGAAAACAAATCTGTATGATATCTGGAGTTGTTGAGATCCTTTGCTTAATTGTACCTATCGCTTCACTTATTTAACTTTGTAACATTGGCTCTTTACCCCCTTTACAGCCAAAGAGTGGATGGATACTATAGAGAATGAAGCTGACAAAGATGTTGTCATGAGAAGTACCATATTGAGTATAAGGACTACTAGAGTTTGTAAACATGAGTATAATATCTAGAGAGATTATCTTTAAAAGATCAAGATACAGGCTATATAGCTCTTGTATCCTTAGGAAGTATTTAGCAGAAGGGAAGAATACATGTCTAAAGAATTTCAAAGTCTTCCCTCGAAAAGGTTTTTGTTCCCACACACCTAACAAATGTTTTGCAAAATGAAAACATTGTCACATCTCGGAAACAATTTGTACCTTTCCCATATTCCTTTATACCAAAAACCTTCTGGGTAGAAGTTAGTACACCTTTTCAGATCAACAAGTCTCTTCCAAATTGGAAAATGAATCCTAATCTGGATGTAGTTGTTTCTACCATCTGGATTCTTTTTCGCAACGTTCTTGCCTATGAATGCAACAAATTCTCACCCGAATTTACTTGCTATGTTTAGACATATGGAGCTTTCTTTGCTACGATCCCTCAGTTAGACACATGCAGGTCTCTAGGAATGTCATGTTCTTTGAAAATAAAAGATCATCCTCCCCTCCTAATGGTATTTTTTATGCCTTCATTCACTGATCCTTCCTTGCTTATGCAGGGAATGGTATATCAGTGGAAAGGGACAAAGGGTCAGCTAAGCCTCTAACATTGAAACTTCCCCAGTTTTAGTCAATTGCATATGTTTCACCACCTCATAGCTGGTGTATCATTTCTGGTCCTCTAGATCAATTAACTTTTCTACTAAATCCCTATTTGCGTTCTTTAATACTATCTCTTTGCCTTGTTCCTTTGAGAAAGCTATAGAAGTGACCTATGGAAAAAAAAAGGGGGGCCAGGGATGAAGAATTGGAAGCCTTGGCAGCAAAATCATACTAAAACCATCCTTGGAATATCTTTCATGGCCCCACCTTGTCTATCCAATTGCTTAATTGGGTATATTTGGTCAAATTGGAGTTTACCATGTTGTTGGACTACTATGAAGTTCAATTAGTTACTCTAATAAACCACCAGGACAGAGTTTATGAGGAAACATTTCCTCACATTGTTAAAATGACCATTTTCTGTACTTGCCTCACTTCTCTTGGATCCAAATGGGCGCAATTTTATCAATCAACGCCAATAAATTGATACTTCATTACACTTGCCCTCTTATCTGAAGGAAGGCCCATAGATGCATCGCTCAAATTATGTGTACGGGTGCATGTCAGGCGGATTAGGGTGGGCATGGACCCATTATTAAAAATCGCATTCTTAAAAATTTGTTATCTCTATAAAATTCTGAAATATTTTTTCAGTTTGGATTTTCATTTGGAGATTATTGGGAAAATCTTGCAAAAAATAAATAAATTTTGAGATAACTAAAAGTAAAAAATAAATAAAATATATATAATCTTGTAAGAAACTATCTTCATTGAGTTTTTGTCATTATTATTCTGATTGTACCATGGTTTTTTACAATATTTTTAATTTTGACAATGTTGTTGTGACGAGTTTTACACCGGTTGACCTACTGGACACAACCCTCTATTTGGGCTTGGGACGGGTAGTTACAACAAATTGGCAGAGTTCAATCAAGAAAGAGAGAATAAAGAAATGGGCGCATATGGGAGTACGGAAATGTTTATTTGTAGTATCAATAGGTAAGAAATAAAGAGAAACTCAATTAAGATGGTTTGGAGGACATATTCAATGTCGGCTAACAACAACACTGCTAAGGAAAAGTTCTTCTATGCAAGTTGATGGTCCGTCAAGGAAAAGGGGTAGGGCAAAGAGGACATGGATGAAAGTAATAAGGATAGATATGAAGAAGGTCAACCTTTCCGAGGATTTGGCCCAAGATAGAATGAAATGGTGAAACATAATTCCTATATCGGACCCCAACATAGTGAGGACAAGCCTTTGATGATGATGGTGCTAATTATTAATTTTGATCATATTTTCGATAAAATTGTGACATTATCAGCACCCTACCATTTCAGGAAAATATCTTGATATTATTGCAGTACTTCGAGAATATCGTCAATATTCATGTTAGTGTATTGACCTGGCCCAGACCTGAGCCAGTTTCATGTGGATGGTTGATCCCAAGCACAGGTTTCTGTGGAACCCAAATTGCCAAGCCTCAGCCAGAATTAAAAATTCAAGCGCAAGCTTTGGTTTCAAGCCATTTTTGAGCTGGGGGTTTGGGTTGTCGAATATCTAGCCAATCAAAAAGGAGAAAAGGAAATGTCTCCTACGTGAGATCTGGACACCAATATCACATTTGATGGTTGAATTCCAATGTATGCACGCGCGCTTGTGTATGTGGGACAGAGAGCACTTTGTGCTCTGGATCTTCTTGTAAACTATTTCCTCTTGTTCAAGTGAAGCTATGTGATTGCTCCCTCTCCATGTCTAGAGATACCCATGTTACTTTGGAATATCTATTCTGATAATAGTACTGCCCACAATCCACATCGCACATAATATAATGAAGTCTTTCATGAACGCATGAGGCATATGGCAATTGGTTGTCGTTTTGTGCAACATCACACTCGACTAGGCATAATTGTACTTAGTTTTGTTTCCTCAGACGATCAACTGGTTGGTTTCTTCTTCAGAGTCGCTCATGACCACCAGATTTTACACTCACTTGACAATCTCTTGATGCATCGCTTCTTGCATAGTGAGCTTAAAGGGGGTGTCAAAGAGGAGGGATCATGTATCCATGTGGTGTTATCTAAACTCTGCAAACCTGCAGTGTACCATGGTAGATTTTATCTCTAGATTAGCTTCGTTATTGTCCAAGGAAATTTGATTATCCTTGCAGTGGTAAGCTATGATACCCAGATACAGCATGGATACAACAGTGGCATGCCATAGACATGGCAAGGATATGGATTTTACACACAAAAAGTGCAGTATTGGATGCGACATGACACGTTGCCCATTTTGAAGTTTCCATGCATCATAAGTAGTAAGGCACCTTAGCTCACACTACTGACCAAGGATCAATCACTGTTCCTCACATTGTTGTATCACTCTTGTCTAGCAAATCAGAGGCTGATCACATTGATCACTCAGTTTTAGTCTGGAGTATTCTCGAAATTTCAGTTTGAACATGTAATTATAAGATACAAAATTACCCTTGTGCAAAGAATTGAGGTGTTGCAAGTAAAATTTTCGAGATGGGGGAAACCAATTTTGACTTGAAAGCAGTTTGAAATGACTTGTTAGGGTTGTGTATGAGAGTGAACTTATCCTTTAGGATTGTTTTGTAGGTGAGTTGAGGAATCACACTGTCAAAGCTAGATAGGGTGGGACAACTGACAAGGCTCTGGCAGTTCGGATGATTTTTATTTTTCGTTGGCAATAGTCTATTCTGGAATTTCCAATAATGATACCAAGTTCATCCAAAATCTCCTTATCCTTGCAATTCCCCTTCCTGTCACTTCATCCAATGTTATACAAGTCCAGCTCTCACTATTGTGCCTCCCTTGACATCTTCAGTTTAGCGTGCTTGAACCAATATGAGGCTGCTTCATAGTTCACAATTGCATCTACTGTGAGATTGGTTTTTAATTTGTCAAAAAGAAAACTCTCTAGTCTTGAGCATGTTAATTCAGAACTGTGGAAATTTTGTTCCACGATTGACAGTCGGAGGGAGTTTAAAATTGCACAAGGAATGATTCTAAAAACCAGGTAAATGGATGGGAAAAGTACTGCCCTCCATCATTGGTTAACTTAAATGGAAAGATGTTTCTGGCTATTCTTTGCAACAGTCTTCTTACGATTTGAAGTGATCTTCCAATTCTAGAAGCATTTTTCCAAAGGAGTATTGCATATTTTCTCAAAGCATGTTGGAATTAGATTCTAATGAAGCAGAAGTCTTGGCTATACTAGAAGCTCTTTGCATCCTCAGCACTTCCTATCAGCAGACTCAAAGTGGAGAGTGATTCCTCAAATGCCAGCGCAGGCGGGTTGGCTAGCTAAGCAAGGGGTTGATCGATCATGTTATCTAAGTGCTTTTCTTATGTAAGGTGTGGTTGATGTCCAGTATATATCTGTTATATCGGTAGACTCACATGTGGATCTTCTTTTGTGGTACCTTGATTTTAATATAATTTACAGTTATCAATAATAATAATAATAATAATAATAACAACAACAACAACAACAACAACAATAAAAGAACATACGTGGACAAAGTGAACATCTCAGGTGCATTCAGTTCACACCTGTAACATGCGAACTCAATCGCCCAATCTCTCTCAGCAGGTGCAACCACATCGCAGTGAATGGCAGCCCTTGCTCCCTCCCTCCATCCAGGTTAGTTTCCTCTCTCTCCCCCTCCCCCCAATTGTTTTATATCCTTTTTTTTTTTACAAGTACTTGTTGAGTCTGATTTGGAATGGGGTTGTGGAATTCATGAGATTCTAGTGAGATGGGTGATTGGAGATTTCATTTTCTTACTGTTTCAGTTTGTATTGTTTGGTGGGACAGAAATTTCTCTGATGTGAAATGGTTCTTCACATCTTGGGTCCGAATCTTCTCTGTCCGAAAATGATTTAAAAAAAGGTCAGAAAATGTCGGCTCCGGGCTGCAGAAACTCCCTTTTCTGCACAAACCACTTGCATTTTCCACAGATTACACTCTGTTCAAACAGAGTTTATGACTTTTTAACTAGAAAAACAAGAAAGATCTAATATCGGCTCCCCCTTCTTATTACCAATTTTAGGTTTTGTAGTTGAAGGATTTGCTGGTTTCAGATGATGGCTCTTTCCCCTACTGATGTACATTCTTTTTTACCACCATTGAGATTAGTTGATTTCAGATTTCCAGTTCCTAACATCAGCTCAAGTGACGAGGTTATCAGATCCTCTAGTGGTATCAAAGCCCTCACAAGAAGCTTAGAGCATGTTGTTCTTTGAGTCTAGAATAGGCTTTACACATTGAAGACTAATCAAAACCCATTCATTCTATCTGCTATATTGGTGGAAATGGGTTTTTTTTTTTTTTTTTTTTTTTTTTAATGTAATTAGATGTTGGATGTTGTATTCATGTGAGTGCAAATGTATCATGTGGAGTTTGCACTTTTGAAATTGAATGAATGAATGGATGTTACAGTTATTGAATTGAAAAAGGAATGAATGAATGGATGAATTGAGGTTTTTTTTTTTTTTTTTACATTCTACAGGTTATTGAAAATGAATGAATGGATGAGTGGATATTGATGTTGAATGGATGCTAATACAGGTTTGAAACTGGTGAAGTTTTGATGTGTTTGATCAATGAATCTTGTTCGGCTGAGGCCATGCAGGTTCGAGTTTACAGGTTATTGAATTAAAACTGTATGGATGGATTGGAATTTTTTTTTTTTTTTTTTTTTTTTTTGGCTTTACATGTTAGAGGTTACAGAAAATGAATGAGTGGTTGATGGTACAGGTTTGAAAGAGGCGTTTTTTAACAGGTGAAATTTGATTGATCAATGAATCTTGTTTGGGGTGGGGCCGTGCAGGTTTCAGTTTTGGATGAGTGTTAGATTTGAAATGACGTTGAAATGAAGTACTTTTTAGGAGTACTTGTCTAAATTGAAATGAAGTACTTCTTCCATAATTCAATTAGATATAAAGAGGAGTAGAAGAGAAGAGGATTGATACAGGAATGGCAAGTGTGAAGTGTAGTACTGTTGTGGAGACAAAAGGGATTTGAAATACAATAGAGTAAGGAAAAATCAAAAGGTAAAAGGCGACATTCATTTTCATGGCTTACCCACGCATATGCGTGCAACACGGTTTCTACAAATTGTCTGATTGTGTAGATGATCATAGCACAAGCATTTCTTAGTTCAGTTTGAACTGTTGGATATTTATTGAATTATCCATCTGAATGTAATGATACAAGTGCTCCAGCAAAAGGAAACACTAAAAATGCAAGGACATAGTGTAGCACATTTTTTTTTTTTATCTTTTCCTTTTTTGTTACTACATCTCTCAACTGCACATTTGGAGAGAACTACGACTAGTGCCCCAGCAATAATAAAATTAAGGTTTGTGTTCCTATCCATGAATTTCATACCTATTGTCAGTCAACATTTTTTTAAAGCTGTTTTACCCCAGATCCCATGATATCATGGGAACAGGGCATATCACAGAAATTGATATATCCCATGATATCATCATGGCTTTTATGTAGTACCTTTAGGGAATTTTGTTTTTCCAAATGATCGAACCAAATGATGATTTTAGTACCTTTAGGGAATTTTGTTTTTCCAAATCCCATGTATTTACTTTTCACAAAATGTCTTTTTTTGTGTTCTCTCAAACAAAAAAAAAAAGGGATTTCGGTTGCTGGTTGCAAGAAGTATATATAACGAAACTGATAAACCCATGATATCAAGGGATGTGTCTCAAAAAAGTTTATATATATATTAAATAGAGCCAAGCGATTATGGTGATATTATTTGAATTTCAATCATGAAATTGGAAAAACTGGATTTAAGGAGGACTAATATATCCAAACTCCTATATTCTTCTGTTTGCTTGACCAGTGCACTATTGTTCATGCACTAGAGAAAACAATGAATCCAGATTGCAGGAAGGTATTCTTGTTTCTCCATCTCAATCAACTTTGTCTCTAATTTTGAGAAAAGAAATTTCATGACCGTTTTCATTCCATTTTTCTTTCTTCAAAGGAGTTTTGTAGATGTCAGCTCGATCTATGTATCCTCTCATGTTTTGGTTGTATTGTTCTTTGTGCGTAGTGTGCAGCTGTAGCTAAAAAAGGTGAAAAGTAGTTTTGTTAATCTTTTTGGGTTTGAAAATCAGTGCTTGGAAACGTCATTTACTTGGAAAAAGTAAAAAAAGAGTCCAGAAGCATAGTGTGGATACAAAAAAAAAAAAGGCGGCCACAGGATAACCAATCCGCAAACTAGAGAAATTGGGACATTGGGACTTTGCATTCAAAGACTTCATTCCCTTCAGTAGTGATACTTGTCTGGATATGTTTCTGAATGGCAGTCTAAGTCAGCTGGACTTTGGCATCAAGTTGAATTACAAAACCTGAGTCTTTTTCATGAGCCCAATTGGATTAGCAAGGGTTTATTAGTTGAACTCTTTTAGCCAAGGCCAGATTGATGAGATGGGACATGATGACAGCAACAGTGAAACCCATTGACTATAGAGTCCAAAAAATAAGAATGGGGACCAATGGTAGATTCAATGATCCTCAAATCATGAACATCTACCCACTTCAGTTGGGTTTCTTTTTTATAACCCCTGAAAATGGAATTCAGGAAAGCATTAACTGGATAGATTGAGAGGAAGGAAGGTTTTGAAAATGTCTTCAACATCTTGTGACTGAGCTGCTTCTTTTAAGACCCAGCCAAAGGATAAATAAATAAATAAGTCATTAAGCCTGTTGTGGCCACACCCATCTAGACATAGTCATGTGCTAATTCTCTCTCAAACATAAAGAGTCAAAATCCCAAATATATCACAAAATTTCCTTCACTTTAATAGATTTATCTTCTGTTAACATGTAAAAGGGATCCAAATAAAACAACAGCAGGGATAGAGGGCAAAAGATCATTATTTTAAGTCAACGGTCCCAGGTTAATTGACAATAAGCTTTCCGATGTCGGTCATCTCAATGGTTCTTTAGCAAACAATATTAGATAACCTCACAATTCCACTGCAACAAGTAGTACAACCAAACACCATGTCAATAGTTTCTGATAAATATACCTCTTAGTCCTCCAATCAATATAAAATACAAAAATCAAAACTAAACACATCCTACTGCATCTAAAAGAATCAGTGGGGGCGACAAATCAGGACTCTGTAATCCAAGAATCTTGGTGCGACCGTAATACAAATAACCACATTCAATGAAAACAAAGGAGGATATCATCATGGAGATCAGAGACAATGTGAAAATGCCAATAGGTCAACTGTGAGCTTTATTGTAAATGGATGTAAGTATGCTTGTTTAAAGCTGTAAAAGACATTTGTATAAGCATTAGAATTAAAAGAACAAAAATAATAATAAGATTTGAAAAGCTACACAAGACCAGCAATTTTCCATACACAAGGAGAAACAAATATTTGAAACCATAGTGGCATTTACTTGGAAAACAGCTGCCTGCGCCGCCTGCTTCGCTTGGCTTGTAGACTTGTGGATGACTCACCAGTCACAATCTCATCCACCAAGTCCTTGAAAACCGATCGTTCAAGATCCAACACCATGCTAGATACCTCCCTGCGGAAATCTTTCCAGCTATCCACCTGATGCATAACATCCTCCCTTAAAATTGATTTCAACCCATCATCACTATAATCCAAGCTGCCCTCCAAGCTGACAGACTGGAGCCGGTCAATTTCCAAACACAGCTCTTTCAGAAGCCGTTGCCCACTTGGAATCATTCCTGCAAGCTTGGTGGGTTGAAGCCATGGCTCGGGTTGAGGGCCTGCTAAAGCCAGTTTCTGTTTGAGAATTTCATTTACAGTGTCAAACAAGAGCTTACGGTGGAGCTTCTCCTTGTCAGGTTTTGACCTGAGGAGGTTTTCGCAAGCAGATTCAGTTTTAGAAAAACAGCTTATTTTTGTTTGCTCCAGGACAAGGAACAAGTCAGGGTTGATTGGCTGGCCCGAGGGGTGAAGCTGAATCTGTGTTGGGCCAGAGCTGAGATCTTTAAGCAGGAGGCCTGATGCAAGCAATATCTCGGAGACATATCTGTGATCCGGATTTGCGTTCTCACAAAGTGAAGCAATGTGATCTTTGGCGACTTCATCATGGGCTGAGTTCAGTCTCCTGAGCTTCTGAACCAGGCGTTCAATGTTCTCCAATTTCTTGTGATTGATTCTAGAGCTGATGTCAGGATGTCTGGTATCAAGATCCATCTGGTTCCAGTATTCCTCACCAGAAACACCATCCAAATTTCGACTCTCATCATCTGAAGCAAGAAAACATAAAGCATAACTTAGCATTTTCATATTAATTACATATATCATCATTGTTCTCCTGCAGTATGAGCCATCAAGGGTCAAAGGGATAAGAAATGCAAGAGCATATGTATCAAAACTTATGCTTGTGTTGTGCCAGTGTGCGCAACCAGTTCAATCATATAAAGTCCTGACTTCTGTGATAGTTTACATAGATTCCTTAAGGAAAGCTTTTCTCAGCCATTTGCCAAGTCACACATGGTAGAAAAGAAGCTACCCAAGGGTAAGAGCCACACAAGTTGAGGAGCAAATTTTGGTATGGTGGCAGGGAAGTGGAAATTTTTAACTATGTCATGAGATTTCAAGGATGAAAGAGCAGGCCGTAGATTCCATAGCATGATTAGGTGCACCCAATTGCTATGCTTGACCTAAGTGTCTAGGGCTTCAAGGTTTTGCTGCATTAGCAGCACCAGTCAGAAAGTCCCCATAACCAACATTAGGTCCCTATTCCATAGACAAGGCTCACCTTCGGGACAGAGAGCAAATTATAAAAGAAGGAAAAAGAATCCCACAAGAAGAAACTCTTCTAACACTAGGTAGTGGTATTGAAGATGTTCTATCCTCAAGGTTAAATTAAAACTTGGTCTTGTGATTTTCAGGTTCAACGTGGACAACTTAATAAAAGAACTGTGATTTTGTCAAAGAACATTGACATCACTGATTTTTATCAAAGCATCAGAGTTCAGGTGCGGCAATGAGTGTGAGCAGGTAAACAAGCTGAGTCGAGCCAAATTTGACAGTGAACTGAACCTGAAATGAGCTCTAGCCTACCCCAGTCAAGCTGAAGCTAAGCCCAGCTTGAGTTTGGCTTGACAATCCATGACAAGCTTGATCTAAGCTCAGCTCATAAATCATATAGCATATACTTTCTATACATTATATAATAATAATAGGATAATTTTCTCTCAAGCACTCCGCTTATATGAGCAACACTTTGTATGGACCACTTTGGACCACCACCCAAGGGGGAGTAGAAGATGGAATGCCTATGCATGATTAAGGGAAGCCTGTACAAGGCGGATGTGGTATGAACATTTTGGATTTTAGAAGATTGGGCCCCACACGTTAAATTCAGGTGGTTGGCAATGTCAATAAGATTTGGAAGTAAGAAAACTATGTGTACCTCATGAAGGTTTGAAAAAGTTATAAATGAACTTAACTTTAATGTCCTTATGTCAATGTGAGATGTATTAAATTTATTAATATTACACTCATTAAATTATTTTTTTCTAAACAAAGAAGTATACAACAAATGTGCACACTATTAAAAAGTATTTCCGCTGCCTCTACTAATGCCTCGAGGTTTCGGTAGGAATGGTCAGGGGAAATTTAATATGGCGTCAGAGCCAACTCGTTGCGAGTTCAAATCCTAGAAGGAAAGAATCGGCGCTAAAATGTGCGTGTCCCCAAAAGTACGCAAACTGGGTTCCACCTGAAGGGTAATGTTAAAAAGTATTTCTGCTGCCTCTACTAAACCTTGAGGTTTTAGTATATGAATGGTCGGGGGAATTTTAATGACACCAAGCCGAGGTCAAGCAGCACACCGACCCTTGGAACCCAAGCTCAAGTTGAACCAAACCACCGAGCATGGCCTAGCCGGAGTTCAAGTTCAGGCCCAGCCCCTAACAAGCCAAGCTTGAGTTGAGGCAGCCCAAGCATGCCTAGCCTTAGCTTGGCTTATGAAACAATGAGGTCAAACGTGAACTCAAGCCCAATCAAGCCAAGCCAAGTAGACTGCTTGCCTTCGCTTGTTTACATCCTTATCTGAGTGGGCTTGGCCAATTTCCAGTGCATTGGCTCAAAGATTGAAAACTGATTACTACTCACAGCAACTTATTCCCACAATCAACCGATAAAATAAAATAAAATAAAATAACTTATTCCCACTTTCTACCGGTGAATTCAAGAGAACAATAAATTAGTATCCACAGTAGTAAGGAAACAATAATGGTATTTGGTATAACGATTTCCTTGCATATGGAGAGTCACACTCTGATAGGATTCCATTTCTGTTTGTTCTTGTACCAATCTTGTAAAATAATATGAATAAAATTTTTTAAAAAATAACAGAGCCCAAAACCTCACCTTTGAAAGGATCTTCCGATTTCTTGACAGGAGAAGGCGGCAAATCATCTTTGTAGAATGAGACATCGAGGACAGAGACAGGACTAGGTTGTTCAGGGGCAACTACTGTCAATTCCATCAACAAGCTGTCTTCGCTCAAACTTGGGAATGATTTCTGAGGAAACGCATAAGTGGTAAGCATGAGATTTGATAACTGATTGAACAAGAAGAAAAAAAAAAGGAATCCAAAGTCACCAAAACAAAGCAAACCATCTGAGTGGACTCAGGCTGTTTCAATAAGTTATAAACAGTCATTTCAACCTGACACCACCCCACTTCCCACCTTCAGTTTTGATGCTTAAGAGTTCTCGTTTTGGTCATGTGACACTAGAAAACATGAGTTTCTGGAAGAAATTAGAATCACCAGAAAGTAAATAAATATATACCTTCTGTACTATACTTGAAACCATGTCATTAGTGGCCCTCTGAGCTGGGCTCTGGTTGCTATTGCTTGGCTGAAAGAAATCCAATTCTATGGATCTGTCAGCGCTTGTCACTTCTGAATCCATCTGTGACGCCAAACTAATGTTACTGTCCGACTGCACAGAGATCTCATCACCTTGATAGCTCAATTTCCTTGTTTCGCTGCTGATGTCACTTGACTGGTCATCGTTCTGCTGTGCATGAGCAGGTTTCGGGCGATGTTTCCCACCTGGAGAACCTGATTCTGATTGCTGTTTTAGGGGTTGTCTTCTGGACTTACTTGAATCAGCCAAAGGAATTGGAGGGCGTGATTTCTTCTCCAGATTTAACTTTTTCTGCTGCAATCTTGGGCTCAAAGAACCTGAACTCTTCATTGAGCTTCCACTAGTGCTTTCCCGGGGTTGAGGCCTTGAAGAGATTTGTGTCAACCGCATCCGAGGTTTTTGTGAAGAGTTATCCTCATTCTTGCCATTGATTTTCTTGTTCACAGAGCCAAGATTTGGAGTGACGGGCTCTCTGAGAATGACTTTTGGAGTTGGGTCTTTCACTGTCCGGGTATTAACAGAAACCCTTTTACCATCAGCAGCATCACCACTCTGGAATTTAGGAACACCTGAAAGCCCATCTAAAGGAATGACTGAGGAAGCAGGATCACTGGACCTGTTGATGAATTTTGCAGGTTTCATGATCACAATAGGAGACTCAAAAGACCTTGGATTAGCACTAGATCCCCTGGTGGGAGACGAACTCAATCGACCGCTCTGCATGTTTCGCCTGTTTTCAAATCTAGGATTTCGATCAAGCCCAATTGGGTTCTGATTATCATAGTTTTTCTGGAAGTGAGGAGCTTGATCTTCTCTGTTCTTTTCTAATAGCCCCTTTGACTGTATAGCATCCAGTATCTGTTTAAGAGCTCTGAGATCCTTTCCAGATTGCTGAAATTCAAGTTCTTTCAACCTCTTCTCTATCTCGCTGTAAACAGATATGGGAATTGGTGGCCTTGCATTGGCTTCTCGATGTTTTAGTGCTGCTTTTTGAGGACTATGAGCGCGATCTGGCTGCCTCCATGGAGCTGTTTCAATTGGAAACCTTGAACTAGAAATAGGTTTCATGACCAAGTCAGGATTTCTACGCCGTGGTGAAATAGGAGCCTTGGAGGAGCCCCTAGGTGATCGTGAACTTCGATCTTGCTTACTTTCTTCTGTTGCTTTTGATACTTTAGAGAGGTTAATTGTGTTCCTTTCACCATCAAAGATACGATCATCATCCGGGGAAGCCTTCATCCAGCCCATCTGTTCATGAACAGCAGTGCTTGAATTGGGCATTGCTTCCAAGCCCATCAGTTTTGCCACAACGCTAGGTGGTCTCTTGCTACTCGCCAATTCTTTCTCCAGATTCAAGGCAGGAAACAGATTTGACTTACTCGATTTTGTATCAAAATTATTACTTCTCATGGAACCCTCTCTGCTATCCAATGACAGTCTTGGGAGCTCCCTCTGTTTCAGTGTGGATTTGCTGCCATCTCTGGAATCGATCGATGGGCGGGATATCTCTCGCCCATCATATGAGAACCGTGGAGCATCCTTTGATGCCGAAAATGAACTGTATTTTGTTTCACAAGGAGATCTCAATGGCTCTCTAACTTCATCAAAAAACCAAGGTGCCTCTTTAAGCTTTGCAAGAACTTGCAGTGACTCATTGAGATCTGAGGGCAACCTTGGTTTTCCATTGATTCCAACTGCAGCAGATCCATCCACTGATTTGGACAGCTGCATGGGCCTCGGGGAGTCCCTATGCTTCAAAACATGCTTAATAGGTTCCTCACCCGGTATGGTTTTAACTGATAAAGCGCGGGCGTCTCTGTATATAGAATCCTTAACAACATCCCTTAAATCAAGGGAATCCCGACCAGAGAGGGGATAATTTGGTTGATCCCGGCATAAGGCATAGTTGTTAGGTCTACTGTTGATGTCTGAATTCTTTGACTTCGGTGAATTCCTTGATGACCGATCCAAAAGATTTATTCGGTCAGAGGAAGGGCGTTCTGCTTGAGTTGTTTTATTGCAGTCAAGGGAAGAAAATGATGAAGAACAAGATGAAGAAGAAAATGAAGCTCTTGATGACTCAATTGAGTTTCTCTGGTTCTCATTCACGTTCTTGCTTAGATTCTTTTCCTGTAGACAAAGACAACATGCTTATGAATATCAACAACACATACCATAATTCAATATCCAAAAACTAGGACTCAAGTTGGAAATTAGACTTTCAGGTTTCATATAGCTGATGTTTTTTAGAACCAGATTAGACTCCACTGAGCCTCGAGAAAGAACCCAAATTGGTTAAGTATTAGATCATCCAGTTCTAGAACATGAGAAGAATCAGGACCCAAAGCCAGTTAATTTATAGATTACTGATCCTTTCATATCCATGGATGTGGGGCACATGGATTTATGGCAAATAGGATGGGGGAGTTCAAAATTCTCCCAGATTGAGATATCCTAATCCTTCAATCTTGACCATTGTTCTGTTGACTGCAAGGAAATGATATAAAAATGCTAGATGCCTTCCTGTCTGGAAGATCTGTGGAGCATCGCCCATACAGGTAGGATGCGGCATGTCAACATTTTAGGTCACTGAACATGGGCCCCACACATGTATGAAATTGTGGACATCATCAGATATGTTTGCTGAGGAAATCCTCTGAACATCAACCACTTAAGAAAATGTGATATTATTACCAATGCTATCTGTGGAGAATATGTGATCGTCTCCACTCCAGGGCTGCTTCCGTTCAACTGGGAATGACCTATTACAAAATAATAATCACATCACGGATGAGAATTATTGGAGCATGAAGGAACAGATATAATGGATTCAACCAAAGATTCATGAACTGTCATACAACAGGCATATAGTTAGCAAATTGATGCAAACATGACCATTCCATGTAATCAAGAAACCAGATTAAAAAAATATTCGTTTTCTTTTTTTACCACCTATTCCATGTAATCAAGAAACATGACCATGACCATTCCACCTACAAGAGCAAACAATAACTAGACTTCCCAAGAAAGAATGAACACCAATCATTTTATCACAACTTTCCCAGATTATAATGATAAAAATCCAAAATAGAAGTTAAATATGAGTTTAGATGAGCCCAAATCTCAAGTTGATGAGAATGAATGGTCATCTATTGTGCTATGCGTTTAAGCTATCTGGAAAATGGAAATTGTATATGTAAGGTGGGATACTATTTTTCTGCCTTTTTCACACTAAACATCAGTGCTCACCATCAATACTGATTTGAGGTCAAAAGGTCTAAGATACAGTATTCCACCTACATGATTCCTCATTTGCATAATGACATGAAATCGCAATGGAACAAAATCCTTTCATATTCAAGACAATCTTGATTTGGGAACATTCAAAGACACCCTGGACATAGCAGTTAAAGCTCCACACGGTAGCTCAAGATTGGTTCAAATATCTGGCAGTCCTTTTTACCATATAGAGAAGAACAGGTGTCTTTGTTTCTCAGTTCAAAACATTCAGAATTCTGATAAAAATCAATTAAAGAAACATCCTAATTAACGTTTCAAACAACACAACAGTGATCATGTAATATGTTCAGATAAATCAATTTCAAAGGAAACTAAAAAAATGTCTAAAAAGGTAATGATATATTGATGAAATGAGTCTAAAAAATGTCATCCATCAAATTTTCTTTTAGATCAAAAGGTAATGATACATTGATGAAATGAAGTGAACCTGCTTTCACACATCAATTAGAAAGGAAAGTCTGCATCGTACGTATTCAGACAAGAAAAGGAAACATGAGTAAGCTATCAAATTCTCTATCAAATTCTTTATTAAATAAAACCAAATCCAAGGTTGATAATATATAAAGAGTTAGTAATAATGACCATAGAATGCAAGGAACAAAGATCAATTTATCAAGCATGTCAAAGTCTTGGGGATCATGTTAGGAATCAAACAAAACTAAGACTAATTACAGGGTCATCAAACTTGATCTAGACTACTGATCTGATGAGCCCACCATGGACTGATAATGGTTAAAAAGTTCCCACGCCAGAATATCCCATCCTTTTTATCAGTGACTTACAAGTGGGTCATTAAGAAGTAAATACAACAACCATCTAGAAAAATGGACTAAAAATCAGCAGTTTGGATCTTCCAGCCAGGAAAGTAACTCGGGTATCCTCCATCCATTGTGAGGCCCATCATATCTCGATGGACTCAACGCAGAACCTTGGAATCCAGTTCTATAAAAGCAGAGGAACAGGACCCTCTAATTCTTACATGTTTAAAGAGATACTCAATACAGATTATAGAGATTCCATAAATTAGAAGGATAATTACAGCATCAACAAGTTTCAGAGCTTCAGCTTTGAAATTATTAAAACTCATAGCCCTTCATAGACTGACATCTAACAGATGATTACAGAAATGTTTGAAAGCTCACATGTAAAACCAATCCAACACATACGATTCAAAAAAAAAAAAGAATTTACAAAAAACAAAACAAAAACTAACCCACCATATCATAGAAGCAGAAGTTCAAAAATTGCAGAGAATCAGAATTCACATTAGGTGAGACTCCATTTTCCAGATCTTTTTTGCCCAAATTGAAATTGGTGATTGCCAATGATAATGATTTGAGGCAGAAAAGACAGGAAAGTAATATCCTCCAAATAGAGTTCCCATTCTCCATTAGATGACTATCTAATATGCCATAACATTCAGACTGCTGATTATTTGGGATACCCCAAAAGGACCCCTCCAACATATTACTGAGAATTCTTTTTTTTTCCCCTTAAATGGCATAAAAATCAAGACAGAATCCTACAATCTCAACAAATAGGAGGTACCCATGTTGAAAAAAATATAGTGAGAAACTGGAATTTCAAAGAAAAAAAGGTCAAAGATTTACCTGGAAGAAGCCTCTTAGGTGTATGCCCATTAATCCGCTTTGCAGACAGGACGTGGTGGCGATCAAACAGCTGAAAGATCCCAGTCATGCAACCAATTTGCTTCTGCAGGTCTGGATTTTCATCGGTCAATGCCTGTAGAAGCTTGGCCGACATCCTGTCGTCTCTCCCCAACTAGAAAGAAATTCTCTACACCTCTATTTCTCACACAACATTAGACCTCCATCAACTACAGAAAGACCCCCTTTACTCTAGCTAACACTAGAATTTCAGTACTCCATGTTTTTTTCTTTGGTAAAAGGACCCTACTCTTCTTAAAGGTGTGATTTTTACCACACCCAGATCAAAATTCAAGCTTCTATCAACATTGATAAGCAGATTCAGCTCTTATGAAACCTCCCTGTTGTTTAAAGAAAACCAAATTCTTTATCAGAAACTGAAATTCAACACCTCTAAACCATATTTTTTCCAATGTTAACAATCACCAAATGTTTCTTTCGGGGAATTCAATTTTTTCCATCAACAGCTAAAAAAAGGCCTTCTTTTTATGGTTTGGCAAAGAGAAGAAAATTGAAGATAAATAAAGTAGGGAAAGAACAGCAAGGCCCTCAACAGCCATCAATAAAGGCAAAGGAAGAAACGGGGAAAATGGGAAAATGCTTTTCATGGGTCTGAGAGAAATGGGCAGACAGACATTGCCTTAACCAAGAACCCAAAAGAGAGGAAGAGTGGAAACAGAAAAACAACAAAACCCTTTACTCAAAATCACCTTGTACACCTCAAGCAGCGACCAAAGCAAAAATTCTGTAGACCCAAGAAGAGATGTCTTTTGGGATGTCCTCGGAGCACAGAAGAAGAAGAAAATATGCTTGTTGCCTGTGGGTGGTTTAAAGTTTTCCAATTTACCAATCTCTCTTTTCTTGTGTCTCAATGGTTGCAGGATTTGGAATACATGCAAGAGGTTCAGGTTCAAGGATTGGTACCCTCCTCTCTTTTATTTTAAAGTACTCTAATTTTTCTTGAAGAAAGCAGCAGAAGTGGTGGAATATGTGACATGACTATAACCATATATCCATATGGGCAAATGACATTAATGTGAAAACACTGATTGATCAGTAAAAAAAAAAAAAATTGCAGAGATTGACTGAAGCAGTGGTCTGCACACCCAAGATGGGAATGGGGTTCCCAAGGGAGAGAGAAAGAGAGAAGGAGCAAAATGTGGTGCGTGCTAGATATGGTTTTGGTTCCTTTTCCTTCTCATGCTTCTTCCATGTGGGCTGATGATATGTGTGTGTGTCTAAAGCAGGCTGCATGGCATGTGAAGTGTGTCAGAAGGCCAGTGGGGTTGGTGCTCTGGAAAGCCTGCCATTCCACAAACCCTCTTTCCACATTATCAAGTGAATGAATGTCAACTATTCAAGCCCCAGGCCCCAGCTGATATGATCTTTCATTCATGGTATAAAATGGCACAGGTAAAATCTAGAAGCTGTTTTTACAAGTCTGCCAAGTGGATCAATGGCTTACGATGGAGCCCAGTACTCATTGGGGTCCATTTGGAAATCAGATGCATTCAAGATTACAAGAAGTTACCCCTTTCAAGTAATGGGCTAAAATCTGAGACTGGGAAAAAGCAACCCGAAGGCTTGATGTAGATGTTGTGGATTGGAATGTCCCTTTCATTGGTTTTTGATGTTTGTGGTATTTGTTACTTTTTATTTTCTTGTTAAATGAGATAGATATAAGACTTTTGTACTTTTTTTTTCATTGTTTTGCTTCCTTTTGTATTGTTCTTTCATACTTTTAATACATGCTGCATTACTGATTAAAAAAAAAGTTGATGATTTTGCTTTTGTTAATGAACTGGAGAGATGGAAAGTTGTATGTATGAACTATCTGTATGTAAAATATGAGAACTACTCTAGATTTAGAACCTTTGAAGTTAGAAGTTTTTAGCAACTAAATGAATTCCAATTTAACTTTTTGTAAGCTGTGAAAATTTAGAGACTACATTTTGTCAAATCTTTCAACAATCTTAACTCCAACTAGGAAACTTAATCACATTACTATTAGGATACCAAATAGAAAATATAATCATAAGATAGTATCAACCTTATATAATCCAAATATAATATAATCTGAAGTATCAACCTTATATAATCCAAATATAATATAACCTGATTTAAGATGAGCTCATCCTTTCCAATAAAAAAAGGGGAATAATTAAAATTTGTTAACTTGAGTATGATGCTAGTTCAGCATTATGTGTGAAGAGATCAAATTCGTGCCATGTAGGCTCTCCAAGGGGAGTCGAATTCACTAACAAAGGAGCACTATGGCACATTCTTGTATGGAAGGCCTTGCATTATTTGGGTATTATATGTGCAGCCATGTGTGTACCCTCTCGGGAATAGTCTTGCTCTTGCTGGTCGGAATAGGATGACCATCGGCAGAAGGTTGGACTG
The DNA here is from genome assembly GCA_028538565.1 of Umbellularia californica. Classification (NCBI taxonomy): domain Eukaryota; kingdom Viridiplantae; phylum Streptophyta; class Magnoliopsida; order Laurales; family Lauraceae; genus Umbellularia; species Umbellularia californica. Next base: position 21,998,048 of record JAPQWN010000003.1, read on the forward strand.
GCAAGGGAAATCCTGGTCATGAAAAATAAAGATGGAGCACTATGGTCATAAAAGATAAGGATGGAGCACTATGGCACGTTCTTGTATCACCATGGATTTTTTGTTGACATATAAGAAGGCTTGATTTTCCTTATATGTTACTTTAGAAATTTGTGTGACACCATTTTTGCGGAAGTAAAAAAAAATTTAAGCTGATTTTCCTTGAATTCACTAAAATTTATTGGGATTTTTATGAGAAAACCCTTTAAATTCTAAAAAAACACGATGAAGACCCAAAAACTTCATAAAATAGCTAGAGGAGCTCCATTTCATGATATCATATAATAACCCAGCATTTTACAATATCAAAAAATAATTCGACACATCATTATCCCGATTCCATTATATCATGAAACGTCCCTTCTTTCATGAAATTTATACGTAGGTTATTTCATGATATTACGAAATATCATATTATTTTGTGATATCATCGTCATGAAGTGTTTGAGCCATTCCTTGTTTTTTTTTTTTTTTTTTTCAACTTTAAGGGGTTTTTTCATTAAAAAAATTCAAATTATTTTTATAAATAAAAGTAGAAGGAAGAAAATTTAAACCAATTCTTTTTTAATACATTAAAAAATAAAGGAAAACTTATAGGGGTATTTAGGCGAAGGTCCATCAACAGTGATTTTTATTGCAAACGGTCCACAATACTTTGTCGTACTGACAACAGTCCTCTTGTAACTGAAAAGGAAAAAAACGCCCTTATTTATGTCAGCAAAAGCAAAATTCAAATAAATTTATCTGAGTTTTGAAAACTCAGATAAAACTCAGATAAATTTATCAATCTTCTGAGGCAGTCTTTTCACTATTTAAACCATGGTTATGATCATATGTGTAGCCTGTGGACGGTGGTCCTGGACCATCCTTTCACATGTTAAAACCACTTACAGATTGACTGACTTGGGCTTTCTTGAAATCAGGACACATGATACCTTGTGAATACAACACTAGAACTTGCCTGTGAGAGTAGAAGAGAACAGCCAAAACCCACATTACATGACAATCAAGTTTCTCTATTAAGGTGGCCAAACTGACATCATGGCCATTGATATAGCTTAGGTATGATATGAAGGTTAATAGGTTATAGTATTAAAAATCAAAATAAGTGTTATCTAATGTTTAAACCTGATAATCGCTGCTTTATCACTTCCACAAAACCAGAATATTTTGGTTTCTCCCATAGTTCCCTCCTCCTTCTTCTCCTTCTGTCAGCTGGCAGAGAAAGAAAACGCGAATCACGAATCACAATCACTGCAAAAAAAAAAGGAGAGATGGATGTGGGTCATCGGATGGCACCACTTCAAATAGCTATTTGTTTGAAACTCAGAAAAGTTCTTCAACACTCAGATAAATTTGTCTGAATTCTGCCAGAAACTCAGATAAATTTATCTGAGTTCTGCCAGAACTTCAACAAATTTATCTGAGTTCTGCCAGAAACTCAAATAAATTTGTAAATTTATCTGAGTTTCTGGCAGAACTTCGACAAATTTATCTGAGTTTCTATCTAGTTTATCAGAGATTCTGGGAGATTTATTTGAGCTCGGCGACACCAAAAGTCAGAAAACAGAAAATCAGATTCTAATAAAAATTGAAATCCAAAACAAGAACACTTAATGACCACAATCCAATCGAGAAAAGAAAGGGGGAAACAAGAAAAAGTGCAAAATGCTCTCTTTCAAATCAATTGTAGAGAGAAAGAGAGATTTGGAAGAGACTATAGATGAGAGAGCAAGATAAAGTAAAACTGTGTCTATTTTTGAAGAAATGAAAGAGAGATAATCGGAAGTCATGGTGGCGATGGGAGGTGCTCTGCAACGATACTCTACAACTATGGAAAGGAATGGAAAATAGAAAATGAGAGAAGAAGAATGAAGGAGTTCTTTGGCATAGTTGAAAGGGGCAATTTAGTCATGAAAATATATGATGTGGCATATTAGGGACCTCTCACTAAAATATCTCCAGCTGTCTGGACTACAGACAGTAGAGAAAAAGTAATTGTCCTTGATGCCTTAGAAGACCGTGTACAAGGGCTTTTGGATAATTTACCCAAACTTAATATATCTAGATGGCGCTGTAGCAACCTAAAATCCGTGCAACACAGAATTGCAGGTCCGGTAACATTTGGCAGCGGCAAACATAGAGCCACTTAGATGTAATGAGTGCGTAAACTACTGCAGATGCACCCAAGCATCTAGGTGCAGTTGACTATATATGTATACTGTTCAACTGTCCTTGATCTGATGATTGATGATGGTCTCCCATGTCATGCGTCAGAACAATTGTGGATATTTCTAGCCTTCTGATTATTATACCTAGTAAGGGGTGTGTGTGGTTTTGGCAGGGTTGGTACCTAACTTGCCAGTAAGACCCATCATTCACTAGTGCCCCATATGAGTATCAGATGTGTTACATGTTACCTGTGGGTAGGTAACTTTCTCTATTAAAAGTAAGAGAAGCAAAGTTTGGTTGTTGTGATTTTCTAATTGGGGTTTTCTTAGAAGGCCCAAATTTGATACAAATATATGAAAAATTAGAGAACACATGATCATTGAAGACTTATGTTTTTGTGCCTACTTTGCCAGGAAAATTGTGTGGTAAAAGGAAAAGTTTTTCCGCACTACAATAAAATCCATGTTTGTTTGTTTGTTTGTTATTTACGTTTCATTTTTCATTATTTCTCAAAAAAGTTTTTCTTAACGTTTTGGGATTCCATGGAACTTAAATTTAAAAAGTTATAATAGAAGCCCCATGTGGGCTCTATTGAAGCATTACACAGAAACCTTGTAACACATGTCAAGATCTCTATCATGGGGCTTGCGTAGATATAATCTGCACCGTTCAAGACGAGAGGAGTCTCATTTCCTCAAGTGATATATAAATGGACTTTAGGTTAATATGAGTAGGTCTACAATAATCTTGAACACATCAATGAAAACGCTAACATGACATCACTGCATAGTATGGCTTCTAATCTCAGACCAGATGTTGTGTGTATAAAAAAAAAATGGCTAATAACAGTGTTTCTGGCAGGAGCAAAGATGGAATCACATGTATGTAATTGACTGTGCCAATGTACTGTGGACGACGAAACCAGGTATCTACACTAATATTTTCTGATGCCAGGCCATGCATGATATTCCTGTGGAGATCAGAGAAAAGGTTCCAACCACCTTCTTTTTTTTTTTATTTAGAGCCTACACAGCAATGGGGCCCACCTTGATTCATGACCCCTTTTGAGAAATAGATTAGAGGATCCTCAATATCAAAACACTTAAAATGATACCAACCCATAATTTCAACTTTTAGGTTTTGAGTGTAAGTTTATTGTGATAAAGTCCATGGGTGACTGTTTGGAACAGTGTTAACTAAGATAACACCATTTTAAGGAGGGGTTTCGGTATTTGTAAAGGGATTGGATTTGATCAAAGATGGGATATTTTATGGATATTAAAGGCCTAATTGCTCTTCTAATTTTGATAGAGTATACATGATTATATCAGCGTACTTCAAAATAGGCAACATATCAACGTTGAGAGGATCATGGAGATGTTTAAAGCGTCAATGTCACGACCCGGGCCCGAGACCGAACTAATCGGAGCCCAACTCGGATCGCGATGTCATCATACTTACTCCCGTAAATCTCGAATTAACCGAAGTTAAGACGAAAACTCACAAGGGACCCAACATACAACCGAAGTTAAGACGAAGACTCATAAGGGACCTAACATACATACCTATCAAATGTACAATAATTGACTTTACATTACAAGTAAAGTTCACATATACAAAAATGTAATCCAATAAAGTCCACCACTGCATATACAACATGCAATGCAGGGGACATCTAATTACATCTCAAAATGATATACAAAAGTATCTATCAAATAATTTCCCCAAAATAATCTCAAAACATTAAAAATCAACGCCCTCCGAACTAAGCCCATTCGGCTAAACCTCCTGGAGGTATCGGATGGGCCTCATCCACACGCGGCGCGGCCTTTGCAAGGCCAGGATGGGCAACTGAGCCTGTAATGCCATCAATAACACTATAAACATGATGGTTCAACAATGTATAAACACATTTATGATAACACATGCTAAACTTGTCCATTATCAATATAACAACTCTAGACAATCACATCTAGGTTAATGCAATATCCTGAACAGTGTAGCCCATTGATACTCAATGACTAAATTTACAAATACAATAGTATTACTATCATTCAGTTCAACGTCTTCCCAAAGGAAGCATTATTCAATTCATTTCATTCATTTCATGTCATTTCGTTTCCTTTCGTGTCTTCCAACGGAAGAAACTTAAGCACAAGGCGGAAGGGCAAACCGTTCATGGCCTGGGCTTTATTTCATTTTCGTTTAAACAATTTAATTAAGCACAAGGCAGAAGGGCAAACCGTTCATGGCCGAGGCTTCAATATTGTTTCAGTTTCCCTTACATGGCTTATCAATTCATTGACTTTTCAGTCTATATGTGTGGGATCTACCAGTGTCTTGATCAGAGATCACTGGCATCACCACGGAGCTTCGGAACACCCCAATCATCTGCTGCAGCAGGATTATTCATTATTCATTGTATTTATTCATTATTCAATGGTTCATTGCATTTATTGATTATTCAGTGGTTCATTGTATGCAGTCATTATAGACTCAAGGGGATTAGATGAATCATTAATCATTCACGGTCCTACTTGTCTTTATCCCAAATTTAGACAATTCTAGGTGTAATTATTAGTTACTAAATGCACGTGTTATTTTCGATGGACATCACATTTACATTTAATATGTGCATTTAGTCCCCAAAAATTTTCCACCCTCGATATCAAAATCCACCGGTCCGATCGATTGGTCAAATTTTTGCTTACAATTTCGTGTTTGGGCCAGTATCAAGTTCGCTCGAGCAGATCCAAGTTCGCTCGAGCGGACCCAAACAGAACCTTCATCGCACGAGCGCACCTAAAGTTCGCTCGTGCGGACACTTTTCGCATCAGACAGTAACTGGTTCGCTCGGTAGTTCGCTCGAGCGAACTATCCACAACTCCATTTCTGGAACTCCGAACATTCACTCCTTCATTCATTCATTTTAACCACCATTTGCAAACACATTTAAGGATCTCCTATCCTCTCCCCATTCATCATTTAAAACACAAATCACACTTCTACTTCATCATTTAAAGCATCAAAATCCATAGAACCAAACCAAATCCACAATATCCATTTCTAACAATAGGGTTTGAGAACCCATCTTTATAACTCAAAGAAACTTATAAACTAGCATTTGAATCATAAATGAGTATTTATACTTGCCTTTAAAGCCTATTAGCAAGAAATCCCTTGATAGCTTGACTTTGAGGTGAGAAATCCCCAAATCCAAACCCTATTTCCATAAAAACACAAGAAACACTATCCTATGAGCTAATCGGCTAGAAACCACATCTAATCACTCATTATAACTTGGAAACTCACTAAAAACGATTATCTACTTACTTGTAGTTCTAAGGAAAGGAATTCTTGAGCTTTTCTCCCAAGTTCCAAACACTCCAATGGAGGAAATAAGGTGAGGAAAATGATGAAGAAGATGAAGCTCTTTCAAAACTTGCTTGAGACACTACAATCCCTCACTCTCTCTCTTGATGAAGAAGGATGGAAGGAGAAATGGGGGAAGGGAGGTGCCAGGGTTTCTCTTGAATGAAATGAAGTAGAATGAACTCAAGGGTTCATTTCAATGCTTATAAGGGTATTTTGCAACCAGACCCCCTTTTTCTTTCCTATTCTCCATTCAAGTCAAATGAAGGGCCACTTGACCAAATTCTCGTCAAACGATGTCGAGTCTATTATGAAAGTTAACGTACTCGTCGAGATACACGTGTTGGTATCAAGAGTTTCCGTATTCGACAAAATACGTATAAATACGTATTTATGCAAAAGGGTTTATTTTCTTAGTTTGAATCTAAAATCTCATTCAATCCATTCAATCCCCTTCATTATCATTTCATTAAGCTTAATCCAATCATTTGAGACTAATCTCATCGAGCTTAGTCATTAGCCATCATTAGCCTCATTAAACGTGATTAATTAGCATTAAATTCAATTAACTAGAGTTAATCTTGATTAACTCGGGGCGGGGTCTTACAGTCAAGCATCCACATCAACTTACGACCAACAGGCCGGAGGCCCCACATGTACAGTATTTCAGATATTCATCCAAACAAGTACAAGGGCCGGAAGGGGCCATATAGTATCCCCAAAATGAAATGGTTTCCAGCTTCTCTTGCCACTATTGCAGGTGGGACTTAAAGGGTGAGGTCCACAACACTCATGGGCTATGTGGACTCTTACCTGAAAAGAAGGCTAATAGATAGGCCTCTAAAAAATCATTCAGGTTACCAAAATGAGTAGAGTGCAAATTGAACTGTGAAAAAGGCAAGGTGCAGAATATGCACACTAATAGCAGTGAGGCACTGAGCATGGCCTTTTTATCTGAGAGTATATAAGAATGGAAAGGCCCTATTGAGCTAGGGCTCTCTTATTTATATCATCCTATAGAATGTAAGAGGGAAAGGGTGAATGCCAGGGCAATCATCCTCTGTGCCAGAAACAGCAAATTTGGTAAGCAATCATCCTTTTCAGAGTTCTGGTTCTAAGGAACCTTTTGAGGGGAAAAAAAATGAGTGTTTTTAGTCCCATGTTTTTTTTGTTTTTCCTCTGGCAAATACTAACATACACACACAATCATCCAAAGTGCTTCACCATCATTCCAGTTTAAAGGATTGATTTCAGGTTGGTTTATGTAAAAGGAAGGTTAGCTACCAGTTGATTGGCTAGTCCCATGTGTTAGAATTATGTGATCAAACAGATATTTTTTCTCCCTTTACATGAGGAAAATGTGTTCCACCGGATGATTAAAAAAGAGGTTGCATGGAAAATTTAAACAATTTTCTTCTGTTATGGATGCCTACATTGCACAAATGCACCCAAAAAGTTTCTCATCATCTTTCTCCACCTTCATCTTCTTCATTTTTAATGCTTCTATCATCATCGCTTTGATGGGCAGCCATTTCAGGTGGGCCCAGAGAACTATAACATGGTAAAATGGACCCACTTGAGAAGCCAATGGCATGAGGATGGATGTGATATGTATGGGAGTGGGTGAAGTTATACTCTCTTTCAACCATTCCAGGGCCCTTGAGATATGCAGCTGCAAAATCAATGGACCACTAACTGCAATTTGAGAGGAATAGTCAATTATTGGGTTGGGCTTGACCAATTCTTTCCTAAGTTCAGTAATGGCACCCACCAACCAAGAAGTTACAATGTGAGTCCTAATTCCTACCCACATTCTACCAAAGACAGAAAGTCCTACCCACAGTAATGTGTATTAATGCAAAAATCTAGAGTTTGTGATCATCATCATGAGGCAAATAATGTTAGGAGAAAATACAATATCATTTAAACTAGAATAACACCATATTGATGTGATAATATTGCACTGTTTTCATGTTTTTCTCTAAAAATTTTATATTTTATAAAACTATTTTTTTTCAACATTCTAATACTTTTATCATTTTTCTTGTTTTTTCAACTATTTTATTTGTCGCGGCACCTTTCCTTTTATAACCTGAGAAAAACACAATGATTAGAAAATGTCCAATTAATGACTCTGTTTTTAATAAACCATTAGCATTATTTGTGAAATTTTACCTTACACCACCCCAAGAAAAATGCATATCATCTCTTGCTTATTTTGGCAGTTGGAACTCATCCTGATAGCACGGGGTGCCCTTAAACAATAATAACCCATAAGAGAATAGCTTACTATTTATCGCTGTGGGTTTGTCAAACCCAATCACATCCTTGTGGCTGTTTCAAACCCTGTCTAGTCGCCCATTAAAGCCATGATGCTCAAATTCTTATGGGTCTACTAAATCTGTACCCCTTCAAGAAATTATGAAATGTTGAGTCCCGGAAAGTAGAAATTGTACAGTTTCTAGGCCATCAATTTGAGACATTCTAGTGATTTAAAGTGCCCATTTGGATCATAGTAAATAAAGTGCAGGTAATTTGCCAAGAATGATCTTATGACCTTTGAACTTGGACAGTGGACTCCACCTTTGATATACAATGATGGTTCAATAGAAAGGACCCAAGCCAATAATCCACCCAACTACTCTTGCAGTCCTAAACTAATTGTTGATCAAACACTCAATATCCGTCAAATTTCATGTTCTTCAATGACAATTAAGGGGATTTGGTAAGGATGGCAGATGGGGGACACTGCCATCAAATGTAGATACTCCACCTTTCCCCACAGCCCTCAATAGTCCCACCATCCAGTCTAAGAACTTCACTACCTTACAATAGCTAGCTTGAAATGTCATTTAAAATAGTGGTTAGTGTGATTCATGAGATTCATCATGATACACTTACTTCAGCCATACAAGATACAACCAAGGTATGCACTGGACTTTTTTTTTTTTTTTTTTTTTGCTGAAGAGGGTATTTATTAAGTATGCACTGGACACTTTAAAACGCCCCATGAACAATTCAAGATTTCTAGTCACAAATTCATCTCCACCATTTTTACCAAAAAAAAAAAAACCAAAACAACCTCATTTCCACAATGTACTAGCTCCAAGTCACCTGAAGAAGGTTGCATCAAATGAACAGTTTTATCACCATTTGTTAATAGTTCATCATGTGCCAAGTCTAGTATAAGAGGAGGGCAGTGTCAAATCAACAGTTCTTATATGAAAGTTTGTTATGTTACAGATAAATGAGTTTAGACAACGACAAACGATGGTGGTGGCATTCTGAAGTATCAAAGGATGGATTCGGTGTGGATGTTGACCCACGGCGTTGGTCATAGGACTTAAAAACTTTCCTTTACAAGTCGTTCAATTAGGGAGACGTGATTGGAGAGATTTTTAAATGCTTGCCTTGAGGGGAGTATTCTCTGTATATAAAAATATCTCTTGCGTTACCTTCTTGCCTACGGTGAATTGTCTGAACTTCCATCAATTTGCGAAAGAGAAAAAAAAAAAAAAAGGGGGTTCAAGGAAGTAATAAATCCATGTTTGAATCCAGCCCCTCTATTTGGTGAATTCTCTGGACTTCCGTCATTTTGGGAGAGAGAAAAGGAAAGGGTTCAAAGAAGTAAAAAAATCCATGTTTGAATCCAGCCTCTTTGTTTGGTGTTTCGAATCACAAAAGCCAATCCAATAAGATCTTGAGTTTATGAAAAATCTAACACATTCATGAATCTTCACCTTTGTTCCTTCAATTTTAGTCATCTTTATAAACACATTTATAAGAAGTCCAATAAATTAAATTTCATGCAAACAATCGAGCCTCCAAGCATTTTGTTTGGAAGGTATATCATTGAAAATAAAGACATGAGATATCCTTCAAGAAACCGAGCCTCTTACACAATCAACTTCTTCTCATGTGGGAACATGTCAAGGGGTTAAGTTAGATGACCCACATTCTGAAGAAGACTTCAAAACCATTAAAAATACAAAGAAGCAAAATAGACAAAGAGTCTAATAGATTCTCCAATGAGAATGATCTGTGGGTTGTCCCATGTATGCTTGGACAATGAGAATGATGCAATTCTCAAAACACCCATTTGTACAATTGGCCATTGGATAGCTTTAAACTATGAAATATTATAAAACCTACATGTTATTATATATGTAATGAAATGATATATGCACCCCTGCAATATGGATAGATAAACCCACTTTGGTATCAAATCACTGTACTTTAGGTACTATCTTATAATTTCAACGAGGAGGCCAAAAGGGTGTGAAATGTATCCATCAAACAACAGGGGTATGTGAACCAATTCTCTTTTATTTATTCACCTATGTTTAAAAGACTCTTTTATTTATGACTTTATTCACCTATTAAAACAAGGGCAGGGAGTAAGAGTATTCCAGTGGTGCAAAAGCTAATATTTTTTTATAGAACACAATGGTGCTCAACACCAGGGACCCCCCAATTTTGTATGTATTAGCTAATGCATGTTGGTGTACAGCTAAAGGTTGATATTTTATTCAGGACCTTTGACAATACAGTACACCATGGAAAAGCATGGTTTGTCTGAAGTTCATCAAATAGTTTCTTGAGCATCAAGTCCCTTATATTGGGCACATGTGAGCTTGCTTACCTTTCACTGGTGACAGGGTTGAAATGGTTGAAATTATGGTTTAAAAATGTAGTTTCCAACTTCCAACATCTAATGGAAAAAAAAAAAATTAAGGCAAAAACATTATGTAACATTTTGTTTTCCTTGTTTTTATACTATAATTTAAATAATATACTCATCTGCATGTGAGAGACTTAAAAATATCTTAGATGAGTCCGGATCACCTATCGCATTTGTTATACAATCACCGTGAGTTGACCAATAATACTCCGCCACGTCATCTAAAAATTTAAGTGATTTTGAAGTTTAAAAAGTTTAAATTAGATGAAAGAGAATCATATAAATTTTTGTATGACGTGGCGGAGTATTATTGGTCCACTCACGGTGAAGAGGTATAACAAATGCGATAGGTGATCCGGACTCATCTTAGATTGGATTATCAGATGCACTTATTTTTGTAGTTTTTGTAGGCTTTTTTTTTTTTTTTTTGTGTGTGTGCGCGCGCGCACCTTTAACCATTTAATTAAGCCAAAATGTGAGCGAAGAATCATGATCTTCCAATTCAGGAGTTTTTTTTACAGATATCCATCCACAATCAGGGCTAATTTAGTTTTATTTGGATGAATCACTAAATTGGATCTTTTATGGAGATTAGGGGTCATGGAAAGTGCAGTTATAGCTGTCTGCACGGACTAAATTCTTCTTTGAGATAGTCATCTAAAAATGACGTTTAGATTTGATTGGAACGTCAACGTTAAAGTTGATATAACAGGAGTCTATGGTGAATAGAAGATGGAAAAAAGGAAAATTAGACCAATCAATGGATATTTCTTCCATTGGAAATTGAGAAAGTATGTCTCAGGATACCATACTTTAGTATTTTACACCTTATGAGTGTTTGAACATTTGTTGGAAGCATGGGAGGGAGGACTCACATGGGTTCCTTTTTAAAAGAAAAGTGATTTAGCTGATGCAATTTCAAAGCTAGTAGTTACCTAGTTTGTCAGAAGCTTCAAACTTTGAGTGATTCTGGACAATTTGAAGTTTGATTGTGAGCTATTAGCTGAATAGTTTATTGTGAGCATGAACTGTCAAGTCTTGCAAATCCATTAGTAGTTCCTACCTAAAAGTCCAAGTCACTCCCTTTACTATAAATGTCAATCCACATATAACTCCAATCAGAGGTCCCAACTCCCAACAAAGGGTTGCCCCAGTTAGTTGGGAACCCTGACTCTCACCCAGGATCTCTGGTTCTCATCTCTCCTCATATGTGTGAGTTTTTCCTCCCCACCTATGCAGGTATCATCTTCTTGCCACTTGTGTGGGGGTTCTCATGGGTCCCAGCCAGCCCCCTTGGTTGGGGTACCAAGAGAGAGAGAGAAAAAAAACTCCAATCAGATTTGGCCCACCTTAAGATTTATCACTAATAAAACTAAAGAGTTTTACATGTAATGTGAGCATAGACCCAACTCTGACTGAAGTAAAATCTCCCCTAATGTAAATGTAAATGATAGTTATATTTAGTGATATGGAGTTATGGATTTTGTATGTTTGCGCTAGTGATGAACTTGTAAAATGGACACTGATGAATTAGTTCATTGAGTTTTGTCAAACTTGAAATCCGGATCAAAAGAATTGAGAAAACAATCAAATGAATCTACTCCACTGAATTTTTTTAATCAAGGTATGTCATGAATTAGGAAATATTAACTCAAATACAAATTAATCGAATTGCAAACCAAGTAACTAGGGGTTTTTTTTTCCCAATGTAGTAATCTATGATAGAACCTCCCTTGTATAATAATTCCAGAGTATTGCCGTGAGGCTTGACATCTCTGGCAAGACTAATCTTCCATTATTATGTTATTCCATTCATCTCACACAAGGAAAATAATTAGTTTCCTTTTTGCTATTTTTTTTCCACCATGGGAAGAAGAGCCCATACAAGTGGAAAGAGGAAGCCCACAAAGTTTGAAAGATAGCCCACAATGTAGTAAGAGAAATTCACACATTAGAAGAGTGGCATACTCATGGATCGAACCGTGGGTAGACAGGTTACATGCAAGGCTGCCAACCAACTGAGCAAGCCCTAGTTACCATCACTTGCTAGTTACAACGTCTTCTTTCTTTTTCTCTTTTTGGTAACCCGGCCTTAAGAGTTGGGGGCCAAGAGAGCTTACACAAGTGGGAAGAGAAAGCCCACACTCTGGGAAGGAAAGCCCATAAAAGTGGGAAGAGTGGCATATCAGAAATCAGTCCCTGGGCAGCCTAATGACATGCAAGGTTGCCAACTAAGTAACCCCTTGTTGTTAAAATGACTCTTAATTATACAAGAAAGTCGGAGAAATTCTAAGGTCGGTTATAAATGTATGTGTTGACCAAATCATCAGAATTTTTTAGGCTCTTCTCTGGCTACATGTTGAACCCACATGGCCCAATAATCCGAAGTTTCAAAAACTCTCTTATATATCTAATGGATTAAAAGCCTCCTTCCTCTATCCTTCTAGATGTAGCTTTTAGTATAAACCAACTAAATGCTTTATTTATTTATTGTTGTGAATGTTTGTTTTTCTTTGTTGGTGCCACTCTCTATATGCAACAAATTAGTATCAGATATTGTTTGGTTCAAAGTCTTCTTATTTTTTCACTAGTGGTTTGGGCTTTAGTTGGAGGTAAATTGTTTTTACTAGAGTTTTAGATGATCCTATGTGGGAGGCCCACTACTCATACATGTTTAGAGGTTCCAGGGATCACTCTTTTCTTTTTAGTCAATAGGTAAAGTACGTAATAGAGAACCACATAAAACTTTTTAAGTCCCTTGGACTTGGACGTAAGCAGAAGTTATAGCAATACATTGATAATTTTATGCAATCATCCTAATTTCCTTTCTATAACCTTTAATCATATAATGATAGTGATGATGATGACGACAATGATACTTATAAGCATTGTCACAAACATTAGTAAAACATTGCAATATCGTATTATTTTTTGTGAAAAAAATAGTGAAATTGTATGAACCCAAGAGAATAATAATATTTTTTGGGATCCAATATAGCACACACTAGTGTGAAGAGAAGTCCGGAAATTGAAAAGGTTAGAGAGTGGCATGCATAGCGATCAATTTATAGGCAAATCGGGTTTACATGTGGGTTGCCAAACAAGCAAACCCTTGTTGCCAGTTAGAAATTTTAATGATGGCATAGAGGTCGAGTGCTAAAATTGCATAACTTTTATCATTTAGTTCTTTTCAAATGAGTGGATCATAATGCATTTGTAACAATACAAAAACCAATGATTTCTAACACAATCATATTCATATATGGATGTGTAAAGGCACCCTTTTGGACGGTGATGGAGAGAGGTGAGGTCGGAAGGTATGCATCATCACATGCATAAAGTGAATGGGATCACATGGGGGATGCCTCATCTACACTAGGCAGACCAACTAACTTGTCTCAATCATCCAACCCATGTTACAAGGAACAAAACCCATTGGAGTACCCTTGATTGGCACATGATACCCTGACATGATTTCTAAGTTCCTTCCCCACCAAATAACCATGTGCAAAAGTCCATCAATGAGTGGAGGGTTACAAGGTCAACAAGATGGGATCAAACCCCAATCAACTCATATTAAAAATACCAAGCAATTCAATGAATGGTTGTTGTGTTCATGGTCAAGAAGGACCACCTCTAGTGCAATTTCAATCCATTCCTTCCCTGGCTTTAGACAAGATAATAAAAGGAGAGAGACCCACATCCTAGAAGTTTGAAAATCATAATAATAATAATAATAATAATAATAATAATAATAATATATACATATATATTCAATTCAAGATTTGTATCTTACACATCCCTAGGTTGTGTGACCAAACAATGAGAGCTGAATGCTAGGTACATGCCCAATTGGGAAGTCAAGGCTCTGGCCTCTATTTTTATTCTGGATTGTGGCCTTGTGGGGCTAATGTGGATTGATTTCAAATAAATATATCTGCAGGGCCTAGGGAAATTGGAATTGGGAAACATCATTGAAGTGAAGAGTAAGCTTTTCTTTATTTATTGGTTAAGTTAACTATCTCTTTCAATAAATAAATGCTCAAAAACAAGAGAAAAAGTTCTTTGGCACTTTTTGTTTGTGCTTTCCCAAAGTTGTATCCTATCAGAATCTCTAACAGAAAAGGAAATCTTGTAGTTTAAAATGCTCTTGATCCGAGAGGATTATGCTTAGTATGCTCTGATTTTCAGGTTATAAAAATGGGCTCACCATTTCTTTGAACCTCAGCCGGTGGTTATTATTTTTGACTGACACACTGAGTTTGGGATATTAGGGTTTGGCATTGAGTTTCTAGGAGTTTTACAGTAAAGTGGGTTGCACCAAAGGAATATTAATGATACGAGGGATGTAAATAAGGTGGAGATGCAAATGAGACCCTCATTGGATCTGATTTACTACGGTGATGGTGGGGTAGATATTTCTGTTGTTCCGAGTACATACATAAGTAGTTTAGTATTTAAGAAATAGGTTGTAGTACAGTGACATAGTACAACCACAAAAACAGAATTACAAAATGTAATCTAGAAATGTAAATGCACTTATTGTTTGAAGGCATAAAACAGTACTCTGTTGTTGAAGTTATGAATCTCAGAAATTCGCAAAAGAAGATTTAGCAAGACTAGTATTTAACACTATGTCCTTAAGACAAATTTCGCCCCCGCAACGGTGCTTACGAGCTTCAATGGCGTTTGTCTCCTAGGATATAATGATCGATCCACACAGTACTATGTGACAGGGGAACCAATCATGTAGTAGAACTCTCTCTTGACTCAGACCGATAACCCAAATGCAATGTAGTCGCAGTGAATGGAATGAGCAAAAAGGCATTGACAAGATAATATTTATAGCCTACTTCACGTCTATTCATGGGGTTGCATTTGTTTAGTAAACAGATGCTTCTCTTTGGACACACCCTTTCATATGTGAATAGACACATCCTTTCATATGCGAATAGACACATCACTTTGGACACACCCTTTCATATGCGAATGGACACACACCCCTTTTGGAAAAAAGAAATTTCTCCAAAAAAATATATAAATGGGTAGTGAACTGAGCCAGGTCCAACTTACATGAAGCCCAAGCCGGTTCGGTGCAAGACAAGTAGTGATGTTTAGGAGACAATTTCTCATTCACTCTTTAATGGATTAGAGCAACTACTCATGGGGTAGATTACATTCCCATGTATTCCCACCTAAAAAGATAAGTAGGTCCCACTTAGATTTTTACTTAACCAAATCAGAGACTTTTTGGTGATCATATTGGTAGATCATCACCTTTACATTTTGAATTCATACCATTTGATAAGAAGACTTTGCTTAAAGAGTTTCTAGGATTCAAATTGAGCAAACAAACAAGCACCAAAAGAATTACAAATTGGAAAAAGTTTTGACATGCACGAGGTTCGACCATGGCAGCAGGAGTTATCATGGTCCCCAAGAATTTCAAATTCTGTGCTTCTTTAACATATGGTCCCTCAGAATTTTTTTTTTTTTTTTTTTTTTTTTTGAATGGCAGAATTTTTATATAGTGGCCCCTTGACAAAGTAGAGACTATTTGATGAACATTTGTAAATTATCACCTTTTTCTACCCTTATCTCCTTGGGCCTTAGAGTTAGAAGAGGGTCCCATTGCAAGACTTATAGGTACTTGAAATATGGGAACCCATGAGACAAGAAACAAAGAAGGAATCAAAGCCAAAGACTAATGCAAGATGAAGGGAGAACCATGATAATCCCTGGATAGTGGATAGGAGACTCATCACATGAGTCTGTCTTAAGATGAAAGGTAATCTATAAAGGGGTGAAGTTTTTTATGAAGACTTTTGATCCATTTAAATCGAGCCTTCTGGACAGTTTGTATGGTTTAAAACTTTAAATTGAATAAGATGACAATCAAATATATGAGTGGATAAAGGTTAGATGGGGCAAGGTTGTTGGAGTTAGTTAATTTAAATTGATTGAATCTTCTAACATAGTGGATAATGACACATCAAGAAGGGACTTGGAAGAAATTGTTACCGGTGGATATGCCTTTGTTGATGGGTCAATTTTGAAATCAGGTCACTAGATGGAGGTGTTATGTCTGATCCCTGTGTCGTCATGTATGCATCTTCGAGGAACATGGGCCAGGGAATCAATGGAGGCTCTAGGATTATGCTTTGGGCTGGTTGTGAAGATGAATGCAACAATCTCCAAGGCAGGAAATGGGCAATTCAGTTTAAAAAAAAGGCCCTTAACAAATGGTTAACTTGTTTTTTGGCAAAAACACTATAATCTATTATCACTAATCAGCAGCAAGTGGCAAAAACCCTAAACACACACATAACTATTTTTTTTTTTTTTTTTTTTTTTGGAGGCACACAGACATAAATGTTGAAATATCAATAAGTACATGACAGTTTAAATGTGTTATCAAAACTAAAATTTACTAAATTGTAAATTTAACAACCCCCTCTCCCCAGAATAAATAAATATAAAAAGAAAAAAAAGAGTAAGACTTCGGCAATGCTTCATCCTCATTAATTGGCATGAGATTTTGTACCGTTGGCATGATTTGATAGGATGAACCGGTATCTCCTTGTTTGTTTCAGGAAACAGGGGATCTGGACTCCATATGTTAATTGATTAAGTGATGATTTTCTAAGGAAAATATAATTTAAAATTTGGTATATTCTTCATTGTATATTCTTTACCATCACTTTCACTGTGTATTCTGGAAACATAGATGGATCTACAAGGAACAAACTTGGGCTCTAATCCAAATCCATTGGATTGAGTTCATTTTCAAGTCCATTTAACTCTTAAATGGATTGGGTCCGGATCATCTTAGATCCATCCTTAGTTGAGCCTTTAACATTGAATAACTGTAGCCACTAAAATTGCAACAAGCATAACTGTAATTAGTGTAAAAAATATCAGGGGTATTTTGAAAATATCTTAATATCACAATGTCAGAAAACATTATTTGCTGATAGTTATGCAATGCTCTCAAAATATCATTAAAATCAAGAAAATCATCACTAGATCGTGATATTATTGGAATAAGATTGTGAAATTGCATGAGATTTAAATAATTATTCGACAATTTTATCTTTCGTTGACAATTTTCCTAATAATATCCCAAGAGAGCCACTAAATTTGAAAACACTGTGAGAGTTCCCCAAGAAAGAAATTTGTGACCCCAATAATAACTTTTTGGGAGAAAAAAAAACCCTCAGCAGTGACTCAGCCAATTATTGACTCAATTGAGCTCACACCCAGATTCAGACATTGGAAGGAGACAAGCAAAGTGAGCACATGACAATGACAAGGAGAGCTTATTTAGAAATGTAACTTATTTAGAAATGTAACTAACCATACTATGATTTTTTTTATAATCTAGGCTACTGTGCAACATTGAATCCAGATGTTGTGAAAGGTCCACTTCAGTTGGGTGCGTGCCTGCAATGCAATGGCAATAAATGTTACAAACTGGATAGCAACATATCTACTAAAATACAATGCATCCATGAGTTATAAAGAAAGCCCCATGTGTTAGGAAGGATGTTAAGACATCTCTATGTGTGTCTACAGCTAGTTCCTCTCTAGAAACCTCATCTTTATGGGTATCCATGGGCCGGGTCAAGGTCGCAACTGTTCATGCGTGGCGTGTTTACTTATAGGGCCTAAGATTTTTAGGCCCAAATCCAGATTTTGACCTACATTCTATTGCAAGGGATAGTCCACTATTGGAAAATGAGGACTACACAAAATGTTAATACAGAACAATAATAAATTCCTTCTCCCTTAGAAACATTTTCTTTTTCTGTATCAAATTCACTGCAAAAGACAAGCCCATACATAGTCACTGTAATTCAAAAGAAGTTCACCAGTGTAAATAAAAATATAGTCACTGTGATTCAAAAGAAGTTTGCCAGTGCAATAAAAACAAGCCCACCATGTGGCCCAAAAAAGAAACACTAAAACCCACAAGGCAAAGAAAATTTGAAGAGTTCCTGAATTCACATAAAAGGGATATATATACTTTCATCCATGAGAGTTTTACATCAGAATGATTTCATTTCCAATGAACTCATAATAAATAAACATTTAAAAGAGTGGGACCCTCATTCCAAGGCACCTGATTCCTCACAGAAAAGCCATAATTTAGTGATCACTGGTAAACCAACCATTGGAGTGGGATACAAAATAAAACATCTCAGATTTGAAGTTCAACAGATAGATGCAGCAGAACCCACCAAAGAGACTTTTGGTACATCCCCCATTCATAATGTGGCCACATCACATCAAAAGTTCGGATCAAAGAGAAAAAGTAGCACACCATTGGGACCCTGTAAGAATTTGAAAATGCAAAAAGAGAGAGACCAACAACCGACCAAGATTATGTTTTTATAGTTTTCAAGTAAAAATGCAGCATATATCAGCAACAAAGCTACATTCACCTCACATCCATGTCTCAAAAGCAGAAGATCCATACAATCACAAAGCATAAACCAAATTACACAGTTAAGTACTGAAATTAGCATTGTTTTTTTTTCTTTCTTAAAAAATGTCGCATGCACACGCAAATATTTCGTATATATTTTAAAAGAGAAATGGTCTATATCCACTAAGTTCCTAGAACCAAACAGAAATACAATTTACAAGATCGAATAGCACTATCTAACATCTGGATACAGGTACATGCATAATTTACTTGTATCTTTCAGTATCAATACCAGTATCAGTACTTGATTCATCACAGATGCTTGTATGATACAGTTAGGTGCAAATCCTACTTTACTAATTCAAGGTTCTCAAGAGTTTTATTTGCTTTCTTGCTTATCAAGATTAAAGAAAAGTTTAAAGGACTGTAAATAATCAAAATTCAATTACTATAAAAATGTTCAGTACATGAAAAGTGCAATTAGGATGGGATAAAACAGAATACAGTTTTCTGATGATACAATCCATTTACGCTCAGCCAAAGCTAATGAGATAAATGCCATTAAAAGCGCTCTAGATTCATTATAATCAAGAGTGTGATTGTTGAAGAAAGGTGCAAGATCAGAGAGTTTGGCCCTTGGCAGCTGCAGTTGACTAGGGATGGCTCATGTCCAATACTGTACCTCAACCTGCCTTTGGAGCTAATCCTTGATCAAAAGCAGTTTGGAATCCAATGGTAGCAATGTAAGGAGAAATTGTCACTGCTACTTGAGCTATTCAATTTGGAAAAAATTAATCGCTTAGATGGTGACCGACACTGACCAAAACTAGTTCGAAAAATCTCCCAGTGCTCTGTCTCTATTCAAAAGTCCAGTTAGGAAAGCCAGTAAACTCGAATTATTCAACAAAACTTCGTTTAATGGTCCTGGAAGTAAGAAAATGGGCTTGATTACATCGAGTGAGGCAGTGAGGCCAAAGAGAAAGGAGGTTCAACCATTGGGAGGGTAGAAGATAAAAAATCGGCCCTTACAAGTAAATGGTGGTGGAGGTTTGGAGAAGAGCAAGAATAGGGGATTTCGGATTCATATCCCTAAGACAAAACTCCCTCCTCAGTGAGTGAACTACTTAGGCTGATATGTCGGCATCAAAAAAAAGTCGTGCAAGGTCATGTATAACAAAATAATCCTCTACTGAGTGCTATATGTTTGTGCATGAAGATGGACATCAGAGGTGCATCTGTAAGGAGGTTGTTGGGGGTCCCAAAAGTTTCATTAACGAGTCCTCCAGAGGATGTTTTAAAGTGCAGGGAGATTGCAATGTGTGGTTTTGAGCACTAAAACTACTCATACAAGATATATAAATATATATGGGGGAAATTCTCAAAAACTCCCATCTCAAAAGGGGAGTTTCTGCCCCTATCTATTAGCCAATGATTTAAGAGAATCAACAAAATATCCACAGTTTTAGGAGAATATTTAGGAGAGAGAATGAATAAGTATACCATTGATGACACGTGTCACACTTTCATTAGCTAAAAGAGGGGCATTTTTCCCAGGGAATTTTGTAGCATAGCCCATATATATATATATATATATATATATATTATAACAGCAGCTGTTGGGTCCTAAAGATTTTAGATGAAGTAACTGTATCAGTTAGTACATTTGAATTTGAAAAATTCTGAACCGTGTAATTGAACCAATAGAAGTATACAATATAATTCTTTGGGCAGGAAGAACCAAACTTTCAAAAAGGTTAGGAATTATATTTTTATTGCAGAACATGCTGGAACCACAAGAGAACCAAAATATATATATTCTACAAAAATACATAAAGGAAAATTCTAAGAAATCACTACAAAAGAACTCAAACGTTGGTGTAGCTCTTCAGGGGTGTTATGACTCCTGTTTTTCTTCTATCTACTTGGTTGGTGGCTGAAGTGAGAGTCTACCCCAGCCCCAAAAAAAGGCCAGTCCAACCATCAAGAGAATCGTTAGTGTACAGGTAGGATGATTAAACAACAACAGTCCACATTCAAGATAAATGACCAATTGCCTGCTGGAACAAGGGGGGCCAATCATATCGGCCTCGTCGGATCTTGAACATGTGAGCCAGGTTGACATAAACGAACATTTTTGTGACCAGACTTGATTGGACTGCAAAACCCACCATTGTAGCCCAAGGGCAATGACAACGGATATCTGTAGTGTCATAATGCTGGTGTTGACGAATCCTCAACCCCAATGATCTTACTGTAGTAGTGCCAAGATGGATTTGAACTCGTGATAGCACGTTGGCCAAACGGGTGTTCTTGAACATACTGTGGAACATCATCGCATTTGGCTAATCCTTCCAGATAAACTCGAAGATCTCCTCCAGGTCCTGCATGTAAGCTTCATTTGAGAAGTCTAAAATGAACAGACAAAAATAAATAAATAAATGTAAGAACATGAGAAGTTTTCCTCACCCAAGGAATTATTTTTTACATCCCTGAAACGGAATGGCCGTGGAAAGATCGCCGTGTATGGCTATGAAAAGACCCCCAAAAAGATGGAAATAATTATTAGAAGTGTCCAACAAGGTGAAACGAGTCAAAGGATGGATCAAATCTAGTCATTCACAGCAATCAAAGAGAGTAGAAACAAGCATACAGGGTTTCGGAGAGCCTTATAAGGAGAATCATCCAACAGCAATGTGTTTGATGGTGTATAATCCCCCTTTTCCCATGGAAGAGTTGGCACTTCTTTATCCCAAATTTTTTTCAATTCCTTCAAGAACAGGGGCTTATTACTATTCTCAACAGTACTGAATCCTGTCTCGGTACATTGTGATTGGTCCTGCACAAAGTTGGATATAGTGATGCAAGCCACAACTGTTATATGCTTTTGGGACATTGTAACGCAATAAATAGACAGGTCCCCTACTATTAGGAGCATACAATAGGTCATGTAAATCTCTACCAAACAATATTGTAAGATAACTAACTTTACCGGATTTTATATTAGGATATGATTATATACAAGTGCATAACATAAACAGTGATATAGTTAGAAGGAATCTACAGTGTGGAGACCAGCTCTCATCAAGATAGACCAGGAGATCCCAACTTAACCCCATGACTTGTAACCAAGGTTTTATATCCCAGCTCCAGTCTTCCTGCAGGACGAGACCCAGACAAGTCGGTGCAGCCCGTGCCGGACCGGTACGGGCATGTGGTCTTAAAATATTACAATAAAATAAAATAATAAAAAATTTCTAAAAAAGTGTAAATTTGATAATGTAATTGTATCTTAAATCAATTATAGTGATTTTAGTATTTTGTGAAGGCCAGCGCGATGCTAATCAGTTTTTTATGGTAATGGAAAGATCATTTTAAACAAATAGAGCACCAAATTACTAATATATAATAACTATTAATAAATTAATATTCATGGTAACATTAAAATAACCACAAAACCATAATATTAACAGAGGGGCAGGGGCTTCAGGCCATAGAAGCAGTTAATTCTGAGTTTAAGTTACATTGAGCCTATTTTCATCCTCATTACCATAATCTTCAACCCTTATTGGATAATTATGGAAATTCAATGAGTGAATACCTAAATTATCAAACAAATCCAGCTTTACCGTCATATTGAGATATCACAAGTCGCAATAGATAACTAATCTCATACTGTCTACTATCTTACCGATAAGGTTTGTAGGCCCTAAAATCCATATTGCTGAGCAAGAATTTGTCTTGGGTACCATACTAGCACTTATCCCTTTCACTTCAAAGTTCAAATTCAAAGGAAAAATGAAAAAATGAGTTCATTTTTATGTTTTCAGTTGAGCTATTGTATGACTCAATTCATTTTAGTCACACAACTAATACAATCCAACTATAAAAGGGCCATTCTGATTTAAGTTTTTCTCATCATTTTCTTTTCTAGTAGTCATTTACTCATTTTGCCGCTACTAAAAATTTAATGAATTAAAAAATAAGTATTATAAAGGCAACCACAAACTTTATCATAAATTCAACCAATTAAAAAATAATAAATACAAAAAGATGCCTGGGGGCTGGGACAGACATGCTTCATGCTTTATGATGCTTACCCAAAAAAATAATATCTTGTGTTTATCATCTCTCATAAGAAAATCAACCACAGCCTCCATATTCCTCCTGCAAACAATTATAAACATTGTGAAACCCTCAAATAGGCCCAATTATTAAAAACAAAAATTTGAAACTCAGTCACTGGCAAATGCATCAAAACATTAGGATGCACGGAATAAATTAAAAAGAAAAAAACATGAGAAATCTATGGTGTGAATATGAGATAAACGATGCGAATGGAACACTGGGTTGAGACATACCTTGTTCTGGATGACCAGATACCCACATTAAATCTCTCAAAGCAGAACTTCAGAAAGCCATCACAAAAAGGCCGCTTATAAACTGCGATAATAGGCATGATGACTTACGTCAGAATAAAGCAATTGAAACAGAAGAAATAACTCCAGCAATATTTTCATTAAATTTGCCTAGAATATATGAACTCTAATGTCGACTTTCACCTAATCTTCCACCAATTATTGTGTCTGGCCTGTGCCAATTAGATTGAAAATTAATCATATCAACAAGCAACCCGTTCAGATCAAGTATAAGTAACTTCCTTCTGGAACAAGTAGGTGCCTTTACAGGTGGCAGGGATAGACCTAACAATTTATCCTGTTCATTGCCACCATTTTCTATGATAATCTCATCTTCCTTCTGGCACTCTGTTGAACATGATTCCAACTTTGCTTCGACAAGGTCACAGTCTGGCACCACTCTTGGTAAGTTACAGGAGACCTCTCCATTGTCCTGCAACAAAGATTCAAAAGAAAGGTCATAAATTGTTATATCATTAACAGATCTTTTTTTTCCATGAATAATAGATTTCACCTCCTTTATTATATGTTCCCTTGTTGATGCAAGTTCCTTGTCACAGCAACCAGCAACCGAAATGTCCATACCACAAGTGCCTATGACATGTAATGATGTGCCATGTCCATCCAGATCCGAAGTAACATCTTTTACAACAAATCCAGATGGTGAAGAAGATGCTTCCTCCTTGCAGTCAGTATGAGAAACTTCCATTTTTTCTTTCTCAAAAGCATTACATTTCTCCACTTCTATTTGAACCGTGGTTGGCTCATCCATGCTCTCTTCCACTAGGCCCTCATGTAAAGGGTCAGTAGTCGGTGAGTCCCTATGCGCTTTATCTTCATGATCTGTCCATTCTGCTTTCCTCTTCTTCATTTTCTTTTTGGACGTATATACCTTGTTCAAGCAGCCAATAGAAGCACTGTCCACTGGACTGTCTTGTACAAACTGCAATGAAGTAGTAGGATCACCATCATTGATAGTCTCCATAATTCTCTAACGGAAGATAATTTTTCTTTTCAATTCATTAGCTTCTCTTTCTGTGCTTGCAATGAATTAGTAATCATTTTCTCACGAGCTTGACCATCCGTGCTTAAAGCACAGGCACGTATATGCACAAAATAAATATATATATAATAAAAATCCAAAACAAAATATATAGAAGTCAACATTTTTAAAATACAATTAGTTTAATGAACTCAATTAATTAATTTTTGTTGGAGTCACCATTCAAAAAAAAAATTGTTGGAGTCAATCTTCAAAATTAGAAAATACAAGCTAATAAAACAAAGTAAAATTTTGTGACATAAGACACTAATACAAATTTAAGGTGGAAGTTTCCGGAATCAAAAGAAAAAAGTATTCTTTATACATTTAGGAAAAGGTGCCAAAAATCAGTTAAGGAAAAAAAATAGTAATAGGTAGATGTCCGGTGAGAGAAAATTGAAGGTCACCGTCAAATTGAATTAAAATACCTTCTGTCCGACGAGAGCCAAAACTAAAAGCTTGTGGTCAAAAGACTCAAAACTGAATTAAAAAGCTTCCTCTATAATATATAATAATAGATTGAAGTGAGGTCTGTGAAAGTCAAAATTGAACGGTCATGGTCAAAATTCAATCAAAAGCCTTCCACTGCAATATATAATAAAAGGTTGATGGTGAGAGTCAAATTTGATAGGTAGCAGTCAAAATCAAATTGAACACCTTTTGCCATAATATATAATAATTGAGTAGGTGCATATCAAGAGGCACATCATTCTTTATCAAATCAGTATCCATGTTTTCTAGCGAAACATTGTAATTTGTCTCAACAGGTGGCAAAGTCAGATTACTAACCATCGATGCTTCAAGATACTTCTTCCTTGCCGAGTCCGCTTCTACAATTTGTGAAGAAAAGCTTGTTTTATCATGTTCTTGAGAATCAACATTTGGTTTATCCAGATTGCATAGGTTACCTGCCATTATGCCCTCATGCAAAGGGTCAAACGTCAACGAGTCCTTGCAAACTCTATCTTCGTGAATAGCCGATTCTGCTTTCTTCTTCTTCAATTTCTTTTTTGCTGAATAGAACTTGTTCGAACAGCTAACAGAAGCACTTTCCACTGGACTGTCTTGTGCAGCCTGCAATAAAGTATTAGGATCATCATGCTTGATGGACTCCATCATATCATTCTCCAACAGAAGATGTGTTTTGTTATGAGTTTGTTTGTCTTCTCCAGCTTGCAATGAATTGGTCATCATTTGCACTTCCAGTGGGTTCATCTCTGGGGGTACACTATTCTTCATCGAATCAATCCCCATGTTTTCCAATGAAATATCGTGCTTCATCTCAACAAGTGAAGTCAAATCACCACCCATCGATTCTTCATGATTCTTCTTCCTCCCTGGGTCTATTTCAGCAATTTGTAATGATGAGCTTGTTTTCTCTTGTTCAAGAGGCTCAATATTTCTTTGATCCAGATTGCATAGACTACCTTTCTCCAAAGACTTTTGACTGGCATCTGATCTTTCAGGAGTAACGTGCTTATCATTCTCCTCCTTAATGATCTCTGCTGTATTTACTGTGTCTAAAGAAGTCTGTAAGTTTTCATCAATTATTACCTCCAATCTTTGATGTTTCTCAGAGTCATGGATTTCACGCTTATCTGCCAAAGGTGTAACCCATTAGAATTTAATTGGCAAAAATCTATTCATTGAATGTCTAAAAATTATTGTCTAAAAAATACATGTTCCTCTATCATATTCTTACCCTGCAATATGTTGTTCAGATTTTTCTCTGCTACAGGCATGGAGCTGTTGGCAGATGGCAATGTACACTTTGTGCTCATACTCCTTTTATGCTTCTCTTTTACTGGACAAGGTCCTGAAATTTAAATAAAATAAAACAAATCGAAGAGAGCTATGAAAGATATGGTGATGCAATATGGGGTTGGTCCAGATAGGCTTCAGTGAATCTGGATCAGTGTAGACACCGGAATCAAGCTGATTCCATAATACTAGGCCCACATTACAAATTTAGCAGGTTAACCACCAAAATTCAAATAGCTATGAGTACTCAGAGAGAGAGAGAGAGAGAGAGAGAGAGAGAGAGAGAGAGAGAGAGAGAATTAAAGCAAATAAGCATGGGAAAAGCTCCCACAACTGCATTCTACTTTCAGAATTTTAAGGAATCATGCAGAAAACCACATAAGGAATAACGTTGTTAGAGAAAATCCTACACTGTTCAAGGTACTGCTACGATAGCTAAAAACCAGGAGGAAAACGGATTTTTTGTTGTCCTTTTTTATAGGTAGTGTGGCCGGTAATTCTCATTAGTGAAAAAAGTCAGGTTAACTCAATCTCATGTCACTCTCTCCACAGTCCACAGGCAGTCACATGCTTACATGAATGAATATTTGACAACGTAACACCCAAAAAACAAAATCCAAAAAATAAAAATAAAAACCTGATCCCCAACATGTTCAGGGACAAGGCTAAAGAATCACTCAGGGACATGCCATCTTTTCTTACCACGCATATCCTTCATTATGTATTGCATGCTTGAATACCATAATATTTTTAGAAGGGATTGCGTGCAAACCTTTTTCCTCTACAAGATCTGGACCACTGGTGGATGGTGAGTCGTGTTTTGCCATCTTACTTCCCTTTTGCTTCTTTGTAGGACCAGCCCCTGCAATTGCATATAAAAAATATGAGCATTAATTCATGAAGATTGAAGATGCACGAGAACTATAAATAAGAATAAGAAGGTAAATTTATCTCACATGCCACTCTCTCCACACACTTTTACAAGCTAAAATAGATGCCACATTCAAAAATGAATAAGCAGTCCCCAGAATATTGAATGACATTAATATTTTTTTTTTAAATGTAGAATGGCATGACCGTAGAAATGGGCAGCACGTGTATGACAAATGGTTTTGTTTTATTTTTTTGAGATCAGTAAAAATACTTGCATTATACAAAAAGGGCACAATTTTGTATTATACAAAAAGGGAACAATACAACAAGTTATACAGACCAACAGCAAGGGCAAGTATAAAAGCTTTAAATGTACCGCTACACTACAGAAAACAAAAACTACAACATCAAATGCCAGCAAGCAGGCCATCTCTTATCCACTCCTTCATTGACCACAAATGGATATTTAATGCGATAAAAATATTTCTCATACCTTTACACATGCAAGCACACATTTGTGCCTCCAAATTGCTACCCAACAAAATGGCATGCTAAATAGTCAAAAGGCATGTCATAAATGCATAGTCTTACTCTCAAATATATTTCTTAGTTCTTTCTCTTCTACAGGGCCTGGACTGCAGGTCGCTGGCAAGTTATGGTTTGCTTGCTTACACTTTTCCCAGCTCCTCCTCGCTTGATTATTTCTTGCAATTTAGGCAGATAGAAATTTCACCCATAATCAAGCACATATTTGTGCCTCCAAATTGCTACCCAACAAAATGGCATGTTAAATAGTCAAAAGGCATGTCATAAATGCATAGTCTTACTCTCAAATATATTTCTTAGTTCTTTCTCTTCTACAGGGCCTGGACTGCAGGTCGCTGGCAAGTTATGGTTTGCCTGCTTACACTTTTCCCAGCTCCTCCTCGCTTGATTATTTCTTGCAATTTAGGCAGATAGAAATTTCACCCATAATTAATGGAAATGCTACAAGAAACTCTAACAGAGGACAATGGAAATTAACAAGTTTCAAAAACCAGCAAACCACTTTTTTCCAATGCCCTTTTAGATGCTGCGGAAGCAGGCGGAATCCAAAGCAAGAATCAAATAGTCCAGCAAGTTAAAGTGCATGGCTCAAGAACCAGGAGATCAAACAATCAGGTAGGCTGATGCAGATTTAATTCCTTACAGCACTTTGTATGTTTATTGATGCAGGCCCTAGGGTTAGGCTTGCGTGGAAAAGTGCCAAAGCACGAATATAGGTATCCACAGATACTTTCACATACTAATAAAACCCAAAATTCTATTAATCTTCAAAGTCTAAGATTGAATCTCTACAATGCCATATATATATAATAAAAGAAAACTTAGGCTCTAAGACTCCTAACCAATCTAGGAACGCAAGATTTAGAAACTATCCTAACTACAACTCTTAAGCAAAAATTAGAAATAAGTAGTAGTAACAATTAAAGATATTAAAATATAAAAATCTCTAAGCCTTCTTGGGTCCCAGATGTGGACTATGATTCTCCTTGTTGTGACTCATTGCTGCATCATTACCAAACATATATTTCAATCATGAGTAGCACACTTGAATACATCCAAATTATCCCTGGACAAACAGCATTCTGCTGTATCAGCATCTTACCTTTTACTTCTTTGTTTTCCCCCTTTATTTTGGGTCAGTAACCAGAAACTGATATTAAAAGAGGAGAAACAAGTACATGACAAACAACACCAACTAGCTGAAACATAACAAAGGCAGAGGTGAGACTAATACCAACAGCGAAAGCCTAAAGACAACAAGCATAATAAAAACAAAAACTACAACAAAGGCCCAGTATAAGGGACATCCCTCTGAATCCATTGCTTAGCCAACAAATCCACAACCTCATTTGCCATGCAAAGCATCTAAATTTAGAAGATGGAAGCCTAATCTCATCTGGATGATAATGGAACTTCCATGGAACTGAAACCAAAGAAAGATCTTTGGACAAATCACTTATCCACCTCGTCATATAAATACAGTGTGGACTTACCTCCACACCATAGCCTAATGAATTAAGATGTTCTTAAGGAGACAGCATTTTAGTTGAAACAGGATAGCATGCCGGAACTAGACAAATTCTCAATCTCCTTCTATCAGGTGTTTTTAATTTGATTTGAGTGGAACTTTACAAAGAGGGAAGCTTGGACAGAGATGTTCTTAAGGAGACAGCATTTTAGTTGGAACATGATAGCATGCTGGAACTAGAAAAATTCTCAATCACCTACTATCAGGTGTTTTTTAATTTGATTTGTGGGGAACTTTACAAAGAGGGAAGCTTGGACAGAGACGCTAGGACTTCTTTCATACATTCAGTCCTAA
Organism: Umbellularia californica; assembly: GCA_028538565.1. Lineage (NCBI taxonomy): Eukaryota > Viridiplantae > Streptophyta > Magnoliopsida > Laurales > Lauraceae > Umbellularia > Umbellularia californica. Next base: position 22,027,199 of record JAPQWN010000003.1, read on the forward strand.
ACAAGAAATGGTCAGATACAGAAATGACTTACAATCAACTAGTCTTGTGGGACATCCCTACAAAATGTTGGGTTCAAGAATAATGAAGGCTTTTTCATTGGTCACCTCAAAGTTCAACCCTACAAGGTGCTGTAATAGCATAGCAATAGATAATGGTAGATAATGGACACAACTTTAATAGACTCAAGGTATAGGGCAAAACTGTCGGCAATGGTGTGTAAACTTGACGTAGTAAAGCATGGGATCAATTTACTCTAATTTGTCCCAAGAATGCTGGTTTTATAGAGTGGATGGATGTACATGTGTGTTATCATCTTGATTCTCTATTCTCTGCTGAATGGATCAACTAAAGAATAATTTCCAACCCCAAAGATCTATGACAAGGGGTTCACACTCTACATTCCCCATGCTGCTTCATCAAAATAGCAGAAACTCTAAGTAGAATATCAGTTAAGGTCCTTAAGGATGGAGGTGCAATACAGAATTTAAAGACATATTGAAAAAGTCCCCACCTCCAAGTCTCCAGGAATGATTTGATCTTAAGTGGAGTAGAAGGGGGAAAAAGTACAGAACCTTCAAGTGATTGTTGGGCAGTTTGAAGTTTCAAATAGGTAAAGTTCTGTAAATTTAAATTTTTAAGACACCAATATCTAGGTCATTTAGAGGCATGGAATGGACTTTCGAGATTGTTGGATACGAGACTAGCACTGTTCAGGCAACATACAGTGACCACCCTCTATGTATTAGTAAACCAAGCAAGCATCTATAAAAACCAACCATTGACGGAGTTGAGGAGAAGCTGCATTTTGAAAAAACGGATACTTGTCTTAGGGAATAAATAACCCACTTGAAAGCTGTCTAACTGATATCAGTATTTATTCTGGTCCTTGTATCAATACCTGACATGCACTGTAAAAAAGACATGACAAATATGTAGGGCCTCGGTGGAAGGAAGAATTTTGCACTACAGAGACAAGAGGGAGAAGGAAACTAAGTGTATCAACTATCAATAAGACAACAAGGTATTGTTAAAAGAATGGATTTGAAGGGTTTTGTCAAATATGGGATGGCCAATTGGCTCAGGTAAGTGCAAGAAGAAATGAAGTGATTACTTGAATGCCAATAACGATTGATAGGAGAGAAATGGCCTGGCGCCAATCACATGAACTCTAAGAATATCTGCTTTTCCTTGCATGTTTAAATTCAAATTAGCCAGAGAGAAGCTTTTATTTTGTCTTTTATACAAATAATACTGAAGAGAGAAGCAGATGTTTGCCTTAGAAAGTGGAACCCTAAAAGAGTGTTTCCAGTATCTCCTCAGAGTCATACATAAAAAATGTTTTCAGTATGCTCTATCTAATGCATGGGATGCACACTTCAATATTTTTAACATTTTCCAATGCCCTCCAATAAAATCCTCCATTTGCCAATTACCACAAGAGGGGGGATTTTGACCGCTGAACCTTAGAAGCATCTCCTAGATCAAATGCTCATGAATTACAAAATTCATTGTAAGGCAGCGATAGATTCCAGAAGTCATTTTCCAATCAATCATCCATTTCCCTTTGAGTTTGGTGAAAGATTTTCAATTTTTTTCCTTTCAGGTCCCTGGTGAAATGGGCTATACAGCAGTAAAGTATGACTCAATTGAAACTTGCTCGTACTCATCTAGAAATGAGAGGGCGCAGAAGCTTTGTGTCGGAGTGCTTCCAACTACACTATGGGTATTTGGAAAGCAGAAATAGTTATTTATAAGCAATAATAAGAAAGATAAATCAAGGGGTACTTCTCAGTGTCATGAAAAGGAAGCAGCATTGCAGGGTTCAGTCATGTGAAGGAATTTAGACATGTCAATGCCACTCGTGACACATCAATTCAATGACACAGGCAGTGTTGTGAGAAGAAGTCTTCAATAATATATCCGGGCCACATCAATGGAACTCACAAGTGGAAATTCAACCCGGTGACTAGGAAATCAGCAGAACTATCAAAGATTTAAAGGGGCGCCTCAAGTTGGCATTTTCAAGATGGGTCAGAACCTACGACCCTAACAATGCAGAGATGAACACAATTAGCCACATCAATTAAAAGGGGTGGAGACTGGAGAATACTATTCCATCCAACGGCCACCCCCATTTCCTTTTCACACATTCATTCATTCACTTAAGGAAACCCAGTGTTGAAGCTGATTCACCAGCTAAGAAAACGGGCACAGAACCTATATTCTCGCTCTCCAAACTCCACCCCACTTTTCACAATTCCACACTATCTCCAATTTCAGTAAAACCTCTATTCAGAGGGGGAAAAAAACACACCAGATCAAAGAAAACATAAAAAGGAGAAGACTTTCTAAAAAAAAAGAGAGGAAAACCCTAAAGATACATTTTTGCGTAGAGTTTTCCATTGGAAAACTAACATGGCTATGAAAATCCGATCTTGTGTTGAAATCATTTTCCATAACATTTACAGAAAGCAGATTCACACCTAAGAGCTAGGAAACCATTGTCTGCCGTTGGAAGAACCAGAAACACAACTCTATACAGAAACCCTAAAACACGAAATCTTCAGCCTTTTTGCTCTCACTTTCCACGGAAAAACCAAATCAATGTGGAAACAAGAAGCCATCGACACACAAATAAGCAAGGAGAAGAAGGAATAAAGGGATTGGAATGTCCAATCCGATCCAAACAAGAGAAAAAAGGAGCTTTGAATTCTACTTTCTACAGATTGAATAAAGGAATGATTTTGGGAATCGAATCGAACCTGATCGCGAAGCTGATGGAGTTGTGAGTGGTTGCGTTTGTTGGATGTATAAATCTTCTTCGTTGCTTCTTCGAGGGTTTTTCCTCTTCTTCCCCTTGGTCATTTTTCGTTCCTGCTGCTCTCTCCCCCTGTCCTTTTGACTTTTTACTCTGCTTGGAATTTGTGCCGTTGATCCAATTCCAAATCATCATCGCGCGTGAGTAGCCCACGCGTGAAGTCGCACATGAATTGAGAAGGAGTCCCGTAAAAATGAAATTGCATGAATGAGGCTTTAAGTGGTGTGTTCATCTTGGAAAAACCGTTAACCAAACTATATATTATAGTCATAACTAAATCGTAAAAAATTGTTAAAAATTATATTGCAGTTAACAGTTCAATTACAATTAATTCTTACTTTAAAAAAAATTAGTGAAAAACTTTCTATTTACCAATAAAACTTACTATGAAAAAAAACTATAATTGAAAAATGGCATGATATGTTGCTATAAAAAGGAAGTAATTTTCATTCACACACTGCGTTTTATTTTTATTAGCGAAACGGTTCGGTTCTGTTAATAACCATGAGTCAAGGTAAAAACTGTAATCTAACCGTGAATCACGGTTTTCCGATTTCAATAACTGTAATCGAACCGTGAAACACGGTTATTAACCATGGTTCGATTCGGTTAGTTGGTTTCTCGGTTTTATTTTACACCCCTAGTTTTTAACCTAGAGAAACCCTCTTAAGCTCTAGAGTGGAGCCCACCACCTATTGAATCTGAATCGTTCAAAATAAGCCCCCTCTAAGTTGTATGATGTATTCTCAAATTTGATTTTTACGTTAATTTAAGTTTATTCCTTCGTTGGATTGATTGTTTGATTAAAAGCGTAATTAACACAGACTTTTTATTTTTTGCTCTCTTATGCTTATAAATTCGGTATCATGTTTTTCATAAAATAGTCAATCCAATGGTGGAACAACCAAAGGTGGACCCAAATAGGTTTTTTTAGGGGCCACTATGTAAAAACCGAAAAATCTTGGAGGAGCCATATTATGAGGGTTTTCTTTTGTTTTTATAACTCTAAAAGTTCTTTGTGAGAATTTTTTTGTTGAGGACGTGCCCTCTTCTGTTTCGGTAATAGGAACAAATTCAATTTGACGTAAAATTAAAAACATCCTATATAGCTGGAGGACGTTTATTTTGAAATGTTTGCAAGGTGGGTCCCATCCACTGTGGGGTACCCAATAAACCGGGCATTCCTTGGTTCTCGATCCCATGCTATTAAATACCCTCACATAAGAAACTTGCTCAATAAGTCAACATATATGCTTAATCCACATATACACCTGGTTTATGTAGAAACGTCATTTCAAGATTTTATAGAAAAACGAAGGCTTACGTAAGAATCATGTATGACTGACTGACATACAAATCACACAAGAATCATATTGTTTTAAGCATACCCACATAGATGCCGATAAAAATCCACATATATCTTGTAGTTGTCCAAGTCCAACCCACAAATTGATGGGCCCGTGAAAATTTCTTTTTAGGGGTTTTGCTTTTACACATGAGATAGTAACATGGGTTTTACACATGTAAAGTACAAATGGGAATGTTACATTACACATGAAACATGTTAACATGTTTTGTGAAAACTATCAATTTGCCCAAGTAAACATTCTTCACAAAATTCTCCAAATCCATGAATATTTAGGATACGATCTAAACATCTTGATGCTTATCATTAACATGATAATATTTAATGGTTTCCAATATGAGTATTATGCTTGCAAAAGTGCAGAAAATTAAATCTAGAAGTTGAGTTTTTTTTTACGTTTTTTAACAAATTACTCTAGATCTATGAAGATCTAAGATAATTTACTTAAAAGCCCAAGGATTTTTGCAGAGACTAGTTATTAATTTCGTACCGTTCCGGCCGAAATTTTTTGTTTATGTCAAGTGGCCGAAACGATATTTTAGTTCAATCTTTTTGGTGTGAATTTCAACCTATTTCGGTTGAAATGGTATTTCACATAATTATATTTTTTTACTTTTTTTCACACATATATGCTTTATGTTTCATATATTTTCTTAAAATGTAATTCCAAAAAATTTACTAAAATGAATTAAATCTATATTTATTACTTTTCTTTTATCTTTTTACATATATATTATGTTATATTTTTTTTCGAAATGTAATTCCAAAAAGTTTCGCCGAAATTTCGAAACTGCTGAAACTTTTAATTTTGTAGACCAGAGCAATATGGATTCGAAACGATATTCACAACTATGTGTACAAGTAGACAGATTTATTTTTTAGTCTTTTAAAATATGGGGATTAGAAACCTTCACCCCTCCTGCCCTCCACAATGGAGAGAAGGCCTTGGTATGACGCCAGACTGTTTTACAAAAGGAGAAGATTGGTCTAGGAAATTATTTTGTTAGGTTGCAAACCATCGCAAAATTTCTCCCCACAGCATATGCATGCTTCCACATTTGTCCCATCCACATCAAAAACCATTCAGTAAACCAACCTCTGCCCTTCTTTTTCATGACAGCTCAATGGCTGATGTGATGTCCTTCCATACAACTAGCATGAAGCTTCAAATAAACACCCCTTTAGAGAGAGCATCATCTTTTCTGTTTATGAGACTTATACTGTAACTTCTTGCCTCAATTCTCCTATCAATCATTCTCATACTCCAAATTAAGACCCCAAATTTTAAAATGCCATCTGCATAAGTTCAAGATTGAAGCCTTACCTCTATTAGGTATTAGATTTTTCTATTGTCCCACTCAGCCCTCGGTAACTCCACTGTTTATCGTCTCTTCCAAGCTATTCCATTTCAATACATAGGACAGGGATAAGAGTATGATATCATGTTAAATCCATGGAATTAGTACAAAGAAAACCATCAAGTGCAAGGTCCCACTAGGGTAGTCACCAGGCCCATCAAAGCTGGGCTGCGCCTGTTCAGTTAGTTAAAAAAAGGACTCTCTTTTATGCGAGTGGTAAACAAACAATATTTTAAAAAGAAGTTCATTCACCAAAACAGGATCTGATAAGAGTAACTAACTAAAATTCATGTTCTATATGAGGTTTCCACCAGAATCTACACTGGCTAGAAAATCTAAATAGATTATAATGCAACTACCACTGATTACTTTAGGTTACTTGTGGAACTGCAGCAATAGTTTTGACCTTTCCTAAGCAATATTACTACTTCAAAGAATGCCAATAGTGGTGGGTTAGAAGCCAAATCATAGCACCAAACACCAAGATTTAAATGTACATATATGAGCCCTATGTACAGTTACAAAACTTCACAAGATGACACGGGGGAAAACATGAAAGTACATAAATGCTGAAGAACAGTGGCAACGAAATTTACTCTCTTTTTCCCAGACAACACAATTTCTTATAGTGGGAGGTTCTCTTGAACATGAGAAAAATCAAATAACACCTTTGAGCTTGGTGAAAGGACGACCAGATGACCATAAGACAACATGCCAGACAAATAAATACGAATAAATTCCATTAGGCAGAGGCATCTGTCCAAAGGCATACACAGCCCAAATAAAATGCGTTACATGTTTGGAAGATCCCTCTACTGATGAAGCCAAGCATCTTCAGTTGTTTTTCGACCAAGTTCATCAGCTCACAATACAAGTTTCAAGTGAGCAGCTTCAGTATATCTCCCACAAAATCAGTTATCCCATTTTAGAGAAAATTTCGCTGCAGCCAAAAGCAAATTTAAACAGTCAATGGAATTTTAAAAACTTCAACAAGAAAAGGAAATAGACAAGAAGTGACCCCATCATCCCCACCATTGCCAACTGGAGTCTGAAGCCTACACCTTGACATACTTGTCGACATAACCCTGCAGAGAGAAATGGGGGAAAGATTAGAAGAAACAAAATAAACAGAACAGTTTGAGACTATATACAGTAATCGCTTAGTGGTGTGCTAATCTGTTAAAAACATACATGCAATAACTAATGAGTTGGAATACCACAATTAAAATTCACAGCCTTTTTTTTCAGTATACACCTCTATCTCTTATCCCTTATATTTGTATATTTTTTTTTTAGTTAAAAAAGTCACCATGAGAGAGAGAGAGAGAGCGCGCGCTTTTGGAGCTATTTATGGGCAATGGTTTGAACTCAATGAACAATCAAACAGTTTTTTTAATGCTTCTTGTTGCGTTCTTCAATATACTGGTTTCAAGTAAAACATTTGCAGATTTAGAACAAATATCAAAAGCAGAGTTCACCAGAGCGAGAACTTAAAAGAAGAAAAACAATTGGGCTTCTCATTGATACAGTAGCAACTGTAGTCTGTAGCTTCAGACTTTTTGGGGGAAAAAGAAGAAAAAGACCCAATGGAACACAATCATTGTACCTAAAGCATCTGCTGATGTGGATTAAACCATTCTAGCAAAATACTCGAACCAAAAATCCAACGACAAAAAATGTTCCAAACAGGAAAATTTACATCAATTGTTTTATTTGGGAAATATTTGAAAATTGCATGGCACAGGTTTGGGTGCTTTTTGCACCAATGTGTCACAAGTAATCAGAAAACATGCAACTGGCTCACATTTTTCTCAAATCTATGACTCAGATAACCATCTGAAAGAATGAAAGAATGGCATGTGGCACAGTAGAAGGTACTCACTATTGCAACCTTGAGGTTGTGAGTTCAAGTAATTTTACCAATAAATAAAATGAAAGAATGGCATCAGGCACTTACCATCACAAGTTTGGTCAGCTTCCGCTGCGATGACTCAACATATTGATTGATTTTAGTCTGCGTTTTAGGTATCTGGTGACTCTGCATTGCTCCAGACACCTTATCGACAGTTTTTTTGACAATGGTCTTGAATGCCTCCTTGCTCATGTTTCCTTGCCGCCATGATGGCTTAAGGACCTCCTTCACAAAATCTGCAATCGCTATCTTGAAAAGCTTCATCAACCTTGAATCCTTATTCTTCTTGCTCTTCCCAGATGTCTGAACCTGGTCAATCTCAATCTCTCCCACACCAGTGTTCACCAGATCATTTGGAATGCCTGGGCTCCAGTTGTTTCCTTCATCAGGATGAGGGCTCCCATTCTCCACAGCACCAATTTCAGCATCAGTTGCTGCCCCATCAAAGTCATCATTTTCAAGGGGCTTAATAATAGTAACCACATCCTGTTTCTGCTTATTGTTCTCTTCAACATCAAGGGGAACATGTGAGCCACTGGGTCTCAACGTGGGGACTCCGTCATTGATAGCATCAGTGGTTGGATCTCGTTTTGAAACACTGTCGAACTTCTTCAACCTGTTAGAAGATGGCTCGATACTGTCAAATAAAGGATCATATTCATCACCACTTGTCAACTCCCTACCTAGTTTACTAACATAGTTTGAGTCAATTTCTCGCCTGTGAATGTTGTTGGAAAGGAATTTTGAGCCAGAAGTCTGTTCAAAAGTAGATGCAAATGGATTGTAGTGGGATGAGGTGGATACTTTAGATCCCATGTCAGACAAGCCTGACGAATATCTTGAGAAAGATGAATCAACAATGCCAGGCAAAACCAAATGTGAAGGAACACTACCAGAAGCAGCCAGTTGAGAATCATAGGATGAATGCTGCTGGTGAGAATAGGGGAAATTCTTAGATGGTCTACTGAAATCTTCCCTAGAAAAGGACTGGATAGGTAGACTATCCCCAAGAAAGGAGTGCTTATGCATCGAAGTGGGTTCCCTCAGAAAAGAAGGGAGATGAGAATGTGCAGTTTCCATATCAAAGGCACGGCCGCCTTCTTGGAGTGAAGGAAGCAAATGATAATCTTGCAGGGGCTTAGGGATGAACTCACTGCTTTTGGGAATCACAGCAGACACAAATCGCTCCTCTCTCATAAAACTGGGTTCCCGAAATGGTTGGTTCCATCGGTTTTCTGCCTCCAGGGGTTTAGGTCTGAACTCCTCCACCATATGAGGGAATGTTAGGTGCTGAAAGCCTGAGACCCTAGATTGAGTAACCTCTTCAGGCAGGTGGTTCCTCATCAATGGTTGAGGGGGTATGTCACCCCTTGAAGGCATCAAATTCTGCTGAAACTGTGATGGATGGAAATCCATTGGAGGATTTGCAGGTCTATGAGTTGATTCATTCCCATAAGATGGAGGTGGCGGCGGCGGCGGTGGAAGATCAGTCCAAGTGGGTTTTGCAGGAGGCATCCTTTGTGAATGGTAGTCAACAATATGAGGTTGATAAGGAAACCCTTCAACTGCAAAGCGCTGAGACTGGAAGTTTGAAACTGGTGGCCGGAGCTGATACTGGTCTGGTAGCTGCAAAGTACTTGATGCATCTAGAGTGCCTTGTGGGAGGGGAGGGTAAGGAGGAGGAGGTAGCTGGGAAGGATGAAACCGAAACTCTCCAGCAGAAAGGTTGTGCGGGTGGAACTCTTTGGGATGCACAAGTGGCGACCGAGAACTCTCAGGCAGAAATGCCTCGCTTGCATTGACCTGGACTGGATATGGCTGGCTCATAGGTATATGACTTGGACCGGGAGAATCCACAGGCACCTGGTTTGGGTGTGGCTGAGATAAGGGAGCTGTCTGATTTGGGTCAGAGGGAAATGTCTTAGTTGGAGAACTAGACATTGAAGAACCCTCCACGTGCAGAGGATGGGGAACTTCACTTTGAAGCTCCGGGGGAGAAATAGATGAAATGTTGCTAGACGGAGGCTCGGCCGCCAAAACCTCACCAGTTTGTTGGTCCCCGGGAATGTCCACCAACAACTGTCCAGTTTCAGCAGCAGGTGCAGGTAGAGGATTTGAAGTCTCCATGGGTTGCTGAGGGTCTTGTTTCTCTTGAAGATGAATATTGTGTTCTTTCTCTTCTTCCTGAACTTCTCGCATCTCAGGCGCTACAGCAACTGCCTCTTGAGAGGCCTGAGACCGACACAATTCTCCAGCATTAACAGCAACCAGTGATTGATCAATTTCAGTTGAAGTAGTCAGTTGCACATCATCTCTCACATAACTGGTTTCTGTTTTCTCAACCAAAACCTCGACCTTTTCAGCCTTAGTGCTAGCCACAGACAAATCCTGCCTGATTTGCATATCTTGGCTTTTCCCTTTCTCCTGCAAAGTGTCATGTTCATCAGAACCCAATTCCGCTACTATATTGTTAGCATCATCTGCCTCTGCAGCATTTCTCAGATCAGGTGGAACGTCGCGATAATGCTCTCTTTTGTTCCTATTCCACTTTGGAGGATTGCTGGGGGTAGAATCATGGTGCAGATATTTGCATGACGCCCCACGGTAACATTTGCCTCGAAGAAAGTCAAAACATTCTGGAGGTGGACCTCTGAAATCCCGTCTAGTTTTCTCACCACCAAAGTCACCCACGCGCCTGAAAGCTGGAGGAGACTTGCTCCTGCTTCTTTGGTTCTTGGGAGACCAACTGAAACAAAAAAGATGAAAACTTTAACTACTCTTCCAGAAATTTGCAGAGTTCTGGAAAGCATAGCATATCAACAACTAATTCCAGAGCTGCCATGACAGGAAAAATCAGCCAAAAGAGATGTACCCCATAAAGAATACAGCATATACCTGCGAGATCGGCTTCGCCTGTCCCTCCTCCTCCTTGGACTCCGGCTCCTCCTCTTCCACCTACTTTCTTGGGGTGATGGACTCCTGCCTCTCTTACCAGACCTCCAAGAGTAATCCATCCCATCAGAGTCACTGTCACTGATACCCTCTCTTACCAATCTCCCAAACTCATCCACTTTCAGTGTGGTGGAAGCTTGTGTTGCATCCTCATCCTTGTGATCCTTGCCACTCGGGCGATCAGTATCAACACTATCCCCTTGCAATACAACAGCCTCAGGAGTTTTGACCGATCTTGTCCTGTCACTGAGTGCTACATTTTCATCCTTGCAAGCATTGGGCTCATCAGTTTTGGCGACCGCAGTTGATTCATCAGGACTTGTTACAGTTTTCAATGCCATTTCATCAGATATGATAGAACCATCTGAACGTTGAACAGCTTCTGTCATAAAAGATGCCATGTTGGAAATATTTTCAATCTCAGAAACTGTCTTGGAGACTACATTCAAACAAACATCCATCCCTTCATCTTCATGCAAACCTGAACTACACACTGGAGCGGATGGAGAAACCCTTTCAGGGCTGACATCTTCAACACTTGCACTAGCATCATCTTCTGCACTGTCATCAGATGCATAACCTTGTATGAGTCTGAATGGGCTACCATTTTTAATAAATACCCTAGGAATATCCTCATTCTTGCCACCTGCATCCGCCAAAGAAACTTTGGCTTGGCTTGAACCTTCCATGAGAGGCTTGTCAGATTCCTCAGAATCACTGCTCAAGGTGAATCCATCATCTTTGAGCGGACTCCTGACAGGGCTAAGATCTTTAGTTCCTAGCCTTGCAAAGGAAGGTCGATCGTCTTCTGGAAAAATGCTCTCTTGAGTTAAAATATCCTCCAACAACAAGAAAAGTATGTGTCTTAACTATGATAACAAGGATGCACTTCATTGCAGCAGGACATAATATGAAATGCTCAAGAGAACTAGTTTATAATGAACTTGCTAAAACATGTGAGTGATAGGCATAACAGCTTTAACTGCATATCTCTTCAACAATATGAAAGTACGCTAATCCATGCATTCATGTGGTGGTAAGACTGGTAGAATAAAAATGTAATAGGTTCATGCCTAAAGAAAGAGAATATAGTAGCCTGCATGCTCCAAGAGAAGTTACAAATTAAGAAGAAAGTCAAACTGTGGAATTTCTTTTTAATAAACATGATTTAAGCTAACAACCTTGTGGTTGCGACAATACGACCTTCCAAATGTGCTACACGCTCCATCAAGAATGGCCTAGTTCCTCCATCAAAGTTACAGTTTGTTTTAAATATTCCAGATTACTCTGAGCACATTCATGTGGAGTATTAGCATAGGGGTATAGTGTGACAGATTCCAAGTATTTAGAGGTTTTGTAGTTGTCTCATTATTATTTTTCCTTTTTCTGCATTTTTCTGTTTCTTTCTGTGTTGTTTGTGTAGTATGATTCTCTTATACTGCATGTTTGTTCCTTCTTTTAAGCGATAAAGTTAATTGTTACCTTTCAAGGAAATAAAAGGGATATTTACTCCATAGTCCCTTCTTTTTGGCCTAATTATCAATAAGTCTTCCTTTTTTTTTTTCTTTTTTGGGAGTGGCGGGGGGGGGGGGGGGGGGGGGGGTTGGTTGGGAATAGTGACTATATTGATTTCACAAAAAACTGTACAGTATAATAGCTCTATGTTGAACCAAAAGACTCAAGATACTTATTCTAGAAGTCTCTTTATTAGATCAAATCAAGGATAAAAAAAAAACTACTCCACAACCGCCAACACACAACACCACAACCCCCCCTCTTTCCCTCCCCAACCCACGCACCCCCAAAAAAAAAAAAAAAAAAACCACAAGCAGAGGAAGAGAGAGAGAGAGAGAGAGAGAGAGGTTGCAGTCCAGTGAAACATAAAGGGCATTCGCATGAACTTAACTTGGGGTAAAAAATAATAATACAAAATACAAAAAAACCCAAAATACTAGAAATGTTAGATTTTAATATCTAATCTAATTAGCAACAAAAATAAATGGATGTATGGGACTCTTCATGTCATATAAGTCATGCATCACTATATGTATTTATTCACCTACATTCATGCTACTCAAAGTTAAAACTAGGAGTTGAAAATGCATCAAGTTGGGTCCGGTCGAAACAGGTCAGGTTGACAGGGGTATACACGGGTGAAGCCCAGCCCAACCCAACCCATTTTTAAAACAGGTCAGGTATCCCAACCTGCACCCATAGCAGTCGGCCTGACCCAACCTGCATAACCCGCATCCAAAGAAGGTCTGGAAGCAGGTCGATCCATTTAACTTGAACCAACCTGTAGAAGCTTGGCAGAAGCCCGATCGATTTCAAATATTGAGATTATATTTAAGTTACAGGCCTAAAAAAAGCCCAACAAAAGCTCGGCTGATAAAACAAACAATTCTAAGTAGAACTGTCAAACTGACAAAATGGGTTTAGATATGTGGGTTGACCCCAGCCCAACCCATCAAATGGGTTATGCATGCTGACCCTAACCCAACCCATTGAAATGTGGATCAAGTTTTCTTGGCCCGTGGCCGACCCACATATAATATGAGCCGGTTATGCAGGCATTTGTCATATGCGGGTCAGGTCCAGGTCAGGTCAGCAGGTCAGATCAAATTTTCCCACAAAGATAAAATCAAAGATTAATCAAAATTTCATCAGCTTTTAGTATTTACTAAAATATACTGTCTTTAGATCATAACATCGTCAATAATGCACTATGTAGTAGGGTATCCAATCCGACCCGGCCTAGCTCAGTTAGATGGGTAGACCATCTCCAGGAAAGGAGTGCCTATGCATAGAAGTGGGTTTCCATGTAGTAGGGTATCCAACCCAGCCTGGCCCTCAAAAAGCCCGCAAAATGAGGGCTTTTGGTTTTCTTAAAAAGCCCGAGGGCCAGGCTTGGACAAATTTTATGTAGGCCCAACCAATTTGAGCGCCGTGCTTGGACAATTCTTGGCCCAGACCAACCACTCTTATTTTTCTTATATATATAGAGTGTGTGTGTGTGTGTTTGTTTGTTTGAGTAATGTTTGTTTATATGGTTTTTCTATGGTTTGAGTAATGTTTGTTTTAATTTTTTTATATGATTCTTATGTAAATAAACCAAGCACGATTATTATTATTATTATTATTAGTAGTAGTAGTAGTAGTAGTAGTAGTAGTAGTAGTTGTTGTGCAGTGGCTTATGTACATACAATTGTTGTACATGTAGATTTATTTACCATTCAAGTTTAATTGAGCATGATTCTTATGCGGGTTCTTATTAGCATGGAATCATTCTCTTTAGCCTCTTATTCAGATTTAGGTCCAGTGGCCTAACTCTTAGATAGGCCACAGCCTAGAAAACAAAGTGGTACAAAATCCCATTGGTATGTTGTAGAGGAAATTATGAGACAAACTTTTTTTCCTTTTTTCTACATTGGATCCATTTGTTTGTTCGGTATTTAAATCATGAAAATTCCATGCAATGCATTCTATCATGGGCCTCAAATTGATGAATTAAAGATAAGATTGACCAATATCATCAAATAGTCTTCTCTTGTATAGTAATGATTCCCTACCATCACCTTATAATCAGATTGTTGGAAAGTGAGTTTCCACGTACTGCCATGTTGCATGTTGCATATTGCACTGCATTGCTGCTCTCAAGCTCAGATAAAAGAGGATTAACGTCCGGTTTACAATTGGTGCCTAGTGGCGGTGTACCAAAAAAAAAAAAAAATTACAAATGATTTTCTTTTCTTCAGGCCTGAACCCCTGCCTTGGCCAGCAAGGGCCTAGGTAGTGCAGGCCCTCTAAGGGGTTCTGCAGGCCCAGCCCGCATATGATGAGCGTAGGGTTTGGACACACCCAGCCCAGCCCAGCCAGCCCTTTGACATCCCCTATTAGTACCTATTTAATACTTAGAGGATTTTACGGGAAAAATCCCAAAATTTGGCCATTCCTCGCGAAGGGTCCCCGCAAATTGTGCAACACAAACTCGGTCTTCTTCCCACTTTTTAATTTATTTTTTGTACTTTTTTTCCGAGCGACAATAGCGTCGCCCAAATTGCGTCACTCCTCATGTCTTCTTCTTCTTCGTCTCCTTCCTATTTCTCCATATCTCCCACTCCATTTCTCACCCAACCCACCACGAACAATACTTCCATCATCCTCAAGTGTAGGGAGGAGATGATTATCACCTCTCACCTTTCTGTCTAAATATCCCAGATCAATGGAAAAATGAATACAAGTTTTCCACTGTTCATACTGGCGGAAAAGCTGCGAATACAAGTTTTCTACAAGCTTTCCACTGTTCATATGGGCGGAAAAGCTGAGAATATAAGTTTTCCACTATTCCAACCGGTGGAAAAGCTACAAATACAGATTTTCCAAACCTACAAAGACATTTTCTCTCTCATTTTCTCATGGATGGGTTCATGGGTTGAGGGTAAGCTCTACATGATAATGTACAAGCATAAGATTGTTATCGAAATCTTCCAAGTTATGTCTGCCATTTTTTTTCTTTTCCATCTATTTCACTTTCCAAGATAAATCTTGAGAATATGAAAAGAAGAAAGAAAGAAACTGAGTAATCTTTTTATAAAGCATATGATACTATTTTCCCAAGATGATTGGGAGAAAATGGAGTGGCAGAGATAGAGAAATAGGTGGGAGAAGAGGAAAAAATAAGAGGAAGAAGAAACAAAAGAGTTCTATATTTTAAGAAAATCGCTTAAAGCGACTCTAGCATTACTCCTATTAGACACGAGCGACGCTAGAAACATTAAAACAAAATAAAAAAACAAAAAAAAAAAAAAAGAGAATAGGTCCTGAAGGACCCCGTTTGTGCGGCACAATTTGTGGGGACGCTTCATGAGGAATGGCTAAATTCCAAAACTTTTCCCGTCAAATCCTCTAATACTTATTACTAATTACTCAATATTTAGTGTATGCTACTTACTAGTTTTTTATTCTTTTTTCTTAACGAGAAGTTAAATTTTATCACAAGCAGTACATCATTAAAGAAGGAATGCATTTCTTACATATCTCAATTGAACAAAAGGAACTAGCTATGGCTCTCAAATCGGAAGGTATGCTGCGGGCCTAGGAATTGGATATACATCTATAAGTCCACAATGATCAATGATCAAAGTAATCATAGCCATGTAGCAAGGTGGATGACCACC
Source organism: Umbellularia californica (assembly GCA_028538565.1). Classification (NCBI taxonomy): domain Eukaryota; kingdom Viridiplantae; phylum Streptophyta; class Magnoliopsida; order Laurales; family Lauraceae; genus Umbellularia; species Umbellularia californica. The sequence goes on from JAPQWN010000003.1 coordinate 22,042,783, forward strand.
CAATTTCTTGGATGGATTGACAACCACATTAAAGTCAGCAGCCATGAGAAATTCATTGAAATTCAAACATTAAGCCTTATGAGCAATCCATAGCCAAAGCAGTACACCACCATAAAGGACTAGAGGGCTACCAACAAAGCCAGCCAACCAGAGCCCAACCCACGTTGGACCTATTCGGGCCATGTCTTTTAGGCCCATGGGTCGGATCCAGGTGTAATTTATGGCCCAAAAATTTAAATGAACCCAGTCTAAGCCCATGTATCCAAAAAGGCCCCAGCATGCCTTGATATATTCAGCCTAAGAAGAAGTCAAATACATTTTGCAAATGGGAGGGGCCTAAGCCTGACTTTTAGGCACATTGGCCGAATTAGAGCCGACATGTTAGACCCAATAGCTAAACCAGTCGAGCTTAGACAATAATCAGCCTAGTCCATCAGGACTGTGAAGGTGTGAACACCCCTACCAATAATAATGAATTGGTTCAATGTTGAATCCATTCTTATAACTCTACCGACCCAACCCAACCCAACACAAAATAGTTTAAAAAGGTAAACCATCATCAATTAACAAGCTATGTTAGGGTTGAGAGTTGGCGTGTTATAACACAACTAGCTGGGTCGAAAGAAACCCATTTATTCACCAGACCAAAAATGACACCCGCGGTTTAGAAATGTCATCTAGAACCAACCCAAAAATAAAAATGATCAATTGAAACCTTGAATTATAGGGGTCGTTTTTAGGAATTTCCACCACTAATTGACCCATCAAACCATTACACAACATCCACCTGCATGGTTTTAAAAGTCAAAGAGAGAAATAAACTCCTTCACTGGACAATTGTGTCATTGCCAAACATAGTTTCCCAAAAGGTTGTGCTTTGATGAATTGTAGAAGTTCGCAACTATAGGATAATTATCAACACTGGAGGGACATCTAAATTATTAAGCTAAATGGTAGGGACTAAGGATAAATTTCCCCAAAAAATTACAATGGATCCATTGCCAACATATTGGACACATGAGAAGTGACCACAGACTTCAAGAGGAAAATGAAGGCACTTTCAACTGTAGGTGTGATCATGGGCCAGACCAACCCGGGCCCATCCTACTCTGGGCTGGGATTGCGCCTTGGGTTTCCGTACTCTGGCAAGGCTGGATCTAAACTTTTGGTCTTGGATTAACTGATAGAAAGCCCGAAGCCTGGCCCAGCCCAAATAAGTAGTGATTGTAAGTTGGAGGCTTATTTGCCCAAAAAAGTGATAGAAAGCTTGACTGAATGAGAGAAAGGCCAGCCTAGCCTGCCCCGATTGACTAAAGAGCGGGCTCACGCCTGCCATGTTTGAGGCGGGCCAGCCCGGACTAGAAGCTTACACGTCATGTTGGACCTGGGCCAGATACAGGCCAATGTTTCTAGAGTGGGACTACGCCTGGATACACCTCAGTCTAGCCTAAGCAGGCCCATGAAACCCCATATTCAGGCCGATGAAAATTTGATGTATAAAAAGATGGCCAAAACTGGCGACTTCTAAATGGCACTTCCAATATAATTTATCAAGAAAACCAAAAGGAACAATTCTACAATACAGTATAAGCTTGCTCTAAGTGTGCCTGGCGCACTGGAGCAGCAAACAAAATGCTCAGACCGTGAAAGCAAAAGCATTCACCTAAAACAATTTATGAAAATATGTTGCATACATTCAGAATGAAAGACAGTGGAAAAATTGCTACAAAAACAGATTGACAAAGGCAATGGCAATGGCACAATATAGATGTACATAACAAAAGGATTTCAAGAGAGCTTCCATCCTTAGTTATGCCAACAATTCACTGCCTGATGATATCGTACTACTTCTGCGACTCTTCGTTCATATTATTGTTTTGCCAAGGGCAAGCAAGACAGAAAGAATTGATTGGTATATGTTCATTCAAATAGTTATGCCAACAATTCACTGCCTGATATCGTACTTCTGCGACTCTTCGTTCATATTATGGTTTTGCCAAGGGCAAACAAGACAGAAAGAATTGATTGGTATATGTTCATTCAAACCACTCGATTTCATATATTTTTAACAGGAGTGAAGAATAACTACAGAATCAGAATCTCAATTTAACATATTTTCTGTCTAATCTTCTATCTTAAACTGCTTAAAGCGTATCTTAAGCAGATCGCTCTGTCAAATTAAGCCATTTTATTATTTTTTAGAAGCGATAAAACAGTCTCAGTTATGAGAAGTCCATTCAAAATTGCACACACTCCAAGGTTCATAATAGGTAATCAATTCAAGATGTCATTTCAACATAGAGGAACTACTTTTAAGGAAGGTCTGACGTTTTCCTTGAAGAGGTCATAGATACTAAGAAGCACATACTTGAAAAATAATATTACACACCAATGTCATATGGCACTTCTGTTGTGGACCAGAAAGAAAGAAAGAAAATTCTATGAATCACCAAGTAAGAAAGAAAATTCTATGAATCACCAAGTCTATCACTGAAAAAGAAAATAACAGAATCTAAAATGAATATTTAAGAAGAATTAAGTCACAAATCTAAAAAAAAAAAAAGGAATTAAATCACAATAATTCATATAGCAAAAGCATCAAGAAAAGATATTCCTCTCAATCAAAGCTTTTGCATTTCTAACAAAAGACGGCGGGTTGAGGGACATCAAAGTCTCATCCATCTGGTTGGGGTTGTCATGTAAACAAACATTTGAATATAGATATCTCCATCTTTTTTCTCCAAATGGTGACATAAGTTGAACCCACAACCCCATGGTTTACCACAATAAGCACCTTCCAAAAGAGTCCAGGCAATTGTCTAACTTAAATGGGACCTTACCAATGTACTACAGTCGCTTTTTTAAAATAAATTTCTCTCAGGTAAAAGTTAAGCATAAATTAATTACAAGAGCAAGTGTGAAATAAGTGAACCATTTAGACTCAAAATTAACAACAGCATCATAATTTCCAAAGACAAACAGAATTTAAAAATAAAATAAATAAATAAATAAACTAGTGAAGGGCATTGATAGCACTGACCTTCCATATCCATGTCTGAAAGATCTGGCGAAACAGACATGTCCCTGTCTATTGAACTAACAGATAGTAGAGAAGACTTCATTTCCGAAGGCCTCAACATAGGACTGTTTTCCTGATACTCAGACTCATTATGCAATTTGAATTCCAGCTCGCATTTTCTCTTCATCCAAAGAAAATATTCATGTCCAATGGCAGCAGCACTACCAGGCTCACCACCAAACAAGAATGCAAACTTTGGATTGTCGGATTCTTTGGTCCGTGCTAAGCTTTCAAAATCAGGCCCAAGCTTGGCAATAAACTGGCATAAGACCTCGATATTCCGAGCAATTTCTTCTTCCACAGGTTTTGGTGGCGGTGATGGAAGAATTGCCGATGCATCTGCTATAGGTGAAGCTCCCTCTTCAATTGGCGAATCCATCTCATGGCAGTGTCCATCTTCACCATGTGTATGAATTGGTCCCTTATCAACAGGATCAATAGTCCTCTCCATGGAATCAGAAATATTATCAGAACAAAATTCAGAATCTGGTTGAGGAGGTATGTTCAATGCAGGTTCCAAGGGTACTATAGAGGACGTATCAGAAGCCGTAACTGCAGCATTTGGTGATGGAGATGAAGAAGGTGGTGGTGATGGAGGAGGGGGTGGAGGAGAAGAGGGAGGAAGTGGAGGCAGAGGTGGTGGCATCAATGGAGGGTGACTGTCTCCAACTGAAGCCTGCATGAAAGATGTGTAAGGAGCAGGAGTGACTGGGACAAAACCAGCAGAAGGAGGGGGAGGTAGAGGTCTGACAGGTTGAGGCCCTTGTATATTTCCATGTGGTGGTGGAGGCAAAGTTCTATACAACATCTGTGCTGGGGGAGGTGGGGGAGGTAAGACTCTAGGGAGAGGGGGGCTTGGTCCCGAAAGTGGTGGACCAGACTGAAAAGGGACGGGTGGGACTGTGTGATGGACATTCTGAGATGGAATGGGTGGTACATATGAAGGGGTCTGTTGGGAAGTTTGATAGGAAAGCGGCGTCGGGGAACTTCCATGGACCAAAGCAGGTTGGCTGAAGTAAGGTCGCCCTGTGTTCAGCATCCCAGGAGGTGTAACCTGAACTGGGGGAGGATGGCCTTGTTGAACTGGAGGAGTTGGAACAGGTGGACCATGCGGAAGTACAGTGAGTGATGGAGTTGGAGGACCGTGCTGGTAGGGAGGTGGAACTGGAAGGCCTTGTTGGTAAAGAGCAGGGGCAGAAGACCCTTGTTGGTAAGAAGCAGGGAGAGGTGGTGCAGGAGAGCCGTACAGAGAACCATAGCTCCCTTGACTATACATATCTGACTCTATAAATCAACTTCCAACGAAGGAAAGAAACCTGGGACTTCTCTGGTTTACCTGTAGCACAAAACCCATGTACCACTCAACCATGGGATATTTTACAAGGCAAAGTGACATGGACCCAAAAGTCAATTATAGGATCTCCACATTGATAACTACCTTAGAATCACAAAATCCCCAAATGACAGATTAACCAATACCACAGTACAAACTCGGCATCCTTACTTCTCTCATTTTTCAAACTTGTTCGTGTGTGTCAGAAACCTCCTACATAATGTGAGATGTCAAATTTCAGCCTTTAAGGATACATTTGGATACTTATACTTGGTTTACCAGAACTCGGATTAGTTGTAAGTTGTAATTATAGTTGCATGCCCATGGATAAGCCAGATAACAAAACAGTAAACTGTGTGTAATGTGGAGCACCCAAGCGCATGAAGCTTCATCTACGCATGAACCGAGCTACAACTTACCTGTGTGTCTATTGAAGATTCAAATCGGACATTTTTTATGACACGCTTATCTCAATTACCTAGGATAACTGGCACTCATGAATCATGATAAAAATTAATAATATTCAATTAGCAAGAACGCCCATTGCTAAGTCTGAGTACAATTTATCTACTATATTCATTCACTTGGCACAATAACACTTTTGACCATAAAACAACTGGAGGCTATGCCTGATTAGAATCGGATAAAGCAGTTTAAACTTTAAAGATTTATAAACATGTTTTCTAAACAAACTAAAAACCATGACTTCAGTTGTATAACTTAAACGGTGGACAAGAATCCCAATACTACATGGGTGCAACTAGGACCGTTTCAAAAACAGAATGTCAGCGAAAATAGCAGAAAATTATATCATACGAATCATCTTAGCAGTAGCACCATCCCATTAATCTGGGTGGGTTGGCTTAATGACTTCTACTGATAAAAATCGAAAGCAAGCCCATGGCCGCAAAAATCAATGTTTGGACTGCTGCCCAAGTACCAACAAAACCCATAGTTCTCCGAACCCAAAAAAACCAAAGAAAACAACACTTCCTGGTTTTCAATGCCCATCCATATCATTTAAAAAGGAACGAGCATTCAGCATTCTAAAAAAAAAACGAAACTTTCGATGAAAAAACTAAAAAAACACACTAAGCCCTAACTTCTCCAGCATCATCTCCTCCAAACAAAATCATCACAACCAAAATCCAGTTTGAATAATAATGATCACTCTCGGGAATGGGATATTTATCTAATCTCTCAAAGAAAGGCCGGTACAAACCCTTTATCAAAAATCAAAACCGAGATACATCCATCGCAAGGGTTTCCAGGAATTCGTCCGGGTAGCAGATAAGTAATGAAATCGAAAACCCTAAACCACAGAGATATCGGAGTTTAGGCAAATCTTTGTTGAATCTTGTGGAGTAAAAACGGCATAGAAGAAAATCTACGTACCTTTCTGTTAGGAATTCGATAGGAGTCCGATAGCAGATTCAGAAGATATATACGCAGCGAGGATTTGAGGAGGCGTAGGGTTTTATGGGGTCCCGGAGTTGAGATTTGAGAAAGAGAGAGGGGGATAAACCCTAAGAATGAGTCCTTGGTTATTCGGGTGAGAAAGAAAACGCATACGCAGGGAATCGAGAGAGAGAGAGGAATCATCTGATACTCGACCCGAAGTTCTTTAACGTGTCTTCGAGCCTTCGAGGTTGTATTTGTATTGCGTTTGTGCCTTCGCCGACCGACGGTCATGATCATCTTTAACTGTGTGGCCCACTTCAGATTGGATCATAGCCTGGCCCACTCTATTTCCAACTTTCAGACCTTGATAAGGGCCCACTTCTTCTTCTTTTTTTCTCTCTCTCTTTCTGTTTTTTTATCCTTTAGGTGGTCGGTTGTTAGTGGGCCTGTCAATGGGACGTGTTGAAGCGGATAGAAAGCCCGGCCCGGCCTGGCCAAGCCTGAAAATACAGGCTTTTTAAAAAAAATGTAAGCCCAATAGGCTGGGCTTAGACAATACATTTTAAAGTCCGGCCAAAATGAGACTGCGACTGGGCATAAATAACCCAGCACATTCAAGCCCGGCCCGCTGCAAAATCATTTAATAATAATTATTTATATATTAATGAAAGTCCCCCTCACTAACAACAAAAAACATCTAATTAGGTTTTAACCGATCTTGCATTGCTTTAACTTGACTCATATAGGATACTCATTCATTCATTTCTATTGATTTTTTTATTTTCTACTTTCACCGGCAAAAAAAAAAAAAAAAAAGTTTTAACCATTCCTACATTACTTGACCCATATAGCCTATAGGATATTCATTCAATTCTATTGATTTTCTACTGTCACTGACAAAAAAAAAAAGTTTTTAACACCGCTATATTGCTTGTTGCATTGCATTGCCGGTCCCAAGCTCGAAAACAATGAGGGTTTAAAGTCCGGTTCACACCGGATGTCTGGTGACAGTAAAAATAATTAGAGAATGTTTTGCTTATGTCTAGGATCGGGCTAAGCCCAGGCACGGCCCTATCTCAGCCCGGATCTATACAAGACGGGATTTGATGTAGGCCCGTTCAATTTAGGACCGAGATTGAACAACAATCAGTGGGCCTTTCCTATTTTCAGGACGGGATTGGACAACTTAAGCCCAGGCCCGGCCCATTAACAAGCCTAGTTATTAGCCTGTCAATCTAGCCCTGAAACAAAGGATAATACAAAATAATCATAAAAAGTTTAGTTAATGGAAGCTCACAAATAAAGATATCAATAGGGAAAAAATACCAAAAAAACAAAAAACTACAAATACAAATTCGCCAAAATAATTGGACCTTCCTATTAAGAAATTCATAAGAATGTAACCGAGGTATTCTATATTAACTATTATAATCTATTCTGTATAGAGGTTAAGACTGCTGATCAAAGTAACAAAAATTTGAAACGAACAAAAACAAACAGAATTTGTTGCAGATCAGCATCAAATACTTATTTTAGTTGTTTACACTTAAAACGACCACTTCATTCACTGACTCTGAAGCTGGCAGTAACACTGGCATAACAAGCAGTTTCTATGAGATTCTCGTTTTTCCTTTAAAGAAATGCATGGCGCTTTATTGAAATATATGAAAAGAATATGAACAACAACAAGAAAAAGGAGCTTGCAATGATGAAAGAAATAAATGTGTTAGAAAATTGTCAAAGTTTTTCAATTTAAAACTCATGAGTAAGAGCAACAATAAATAAATATATTCATGCCCTTGAAATGCCATTTTATAATAAAGAAATTCACAAAAGTTGTATATTAAGAAACTAAAAATCGTACAGAACAACAACAATTTTACAATAGCAATTTATAAGACCTACACTAACTTGCATTTATGGAATTATCTTTAGCAATTACTAATTTCAGAAGATAACCAATATTTAGTAGTAGTTATCACATTATCCAACTTGTGATTATTCTTCCAACGGGGGTACAAATGAAAATAATACAACTATTATGTCAGAATGAAAACTCAATTATTATAACTAAATAAAATACAAACACATGAAGCAAGAGGGAAAAGAATATTTAAAATTTTTTTCATGGTAACTTTCATTAAAAGAGATAAAAAAACAGGGCGGACATAAAATGAGTTTAAGTCTATACATTTCATTTTCTTATTTATGATATTTTGTCAGTTGCTGTTTTTTTCTAAAAAAAAAAAGAAAAAAACTAAATATAAAGCAATAATGCAAGCAAAGTATTTGGAAAACAGATTCTGACAGATAATATAAAGCTTTTTCATGTCTCATAGCATTGTTCTTTTAGTTATTGTATACTTTGCTTTTCTCAACCAGGACACTTTTTTTTTTGTTTTTCATTTTTCTATCTCACATAACAAAACAATATCAATTTTACATTTTAAATAGAGGAATTTACGGTGCACACCCCCATAGGACCTTATACCTCTCATCAGGGCCCACATTCACAACGGACACGGATTGGGCCACCAGGGAGCGTTTTCGTTATTTTTTTTGTTGTCTAGTGGTATTGTCGATATCGACAATTCAGTGTATTTGTTCCCACCGCAGCGGGTCACTTTTCCATTTCTATCGACCAGCCCTTTCCACCCACTTTTCCCCTTTCCCCTTCTTCTCCACGCGGTCGACACATCCCTGTTCTAGTAGTCCCAACTCTGTGGTCCCAGGAAGCTTGGCGCCAATTTTCGAAAGTGTAAACATGGAGGTGCGTTTTTTCTTTTCCTTTTTTATCCTATTTTGTGCCCTAGATTCTGAGTTGTTCTTCTTCTCCTGATCTACCCAAACGAGGGACGTGCTCTGAGTTGTTCTTCTCATCATTATCTTTTCAAACGGACCCCTGCTCATCTTCTTCTTACATGAAAAGGGCTGATTTCTCTTACTCATTCTTTTGAAAGTTTATTTTGTGTTTATTGCTTGGTATTGGCTGTGTCATTTCCCAAGTGTTTCCATGCGTTCTAGCAGTCCTTAGCAAACATGAGTTTCAGCAGTCCTTAGCAAACATGTGTTTCTTTGTTTTTCCATTTGTTTTGTGTTTCCAGAAATGTTAGATTGATTTTATTCCACATGTTTGCATTCCATTGATTGATATCACTCATATTGGTGTGTCAGGAATGTCTTTATCCAGCCACCCATTTTTTTGCCAACGAATCCTCCCCAGTTGTGATCTTCATAGCTACCATATGATTTCTCATAATTGTTTTTAGGGAAAACTTGATTGGCATTCTCCATATGACATTGGACATGAGTGTTTGATGTCATTACACAGTGCTTGAATTCCTAGGTTAATTAAGCAATGCCTTTCCCATGATTGGCAATGACATTCATTCATGCAGGCCCCTGAAAAAAAAAAAAAAAGAAAAAACTATTGTTTGCTTGTTTGATTTTTTCCTTTGTGTGGTAGTGATATTATACTACATTGGCATGTAGTTTTGTTCCCAATGTAGCCAAGGTCCTCACATTTTGTTCTGAATATATATTAATATTAGAAGAATACTCAATAGAGAACAATTTCCTTTATAGATAGAGACCTTTTAGTGGGACATCTGACCCTTTTTTAATTGACTCTCACTCCAATTTGACATTCATATGATTGGATTGTGTACTATTAGATTGAGAAATTAAATGGAGAAATGACTTCATGTCAGAGTTGGAACGTGCCTGTTTGTTTACATGAGAAGGAGAGTCAAAGGAAAGTTGGAGTATAGTCTACTGATGTCTCATTTTTCATTTACGGATCATTCCAATCTCTTCTTATGCATCTACCCACCATTAATTGCCTTCTATCCTAATTTGACACTAATCTCATTCTGGACATTAATTACCATCGGATTTTATGGATGATTTGTAGTTGTTAGCAAATGAGGATCTAAAACTAAGGGCTAGAATCATTTGATTCGCTTATTTTTTGCATGCCCCTAATCACAGTCCAATCCTAACAATCGTATCCTCTCTTGATTTTCATACATTCTGGAGGATTGAGATAAAGCATGATGTTGCTTGGCTCCTTATCCCTGAAAGAATGGTGTATGTGGAGCAACTTGTGGACGGAGAGATTCCTCTACAATCTCGATTCTTAGTCCATAAATCCTTTAATTTGGCTAGGGGGTTGGATCATTTCTTATTCTATTTTTTTAACTACCCTAATTATATTCTAATTCTTTATAAGCCCAAATTGAAACAAGAAATAAAAAGGAAAAAGAGCTAGTGTGACAGCTTCGTTTGTATGAAACGTTGCTATCTCAAATTTCATTATATATAGGGCGTTGTGGATTAGATATTTTACAAAAAAAATCAAGTTCATTGGATGTTGTTAGTCATTGAAATCAATGGAAGTAATTGTGAGCATTTAGTCGGATTTTCTTTTTGTTAGCCATTTCATAATCTTAGGTTGAATGGCTAGCAATAACCAATGAATCTGATTTTTTTGTAGATATCCATTCCAGATCACCACTTGCATTTGTTGTTAATGGCCTAATAGAACTTTTCAACCTGTCATATGTGATTTTATACCATCTTTCTATGGCAGTTGCTTGATGTTATCACTTAAAAGGACCAAGCCCTATATTGTAATCCACAAGTAGTCATCATGTGTCCTTGAATTAATTTCTTCTGAAGACCATAAGAACTCCACTTTGTCTAGATTCATTCCAACAGCTTTCCAAATCTCAATTAGATAATGACTAACAGTCTGTAATTTCTCTAGATCACCACCCAAAATATTGTTCCAAAATATTGTTCAGCTGTGCAAACCAATCAGCAATCCATATCTTCAGTCTGCAGGCTGCAGAAGTAAGTTTCTTCAGGTTTATTGCCTTCACAACACCCATGTTAGATCACGCAAAGGTGGGCCCACACAAGTTAGATAAGATAAATAGCTGTTGTCGGCGATAATGCTAATGACAGCATGGGATCAATTCTTTTAAACTAATTATTATGTAGGCAGTAGAGGCTATATAGGAAATACAATGGCTTTTATTGAGTGGATGTTAAATATTGAGTGGCTTTTATCAATGCTCTTCATGCACTTAGTAAGGTTGCTAAAATGATCGAACGACTTTAACATTCATGGACAAGGGTAGTAAAAACAAATGTGTATTACAGATTCTATTAAAAATGTCGGTGTACTGGAGTTCATCATTTTGATGCATGGATTTCTAGTGTCCATGACATCACCTCAATGAGGATTCCTCAAAACCTCATAATTTTTACCACAATTCTACATGTAACTTGTTCACAACAAATTTGCTTTCAAATGTGTATATTCATCTTTTCTAATTGATTTTGCATGTGCAGACGAATAATGAACAAGTGCCCGAAGCTCCGAAAACTCTCTTATACAACCAACGCTTTCATGTATCGGAAGGAATCCGCCGCGGAGAGGTATATCCCCACAACTTAATTCATAGCATCGATATACTTTGTTTTATTTATTTTATTTTTTTACATCATCTACATGACAACAACCTGATCCAATTATTGTACACACTAGGACTTCGGGAGGCTGAGGTGCATACCTACAAACCCGGACAATGATACATGGTCACTGACAAAGCAGCAAAAGGAGTACGTGAGGCGGACGGGCCTTCACCATCTCGCAGACATAGATCGCATGGTCATAGATCATGCGCTTATCACTGCTTTAGTGGAGAGGTGGCGGCCGGAGACCAACTCATTCCACTTTCCATCGGGAGAAGCTACCGTCACGCTAGAAGACGTGGCATACATATACGGCCTCCCAATAGATGGGCCCATTGTTGTTGGCCGTACTTTCCCCGGGAAATATGTAGTGCATGTGTGTGAGGAGGTCCTTGGGCTTACCCCACGGAAGAAGTTAGACTACGTTGGCTTAACCGTGAAGTTTAAGTGGCTTGAAGACAATTTCAAGGCCGATGAACTTGAGAAAAAAATTGAGGAAGAGAATTATAGAGACGAAGAGATCCGTGCAACACGGGCCTATTTATTCTTTTTAGTCTGCGGTCAAATTGTTACGCAGACTTCCGGTGCCCGTGGACCCGCTTACATACTCGAGCTTTTTAAAGAGTTCAAACGTTACGCATGGGCACCGGCTTGTCTTGCCAATCTCTATAGGATGTTGACCAATGCCTCGCTTTGGAATGCGTAGAACATAAGTGATGGAGGTGAGAAGGAGGAAAAGATTGGAGAGATTGAGGGTCACCAACTAAGAACACCAACCGGTCCTCTACAGCTATTACAGGTGATCCTTTTCATTAATAATGAAATGTTGCTTATTAATTATATATTGTTCGTAACTCGTTTTCTTCTATGTTGTGGCGCAGATATGGGCCTACACTAGGATGTCTATCGGAAAGTGTCCTAAGCCAAAGGACAGTTGGAAAAATGACATTCAATTCCCATTCTTTAAGACGTGGCGAAGGAGATTGCCTGAAACCCCACCCAAATCTAAGGTGAAGGAAGTTCGATTGCAAATAAACAATTTGAAACCTGATGGGGTAAGCATCGAAACTCATTTTCTTGACACCCTTGCATTCGAAGTTAATATACTAGCTAATCCAATGCTTGATGAGCCGTTGCTTATCTCAATTGCAGTTCATTTGGCAACCTTATAAGCAGTACGGCAATAAGTTTCTATTGAGACTTTCAAAAGTTGATCGCAGTCTCATCAGCTCGTCTATCGTCCTTGTATTCTATTGGATCGTCGAGCGTCATAATACTTGGAGGGTTATGAAACAATTTGGACTAAAGCAATTAGTCCCACCTCCATTCACAGCGCCATTTTCGAGACAGGAAAGGACCTATTTTGTTGTTGTTGATTATGAAAAATTGATTGATGAAGGGATTAAAGTGTCATGGGCTGCAAGAGCCCAGCTTGGACTACATGGTGAGGAATGCATTACAGCCGAGCAACCAGCCAAGTATATGGAATGGTATAGTGAAAACACAGTCATGTTTATTGGTAGCGGAGAGGAACCGGAGCAGCACACTGTGGCTGAGCAGGTGGATGTGCAGGCAGAGGGATCCGGCAAACAAGATGAAGCCACCATCCCACAGAAACATGTATAGCCAATTCCTCTTTAGTAGTTTACGTGGTTTTGCATTTCAGTTTTTGCTTGTCTATTATTAAAGCAATAGTTCAAATCAAACTACCAAACATGTATGATATATGTTGCATTTCTTTCTTTCTTTTTAGGCTAAAGAATTGGTCGACCGGATAGAGCGCTCGCTCAAACGGGCTGTCCACAGCACCACTCCTCTAGAGAAGCTGGCCCTGTCAATTGGGAAGAAATTGGATAAGTTTAGGTCCGGTTTTGGGTCAAATTGAGAGGAATTTTCATTTGATGGTTGTAGCAGCTCACAGTCCGATGACGATGTGAGGAAGAAGAAGATTTTAATCACATTCAAACAAAAGAAGAGGCCCGCATCCAAAAGCCCAGCCAAAACCAAAAAGCAAACGTCAAAAAGGAAAACGGCGGTTTTCTATGAAACCCCGCTATTGATGATAGAAGGTTCGGGTAGCAGACCACACACACCGGTCATTGTTCAAGAACTGCTTCAAGAATCTGTAAAAGGACCCGAGGCCCCGCCTGTTCAAGAATCTTCACTTGGATTCAGTGTCCCACCATTCGAAGAACCTCTCTGTACCTCGCCCTTAAGCAGGATATTGTACGCCTCGCCATTGCCGGTCTCTAGTTCATCCGCCCCAGTGGTCCCAGCCCCTATGGCCACACTTGTGTCATTAGTGTGGAGGATAAAACGGCTACCGCGGATGCGCAAGATACCGGTGAAGTTTGAAGACTACGCTCATTCGCTTGTTCAAGATGACTACGTTATGTCTGATTCTGACAAGTTTTTTCTCAAAGGCTTCAAAGAATATCATGCAACCAGGTATGAAATGGCTTTTTGTATGTCCTAAATGTCTTTCTACTGTTAGAATTTGACAATTTTACATGTTCTATTTGATAAACATCTCTTCTACTACCTTAGGAAAGATGAGTTGGAGTAGATTTGTACGTTAGTAAAGGCGGATGATCTGGCGAAGATCCTTGAAGAGGGAACATGGATGGACACGAACATCATATACTATTACTTTGAAATCTTATGGGAAGGGTGTGACAATTGTTTCATTGCTGACCCAAGTGTTTGTGTAAGTAATGATGCCATATTTGCTTGTGCAAGTAGTGTTGTACATCTTCTAATTCGCGTCTGACTTAAGTGAAATTTGTTGGAAATATCATGCAGAGTTGGTGGCAGGATGGGAGTGATTCCGCGGTCGAAGCTGTATTCGAGAAAGAAGGCCATAGGGTGTGGGATTCGAAGGAAGCACGCACGTTGATCTTCATCGTCTACCACAGGTCTCATTTCACCCTACTGGTGGGTTACGTTGATGAGAAGAGGTGGGAATTCTACAATAGCTTGGAAAAAGATCGTCGGTCAATGAAACATGCTGAAAAATTTGTAAGCAGATTTGAGTTATTGTGTCATATAATGTTTTTACTTGTCTCCTACACGGAAGCGCAATTGAATGCATATTCGCGTTTACTTTCATTTATTCAGTTTATTCTAATGCTAATTTAATGTTTGCAAAATGCCAGGCGGGATGGTTGAATGCGAAATACAGTCAATTCGGTTGGAACGACCCGTTTTTGTGGTCATGGGTAGAGAGGACGGACATCCCTCGCCAGCAAAATAGCAATGATTGTGGGGTATTTGCAATGGCTTTCGCTGCTCACTGTGTGAATCGATTGCCCTTTAATTTCAATCAGTCTCATATCCCATACTTTCGGAGCAAAATCGTTGTAGAGATCTTCAAGAGGAGTTGGCAATTGAATGCAAACAGGCTGGGATTGACTGAACTCACGACAGACTCCCAACATGGATGAACCAGCTGACTGATGGATAGACAAGTGATGGTTAAGGTAGTCCAATTAAACGAATTTTTTCTGTAAATAGTTATAGAAGTGTGGCCATAGGGGCTGTTATTGAGTTTTGGATGTACAAGACATTTGGATGTATATACAAGTGATGGATAGACAAGTGATGGTTAGGCTAGTCTCCAGTCTACAGTGTTGGATGTACAAGACATTTGGATGTAATGAAATTAATTTGATGTTATTGAGTTGAACGATAACTTTATTGTGAATAGAGTCCATACCGTTGATAGTGGATTCATTTTGTTTAAAACTGTGTCCATATTATGTGTAATCTCTATAGGTTTTCATGTTATTAGGTGAACATTCAATTACCAGCTTGTTACAGGTCTTGTTTTCCCAAATGGATCAGAAAAATGAAAGGCCATTTGAGCTATTAGTTCCAGTTAAGCTGTCGATATCGACAACAATTTGATGTCGATATCGACAGGCCCTGTCATTTTTGCGTAATCCAATGTTCCAGTTAAGTTGTCGATATCGACAACTAATATTGTCGATATCGACAACTACTATCTTTTCAATGTTGCAGTTAAGTTGTCGATATCGACAACAATTAGTTGTCGATATCGACAACTACTGTCTTTTTTCTGTAAACCAATGTTCCAGTTAAGTTGTCGATATCGACAACTTCTGTCTTTTTACTGAAATCTAAAGTTCCAGTTAAGTTGTCGATATCGACAACAATTTCTGGGATCAACTAAAACTCGTGAAACCATCAAAATTTGTACATACAAACTCCATATACGTTATGTGAAAAAACAACCATTTCAGTGCTACTGAAGTAAGCTCAAATCAAATCACAAAGGGACAAATACCATTGCTATATTTCCATTATCCACTTACATAACAGGACGACCATACAAAATATACATAGAGAGATATTCATCTACAATAGGACCAACTATTCTGGTTCTAAAGCTTTCAAAAAAATTCCTGCACAACTGTTCTCACTTAATTTGGTTTATAATTACAATGGAACACAACTACTGTAATGCATATAGTCTCTCCAAATATACAGACAAATGAGACCACCCAAAAAATACAACCAAAATATGAGACCAGCTATTCCTGCACAACTGTTCTTACTTCCAACGAGACTATATACATCAATTGAGACCACCCAAAAAATACTACCAAAATAATAGTGGCTCATTCCCAAAAAATACTGTACAACTATTCCATCAGCTTATTACTGGAGGATTGCGACACCCTCCACGGTTATGTCCTCTTCCTTTACAATTTGAACAAGTAACGACCCTCCTCTGGCGACCACGATCTTCAGTACGGATCCTGTTCTTTTTTGGACGTCCGGGCTGTTTAGTGGCTCTCGGTGGAAGAACCCTAACATCACATGTGTGCTCCCATTGTTTAAAGTCACGAGTAGCATGTAAGACTTCACTGTACGATGTACGGTACGTGCTTGAATAATACCAATGCTCGCAAAATGCGTACGGATCATAATTTCTGACTTTCATTGAAGCCAATGCATGACAACACGGGATGCCTAAGAGCTGCCATTTCCGACATGTGCAGATTTTCCGTTCGAGGTCAACAACATCTACGTACTCCGAAGATTGAACCTGAAATTCAACGAGCCCAGCTATTCGTACGTGCACTCGGCGAGCATCCTCCATTTCTTTGCTTAGTAGTTTTTCCGCATACGGAGTTAGACGAGTTGTTATGCTTTCTGAAAGGAGGTGTCGTTTATGATAGAACTCCATTAACTTGGCACGTATTTCCTCTACATGCTTTGTGATAGGCAGGACTCTTGTGTCTCTTAAGAGGCTGTTAGTGCACTCGGCCGCGTTGCTAGTAAGCATGTCATACCGACGGCCTTCTACATATGCATTCGCCCAACGTTGCCGCCCAATTTCTTCAATGTAGTTGAATGCCTCTTGGCTTACTGCATGGATATCCATCATGTAAGCATCGTACTCATTAGGCCTATACGACTTTGCTGCCCCCCAAAATTTACTTACGATTGCGCCATCACTGAAAGCAGCCTTGATATTTTCAGCAATGTGGCGACAGCAATAACAGTGAAATGCGGATGGCATGGTGTTCCTCAACGCTGGAATGAGGCCTTTCTGACGGTCTGAAACAATAGTCAAGTTGGTGGGCTCCCCGAGCGAAATGAACAAATTAGCAAGGAACCACTCCCAGCTATCACGGCGTTCGGCTTCGGCAAAGGCGAATGCTATTGGTAGCAGCTTTTGATTGGCATCATGTGTTATTGCTACAAGTAATACACCTGGATACTTGCCTCGGAGATATGAACCGTCAACAGCAATCACCGGTCTCAAAGAATACGTGAAAGTCCTTAAACAAGGCCCGAATGCCCAGAAAAATCTTCTGAAACGGTCCTCTGATGTGGTGTCTATGTTCGTTACAGTGCCAGGGTTGCTTAAATGAAGTTCTTTACAGTACAAAGGTAGCTGTTGGAAGGAGTCTTCATACGATCCACGAACAATATTCAGTGCCATCTCCCTTGCTATATAAGCCTTCCTGTAGGTAATGGTCACCCCAAACTCCATTTGATAGTCATTCATGATCTCCTTCGGTTTCAAATTGACATTCTGTCTGACTCTATCCATGATGAAGTCTGTAATAAGTGCCGAAGATGCTTGTCGATGTGCCATGCCCATCATTGGCCTTGAGCATTTATGGTAAGGATTGTACGTCCTTACTTTAAATTTTGGGCCTGATTCGACGATTGAAGCGTGAATACGCCATGGACATTCCTGATCTCTGCAGCGTGCAGTTACTTTGGTCGCGTTGGTCTTCAGGGGTTTAAGGGTGAAGTTGCCATACATTGCGAACTTAGCTAAAGTTTTCCGGAACGTTATTTGATCTTGGAACTCACGGCCGATCCACATTTCCCGTGCCGAGTTGTTTCCAACATCTGTGTTTATGTCCTCGGGCTCCATTTTATCCTCAAGATCGACAGCTAGAGTTTCATTACAACAAAATGCCTCATTGCTTCGATCAGCTCCTGCAACTTCAGCCGGAGTTTCATTACAGTGAACATTGTCATTGATTAGATTAGCTACTTCAACTTTACTTTCGGCATTCGCCAATGGAATCGAATGGATTTGGCTTATAGACGGAGGCCCATCAAAATGGATATCACCACCACGGTCTGTCCCAAATACCAAATCATCATAGACAGTGTCTTGTCCGACCGTCTGACTTGGACTGCAATCGACCCGCACAGAAGGAAAAAACATGTCTTTGTCTTCGCAGATGTTGATGGTAGGTACGTATCCAGAGCTAGTTGAATTAAACACTTGTTTTTTGTTTGAAGTTCCTGTTGACTTCCTTGTTTTGTCCGAACAAGAGAGACGAACAGAGCTCCTTTGAAACCTACAATGAATCGTTACATAAATAAGCAAGACGGAAGGAGAATATAGTAATTGGTGTTGTACAATCTACTTATGTAAACAAGTGTACCTCCAATCATCTCCTTCTATGCATTGCTCCTTCTTCAGACCGTTGAAGACGTATAAATATATCCCATTTGATTCATCACCCGACGCTTTGAACATACTCCTAACATCATTATCATCATCAACGCTGGCCAGGGAGTATGCCCGTCCGTTGTGATGTAGGTATTGCATGCTTAGATTCTGGATGGATAAGTCCCCATTAGATGCTTCAATTGCTTCTTTAACAAGAGATTCATATGTTATGTCTATAGCTAAAAATCTCATCTTTTGTTTTCCTCCATTGTACACAGGACGACTTATATCGAATTCAAAGTCACCGCCATAGTGGAAGATGAACAACACCTCTCTATCTGACATGCTGTCATTATATCAGATGAACATTAGGTACAAATGTCAGTTAATACAGATCTATATTAACAGCATTTGTATGTCTCTGAGAGTAGAGAAAATGTCTTAACATTCATTGATAAATACTCCGCACACCATGCCAAATAAAAAGATTAAGCAGCTGTTCAAAATCGTTTACGACTAGCTAAACATTTACAACAATGGTTTTATCAAAAGAAAGAAAAGGCATTTTCATCAATAGTCTATTTATTATAAAGCATGGAACAATGCTTTCAAACAATGCTATCGACTGCCAGTGGCTATCCCTCACACATTATTCCACCCATTCTCCAAAAGAAACTACTCATGACCAAACAGTTCTCACACTGCTGCATTTATTCATAATACATTATTTCTAATTGTAATGGACGCTAACGCAATCACAAAACAAACCCGACAAACCACAGATCCCTAGGGCATAGAAAGAAGATTTCCCACGGTTTCTAGGGTTTCTAACAATTACATATTAGGCAAGAATCTAGGTTATGGTGTTTTAGGGTACATAAAGCACTTTAAGGTGGTAGATAATGTGTGTACCTTTGTCTTAATGGAATTCAACCACCATGGAGATGGCGATTTTTGGTGGTTTATAGAAGAAAAAAGCTCCAGAGCAGCGTTGAAGACGACCCAAATGGAGAAATGCGAAAAGTGGAATCGGGCCGAGATATAAGGGGAAGTGCACATAATTGTCGATATCGACAATGATAAATTGTCGATATCGACAATATACAAAATGACAAAAAAAAATAACAAAAGTCCATACGAGGATCCCTTCCGTATCAGAAATTGAACCGGGTCTTGCTGGGACGTATACCATCCTAAAGGGATTTTACCCGTAAATTCCTCTTTTAAATAATATACACAAATTCATATTCCAAACATAGAGTGAGAACTAAATACAAAGTTCTACCATAAGGAAACACGAAACACGTACAATTTAGAAGCCTGCAGTTAAGATTCAAGCATTAAAACAGAAATATAATTAAAATTATCATAGCACGAAGGCTATCAATGGGCCTAACTTTGGCCCAAACAAGAATGAGAAAGAAAAACCAACTCTGCATCGTCATTTTCTTAACTTTGGTTGCACTCATTTTTCTTAGAATGAAGATTTTATTGCAACATTAAAAATAATTGAAGAATAATACACAATCAAATGATAATAATTTCAATAGACAGTGCTAACTTACATGTATGAAAACTCCCTCAATTCCAAAAGAAGCTAAGTCAATCAAGAATCTGTTAAAATGCCATGTTCTTCCTTACACAATTACACACGGAGGAAAAACCTCATACTCACAAAATTTCATGCATTGAAAATCTTGTAGCATCTGAATAAGAAGAATGTTAAAAGAAAATTGAAAAAAGAAGAGGGAACAAAAAAAAAAAAAAAAACAACATTTTAGATATTGATTTGAAATAGATTCAAATCTTATCCACATTTTCCTTTTCTTTTCTCCACCACCTTTAAAAAAAACAAAGAAACCGAAAAAATTACTCGATTGATTGGAATGTATTAAAACGAAATTTTATTACATTTAAAATATCATAATCTACTCAATAGAAGAGATTACAAAAATTATTAGGATTGTGTGTGCCAGGTTTGATCTATATCTGGGTTCATTCGGGTATAGTAAGCAGGTAGTTAGCAGTTTTCCAGAGAATTTAGAGGGCTTTTTCAATTTTTTTTGAAATTATAGTACCGTTGGTAGATATTTTTAAGTCCCAAACTTTAGTCTGCTAGCTCAGCTTGATTCGGATCCTCAAAACACCTCTAAATCTAAGCTTGACCCAAAGTTTAATTTGGGAAAATCTTGTAGTATCTGAATAAGAATAATGTTAAAGGAAAATTGAAAAAAGAAGAGGGGAAAAACAACATTTGAGATATTGATTTGAGATAGATTCAAATATCATCCACATTTTCCTTTTTTTTTCTCCACCGCCTAAAAAAAAAAAAAAACAAATAAACCAAAAAAAATTAGTCGATTTATTGGAATGTATTAAAATGAAATTTTATTACGTTTAAAATATCAACATTTACTCAATAGAATAGATTAAAAAAATTATTATGATCATGTGTGCCAAATTTGGTCTAGATCCATGTTCATTTGGGTATAGTAGGGGGTAGTGAGCAATTTTCTAGAGAATTTAGGAGGCTTTTTCGTAATTTTAGATTTTTGATATTATGGTATTGTTGGGTAGATATTTTTAATTCCTAAACTTTAGTCTTCTAGCTCATCTTGATCCGGATCCTCAAAACCCCTATAAATCCAAGCCAGACCCAAAGTCTATTTTAGATAAATTGAGAAATCCCTATTATGTCCCCATCTTTATCCATCTTTATCTATAAATATATACTATATAGATTATAATACTAAGCGGGCCCCACATCTTGCATTTGATTGAGCATGTGTGTAGTGAAAAAGTACTACACTTTCCTCTCTAGTACATTGGGGTATAATAAAGGGTAGTTAGCAATTTTCCAGAGAATTTAGGGGGCTTTTTCGTAATTTTAGATTTTTGACATTATGGTACCATTGGGTATATATTTTTAATTCCTAAACTTTAGTCTTTTAGATTATCTTTATCCGGATCCTCAAAACCCCCCTAAATCCAAGCTTGACCCAAAGTCTATTTTAGACAAATTTGGAAATTCCCATTATGTCCCCATCTTTATAAATATATATATATATATATATATTGTGTGTGTATGTATATATATAATTATAATACTGAGTGAAGCCCACATCCTGCATTTGATTGGGCAGGTGTGAAGTGAAAAAGTACTATACTTTCCTCTCTTGTATAAAAGGGTATAGATTTTATATTTTATATATAAGTGGGCCATGGTGTGTAGTGAAGAGCATTGTCATTTTGTTCTCTTTTATAAGAGTAGATAGATATGGATATTTATCTTTATATATAAGTGGGCCATGGTGTGTAGTGAAAAGCATTGTCATTTTGTTCTCTTTTATAAGAGTTTATTTATATTTATATTAGACTTTATATTTTATATATAAGTGGGCCATGGTGTATAGTGAAGAGCATTGTCATTTTGTTCTCTTTTATAAGAGTAGATATGGATATTTATCTTTATATATAAGTGGGCCATGGTGTGTAGTGAAAAGCATTGTCATTTTGTTCTCTTTTATAAGAGTTTATTTATATTTATAATATTTATAACACTAAGTGGGGCCCACATCTTGCATTTGATTGGGCATGTGCGTAGTGAAAAAGGTACTACACTTTCCTCTCTTTTATATAGGGCATAGAAATAATGTCAATTGATAAAAGATATGTGAATGTAAATAGTTTAACATCTCCAAATATAAGAAACCGCTACAATGATTTCATATGTGGAGATCTCTATAAAGTCTGTGGAATAAATCAAACCATTTCACTTCTTTCTTTAACAAGACAAATAAAGGAGCTTTTTGCATATACCCCGTAAGGTTTTGTATGATTTGTAAATAGGCTCCTGGGGTTTTAGAATTTGTAAACAGGCCCCTATAGTCAATTCTTGGTAAGAATGTAAAAACAATTTATGCTCCTGGGGTTTTAGAATCGATAACAAAAAGTTTTGTAAAGACAATTTATTTTCTCTAAATGTTTTCTCAATGGTTTTGTTGCGGTTGAGATAAAATAAGATAATGCTAGGTCGGCACTCAATTCTTGGCAAGAATGTAAAAACAAATAAAAATGAGTGTTTTTCTTGTATTTTAGGCGTTGAGCCATGCCCTGGCTCAACTATAGTCTTAAGGGTAAGGTAAGGTTTTAGGTAGTGCAAGCCCTCCGAGGGCTTTGGCCCACCTAGCCCTGCCCTACATATATTGAAGGTAGAGTTAGGACAACGCCAAGCCCGCCTTGGCTTGACCCTTTCACAACCCTGGTCTATTACACTTTTTCGCGAGTGGGGTGCATGTAACTCATTATGAGGGCCCACATACTGATGATCTGAGCCCTTAAAATTTGATGTCATCCCATCTAGTAGAATATGACCTTTTGAATTGTATGTCGCAGCTATTGCATGCAGCCTATAACACTTTCCTGGAACTCCATTGTGGGGGCCACCTAGGAAAAATCCAAACCTTTCCAGATGCATGACACCCCCTCTATTGATGTGTCCTTAAGTTTAGGGTCAAATGGAGTGGGTCCCACCATACAGTTGGGCAACATGACCAAAACACAATGATGAACGCGCATTTTAGCCAGTGGGACTTCAGCCCCTCTTCAATCCGAAAAAGGCTCATACGGGCCTTGGGCCATTTGGCCCATGACCCCAAGTCACGGGGGGGATCAAGCCCCTCTCGAGCCTTCTCCCTCTATCGATCGGTTAAAAATGTAAGCCAATCGGTCATTATACCGTTGCAAGAATATTCACCGGCCAATCTTTTTCAGCGATCAATGGTCGATATCGACCATATCGCAAAACGAAAAATAAAATTAAATTAAAAAGTCCACATGAGGACTCCTCTCGTGTCCAATATGACAGGAGAGTTGGAAAGATCTATGTGGTCCTACAGATACTTTTCCGGTAAACTCCTCGAAAAAAAAAAATAAAAAAAAGAAAAAAGGAAGAAGAGTAGAGATACTAGCCTCTCTATTTTCATGTCAAGTACTTAACGCATAATATTAATATTAATATTATGGTAACCACATATTCAATCTTACAAAAACACCAAACCCTATTGAAGTAAAAATTCGAAGACATGCGTTAAGTCGTTCGATCAGAAAGAACACCGGCAAGATGTTTCTTGAAAAAAACAAGAACAAGAAAAAGTTGTTCGATTAGAATAAGAAGCCCTTGTTATATGCAAATTTCCATCTCTCCTTCTCATCTTTCCAGGACTCTCTGCAAAAGGCCAGTGCTTCAAAGAAGAACAACTGCTCTGCTGAGGTGCCTAATTTGATTTGATTTGATTTTTATCTATTGGGGCTCTGCCATTAGGGTTTAATTGGGTTTTTGTTTGATACTCTACTTGTTACTTTTAAATCAGTCATAGTCATCATCCGATCTGATTCGCTGCAGGACGATCGTATTTGTAAAGATTGGAGCTTTTGCAACATAGAAGAAGAATCAGAGATGGAAGACGAAAAGGGCAAAGGGAGCGAGAGGTGGAGGGCTGCCATTGTAAATTTGTCGGAGATGGGTTCCAATCTCGAGTCCCTTCAGAAGCTTCTCATGAAGAAAGCTGTTTTTGTAGACGACGAAGCGTTTGCCAAAGCATCTCTTAGCTCCGAGCAGGCAAGAACTATCAAGGTGAAATTTTTACAGCCCCCCTCCTCCTTAACCCACCCAAAGCTCATTCCCTTTGATTATTTATTGATATGCAACATCTTTCAATTGAGATTTCATCATATCAATCCAGGCTGCACAAGAAAAACCCTTTTTTCCCCTCATAGAACTCCTTTAAGGCTGTCATGCATGTGATGATTTTTTCCCTTGCCTAAGAAGCCACAACTTGTGGGTCTTTTGCCATGTTGAAATCCCGTACTAAACAGACCAAAGGACAATCATTGAACTGCAATCCCATATTAGTCCTCCTCTCTTACTAACATATTCAAAGCATGGACATTCCACTCTCTCCATTACATTTTTTAGGCCAAACCATTGGACCCCAAAACAGTTGCAGAGCGTAGTTCCATACCACTTTTGCAAAAGCATTATATATGAAAAGATGGTATATATTATCACATCTCTTAAACAAAGACTAGAGACATTTATAATAATTTTTCATCATCTCAAAAGGTTATCAGTAGTTAGAATCTTACCCAAAATTGCTGCTGAAGCAAAAGCTAGAACTCGTGGGGACAATTCGACGAAGACACTCGGTGGTGGAGTGTAGGGGTTTGGGAAGTTATTCTAGAGAAAAGATATTGCTATAAAGTTTGGCAAGAGAGTAGAATACAAAAGATTATGAAATGTATAAGAAGGCAAAGAAAGAAGTTAAGAGAGTAGTAGATGATGCAAAGTCTAATGCATGTTATGACCATATATGAGTTTAGAAGAAGAGAAGGTGAGAAAAATATTTTCCAGCTTTCAAGAATGAGGCAAAGGAAAAATAGGGACTTAGATCATGTTAGATATATGAAGAGCGATGGTGAAAAGGTTTCAGTGAAGGACCATGATTTTATAGAAAAGGTGGAAAGAACATTTTTACAGACTTTTAAATGAATATTATATCGGAGGCTTAGGAACGAGAAATGATACTTTATTAGCATAATACACCTTTTACCATATAATTAACATAGTAGAAGTGAAGAAAGCATTGGCAACAATGAAAAGACAGGAAAGGCTATGGGGCTAAATGGTATTCCGATTTCCAATAGAGGCTTGGAAATGCTTTAGAAAAATTAGATGGGTTTTGATAACTAGTCTCTTCAATAAGATATTAAGGATAAAGAAAATTTTGGATAAATGGAGAAGAAGTGTTGCAGTACCTACATTCTCAACCCTAAACTGGTAAAAATCTGCCCGATAGTGGTATAGGCAATAGAACACAAGAGAACAACATATATAATCTTGACATTAATTCCTGGAAGTTATTTGTCTGTAGAAAATTTCAAATGCTCTTCCTAAGATAAAAAAAAAAAAAAACTGGATAAAAGCCCTCTACTAAAAATCATGCAATTTGAGAAACCGAGACACCCCGGTGGTAAGGGTATCTCATCTCACATAGATGCCGAGGGATCGATTCTTAGGTGGGTAGTTTGTCCCACAAGTATTGTATGACTGACCCAATTCTGAAATTGATTTTTTATTTTGACAATTCAAAAAAAATTATTTTATTTTGAACCAAATGGACACAACACCTCAAAGGATTTAAAATTTCAAATAAAAAGTATCATAATATTAATGAAATTGCCAACTTCAAAACACCTATGTTGTTAGCCTAATTTGGTCTTCTGATAGTGTGGCTTTCTCATGTCAGCTATACATTTGAAAGGTGCAACGCAGAGCTTCTCTCAAAAATCTGATGGATTGAAGTCATGTTACCATAAAATGTAGTACAAAACAGAGAGAGAGAGAGAGAGAGAGAGAGAGAGAGGACAACTTATGATGTAATAATCACTTCAGATAACCCACCAAATCTCTAATTCTTAAGATAATCCCCTCTCTCCATTTCCATGCTTACTATTAATACCTTCACATATGGACGTCACCTTCTTTGAGATCATGGTTTAAGGGGCTATGTTAATCTAATTTCTACACATCTAGGGGAAATTGCACACATTGTTGTGTTAGGCATTGAGATTTCTATAGTAGGGTTTTTATGAACTATGAATGGAAAAAAGCATGGTAAGGTTCTGGGTACATAGTTACTGGGGTTTTAAATATTGACAAGAACATCAAAGAACTTATAATAGAATCATGAATATATTTGGTTGTCAAACACAAAAATCCTGTTCTCTTTCCTGTGTGTTGGATAGTTTGCTACTGAATTACATTACATGATAGATCTTCTTTGTAATGATGAAGAAACAACTATAGCCTTCTTATAATATCTGCTACATCTAAAATCTATTTGGAACAACTTCCGACAAAGATGTCCATTTGGATATGTAGTGTGGTCTGTAATTCCTTTTATTTGGAACATGTTACTGCCACTCGATATTTATGGTAGACATTATTCATTATATGTCCCTAGTTGTAGCTCAGCTGGTTAAGGACATGAGTTTGAGTGCATGCATGCATGAGTTTTGGTCCTCTATATATTAAAAAAGGAAAAAAGAAAAATGAAAAGAAAATAAAAGAAAAAAAGTTGATTCTGTTAATTAGCTTTATTGAAACATTTGGATATGACGTTGTTCTTAGTTAATGCCAATATGGTCTCTAACCATGCATTAGTATACGGCATATCCTCCATATGGATGATCCAGTTATTTTACGAGTGTGCTTTCGGTTATATGTTGTGAGATTGAAAATATCTTTATTCATCATTGTCCTCTATGCATGTGGAATGTGGATGCACTATAGTAATAGTAGACCATCAATTTGGCCCTTTTGAATGAATGCCAAGCTTTTTATCTTTTCTTTTTTTTAAAAAAATCCTTTTTCCTTTCTTTTCCGGCCATACGAATATAACACTTTCAGTGGATGCAATCAGTTATTTGGAAATGGTATCCATCATGTACTGTAATCCATTAAGATAGAGCAAACTTCATAGGCAATCAAGATTGAGTAAATGTACTAGATAAGCCCTGCCATTGAAGGAGGGTCAACCAGTTAGGTTTGGACAAGGCCTGGCAAGCCCAAGCTGGCCTATATACTTTTGGCATGAGTTTGAGCCCGGTTAATGCAATATTGTTGGAGCATGGTCGAGTAATTATTCTGGCATTTCTGGAGATTTTTCGAGATTTTTTTTCAACTGAAATTCCCTTCTTTCTGTTCTACAGTTTTGTGGACCTGATTTAATCTGGCCTATTCAATTTCTTAATTAACAGTCAGATTTGTCTAAAGATTCTGCCTTTAGCTTACTGATTAGGTATTCTGCCTGATCTACTTCTTTGATTTAAGAATCAGTGGCTGTTTGTTGATGAAGTGCACTTCTTGTGCTATTTTTTTAGTCACCCAAGTCAGTTTTTGAAACAGTGTGCTCTTTTTTGGCATATCGTCTGATCTTCGGTTCTAAATAACAAACAGCAATTAAGTTGACATCATAAGTGATAAATCTGAGATTCTGCCCATCAATTTATTTTTCCTGGTAATTTGCGTTTAGGATGTTCCCAAATTGACCCAACCCTTGGGCCGAAGCCTGTTCCTTTTATTTTTCAAGCTTAACAACCCACCCCAAGCCTGGCACTTGTCCAATGAGGGGGCCCAAATTTAAATAACATCAGTACTTCAGCTGTTGGCCCAGCAAGCTACTAGGGCCATTGCCACCAAATCCTATTCACAAGTCTCTTCCTATGTTTCTGCTTCTGTTTTAAGAGAAAATTGTTTCTCTTTTTACTTACAAGTTACAAATGATTTTAACCACTCTAATCATTTCTATTTGAAAGACAAGAGCCCCTAGGACACTTGGAAGGTGCTCATTGTTGCAACCATGAGGCTGCAAGTTTTGAGTGTTTTTACCAATAAAAAGAAAAGAAAATAATTCCTATTAGAAAGGATAATGAGCATCCCAACATTCTTTAGCTTGGCCTTGGAAAATAATTGTCCTTCAATACTTTCAGCATAACAGCATATCAGTCCCATAAGCTTCCACTAAAATGCACAGCATACTGTGCAAGCCATGAACATCTGTTGACTTCTGTAAGTAAGATGGGCAGCATTTTTTTGTGCAGGCACTTGAAACGAGGGTAGAGACTTTGGAACGAGAGCTTGATGCAGCCATTACAGCTTCCGCACATGCTCGTTCTGAAAAACGACAGACTGAGGCAGCACAACGAGCTGCTGAATTACGTGCACAGGAACTCACAAGAGAGCTGGAGAACACAACAAGTATGGGATCTTGGATTAATCAAATATTGCTTTATTTATTATTTATGCTGCTGCTTTCTTCTTCTTTTAATACAAATAAATATAATTCATGACACTCTTAAGGTAGCCAGATGCCTCATCATTTAATTAGTGGTGCCCATGAATGGATTCAAGATGGTCCCTTTCCATGCAAACTCTCTGTCAACATTTCATGGTGCCTCATGGCCTTCTATGTTGGCCCATTCGATTTTCCTGTGATGAAGTTTCCTTCCCCTATATTTGAGGGGAGGGGTGGTGTTAGTTTGGCAGTTGGCAGCTGCCATAAAAACTTCTCTGAAGCAAATTAGGTCAACTTGCTTCTGGGGGTAGTAGTGCTCTTACCTTCCTCTCATAGTAGGACATTGGATGTTGGAAATGATGATGATAATTATGAACTTCAACAACCATAGCTTCTGTATCAATTGCTCACTAGTGTGGGCTTTGTGGTCAAATGAATTAAGGAATCACCACTACATCACTTTTCCATGAACGACTTTTTGTTGGCCCCCATGTATGTCGTGTAGATTTCTCTCGCTAAGATGTGATTGGTGGGTGACGAAAATGCTTGGAGTCTCTGGTCACTATGGCAACTGTTCAAATAAGAACAAAGAAAGACAACCTTTGTAGATGTGGAATTAGGATAAAAATGGTTCTAGTAGGTTGTGCTGAAATAATTGCATTTGCAATGATTTAAGTCGTTTAAAATTTTGAAGTCTGAATTATTGGCTGTCAAATGATTTTGAACTTGAGGAATTCTAGTTTTTTTTCCTGCATGAAATGTATGTTTCCAGTTTCTATCAATTCAGGACCAATGAGAACACCATGGTTTGGTGTTCCAGACCTACAATATGATAGGCCCCATCCTTGAAAAAGGGCATCCAAGGTTCTCCAAACAAAATATCCTCAATTCTTTAGTAGTGGCCTGTAAATTGGCAGTTAAGACTTAAAGAGTATGGCAACAGCCCAGGAAAGGGGGAGAATTCAGAATGGATAGCTAGGACCTTCCAAGCAATGATCTTTTTTTTGGGACATCCCCCATCCATAACGAGGGCCATCAGAACAACAGTTTGCATCCACTAATAGTGGGACCCACTTATTTATGGAATTGGGAGAGTTAGAAACTATGAATTTTATGGCCAGGACCCTGTACTCCATACACGTTAATGGCCTATTTCTGCATGCTGAAATGTATGATGTTCAGTTATCTACCATTGCACAGCCCTACAAAGTACAAACTGCATGTGGGCCCAAGTTTTTAGGCAATCCCAGCCCTTTGTTTTTCTGGGAATGGTAACTGAAATATTGAAGTGAAAAGGTACAATAGACATACTGAAAAGCATAAATGGCCAAAGTTAGATCCTCAAAGAAGACAACAAAAACCATAGGCGAAAGCAGAAAAGAGTCATAAGAGATTTGAGCCCTCGATCAGTCACCAAACTTTGATGCCTCACTTCTTCCTTTGCTAATTGATCCACTGAGGATTTTGCCCTCCATTTAACTTGAAAAAATGTGGGCCACCTCTTCCACCACATCTGCAAGAACCCAAGGAGCCTTAGTGCCTTACTAATGACAGAGGTCTATCTAATGGCACAAAGTGAGTCTCCTCTCTCCATTGCTGCAGATTCAGACGAAGGTCTTTGTGGAGGCTAGTTCTCACAGCTAGCATATCTGCCTTATTGAAGGGAAAAAAAAAAAAAAAAAAAACCCAACCAACCTAAGAAGGATAGGATTGTTGTAGCTGCACTATTATTAATAATCCCTTTCACTCTTACTGGATTACTAGCTTCACTCCTATCAAAGTTAAGCTTGAAGAGGCCTGGTGGAGGGTACCATCTATGCGGGCATTTTTGCCCAGACGAAAAAGGAAAAGCAATTTCATGCTAGCTTTTGCTTTGTTTTTATATATGGCCTGACCAACACTGGTAGTGTTGCCTAGACGAAGAAGAGAAAGCAATCTCATGCTAGCTTTTGCTTTGATAAAAATATGGCATTGTCATGGATGACATATATCCCTAAATATTTTAAATGACCTTTAGATCATCCTTTGATAAATGTACAACTGTTGGTTGTAATTTTGCACTTTAAGTAAATTAACTTCATTAGGATGAAGAAAAGAGATCCGTACAAAATATACTGATCACAATAGAGAACTAGTAACATTTTTATTTTTTATTCTTTTTGAGAGTATTATAATATGAATTGAACGCGCAAACTTGCGGTTGCTACACTAGGCACCTTACAAACTGTGCAATGGGATCTTGTCCAGAGAACTAATAAGACTTAAGCTATAATACTGTAATTTTCGATTTGAAGCGACTCATTTGGCATGTATAATCATTTGGTTGTAGGGAACATATTATTGCAGCCCATCTCCTGATAAGACTAAGCTAATTAACGGTCCTGATTATTGAAAGATGGGCCATTTGGACCATTGCTTGCCAAACAAAAACAAGTGGTTTCTCTAGATTGGGCTGGGTACATTATTTTGTTTTACCAACAAAGAGTAACATTATTTTTCATTATTGTTGCAGAGGTGTTCAAGCTACACATGGAAGAGTTGCGTGCAAAGCAAGAGGAGATATCAAAGAAAGACAGTGAGATCAAACTTTTGGAAGCTATAATTCAGACACTTGGTGGAAAAGAGTCAACATCTGTTCGTTACTAAGACCCATTGTGTGAGTCTACTGCTCTGTCATGCATATTGCTTCTTGTAATATCAGGCATGTTAAAATGTTATTTATTTATTTATTCTAATCTTCGACGTATTTCATGATTGAAACTAAAATTTATTGATGGAAGGCAAATTTATCTATAAATGACTCATGGAATCAAGAACCAGTTTACTTTTTGAGTTTTCCTAACATCATAGGCCAAATTAATTTATCTGTGATGCCCCATCTGCATACCTTGTTTAGAATTTTTAGTAATATATAGTGAAGTGGGTTCTAATGCTTTTACAAGGAGCCCGTTGCATGGAAGGTGCTTGCTATTGCAACCTTGAGGTTGAGGTTATAAAAAAAAAAAAAAAATTGCAGCCTTGAGGCTGAGGTTAGGGATTCAAGTTGTGATACCAATTAAAAAAAGGGTGGGTTCTAACTCACAGAATATTAAGAAATGATGAGTGAAAGGCTTTTGGGGTGGAGATGTAGATGGTATGGTGACTTTCCTACTATGATGCACGGATACTTCAAAATGGGCAACATGTTGTGTCGTATCGTATCCGATACTTCACTTTTTATGTGTAAAATCCGTGTCTACGACATGTCATTGCCGTATCCATGCCGTATCTGTGCATCATAGGTTTCCTAGGTTTTACCCTTTGAAGGTGATGGCTGGATAACTATTTCCTACACAAGGAGGATATTTTTTTATGTGGCCTTTTGTTTGTTCAATTTTAGCTCCTTTGCCCTAGTTATCGATGAGATTACAAGACATATTCAGGATGAGGTGCCGTGGTGTATGCTATTTGCAGATGACATTGTTTTAGTAGATGAGACGAGAGAAGGAGTGAATGCTAAGCTAGAAGTATGGCGGAAAACGTTAGAGACAAAAGGGTTTAGGCTAAGTCGATGCAAGACGGAATATATGGAGTGCAAGTTTAGCCAAAGTAGGACACTTGGTAACATAAAAGTAAGTTTAGGCACACAAAAGATTGTAGAGAAAGAAAACTTTAGGTACCTTGGATCGATGGTGCAACAGGATGGAGGGATTGATACTGATGTAAGTCACAGGATTCAGGCCGGGTGGGCCAAATGGAGGAGTGCTTCGGGGGTCTTGTGTGATCGGAAAGTCCCCCTCAAGGTTAAAGGAAAGTATTATAAGGTGGCGGTAAGACCAGCATTGTTATATGGATCAGAGTGTTGGGCAGTAAAGCATAATCATGTTAAGAAGATGGAAGTTGCGGAGATGAGAATGCTAAGATGGATGTGCGGGATCACAAGGAGAGATAGGATTAGGAATGAGGAGATTAGGGGCAAAGTAGGAATAGCACCGATTGGAGATAAAATGAGAGAAAATCGACTAAGATGGTTTGGCCATGTTAGAAGGCGTCCAATGGAAGCACCTGTTAAAAGGTGTGAAGGCATAGAGATTGCCAGGAGTAGGAGAGGGAGAGGGAGACCCAAGAGAAGTTGGAAAGAAACTATTAAACATGACCTTGCCTACATGGATCTAACGGAGGACATGGCCCTAAACAGATTTGATTGGCGTCGTCAAATCCATATAGCCGACCCCACCTAGTGGGAAAAGGCTTGGTTTGGTTTGGTTTGGTTTGGTTTAAAGGGAAGGCATTGCTTAAAATTTCTAGAAATCATTAAAGGAATAGGCCTGAAAAGGCTTGGAACATTAAAATAGCATCTATGACTGTATCCTAACAGGATAAATCAGCTATCTATTTACAGCTTGGGCTAAAAGAACAGTTAAAAGCGACTTATCATAGCCATCACAGTTCTCTCCCTCTCTCAGTTAAAGGTGGATGGAGCAGTGGTAGGTATTATTGATTATCAGGCGCATGACAGAGTCTTCAAAGTTTCTATGGTTGGATAATCCTTTGTTGCCAACCAAAGAAACAAGAACAGTCATTGAACTTTTAGATTAGAGGCAATTAACCCAGTTCAGATCACTTTGTGTCAAGATCAGATACACCCAATTAAAAAAAAAAAAAAAAAACAATCTGGGTTAATTTTCAAATTAGTGTGCCCCATTTGAAAATCTGCAAAATGGAGACCATCTGATCAATCCAAACACCATCAGACACCTGGCTCCATACAAAATTAGCAAGCATTCCATTTTGAGGACGACTGGGTTGTTATTTACCATTGCTTTGCATTCACTCAACATTCCAGGCCTGTGGCTTGGACCTCATCCTAATTTCTGGCCTAACAGCTAAATGGTCAAGAAATGGGCCTTTGTGTATACTTACAGACTCCCTGATATGTTTTCGCACATAAGGGATTCCTATATTTTGCTAATGGACTGGGTCTGGGAATGGCTCGTGCCGGTAGGTTGGACCAAGGCCTAAACTTAGGCCTGATAACTAAACAAGCAGGCTTGTACAATCTCTGGGCCCCCAGAACCGGCCCATGTCTGTATCCAATGTATACGAGTCTTCAAGCATGCCCCAAATCTACTCGATCCAATCACTTCATTCCCCACCACTCATTGGTATAGATGCTGACCTCTGAGTATCTACAGTCATAGGGGCCAGGCACTTCAATTCCCTGGGCCCATTGACCTACTCGATTTGGGTCCATTCTGTGTCTGGTTGGTTGCATGATGGACTCGACCCAAATCCAAATGAAGCCTTTTTTTTTTTTTTGGTCACCAAATCTCCATTGATTAGAAAAAATGCAAAGAGGGGGGAAATGTATGTACAGATGCTCAGCTCATTGGCTAAGCCACTTTTGGGGTGAATGATAGCAGGGGGTGGCCGGTGGAAAGATGAAATTCCACAAAATCATGGATAAGATTGTAATGGAACCACAATTAGCACTTTATGATAGGATCTAATTTTTATTAGCATCTAATACCACTCCCCCAAATCCTCATCACTTGCTTTAAGAGGCATGCACATGTTACCAATAATCTAAGAACACAATGGCTTCTTTTGGTGTCTATATGCAGTTTACCTTTTTGTTTTTTTATTTGAACCATCAATGGAATTAATTTTGTTAATAACATTACAATATAATATAATTGCCTAGCAAAATAATTTGATGTTAATTGTAGTCTGGTAATCTTTGTATGACCAAGTACATTCTCCAGTTACTCCCTTTGAAATTATATAATTACATATGACATTAATTTTCAAGGAGATTCAGTCCAATTAAGGCTTAATGCATTCCATTGGTGACCATTAACACTCACCAGAGAAGGGGCTCAAAATTGTCCAATCATCTTTTCAAGAAGGGGGAAAAATCAATCCGTAGATTAAAAAGATGAGGAAAAAAGTGATTTAGCAATCATTCAATGGAGATGGTGTTCAAAATCTCTACTTGAGTTGGAAGGTCAAGAAAGTTGGAAGACTCATTGGACTTGCCCATTCTGATGACCTACTGAGATGAGCTGACTTGCCCCAACTCTTTTTTTTTCTTTTTTTTTTAACACTAGACTACCACTCATTAGAGACCCCATCCCTGGGGAGATAATATCCGCTCCCGCGGAGAGAAGCTCCATCCCTAGAGAAATATTTACACCGTCTCCCACAATGAGAGAAACCTCATTTTCAGAAAAATAACGTCTGCTTTTATAGGGAATCTAGGAATCGATCTCTTGCCATGGGCACTAAGATGAGAAACGGACTTGTTTGTTATCGACTCGCCCTGACTTGAGCTAGCCAACATGAGTACTAAAATATGCCTGGTGGTGGGGACTGGGGAGTTGGGGGTTGGTGGTGGGAACTGGGGAGTTGGGGTTTGGTGATGGGGGTGAGATGGACCTATATATGTTTAATGTGTTCCATATTTAAGACGGTGAGCATCAGTTGTATGGGGTCATCCTCCTTCCTCAAATATGCATTCACATAAATCTTTCAAAATCCAGGGGCATAAGATTCTCCTATATTTCTCTCTCCCCCCTTAAAAATATGAAGTTTGCAACAACTTTCCTCCCACCTTCCCTTGCTGACAAAGAGGAAGAAAAAGGTTCAGGAGATCTGAATGCAC
Source organism: Umbellularia californica (assembly GCA_028538565.1). NCBI lineage: Eukaryota > Viridiplantae > Streptophyta > Magnoliopsida > Laurales > Lauraceae > Umbellularia > Umbellularia californica. Next base: position 22,077,526 of record JAPQWN010000003.1, read on the forward strand.
AACCAAGCTTTACAGCATTTATATAATGTCAGACCATAGGCATGGAATGATGTTCCTCATCTCTAGAGTCTCTTTCAATGCTTTTCCTCACACAGCATCAATTGGGTGGTCATGAACCCAATAATAACTTATGCCTTTTGCAGATAGATCTGAGATTTATTAATAAACTTTGGAAGAAATCCACCACATCATTCAGAGTTCTCTACTTTCCCACGTTTTCTTAAGTCAAAATAAGCATGTTTGAAAGTTGCTATCAATTTTCTTAGAATAATCCTGGTCAAAACATGTTGTCATTAGTTTCATGGTTTTTCACAAGGCGGCCATGTATGTATATACATCAATCAGTGTCTGTTTCCTCTTGGAATGGGATTCCAGCCGTCTGATCCAACAAACCAATCCGGGGCATGTATATCAGTATATCCCAATTGTTGCAGAATATACTTCTCAGTTTTGACTGCACACATCAGGAAATTGTTCCCTTCCCCACTTGGAGGTGATGCCTCTGTTGAGGTTGACACTTCAAATAGAGGGGTGGTCTTTGATAATAAGATAAGATCTGAGGGCAACAAGAGAAAAATTCACCTGCAAGAGTTCAAAAGTTTCAAACACTTGCATGAAGATGAGGGCCCATTTGGTTTCAAAGGATGGGTCTCTTTATTCTCTTCTTTTTGGTTTTTTTTGGCCTTTCTATTCCTTTTCTCTTCCTTTTTCTTTTTAATTAGATTGCTATTTTTATTTTTATTTGTGCTGGTCAATTTAGCGACTTCAACCCTCGGCCTCTTTAAAAATCCTTGTTGGAAGCCATTTGAACTTGAAGGTAATATCAATGCAAGTCATTTGTAAAAAGCTTTAGGTCACGTTTGGCAACGAAATCTTTAGGGAAAATATTTTCGATTTACATAAAGTTGTGGTAGATCCATGTTTGTCAATTGTAAATTCTCGAAGATTTGGATGAATGAAAATTCATTTGTTGGGATTTTCAGATCCGACCACACTCGATAAGATTTGAAAATCCCATCTTAAGTGGATTTACACAGTTAACCCTATTTTTCTTAGTTATATGCATCGATACACACGAATATCAATGTAAAATCCTCGACCATACAAATCTATAGCAAGAAATCTTTGTTTCAATGGTAGTGAAGAATCATCGGATCTATGGATTCCTCGCCTGTTACCAAACGTGCCCTTATAAATACCAATCCATTGATAGTTTAGCTGGCGAGACACCTTCTTTTTACTGGCGAGACACCTTCCTTTTACATAAACAGACAAGGACCAATCTCTAACTGTAACAAGGACTTGTGTGAGTGTGTGAGGCTTAAAAGAAAGTACTTGGATGACCATTAAACTTGGGAGCTCTTTAATAGATGGTCAAAATTATTAGACCATGCCCAATTTTCACTACAATCTACTCCATGGCTTTCAACTCTATAGTCTCATTCCTGGCATAAATCAAGTGGGCCCGCCATATATCAAATTGCCAACCCTCTCAACCGAATTTCCTTTGAGCGTTGAGTTTGGGTCTTATCTAATTATCTTCCCTAGTTCCTACCCAAAAGTCAAATCGAAATGCATGCCCCACATACATGTAAGGAACAATTTAAATCACCTCCAAATAGCCCACTATAGTCTATAGTGGGCCCCATTCTCTTGAAAAGGAGCACCCCACTTCATAAATTTGCCCAATTTTGCAAATGGGTTCTCCCTTTTAAATCGATCAAGACTCAAATTTACATAGACCCAATCATCCTGGCCGTTGACTTGGTGGTAATTCTTTCAAGGAAGATTGACCATTAATGATAGAAAATTGAAGAAGAATTATATCTTAAGATAATCATATGAATTGATTAGAGCCATGAAAAGGGATCAGACTAACCTACTTGATTCAATTTACTAATACTGGCATCATGTCATAAACTGGGATACGGTCAAATGAATCAGAATCCATTTGGATCATCAGTAGGATCCAGTTTTACACAGTTGTTTGCCACTTCACCTATTGGATTTGGTCTTTTGAGTGAATCCAGCTGTGTTTTGTTATTTGGCAGAAAAGTCTCAAAGGTGAGGATTTGAGAATCCCTATCCTTTGTTCTGATCCTGACTTTATCAATACATTATCTATTGTTCCCATCAAACTCTCCCATCCCCCAAATATAGAAAATGGTGTTGATTTGTCTTGTAGCCTTTAGATTTTGTCATACTTGTATCCTACTATAACCACATTTCCCATCAGACTCTTTCATTAAGACTGGTGCTTGTATCTTGGTATCTATGTTGATGCCCCCATCTCTGCTTTGGCTGCAAATGGCACGGATTTACTGTCTTGCTAGTGGAAACTATCTACTTGGACCCTGGAGGTAACTTTCTCACATAGAAGGCTCCTTTTCCTTGTGTGGTTAGGTTTCGCTCTTCCATTAGTTGGGGCTTTTTGTTGGCTAGTTGTTGTGAGTAAAGTCTCCACAGTGAATAATATAAGGAGGAGAGATTTAATGTCTCATGTGTAGAAGGAATGGGGAGTCGGTAAACCATCTTTTTCTTCATTGTAAAGTGCAAGTTAGCATTTGGAGCAGCTTTGTTAAAAGGTGCGGTGTGGCATGGTGTTGTCCGAAGAATGTTGCAAATGTGGCGGAGTCTTAATTTGATGGGTGCTCCAGGGGTTGTGGTTGAGTCCTATAGAGGATGATCCATTTTGCCATCATTTGTTCAATTTCGAAGGAAAGAAATGCTATGATTTTTAGGGCATCTTCTTCATCGACAATGGACTTGATTTCTAGAGTCATCTCAAGGATACTGAAATGGGCATTGGTTAGAAAGGAGTTCTCCAATTTTAACTTCAAGGACGTATCATTTTTAATTGGGGAGCTTGCATGGGATGTCGCCCTGTTAAGGAGAGGAGATTCGTCTCTTGGTGTCCCCTCCTTTTGGGATCTCAAAGCTTAACGTGGTTGAAGAGTCAAGGGGTAAGCCAGGTGCGGAGGGGATTGGATGAGCGCTCCCAAATAGCAAGGGGGGAGGTGCTATGTTCTCCAAGCATGTTAGTGTGTGATACCAATGAAGCGGAGGTATTAGCAATTTTGAAAGGTCTTAGGTAATGTTTGGATTGTCTTAAGTCTGTATCTTAATGTCTTGTGTCTTAAGCGCTAAGACGACTTGTTATTTAAAATGAAATTATCTTAATTCTAGGAGCTCAAAATCCAGCTCCTGAAATTAAGACCTCAACATTTTAAGCGGTAAGACATTTCAGGACTTTAAAATAATTTTAAAATTTCCGTAATAACCCTCACCAATATCAACGATTGGAGCCCTAATCTCTCTATCTCTTTCATTTCTATCTACCCTTATAAAAGAGGCAAAGTTGCCAAGTTTTTTCAACCAACCATTGTGGGGCCCACCCAAAGTATTATAATAAAATATAATAATATATTATTATTATATCATAATAATAATATGATATCTTTTTCACCCAACCATTGTGGAGCCAACCATTGTGGGGCCCACCCAAAATATTATATCTATCTTATACAAACTTTTTCACTACACCATTGTGGGGCCCACCCCCATATATTATAATATAATATAATAATATATTATTCTGAGAAATTGCAAACTTTTTCACTACACCTTTGTGGGGCCCACCCTAAAATATTATAATGCAATCTTACACCATTGTGGGGCCCACCTCCAAATATAATAATATGATATAATAATATATTATCACGAGAAATTGCAAAATTTTTCACTACACCTTTGTGGGGCCCACCCTAAAATATTATAATGCAATCTTTTTCACTACACCATTGTGGGGCCCACCCCCAAATATAATAATATGATATAATAATATATTATCATGAGAAATTGCAAACTTTTTCACCATACCTTTGGTGGGGCCAACCCCAAATATTATAATGCAAACTTTTTCACTACACCTTTTTTTATTATTTTGGTGGTCGTTATAGTGATGTGTCTTTAGTCCTTTTATAAGCGAACTATTATTAAAGTTTATGTAATAATGTTGGTGATTATGACGTGGAACATGCATTGTGATAGTTAAAACATGATTTTTTTTAAGTTTAAAAAAATGAGTATAGAGTGTACTGGACATTGTTCGAGTCAAAAGAAACAAATTTATGTCACAGATGCTTTTTAGGCTTAAAACCATTTTTTTTTAAATAACAAAAATTACCCTTAACATAAGACATGGATAAGATACATTACCAAACAGTCTTATTCAATTCAGATCTCATCACGTTCGGGTGTTGCAACACGATCTTATTACAGAACAGCTAATAAGATCTTAAACTCGCAGCTCTAATAAGATCTTAAACTCACAGATCTTTTTCAGACAGATTAAGACGTCAAAACATTAAGACGATCCAAACAAGGCCTTAGATTCTTTTCAAGAAGATATGGGGGTCTACTTCTTTTGGAAAGTGAATCCTCTAACACGATTGCTTGGGTGTCCAATAGGAAGCAAATCCTTTGAAGTTTGAATTCCACTTTAGAGAAATCAGGAAACTATTGGCTTGCGCTCGCATGAATGTTTCTTTCCGTCATGAGGTTAAATCCATCAACTCAACAGCGGACGTGTCAGCCAAGTAAGGGGTTAATAGGATTATTCCTCGCGTGGGTGTGATCATTTACTTGAAAGTATTAAATCTAATGAGTGAGAGGAGGAGATGACATCAAAAGCAGACCTCATAAATTTATGCCCTGCAAGTTACTCATATAGTATGGCTTAAAAAAAAAAAATCCATTATAAAACTTTCTTATATGTAATCAACTGCCATCAAAATGTTTTCAAGTCAAACAAGGACAGCTTACCTGATTCTGTTTTGAAGTATTTTGTCACACCAATAATTTAAACCAAACTAGACTTCTGCCGTGCTTATAGTAGCCTCTTTTTTATTTCTATCTACAAAAGAAAACTATGAAAGCTTAAATCATATTTTATCTTATAATATGAGAATGCACTCTGTCATTTGGTCCTGAAATCTTCTAACAAATCATAGTGTCTAGATAAACAAGGGCAAATGATTAAATGTGCCTTCTAACTCATTCTGACTGCCATGACTTGGCCAATTCGACTCAGGAAAGACTCAGCTGATCGAGTTACATGATCAGTTGCCCAAGTTTCTTAGCTGGACAATAGTCTCAGCTACACGCACCGATATGCATCGATGTGCAATCATCAGCTGTAGTCAAATGCACTGATGGATAAGAGGCATTGCCACATTAGTCTCACAGAATTGCCCAATGATCGATCCCTGGGTGTCTGGCTTGTTACACTAGTCACTAGCTAGTTGCCTGATCCGGCAAGATAAAAAATTAAAAGAAACTCATCAGCTGTATCAATCCTCAATAAGGAATCCTCACATCAGTGGCAGCGAGAAATCCTCAAATTGTAAAATTTTTACGGATTCCTCACTTATCACCAAACATTTCCAAAGATTTTTAAGTGAACTATGGTAAAAGTCAGAAGAAATCCAGCACACGCAGAGTTTACATAGACAAATTGCTAAGAAAAAAAAGTGTGTTTGGATATGCATGATTATGCTTTCCCTCCAAGAGTCGAAGTCAACCCAAATGTGAAGTTGGGAGTTTGGACCACTTGCGAGCTCTTTTAGGACTTGCAGTAAAAGAACTCAAGAATCTCTCGGATGTTATAAATATATGTGAGCTTCATCCTTAACTCTTTTAGCAGACTACATAGTCTAGACTCTAGTTGCCAAACTCATTGCAGCTTTAAGACCCAAAGATGCCCAACTGGTAACCACAGTTGGTTAAAGGGAGAGTTGAGAGAGGGAGAATTGAAATTTAATGAGACTGTTGTGTGTTGATCTTGTGGGATAGGACCTACCTACTACAGTGTAACCGTTTCTCTGCATGGAATTGAATATACAAGAATTCATGGTCCAATGGCGGTGAAATCGGTTGATATTTGAATGGGCATGGACCTATTCTACATATATCTAATAAACAATTGCCTCACGTCAAAATTTTCTGATCGCCCCATGTCACAATACCTTGGTGAGAGACTCTTTTACCCTTTAGACGTCTTCTTCACACTGACATTACTAGATCCTCTTCACCTCGTTTTATTTCGGCATCTTCTTTCTACTGAGAGTGTGAGATCCTTTTCGCGGTGATCGAGCTTCTCATCGCAGGTCATCTCGTGGTTAATATCTCTTTCTCTCTTTGCAAATAACCCTAAATAAACCAATTTTCCTCCTTCCTCAGATGTAGTATAATGCTAATCACTCCATACTAAAAATTTGAACCCTTAATCTCCAAATCATAATCCAAATCCTAAGCCCTAAACCACCAAATCTGAGCATATCTACAAGCCGAAGATGACCAAATCACCATTAGGCACACTGTAATCTTCAATTCGTAATAAATTGGGTTTTAGAGTTCATATGTTTAGATAATTTGAATTGCATTTAAGTGGCAATTTTTTTCCTTTGCCTTGAGCCCTTGACCAATTATAGGAAATTATTTTTACGACTAAGACAAGTGCAAGTAACCAAATTCCTTACATCCAAATAAAACCCCTTTGGGAACCCAAACTGGATAATTGGGTGCTCACTCAAATCACTGTTTCAGGCATCCAAACAAGTAGGATTAAAGGAAATGTTATTTTAAGCTATCTTGATGACGATTAATTGATGATCACCTAAATTTGGGAGAGGTCGTGGGAAGACCCTTCAATTAGGCGGGGGATCTGAGCATGATTTTGTGTGTGTGTGTGTATTTAAATGCAATAAAGTTTTTCTTTTTGTATTGTTCATATGAGAAAAGTTAGCAAAGTTGACCAAAAGTTTAGCCCCACCCAAATAAAAATCTTGAATCCGCCGGTGTCATGGTCAAATCTGATTAAGAAAGGATAGTTAAAGAGGTGAGGGATCAAGAATGTATGTACGTAAAGATGTAGATGAAAGTCACGAAACCATAACATTCCTCATATTTGAGTTACTAGAGTGTTGTCAGTGTATTGATTTCTTATCTCCCTGTCATTCATTTTCCATTAAGAAGATTATTTGATGGTTATTTTTTAATATTTACCTTAACTTGTTCAACTCTGATAATTTTCATAAATATGTCTTGAGATTTCTAGGAATTTAATTACTTGAAACAAGCTAGCAGGCCAAAAATCTATTGGTCATGGGACCATCCTAGCCATCTAAACATAGGGAGTTTTCATCTAAGGGGCCATTTGCATATTATTCCAAGATGCATCCTATGAGTATAAAAAGCCTAGGGAGTTTCAGAGTAATATTTCAATCAAACGCTAGGTAGAAAAAGTTCATTTGAGTGTGAAGGCAGGTCTGGTGCAAGATCATAGGAAGATGGCTGAGTGTTGAGTGTTGACTAAAGTCAAAAGGCTACATTTTTATAGAAATTTCATGTAATTTATAGCAAGAAAAAAGTTTCGATTTACAATTTTTTTTATATCTGAAGTATTGATTGCATATTAATTATACAATATGGAAAATCTATAAGATCTTACGATCCGATATAATAGGAATGTGTACAGAGGGGTCTCATCAAAATATTCTACAAGTTAGGGATCCTCCGTGATATAAATAGATATACAAAGATCATCCAAAGATAGACATCTCATAGGATGATCATATCTATCATGATTGGTGGTTTGGTAGGCTAAGTGGGCCAAGTGATCGTGTGATTAGAATGCCTAACAATTTATGCATATGAAAAGAGAATAAGATGAAGGATTCAAACTTAAACTAACCCTATCAAATTTTAAATAAAACTTAATTCCTCTCACCACCTAGTTTATCTTACACCTTTGCGCATATAATGCATGGTCCTTTCACGAAAAAATCTATGTGATTTTTAATATAAAAAGATATAAACCATTAACTCTCTTTTTTATCTTGCACGATTATTATTTTTGCTTGTGATTATCATCCATCTTGTAGAGTCCATCACTGCCGCAACCTTCTCTCTCTGTCTTTCTAGTTTGTTAGTGCCGTTGGCCCATTAGATGAGACATATTGTTATTCTTCCACAAGTGTAATGAAGATTAGGAGAGTCTGTTGGCTAGATCAAATTGCTAATACCTCTAATAAGCTAGTAGTCTCTCTACATTGAAAAAATTGGGCCTAAGTGGGCCCTGATGAGTTGGACTACAAATACAATTCACTGTGATAGAGTTTCTCCAAATCGTGGAGCATCAAAGATCAATTTGAAGGACTAGCCCATTTTCATGTAGAGGGGCCACACCCCAGATTAACCAAGCACCAAAAACATCCACAATCAAACAATTCAATGATCACTCAGCTATCAGGTGGGACTAAATTTAGCAATCCACAAATGTGTCCTAATTCCCTAATCCAAATCCAAATCCTACATGACCAATTAGGTGGGACTAAATTTTACTTCAATTGGACTTCCCCTTCTCACATATTCATCACGTTTAAAATAGAAAAAAAAGAAAATGATAGAGAGAGAACTCAAAAACAAATCAATTTAAACACAACTACTTTGACCAATTTGAACTTTAATGAAAAATATAGAGTCCGGATCCTCATCTTGGAGCCCACATATATATAATTCAGACCATTAAATATAAATGTCATCCCTTCTAATGATATATCAGCAAATTTCTGTCCACAATGAGTAGGTCTGATTGGCGATTGAGCACATGACGGAAACATGATGAGTCCGGATTTGGTGAGGGAAAACCCCATGGTGACGATGAGTGAACAATTCATGGTGTGCCACATTATCATGGTGCCTGCCATACATTTGGATAGGGGCTGCTCGCGATGACATGACAGACCTTAAGTGCGTCAGGGATAGAGTTGTAAACGGGTCGGTTCCGGTCCATGGTGGACCTGCAACCGAAACCGTTAAAAAGAAGGTGGAACCGGATCTGGACTCGGTTTCTTGGCTCCGGAACTGGAACTATATAGGGACGGGTCCGGATCTATGTAGAGAATGATATTAAAAAAATTAATTTTTAGGAGAGATTTTAAAAAAATTGAGGTAATATATCGGGTCTCGGGTCCACGAGTCTGAACAAAGGTGAAACCGGACTTGGGCCCATTTACTTATCGGGGTCTAAATAAGGATACAATTCATATTTTTAACGGGTCAAAACCTCTGAATAATAAGAGAATTGAATTCTCATTTACATCCATGCTACGTCATAAACAATGACACATCAGCACCGAGTCACATTTCCCATTTCGTTCGTGGGAAAGCACCCACCTCAGGTCATGACTCCTCGTACATCCATCCAAAACAAATGCCATTCACAGTAATATCTAAAAACCCCAAGGGCATTTTCATAAAAACACTCCCCATATATACAAAAACACCCCTCTCTAGTCTCTGCTGCTTTCTCACGGTCTGGCTCTCCAAATGCATCATACATTTTACGGACTTTTCAGTTTCTCTCTGCTTTGCTTATAGGCTGTGGAACCCTAACAAGAACACCCACACCAAACAGAAGAAACCAGATTCCACGGAAAACTCCCGCTCTCTGATGCAGGAACCATGGGGAGTCTCCTCTCCTGCTTCTCTCAGACAGCAGCAGAGAAGAAGAAGAAGGCGGTCAAATCCTCCCTCTCCAATCGCCTCTCAAATCCCACCGGCGGCTTAGGCTCCAGCAATCGCTGGAACAAGGTCCGATCCTCCAAGAAGGACAGGCTCGAGGAATCACTCATCCAGGAGCAGGCGGCGCTGGCCGCGCTCCTCCTCCAGCAGCACCAGCAGCAGCAGAACGGAGGTGCTGGAGGGAGCTTGGCGTTTGATCGGTCGGCGTCGGTGAAGTATCCAGCGTCTGGGGGGAAGAAGCAGGCGCTGCCGAGGAGCTCGAGTTCCAGGGCGAGGTCGCTCACCGATCCGCTTCTGCAGCCGCAGCATCTCGTTAATCAGGTATTGCATGAATTCGTTTTTGTGAAAGATTTGTGCTTTTATGCCCTCTGTGAGGAGAATTGTTGGGTTTTGTGATTGGAATGTTTGGGGAAGTGGGTTTTTGAGGACATGTAAGAGTTCGTATTTTGTTTTGATTGTTTGTAAGTTTTTTTCTTGGTTAGGCTGATTATGAGGTTTGGAAGCTTGGGTTTTGGTTTTAGTTGCATGTTACATGTTTTATCCGTCAAAAGGCATATGGTTTTTATTTTTATTTTTTGGTGTATTAGGTACGATGTTTGGTTGTTTGACCTTGATGTAACGGATCTCTGAAGGAGTATGGTAATGATTTTATTAAAAAAGAGGTGAGAGTACAGCAGCAGCAGCAGCAGATGCTGGGTGGATTAGAAAAAAATACAATTCAGCAAATATTTATAGTTGACTGTGTTTGTTTCTATGAATTATTTTCAGGTGCAAATTGTCTATGGTGCTTGCTTCTTTTGGGGACCATGGGGTTGTAGCTGGGATTGGAGAATCCCAATGAGACTTAAGAGTTGTGCAAAATATTGATAATGTCACTCCTTGATCTATTGATTAACAGTTTTAAGCTTTTTAAGTGATCATGTTTTGGGATTGAATGATGCCAATGAGACTTAAGAGTTGTGCAGAATCTTGCATAGTACCTCATGCCTCATGCAGAAGCTTAAGCCTAATATTTGAACCTAACTGTAATTACCAATCAGATGGAGTGAGGCACCTCTAAGACAGAAATATCCATTTTTCCCTTAATGTCCCATCTTGGATTATATTTTTTTTTCTATTTAATCTAATATGGTTCATTTTAATACCAAATAGGCAACTTGAAATTAAATTCTTGCTTGAAGGTTGTGGAACAATGAGTCTGTTGTGTGTGTGCGCTTTTTTATTTATTTTTTTTTTTTTATGAATATGTATATATATATATCCTCTATTTCCCCCCTAACTTGTACAATGTAATTTTGCAAAGTTTTCGAGCACCTTTTGTATTGCCTCCCTATTGAATCTTGAGAATTTGGATGGAACATATTCTTCAAAATAAATGCATAACTACACCATTATCATTATCCTCATATTGGTCTTATGCCCTTATCCATCAATCTTGATGCATTGCTAATTAAAAAATAACATTTTGAACATTGTTAGACAATTATCTATGAGGTACTTGACAAGAGCCCACAATTAACCACTGGGGTTGTGGGCTTGAGTCTTTCTCCTTCATTAAAAAATACTGAAAATACCATGGAATAAATCTCATCCGGGACAAAGTCTATTTGTTTTAAACTTTGTTGCATTTTAAAACTATTTTCCATTCTGTAAATCTTTCTTAGTTCTATTTATGTTCTTTTCTATGATTTGAACAGATATTCAAATTGTTTCTTGCGTTCTTTTAAACCTTTTCCCATTAAATTGACCTTCCTTAATTCATTTCGTTTCATTTCATTTCATTTTAATAGGATCTAAACATTAATGATCTCGAGACCAACCATTTTGTTCTTGTTCATGGTGGTGGTTTTGGTGCTTGGTGCTGGTACAAAACAATAGCGCTTCTAGAAGATGGTGGATTTATAGTTCATGCCATAGACCTTACTGGTTCTGGGATTCATTCTTTTGATACAAACAACATCACGAGTCTCTCCCAATATGCGAAGCCTCTTACAGAGTTTTTGCAAAAGCTTGAAGAAGGGCAAAAGGTTTGTTTCTCTTTCACTTTTATGCTTAATTCCTTACAATCTTAAGAGATATTTCATGAGTCTTAGCCAGGAATATGCAAAACATCCTTGAGCAGTTGGTCCTACAATCTACAGATAGGATCTGCTTTTTGTGATTTCAACCATTTACCTAATGGTTCTCACAACAAATTAGGATAACGCGTAGACCTCCAAGTTGAAAACTCTTGCGAATCCAGCCCTTGCCTTTCTCTGCAGAATATTGAATGTGGTATTATGTGATCTTAACCTGGATAGTGGATATGTGTTACATCCTTTGTCCTAGGTTGTGCGGATGGGTTATGCTTGTTTGTGATCCAGTCCACTTATCTGTGGGACTCCTTGTGAAATTGGGATGCCTGGAAACCTCCCAACTCGAAAAATAAGCCAATCCGGTCACTATTGGCAAGGACATGTCATAGATATGGCAGGGACACAGATTTTACACATGAAAAGTTTAGTATTGGACATGATGCACCATGATACATTGCCTATTTTGGAGTATCCGGGTGTCATAGGTCATTTGGCCTTTTTTCCAGATGAATGTGAATTCTTGCTTCATAATCTTTTCAGCATTTATTTAAAAGCCACTTGTTAGCAGGTAGAGCTAGGGATGGCTTGTGTGTTGAGGTTGGGATCATGATAGACCTAGACCAACCCGATTTAGTGCATATACTCGGGTAAGGACCCAACTCCATTGGACCGATTGGAGCTGGGCCCAATTCTGGACCTGACTCAACATCCAAATGGATTGAAAATACTATCAATGTGATGAGATTGGCGATGACATGAGAACCTTAGACCTCATGCTCATAAGGATGAGCAACTACCACCTACACTGCATCTTTTGTGAGGTTCATCATCACATAAATAATACTACATAATACATATGATATTCATTAACTTATATTTATATAATATTATTATTTTTACACTAATCATGGTAGATATCGTTTTTACACTTATCACGGTACATGGGTATGGACCCAACTGGACCAGGACCAGTCCTGATTATCAATCAAGGTTCCAAAATGAGGGTCAATACCTAGATATTTTGGGGTTGGGTTCTTTCGGCAACCTAGTAACTAGAGGTCCATTGACAACCTTAGGGGGAACTGCCCCATTTGAGATTCAATTGGGTGTGGTCCATGATATGACCTGTCATATCAATTGTTTAGGTCAGTCAGCCACTCAGCCTTATTCGTACAAACTTGGGGTTGATGAATGTAAATGGCTGGGGTGTGGATCAGATCATTGGTGGACCTAAGCCCAAACCCATCAAGATCTGTAGACCCATACCCAAGTCTTATGATTCATGTCCGTCATTTTGCTCATTATTTTGGTCTGAGTGGCTGAACATTGCCCAGTTGCATCTAAGCCCTGCCTACATCCATTGGGTAATCAAATATATATATATATATATATATATTATTTTATAACAGAGGGTGTCCCAGCCCTCTAGGCCCAGGGGGAGTTGGATAAATCCACAGTAATCAATTATCAACCAACCGGATTTTCTCTAAAGGTCGGTAACTGTGGACCTGCACCTGGCCTCCAAATCAAGATCCATGCCTTGAATCTTCCTATTGGGGCCTTTTGAGTAGTTGGGTTAACATGTATGAATTGACATCCATTGAAGGTACCATGCTAGAATGTTAATCCTGGAGCTGAATTGTGTGCATTGCTCTCTAATTTTGGTTTCTTCTTCTTCTTCTTCTTCTTCTTTTTTTTTTTTTGTTTTGTTTTGACTTATTGTAAGATGAGGAAAACTGTGTTTTTTAATTCATTCAAAAGAAAGGCAAAATGATATCTGAAGTCTCTAGAGTCTTCCACTAGGGAGCAAAGATAATACTTTGGAGCGTGAATGGAATACATTTCCCAATAAATAAAATGCATATTCAGGGAGTTATGCGCCATCATTTGGTCAGGCTTGTCTTTTCCTTTCTGTACATTTTTTCCGAGCCATGGGGTTTTCCTTCTGTTTTGTAAGCTGATCCCCTCTTTTTGTCAGTGTAGCTCAGATGTACTATACAGTCCTTTTTTCATTACTAATGAAATATACCATTAATAAAAAAAAGCATATTCAAGCCACTAATGTGTAATTAAAGATTTAGTTCCCTTATTGTAATATTTCTATCATGAATCAACAGGTAGAGTTTTCTTGGATGTATATGCATATCTTCAAAAATAGATCTCTGTTAGATTGTGGATGCATTTGAAGCTTGAGTTTTAGTTTGTTCTCCTTTATATGTATGGAGAGCTGTTTTGCTGTTTTATTTGTTCTCGATTAACTAACCTTGCGTTTCACTTATATACATTTCCTGAAATGTTTTGCAGGTGATTCTCGTGGGTCATGATTTTGGTGGTACATGCATATCATATGCCATGGAGGAATTTCCATCAAAGATTGCGAAAGCTGTTTTTGTATCTGCTGCGATGTTAACAAGTGGACAGAGTACTCTTGATATGTTCTCCCAACAGGTTTTCTCTCCATTCTACCAAGTTGCTAGGGCAAAAAAATTTGTTGATACTTTTATGCTTAAGTTGAGGTTTTCATGACTATGATAACTTATTTTATTGGTAACACGAGTCAAACCCGCATCCCATTAGTCGCACATCGAGCACCTTCCAACTGTGCTATGAGCTTAAATGGTGCAACATTGCATGTTTAACATGCAGGCAGTATTTGTCATGGTTGAAAAGAGGTCTCAGACTCTGTAATGGCCAGTGCTGAAACCATTATTTAAGATAGAAGGCGTCATGCAACTTGATTTGGTTGTTGGACATGTAGTCCCCTTCTTGGTGTTGAGTTTGTCCTTTGGCCATGTATCCTTCTACTGGGTGGTGATTCCACGTCACCCCCTCTTCTAGGTGTATCATATGTTTCATGTTTTCAGTTAGTGTTTTTCACTTTATCAGATTTGAAGGGTCAGAACTAAAACATAATGACGCTAATTTAATCATTAATATTATGTTTAAGGTTTCTTTTTGAAGGAATAAACGTTGGCCATCTATCCATGTTTGTCCAAATTTCAATGTGTTGGGACATATGGATGATTGTTTCGATTTGGGACGTCTGATATGCTAGTGTTTTTCCATGTATTTTTGGCCTGCTATTTACATTCTATCTTATATTATGGAACTTGGTGGAGTGATTCTGGATATAGGAAATGCTAGACTCTACTTGTGGTCATTTGGGCAAATTCAGACTGCTTTTGGCTTTTGTCACTGAAACTCGGATCTTTTCTTACTAGTGTTTCCACCTTCTATTGCTAGAATTGTGGCGGTTTATGACACCCTTGTCTTATTCTTGTCATTGTTTGGGCTAATATGAAATCCACAGTGCAACTTGCTGGATTCATAGATAATGCAAATGCGTTTTGTTTCATGAGCATGTACCTCTTAAGTTTGATGACTTGGTTCATTTAAAAATTTTGAGGTTTGATTTTTGTTCCTTAAATCTTTGCTATTTCAGGCAGTTCAAAATGATTTGATGCGACAGGCCCAGCTATTTTTGTACGCTAATGGAAATGATCACCCTCCTACTGCCATAGATCTTGATAAGTCACTATTGAGGGATTTGTTATTTAACCATAGTCCGGCTAAGGTATGTTTTTCACGTGAGCTTGACTATTCCGTTTTGCACGAGCTTGATTATTCCGTTTTGCATTCTTGCCTTAGCAATATGATATGTATATAAGAACCAAGGATAATGATTTCAAGGGGAAAAAATGTGTAGATAACTAAGAACGCTTGTTTGCTTCAGACATGGAAACATTTTATCAATCATGGATGTCTTGAAATGTTTTGCTGTCATGGCTGTCTTGAAATTTTTTGCCGTCGCATCTGTTTCAGATTGAGAAGTTCTTCTATTTGTTAAAGTGAAATGCTCTACCTCAGATCCAACTTACTACCTAAACTGAGAATCCAACTATTTGTGCCAACAGTTCTTCTATGATGTAACTAGGGGGGCCTATTTACAAGCTTTGAGCTTGAGCTTAGTGTGCAAATTCTAGGATCGGAGATCACATAATTGCTTATTATTATTTTTATTATTTTATAATTTTCTTTTTATGCATCAAGTGATATCCAAATCACTCCGCCATGCGAACACTCTGAACCTTTCCATAGTATTAAATAAGAATGTCTTCATCATGTTATGCTATTATATCCATAAAAAGGTGTATTCATACATTATTACCGAAATTGCATGCCTTTTTTTTAATTCCAATATTATGTATACCAATGTTGAGCATATGCTTGAATCCTTTTCTTTGATGTTCTTACAATTTTTAGCTGAATATTAAGTTTTACAACTAGAATCATGCAATGATCTTGTGATTACCTTACTCATGCAGTAATCATGTGATTTGAGCAATACACAAGAAGTGGATTTGACATTTATTTTCACTCCTTCCATGTTGTTTTCAGAAACTTGTTTGATGCGTTTTTGGCCTGAATAGTTGACGGGTGAATCTGTCTTGGTTTTAGAAAAGCTGAAAGTTAGAGGGTGAAACTAGAAGTTAGAATTAATGAAAGATCATTATGGATAGATGGGATAAGGCTCAGCTATATCTACATAAAGTAACCATGGAGACTGGTTCATACTCTTGACGAACCAGATTGTCATGTTGTGAATCCAACATATTCTATGATCAGCTGTATCTACATAAAGTAACCATGGAGATACGAACCAGATTGTCATGTTGTGAATCCAATATATTCTCTGTTCACGTAGGGACAGGACTGCAAGAAGGCAAATGGGGGTGGTTAACTATTCAGCCAAAGGTGGTTTTTACAGGAAGAGGAGGCATAGTAGTTTCAGATGTTTATTTTTGGGTCCTTGATCTGGTGGTCTGTCAAATCCTGTGGTTATCTATTTACTGGATCTTGTTTGTGAAAGCTAGGCTACTGTTTCAGTAGCTTTTGTTTCTTCTCTCTGTACAATATGCATCAGATTCTCTTTTGTGAATATATTTTAGGTTGGGACAAAACTAGATGGCCTCATCAGAATTTATATGTTGAAGTAACTTTTAAATTAGTTTACGGAATCTTTCATTAGGTTCACTCAATGCAAAACCTCCTTATAAATAAAGGAGTTCAAATGGCCAACCACACAACTAGAGAGATGGTTGAGTTTTCCTGCTAGGGACATATTCCCCAATTGATTAAGTTGATCACTTGCTGTACTTGTTTCAGACTTGCCTCAGCTGGTTATTTATTCCTGCTAGAGATGTATTTTCCAATTGATTAAGTTGATTGCTTGCTATACTTGTTTCGGTCTTGCCTCAACTGATTATGTATTCCTGTGGGTGTAATGACAAAAAAATATAATAGTTGTATAATTTACAATTAGTATTAGAATACACGTTTGATATTAATAAAAAGAATATAATTGTTCAATCCAATCCACAAACTAGATCAAATTGTACTGAACTATAGGCCTAGTTGAATTGCAAATTATTCAAATGAACTAGTTAATAGTTTGACCCTAGTTACTGCAAACTGGGTAACTATTGTCCTCTTTAGGTTTGTATTCTTTCTTTTTTTTTTTTTTAAATAATTATTCTTGAGTTATTTTCTGTAATCCAATTCTGTCCCTTCAACACATTTATCTTCCCCCTCATCTCCAAAACACACACACACACAAACATATTGCATGCCAGCGACACTTCTTTGTCATAGTTGTGATACCTCGCCTAACAACTTATGTCAAGTTTTAGGTTACATGTACACCAAGGAACCATTAAAACTGAATTAGGCAATTGAAAATTTCTACCTTATCCAGTTTATTCCCAGAGTGCCTTTGCTGATTAGGTTTCACATTAGTTTGGATCTGGTTTAATGCTGTGTGGAAAAATGAGGTGATATTTTCATGTAGTTTCTGGGAAGATTTGAAGCATTATGGAGTTCTCTCTCTTAACTCTCATTTATTGCAGTTCATTCTTTATCTGATCTAGTAGTTAGAATTTTAAATCTTCCACACAAACATATAAAAATAAGGTAGAGGTATATAAAATAAAATTTAGTAAATATATCACAGTACCTGAAGAAAATAGTTGTTAATTGGGTCTCTCTTTATTGCTGATTCTGCTTGCTTATGTCAAGTTATCTGAAAAACTTTTTTTTTTTTGGTATTATACCTAATGAACACTTTGACATGGTATTCACTTGTTAAAGAAATATCCCTCCATACATAATTTCCATGAGCTAACAACTTTTGGCTTGTTTTGTCAAGGATGTTGCTTTGGCTTCGGTTTCAATGCGGCCAATTCCCTTTTCTCCTGTTTTAGAGAAGCTCTCTCTTTCTGATAAGAATTATGGTTCAGTTCGACGATTCTATATAGAGACTTCTGAGGATAGTGCCATTCCCCTTCCTCTGCAGCAGAGCATGATAAATTCAAATCCACCGGAACAGGTTTTCCACTTGAAAGGTAGTGATCACTCCCCTTTCTTCTCGAAGCCTCAAGCTCTACACAAGCTCCTGGTAGAGATCTCAAAGATCCCCTTGACACCTGCTCGATGATAAACACGCAAGGATGAGGTCTAAGGTTTTGAATGAGCTCCAATGGATACATTGATATTTGCATGTGTATATACATGTGCGCTGAATCTCTACTGTCAAATCTCCATTCCATGCATCCCTTTGCTTCTGTCTCCTCCCAAGAAACAATTTAGTAAAATGCAAATGGTGATGTCCCCATTGATCCACATACCATTTAGTCGTGTTTCGGGAATTGTTTTGTAACTCGTTTTTGTTATGTTTTTAGACTTCCTTTTGTTGTGGTAAAACAGATTCATGATAATTAAAGGGCGCATGTGAAAAATGGCATATATTCATGCCATAGATGTTTACATAAATTCTGTATTGATTCCTGTTATTTATGTCACCAAGTGCGCAAATGATTTTCAACCTTTCTGATTGCACAAAAAATGGTGGCGCGTGACTCCAGATTTGTTTCTCGTGCCTGATCCTGTGATCTCGTTGCTTTGAAATTGCATCTGATTTGAAGTGCGCATCTTTGCTGGAAATTTTTTTTCCTTAGTTGCTAATCCTGGAGTAAGCTTTTGAC
Organism: Umbellularia californica; assembly: GCA_028538565.1. NCBI lineage: Eukaryota > Viridiplantae > Streptophyta > Magnoliopsida > Laurales > Lauraceae > Umbellularia > Umbellularia californica. Next base: position 22,096,226 of record JAPQWN010000003.1, read on the forward strand.
AGCATTTTTTGGCCGATCAGATCAGAACTAAACCTTTCATGTGGTGGAAAATTGATCTATACTCTGATCTAAATAGCTGATCCTAGCCCAGCAAGTGGTGCCTGTGTCTAGTTGCTTGATGGGTTCCCATCAGGGGTTGTACCGTTTGGATTCGAAGTGCTTTTTATGAGTTATGAGTGGCTAAAAACACACCTACAAGTCATCACATGATCGAATTGATCATTTTCCATGGTATCAATTCAGTAATTTGAATTAGCAAATGAAATTGGACTTTAAGGCCACTCAAACATTTTGTATCATTCGTACCTACCGAGTGCTTTGATGGCTTCTGTGAGCCCAACATTGTGGGTCAGGCTGCTGTTGGAGTCCAAAATCATTTGAGTTGATCATTTGTCTTTATGTCCAAACCCAAAACATGAATGGAACATTATAGGGAGAGGAGCTTCTTTCATGAATGCCCATGGGAAGAAGTTCACTCTCTTGTGAAGGGTAAAATAAAGAATTGTAGATCAACCAAGTATGTGGGGCTCACTTCAATGAATGACAATCATGATTGTAGCTTGCAGGGAAGAGAGTTCTGTTGGCATGTGAACAAAGAAGATGGGTACATCATCCTAAAAGTCTTATGTTTTGTGGGTGCCTTCTTTTCAGCACTTTACTTCTACAGTGAATTCATCTCCTGCAAAATAAAAATAGACTTCATTTTCAACTGTATCAGTTTTAATTATTTTAGGGCACGTTTGTGTACATCCATGAAAATGGGATGTAAATGGGTCATGTGAACTTAAACTCTTTTTTCTTGCTGCTTTTCTTGTGAAAAAGCAGGCACATCAAACTAGAAAAAAAAAATTCGCTGGAAAAGCGGCCAGATTTTCCACACCTATTCCACGAAAATGTAGCCGCACAAATGTTGATTTACTGCAGTAATATTTTTCTTTCTTTGAAAATGGGTTTCTACCTATGGGTGGGTGGGAGCTTACTTATAGCAAAAATTGTAGAAAATGCTTTCAGCTAAGTGAAAATAATGAGAGATATTTTAACAAAACCTAAGAAGATGATATAAAGCTGTTCACGGAGGAATGTCTGTTTTCTGTTTGGATGATTCGTAATCTTTTGTGCTTTTTGCGTTTGTAATAAATAGGTGGTACAGATACTGGGCACAGGTTGAGGTTGGGATCCCATCTGCCACTTCCCACCTGAAAAAAAAAAAGGTCATTTTAATTTTACTTGTTTGGGAGGGAACATATGTGGCACTACCCCTCTTTCCCTACTCTGAAGCAATCCAAATTGCCCATGGGCCTTACTTTACTCCTCTTTTCATGTGACTCCTACCTGCTTGCTCCTACAAAGCACTCAGGGGTGAAAAAAAAAAGCCAGGGAACGAACTTAGACTGCAGTGTCCATGGAACCTTACCATATTTGAGCACCATATATGATGAACAAAAAGTCTATTTGGACAAACTCTATGGACAGAATTTGGGACCAACTATCCACGTGGCGCAACGTGATTGGGCTCTTAAAAGTTGAAATGCATTATCTCCCAATCACGTTGCGCCACGTGGACAGTTTGTCCCAAATTCTGTCTATGAGTTTGTCCATATAGACAAACTGTATGATGAATGTACAAATCCATATTTCTCTTGTATGTTAATTTACACAATCAATGGTTTTGGCCATGATCCATTTGGATCTCCTGTTTTCAGTGTGGACCTAAAACATATTGGAATTGATTCTTCCCACCTTTCTATTTGAGCTTATTTCTTATTTGCATTTGAGAAATACCCTAGAAGCAACTGAACACAATGAGGAGTTTCAAATTCTTTATCTGGATATTTATAAAAAAAATTTATTTCATCAAATAGGAGAAAAAGAATTACATATATTACATAAAAATCTTGACTTTGATCAAATTTACTTATTGGCTAGATCGGGGATTCCAACGTATGCACTCTCCTCAGTCCTCACACATCCATGTCCCCAACCGGCTGAACTACAACTCAGGGACGATCGAGAACACAAGGGTTATAGTTCCTATAAGTAAACGAGGACCGCTAATTTCAGCTGGAACTATCTTCCCTTTAATATTCTTGCTTGGTGCGCTGGCCTTCTTTAATTCTAAACTTTTTGCCTTTGTGTTAAGAAAGAATATCTTTTTTCAACCTTGAATTTAAAGAAGGGTCCTACCATCTCTTTCTGTGATTCCATTATTTTAAAGTGGCATCATTTAGGTGGAGGGCCCACCTTGATTCCATCGTTAAACAAGTGCGGCCTACGTTAATCACATCTTGATTCTTATCAGGTGGGTGGATCTGTCGTTGATTCCATCACTTGAGTCCTTTATGATTTGCATTAATCCTAATTATATTGTCTAATTAGATGCAACCCATAAGAGTTGGACATGAGCCAACCTTAATTCCCAACCCATTGACTTAGCTGGGTGGTCAACTGCCTCCCACTTGCCTTTTTTTGAAACTGACCCAACAACCAAGCACTCAAGACGTGCAAGCAACTAATTCCCCATGTGGTTTGCCTGCAAATATTTCATCTGCCTTAGCATGAGTTGTATTAATAGACTAATGCTACCTAACTAATCTAACCACGACCTGTCTTTGGGTGCTTGGTAGACCTGTAGAAGTCTCACCAATCATAGCGGGCTCACCATGTACCCAAAAAAAAAAAAAAAAAAAAACAAGTGGCTCAGATACCTCAGGCTTTACTAGGGTTGTAAATGGGTCGGTTCCAATTCGGGTCCATGGTGGATGTGGAACTGGAACCGTTAAAGGAGAAGGTGGAACCGGATCTGGACCCAGAACCGTTTCGGAACTGGTTTCTTTGCTCTGGAACCAGAACCGGAACCATATATGGAACGAGTCCGGGTGTAGGTAGAGAATGATATTGAAAAAATATGGTTTTTAGGTGAAAATTTTGAAAATTAAGGTAAAATGTTGGGTCTCGGGTCTATGGATCCAAGCCAAGGTGGAACCGGACCTGAACCCATTTACTTATCGGGCCTAAATAAGGACCCATACCCGGTTTTTAATTGGTCGGAACCTCCGGGTAATCTGAGAATCGGGGATCCATTTACGTCCCAAAATTTTACACGTGTGGAAGGGAATATGGAATTGACTATCAAATCATGCAAAGAAAAGAAAAGGAGAAATCACATAGAAAATTTACATGGTTCGGCATATGTCTACATCCTATGTCTTTTGGAAAAATTGTAGGGTTTATAAGTTAAGTTACGTCAAATATATAACTTTTATCATTTAGCTCCCCTGCGAAAAGTCCAATACAATTACCAAAATACTCGTGAAGTTGGGAAAGAGACCCTTTACTGAACTATAGATGTATGCAATTCTGTTTGCGAGCTATCTAACCGTTTCAAGAGATTGACCTCTTAACTTCATTGAGTGTTAATAGAATCGATGACATGTACTGATGTACATCAAATGGATTTTGATGATGACTGATGAGAATGTGAGAACAGTCTTCCACTATTTTTAGTTGATGATATTGTAAAATAAACGATAACTAAATTATTGAACCCAAAAACATAATTTTTGGTAGAAAGGAAAATTAAAAAACACATTGTATGATGGTGCCATTCATGCATGCAACACTACCCATTTATTTGATGCGCCTTGTAGATGGAGACAGACCACCCATCAGATAATCCTATCCAACCCCCAAGGGAACATTTTTTTGGGAAATTTTCAAATATGGCCTTAAGTTTTTACCTTATTTAAAAAAAGGACACAAGTTTTGAAAATTTTCAAATTAGTCCCTAAGCTTTTCAGTAAATTCTCATTAAGGACACCTGGCCATTTAAAGTTATTTTCCGTTGACTTTTTCCCTCAGTATTTTAAAAATTCCCAAATTACCTTTCATTTAAAGTCATGACATGGTTTCGGCAGCCACTACATGTAGTCAATCGCTGTAGGAATACTGGGTGTCCTTGATCACTGTGAGGACACTAGCGAGGGAAACGAGGAAAATATAGAGGAAGTGAAGGAGCGTTTTATTACAATGAAGGGTAGTTTGGGTATTTAAAAAAAGGAAAAAATTTGCCGAAAAATAACCCTAAATAGATGGATGTCCTTAATTGAAAACTTCATGAAAAACTTAGGGACTAATTTGAAAAGGTTTGAAACTTGTGTCCTTTTTTGAAATAAGGCCGAAACTTAAAGGTCTTTTTTGAAACACTCCCTTTTTTTTTTTGTTGGCATGACTTGTCTGCTGCAATCCAGTCCAAGATCTTTCCCCATTTTTTTTAAGGAACATCTAATGAAAAATTAAAAATTCTTGGTTAAAAAGAGGGCGTGGCTTAGGCCCACTTTGGGCTGGAGTTATATAGCTCGTTTTAGGCCTATGGGCTGAACCCAGGCTTAATTTTTTTTTTTCCGGCTGATGAAATGGGCTGGGCTTGTGTTTATTAATGCTCAAAGGCCTTGACCCACCTGAAATCTTTAACAAACTATTATCCTTCCCTCTCACCACTGTAACTGTATTGTGGTCCACAACACATACATGAGGGAAAAAAAGGACAAAAAGTAAAAAAGAATGCCAGTTTGGTGAGATGCTTAACTTACAATCAATCACATCTGTAATTATTCAGTGGGACTCATGTAAAAACAATGCACCAGTATTACACATGAACATATACCACTCTGCTTTTCATTGCACTACACTCACTTGTAATTCTGATAAAACAGGCCACAAACATAACTACTGCAAGCCTTCCAACCTAAATACTGTCATGAGTCTCTCTCTTTATGTCTGTGTATGGGTGTGTGTCCTTAACCAACTACACAACAGCCCACAAAGCAAGTAACTCTCTCTTAAACCCAGTTGCCAAGCAAGTAACTCTCTCTCATAAACCCAGTTGCCCCAAAGGAGTTAGGTGCCCAACTGTATAAAACATGAGGCAAGTCCTCTAGAATGAATGATTACTTACATACATACATTCATCTTACACTTTTTTTAAGGATCCCTCAACCCCCACTGTACAGCTAATGTTCTAAAGTCTAAACCAAAGCTGTTGGGTGGGTCTATTCTAGTATTAAAATACTGTTGTAGGAGAACCAATACAAATATATACATTATTATTACAGGAGTACCACACACAAGGGTTACCCAATCCCCATTACCCATCTAGACTCTCTCCCATCCCCATCTGCAGCTGTCATGTACCACATTTGGGCCACACACTGGCATGGATTTATTGCTAGTCTAGGAATCCAATACAACCCACAAGATCACGGGTGGACCAATCACAATCTGTCATGTCACTTTTGGCGGTCCCTATCGATGCATAGGATGGATGTGCATGGTAGGGTGTCCGAGGTGATGTGGTAGACTGTGGTTGGTCTACTCACGATAAAAACGGGAAAAAGCACGTGATAAAATCTATATATGGACCCAACCAGTACATGTACATCTAAGAAGGTATAACACAAAGCCCACACCACATGCACTTTGTCCAAATCATTTGGTGGATCCGGGTCGGACTCAGGTCCATTGATGCCCAATAATCGTAACCGACATGCATCCATCTCACACCAACGGCTCAGATAAGTCCACGTCTCCCCCTCTAACTCTTAAGTCATTGACTCAGTCAAAGCCTATAAATGTTCCCTTACACTCTCACTGCTCTCTTTATAAAATCTCATTTCCTTCTGCTTCTCTTCTTCGCTCTTTTCCTTCTTCGTTCTCTCTTCTTCTTCTTCGGCTTCTGATCTTCCATTCCCAATCAGACTTGAAGAACGAGGTACGGAAACCCTAGATCTCTGTTTTCCGCAGGCAAATTCATCGATTTCCTTCTTTTTCCCTCTCAAATCGCACTAGAACGGATGCATTTTTGTGTTACTGTTTATATAATCATGTTTGGATTCTTGCATTCTATTGCATTGTTGTGGGTCTGATGTAGTAGCATCTGAACTCGTTTTTTTTTTTTCTGTTTTGCAGTTTTTTTTTTTTTTTTTAAGCTGGTTTTGATGTATATGGTTTGATCGTTTTACTGTAGCTGTAGTTTCTCATTTTGGCGTGTTTTCGTGCGGGATCTGGTTGTTATTTGCATGATTTAGGGTTTTTGTAGGTACATTCGTGAATTGTTTCTATTGTGAGATGTCGAAGTGCTTTTGGTGTGGATTGATATGAGTAGGTTGGCATCGATGCATATGATCTGTCTTTGAAGATGTATTGTCTTTAGTTTGCTTGTGTTTTATGGTTATCTGGAATTGTATCCCGTCGGTTTTTGATAATGACTGTGATTTGTGTTTCGTGGAAGTCAAAGATCGTTTCTTGGCAATCAATGTGATTAGAATTTAGAAGACCATGAGCATTACATATCGAGCTTGTGTTTCTCGAGCAATCTAAACATTAGGAACGAAAAGCCTGAAAATATATAAGATAGATCCAACCAGATCCTCTTGCAGGCAAAAGATGAATTTAAATTCCCTTGTACTTGATCTTGTTAAGGACCAAAGTTGCAACCGTACTTCCTTCTTTCCTACTTGATTGACTTCCCATCCACAAATTGTCCTGTTTATTATCCACAAACCCCCTACACAGTCAAGGGGAGTGATGGTGATGGATTAGTGAGGTTATTCTGCAGCTAGTCACTTGTTCTTCTGCAGTGCCAAAACTCATGCTTGGAAGAATGTGGAGGAGCTAAATCACATGATGATAATGAGCTGCTCTCTTGCAGCTCTGAATTCTGATTTATCTTGGCCCCAGGTCGTGGATGATGATTTGCACGCACTTTTTGTCCCCTCTGATATTTAGCGGCGTCAAGTTTATGTTTAAGACACTTGAAGCACTGACAGTAGTTGGACGTGGAGGGGCTATTCTTTTTTTTTTTTCCCCTTATTGTCCGTTTCCAAGCAAACCTTGTGCTAAAAATTGGATCATCAATTGTCTTTGATGGTAACTTGTTTGTTAAAAGATTCTTTCTTTGTTTGCATATTAGTATTAGAAATCTAGTTTAGTAAATTTCGAACTTGTTGAAGGACGATATTTTATTTTATTAGATTTTAAAGCAAAGACTGGAAGTAGGGTTTTATGTTATATTGAAGCACAAATATTTATATTTGTAGGACTTATGCCTGAGGCTAATTTTGATGAGTTTTGAGAAAGATTGAAGAAACTTTTGTACGCTTTTCTATGTGAACGCTTCTCCCTTTTCATTCTGTTCTAATGTGAAAACTGGGTATGAGACCCCTAAGACACTAATTTTTTGGTGCAAAACCAAAGTGTGCGTGAGGCTTTTCAATCTTCCTCTTTCTATTTTCTTGTTGATTTGTAATCTGAATCTGTGTGAGAAATCTGAATGCATGTAGTTTTGTTGTAGATCGGAAACAACTTATGAAGACTGTTTCTTGGACATCTACTTTTTTTTTGTTATCAGTAACAGGTTAATTTCATTGAAAAGGTAAAAAAACAAATGTCTTACAAAACATGATAAGAGAAGAAGGAAAGAGAGTCATCAGCATAAGAGCATTGTTTGTACCTGACCATTGAAACAACAAAGAATTAATGAAACAATCAGAAACAAAGCACTGTATAGAAGGAACGCTGTCAAAAACATTAGTAACTGCTCCGTCCTTAGCTAACATATCTGCCCCCTCATTTGCCGATCTGACAACATGTTGAAAAACCACCCTAGTGAACAACTACTACCAACTCTTGCACCACTCTCAAATGGTGTTGGGTTTTTAACATCTGAGCTGGTGGCCGCCAGCTCATTTTAATTTATGTGGTTACTATATTGCAATCTAAACCAGGTTTCTGCAGCATATCCTATTACTCTCAGTGTCTGGGTTTATTGCAATCTGAACCAGGTGAGTGCACCATATCCTTTATTCTCAAGTGTCTGAGTGGGTACAACCAGTATGCAATAAGTTTGTTGCAGTAATAGCTTAAAGTTTCGGGATTGACCGACATGGCATATTGACTGATCTTATCATTGTTCAGTCCACACAATATTGAATAACTGGAAATCTATCAAGGGTTCTGTTCATATGTGGAGCTGAAGCTTCATAATTATAGCGCTGCAGTACTTTTTAAAAAAAAAGAAGTTGCCACATAACTGCTGTAGTGGGCCCTTTAATCATATTTGAGTTGAGTTGAGCTGATCTGGGCTCAGATTCAACTTGTTTTGGGTTAGCTCAATTTTTTAAATCACATTTGCATGGTTTTCTAATTTCATTGAACTCAGTTTGTTCTTTGTCATCTCTTGATTTTATTTATGTTGTGATGTTATGCTTTTTCTGAATGTGAGTTACTGCACTATCCACTGGAAAGTGTATTGATCTGGGTTTTATTGTAAAATAGAAAGTACTGAGAAAATGGGCCGTGGAGTTAGCAGTGGTGGAGGCCAAAGTTCATTAGGCTACCTCTTTGGGAATGGTGAGGCTCCAAAATCTGCTACCCAATCTGTGCAGAAACCTGAAACAGGTGCAGATAATGGACCGACCCACAAAATGACTGCAGCAAGACCAATTGATATCAGCAAGCAGATTCCAGCTGGCATCCAAGGTAACAAAGTCAACAACTACTTTCGAGCAGAGGGACAGAACTGTGGCAACTTCATTACAGTATGTACAAATTCATTACAACTTGAAATTTGTCTTGTGTGAATGTTCAAGCATTTTGGAAAAAAGTTGGGTGGAATGCTGGTAAACAATACAGTATTTAACATAAATTTTTATTACTGAAGCTTGAATGGAACTGAAATAATATGGAGCTGTTGTCTGTTGCACTAGAAACTGAATTCGACTTTGGACATCCCATTGTTGTGGAAGAACCTCTCCAGCGTTGAGTCAATAATTTCTTGAAAGTCTGTCTACATAGAATATGATCCTATGTGGATGACCTCACTGGAGTTCCCATGCTTACCAGTACATTTGACCCATGTGCCGTCCACTTTTTTAAAATCCTTCCTATTCACGCACCCCTAATAATTTGGTACTGTCCAAATTTTCTCCAACCAGAGTAGTATATACTGTTGTTTTGCTCACAATTAATCCATAGGAGTTCTTGTTTTATTATATATGATCAATCCCCTGCTGTAACTTAGATCCTAGTGAAATTCGGGCCACTGCCGATTCATGGGGATATGTTTTGACACTCCTCTGGCTTTATCCAATGGCTAAGGCTAACTTTGAACATGTGTCCTACTTTTAAGTGACACCTTCCAAACCCCTGGGCCCCCGCAATTGCATGCTTGCAGGTGGCCACCACAGCCTGGGTGGTTCAAAGCTTAGGAATGGCTGCTTCTTCCCAATAATGATTCAAAATGTACCCCTAGGCCACTACCTATGTATACATAGAGTTGATATTGGGCAGAGTTCTAAGATTGCCCCCGGTACTTGATCAGATGAATCCAGTTCAGGAAGATCCCAAAGTTAGATGGTGTTGGCAGTTATGCTCTGAGTTTTCGGTCACCTCATTTGCAGGCTTTTCATAAAGTATGGTCTGTCCAACCAGTGTTCTTCTGGCAAAGATGGACAGATGTTGTTAGGCTGTGTATATAGAATACATCTTCTGATTGTATGAATGAATAAATCACCGAAGAGCTTTTTCTTTTTCTTTTTTTCCTTTAATATGATTACGTGCCAAGGATAATGGGAAGTTGTAGAGATAGAGGCTAGATATTTTACCATATGTCCCAGGGTTCCATGAAAGAGATGGGCCCTGTTGTGTTGATGGCATGGCCCAAACATGAGATGAATCAATTAATCAGGTGCAACATGGTGCATGTGCACAACAGATCCATGTTTAGGGTCTTTTTTTTTTTTTTTTTTTTTTTTCATTGTACACATGGGCATTCATGGTCAAATGAGCTCCACTGAGGGTTATTAAAGAGGTGAGGCGTGAAGGATTAAGGGAGCGATGTAGATGGGACTTTGACTTTCCTAGGAATTGAATTACTAGGGTGATGGCCGGGTGTTCATTTTCCATCTTCTTTTTATTCAATTTCCTTTAAAGGGGAGGTTATTTGATGTGAATTTTTAGATATTCACCTTTGATACTTCATATTTTACCACCTAAAGAAACAGTCTGAGAATTCTCGGGAATTCAATTACATCATTTACATGACACAAACAGGCCCTCAAGGAATTATTATTTTCTGCTCAGACTATTAAAGAAAAAGAAAAAGGAAAAAAGGGTCTTGGGGAAAAGAACCACTCATTGGTGGACATGACTATTTTGTTAGCATGCCACTTGGATGTGATACTTGTGCCTTCGTGATGCGTGAGGCTATGTGAAGCCAGTGCATGGGTGCAGCAGCAGTATCCTATTCTCAACAGGAGGCACAGAGTCTTACCAAAAACAGAAAAAGTCAAAAAAAAAAAAGGACAGGAGACATACAGATGGGTGGGTTCATTTGGGTTGTAGAGGGGAGTTCAAGTTTTATTAAATAAATTGATTGGCACATTTACCTTAGCTTTTCAACAGTATGTTTGATGATTTACATCAACTGAATGGTGAAGTGCCATATGACCAGTAAATCTGGTCTCTATACTGTGCTAAAGCTTGAAAATTTACATTTTTCCTATTTGTATGGTCTTATTTTATCGAACCACTTTTTTTTCCGGTCAATTGATGTCATTTTAACCGAATTCCTGACTGTTTCCTGGCACAGGATCGACCGTCAACTAAGGTTCATGCTGCCCCTGGTGGTGGTTCTTCTCTTGGCTACTTGTTTGGCAATGGTGGTAAATGATGCCTGCCTTTTGCCACCCCAATCATGAAATTCCTAGTGTCAATTAAAGCAATTTAGGACTAATATCTTATTGGTGTTACTTCATGTAATATAGCTCCATGCTGGAGCCTGGACTCCTTGTTATACTTATCTCCCACTTGGACTCAAGCTGGAATTGAAATGATCATTGCTCTCTCTGTGCTGCAGCAGTCTTGTGTTTGTTAGACCAATGCTAGAAAAATGGCAGATTTTCTACTAGGAACAATCCAATGTTAACTGTTATCGAGGCTTCACACCATTAATTATGGTAAATGTCATAGTGTTAGCGGCAAGTTTTTATTTTTGATGTGGAAGAGTCCACCTTAGATGCTGCTATTGATCCACACCTCCGCTTTGTGAAGAATTCAGGTGGCTTTAACTGTCCCATGACCAAGGTTGTGGTAGAGTTTGAGTACTGAGCTTCGGAAATGGGCTGTCCTGTCCGGCAGATGATATCTGGGCCCACCAAAGATGGCTCTTTCCATCCCTCTTGGTCCCATGATCATTGGGCCCAGATGGGCCCCCATCAAGCCACCTCACACCATAATACAATGAGAGATGTATGCATAAAAACATTGCCCATTTTTATATATTTAAAATTTACACATGTGAAATACACTATCAGGTTTAATTGGAAGTACTATTTTCACGAGTAATTTTTATTTTTGATAAAACAAATAAGAAAACATCGAATGATTCAGAATACACTAGCAAGAAAGGCCCGGGCTAAGCCCAGGAAAAAAATTAAAGAAAATCTAAACTTGGGGTTTTGTTTTTAATATATTACAAAGAAAAATAATTTAAAATAAAAAATATATATTATTTCTATTTTGGTATTATCTATACTCATAAGATATATTATGTTCAATTCTAATCTAAAGTGACAATTGAACCGTGAGAAATAACCTAACTTTTAATACAAGTTTTGAGAAGTTGGCAAGAACTTCCATTACTTATAATTCAATAAACTTATTTAATATATCAACCATTTTGAATTACAAATTAAAATAATCCAATAATGAGAAAAATTAAAATGCTAAATATAATAAAATCTAAAAAGGATCAAGCTAAAAAGAAAAATGTGGCTGTAATTATAAAAGATAAATGATACTATATTAAGTTAAAAGATCACATTTTAGAAAGAATTATACTTTAAAAATAAAAAAGCCTTATTCATGAATAAAAAATCTTCACTAAAAATAATAATTGTTGATTATTTTCTTTTTTAACTATCTTTATCAAACACATTTGATTTAATATGCATGATAATCAAAGAAGAATTTGTTATAAATCTCAAATGATATGAATTGTCCCATGTAATTATAAAGACCCTTCCAATTAAGACATGCATCATTCTTCTTGAATTCAATTTTTAGTTAAATAGACTTTAAAAATAGAAAACTTTTACGTTTCACTAAAAATTTATAATTTCTTTTCTTATTTTTAACTTTCTAAAGAAAAAAAATTTGTTCAAAATTTCAAATGATAAGAATTATTCCATGTAGGTCCCTGCCAGTTAAGACATGCATTATTCTTCTTAAATTCAATTTTATGTTAAATAGACTTCAAAATAAAAACTTTCATGTTTCACTAAAAATTAGATTTCTAGAGTGTTTATCCTTATTTTTAACTTTCTTTATCAAAGAGATTTTATTTCATTAATAAAAAGAATTATTAGAAATTTTAGATGATAAGAATGTCCCAATCTAAGTCCCTACTAAATGATAAGAATGTCCTATGTTTCAGATGATAAGAATGTCCCAATCTAAGTCCCTACTAAATGATAAGAATTGTCCTATGTAGGTCTCTGCCCATTGATTAAAGAGAGAGATTGTAGGATTTATTAAGAAGAGTTGTGATAAGTGAGAGGAGAAACTTACCTTCTCATTTAATTTCATTTGAAAAGCTTCATCAAACCATGTAACTCAAAGGCCAAGGCAGTTTTGAGGCTGATTTCAATTGAAATCAATGTGGTCAACATTGGATGAAATGGTCAAAATCAATTAATTGAAATTAGTCTCTTTCATATATAATAATATGTAAATTTTCCGTATATCTCAAATACCATGAAGATTGAAGACATGAAACTCTCAAACAATTTTGGGCTTTAATGGGTAAAAAAATTTGAAGCCCACAGAGGTTGGGAAATAGGAAAGGAAAATAACGACAGGATTTGATACCGCACCTTTCTAACCATTAAGATGTGAAATGTTTCACACCCTTTCATGTGTGAAAATTTTAATGTGCAAACAAACAATCCCATTTGCACCATTTTCACATGAGTAAATAGGCGTAAACAAAGCATGCATAAACTAAACATTTTACATTCATAAATGAGAAAGCCAGAAAGGGTTCCAAATTTTAATGCTTATAAATGCAGAATAACTTGCGTTTACTTCCACATCCAACCTTCTTTGATCAAAATCATTGAATTTGTCTTTGGTTTATAACAATGGCTATTATCATGGAAACCCAGGAAAGAAGAATTAGTTTGATCAGGCTTTTAGCAGGAGTTTCATTTGTATAAAAAAAAAATACCCTCCAAATCTTATAATATGATAAAATAAACCAAAACGGTTCAACCAAGATCGAAAAGTTTCCAAAACGATTCAACCAAGATCGAAAATTTTCCTGTACAAACAAATCACTCTTCCTATAGCTGGCAATGGCCTTGAAGGTGAAGAACATGGTAAAGGGCACCGTCATTTACTCCCAGCTGAAATGGACCAGAAAAAGGCAATCAAAAAGGAGAAAGAGTTTCTCTAGTAATATGTCCCTTTCATGTCATTACTGCAGTTTATTAGGCACCCCCACAACAAAAAAAAAAAAAAAAAAAATCAGGTGGTAGTTGGGTGAGAAAATTTAAAAGACCCAACCACTTCAGTTACTGGCGACCAGTGCTTTTCATCCACTATTAAAAGAGCTTGTCCTTGCTCAACCTCTTTACTTTCAATGTAAAACAGAGAGCTTGGAAGAGGAAAAGAGAAACAAGGAAGAGTAGTGAGAGCATTGAGATCATGAGGAAGGAACCTCTTTTCTTTCTGGCACTCTTTGCCACAGTTCTTGTAAGTGATGTATTGAGAGGTGGTTGTGAAAGGTTGGAGAGGAACCCACAATGCAATGGGTCCATTGCAGATTGCTATGAAGGGATAGAGGAGTTGATGGAATCTGAAATGAGTAGGAGCCCTCTCCAAGTGGTTAATAAATCCATCATCAGTTACGGCTCTCTGCTCCCAGATGTCGTGGGTTCTGGGGGTAATTCAAATCCGGGTCAAGCTTATACACGACAGTGTCGCTTGGATCAGTACTGCAGGGAGGCAGAAACTTAGGACCATCACTTTAACATCTCTCTCTCTCTCTCTCTCTCTCTCTCTCTCTGCGGCCCCAGCTAAGGATGGTAGTAGTATCTAATGTGTCATCTTGTGATTATCTGTTTATTCAAGCCTAACCAAACTTTTTAAGGCTTTATTTATATGTGGTCTTGTTATGTATGTAGTCTTGTTGTATCACAATTAGGCCTCGCCAAGGGGTTTATCCACATGTATGTTTGGTTCTGGGTCTATCCAGTTTAAGATATATATATGTACGTAGATGGGGAATTCTCTACATAATCTACTCCTTCAGCATTCCTTTTTGATCCCCTTACAATGAGCACCTGACAAGCAATGAGCATACAATCATTATACTTCCCACATTCAGAAGACAACTTTTCATCTTTTAAAACAGAAGAAATCTTGCAAAATATGCGAATGTACATGGCAGATAACATTTCCTCCCTTTAGAATCGAGGAAATCATGTAAGATCAAGCATTTTGTATAGAAGTATATGGTCGACAACTTTTCCTCCACTCAAAGGGGAGGAAATCTTGCAAGATCAAGCACCCGCCATCAAATGGCGGACAACTTTTCCTCCCTTCAGAGGGGGCAGACAGCTTTTCCTCCCTTCCAGAGGGGAGGAAATCTTGCAAGATCAAACATACTTCGTCGCTAGTGCAATGCCCCACGGTTTAATCTTATGAAAATTAAATAATAAATAAGTTTAATATTTAAATTAGTTATTAATTAGCGAATAAAAAAATTGAATGATAAATTCATTTGTATGAGTTCAAAATATAAGTTTATATTATCATATAATTAAGTAAAAAGAACATAATAGTGTTTGAGTTAAATTATACACATTTATATTTTCAATAAAATTTGAGGTGATCTTATTGGAATTTGCATTGACGACACGCGCGTGGGAACAAGAATTACAAACACGCATTTAGAATAGAAACCATACATTCATCAGAATCCGGGGGCATATGTGGGAGATGGAGCGGCACCAATATGAGACATATAAGCAAGTTTGCGAGTGTAGGGAATACTATGCTTCTGTATGTTTCTATATGTGAATGAATGTCTTTGTACGTGAAGGGTTGTATCTGTCATTGGGTTTTACCATGCTGATGTGGTTGAAGGAAAGGGGAGATTTGCCCCTTTTTTTTTCCTTTTATTTCCTCTAACTAACATCCAGCTTTAAGATATATAATATGGCAGATAACTTTTCCTCCTTTTAGAAGGGAGGAAATCTTGCAAAATTTAGTCATACCAAAACCCTACGTCTGCATGGGAACCAACTATATTTCATGAACATAATGTAAATTAGAATAAAAATAGACACTAAATAATATTTAATGACCCATATATTATATTATCGATAATTAATAGATTATACTTCTCCTCAGTTTGTGTGCCTATTTCAAAACACAATAACCATTAAACTATTATAATTAATTGGATTGTGAGAGATATAAGGATGAAAACCTAATAAGAAGTCTCCATAAAAAGTAATTAAATTTTAAAAACATATTAAATTAATATAATACTTTAAACTTGATAAAAGAATAAACTATTTTTTTGTTTAAGAGTTTTAGAAGTAGATAAGATGCGAATGGAGATTAAAAATTTATGGTAAAAGAAATATTCTTGCCAATGATAAGAGATGAAAATGTAAAAATAGTAAGAGATATTGTACTTGATAAAAAATAAAATAAGAGAAAAAGGCATAAAGTGAATCTAAAAAATAAGAATATGAATTCAAAACTTATATATTGCTGATCTTAATTGAAAATGGGCGGAAAAACTATTGAAAGAAGAGTCGATTTTCTAACTGAAAACTTAAAAATTCTTTAGTTAGTAAGAATGGCCAAAAGAGTATATAAAACACTAATAGAAAAAGAATATAAATAGAAATAACTTAAAATAATGAAGAAAATAAAATAAAAGTAAAACTAAACGACTTCAAAATCAATGTAATTAAGAATTTAAAAAAGAAGAAGAGGGTTGTCTCCCTCATGTTCCTCATTGGCGTTCCTTATAATAAGAATGTAATTAGAAAACTCGAGATTTTTTAAAGATACAATTAGGGAGAAAATAAATATAAAAAATAAAAACAACCTTTGTTAGTCACATGCTCATTGCCTATTTATATATATATATATATATATATGGGAGATGTTCTTATGAAAGATATCTCTCACCTTATATGAGAGATTGGGTGGGGGCCCTCATATCCATATGTAATGCCAACTACTTAAATGATATATATATATATATATATATAAAAAGAGTAAGGCTCTCCTAAGTTCAAACTTAAGATAAAATATCGTAAGTTCATGCTTGTGGGGCCCACTTTTGGTCTATCCAAATGGACCAAACACATGATCCCTTTAAATTGGACATGTCTACAAACTTTTGGTCAAATCCGAATTTATTGGACCCTTTGATCGACTATGCATTGATCCGAATAGACTATTGACCATTAAACGTTTGAACCCATATGGAGATGATAGAAATCACGGTTGGGGCTGGTGGGCAACCCATCTAACCCGACCCACCATCTCAAAGCCCGTTAACATATCTACTTAAGCTTCACTTCCTCATCTCTCCTCTCTCTCTCTCTCTCTCTCTCTCTCTCTCTGACAAACGAAATGTCGTCGAATCGGCAAGGCCCTCCGAAACACCGAAACCGTTACGCGTGGAATCCGAACGCGAATCACAAGAAGAACGAAACGGTTTGACGCAAAAACCTTCCTTTCTCTCCTTTTCATCATCGCTATCATCTTCTTCTTATCTTATCTAATCCGTTACGATACGCTTCATGTGTCGGGCGTAGGAGCTGGGAGGGAAGCTCCGTCCGTACTCCGATATAACGGGCGTCTGCCCCCGCTGCAAGGACCAGATCGAATGGAAGCGCAGGTCTCTCTCCTTTCTCCCCGGTTCTTCTTTCTGGGTTTAGGGTTTTTATGGGGCCCCACCTTTTTCCCTACATCGGCCCATCTTTACCGTTCAATTCTTCTGCCGTTTTGATTTTAATTGTGTCTATTGGACGGCTAGGATTTTCCTGTTTATGTATTTCTGTGCAGCACCCATATCAGTGATTGGATGGATTAACCATATTAACGGTTCGGATCGCCCGATTGATGGGCACCACATGTTCGAAACGCTCGCCGCCTTTACCCCAAATCTCTCTTTCTTTACTGGGTTGTGTTTTTGCAGGTATGGGAAATACAAGCCTCTAGTGGAGCCTGGAAAGTGGTAGGTAGCAGATCAATCACAGTGGGTTTTTTTGGTTTTTTTGCTTCGATGTATGCAATTTTCTGGACCTTCTATTGTTCGTTGATTATATGCTTGTGTGCTTTGAAATTGAATCTGTAGCCAGAAGTGTGGGAAGCGAGCTGTTCGCCAGGCGTACCACAATCTCTGTTTTGGAAAGTTCATCTCTTGAATTTTGCCTTCATTTTTATGTTCATAGGATTCTGTTGGATTCTTACAAAATAGACTTGCAAATGCAGGGTGTGCCAAGGACTCAGGTGTATGTGCCAAATGTTCTTGTCGCGTTGATCGGATCGTCGGAAGGTTTGAATCTCTCTTTAATTACTTTTTATTTATATTTATTATGGGGTATTTATGTTTGTTTTCTGGAGACTATACAATGGAGCTGTGTAGCAAAGCTACAAATTGTTCAGCACAAACTGGCAATTGATTGCCAGTGAGACCCATCTTTTGATTCATCTAGTGGGTTGGATGGTGGAATCCCGCTGTTTATGTATGCAGCTGCAAGTTGGATAAATAATTTATCTTTGAGGAGCTTGGAAGCTGTTGATTAGAAAAACAAGCACCATGGATTATATTGAATTGGAAATCTCTTAGCTGTAAAATGATTGGAATTTTTGAATGGAGATTGTGTTTATATCATTGCTTATCCACTGCCTTACGAACGAGATGAATGATTTTGATCATTCACTGAAAGGGCGCTTGTTCAACTTATGAAATGCTTGTCACTAACAGACTATAAATTTGCTCTGACATTGTATAATTGGTGGGGCTAGGCTCCTATTAGTTTTCAGCTAATTAGAACTTTATGCCAACACACAGTGTAAATGTGCCATATATGCAAAATCCAATTTACACTATTCTAATTGTGGGACCATTGTGGATTGTAGCACATTTACACTATTCTAATTGTGGGACCATTGTGGATTGTTGCACATTTACACTATTCTAATTGTGGGGCCATTGTGGATTGTTGCAGAAGTCAGATATTGAGTGGATAGCATGATCCTAACCAGTGATTTTGCACATGAATATGGAAGAATGACCATTTGCTTTGCTAACTATCCTTTTTATTCACCACTATCATCAAAGCCTTGTCTCAACTAGGTTTGGGTCAACTACATGAATCCCATTTCACCATTCCAGTCTATCTTGGGCCAAGTCCTTGGATAGGCTGCACTTCTTCATATCTGTCTTTATTACTTCTATGTCCTCTTCATCTATCCTTTTTGCTTGAGGCACCATCGACCTACATAGAGAAACTTTTCCGCACCGGTGCCATTATAAACTTGGGTTGGATATGTCCAAAGAATCTCAAAAGAGTCTAAATTTATCATCTATTGAGGATACCCCTAAATGCTCCCGAATACACTCATGTTTTATTCTATCTTTTCTAGTTTTACCACACATCCATCTCTATATTCTCATCTTTGTTACACATTTTTACATATGTTATTTGCTTATTGGCCTAAGTGTTGCTCCATAGGTCATAACTGGTCTAATTGTTGTGGCAAGTGAAAATATTTTTTCCTGAGAATTTGGTTGCCAAATGTGACTTTAGCCTTGATTTTTGCCAATGATTTATTCACTTCTGCTACCCTAATTCTAGCGGTAGAAGGTATGTCCTGCTAATGAAGTATCCTCTCTCGTTTCTAAGCCTTCTATAAAATCGTCATTTAAAAGTTTGTCAAAATATTTTCTTTTCACCTTTCTTTAATGTCACTGTCGTTCTCTAGAACATTTTGGTTGCTGCTCTTTATGCTTTTGGTATAAGTATCTACTTTTCCTCTCCTTCATTCTTGTGAGCTTGAAAATATCTCTCTTATTCTTTTGTTCTCAACTCATTATATAGGTTGCCATATGCTCTGGACTTTGCATCACTTACTACTTTCTTAATTTCTTTCTTTGTCTTACAGGTTTCATGATTTTTTCTGCCCTACTCCCTTACCAAACTTTGTACCAATGTTTTTTCTCTCAAACAACTTTCTAAACCTATACACTCTACCATCAGGTTTCTTTGTCGATGTGTTGTTTTCGTATTGGCTCCCTATGTACTTTTTTTTGTTACTCAGTTTGATACAATCAATTATTTGGTTCCACATCAGTGTTGTTTCTCTTCAAATTTCATTCTCCACCTTTTATAATTTATATCTATATGTTGTTGCCCAATTCCCTTTCAAATGCTTCCCCTTTTATTAGGGAACCTTTTATTTATTATCTCTCTTTCTTCTTCTAATGCAAATATTTAAAGCTACTATTATGTTTTGTGTGGTCAAACTCTCTTCAGGAATAAGCTCACTATTAACAGACCAGTCGGTTATGTTTTATAAGTAGGAAATAGTCATTTTTGGTCCTATTAGTTTCATTCCTATAGATAATTAAATGTTCCTCTCTCTTTTTAAAGGAAATGTTTGCTATAACAAGGTCAAATATAAATGCAAATTCCGAGATACTGTCTCCTAACCCATTCCTTTTTTCAAATACTTGTCCTTTATTCACTCTCTCATACCCTCTAGTATTCTTTCCTACATGCCCATTTAAGTCTCCTCTTAGGAATCTTTTTCACTAATTGGAATTTCTCGTATTAAATCATCCATCTTCTCCCAAAATTGTTTCTTTATACTTTCATCTGATCTTGCTTGGGGTGCATTGGCACTAATGATATGTATTATATCTTCCTCTAACACTAGTTTAATTGCTAGAAGTCTATCACCCAATCTTTTTAGCCCAACAATCTTTTCTTTCAAATATTTATCTGCTACTATACCTACTCCATTTCTTGCATTGTTTCCTACTGTGTAGTAGAGTTTGTATTTTGTAAGCATCAATGAGCTCCTCAGCTTTATCCCAGTTCCATTTTGTTTTCCGCAAGCACACTACATGTACCATTTTTCTTTTCATTGTCTTGAGTTATTGACTACCTCAGTCCCTTGCCTGTCAAAATTCCTAGAATCCAAGTAGCAAGTAGAATCCTCGTCTTCTTTTAGACTAACTTTTTTACTTGCACTCGTGCAAATTGGTGCAAGAAACCTTGCCTACTTTTCATTGTAACCGAGTTCTGCTCTAGTGCATGGCTTCTTTTGGATTAATTTTCCAGTTTATTATTTAGGTTTATTGAGTGTTAGGATCATTTTGTTTGTGATTTTCAGATATGTTCAATGGGCCCCATTTTCGCATGGGAATGCATGTATGTCACATGTTGGGTGGATTAATTGCCACATAATTTTCTTTGTGGAAGACTAAAATATGAATTCTGTCCTCTTCTTTTATTAAATATAAATTGGGTTTTGTTTATTGATGGTATCAATGTTTTGTTTGTGTAGAGATACTGTAGAAGTAGAGGCTGAGCGCAAGACACTTGAGGAGGTGATCTGTTTTTCTTTTACTTTCTCTTCCATTTGTGTGCAAGTGTGCCGTTGTTTATCATTGCAATATTGCATATTTGATACCCTTTCTTAAGAAATTTAAAGAGGTGTTCTTGCTTTAATTTTTCCGTGCCTTTGTGTGGATGTGTCACATTTTATCTCTATGATTACAAATGTGGTGCCTTTGTATTGGAACTGAGTTAGGTGGCAACTGCTTTCAGGCCATTAAAAATGCTCGGGAGAGGGATCGAAGGACATTACTGCGGGCGGTAAGATTAGTTACAATTTTTTTTCTTCTTTTTGATCAGTTTGTTACAAGTTTTTTGGTGATTCTTGTTGAAAGTGTACATACTACAAGGAAATCTGCTGGTTGTTATAATAGTAATAAAATTTAAAGCAAGGAATTCTTAAACATATTGTGCTAATTTGTAGTGGTATTCTTGTTATTTCTCTCGGTAATGTAATGGGATGTTGGTCTTTTGGAATGGGGCATTTTGTATTTTAGGAGAAGATCATTTAAAATGATAAAATTTTCTCTTTGTAGTTTCTAACTCTAGAGCAGGATCATGTGGAAATTTGTATGTGCATGTAAACCCATCATAATGAGGACTGAGGAGTGAATGCTCTTCTTTAGGTCTATAATCTTATTTAGGATTGTTTCTATTTTACTAAAATTGATGTATTAAATGGAGTATTTCTTTTATCTCCTACATGCCTCTCTTTGAGTTTTTCGCTTGGGACTTTGTGTTTCTTCAATCGTGGGCACGCAGATTAAGATATTGAATGACAATTAGAAGCGTGTCTCTCTTCACAACTGTCATTTGAGATGGGCTGAGCATGCATACATTATGTCAAAGACCTGGAACAGCCCCCGTACAAAGAACTGAAGGGTTACAAGGAGCTGGGAGAAGGGGATTACCAATAAAGACTTTTGATTGTAATGGTCAAAAGTGACATTTCAGATTGTGGATTGATAGAGAATTGCCATATATATGCATGAATGGAAAAGTGTAACACAACACTGACCTTAGATGGGATAATGCTTTGGTGATAAATATGATGACGTGGTGATGTTGTTGTTCCATTTTTTTGTTATCGGTATCATGACTTGAATGAATGGCAACCTTGGTTGTGACAGTAAACACCTTCCAACTAGGTTATGGTTGGTAATCATGTTTCTTCATCTTCCTTTTTTCCATCTTTGTTTCATTTTTCCCCTGTTCTTCCTTTCTTCATCCTCCATTTGATAGTTCTAATAAATCTGAACCACTAATTTTCTAGTTCCTATTTGAAAAGTTGCGCTCTTGTGGATATTTTGCACTAATTTTAGAAGATCAAAACCATTTTTTTCAACAATCCATGCATTTGAAGTTGGATGGTATTATTCATATGACTGAATGAAATATGAATGCGGTACCTTCTAGCAGCTTAAGTTCATTATTAATAAATGAAAACAACAAATCTTAAAATTCAAGATTCATAGAATTATCCTTTTCTATTTGTAGAATTTTTTTTTTCTATTTTGCATATTTTTTAGATATTATTGTGCCTATAGTGCAACTTGGTCAGACTCAAAGACATGATGCACCGAACCAATAGGGTCACAACGCCACAGACTAATGGGGCCATGGTGTCACGAATCAGTGGGATACTGGCGATTGAGATAATCGATTGGCAGTTTAGTGTCAACCCAGAGATCTGGTTGTAATTGTATTTGATAAGTAAAAAAGTAAGATTTCCTTAGCCAGCTGTGTACTTGACAATTGATATTGATCAGAACAAAGAAACACAACCTTTTCCTTCTTTAAAAGTGCATTCACAAAAGGCGGGAAACATATTTAGTGCAGTTTTCATGACCCTTCGGAATGGCACAAGTGAAGCAGGAACACAACCACCCAGCTGGACATGCTATACTATAGAACTAAGTGAAGCTTTGAGTTAGGCACTGCAAGTTAGATCAGCACAGTGCAATCAAAGAGGTGACCTACTAGTTGTGTGTGTGTTGTGTCATAATCTACTGCCATTTTGATTAAAGGGGCACTTTTATAGACTGAGTTTATACCTCTTTTTGGTATGGAGCTAAATGTTAGGTAACAAAGAAAAGACAAGAAGCTAAGGAAAATTTGGTTGAGATGCATGTGCTATGGTAGATGTTGATTTACAACAGAATCTATGGGCATCTAAGAGGAACTGGTTGATTTAGGAATGGGTATATAAGAAAAAATCTTAGACAAATTGATGAAATTAAGAATGAGCACATAAGAAGAAATCTATTGGCGGCCCTAATGAATGAGAACAATGGAGGATTTCCGTTTGACATGGTTTTGGTAAATATCAATGAACAAAATACGAGGAAAAAAATATCCCTAGACTAAGTTTTAAGACATTACAATGAATAAGAAGGGGGGCGGGGAACAATAAACACATGGAATGTAGTAGTGAAGAATGACATGCTAGATTGTGGACTTACACGGACAATGGCTTTCATAGGGTTGAGTGGAGGATGAGGACTCGAGAAGGTGATCCCTGATACAAGGGATAAGGGTGTGATGGTGAAGATTTATAGCAATGGCGCCAAAACATAGGGCCCACTGTTAGTACCTGAATGAATATCGGTCTAGGTTTGGGTCCATAGGTTTTTTATACCCTTGGACTCAAATACCGTAGTATCATACACAGATATGTATAAGCCCATTGTTATTTATAAATAGATTTGAAAAACTCCCCTCAAATCCCTCCTCTTTCCCACTCTACATAATTTTCCTTAACGTTTTTCTTATTCCCAATTCCTTCTCTTTTATCTTTGTTGTTCCCAGTGCTCTCTCTCTCTCTCTCTCTCTCTCTCTCTCTCTCTCTCAAATCCCTCCTCTTTCCCCACTCTACTTAATTTTGCCCAAACGTTTTTCTTATTCCCAATTCCTTCTCCTTTATCTTTGTTGTTCCCAGTGCTCTCTCTCTCTCCCTCTCAAAATGACAATGATGCACTTCGGAAGTATTTTAGGTCTGACAATCTTGCTGAAATGACAAGTTTTCCAAATTGGTTTTTCACTTGATTACAAGGACTTTACTTATGCATTGGTGTGTCAGATTAACTGGTGTTGCTGTCCTTGCGCATGGCACCCCATCTAATACTGACACATGTCAATCTATAAGTTGAGAGTTGTAGGAATCTCCCACAATAATTGATGAAATGGATGCTACAGGCACTAGTTTAATGCCGACTTCTGACATCTGTGGAAGATAATTGCTCAGACAAATTGACTTTTGAAACCTAGAACTATGGATCCTTTTCCTCTCTTGTGCGCACAGTGACATTTGAAAGTATTTTGCATATCTCAGATAGGTTTTTGCATAGCTTGGCATGACCTTTTCCATAATTTGTATTACTTTCAGCTCATATATTTACCAAATTCTATAGTTTGTAATGCTAAAATGCATAAAATGTTGCACATTCCTACAATTAATATATATATATATATGTATTGTAGAATCTCACATGATCCACTAGCTGGTTATTCTGGACTTTATTAAAAAGAAAAAGAAAAAAAAAGTTATGGTTGTATCCTGGTGCTAAAATGCTCTATACCACTGATGGGGCCCTCCTTGCATGGAAGATGCCCCCGAGAATCCCTACATGGGAAGATCTTATCCCTTACTGTAAATGGATGGTTTATAGCCAGCAGCATGAGTTGCACTCTGCTTAGGCACCTCCCCACCAGAGGAGATGGTCCTGTGTTCAAGTTCATGAGGACTGTGCACGAGTTTGAAATGATAACGTGTCATCTGGAGATTAGAAGATACAGAACAGAAAAGAAAGATGTTTGGGAGAAAATACAGCTGCGGTTTTGAATTAAGGCTGGAGGTCAGAGAGCTTGGTCCCCTAAAGTTAAGTTTTTGGCGGTGGCATCAGAACTGTACGGTTCCTCATGATGTTTATCTATAAACCTTTGTAATTATATAAAAGTGCCTGTTTTAGATTTGTTTAATCAATGTCTCCGTGTTTACTTGAGTCACTCTATAGATTTTCCCCATGCTAATGCCATAAATTTGGAACAGATGAACAAGCAGAAAGCTGGGAGAGCGGTGGGACCACCAAAGGGTGATAACAGTAAAGTGGGAGAATTATTTCCTGCTGCATCAATTGATGAGTATGCTAATCTCAATAGAGAGGATGAGGGTGATGATGAGGATGAAAACGATGATGAAGATAATATATGTGACTGAAGAAGAAAATTTGGTAAGTTCTTGCATCATCTGCATCCCTATATAATCATTGAGATAGCACAACCAACAATGCAATGGAATTGTGCTGAAAACTTTGTATTGAATTGAGTATTCTTGTAATGTTATTGTGAGCCAGTTTTGCTTGATCAGTTGTTTAGTCCATCGACTTTCCATGTTCATTACCATGATGGGAATTGCTATGATTAACCAGTGCGCTGATGTGCTGCACATTCTTTCCTATGATTCTATGTGAGAATTAACTACAAAGGATTACTCGATGTTTTGTGGTATTGGAAAACCTATTACATACATTTGATTGTTTAAGTTTCTATTGATGCTTGAAATGTAGAAAGAACATCCTCTCTTACTATACTCAAACAAGCTAGAGAGCCGCTTCTGGGTTCCTAGGTGGAAGTCTCTGTCAACTTTATGGGCTCTGGACAGCAAGTTTGTGGAAACTTTACTCGGGGTCTCTTTGGGTCTATGTAAACAAAGTGTGATAATAGAGTTTATGCATAAATCAAGCTACACCAACACCTGGGGGTCAATTACTGTCTCAGAATATAGGAACTCTCTGGGTAAGCAGATTTACTAGTGTGGGTTGAAACCACAATACTCTGCTAAGCTGTAACTGTTGTTTCATGCAATTGATTCCAGGTAATCAGACTTACAGGGATCCAATTGGGCCGGCTGGATGCATTTTTGCAGGCTTTGGCAATTCTTGCAGTGAAAAGAAGTCAGAAAACCAGGGAGACAATTCACAAAGGCCCTTCAAACCACTCACACACACAGCAGTCTATTCTAAGCACCCTGAAGTTGAGAGAGAATCATTTGGGGTGATAGAAATGTGTTACTGATTGATTTAACAAATTGGGTTCCCAGAGAGCTTGGGAATTTAAGGAAAATACAGCACAGATCATCTAACAGGCATTGTCTGCAGTGTTGATTTGTCTATTTGATACTGTTAACGGTCAGAACTGGATCCAATTGTTATTGCCCACATCCACATGTAATGATTCTTCATCTAAAGGGACGTCACCTTGGTAGGGAACAATAGTAGTAGGTCCATAAATAAGATCCTCACAAGTCACACAAAAGTAGGTCCTGCATTTTCATGATGAGAAAGTCTACATGTACCGATTGATGGACCGATCTTATGTGAAAACATGGACCGAAAAGTTGAAAAGTGTTTACATGTACCGATTGATGGACCGATCTTATGTGAAAACATGGACCGAAAAATTGAAAAGTTGAATGGATCGGTCCATCAATGGGTACATGTAGACTTTCTCTTTCATGATTTGGGCATTGATCCAAGTCTTATAAAAAAAGTATTAAATGATATTTTGGCAGTATCATTGAGATCTTGAGAGGAGATTCTACTCCTGCATCCCCTGATTGAATTGGATCATGATTCTTTGTAAAGAAGGACCAAAACAAAGGTAAAGATGGGATCATGATACTCTTCTGGAAATGGTGGTTGGAGCAGCTAGAAAATGATGGATGACATGACTGCCTAGCAATATATGGGTCACATCCAAGGGAAAAGAGAGGATTTTAAATAGCAGGAGCACTAGTTGGTTTTGTGCACAATCTGTTAGGCCATTTTGTCATACTCTCTTTCCCAACAATGTTGAAATCAAACTCCTGGACGGCAAGATTTTCTGTTTCTAATGGGTTTTCAATTATGTTTCGTAGGATTATAATCTTTGACCCCTACTCTATGGAGCTAGCGTGGGCATTGATGTGTTGGGTTACCAACTGAGTTATGTGTATAGGCTCAACCTGAATTTGACCCATTAGTTAATCATCAGGTCAGAAGTGGGCCAAACTCAATGTGGAACGAAAAATGGTCAACCCAAATCCTAAATTAGTAGATGAGATGCAAGGTGGTTCACAGGTTGGGTCGAGAATTGCCACCCCTAAATTCATGGCATATGCCTTTAGATTAAGACGAATGAGGAAGAATGGGAAGTGCTTTTGGAACCAATGCTTGATATGAAAGGAATAATTGAGCTCTAATTTCTCTTCTTCATAGAGAATATTGACTCCTTTGGGGTGCATTTTTGTGACAGGAGGATTCTACCATGGAGAAGCCCAATTTTTTTGTGCAACCCACATTTTTGTTATTTGGCGTGTTTTGCTAAAAAGGATTGTGATTTTCTATAATGGAGGTAGGAACATAAGGTTCCTTTCTAGTGTAAAAAGCAAAAATGTGTAGGGTGTAGAATCTTCTTGTTACACAACTGTCAAGGCTTGTTTGAGTGAAGAGACAAGTAGGGAGGAGAAATTTTTATGCCTCTCTCTTGTTTAACTCTACTTTTGTAATAAATAATTATCCTCTTAACTAATTCTTGAAAAAAAAAAGAGAGAAAAATAGAGAAACAACCCTTTTCTCTAGTGATTTTGAAGATTTATTATTAGAAATTAGCATTTAACAATTAAATAAAATGATTTAAAATGATTTTCTCTTAAGTAGCTTTATTTTTCATTCAAATAAACTGTAGAGCAGAGTTGCAAACCCATCCTGTGGGTCCCATAGATATGCCCATTAATGAAAAGTCCACACCTCTTTATTTGTCAACCATTCATTTTATATCCTAAACTCAAATAGCTCTAAACATATTCCTAAACAGAGAAGACATGTTGGATGGGGGGATCCAAAATGGATGGGTACATGGCATTATTGTCTCTACAATGATGATGAATGCTTGCTCATCTTTAGCATTAGTGATGTTCAGACCTGTGACAAAAACTCTAAGGCACATTACTGTAACAGTGTAATTCTGCATTTGAAATACAGTAGAAAAGTGGGTTGGACCCTAATTTTCAATTCATCATAAATAAATCTTTATCTATAAAAATTGATTGAAGATTTTCATTTTTATATGCCATACTAAATTGTGAAGAAGAAAAAAAAAATCTTTAACAGAAGATGGGAGCATGTTTGGCAAGCACCAAGGAATCATTTACATTTCACAAACTTGTCCTTTAAAAGTAATCAGAGCCGTTAATGAGAAAACAACTGGACTTGTAGCTGTGAATTGACTTGACTATAGACCTACTCCCATTTGGTGATAATCATCATTGTTTGCTACACGTCTTTTAATCTATTAGATTAATGTGGTGGGCCACAAGGTGAATGATTCCAATAGACAATTGCCACATGTGCTTGATGGGCAAATCACCACCTAATCACATAACTCAAGAAAAAAAGGGGCACAGAAGTTTGAGTAAAGGAGATGGGGCATTGGGGGACAAGTGAAAAGAAACTAATGAAAGGGTGTTTGAGATTGAAAGTAATTTGAGCATATAAAGAGAGAGATCCATGGAAACCATGAATAAAAAAACAGTAAGAAAATAAAAGACATCAAAGAGAGAAGGGTTGGGAGGAGACAATGCAAAAGAAAGCTATGATGATAGATTCCTATTGCAGAGTCCGGATCCTTGGAGGAAGAGATTCATAGATCCTGAGTCCATTGTAATACATAAATCAATGGGGCCAGCTTTAAAATCCAATCTTCCTAAGCACCAACCCACTTTGTTTAATCATTAAAAATATATTAGGTTAACAGGTGAGGAATTCACGGGGAATTGATAGATTTGGCAACACCCCACAGTGAGAATTTGACTAGTAAAGAATTTCACATTGACATTGGTGCATATAAAAAAAATGGTATTTATATGTAAATATGCAAAGCTTAGGATTTTCAAATCCAATGAGAGAGAGTCGCACATGAAAACTAAAAAAAATATGATTTTCATTGACCTAAATTCTTAAGAGTTTGCACTTATTAAAGTGATTTTTTCAAATCCTCGATTAGAACTTATGGAAAATCTCCAAAAATCTAATTACCATGTGTCACTTAAAAGGAATAAACTTCAATCAAAGTTGAGCATACGAGATAGATTTAAATAGTCTAAAACTCATAAAGAACGCATTATCAATGTGAGGGTTAGAGTAACTATGTAAAGAAATTCTTCTTGGTGTGTCATAATTTTCAAGAACCTTGGATGGATTCATTGAATTGAACTGAGAGTGCCATGAGTCCCTCCCTGAGAGGATCTTAGCTTCTTACGTCAAGTAAGCCTGCAAATTCCACCTTGGGAATTTTTGTACCAAGAGGGGAAAAGGAAGCAGGAGATTCCGATATGTGTCAGCTATTGATTTGATAGTTTGTTTGTTTGTATTTTTTTTTTTTAATGGAATAGGGCCGGATTAAGCATACACCTCAGGAGAATCTAACATGTACTCTTTTTCCTTTTGTTTTTTGCTTAACCTGGGCCTAGTACCCACAGAAGAGCCCGCAAATATATGGAACATAGCCCACTCAAATAAGAAAGAAGCACACGCAAGTCCATATGCCTATAAAACATTGGAGATGTTATCTTTTAACTCTAGATGTTTCACTTTTGGATGGTGAAAATTGAAAATGTCAAACTTTTATGTGGAAGTTTTCACATTTATGACTAGGATACTCCAGCCCAAATGCAACAAGAGGAGTCCTCAAAGGTGTTTTTTCTCTTAGAAGTCCATAATTTTGTTATTTCGTGTCACACTTCTTTTTTTCTTCTTTTTTTTTTTTAGGAAAAGAGGAAGATGAACTGATCTTTCTTGATTAAAAAAAGATTTTATTGTCATGTGAAAACAAGTGTCCAACGAGTGGAAAATCCTCTTGATGCACAAATGAAGCCCTATACGACCCAGTTTGTTTAGCAGGAATTCACCATGTCCAGGAATTCTTGGACATGATGTTACATGCTGTCTCCTGAATCTCTGAATTCCATGTTTCTTTTTCATAGGAATTTCTGGATTTTAGCCACATGAAATATCTCTTTTGACCTTTGGGAATCCAAGCATTCCACTCTCTTTGCATTTTGGTGGAATTCATGTATGCTCGAGCCCAAAGGAGCATCCAAGAATTCCACTATGTCTGGGAATTCAGGAATTCCTCATATAGAAATTCCTGAAATTCCAGCAAAGAAACAGGCTCTAAAAGTGAACTTTCCAATTTCTAATGAGCTTTTTATACAAAAAAATGAGTTGACGTTAACCATGACTCATATATGGATTCACATGGTTGGTCCGTTTGTCACTTAGCTATTCAAGGATTAATCCCTAGACATGCCACTAGTTTTACTTGGTTGTGCTTTCTTTCCTGCTTTGTAGGCTCTCTTAATCCCACCCCACTTTTACCAAAAGAAAAGAAAAAAAAAAAAAAGAGTCCCTACCACATTTAGTAAACAGTTCAGTGAAGCTTGGACCCTGACCCATAATACCCAAATATTTGTCCAACCCATCTGTCTCCTAATCTAACCCGATGAATCCGGATCCCCTATTTGGTCATGTTTGAACCAATCTAGGGTGACACATAAATTTATTGAATTAAAAAAATGGTGCTGTATTTAAAAGCAGCTACGTCTTTTAATTACAAAATAATGTGCGACCCCTTGATTGCCCTGTCTGAACCAGAGAGGGAATGGGGGCTCCAACCCAGTTCCACCAACATGTCAATGGTCTTGCTTTTCCATACTCTACATCACATCAGATCCTAATTCCTAACCATTCGAAGTCAAAAGCAACAGAAGCTCAATCTCATACGCAACCTTCCATCCTTTTCAATGGCTAGGATCATCCTTTTTCAGCCTGATCAAACTCTTTGCCCCACCTCCTGAAATGACCCCAAACAAACAGTACGGCTTTTGTAGGTACTCACTGGGAGCTCTTGCAATCCTCACTGTTTCTTGAACGGTATGTTCTATTTTTTTTTTTTACTTCTCCCACTGTTGGAGGTTTGGCTTATTCTTTCCTGGGTTTTCTTTCTTTTTTCTAAATGAGCAAGAGAGAGAGAGAAGGGGAGAGGATTTAGGAGAAACAGGATTCTCGCATAAAAAACAGGCGTGAAATAGCAGGTTTTAGTTTTGATTCTATCCATTTTGTTGAAGTAGAGAGAGAGAGGGAGAGAGAAAGATTTAGACTTTAAGTACTTTTTGCATGTATTTGTATTGTGAGATGCACGTGTATTCGGTTGGAAGGCAAATTCTCTGCAGTTTCTGGCAACCCTTTTAATGCTGAGATTGATTAGGATATTGTATTTAGTGATAACCCATCTTACGTCTTCTTCTCCAGATTGGGATTTTGTTCTGTCTTTCTTCCTTTCTTTCTTTGTAAGGATTTCTTTTTTCTCCCTCTCTTCTTTTGGCATGTTTCCAGAGAGCCCTTAGAGTTGAGAGATTCAGTTGGGTTTCTTCTTCTTACTTGTTCTTCTTCTTCTTTTATGATATAGAATGAGAATTTTAAATGGTTTCAAGAACTGGGTCTTTGGTCTTTTGGCCTAAAACGTCTGACTGTTACTGATATGAGATTGTGAAATGGGAATTTCAGATGGTTTCATGACCTGGGTGTTTGAGCTTTTGGTCCAGAACATAAACCTGGGATTGATTTGACATGGGTTTCTTTTTTCAAGTCTTTTTTAGTGAAAGATTTGGATTGCTTTATTTTGGTGGGTTGATTCGCTCAGAACCTTGGTTTGTGAGAGTACTTTGTTGGGTTTTCCCCACCCTTACATTTTTTATGGGAGTTTGATTATCAGATGGTTTTGAGGTCTTTGTGCTTTAAACAAAACGAATGTTAGTGGTCAACTATCATTGATTTGAGGTTTTCTTTGGTCTTTCCCTTTGGGTGACCAAAAAGAATTTGGAATGATTGGTTACTCTAAGCTTGCTTTTGTTTTGATTACTGTGTCATTGAGTTGTGAATCTGTTAAAACTTTTGGAAGTGATTTTTTTTTTTTCCTTCTCATTCTTGACTTCTTTACTTGGAATGTGAATTTCAGATCGTTCTAAGATCTGGCCCTTTAATTTTGTTCAAGAAAAATACCTTGTTTCTGCTCAATCTGCCACTGGTTTGAGACGATGGCTATCTTTTCTGCTCTGCATTTGGGATGGCATGGGAAGGGACTGGTTTCTCCTTGGGCCCTAAATTAATGCCTGTGCATGTAGGCCCCAAATTAATACAACAGATTAATTTGGGTGGAAATGTTTCTCGCCCATCTATCTGCTTTTAAGGGGCATTCAAATATAATCTGATAATCTTTTTTTTTTTTTTCACCTGAATGATTGGATTACCTTTTTTTAATCCATAAGATCATTGTCTTGTTTTAATTGCATTGTTGCAAGACATTTGTATTTGTTCTCCCCTCCCCCCTTTCCCTCCTCTGTGTGTGTCTGTTATAAAATGTTAATTTTAGATGTTATTAAGACCTGAGTCTTTAATTTCTTTGTGATAAGGCTATGTTTCTTTTCGATTTTCTAGTAATTTCAGCTGGGTTTTGGATTATATGAACTTTCCTATGTCAATTTTTCTCTTGTCCATGAGATAACTGTTTTAGTCTATTGCTCTGGTTCCCATTTCATTTCTTTCTTTCTTTTCTTTTTATAGAATGTGAGTTTCACAGGGTTTGAATTTTGAAGATCTTCTGCTAAACTTGTCCTCTGTTTGTGAATGGGTATCGAACCTTTATTGATTCTTATATGTCTGTTCTACCAGAAAGTTTGATAGCTTTATTATCTCTATGTTTGGTTATAGGTCTAATTCCAGTGTCGTTAACAAATGTGTTCTCACATTAGTGTTTTTGGTCATATTGTTAACAATGATTTCCCCCCTTCATTTGTTCACAGAATCAGAGATTACAGTGTTTGGGGTTGACTTATACTGCATAGTGTTTATACATATTTGTGTTTAACATATGCATCTGCGCAAACATACGTAGTTTGAGAAATATTTTCATTTTAGAGCTTTTTTCAGCTTGAAGTATAATTGCTTCACTCAAAAGATCATCTTTTTTTTCCCCTTAAGTAAATCCTATACATTATTGATCTTCTCTTGTCTGGGATTGTTTATATCACGAGTTGGCTGAGTTTTCTCCTCTTTTTTCACGTTTATATTAAGGCATAAGTTTATTAGATTACCTAATGATACTGTTCATTAAATTTCTGACTTGGAAACCTTTGCCATATGCCCTCTGCAGCGGTTTTGAGGTTCTTTTCCTAAGTTTATTAAACTTGAGATCCTTGGCTTGCTTTTTTATTGTTGATGAAACCAATTTCCTTAATCACGAGGCATTGGTTTTTTTCCTTCAGAGGACTTGAAATTTATGTACAACTGTGATACGTGCTTTGACATTTTTACACAATATCCATTTTTCCTTTCTATTTGTACTAGTTTTGGAATGGGTTTTAATTCTAAGATCATTTCCTCTACCGATTGTATTTGATTTGCAAAGTGTTTTTTTTTTTAATTTCTAAATAATTTTGCTTTCTTTTGTTTTTGGGCAGGTCTACTGTTTGGCTCATACCGTTGATAGATATGGATAATCATGGTGATTCCAAAAACAATCGGGTAGTAAGGATTCATGATAGCTTGGATGAGCTTTCCACCGACTTGGCAGATTACATAGCAGAACTATCTGAACAGTCAGTGAAGGAGAGGGGCTTCTTTGCGATTGCTTTATCTGGTGGTTCTCTCATTGGCTTGATCGGGTATGTACTTGTCTCTTCACCTGTTTTGGCATTCTCTCAATTTAGCAAGGGTGTTTTAATGTGGCTTTTGGTTGGAATCAGGAAACTTTGTGAAGTTCCATATAATAAAACTGTGGATTGGGCAAGATGGCATATACTTTGGGCTGATGAGCGTGTTGTAGCTAAGAATCACTCTGACAGCAATTATAAGCTGGCAAAGGATGGCTTTCTTTCAAAGGTATGCAACTTAAGTCATCTGTGTTCCCTCTGATTTTTTCTCATTTGGTACGGTGCCTGAGCTTGTTTCCATGATAAATGTGTGAGCTTACTTTGGATAAGTGGCACATTCTATTAAATGCCTACATCATCATTCCATAAAGGGAGTGCAAATTTTGATTTTATATATTAATTTTAAGTTGAAACTGGCCGTTAAGGAAAAAGCCAATTGTAGCCATGCCCAATGGATAAATGAAAATGATATTTTCTGGAGTTTCAATCATCTTGATTGCATATTTAGATCTTCATCTAGTATCTAGAGAACCTATGATACTTGGAGTTGCAGATACAGATAGGGATAGGACACGGATATAGGGATTGGAGATATGACGCTGCACTTTTGAAAATCTAGGACACAGATTTGGATACGGCTATCCTATGTTTTTCTTTAGAACATTTCTGATATCATTGTTTACATTCATTTAATCATTTCTGACATTTTTATGCCAAAAAGTAAGAAAACTAGAAAAACTATATGAAATAATGGACTTCGTAAGTAGGAAATGCTAAACTTGTGCCCTAGATGTATTGTGCAGTATCTAGTACTGATATGAGTGTCATATAGGTCTGACACGGATAGTCTAGGCATTACAAGTGTCTGGGGTATCGTAGCAGAGTATTGTATCTCTCAAACCCTCCACTATATTAATTTTCCTCTCCCACAATTATAGATAGCAATGGCAAATGGACGTTTGAGTATTTCCTATTTTGGTAATGTTATTTTTTTGTGTTACACTACGTAATACAAATGCAGAATTGGTAATGCGATTCATTTGGTTGCTATTTAATTTGATCGGAATACTCTGCATCTTCCATTATGCTGCTTCAAGATTGTCTTTTACTGGGAATCCACTCTTCTTGTTGTTCCTAGCTGAATTTTTTTTCCCGGTAAAGGAACTATGTAATACCTGACCAGATAATATGCAGCCTCAAGATTTTTCTCTGTAGATGTGCGGTCCATTGATTAAAGAAAGGCAGAAATGAATGACTCCAAGGATAACTCTTCAAGAACTATGCCAACTCATTCATGTTTGAGTGGTGTTGGCACCTCAGTATCACACACATGCAAATGGATTGATCCCTGGGCTTTCAGGCTGATAGTATCACTTCTTGCCAATAGGCCAACCTAACAAAAAAAAAAAAAACTCTTCCAAAATTATAGCACTAGGGAAGATTGGGTTCAACATTCCAATGATCTCTATGGACTCTAATGATGGGAAAAAAAAAACATTTGGAATGGCGTTCTCCTTCTGGAAAGAGATATCTTGAAGATGTTAATCGTTGGAAATAAATGAATGTTTGCATGAAGATCTAAGACCTATATGATGCCATGATATGGCACGGTCATGCCGTAGACACGGCATGGATGCAGATTTTACATGTAAAAGGTGAAGTATCGGATACGATACGACACAATACATTGCCCATTTTGAAGTATCCGTGCATCATAGCCTAAGACACCAAGGAACAGTTGTGATATTACTTCAAATGAGTGGATTAATAAATGAAGTACCATCAGTTTAGATGAGGTGCCACTCTGACCCATTGATAAGAAAAAAAAGGCATTTGGAGGTGGTGTTATCTTAATGGAAAGTAATGTCTTGAAGATGTTAATCATTGGAAATGAATGAATTTTCGAATGAAGTCTTAAGACACCAAGGGGCTTGGTGATATTACTTTAAATGAGTGGCCCAAAATAAAAGAAGTGCGTCTAGATGAGGTGTCACACTGACCCATTAACATGACCCCATGTCATAGATGTGAGTTTGCAATTTGATAAGGTGTGGGTTCATTTTGCAGTTCCAGTTCAATTCCTTGTGAATCCAATTTCTTCAGATTATATCATCGTCACACTGTTCAATTCTAGCATGATTTCTTGAAGTCTGTAGTTAAGTTTTGTTATACTGTTACTTGTAATATTGATTAGGGATGTCAATGGGTATCTGATCATCCAAATATCTGAAGTCTCTGATCTGGGAAAAAATAACTGATATGGGATCTATTTTCATATCTCGAAGAAATTTGGATCTGGAAATTATTCAGATCCGGTCCGAATCCTTTTGTATTCTAATCCAAGTATCCAGATCCAGTGACAAGTGCAACTGTATATTGAAAAAGTTATCTTTAAGATCTATAAAGATTGGATCATATTGGTGTTTTGAGAGTCTACTGAATTGAATTATATTGTTGTTTTGTGGGTCCTGCCTCTCGTATATTCGAATATTGATATTTTAAGAACAGTTAATCTAAGCAGACTCATATGAGCCCCTCTTCTCTTGGATCAGGATTCAGATCTTCTGCTTTTTTATTATGTCTGATCCAGATCCAACAGATAGTGACCATGTAAAATCTGGATCCAAGAAGGATCCATCCCATAATAATGGAACCGGTTCTGGATCTGAATATACTATGGTTCCCTTTTGTATAACCTGTCTGACCAAACACATCACCCTCCTTCAATTCTTTTGTTCAGTTATTCACAGATCCATGACTTTGAGTTCTTGATGAATTTAGCTGAGGAATAAAAAAATTACAAATGGTAGAAAAAGAAACTTTTTTGGTAAATATGGTAGAAAGAGAAGTATAGTCGACTAAGAACAGAACCTGTTTTGAGTCGGGCAAGTGTTGGTTTTTGTTCATTTATTGTCAAATGCATGGAAAATGAAGAATTGACTTGTGGTCATTTGGGCACCAGTTTAATTGGCCTGTTTCGCATTATGCAAGGGACTTGAGTGAATTTGGCTAGTGTGACCTGAGCATGACAAATTTCTTTTTTCCTTCCAACTTTTCTTTTGATGGTTCTCTGTAGGAATTCTATAGAGACCTAGACTTTGAGATGACATATTATGTAAAACTGGGTTGATAATGCCCAATTCACTATAATTTCTACAATCACTTGGAAGATTCAACAAGCAGTTCAAGAAATTTTTGCTCCAAGTCTTTGTACTAATTGTTGATTAATTCTTCAGAAGCTTCTCAAATTCAATAAGCATTCACAATAATTACCTAGTTATAACAGCCCTTCTTAACCCATGCTTAAAGCAACCCCACATGAAGGTGCTGACTTATTGTTCCATTATTTGTGCTCCCTTTCAGTCAACTGAAAATAGAAGTATCAAACCAGGCCTATTTTGCATGTAATCCTGCTGTTGCATGTAGCTGTTAACATGAGCACTATATTGCTTAAGGTGGACTGCCAGGTGATGAAACAGAGGTGTCCTCAATATAAATGTAGATCCACAGTCTGGATTAACAGCGCCCAGTTTGCACTTTGAGATTGAGAGATATTCTGGGAGTCACATGAGATTCCTCAAGAAGACCCTTGATCTGAGCTTGTGGATCCATGGAAATGTAGATGCCAACAATAGTGATGCAGGATGTAGATATCAGGAAGATGAACAGCAAAGGAGTAGGCCCTATGCCCAGATCTTTCACATAAGGGACAGAAAGGGAGTAATTTTCACACAGAAAAATCTTTATTTTATAAACTCCCAATAAATGTCCTCGCCGAATGGCCTTTTCTGAAGAAATCAGATACATAATTCAAATCCTAACCTTCTACTTAGCAACTGGAATATCTCATAATTAAATATTAGTAGTCTACTAGTCTAAATAAGGTAGATTTAGGGTTCCCCAAATAAAGAATCCTAATCTAGCTAGAAAACATTTATCTCCTAACTAAAAGCACGGTAAGAGTCCTAAGTAAATAAATAAAGAATAAATAGAATGAGTCCTAGATAAGAAAATAAATTAAAAAGATTATTCATATTTGGAGAGCTGCGCTAGTGGCACTCCAAATGGACCCCATATCATGCAGCTTCATCAGCACAGTGTACCCAAATGTTGATTGAATTGTTACAAGCAATGGTCAACTAAGTTGCATGAGTTGGGTATCAGGTGCTTGATTCCTCAAATCCTGGAACATAGGCCTCAAAACAATCCAGTAATGAACATTATAGTATTGCTTTTTTTCCCTTGTTGCTTCTAAAAAAAAAGGTTAGATTTTGAAAGAAGGAAATTTGTTATAATATTGCAAAGTGATGTTTATATTAGTAAAAGAAGAATCCATGAAGAGTTCGTGGTGCGGATAGTGGTGCCAATGCGTTGATAGACGACATGGGTGAGCTAGTGCTAGCCTGCATGAATGAATTGGACCAGTCTAAAGGGTCGAAGAGCCTAAAGAAGTCAATATCCACCTCACAGACATGCACATGGCCCATGGTCTGTGCCCAACACTCTGCTATTTCTATATTTTTCACTTTATGCTCTTTCCCTTATCCTATCCTTTCCTAATTCAGATTCCTACCATGTTAATTATTTCTTTCCATTCTCCATCCTTTTAAACTTCTCCATTCCCTAACTCCCTCCTTTCTAAAATCTTTTCATAAATTCTCTATCCTTTTTAGATTCTCAACAACCCACTTTCCAAGAGGATACCTTACACCATTAAGGAATTCCCTTAAAGATTCTTTTCATATTTTATCTGTTGGAGATTTATCCCATTTTTATTTTCCAATGAATCACTTTGCATTCTTTTTATTTATGGCTAGGATTAGAGATCTGATGAATAGTTGTATTTTTGGATTAAAATCCTAACCGTATAAATACCTATGTATGGATTCAAGAAAGCAGCTTTTTGGAAATGAGTCAACATTGCATTATAGAGCTGGATGTCCCCTTTCATTATTGGGTTTTTTTTTTCATCTTTCCCTGCTAAGGCTATTTAGTATTTACAAGTGATTTATGTTGATATTTCCTGAATTGTTATGGAATTTGCCTTCTTTTTGGGTTATTTAATAAATGCTGGATGTGGAATGACCCTCTTAAAGTGTGAACCCTAACCATTGATAGGTTGGATCTACATCAGCCTGGCATTAGAGGCCAATGTTTTCTCCTGGGTCTCTTTATTTTGTTCTTCCCTACCATTCACTATGTCATGTGAATAGGGTAGATGCCAATGAAGAATCCGGGAAGATGAAGAGGATTTTATTGAACCCATGGAAGAACGGATGGAAGCAATCAATAGGCAACTTCAAATTGTTACCCAACAACTTTCCCGCATGGTCGTGAGATTTGAACCTTTAATCCAACGCAGTGTTCGCTGATTTGAAAGGAGTAATTTTGAACCTTACCACTGGAGTGCTTAGTGAGATGAGCTCTGATGAAAGGGATGTGAAAGAAACTTTTGGAGATCCAATATTTGATGAGTATCCAGGATGATGAGTGTGACCCATATGTGTGAGTGTAACAAAGATGTAAGTGGCATTGAGATAAGTGAAGAATTGGCATCGGATATGCTTATTCAGAGCTTGATTAGTGTTGTTGATGGTCTGATCTTTG
Organism: Umbellularia californica; assembly: GCA_028538565.1. Lineage (NCBI taxonomy): Eukaryota > Viridiplantae > Streptophyta > Magnoliopsida > Laurales > Lauraceae > Umbellularia > Umbellularia californica. Next base: position 22,135,292 of record JAPQWN010000003.1, read on the forward strand.
ATGAACCCCAACAGGATGATGTCATTTATTGCCCAATATTCGATGACTATCAAGGTGATAATATTGATGATACATAGACCTTCGGCTCCTACCTTGGTGATCGGGCCTTTGATTTGTACTCAAATACCATGTCCAACCGCAACAATCTTGAACCAAACACTAGAGGCATCATGTAGAAGTTTGATTTACATTCAATGTAGGTGGATACACCTAGATTCACCATTTTTGAAGATCCATTTAATCAATTCCATTCATGCGAACTGACCATACACCATCCATAATTTGATCGTGCAACATTGGATGCATTGGAAGGACGTGCCACTTGGATTCAACAAGTATTCCCTTTGTCAACATGGTCAAAGGCAGAGATTTCTAACAAGAACTGTTGCGATATTTTGATGGATGGCGTGGTCCGTGTGGATGAGTGGGCACTAACCTACATGGGCCAAATGGACCAATCCCAAAGAGCCTAAACAAGTTAAACCCAACTTTGCGGACCAGCACCTAACGCAACCATGCATTATGGTGGAGCTAGGATTTTCTTCTAAAGGGGGCAAGAGATAGTCGACATACAGTGGCAAAGCCAAGAGTTTTCTCCCGGAGGGAACCGATATTATATTTTAATAGATCTATTGATTTTTACTATCATTTAAAAACATGATTTTTTACAGACTTTTTAATAACATCTGAAAAAACTGCAAATTTAAAAATACTTCAGACATAGTTTCGTGGAACATTGTGAGGACAGTGAAAATATGAAAATATAGGGCTCACCATAATGTATCCAAACCACTTGAATAATCATTTATTTACTCCATGTTTTTTTGGACTGAGAATTATCTCTCTAATCAAAATAGGTCGGATTGATTACATGTTAACCAATCAGCCCATAATTAATTAGTGAAATTCCATTGATTGGTTACTTATGATGGTTCGATGGGCCACAATGCCTCCAGTGGACATGAATGGTTGAGAATCCATTGATTGGTTACTTGTGATCATTTGATGGGGCCATGATGCATGCGGTAGGCATTGATCGTTGAGAGGACACCATTGATAGTCATTCACCAATGCCATGAAAAGGTGAACAACCAAGGTGAAAGATATTCTAATTCAAGTTAGAAGTTCAGACCCTTTGAGTATTTCACTCACACATCCCCGTGAGGGTTGTGGAACTCCACAGTGGGGCCACCTATTGACTATCCATACCGCTTAGAATAAATGCCCTCCCCTTAAGTGGATTTCCCCAAATCTTACTCTAATAAAAGTCGGTCCTACCATAAGATTGAGGATAGACACATTTTAATCATATACTCAATCTTACGGTGGGACCAACTCCTATTAGAGTAAAATTTTGGGACAGCCCAATGAAGGAGAGGGACTTAATTTTAGCATCTTGGATTTTAAGATGTAATGCCAACTATGGAGTTTCTCTCCTCTCATATAAGACAGAGTAAAGCACTGATCCTATCCTTTCCAATTTAGATTCCTACCATCATAATTGTTTCTTTCCATTCTCCATCCTTCTAAAATTCGCTAATCCCTAATTTACTCCTTTCTTACTTCTCAAAGTGCTAAAATCTCTATCCTTTCTAAAATTCTCACTTTGTAGGTGACTCCTTTCCAGTTTATATTTTCCAATGAATCACTTTATATTTTTATGTATGCTAACATTAGAGATATATTATAAATACCAATCTGAGGATTAAAGAAAGTAGCCTTTTGGAATCGAATGAATATTGAACTATAGAGTTGGTGATGCAGCCTCGGATCCGAGATCAAAATAGGCCACGCTCGAAACAGGGATGGCTGAATCCTTCAATGGATTTCACAAGATAGACCAACTCCACAATGGGGGTTGGCTGAATCCCTTGGGGGTTTCCACATGCACAAGCATTTTCAAACAAAGAGTGGCACTCACAACCACACAGAGAATTCAGAACATCTTTTATTGAAAATAATCAAGCTGCTCCTCCCAATGGAGGGGTTGCTTATGTCAATCTAGGAAACTCTAATTGTATTAGTAGAAAGTTAGCTATAACTTAGGAACTCTAATTGTATTGGGATGTTAGCTATAACTTAGGAAGTTGATTTGTATGAGGATACTAATAATAGGTTAGTCAATCCCTATATAATGAGAAGGTTACAAACCTAAAGGGGATGCGTTTTCTTCTCTCTCCCTCTCCCCCTATCGGGTGCCAGATCTCGAACCCACAACCTAATGATTTCAACCAAAGGTCCAAACCACTAGGCTAGAAAAAGGAGATTATTGGAGGAGGAAAACGTGTCCCCTCTAGGGTTGTAACCTTGTCATTATATAGAGAGCGATTACCCTATTATTAATATCCTCATACAAATCAACTTCCTAAGTTATAGCTAACATCCTAATACAATTAGAGTTCCTAAGTTACAGCTAACTTTCTACTAATACAATTAAAGTTTCCTAGATTGACAACTTATATATAGGATAGGGTTGGACGTCCCTTTCCTTGTTGCTTTTTAATCTTTAGATCTTAAAAAGAAGGAAACAAAACTCCTAAAACTTTGTTGGAAACAATCCAATCCAAAAAAACTAAGTCCCTGGTTGGCAAATCTTATCTATATGAATTAGATCTCTATGATATAGATGTGGTTTCAAATAGATGTTTTACAAATAGATTGTTTGGTGAGACGAAAAGATTGGTTGAAATAGACAATTAAAGAATCCAATGGTTCTCGTTTTTTCACTACTTTCTCGAGTTCTACAATGAATTAGGGGCTAATCTTTGACCCCCCACACCTGTTTTCAGCATTCCAGAAAGGATCAATGGTTCAAATCAGTATTTTGGGGCTCATAGAAGTAAAAAAAAATGCAAATATAAGGTTCTGTGCTTTTTCACAAATATCTCGGGACTTGGAGACATATCAACGGCCCAAATTTGGAGCCATAGCCGTTCTTGGGCTTAGGAACATTTCTACCTGTTTGACCGTCATTTATGGTCCAACAATTTCAAAAAATATAAAAAAATGGAAATGCAAAAATCACATGAAAACTGTTCTATTTGACCTAAGCTTATCAAACGGCTCTCAGTTTTTCATCATTTTCTCGAGATCCATGATGAATCAGAGGCCGAAATTTGCACTCTTAATCGTTTTCATGATTCTAAAAAGAATCAATGGTTCAGATTGTGATTGTGGGGCCCATAGAAGTAAAAAATTGTAGAGCTACAGTTCCGTGCTTTTTCACGAATATTTTGAGATTCAAGATTGATCAACAGTCCAAATTTGGAGCCATAGCCGTTCTTAGGCTTGGGAACATTTATACCGGTTCGGATCGTCATTATCGTCACAATTTAAAAGAATGAAAAAAATGCATCAATGAAACTTGTCAATGTTACTGTAGCAGCGCACTTTTGTGTGCCTCAGATGCTAAGGCCTTTCAAATCTTGCAAAAACCATGGCTTTCCCATACAAAGGTGGGAAAAATGGTTGCCAAACTATCTAAATGCGGTTTGAATTAGTTTTAAGAGAAAAAGGCAATAAATAGATATGCTAATAAATCAGAACTCCTATTAAGGCTCCTAATTAACTTAAACTCCCACGGTAATTTGGTTGTCATATTGGGCATACAGGCTGGGCCCAATGGGGCCTGGTAGACCCATAGTCATGGGTCTGGCCTGCATCAGTTGGATGTCCCCTCCATTCTTGGGTGATATTTCTTTCTTCGTGTTGGGTCTTATTAGTCCTTGGTAAGGTTAATTACAAGTGATCTAAGATGATATTTCCTTAATTCTTGTAGAATTTGCCGCCTTTTTACGTTGTTTAACAAATACAGGCTGTGGAATGACCTTTTCAGAGTGTGGATCCTATTTATTAATGCCCTAGATCAACATTAGCTTGGCATGGTGTTGTGAGGTTTCAAAAATCTTCTTAGTGGCATTTTGGCCCCTTACAGTTTTGCTCTCCCTCGTCTGCTTTTTCTTTCACAAAAGGAGATAATTTAAAAAGATTTGAGGATAGTTTTGTCTTTTATTTGTTTGCAAAAAAGATAAGTTAATCCTTCTCCAAGTTTCAAGGAGATTGCAATCAATCAACTAAATCATTCATTCCATCCCTTTTTCTCTCCAAATGGAAGTTTCCATAGGAGAGGTTCCTCCTTCATGGCAATTTGAGAGAAGCCTTTCTCCACATCTATTGGATTTGTGCATCATTCCTTACACCTTGATTGTCACCTTTTTGTAGCGTTGGGGAATGGCTGTCAATGGGGTTCTCTCAATCATCTATGCTACCATAGGCATCGTGACCCATCAAATGATTCCAAGTAATCAATCAATGGATTTTCAACCATCCATGACTGTCATAGACATTGTGCCCAGTAAATGATCACAAGTAATTAATCAACCGATTCTCATTGATTAATTATGCGTGGATTGGTTTACATGTGATCATTCCGGCATGGGCCCAACTTTGAATAGAGTGAGATACAACTCTCAGTCCTAAAGCAAGGAGTAAATGATTATTTTGACTAGTTTTGATTCATATTGGCGAGCCCCTTACTTTTGTATTTTAACTATCCTCCGTTGGCCACCTCCCATAGTTTTACCTGGTGCATGTGGATAGGAGGGTTTGCATGTGCCACTAGGGATTAGTTCTCAGCTATCCAGAATCTAGTGTCCCTCGGACTCAAGGCCAAAGGCCCTTGGGCTGGGCTGGGCGAGAGATACCCTGGGTTATAAAAAAAAAGTGTTGAGGCATTTTCAAATTAAGGATTTTTTTTTTTTTTTGTTTTTGGATGTTATTAAAAAAAAAAAACTCTGAAAAGACAAATAAGTTCATTTTTAGATGATAAGTTGAAAAATCAATAAATATAAAAAATTATTGACCCCCTCTATTTTGTTTTTTGGCTCTGTTGTCGCTTGCCCCCTCTGGAAGAAACTCTTGGCTCTGCCACTGGTGTTGTGTCCAAGGGGTCCCCCACACTAATAAATTTCTCATTTTAATGAATTCATGCAAGTGATTAGTAATAATTTATACAGCTTACCAAATTGAACTTTTGTTGTGAGTGTGACAGTTCCCTTGTGCTTTGCCATTTTTCTCTAGGCAATTTTGGCCTTTCATGTCATTACCATTTGCCTGTGGAACTATTTAGAAAGAACATTACTTATTGTTCCATCTTCAAGTGTATAAATGGGCCTACCATTTTGTATTCATGATTCCATGTTAATCTATTGATGTAAAAGCGCGTTTAAGATGTGAAACTGTGGTTTGGTTCCATCATGATTGTTCCTATATCGTTAAAGAGGACCAAACTGCATCCACCTTGTGGCTTGTTGGTCTATATCATTAACCTGTAGGCATCACCTTGAACGTTGGAACTCTCCAGAAATAAACGAATTGCTGATTTCTTTTTGGAGGAATCATATGGGCTTGCACTGATGCAAATGAAGAGTTTTTGCACCTTCCTATGTTATAGATGCAGAATCCATGTTTTTGGCAATCCAGATCAATGTTGTCAGCTCCACCGTAAGCTCATCCCACTGATCCATTGGTTGACCTTTTTCTCAGTGTTTTATTATTGTGACACACCCTTTCATGATTTCTGGATCTCTATCAGTTTGGCCATACTGGAGATCTAAACCCTATAGAAGTGGATGATATTTGAATATGGATTTTAAAATAGGTTGGATGAGTGACAAACCGTGTCCATTTGTCATTTAAATAGTGGAGGTTGAGACTTATTTGTAAGGGTTTGGGGTACCTGAAGCCTATTAATCTCGCATGACATCTTACTATATCATCATTTAATAGGTGATGCCACCAGCAGGTATACAGGTTTGGATGAAATCCAAGAATATTTTAAGCGATCACAAATCGAATGTATGGTTCTTTTACCCTTGCATGTTCCATTAGTTAAGGAACCAAATGCCCTTTAAATGTAAATTGAACTGAGAAACTAGATGCCCTTATAGAATTTTTTTTTTTTATATATATTTGAAATAGATGGAGGTTCATTTTTGATAGTTTTCTTGAAGAGTATTTGTGCGGGTGGATGTGGTTGCCACTTATCTTTAAGAAATGTGCCTCTCTTTTAGGATTAGAGGGCATACGATGCTGTTAATTAGTAGTTTTTAGGCTGACATATGTTAGGACTTGATGATGTGCTGAGAAATCAAAGCTTGCTTTACAATAGCCATTCCAGATTGATTTCTTGAGACACCACTACTAAACACTCATTTTCTGTGTCGAGAATATGTAAAAAGGACTTCCTAATTCTTTCATAGTACTAAACTGTTGAACCTGTATCAGAAACACCATGAGGAAACAAGTTTATCCTTTTTGTTTGTTTGTTTGTTTTGTCTTGCTTTATTTATATCCTGCCTGTATAATTTTATTGTTTTCAGTGTCATCAAGTGTATTTCTCATTTACATCACTGCTTCTGCCTTTTAGTATGATTTTCTGCTGCATTTATTTTTTTTCCCATCTAAGAAGTAAATATAATTTCTAGGCTGAGGAAATTCTTTTAAATGTAAATTTGGATGTTCCAAAATTGCAAGCACTTTGATTATATTGGCAGGATTTATGGTTACCCCTTCTGCTCTGAGTTTGGGAAGTCAGCAATGATGATATTCATGATTCGGGCCAAAAATGTAATATAATTTCCTGAAAAATATGATTTCCGTTTTTGGCATCACATGGATGCAATGCAATATCCTGAACAATGTAACCATCGATTATAGTGATTTTGTTATCATCCAAATGCATCCTTAATTACCCTTTTAGCTGTCTCTTATTATTCTCATCTGAAACTCATTTAAATGTTGTAACTCCAGGTGCCTGTGGTCCCCAGCCACGTGTACTCGATCAATGACAATGTATCAGCGGAGGAGGCTGCGACCGAGTATGAATTTGTCCTCCGCCAGTTGGTAAAAAGTCGCACGGTTGATGTGTCTGAGTGCAGCGACTGCCCCAAGTTTGACCTCATCCTGCTGGGCATGGGCCCTGATGGGCATGTGGCATCCCTCTTCCCCTTCCACACTGCACTCAATGCGAAATCAGACTGGGTCACCTTTATCATCGACTCCCCCAAGCCCCCGCCCGAGCGGATTACCTTCACCTTGCCTGTTATCAACTCGGCGTCTAATGTGGCGATGGTGGTGACAGGCAGTGACAAAGCAGAAGCTGTCCGCCTCGCAGTTGATGAAGCATCATCCAACTGCACATTGCCGGCTCAGATGGTGCGGCCCACCAACGGTAAGCTGGTGTGGTTCCTAGACAGGGCAGCTGCCTCAAAGCTTGATGATTCTCAAACTGCCTAGCGAAGGGCTGGATTTGTGTATCTGTGTATGTAGCTGAGGGGAAATTTCCCTTGCAACCTCTTATTTTTTGGGGGTTGGGCTGTTTGATTGTCTTTTTCATTAGAGGAAGAGATTAATAAATGTGGGGCAACTGCACCTGGCCTAGAAGGCTTTTTGGGTTCCAGGTTTCCTCTTTGAAACTTGAATTTGATGAAAGATAGGTAAAAGTTGTAATGAGAGAACAGTGAGAAGAAATTGGGTTTTCTTTGGTCCAAGGTGTTTGTTTTTCAATCAGTGAAACATGTTCAATGAAGTGGTGCCTAGTTCACATTCACATGGATATTAATCTATCACTGTCATATTTCCATGAGCAGCATTTTGGGGAGATGTTGATCAAGAGGTAGAAAACCTCCAACCCCGCAGCACTGCCATGCAACAACTAACCTGATTAGATGTTGCTATCCATTGATTTTCAAGCCTTTATTTATTTCAGCAGTTATACATGCTGCTGCTACTTGGGAATTTTTCTTTGTTGCTAAGCTTCTGCTTTTCAGTGGTACCTTCATAATGAGATTCATTTCTTTGGTGTACTAACGGTACTAGGGGCTACTTTAGCTTTTTGCTCAAAGAGACCACCAGAGAAGTTTAGCCTACTATATAATGTACCAATTGGGTTTATATTATACCATGTGATTCTATGAGTATTATGATTCCCAAAAATTGAAGATCTTCTGTTTGTGGCACGGAGAACGAGCTGGTTGCAAAATCATCTGACCACTACAATCAAATTTTAGCTTGGAGGAATAATATTAGGTCAAGATTGAAATGGCAATTAGATCATACACTGAATGTTTTCTTAGTGCAAATAGGCAAGTTTAGTGAGGACCTTTCATCTAGTGGGCACTGAAACTGTTGGCTGTTGGAGATCAGATTCTCTGGGCCAATTTGTAAAATTAGTGTTAGAATACTATTATAGAATGTTCCTGATTTTTTCATGTGTGTCCAAATCTTTGTCATGATATGTTTTTTAGAATAGTGGTGGGGTATTTGTGACCTTGGTGGTTGGACTTGGACCCCTTACTCCTCCGGTTTTTATGTCCAGACTCTTCTATTCTAGGCACAGGACAGCCCATGAGAAAAATGCCTACCATCTAGAAAGTGCCAAACAAGGCAAACGTATCCAATCAAAGATCATAACCATCCGTTTGTTCATATCTACTGGTTGACCACGGCTAGCTTAAGCCTTGGAAATGAAACTAAAACAAGAGGCTAAGACCATGGTTTTGGCAAGTCAAAGTCTTTAAGACAGCCCACAGAAAACATCATCTTTTGAGTCCGGTCACACTCTATATAAGCTTTGCAAACATCACAAAAATTCACAGGACACACATCTACACATATAAAGATTTCTTCCTAGGCATTGGCAGTTGGCACTGAGAAAAAAGATCCAATCTTCCAATGGCTCCAACTCGTTGGATCAAACCAGAGGTGGGTGGGTGGGTGTAGGAATTTTCTTTTTCTCCAAAAATTGCATCTTGATCTTTGTAGCTTTATTTTTCATCTTATTATTGTTCTTTCTCTTCTTGGATTGTATTGACAGTCAATGTGGTGGGCTCCCATGTAGCCCGGAATGGGAAGGTGGGAGGAATTTCGAGTTCTAAATGATGACACAAATATCGATATCGCAAATTATCATCTTAAGAAAATGTTGGGATATTTTCAAAATTAGTCTTTCTCTTGTGATTTTTATCAAGAAAATATTGCAGAAAGTAGATTATTTATTAAAATAGTAAACACATAAATTAGATATATGTCACTGTATAATTTATTTGTATATGGTTTCCTCATTTGTCTTGTTTTGATTCTGATATTATCTAAGTCACTGTACAATTCATTTGTATATGGTTTCCTCATTTGTCTTGTTTTGATTCTGATATTCTCAATTTTTTTTGTGTTTGAAACTTGGGAGTTGGTGGAGTGGCATGAGTAAGGGTTTACTCTACGTGTCTTGTATTTGGGTCTACCCCAGATTTGCTCCACGTGCGTTTGTACAAGTTTAGCAACCGTCGTCTCTGGGGATTAGTTTTATTAGGTCAAAAACCGCAGGATACCCACGTCATAAAAAAAAATTATAAATATCTTTTTAAGTGAATATACCGATGATATGGCAATATTTTCAAAATGTTGCCAATATTTGTCAAACTGTTTCTTGCTCATCTTAGACAATTGAGTCCCGTTTAGTCTACGGTCCAAAACAAGATCCAGTTCTGATCATGATGCACAAGTGACACTTGCGGCCCATCATAGTAATAATGCAAGATTCTACACTTAACCCTTGAGCATAATATGAATCAAGTGGTTATAATGTGTTGAATCTAAGGCAAAACCATTATTATTAAGAGTGAGAAAAAATCATTTTACCCAAAAGGAATCAGAGAGAAAAGTTTGAGCACAAAGAATATAAAATAGGATTGATTTGTACCATCTACCAGAAGTGAGTTTCATAGGTGGTTGTAAACATCTAACCCACTTGAGTCGACCAATATAAACCAATAAAGACAGCCACCCGGAATAAAAATTAGTGAACAGATGGCAACAATCACCTTCCATTGCTGGATAGGCCTTTTTTTTTATACATAACCTAAAATCCACAAACTCCACCCACACAGGCCATCAGAGCAAGTGATTTCATGATGATAGTTTTACATAGAGAAATTTTTTAAGTGGTTCAAAACCATGCAAGACTTTTGTATGGTGTGATGTGATTAGTTTGCATTATATAGTCAAATCTGAGATATCACAAAGGATGCACAAACATAGTGAACCTCTTACTACATAGAATGCATCTTTAATCTGTATAGAGTGATGTGTCAAGCATAGCAATCGCACACACTAGCAACAAAAGCATGATCCTGCCTTATCTTTAGATTTTCCTATGTAAGCCCTCCTTCAAATAGCACACATGAATTCACATAACATACATGAATGCAGTGCATACTACAAACCCAAGAAACTCAGATATCAATCCTTGGATATGTGTGTGATACTGAAGTGCCAACACCACTCGACCATGAGTGTGGTGGTGAGTAAACTACAGAACTTGATTAAGCAAAAATATGAACTTACATCATAAATATCAGCAAATGAAATCATTCATAATATCTAAGTGGGATCTATTAGTGCAGCTTAACCTCAATTGGAAAGATAAATAACTTGCAAGTCGAGCTATCTAATTTGCTATCCTTCTTTTTTCTTTTTCATACAGGTATATCCACTTGTGGCTGCCATGACCTTTGTGACAGGCATGTGTGTCTTCCAACTAACCAGAAACCTGCTCATGAATCCCGACGTCAGGTACTCTCTCTCTCTCTCTCTCTCTCTCTCTCTCTCTCTCTCTCTCATACGCACCTCAAAGGAGCTCAACATATTTACAAGCCACCTGGAACCCATAATTAACAGATCAGGTTCACATTGGATTGGTAGGTCATGGTGTATTCAGTTAAGTGACCATTTCAAGTCTGCTGACAGATGAAGTGGCAATGGACTTAACCTGAAGTGAGCCCATTTACTAGTGAGGTCCAGAAGATCAACCCAAACCCAACCCAAAAGTAGAGGAGATTTTCTTATACATCCCCCTAAATTTCCTGCTCGTACTTAAAAGTAAATGGAAATTGTCAATCTCTTACCTCGTGAGAAAAACAACGGTCCAAGACTACTCCACACTTGACTTAATCCACATGTTTATTTTTCATTTTTTATTTTTATATTGTTGGAGTTTTTTCTTTCTTTGGTTTGCATGAGACGAACTCACAAACCCGTACACACTACAAAATGGCTCTAACCAGCTGAGAAACAGCCTTGGACATCCTGTAGGCTCTTTCTTTATATATATACACACACACACATACATATATACATACATACATACACACACACACACAAACCATACTGGACAGATAAAAAGAATGGCATTTAAGCACTGACACACTCATGTTCATGTCCCTAACTAGCAGAGCAAATGAGGGCCAAAGTAAAGCAAACGATTTACTATGGGTTATTCATATTTCTATATCCTTCATTCAAGATTCTATTATCGATCTATCTTTATCTCAATTCATTTTCACTTCCATTTTGCATTTCATTTCCTGGTTCCAACCTAACAAACATTTGTCATTGATTTTGATGCGTTTAAATTGATTACCTCAACCCATTTTTAAAATCATTTATCTCAGTTCAACAACAAACACCTGCACCATAGTCACCTGAACAACCCCTCAAACTCTTTCAAACCCTGAGTTCTGAACCCCACCATCATTCATCACTCATGAACATCAAGAACATAGTTCCAATAACCAAACCAATTCAGATCTTAGCTCACCTCATCAGTGGGAAACATGAAACCACCAAACATCATCCTAGAAAACCCAAAATTAGACCCGGATTTTCACTTTCAAAAAAAGACTTTTTATTAACACCTACTGGGTAGTCTTATTACCACCAATCCCCAAAACTCATACTGAATCCTCAATGAAAGCCTAGATCAAAGCTCAAACTAATCCCCACCTAAAGCCAATATCAAAACTCAAACTGAATCCCCCACCAAAAGCCCAGAACTGTCATCGTCATGTGCACACCATACCCATCCCTAATCTATCCACTTTCAGATTTGCAGATTGAGATCAACTACTCGTGAATGCCCAAAACTAGACTTCAACCTCAATCAAACTCGTTTCAATCCTACCAATTTGAAGCCTTGTATTTAATCACCTATCCTTGCAAACTAAAATCCATAATGCACTTCTAGCATGTCCGAACTAAAAGAAGAAAAAATAAAATTACATATTGAAATCAAATTCATTTCTTTTCAATATACTTAAAGAGGACAATCACCACCTTCTTTTATCTTTGCCCCAAGCTCCGAATAAAACCCAACCCAAAAATTAAACCACCAATCTCCATTATAACAGAACTTAAAGCACCAGCCATATGGGCATCTGTCTTTTGACACTGCCCTCCTGCATTAGCACATTCGATGATTTTGATCGATCAAAGTAACGGTGCGTGGTTTCTCTTAAAAAACAGAGGCAGCAGTAGAAATCCAGAATAAATAGGGGCGTATTTAGCATTAACCCAAAAGGTAGGGCCTCTATGAAATAAATCTAAAATAAAAAGGGTCATCCCCAATCCTGAATTACCAGGTCTAGTGCAGGTTGACGAATTGCACCGGTGGGCACAACTGGATGAATGCCAATTCACTGGGGAATACGAGCCAAAGAATGTGAATGATTATTAAGGAATGGGATGTGTGAATTGTGAAAATGTGAAAGTTCACCAGATTACTGCAGCCATGTATTCCTCGTTGATACCATAACTTTAACTGCAATGATGGGAATGCCTGGTCTTTCGGGCCAAACCCACTACAGACCAGACTTGGGCATGGGCCTAGCATTTTAGGCCCAGGGGTTGGATCCCAGACCTGAACTTCAGATACTCCAAGTGAACAAGTTGGGTTGGATTTAGACGCCCAACATAAATGGCCTCAAAGTCCAATGTGGCCCTGTTGATCAAACAGCAAAGGGAAAACCAATAGGTGCACACCAAATAAGCTTAAACACTTGAACAAGCAGAGAATAAATTATCAGGCATAAGACAAAAACTTGTAATTTTGTTTGCTCACAGAATCAACAAAGCACATCGTTCCACCGCTGTTCTGGACAATGAAGAGGAAGGCGAGAAGTACGCACAGCATAGCCTCCGCAAATTCCTCCGCCAGCGCCCTCCAGAAGTCATGCCTGCTATCAATGAATTCTTCTCCAATAACAAATAGTACACAAGATCATTTAGCATACATGCAACCATGTGTATTAATATAATGTTGCTTTGTATGATGAATAAGGCTGGACTTGCAAAATTATTGAGTAGGTGGACATTGATATCAAAACTTCTCAGTTATAATTGAAAAAAAAATCTGTTTTGAATTAATTGGTGTTTATATCTGCTTTAAAAAAAATGTCTCTCCACCCATGGAAACTGTGAATGACGATGCGTTCCAAAAGATGTCACTTCTTACGCAAGTACAACAGACCTGCTACAACTGAGATGCCGATGATGGCTGCTGGAACAGCCCAATACTGCAAGGCCTTGTCCATTAACTTGTTCGTAGTGACTGTGGACTGCTTGTCCTTGGAAATTTCAAGCTCTGGGAGAATAGGAGATGATGGATCTAGCTCTCCAATACAGTAGTCTTTCATGATCTCTCTCGCGCTGTTGCTGTGCCCAGCATCTTCGAAATCATCAGTTGCATCTTTTCCTTCAATGAAATACAAAAAATCATCAAGAGCTGGGTTACTAAAAATGATTACAGATAAGAAATTGTCATTAGTTGTGTCTTTTTTTATGGATTTCATTGGTTGTTAAGGTGATTTGCTGCCATGCTATATTAGTTGGTGCCATAAGGCTGATCAGAATTGGTTAGCGAAGAACGCATTGTTGCATCTGGAGATAAATTAAAGGGTAGGCAAAATACCAGTTGCAGCAAGGAGAATGTCGTCTCCTCCAGGATGCTCATCCAAATATTGTGTTACATCATATACCTGCCCACGAAGGATATCGATAACTGAAACATAAACTTCCAGATGCTAGTGTTTCTTGATACAGCATAAATTAATCAAATGAAAAACAATGCTGCTACTGGAGGAAATAGGTTTTGAACTGGGAAGATCAGAAACAGCAATTTGAAATTAAATCTATACAGGGAAAATCAAAGACAGAAAATAACATGAGCAATTAGACATTTAAAAATTATTAATTGCCTCTGATCAGATTAGCAACACCCAATTCAACGTCACTGAATGAACTGAGCCTGGACATCACTCAGAGGAATCCTCTCAAAGAATAATCCAGCACAGCCATTATTCTAAAAATCAAAATCATATAAAAAATAATTCCAGGGGTCAAACTGAAATGTATCGTGCATCTTATGATATATATTTTTTTGTTTTGTTTCTAAAACTTAAATAATCTAAAGATTTATAAATAAGAAAATATAGTGAACAATAAGGCTATCATAGAATTATATGAAAAACAACATCACCATATATCAATAGATCAGGGTCATAATCCACTAAGAACCATGGTTACCTTAAGTTAGGTAGCACCTCAATTTTGGGCCCACCTTGATGCATTAAATCATGAGTCATGAACATGGGGGCCCCACCAAATCAAGAATGTAAACAGACTATAACCTTTATGCCAAATCATCACATGCCACCCCTCTTGCCCCCAAAATTATTTTCATCTTGTGTAAACATTACATGCCTATTTTAGACATATACCGGATGGTCTGTAGCGAATTTCAAGGTTTCCCAAGGCTAACAATGTCTGCTTACATAGTCAAAAGTTGTTGCAATACTTTTATCAATTCAACTTTTCCAAATCTATTTATCACAAAAAGCAATTAGTTATGGGTGAGACATCTTGAAGGTAATATTGGTTAAGGGTTATGTTTCACTACAAAAGTTTCTATGTTGAAAAAATCACCAGAAAACCAAATTTGTCTTACTGCAGACTAAAAAAAAAAAACCCTTTTGTTTCTTTTCTTCTCTGTTTATATCTCTAACTGCCAATCAAGCTTGGTGATTTAGTTTTTTGCTGAATCACTTTTTGTTAATATGTAGTATGACTACATCATGAGCTCAATCGTCCTTCAGCTTAAGAATTATAATACCTATTCTGGAAAATAGGCATATAGTTGCCCATGATCTAATACTTCATTCCAAATTAGAATCAACCCCTATTCTATACAGCATCTAGATGCCTCCTCCAACAAAAATTAGGTAAATTAAAGTTTGCATCACGTTAACCGTTCTCAAAATTGCCATATTGTGATGTTTGGTGCAGACTTGCAGTGTAGCTCAACTGTCATTATGAGGCAAATCAATGTGTTTCCAAGCTAAATCACCACTCAGATTAGATATTCTGCCGGCAATTTGGTCGGAAGCTCTTTTCCTCCTATGGGAACACACTCACCCTCATCTTAAAATAGATTTTCATAACCACATTAACCACATTAAGAGTAAAATAAAAAAAATGCGAGGTGCACACTGCATGAAAGAGCTCCACAGCTGTTCTATATCTTCAAATAGATCACATATAACTCAAACATCCATGAAAAAAGGGAAAAAAAATTATATCAGTTTATAGATAAATAACAAATAATTAGTATTAGGAGAAAACTAGCATACTCCAAGAGATGTATAGCCCAGATGTGGAGGCTGCTTCGGCCTGCCTGTGATCAATCCTATTATACTCATCACTGAATTGATCATGCAGAAAGCACTTGGGGAGCTTAATTAAGGGTTCCCACTTCCCACCCCTATAAAAAAAATGGCACAACTGTAGACCTAATATCTGCATTTCAATCCCCACTTGTCCAACGATTGGCATGATTCCAAGTGACCCACAGGTTGAACCACTGTGGGAAAACTCCTTTGGCTTGATATTGCAGAAACAATAACAACATCAGAAGCCATCTGTTTCTCTCTCACTTCTCTTGTAATCTTACTGTGAAAGTGGGGGAAACCGCATTCTCTCCAAGACCCAAAGAAAAGAAAGGAAGAAAGAAAGAAAGGAAGAAAGAAATAGCCCAACATGGAAAATCAAAAGAAAAACATGGTCAAGAACAAATTCATATGCTTTTATTGTCAAAAATATAATAAACCCAGATAAGTTCACAAAAGAGAACTTGCACGTGTACCATGAAACAAGAACAAGCTTAAATTGAAAAAACCCATGAACCACAACAGTCACACCCATCACCCAGAGTACATAAAAATTACAATACAAGTATTTCATAAAGAAAGAAACAACAAGGAAGAAGAAAGATTCAATCTTTTTGGACACCCATCACCCAGAGTAAATAAAAATTATAATACAAGTATTTCATAAAGAAAGAAACAACAAGGAAGAAGAAAGATTCAATCTTCTTGGTTGAAAGTACCTTTCCATCAATTACAATCCAACAATCACTCTGTGTGTTGTGCTGAGCGGCTTCTTTCATTGTGTAGAGCTTCGTAATGGTGGGCATGTTGTTTGTTGCCTCGATCTTATTCTTGAGGGTTGAAAACTCAGAGAAAGTGATTCTCTGAATCTCTGTCTCTCTCTCTCTATCTATCTCTCTCTATCTATCTCGTCTATTTCCTTTCGTGGGGGGGCGATCAAAACCTTCCTTATAACCAATGAGGAAATCTTTGTAATGAAGAGTTTTTAAAGTAGTCCCTTGCTTTTGTCTTAATTGCACATTAAGGGATGATGAATCGATAATAACAAAAAAGGGTTCCCAAGTTTTTGAGGTGATTTCACATAGTGATTTTTCTTTAATTTTCCCCAGGGCCATGAGATAACATCTAATTCACTGCATGGTCTAATTCTATTTAGGAACCTAAATCATTAGTTTGTCTATTTCTCTCTCTCTTTTTTTGCCCTTTTTAAGAATCAATAGTTTGTCTTCATTTCCACCCATATTGTTTCCATTAGAATGAGTCCGGAACACAACATATTCATTAGGTGATGTACAATGGCTTTGATTTTAAGGTTTCAATTGTAATTTATATGGCCCTCCTATGTCTACCAACTCCCATCACACCCACTATTATGCATGAATTGGCATCACATAGAGTGACACTGGCTTGGTACAAAGTAGGTTCAACATGAGTGGGGGTTAGCACTTGGTACAAAGTGGGTTCAACGTGAGTTAGGCTTAGCACCTATGGTCTAATTCTATCTTTACATCTCAAAATTAAATTTTCAAAAGATAATGTCGGGCCTACCTCATTACATGCAAATTACAAGGACATGGTAGAATTGACATTTCTTAATTTGATTTAGAGCTGAGACAAACTTGAACATCATCTTTAAGATCCCTACAATTTATCTATTGCAAACATCAAAATATATTAATAACTGACCCACATGAGATCCAAATGAGGTCACCATCTTTAACTAAGTTTATTACACTTTTTCTTTTTAAGTAAAAACTTAATATATGTAATATTAAAAATAATAAATAATTTATGATTCATCTTAAATTTATGTTATTCTCAATAATATCTAAAAATCCTAAATCTTATGATTATTTAGAATCCCCCCCCCCCCCCCCCCCCCCCCCCCCCCCCCCCCCAGCATCCATGCGGTTATACAAAAAGTGGAAGAAACCCCCTTTTTCCCTTATTCTGTCGTCTTCCTCTTTTCCTTATCCTCTTCCACAGTCACGGTCGACATCTCCCCTTTTCGTTTGGTC
Organism: Umbellularia californica; assembly: GCA_028538565.1. NCBI lineage: Eukaryota > Viridiplantae > Streptophyta > Magnoliopsida > Laurales > Lauraceae > Umbellularia > Umbellularia californica. The sequence goes on from JAPQWN010000003.1 coordinate 22,152,864, forward strand.
CCAGCCAGTGGTTCCAAGCATCCTTTGGTGCCTTCTTTCAAAGTTTATTTACAATTGCCAAGCACATGGATGTATGTATTTTAATCGTTTATCTCGTTTATGCCCTAGGTGTAAACAAAGTTTTGTGGGGTTTTTCATGGGATCGAAACTGGAAGTTTGTTTGTTTTTATTCTTAAACATCAAACTCAATCCCTATATGAAACGAACTTAGAGTAATTTTTTTGCTTAGCTTTGTTGATTGGGTTTTTTTGAAGAAAAAAGGGGTATGGCATTATTACCCAACTAAGAAGAGGTTCTTTGAAACCTTCTCAATACACATGGATCTTAATAATAACAATGCTTGTCAGACCTGGATTTCACACCTCTTGGAGCTATATCCCTTGTTTCTCTATCACATGTAGATTTATTGCCATAGAAGTATTTTGGATCGGTTATACATTCACATACATAAAGAGAGAGAGATGAACAAATATATCTACGTACATAAAATCCATAACTCGATAAATCCAAATACCTAAAAAAATCATTCCATAAACGTGTATAGACGAACCTTGAATACTGGTAAGACGACACTTTACTAATGGATTTCTTCATGCATTTTAAATTAATATTTGTAGCATTTCCAGGGTTATCTCGATTATTTTGTTACAAATTATGATAAAGCATTTTCAAATTATCTCACTCAAAAGGGAGATTTTGGAGACCATGACTTGACAATAATTTGGAATTCTTAGAATGAATTCCCAGTGAAAGGCTTCTCTTGTAAAAAAGACTAAAAACTCCATTTTTAAAGTCTTCATGCGTTGTGTCCTAATTGGCAATCCCGCCGGATGTCCAGGGATGAACCCTTGGTTATGCTACTTTTCGTACGGAGTGGGCTTCCTCGTCCCATTTGTGTGGGCTCTCTTGGACCTCACTGTATAAAAAAAGGTATATATTATGTCCCAAGCAACAGACTTTTCCAATCTGAAATGGAGAAGAAAGTGAGTAAAAGAAGGCTAACACAATCTTACCCATTTGTTATATTCTTAATATAATAATTAAGAAAGTGATGAGTTAGTTTTCACCGTAAAACTAAGCACATAATTAAGAACGTGACTAACACAATTTTACCCATTTGTTATACTCTTAATCATAGTCAAGCTTGAAGTATGACCACCTCTTATTTAGATAAAAATCAAGAAAACTCGATAAATATGATTAATGTCCAATTTATGCAGCTGGATTTCAACATGTTGACTACTGGCCTTAAAAACTTAATCTATTACATAACTGCATAACAATGTATATCTAATGACACAACATTGTAGATTATGGGCCCATTGTGGAGCTCCACTCTCACTAAAAGGGTTAGCTTTTGTGGTGAAGCAGACTTCTTTGAAATTTCTCATTTTCACAATGGGATCAACCTATTTTAATTAAGGTCTTTGTGAATCTTTTCCCTTTCCCCCCATGGCAACATCCATACTGGTGAGTTTCTTGTGACCTTTAGCCTATAAGGCAAAGGAGGGAAAAGAAACTAATTAAATGCTTTATTAGAATTGTGAGAGCACAACATAGATGTCCATTGTGGGATGTGAATTTACATTTTCTGAATATGCTACCAATTAGAAATATGTTTTTACAGAAACTGTCCCTCTTTATGCTAGTGTATATATGAAGAATACGGCAATAATAGTTATGTTTGTTATTTTGTAAACGAATGAAGAACAGCCCACCGAGGTTCCGAAGGTTCTCCTATATATAACCAACAAAATCAAATATCGGAAGGACTTTATCATGAAGAGGTATAATGTAACCACAAATACTTTCTTAATTGACTTTATCAATCTTCCGTGTGATTCTTTTTTGGATTATACATGCTAACTACCCTTTGTAATCTTTGATATTAGTAGGATTTCAGTCGCCTAAGGTGCATCCCTATAAATCCGGACAAAACAATATGGTCGCTTACAAAAACCCAAAGTGAATACGTGAGGCAGATGGTTCTCCATCATTTGGCAGAGATAAATCGTATGGTCATAGATCACGTGTTAATCACAGCTCTGGTAGAGAGGTGGCGTCCAGGAACAAACTCGTTTCATTTTCCATCCGGAGAAGCAATTGTAATGTTGGAGGATGTTGCTTATATATACGGCCTATCAATAGATGGGTCTCGGGTTACTGGACGAACTTTTCCAAGGAGGCTAGTGCAGCCAGTTTGTGAGGAGTTGCTCGGTATTACTCTACAAAAGAAGGTTGACTACCAGGGCGTGCTGTACCATTAGGCCAACAAAGCCATTGCTTCAGGCCCAAAAAAAGGCCCTATAATAGCAGCTGACATCTTTTGAAATTCCAAAAAATGCCAATAAAGCTATTGCTTTAGGCCCAAAAAAATATGACCCCCAAAAAAGGCCCTATAATAACAGATGACATCTTTTGAAATTCCAAAAAAAGAAAACTTATCAATTGCTATTCCTTTTTTTTCTCCCCAAAATATAAGGTCCATAATAACTCTCTCTTGAGAAGATCCTACCAAGATTTTTAGAGGGCCTTAAAGTGTCATTTATAGCCTATTATATTTCCAAATTTGCTCTAGGAGTCAGATTGATTTTAGAAATCTCAATCATTAATTCAGTCATGAACTTGCTTCACGAGCCTTTCTTATTATTTTTGTGTATCCTATGTCAATAGGGGCCATTTAGATTTAATCCATGATGGGATTGTTATAGATCCATAGCTTGAGATTTTAGCCCTAATAATAGATCTTAAAATCTAAGATAAACAATGGGCCCCAGCTCGAATTTATTCGCTTGCCCAAAGTGCATATGGGGCACACCTCTGAAGTCCATATTGGATTTTTTTTTTCGGGTGGGTTGGAGCCAAATAGGTAGTTGGATTTTGTGATCTAGGATTTCCATGTAAGTTTTGGGGATGGGCCCAAAAGTTTCATGTGGGTTTTGGAGGTGGACTTAAGATAAGTTAGCTAAACTTTGAATATAAAAACTTAATTAGTAATTTTACATTATAAAAAAATAAAAACATAAATTTTAAATAAAATATTTATAATAATAATATTAAAACATAGAAAAGGCCTCATTTAGGATTGTTACTTTAGGCCTCGAAGTGTCTCTAGCCGGCCCTCTTGACTACATCGGCATAACATTAAAATTTAAGTGGCTTGAGGACAATCTCAAGACTGAAGAACTAGAGAAGAAGAAGAAGCATAAGAAATATAAGGATTATGAGATTCGTGTAACCTGGGCCTACCTATTCTTCTTGGTTGTTGCCCAAATCATCTCGCAAGCTTTTGGTGCCCATGGGCCGGCTTATCTTCTTAAGTTGTTTAAAGATTTTAAGCCTTATGCATGGGCACCGGCTTGTTTGGCCAATCTTTATGTGTGCTACCAAAAGTATGCCGGGCTAGCGAAATTTAATAGATGGGGAATGAATGGCCAGCCACTTACCCCAGTAATTCAATATCTAGGAAAATCAGTGTCCCATCTATATCTCCATCTTGTATCCTTCACCTTTTACCTCTTGTCCGTCACCTCTTTCACTCTCATCTTTAACTATCCTTAGGTGAAGCTCATTTGACCATGAATTGTCATGTACTCATTTCCTATGTAATCTATTGCAAGTAAACTGCCTCCCAAGGAAAATATGCTGTTTTCCTATGACCGGCAGAGGAAAATAATTTGATCCGAGGGGTGAAGAGTGAATAGACACAAAAAGGTAAGTGAAAGTGGACATCACTTTTTCCACCTTTGGTTGCAGATAGTTTCTCACTGGAAAATCACACCACATGTAGCAATTCATATTAACCAATTATGCTGGACCCATACATGCATACCTTGTAAAACTAAATTTTAATTACCTATCAGAATAAGTTTTGATCGATTTTGATTGATATATGTACATGGCGATGGTGGTATGCAACCTGGGAAATGCTCTATGCTTCACACTTGTTATGGTGCCGCCGGTAACCGCTGGGCTAACTTTGTTGCCGTCGACTATTATAGAGTATGGTCTAATAACACATCACCAATACAAGAAATCATGAAGCCTGTGATGTAATTCTGTCTGTTTTGAGATTACATCTTCTTCATCTTTTAGCCTATTACCATGCAAGATAGACGCTGCTCTTCCTTAATCAATCAAAAGATAGATTAATGCAGAGAAGTGAGGGAGGAGGATCATTTCAATTCTCAAGCAGTGGACTCACTCAATGGAAAGCTGATGTGTGGATGTGATGATGTACATCCATGTGTGGTGAGAAAGATGGTCTGCGACTGTAGTCATCCTCCACTGTCAGCTGGTCACTATGAGTGTCAATGACCCTAATCAGAAAAGGCCCAACCAATTTTTTTCTGCTCAGAACTAGCCTAACCAGGCCTAACAGGTCCCCCAAAGCCATGGACAAGACTGTAGATAGACTTGGGCCGCGCTTCGGTAAAAAGTCTGTACAAAAGGCCCATTGTGGATAATTTATTTGGTGGGCATGACAATAGGCACAATACTACCCATGGGCTTAAAATCGCGGCCCAAGCTCGTAGGTAAATATGAATCATTGTCGTTGCTAGTGGTGACTTCTCTTAAGGGCTGTTTCATCTGATTATGATCAGCAGGTCATTGCCAAGTCTCAATGAATGTTCCATGTGTGGGTTGGGTTCAGATTGGATCCAGGAAGGTTCCATGCTCCTGGTAATTGGGCAGACAAATATATTGTCACCTGCTTTGATGTAAATGGGTCCAGTCTGGGTTGGGTCAAGAGGGTCCATACCTGTTTTTGGGTCAAGTTCTTCTGTTAATTGGATGAACAGGGACTCCTCAATGTGCCTAGTGCTTATGCTGTAAATCATTCAAAATTACAGATCACAATCTACAACTGCAAGAGTTATCCACGTTTGCAAGTGATGGGAAATGTGGCCTCAGATCCAATTACCGTTATCCGAAACTGGATGGCTATGATATTTTTCAGTGGGCTGCATTGGAGGGCCAGATTTAGAACCAAATCTTCATCTAAACCCTAAATCTATCGAAAAAGACGGTGAACTCCAATAAGTAGGGCTGGTGCCAACGCTTGTGCCAACCCTGGTTATTCAACAATCTGGCCCACAATGGGCAGAGTTCAAGGCCCATGTTCTATTCCTGGCCCAATAGCTTAACAGGTGTGCCCATTCTCTCTTGTTAAAGGCCCAACAATAGCTGGGTCTAAACGAACATTTTTACCACAAATTAGCATAACATCTAAAAGTTTAATAGGCCCAGGCCTAACTTTCAGGCTCATGGGCTGGATCTGGGCACCATCATAAGCATATAACTGACCAGCTGGGCTTGGACAACTTTTGACACAGCAAATGGCCAGTCCTACTTAGGGGGTCTATTGGTTTTGAAAGGAATGAAATCAATGAATCAATGAATGTGCACTTAAAACTGAAATGTATAGAAAGAAATGTATGTATTCAAATTGATTGCTGTCTTGCCAGAAGTAGAGAATTTAACAGAGGATGGAATGCCCATATCTTGATAATTTCTCTCCTGCAAATGCATGACCTTAGATATGGTCTTTTTTAAATTTAAATAGTGTCATGACCTCAACAAGCAACCTTGTGGTGGCAATACTGAGAACATTATGATAATATTTTCTTTAAACCTTTATATCCTATTAAACACACATGTTTCAATATTTTTAAACATAGTAGCATTTCCTACATGTGGAGGGGCCATGTTTTAATGATTTAGATCGTTCTGTTGATGCTCTTGTTTCAAATGTGCTGGGGAAAGCGGCGCAGCCACAAAATAGCCACGATCGACAGTTTCAACCACAAAAAATAAATACAATCAACCATCAAGCAATCACATACATCAACATAGTGACATATGTGGTTCGACAGAACAACCCATATATCTATGGAAAAGAAACTCAACTTTCCTTACTCAGCTCCACGTGGGTTGGCAACCGCCAATAGTCTCATGTCTCTCACTTTTTGAGTTTATTTCAGAGTCTAGTTTTACAGATTAATATATATATATATATATATTCTTGCCCTCTAAGAAAGTCATACTTAGCCCCCCAAAAAAAACTTATATATAATTACTAAAATACCCTTGACACCGATCCTTTGTCCTAACTAATCCAGACAAACTGACTCGGCTAAACTGGAATACAAGACAAAACCCAACAACATGGACATTAAAGTAAAGATTTCTCTTAGTTACCGGGAATAAGGTTATGGATGGATGGTTAACAAGAACACAAATGCTAACCACATCATTTGAATGATAGATGGAAGTCATTTTTATTTTCAATTTCCTGTCAGTGATGGCCTCCCTGACTAAAGAAATAGTTGGCATGGCCCAAGGCAAATGTAGATTCGATTGGATGTAAAGTTGTGTGAATGAAGTCTCAATGCATTTTAACTTAAGGACTTAAAAACACATAAAATTACTATATGTCATGGCCAAAATCTTGATGTCGTTTCTTGTGAGTTTTAAAATCATGATTGTGGACTCAGCTATTGTTTCACTGTTCTTTTCCTTGGCAAAACAATCCACTTGCAACCAACCTAGTTTCTTTTTTTTTTTTTTTCGTTTGGAGTGGTGCTTGGGCCCTTTTGATTTTTAGTAAATATTGATTAGTTTTAAATTAAAGACCCGTATGCCTGTATGGTAACTCTAAAGATAAGCTCTTATTTTGTGATTTAGGACTGATTTACATATTAAAGCATTTGGTAAGTCTCTAATTAGTTTTTTATTTTTTTAATTTTTGAGCTTATTTACAAATTAGAGCTTTTGCCTCTAAAATAAATAAGATAAGAGAGCTGCCTATATTTTTTAGAGCTTTTTTAGGTAGAGTGGACAAAGGTGTACAATACAAAGTTTATGTATTTTGGAAGAAAATAACCTCATAAAACTTTCAAAATGTAACAAATGACAGGGTCAATCACGCAATTACCACCGGCTAAATGTGGGCCCCAATCACCTCATGAAATAAGATTTTTCTATAATAATTTTATCAAACACACTAATTGTAAAACAAAAGTTAAAATTTAAAACTTTTATTTTAGACCTTAATCTAATTAGCTCTTATTAATTACATTAGAGTTTCCAAACGGCCCCGAAATTACTCTGTGTACGGTCCATTTAGATGGTCATTAGCTGGGCCCCACTAAGATATTTGCAAGGTGTGAAAAAAAAAAAAAAAATAGTGCACCATGTAACTGCCCCATGTCCCATGAGGAAAAAAAAAAGCATCGGAATGAAGCAACTTTACCTGCCTTCTAAGTAGCGGCAAAATGGACAAACTGCAGATCGCCGTTGTAAGCAGCACCAAAGCTGCATGTGCAGAATTGCCGCGGCTACAAATGGCTGCAAACCTGCAAATTTTCTAGTTTTTCTCTTCTAGTTCTGGGCTGAATCTGTGGTAGGGTTCATATGAAAATGCGTAACTTCAATGCATGATTTCTATTTAACTCCACAGTGGAGCCCATGTATTGAACCGAACTCGTTCTTTAGTTTTTTTAGAAAAAATCTAAGCTTGTTAAATAATGATGAGTTTGTTCTACTAACTATGTGAAAATGTTAATCACATCAAGTATTATTGTTAATTAGATCAAAGAAAATCATAGTGGACAAAAAGCTCAAAATCTTACTAGCTCTGAATTCCCGGTTCTAACAAGATATTTTTGAAGAGGTGAAGAATAATGAACATAAGGTAGAAATATAAATGAGACCCTAGGATCTTAAAATTTGATTTATTAGAATAATAACTTGACATTTCTTTCAGATGTCCCTTTTAACTTGTTTTCTATTAAAGGAGAGATTATTTGATGGCCATTTTATATACCTTTACCTTGGTTTCTTCAAATTTCGCAACTTTATCAATGCAGTCATTAAAAAAAAAATTTAACTCAATTCCATGAAAACAAATGGGCGCTTGTGTAAAAGGTAATCCATCTGTATGGTGTAAAATTGAATTTAAAGAGATAATATAGGCAAAATTTCCAAAGAACGCGCTACTCACCATCATATGATGAGGAAAATATATTGGGGCCCATCTTATGATCCATTCATATGGACCACACTCTCCCTGTTTTATTCACTAATCCCTAGCTTTTGCATCCATTTGAAATTCTGAATGGATTGCACCATTTGGATCGAGGGTCACACTTTTTCTTCTTTTGACCTTATTTCCTTTCAGCTTTTTTGTGCTAAAACAATTAAAGTATTCTTTCTTAATTTAAAAAAAAAAGGTTCCTATAGAGGGATTTGAATTGCGTTATCACCTTTTTTGCAGTGCCTTAAAACTGCACAAATGTGCCCCAAAAGTTGTATACATCATATGGAGTGGAATTCTTCAAATTAGTTGCTTTTTTCTTTGTGTTCCCAGTCTCTCACCTACATGAGTAAATTCCCTAAAACCATCTCACATTCTCACTATTTACCATTTTAAAATCCTTTGAAATAATTCTCACCCATTTGATCATGTTCTTAGGTGTTTTCGTTTCAATTTATAGAGGTAACATTACAGCACATTCCTTTGATTGATGAATTGACAGATTCCTACAATTGAGGAATTGAATGATTTAATTTACCTAGGTTCCTCTTTGGCAGGATATAAAGATCATTGACTGTTCTCTTGGCTGATATCTAGGGATATATTTTTCATTTGAGAGATTAGGATGAGCTGGTTTCACTGCATGCATGCATTGATTTGCTGTGATGACAGTGGATGGTGATGGTTAACAAATATAATCACCTTGACGCATTACTTTCATTATTTTGTTTGATACTTATCAACAAGTCACAGTTATTTAATTCTATGTATGTTTCATTGTGAAATAACAACACTGTAAACTGGTTCTCATGAACCATGACCACTGCACTGTGTTGGTTTCACCACTTGTTTTTGTTCCTGGTCATAACCAACTACTACTAAAGAGAATTGTAGACAATTAAATCCAATAAAATTGGAATGATACAGAGATGATTTAACATGGCCCTTGTTCAAGGATGACTCGATTGTTTGCATCATGGTTCACTTAACTCACATTTTTGAAGGGCAGAAAGATTTTGCTGGTGCCTGTGAACATTAATTGTCGTTAATGGAAAGATACTTTTAATAGATTTAGAGAAGAACATGAGACATTTTGCAAAAACAAGACTTCATTTTCCTCCATTTCTCTCCCTCTCCACGACAGCACAAATCCACCAAGTCTCCATCACACTTGTAACACAAGGTACGCCTCCTCTCTCTCTCTCTCTCTCTGTGATGAGGTGGTGATTTTATTTATGAAAAGAATCAGAGAGCTGAAACGTTTTTCCTTTTGTAATAGATCTTTGTCATCATTTGGGGTCGGATCTATGTGTAAACGTTTTACCACATTTAGACTCTAGAAAATCTCTATATTGAAGTAATAGATCTCCCGGGTGATAACCCACCAATTGGAAATTCGAGCCACTTAAAAGGAATGCACTCATAGTGTGAAAGATAATAGGAGTTGGCCCCATCTTCATCAGATGATTATGATGGGGCACGTGCTATATATATATATATATATATATATATACTGAAGACGTTTAAATTTTCAATAAGTGAGCCCTGCTGAGGAGTTCTATTGCTTTAACTCAGCAATTCTCTAAGTCGAAAACTTAGGAGATCCGAACTTGGTTTACATTTTTTTTTATTGTTTTACTTTGGTTAATGCCACACAACCACGTACTTACCCTGCCCAACCCCCTAGCCATCAGTTGCTGTGATGGGTAGTTGGATTGCTTCCAGCAACTAATTGATTGGTGGTATTTATTAGAGTAAGATTTGGCCATATCATGGTGAAAGTTCTTATTATAACATAATGAAGTTTGGCCATATCTCGTATAAGAAGGATTTTCCTTTTGAACCAATTTGATTGTTAATAAGTTGGCCTCATGTGGAGCCTCACAAATTTAATGTAAATCCGTTCCTCACATGATCAAGGATACAAGACTCCAGTCTCAGAATCATCTAAGGCTCTCATTTAAAGAAATCCTGAGTTAAGGAGCGCAAGTGTGGAACTACACAATGGAGTCCATCTATTATAAATCCGAACCACTCAAAATAAACACACTATTCTGAATTTATAAAAAAATTCACCTCGATTTGTGCCATTGGGAGTGTTGGAGATTAGATGTCAATAATTTGTCAGGATTATAGAGCTGAGTAGATTATCCTTATCATCAGAGGATAAGGTTAGTTCGGCAATTATCACCTTCAATTTTTCTACTTCAATAAAAAAAAAATTTGATCATCCTCTCCTATCAATCCATCTAAGCTTTTGGAAAAAATCACTGGTTGCGTTAAACGAGATCACCAAGAAGACATGATGATTGATTTCGCAAGATATTTACATTTTTTTTTAGATCAAAAGGTTTTTTTTTTTTTTTTTAACATCATTAATCACATATTCTTTCCATCCCTGGATCATCATGTGATTGAGGGGATGTTGAAGAAGAACCCTATTGATAGGATTACTTGGAATATTGTCAGGATATTAGTCATATCTGTTAATTATCCTTATCATTAAGATAAGATTAGTTCCTATTTAAATTATAAATGTAGATTTTTTTAAAAATTTAGAGTAAAATTATGGAAAAAAAGTGATTTTTGAAATTTTACAAAGAGCTTCAACCAAAGCGTGAGAGTAGATTTGAGGAGATCCGGACTTTCTAAACAAACACTTCTAGTGCTGGAACTTGCCATTTGGACTTGATCAAGTCCTCTGTTTTCCTGTCAAACAGCCTTCCACCTATTAAAATAAATATCTCAAGTGGTGATGCTGACGTTTTGGACTCTATCAAAATCTTTATTTCTTTCCTATCACACTTCTTTCCACCCAAGTTCTGCAGTCCCCAACAAACATGTGAACAATATCAAAATGCCTCAAAAGTCAAGATGCTAGGAAAGGCAAAAACAGGGGGATATTCTCTTCCTCTTTCTTATATATGTTTGGGGGCTTGTGTCTCTAGATTTCTCAGCCAAACATTGAGAAAATCCAGAAGGATTTTGTTTCTTCTTTGATGGAAACCACAATTCTCTACTCTTTTTCATATACACCAACCTTTCTCCCATTCTACCTCACCAGAACCTGAAAAACTTGCAATTTTCTCACATGGGTCCTATCAAAAGCATGATTCTGATCATCATTCCAGCTTTTTTCAGTATATCAGCTGCTTGCTCTAATGGAGAGTGTAAGGTCAGTTTTGTTTCTTAATCTTCCCTATATTGTCATGACATGCATGCTACTGGGCCTGTTTGAGTGTCATTGCATTGGAATTTTATTGATTTTTGATTAACTTTGAACCATAGCTTCTTGATGAGTGCTCAACCAACAGTGATTGTGCGGCTGGATTGTATTGCTTCTCCTGCCCACTAGGATTTTCAGGTTCAAGATGCGTTCGATCAGCAATCACAGACCAATTCAAGCTAATTGTAATTTTCTTGTTCTTCCTTCTACATGACTTTTTCTTTGTATTTATTTTCATAGTCAGCATTAGCAATCTCCACAATATAAGATACATTGGGACTGTCTCACAGTCCACATGTATGGACTACTTGTACCAAAATTTTAACCATCTAAACCAACATAGATCAGATGGAATGGATGATCCTAATCACAATAACAGACAAGCATTAGCAATCTCCACAATATAAGATACATTGGGACTGTCTCACTGTCCACATGTATGGACTACTTGTACCAAAATTTTAACCATCTAAACCAACATAGATCAGATGGAATGGATGACCCTAATCACAATAACAGACAATTCATGGAACCTTGTTTGATAATCTTTCTATATTGGTGTTTAATGATCTTCTTTTGTTTTGCCTTTCTTACAGAACAATTCATTACCTTTCAACAAATATGCATTCCTAACAACGCATAACGCCTATGCGATCGAGGGGGAACCATCTCATACTGGAGTTCCTCGATTCACTTTCACCAATCAAGAAGACACTGTTACTCAGCAATTGAATGTAATGTAATCTTTTTTAATTTCAATGACTCAAAATGAGTTCTTCTTTTCTCCTTTTTTTTTGATTGGTTTGAGCTCTGATTTTTAAAAGAGATGAGAAATTGCAGAATGGGGCTCGTGCTTTGATGCTGGATACTTATGATTTTGAAGGAGATATATGGCTGTGCCATTCAAGTGGAGGAAAATGCTATGATGTCACTGCATTTGTGAGTATTCTCTTGGATTCTCTAAACTTGTTATTGCTACGACCTTTGTTGCCATTGATTTTGATGATGATGATATACTGTCACCTGTGATATTATTATCTATAATATTGCTAATTTGTGTTTACTTTACCTTTACCAGGAACCAGCTATTGATACCATGAAAGAAATAGAAGCATTTCTGTCACAGAACCCGTCGGAGATTGTCACTTTGATCTTAGAGGACTATGTTCAGGCTCCAAATGGGCTAACAAAACTCTTCAATGATTCTGGTTTGTCCAAATATTGGTTTCCATTATCAAAGATGCCCCTAAACGGTCAAGATTGGCCGCTGGTTAGCGAAATGGTGGCCAACAATCAACGGCTGCTTGTCTTCACTTCCATCAGATCCAAGCAAGACACTGAAGGAATTGCTTATCAATGGAATTATATGGTTGAAAATCAATGTAAGCAACAATTTTGTTTTTCATTTGATTTAGGGTCATTAGTACAAAATAAATTGGAAGTTTGGTGTTCTATCTATGACTGTTCAAAGACTCAACTCGGCCTGACCCAAGTGATTTAGTGTCATGAGTACATCTCCACCTTATATCCTTCACCTCTTTCACTGTCATCTTTAATAATCCTAGGTGGTTCTCATTGGACCATGAATTGTCAGGTATTCAATTCCTAAGTAATCTAATGGAAGTAAACAGCCCCTGAGAGAAAATATGTCATTTTTCTATGACCTGCAGAGGTTAAATAGTAGGATCCAAGGGGTGAAGAGTGAAAAGACACAGAAAGTAAGTGAAAGTGGCCATCCCTTTTTCCACCTTTGGTTGCAAATAGTTTCTCATTGTTTGTTCAGTGAAGTAAATCCCACCACAAGTAGCAATTCTTTTTAACCAATTAAGCTGGACACATACATGCATACCTTGTAAAAATAGTTTTAATTACCTATTAAAATTACATCTTATTGAACTTTACTGATATATGTAGATGGCAATGGTGGAATGAAACCTGGGAGCTGCCCCAATCGCGCGGAATCAAGTCCCCTCAACGACACAAGTAAATCTCTTGTTCTGGTGAATTATTTTGAATCGATTCCGGTCAAGCTTACCACATGTACACATAATTCTGGAGACCTCATCAACATGCTTCACACTTGTTATGGTGCCGCGGGTAACCGCTGGGCTAATTTTGCTGCCGTTGACTATTATAAGGTATGGTCTCATAACACATCACCCATACAAGAAATGAAGCCTGTGATGTATTTCTGGTTGGTTTGCTCAAGAGTAATGAATCTTCATTTACTATAAAAAAAAAAGGGTATGGTCTAATAAGGAATGTAAATGAGTGGGTCTGGGTCGGCCCCCCGCTGGATCAGAACCCATACACTGACTAGATTTGTTTGATCCAGACTTGGAATCCAGTGGGTCCCAATACTAGGAGTTGAACCAGACCCGGTTTGTCCATTTAGTCTAAATTCTAAAATTATGGTTAGTACCTTATTTTTATCAACTAAGGTCCTTCAGGTAGATAAACAGGTGCATTACTATCCATAACTCATCATCTTGGTCTGGAAGCCCGGGGCCAGGCCCAATTACATGTAAAGCAATCAAGGCCCTGCTGGTACTCAATTATAGGACACAAACATAGATAGCCCAGTGCTAGTCCTGTCTCATATGGTGGACCCAAATCAGGGCTTTGTTGCTAATGGGCCTAAAATCAAGGCCATACCAATTTCTTCGAGTTAGGTTCTTCAGGCATTTGGGTAAATGATTACCCATTGACATTCTTAATCAAATTTAATCTTGACCTAATAATGTGCACTGTATTGAGATTACATCATCTTCATCTTTTAGCCTATTTCCTTACAAGATAGAGGCTGCTCTTCCTAATGTTTAAATAGAGAAGGGTATTTTGGTTAGGTACTTTGTAACTTTTATCATTGATGCAGAGAAGTAAGGGAGGTGGATCATTTCAAGCAGTGGACACACTCAATGGGAAGCTGCTGTGTGGATGTGATGATGTACATGCATGTGTGGTAAGAAAGATGGTCTGTGATTTGGTGTTGGCTTATATGCTCAACTTTTGTAGATAGCTGTTGTCATCCTCCTCTGTTGGTTGGTCACTAGGGGTGTCAGGGCCCTAAACAGGCCTGGCAGGTCTCTCAAAGCCATAGACAAGACTGTAGATAGACTTGGGCTGGACTTGGGTAAAAAATCACATAAAAAAAGGCCCATTGTGGATAATTTATTTGGCGGGCAAGGCAATAGGCAATATACGACCCATGGTCTTAGAATTGTGGCCCAAGGTCATAGGTAAATCTGAATTTTTGTCAGCGCCAGTGGTGACTTCTCTTTGATGATCAGCTGTTTCATCTGATTATGATGGGCAGGTCATTGCGAAGTCAATGAATGTTCCATGTGTGGGTTGGGTTCAGCTTGGATCCAGGGTGGTCCAGTTCTCCTAGTGATTGGGCAGACAAATATATTGTCACCTTATTTGATGTAAATGGACCAAGTTTGGGTTGGGTCAATAGGGTCCATACCTGTTTTTGGGTCGAATTCTTCAGTTAATTCGATGAACAGGGACTGGTCATGGCTTGTGCTGCCGACCCTGCTTGTTCAACAATCTAGCCCGAATATGGGCTATGTTTAGGACCCATGTTCTATTCCTAGCCCAAAAGCTTAACAGGTGGGCCCATTCTCTCTTCTTAAAGGCCCAACTATAGCTGGGTCCAAACGAACATTTTCAACACAAATTAACATAACATCTAAAAGTTTGATAGGCCCAGGCCTAACTTTCAGGCTCATGAGCTGGATCTAGGCTCCATCACAAGCAGATAACTGACCAGCTGGGCTTGGACAACTTTTGACAAAGCAAATGGCTAGTCCTACTTAGGGGTCCATTGGTTTTGGAAGGAATGAATGTGCACTTAAACTGAAATGTATAGAAAGAAATGTATGTATTCAAATTGATTTCTGTGTTGCCAGAAGAAGAGAATTTAACAGAGGGTTTCCATTTCTTTTGGTTGCAGCCTGGATCTACTTCAGGAGCATGCACTCCATAAAGTGCTAGAAAGATGAGTCTCGTGGACACAAGACCAGTCAATGAATGGCTCCAGGACACCACCATACTTATTACAAAATGATCCCAGTTCATATCTTGGATCATGCATACACAATATTCATAAAAGTCTATCTATCATTTATCCAAATGTCTGATTCAACTCTTCTGAATAAATGAAGTACTCAAGCTGAAGTGCTGAAATTCGCACCCATTTCTTACGTACAGTTTCATTTCTGTTCGTTGGGGGAGATCTTTTAATGATTTGGATCGTTCTGTTGATGCTCTTGTTTCAAATGGACATTGCAGTAAAGATTTCTCTTAGTTACCAGTAATAAGGTCACAGATGGATGGTTTACAAGAATACAAATGCTAACCTTTTGAATGATAGATGGTGTGTGGAGTGCTTACATAACACCGAGGTAATCTCCTACTTCGACGCTAAACTGCCAATTAGGGGTTACTCTGGCCTGATTTATTCCAGTTCGGCAAAAGTGCCACTGTCGCCGAGTTGGAGTTCGATTCGGTCTACCTACCGACCTCGTTCATTACGGGCCCTGCCCTGAGCGACTCGGTACCCATGACCGACCTCCTGTATCCCCTGATCTCGGTAATTTCCATCTCGGTCCACTTGACTGAGGTGGATGTCCGTCTCAATCTTCATTTATGAGATGAAACGGCTACATGACAAAGCTCCCCTGACAGAAGGTGGCCAAGTGCTGATAAGGGACCTTCCCTATCACTTCCACATTTATGTAAGGGGGCTGAGGGGACGTCCGATGGGACAAGTATCCTCACCTACCATCTTAGGAGTGGGCTGATGGGACAAGTATCCTCACCTACCTCCACTATGGAAACTTCTATTCTCTCCTACATATACCTGCATGGGAGCCCCATAGAAGGTAAGCAATATACAGTCTACATCCTGTTTATTTCACCTACATCTTCTCCCTCACTTCACCCTAGTTCAGTAACTGCACTAACTCAGGCGTCGGAGTGCCTTTGGCTGACAGCAGCCTCGGGCTCTGACTGCTCTTTCTTCCCTGCTTTCAGGATCCAGGTCGTCGGTAACTTCTCCGATCAAACAGAGTTTTCCTAATCCCTTCCATTACTTAAACCAAGTCCGTATTATTTAGGCACTTACAATTGGCGCCGTCCGTGGGAAAAAACCTTCGAACCCACGACCTGCAAAACCAATACCTTCATCCCAATAGCCATGCCTCCTAAGGCTAAGAAGGGAAAGAGCGTTGTCGGACCGTCCATGTCCGGCCAACCCGAGATATTCTTGCCTCTCATGCCGCCTCCACTGGTGACGAGCCAGGCAGGGGCATCAGGGACAAGACAGCAAAGAGATGTCAGGCGAACACCACCCAACCCTCAGTCAAAAGGAGCGGAAGGGGATCCTCCTGTCCGAAGCACAGGGTCACCTGTCACGGTGACACACTCATCATCGAGAGGTGTACCAGCATCCCCTCGAAGCGGTCCCGTAGCAGTACGGGCCCGAACGACGTCCTCCCAAGCGGAGCGTCCACGCCTGGAGGTCGTTTTCACCCAGGCACCCCGCAAGGACGTTCCTCCTCAGGAACACCCCCTGCGGGGTAGAGCTCCTGAGCAATCTCAGCCTCCGCGGTCTCAGTCTGAAGACCGCATGGAAGAGGACCATTTCCATCTCGGTGACGAAGGTGACGACGACATGGCCCTGGATGACGATGCTGAAGCCCAAGCTGAAGCAATCAAGGCCCAGAACCTCGTCATTGAGGAACAGAAGGCACAGATCCTCCAGCTCCAGCGACAGTTGGAAGTCAAGGGCGGACCCCTGCCTGAAGCCTCTCACACGCCCCCACCTCAGCGGGAAGCTCGGCGAGTCCCTGAAGGTCAGCCAGACCTAAGGGAGCAGTTAAATAAGAGACGTGCCCGAGCTCGGGAGGAAGGCTCGAGTAACACTCACGCCAGCGCCGACCAGCGTCAGTACCAGAGGCAAAAGCGGGAGGTCGGTGCAGACCCCGACATGGCCGCTTATATCGATCAGCAGATTAAGCTGGCCGTGCAGCAGAACTTGGAGCATGCCGGCCTCGCTCGAGGTCGGTTGGTTACCAGATACGCCGACATCCATGGCACCTCCCCATTTACTCGGGACATCACGGACCATCCTCTTCCTGATAAATTCAGCGTCCCACGCTTCAATCTTTATGACGGGACGTCAGACCCCGAAGCTCACCTCCGACACTTCACCCAGAAGATGTCGGTATTCAGCGGCGACGGCAACCTCGACTGCAAGGTTTTCTCCTCCAGCTTAGGTGATCTCCCGCTTCGGTGGTTCTGTGCACTCCCCGAGGGATCGGTTTCGAGCTGGCGACAGCTCCGAAACTCCTTCGTAGAGAAGTTTCAAGCACATCGGGTCATCCCAAAGACTGACGCCGACCTAATTTCTATCAAGATGAGGCCGACAGAGAATATCACTCGATTCGCCAAGAGGTTCTGGACCATCTATAGCGTAATCGAGAATTCGAATGATGAGGTAGCCGTCACAGCTTTTCAACAGGGTTTGCTACCCGGAAATGAGCTTCGGAAGAAGTTGGCACGTCGCCCAGCGGATTCAGTGAAGGCACTCATGGCCCGGGTGAACCAGTATGTAGAACAAGAAGAGGACGAGCTCCGGGCTCGGGAGAGCCATAACCTATGGCCCCCACTCCAGGAGGGCCAGCCTTCCGAGGGCCGACCTTCGGACGGCCGACCTACAAGGAGGGAAAAGAGGCTCGCTAAGAGGGAGGTTGACCGAAGTCGAGAGCCATCCAGCTCGGCACCACGTTCTGCGCCCACTTCGGGAGGCAGTGCAAAGCCGAGGCCAAGTGGCGCCCCTCACAAAGCCGTAAACACCATCTTCAAAGAGCCCATTTACAAACTCCTGGGCAAAATCCAAGCCCAGCCCTTCTTCAAATGGCCTCAGCCTATGAAAGGTGACGCCGCCTCAAGGGATCAGAGCAAGTTCTGTGCCTACCACAAGGATAGAGGACACAGAACCGAGGACTGCTTCTCCTTCAAGAATCACCTTGAAAGGCTTGTGAAAGATGGGCACCTCAGGGATCATATCAAAGAGGAGGGAAGGGTAAACCAGGCCCAGCAGCACCACCTCAACGACAAGGACACCGATGGCCCTATAGGGACCATCGACGTCATCCACCTGGCTCCCGCTCCCAAAGGAAGTGATCAAGCACGTGCCGAGGCCAGGAGGGCCCAGCACGGTAAACATGTGATGGCGGCCGAGCTCGGTCCCTCTGTAAAGAAGGCCCGCATAGAGAGACCAAAGATTTGGTTCTCAGACAAAGACTTAGCCGGGGTTCAGCTACCCCACAACGATCCTCTTCTTCTGACTATGAGGTTGCACAACTTCGACGTCAAGAGGATCCTAGTGGACCCTGGGAGCTCCTCAGAAATCCTTTACTTCGACTGCTTCAAACGAATGGGTCTGAAGGAAGAGGATCTGCTCGAAGCTCGCATCCCTTTAGTGGGATTCAGCTCCAAGACGGTGTATCCCAAAGGGAAGATCTCCCTCAAGGTCGAGGTCGGAGGAGCTTCCATCACGGCAGACTTCCTGGTGGTGGATGCACAATCTCCATACAATGCCATCATGGGGAGAACCTGGCTTCATGGCATGGAGGCTGTTCCCTCGACCCATCACCAGAAGCTCAAGTTCCCTTTACAGAATAAAGACGGGAGCTTCAAAGTCGTCATAGTCCCCGGCAACCAAGACATGGCCAAAGAATGCCTCTTGGCCGTGGTCCCCGGAGAGAGACAGCCTCAGCAAGTCCACATGACCGAGCTCGAGGCTGAGCTCGATGCTGTGGGCCGAACTCCCGAGCAGAAGAGCATCGAGGACCTTACTCAGGTCGAAATCGACCCCAGCGATCCGGAAAGGTTCTTCTTGCTCGGCAGTCAACTTGCTGATGAGGAAAGGGCCAGGATGCTCGACTTCTTGTTACAAAACAGAGAGGTCTTCGCCTGGACCCCATATGAAATGCCTGGCATCAGCCCGGAGGTCATAAGCCATACACTGAATGTGGACCCTCAGCATAAACCTGTTGCCCAAAAGATTCGAAGATCGGGTTCCCAACAGGCAGAGGCTGTGACCAAGGAGGTCAGCAAGTTACTGGAAGCTGACGCCATTAGAGAAGTCCACTACCCTGTGTGGTTAGCCAACACAGTTGTGGTCAAAAAGAAGGATGGAAGCTGGAGGGTCTGTGTAGACTTCACCGACCTGAATAAAGCCTGCCCCAAAGACAGCTTCCCTCTCCCAAAGATAGACCAGCTGATCGACGCCACTGCCGGGCATGAAAGGATGAGCTTCCTCGACGCCTACCGAGGTTACCATCAAATTCCAATGCATGAGCCCGACCAAGAGAAAACCGCGTTTATAACACCTAGGGGCACCTACTGTTACAAAGTAATGCCCTTCGGGTTAAAGAACGCTGGTGCCACTTACCAGAGGCTGGTAACCAAGATGTTTCAGGACCAGCTCGGCAGCACGGTCGAGGTATATATTGATGACATGGTCGTCAAGTCGAAACGGTCGCAGGACCACTTGACAGACCTCCATCAGACCTTCTTCATCCTCAAGCAATACGGGCTCAAGCTGAATGCTTCCAAGTGTGCATTTGGCGTCGGTTCGGGCAAGTTCCTTGGCAGCCTGGTCACTAGGCGCGGAATCGAGGCCAATCCCGATCAGATTTCGGCCATCAGAGCCCTACAGAGTCCGACCTCGACAAAACAAGTTCAGCGACTTACCGGGATGGCAGCAGCACTGAACCGCTTCATCAGTCGAGCCTCAGATAAATGCCATCCCTTCTTCCAGCTTTTGAAAAAGAGCTCCGGGTTCCAATGGACCCCGGAATGCGAAGTCGCTCTCCAGGAACTAAAGGCATACCTTTCTTCACCTCCTCTGCTTTCAACCCCTGTTCGGGGTGAGGTTTTATACCTATATTTGGCAGTATCGGACCACGCAGTGAGCTCTGTACTCGTGCGGGAAGATGACAGGCAGCAGAAGCCCATCTACTACACAAGCAAAATTCTGCTAGACTCCGAAACGAGATACCTGCCACTAGAGAAGCTCGCATTTGCACTCGTCAGTGCATCCCGCAAGCTCTCCCACTACTTCCTGACATACTCCATAACGGTTGTGACAGAACACCCGCTCAAGTCCCTCTTTCGGAGAGCCGACTTCTCAGGAAGAGTTTCTAAATGGGCTGTCGAACTCGGGCAATATGACATCAATTATCAGCCCCGGACGGCCATTAAAGCCCAAATATTGGCAGACTTCGTTGTGGAATTCACTTCTCCTAGTTCGGCACCGAGCCCTCTCGACACCGAACTGGGGGGCAAGGAGGCGAGCACTTCGGCAGAGACCGAACAGGAGCAGTCCTGGAAACATTTCCTCTCCTCTTCCTGGAAAGTCTTCGTCGATGGGTCTTCCACCTCCAAAAGGGCTGGCGCCGGCATAGTCCTTCAATCTCCAGAGGGCCTCGTCATTGAGCAGGCCCTGACCCTTAACTTCAAAGCGTCTAACAATGAAGCTGAGTATGAAGCACTAATTGCAGGGCTGGGCAGCGCAAAAATCCTGGGGGCACAACGACTGGTGATCTTCAGCGACTCACAGCTGGTGACAAACCAACTCAATGGGGATTACCAGGCCCGTGATGACAGGATGACAGCCTACCTGGCCCACACCAAGCAACTCCTATCTCAGTTCCAAAAAGCTGAAGTCAGGCAGATAGGCAGGGACTCCAACTCTCACGCCGACGCCCTTGCAAACTTGGCCTCTGCTGTCGAGGCAGGGAAAAGAAGAACTGTCGAAGTAGAAGCACTAGACAGACCAAGTATACAATTTCAAACACCTCGGCAGCTCATGTGTATTGATCTCGGCCCGAGCTGGATGGATGAACTCATCTCCTATCTCAAGAATGACCAGCTGCCCGAGGACAAGAACCAGGCTCACAAAATCAGGCTAAAAGCAGCCCGATTCTGGCTCTCTCCGGATGGCAAACTCTACAAGAAGTCCTACAATGGCCCTTACCTCCAGTGCGTACACCCGAGCAAAGTCGAGGACTTCCTTTATGAAATTCACGAAGGGATCTGCGGCAGCCACATTGGAGGTCGGTCACTGGCTTACCGAGCTATCAGTCAGGGATACTGGTGGCCTTATATGCAGAAGGACGCGCAGGTCTACGCCAGGAAATGTGAGAAGTGTCAGAAGTTCTCCCACTCTCTCCATCAGCCAGCACATGACCTAAGTCCTCTTTCTAGCCCCTGGCCCTTTGCCCAATGGGGGCTGGACCTCGTGGGACCACTCCACCGAGCTCCAGGAAACAAAAGATGGTTGTTGGTAGCTACTGATTATTTTACCAAATGGATAGAAGCTGAAGCTTTGTCCTCCATCACTGAGAAGGATACCAAAAACTTCGTATGGAGAAACATCGTCACTAGATTCGGAGTTCCTCGAGCCTTGGTCACCGATAACGGGACCCAGTTCGACTCCAACTTCTTCAGAAGCTTTTGTCAAGATCTTGGCATCAGGAACTACTATTCTACCCCAGCATACCCCCAGAGTAATGGACAGGCTGAAATTTCGAATAAAGTGGTGCTTGACGGACTCAAAAAGAGACTAGATCGAGCCAAAGGCAGATGGGTAGAAGAACTTCCGAGTGTCCTCTGGGCGTACAGGACTACCCCAAGGCGCTCGACCTCGGCGACCCCCTTCTCCCTAGCTTATGGAATGGAAGCTGTAATTCCACTTGAGGTCGGCCTACCGACTCTCAGGTCGGAACTGTTCGACCAAGGCCAAAATGATACAAACCTCGCCACCGAGCTCGACTTGGCTGAGGAACGAAGGGATGCTGCGGCCATCCACCTCGCTTCCTACCAACGACAGTTGGCTAGAGGGTATAATCAGAGGGTCAAAGAGCGAAAGTTCTCCCCTGGAGAGTTGGTCTTGAAAAAGACCCTTCCAGCAGATAAAAGCCCTAGCGAAGGAAAACTTGCACCGAACTGGCATGGGCCATTCAAGGTGACTTCGGTAGCGGGGCAATCTGCTTACAGGCTTGAGGACATGGAAGGCAAAGAGCTACCACGTCCGTGGAATGCCACCCACCTCAAGAAATTCTATTTTTAAGATGTAATCTAAATTCGGAAGGTAATAAACAGGTTCTCTTTATAGAATATGTTTATATTCTCCAAAATTATTTCTTATGACCGAGTCATTGAGCCCGGCATATACATACAGCCCGGTTACCAGAATCAACCACTTCGATACGGCCTTTGGGCCAGTCAAGTTTTTTTCTGTGTAAAAACCGGACTCAGCTTGGGTCACAGGACCAGGGCACCTATTACCGAGGTCAACACTGGTTATGATTGCAGGATCAAACACCACGTCTCGGGTTACAAAAATACATTTAAGCACGGCTATGGACCGAGCTCATAGACTTGTCTTATTTCCTACTTTATTCTGGTTGTTCAGCCCAGCCAAACGCATAAAGAGAGAAAAACAAGACAAGGATATCATGTACAAAATAAATTTGAGCACAAAAAACAGGGGATTCCATTCATTTCGAGAAAAACATGTACAAAAGAGAGGTTTCACTAAACACCAAAACAAAAATTTACATGTAAATCTCCCCAAATAGGCACAAGAAAAGAAGGCAGAAGAATTATGGCAGCCGATCTATGTCAATAATAGACACATCTTCGACTCCACCATCGCCAGCAGGAGCAAGAGGGGCCTCTGTAGCAACAGGCCCGAGATCAGCAGCAGCTTCGGTGGCTGGAACTTGGAGAATTTCTGAGGCCTGAGGCTCTTCATCTACGTGGTCCAGGGGTGCCTCGGAGAGCGGAGGGGCTGGTGACTCAGGTTCGGCACGAGGAAGCTTGGGCAAGCCTTGACGAATGGGGTGATCCTCGGGGACCCCCATTTCTCTCAGCACGGCCAGGCATCCCATTTCGAAGAGCTCCTCCCCCAGTGGAACGAGTTGCTCTTCATAAAGCTTTGTCGCCTGTGCCACCCCCTTCTGAAAGGAGGCCTCGAGCTCTGCTTCTCGAGAGGCCTCGAAGTCAGCCTTCTGTTTGGCTGAAGCTTCCTGCTCGGCCCTCAGCAGAGCTTCGGCCTCGGCTTTCTCCTTCTTCAGGATCTCCACTTCGGCCTTCCTCCCTTTCTTCAAGACCTCCATCTCGGCCTCCCTCTCTTTGGCCGCCTTCTCCATCTTATGCGCGGCTGCTTGGAGCTCAAAGTTTTCAGCACTCTTCTTGGTAATCGCCTCCATAGCAGCCTCGTTCTCCGCGTTCAGCTTGGCGCATGCTTCCTCGGCCCTCCTCAGCTCCTCCGAGCCCTTTTCCAGGGCTGCAGCAAGTTTCTGCCTGTCAGCCTGCAAAGATTGGATCTCGGCACGGCTCTGTTGGCATTTTTCCAGAGCCACCACAGACCTCTGCACTACCTGAACAGCAGAAACAAGTTAGAAGCGACAGACAGCATGTGTCAAAATCTATACGCAGGGTAAATGCTCACCATCAGGGCCGACGACAGGTTGGCCTGAAGCAGCGTAGGCTCTTCCATTCTCCTAAAACGTTCAACGTCCAGGGGAAGTGAGCATGCCCCAGCCAGCACGGCCGCCACTGCCGGACAGCCTTGTAAATGGTGTCCTGAGGTCAGCGGCATCCCTGGGGCTAGAAGAAAGGACGGCCTCCAGGGCTCATCCAGAGGGGCGCGAGACGCCGAGGGCAGGACAGGGTCTTGCTGGGTTGGGCCCTCTTTTTCAGGTGCCCCCGACACCCTCTCCTCCTGTCTCCCTCGACGAACCAAAGGTCGTTCTTCAACCCGCGGCTCTTCCTCGGCCTCCTCCGTCAGACCTCTCCGGCTGGCCTTCTCCTTCCGGGCCCTGGTTTGGCGCGGCTCTTCGCCCTTCGCCCTCTTCGTCTGCCTCTCCTCCCTGATTACTGTCGAATCATCCCGGGAGGAGCCAGATGGGGGAGCCGGAGGGGCGTCCATAGAAGAAGAAGAAGAACGAGCCGACCTCGACGACGAGGATGGCCGTTTTCCAAGAAGCTTCTCCCTGAGGTTGGTGACAGGAGGATCTTGCCCCATCTCGGCACCGGGCCGATTCTCCTCAGAAGCCTCTTCCGGGTCGGTAAGGGGTGAGATCGGCCGCTCTTGCCCAAACGCCTCTGGTGCGTTGCTAGGACCGACCTCAAGAAATTCCGACCCCTGCCTTTTGTTGTAATGCCTATATCTCGGCAAGTAGCCTATAAGACACCAGGCAGCCCGGCCTTTATGCCCCTAGTATTGCTGGACTTTGTCGAACCAGCCTCCGTTCTTTCTCCAGCCGTCGAGAATGGCCGCCTGTCTCCTATCAGCAGCGCCTGTATAAAAGAACAGATTAGCGTGTGTCAGTCCGGCAGAAAGACAGCAGGTTAAAAAATTTAGCTATTTTTGAGCTCGGTGCTTTACTTGGGAGGCGCCCAGAGTGACGAGGTACCCGGTACCTCTTCTCTGCCTCGGTCTCGTCCGCACCAATCTCCCAGTTGCCGCTAACGAACAACCGATCGGTCCCGGCATGGCGCATCGAGTCCTCCAGGGCATTTACAAACGAGACCATCTTCGGTTTGCTCCGGAGGTAATAGCGGTCGTCAATCACCCCGGTGGACTTGCTAATATCATATGCCTCTTCAATATCATGGACACCGAGCTGGATGCCTAAAATCCTATTCAGTGCTACTGTACCCATGATAATCTTATAGCTATTCGGCATCAATTGGCAAGGGGCAAGATGCCACGCTGCCAGACACCGCCTGAGCAACGGGTGGACGGGAAACCTCACTCCCCCTTCCACCACCGAGACTAACGGAAAGGGCATCGCCCCATCTCGGTAGGCATCACCATCCCAGGGATTTTCTGGATCATCCAGCCTAACCCGGACGTCGTCCGGAATATCGTAGGTCGCCCTGAACCTAAACAGAGCCTCAGGGGTATCGGCCAGGCAACGGTAAACCCCTTTTCCCATGTTTCTGAGAACTAAGATGGGTGAACGAAAAGCCCTAGCTAAAGAAAGAAACTGGAGAAGAGGTGCTCATAGGAAAGATCGGGGAGAAAAAGACTTACAGTAAACTAGACGCAGAAGGACAGAAAGATTGAGAAGATACAGAGATGATCTGCACAGAGATAATCTGAGAATCACACGGGCAGAGTCTCCCCCAGATTTTGAGCAGAAAGGTAGAGGAGGAAGAAGGAGGCACTGTTTTTATAGGGCAGCAGGGCGCCTCCTCGAGAAACCAAAAGCACGCCCTCATTACACCGCCTCAAAAGACGCACACGTCGCTTCGGTTTACGGTACCATAAACCAGATGGCGCCACGTGTCAAGATCAGGGCGGCTTCTGCAGTAAACGCCGTCAGAACAATTAATTTTCTCGGGCAGGCGCAGCGATTTTGGCGCTCCCCAGCGGACAGGCTGGCGATTGATTGATGGAGCCCATAAATGAAGTCATTATGAAGACCGTGACAACCGCAGCCAGTATAAAAAGCAGTATGCTAGTTCGGTATTCATGTAAGCTTCCACGTCTCCAGCTCCCGACCTCGTTCCAGCCCCGAGCTGACGAGATCGGCAGCTGAGGGGCAATTGTGTGGAGTGCTTACATAACACCGAGGTAATCTCCTACTTCGACGCTAAACTGCCAATTAGGGGTTACTCTGGCCTGATTTATTCCAGTTCGGCAAAAGTGCCACTGTCGCCGAGTTGGAGTTCGATTCGGTCTACCTACCGACCTCGTTCATTACGGGCCCTGCCCTGAGCGACTCGGTACCCATGACCGACCTCCTGTATCCCCTGATCTCGGTAATTTCCATCTCGGTCCACTTGACTGAGGTGGATGTCCGTCTCAATCTTCATTTATGAGATGAAACGGCTACATGACAAAGCTCCCCTGACAGAAGGTGGCCAAGTGCTGATAAGGGACCTTCCCTATCACTTCCACATTTATGTAAGGGGGCTGAGGGGACGTCCGATGGGACAAGTATCCTCACCTACCATCTTAGGAGTGGGCTGATGGGACAAGTATCCTCACCTACCTCCACTATGGAAACTTCTATTCTCTCCTACATATACCTGCATGGGAGCCCCATAGAAGGTAAGCAATATACAGTCTACATCCTGTTTATTTCACCTACATCTTCTCCCTCACTTCACCCTAGTTCAGTAACTGCACTAACTCAGGCGTCGGAGTGCCTTTGGCTGACAGCAGCCTCGGGCTCTGACTGCTCTTTCTTCCCTGTTTTCAGGATCCAGGTCGTCGGTAACTTCTCCGATCAAACAGAGTTTTCCTAATCCCTTCCATTACTTAAACCAAGTCCGTATTATTTAGGCACTTACAGATGGAAGGCATTTTTCTTTTCGATTTCCTATCAATGATGGCCCCCTGACTAAAGAAATAGTTGGCCCAAGCCAAATGTAGATTCAATTGGATGTAAAGTTGTGTGAATGAAGTTTATTTATAATGGAGGGTGTCCCAGCCCTTTGGGTCGGAATAATCCCTACGTGTGTTTAGGGGAGCTAGGTAAATCCCCTGTAAGATCCCGGTCCCGCTTATAATATTTTATTTTATTTTAATTAGAATATCACTATTATTTTAATTAAATGTATTTTAGTTATTTAAGTGGGTAGGATTAAGTGGGGTACACGGTAGATTAGATGTGTGGATCCGTGGGTTGGTTTAACGGGTAGATGACCTGACCCGCAGTTTAACCATCCAGTTAAATAACTAAAATACATTTAATTAAAATAATAGTAATATTCTAATTAAAATATAATAAAATATTATAAGGGGACACGGTAGGATTAAGTGGGGCATACGGTAGATTAAATGTGTGGATCGGTGAGTTGGTTTAACGGGTAGATGACCTAACCAGCAGTTTGACCCAATGACTCAAGCCCAGAGAATATCATCTCTTAACGTAACCCCTGTAATTCCTGTTTTAACGGTTATTTTTTGTCTTCTTCCTCTTTCAACTTCCCAAGCCATTGGAGCTTTAGGATCCAGCCATCAGAATCAAGATAAGAGGATACCATCATTCTTTGCTCAACTTTCTTATCTCAAGCAATCCTCTCCTCAAATCATTAGGAATAGATCTATATTGTAGGGTTATCTCCTTTTTCTTTTCAATGGTAGATTTAGATAAAAGTACTATACATCTGTTCATTTGAGCATTTCTTTCCCATTTTTTTTGTCAGATTGGGCGCTATGGAAATCTCGGTTTGGGTATTGGTTAGGAACCCTATTGCACTTTCTTCGAATTAAGGCAAGTACCATACCATAATTTGTAGATTTAATACTTGTTCTCTTTCTTGATTTGTGTCAATGCATGTAGAAGCCCTTTTATGCCCTTTTCATGTGATAATGTGATTATACGATGAGATTATGAGAAAAACTATTTCAAATTTATGATTTTGTGTGATCGGATAATAGTTAGATAGGGTGGCTGGTGTGAGTTGGATACAATTCATATCCATCGGAAACCATGCTGTCAAGACTGAATAGAATTCCATAAACAGATCATCTGGATCTGTTACCACAGGTTTGGACTGTGGGGCCCAAGGTGGACCCTACTGATGTTCGATCAGGACCGTAGATCTGATATTGAACCCATGGGCGACCCCATTGATACAAGTCCCACATGGAGTGAACCCCGTCGGGCTGCCATCTTGTGTTTACAATCTGGGAGGCGTGAGTACTCTTGGAATATTTTATTTGTATTTAATCAGGTTGTGGGACCCAATGATTGATCAGATCACAGATCCGGCCCGATCATACGGTCGTACTCGGCTGGAAGACCTAGTTGGAGGAGTTGATTTGGGACTGAGTCCAGTGGGGCCCACTGTCCGGACGTCCATGATGAACTTGGTGAGAAGCCTGTCGTTTTGAGAATGGGTTGTGTGACCGTTGCGACTTGATCATGAGGGTAAAAGGTGTGGGGTGGTTTGATCTGGACTTGAATGGGAGAAAAGGAGTTTCCCATGTGACAGCAAACAGAACATTAAGTTCTGTTAAATTATTCACCTTCCCCTTTAGTTTCTAGGAAATAGAAAAGGGCTCTGTTTGTTTATAAATCCAAATTAAACCCTTTGACTATTTGAAAGTGGAAAATGTTTTGGATGGGTCCACAGGTTTTCTAAAATTATAAATTAAGATTGTGATTTATCATTATTTGCAAAATAAATATTAAATAATATCTTTGGTTTTTAATGTGTTAAAATTATATTTTTGTACTTTGTTAATTGGGTTTTTGGACTTGAGTAAATACCGTTTGCAAACGGTATCTTACTAACGTAGGGTTTAATACTTCGTATGACCTGAGGGAAATTCTAATAGTTTCGAGCCCAACCCATCTCTATTGGAAAACCCTTAATTGGGTCTATACACCATTGATAGAGAAAAGATGCATTGATCTTTTATCTATTAGAGATTCTTGTGGTTGTTGGGTACGAGACCTTATGTTTGACCTTAGGATCGATTCGTATCTATGTCTTAACCTTCGCATGCATATATATATATATATACATATATATATATATATATATATATATATATATATCTATATATATCTCTGTGTGTGTGTGTGTGTGTGTGTGTGTGTGTTGGTTTAGGATATGTATTCCTTTAGATACCCTATTGTATGTTATGGACTATAAAGTAGCTTAGCAAATTTTGTATGACGATTTGATTATAATATGGAATGTAGAATTGCCAGCACTTTACTTTGACTTAGGACTCTTATGTCGGAGCTTGATTATTCGGGTCTATTATGCTTATATGTTTATGTTTATGTGGGTCATTTATGGACGACTATAGATCGATATATAGACGGTTGATCACCAATGTGACCGGATCACTTATAATCCGCTTTGAATGTGAACATGCTATCCTGGTATTTAATTTGATCGGTTTATGACCACCGACATTATGGACGGGTTTTCCCAATTTATTTAGGGCTGACCACCCACAACGGGGACACTTATCTTTATGTAAATCATATTGCTCCTTTTGCTTTATTTAGATTATGTCATACGTTCTTTCTTGTCATTATCATTGTCATTACTTCTATATAATCACACTTATCTATATTCTTCTCGTTATTGTACTAAATTTCGAATTATAATTATGTTCTTGCTATCTACTTTATAATATTTGGTGCATAGATACCGAGCCCTGCTTTACTGAGAAGACGGAAGAGGGTCAAACGTTTGAGCCAACTGACGAACCCAAGTAGGATGCCGGAGATGGCTTTGGAGCCGTTTGAGCCTGCATAAGAGAGAACGTCATCTTAAAATTATTTTAAATGAACTTTTTTTTTAGTATTGAGACCTCTTTTAGAAATTATTTAATAGGAAGATGCTCCTATGGGAGGGCCCTCACATCCATATCCAATGCCAACAACTTAAATGTGAGCCCCCCCTATCTCTCATATAAGGTGAGAGATATCTCTCATAGGTAACTCTAAAAATAAGCTCTTATTGTATGATTTAGAGCTTGTTTGCATATTCCAGGGTTTGGTAAGTCTCTAATTAATTTTTTAAAGTTTTTTAGCTTATTCACAAGCTAGAGCTTTTGCCTCTAAAGTAGAGGGGTTGCTTACTGGTTTTTTTAGAGTTTTTTCATGTGAAGTGGATAGGGGTGGACAATACAAGATTTATGTATTTTAGATGAAAATAACCTCATAAGTTTTCAAAATGATGCAAATGATGGGTTCAATCACCCCAATTGTGTCACATCCCGGTCCCGAATCACCCTGGCCTAGGGCAATCCCCGAGATGGAACACACGTACTCCCGTGTGCCTGTACCTGTCGCGAGTCAAATACAAGCACACAAAGGAGAAAACCAATCCACTCGTGAGTCGAACTCACCAATAACCATCAATCAACAGTTAATATAGCGGAAGCTTATATCAATTGATCATTATAACCCTGTACAATCCCAAATATAACATTCAAGTTTAAAACAAAAGAATTTATACATGGACATACAATGTTTGTATAAAAGAAGTTCTATACGTCATTACCAAAATACATAACAAAATGGATTAAATTAAGTGTAACCCAACAAAAACACTAGTCACACTTTTACTATGTATTCTCAAAAAGTCTCGACGCTCTCCGTACTGAGGAGTCTCTATATGGGCCCTACTCCGGGCCACTCCTCTAAACCTGAAGGTACCTCTTGGGTTACCTTCTCTCCCTCCGTGGTCTCTGTTGGACCGGGAGCTGCATTTGTGCCTGTGACACCAAGAGTAGTATCTTAATACAACAATTTAGCAAGCATAAACTATAAACAGGAAATACGGTGAGGTTTTTGAAGACAATTATAATTTGAGAATAGTAATGAGACGAGTAAAAGAGAGATCAAACAATCCATTTTCATGAGTAAATCCTTTTAAAATCATTAAAGAAACTACAAATAAAAGAATTGACAACTACATAAAGCTCATCCTCTCATTGAGAGCAAATCGCGTTGGGATGTCACTAGAGGTCCGGCCAAAGATCCCCCTAGCTACCCGAATTCTGGAGTTTCGGTGCTCCAGTCTGTTAACTGCGCAGCGACGTTCAATACTAAACCAGGATTTAACCCCGTCGAGTATCGTCCGGTCAAAGCTAAGTAGTGCCGACTTAATCAAATCGAATAATTTTTCAAATATTTAGACATTCACTCAACTCAATTACTTTATTCATATCAATGTCAAATAATGTATAACAACTTTTGGAGGAACAAAAGGGTTAATTAAATATATGAACATATTGTATCAATATGACAATTTATCGAATAATTGATGCAAATAAAAATGCTCATTTTCAATATCCAATTCAAATGTTTGATGACAATAAACAATTAATACTAATTTATTATTCATAGAACCTACTATCATCCAATACAAGATTCATTTAAAGAATCAACATATTACTATTTACTTAGTGTCACTTATGATGATATTATGTTGAATTTCTAAATTAATCTTCATGGCTTAATAATAGATTAATGATTTCCTTTGGGCCTAATTAGGAGGTTAATGGATCCAATTCTAAGACATAAATTAGATGAAACCTAAGTTCCTATGGTAAGGGGGTGTACATCCTAATTATCCATTTGGGAGTGATTAGGAGGGTTAATTATGGACTATGAGTGATAATTTCACTCATTAAAGGGTTTAAAAAAGCCTGAAAACAGCTTCAGGTTCGCTCGAGCGGACCCCAAACAGAGAGTAAGTCGCACGAGCGCACCTCTGTGATCGCCCGAGCTGAATTCCAGTATCAGGTCCGCTCAAGCGGACCCAAGTTCGCTCGAGCGAACTGTCCAGAAATCCTGTTTCGGGATAATCCTGTTTCGGGATTTCTTCCTTTCTTCCCTTCCCATTCATTCCCAACTCCTTTCTACCATTAACACCTGCAAATGTAGAACCTCCATGCTCCTTTACATGTCCTTACACTCTTCCATTCCATTCATTAACCCATAATTTAAACAATAAAATCCGAAAATACATGTAATAAATCATGAAAACTTGATTGATGCAAATTAACACATTTACACAACATGTATAACATGTTTAGAGTCTATACTTGCCTCAAAGAAGAGCTTTATAAACTTCTCATACACTTGATTTGAAGAAAAACCCAAAAGCCCCAAATGAGCAAACCCTAATCGCCATAAACACATGGAAAATTGATGAGGATGCAATGCATGCATGAGAATGGGTCTATTTGTCTCTAAGATACTCAAAATTATGGTCATAGGGTTTTGTTACTCAGCTCTAGTAGAGATTTCAAAATTGAGAGGAATTAGAGAGGGTTGGAGGATGCTTCTTGTCACAAGATGAAGGAAATGGAGAAGATAGAGAAGAGGATGATGATTCACCCAACTCTTAAATCACATGTAATAGCCCTTTGAGTGATTGAATGAGGAGAGTAAATGGAAGAGAAAGGTAAGGAGATTGTAGAGATAAGGAAGTGAAATGAATGAAAGGAGAGAGGGTTTATGTCTTATATAAGAGATAAGAATGGCCTTTTGCAAATCAGCCCATTAATTAAAGACATTTCCATATTAAGTCAATTGAGAGTCCACTTCCTCAATGAGTGGTCAAACGATGTCAAGTCTATTATGAAAGTTGGTGGGATCGACGAAATACACGCGTTAGTGGTACGATGACGTGCAAATGATGCAATTTATGAAAATCAAGAATTATGAAAAAGCCCTTAATTTCATTAAACCGAGCCAAATCGTGTCAACTCACCTATTTAGGTTCAAAACTCACCCAACTCAACTCAAATGCATTCATCAATACTAATTTATCATAATTAGAAGTCAAGCATAATTAATTTGGCTAATATTAAATTAATTAGCAATGATCACGGTTAATTAAGCTTGGGGTGTAACAAATTGCCACAATTCCTAAAGGTGGGTCCCAATTACCTCATGAAATAAGAATTGTTTTAATAGTTCTATCAAACACACTAATTGTAAATTAAAATTTAAAAGTCAGAGCCTTTGTTTTAGACATTAATCTAATTAGCTCTTATTAATTAGATTAAAAAGTTTCCAATCAACCCCTAAGTGACTCCTAGTTTTCATTAATAGATTTTTGGGTCCTTAAATCCATTGTTATATTTTAAAAAGAGGAATTTTTTACCCAACCACATCTAAGACGAAAACTTTCTATCCTAAAACTTGGCAGTTTAGACAATTTTTTTTAATTTTTTTATTATCATACAATGGATGTAGGATTCTATATGATATACGGATAATTCAAAATGGGCAACTGTACGGTGTCATATTAAGCAAGGATTTGATAGGGTTTTATATGAGTTAATCATGGATACGAGAGATGGCAATTGATCGGCTTATTACTGGTTGGTCCATGACAATGTTTTGAATGAATCATACCGAAACCAATGTGTCTTAAGCACGGATTTGATAGGGTTTAATATGAGTTAATCATGGAATCCTGTACATGTATATTATATAAAGATGCAGATAGGTCGTAGGGGATAAGACAACTGTTCTTGAAGTTGAATGTACGTGCTTTGAAAGTTTTAATATATGATGCAGTAGGTGGTCTTTGTCTTTTATCTTCTGTTGTAATGCCTAATTCTGTTTCTTCATGAAAAAGGATAGAAATATTATAATTTGCTGAAGTACTATTCTAACAAGAATCTATATAAATCCACTAGTCATCACTCATGCTGGAAAACAGTAAGCAATGAACAAGAGTTTTTACATCCATGGCCATCAATTAATTCTCACACAGTAAGCAATGAACAAGAGTTTTTACATCCATGGAAAACAGTAAGCAATGATCAACGTTTTGGTTTATTTCCTAGGCTTTTTAGAATAGCGGTCAATAAAGAATCTTCCGTAAGTGAATGCTTTGAGGTGAGGAATGAGTGCTTAGTGTGGGGGGTGCCATTTAGGACTCTCCGGCCATTGGAAGGGGGGTCAGTATGAGGAGTTATTGAGTATACTTGCTAACACCTTTTTTTGTAGGAATTCCAAGGACTCTCGGCATAGTTATTAATTTCGTTTCGTTTCGGTCAAGTGGCCGAAACGAAATTTCGGTCAAAACTTTTCGGTCTGAATTTCGGTCAACATCGGCCGAAATTCAAGATTTCGGCCAATTTTGGCTGAAATTCGGGATTTCAGCCGAAATGTAACTTTTCGGTCGAAATGAAATTTTACAAAAATTAATTTTTTTTAACTTTTTATACACATATATTTTGTATTTCTAATATTTTCACAAAATATAATTCCAAAAAAAATTACTATAATGGATTAAATCTATATTTATTACTTTTTCTATTTTTTTACTTATATATGTATATATATTTTGTTATATTTTTCCCGAAATATAATTCCGAAAAGTTTCGGCGAAATCCCGAATCAGCCGAAACTTTTCATTTTGCAAGCCAGAGCGAAATGAGGACCGAAATGATATTAACAACTATCTATTGGATTTGGAAGCCTTCCACTTGTGGGGAGTTTTCCACTAAAGCTTTCTGCTTGGCGTTGGAGGGTATTCATTCACACAGGGCCACTTCTTCCCTTGTGTGGTTGGGTTTGGCTCCTCCTCGGGTCGAGGCTTTTTGTTGGTTGGTAGTTGCAGGAAAAGTCTCAACACTTGATAATCTAAGAATGAGAGGATTAACATCTCTCAATATCTCAAACACCTGTGTGATGTGCGGTAAGGAGGAGTCCGTAGATCATCTTTTTCTTCATTGTGAGGTGGCTTTCAGAGTTTGGAGCAACTTTATTGGCAAGTACGGTTTTTTATGGTGCTGTCCGAAGAGTATTGTGGATGTGACAAAGTCTTGGTTGGGTGGGTGTTTTGTAGGGTGTGGCCAAATCTTATGGAGAATGATACCATTTGCGATCTTATGGTCAATTTGGAAGGAAAGGAATGCTAGGATCTTTAGGGGTTCTTCATCATCAATAACAGATTTGATATCTAAAGTCACCTTTAAAATTGCAAAATGGGCTTTGGTTAGAAAGGCATTCTCTAATTTTACCTTTAATGATATTATTTCTAATTAGGGAGCTTGTATGGGGCGTGGCTCTTTTAAGGAGAGGAGAACAATCTCTTGGTATCCTCCTCTTCTAGGGGTCTTTAAGTTTAATGTGGATGGTGCTTCAAGGGGTAAGCCAGGTCCGACTGGGATTTGAGGGGTACTTCACAATTGTAAGGGGGAGGTGTTAATTATGTTTTCCAAGTATGCGGGTGTGTGCGATTCCAATGAAACGGAGGTGCTAGTCATTCTTGAATGTCTTCGTTTGTTTTCTAGTAGATATGATAGTACGCTTATTATGGAAAGTGATTCTTCTAATGCGATCGCATGGGTGTCTAAGCGGAAGACTAATCCTTGGAAGTTACATTTTCACCTAAATGAAATTAGAGAATTATCTGTTGGAATCAATGTTTCCTTCTGTCATAAGGTTAGATCGGCTAACTCCATGGCAGATGTGTTAGCCAAGCAAGGGGTTGATAGGTTGCTTTATTGGGTGGGTGTGATTATGTAATTGGTTGATATGTTGCTTCTTTGGATGGGTGTGTTTTTTGTTAGTAGGGTTGGAGGTGGTGCATTTCTCCTACACTTCCTCTTCCTCTTTTTCTTTGGTCTTTTGTACTTTGTTCCTTCCTTTCTTTGAATGAAATCTTTCGTTACCGTTCAAAAAAAATAAAAAACATGATCAACGTTTTTACTTTATTCTTTTTTCCGATAGAGTGAGATAGAGAGAATGTGCGTATAAAATCGAGTTATCAATCCTAAAGTAGGTTTACTTAAAATTTAAATAATCGATTTTAGGCGATTTGGTGCCCCCCAAAACAAATGTGGGTCTAATAAGAGAGCTACGGTAGTTTTTTTTTTTTTTTTTCTGTTATTGAAGAGTTTTCAATTCTTTGAATTGGACTAATATCTCCGGGCAAGAAAAAGGCCGGTAAACGCCGCTCGTGCAAACCATTCCAGGCCAACTGACCGACGCGCTAGGCGCTGTAGTATAACTACAATTCAGTATCTAATAAAACTCCAAAAGGACCAAAACCTCTCTTTTAAAATTTGCCTTTTTCCAAATGGAGGAGAAGAGAAGCTCCAAAACCCTTTAATAATGGCGGAGGCGAGAATCAGGCATCCAAAAGCACCAAACCCAAACCCTCGTTTCACAGACGAGATAGACATGAAGATCTAGAGACGACGACGACGACGCTCATGGGAATGAAATGGCAAGGGACTGGACAGAAATATTCTTCAGAAGATTTGAGCTGGATTCTCAACTGTATACAGATAAGATTTCTTTACCCTTCTCGGTGCAAATACAGTGACCTAGATTTTTTCTTTTCGATACACCCGTGCTTGAGATTTTGATCGATCCCACTTATTAATGCCATACACAGACACAGAGGGATCATCATCCATGAAGCTTTTTGGTAAGGAATCTGATTCAATAGCTGGAACCTTCAATCCACAAATGTATAAAACTAGTTTTTGGAACTCTCTCTCTCTCTCTCTCTCTTACTGCTGCTTATTAACCCTACCAGGCATCAATTGTTGTAATGTGTTTCTCTTTTTCTTCTTACAAGTTTTTCACTCCATTATTTATTTTTTAAATTCAGTCTTCAGGCAAGGATGAAAAATTATTATTAGCATTTTTGAGGAATATGATAGAAGAAAGATGAGTAGCTAGCCGTTTACCCAAAGATGACATTGCTGGATTCTCTAGTTAAGTGATGAAAGTTTGAGATTTCTTCTCATTGACTTGAAGATAGTTGATTTGATCATTAAAACCATACTTAGTTTTATGTGGGTTATGAGACTGTTTCAGGGACTAGGGTGATGGCAGTCAAGTGTCTCTCCATGACCTTGCACAATCACTTGAATTAGTCAAGGAGGTATGAAATTATTTAAATAACTGTGGCCGGCAGAAGATTCTTGCAAGTTTTGAGTTTACTTTATACAAAATTCAATTTCTATTAAGTTGGGTTCAATCTCAAAACGGTCAACAAACTAGCTGCCATACACACAAATGACCTGCTAGTGTCTCATTACGTTAATAACAATGGCTCAACAAACTAGCTGCCATACACACACAAATGACCTGCTAGTCTCTCATGACGCTAATAACAATGGCTCAACAAACTAGCTGCGATACACACACAAATGACCTACTAGTGTCTCATTACGTTAATAACAATGGCTCAACAAACTAGCTGCCATACACACACAAATGACCTGCTAGTGTCTCATTACGTTAATAACAGTGGCTCAACAAACTAGCTGCCATACACACACAAATGACCTGCTAGTCTCTTATTACGTTAATAACAATGGCTTCCCCACCAAAACCCTAACCTTCGCTGCTGCCTTCTCGGCCTCGGGCCATCCGATCCCCTGGCCCATTGAAACCACACCTACGGCTTCGTCTTCAGTGAGGCATTCCTTGCACCGGCGATCCCCTTGGCGACCACTCGCGCAGGTGGGATCTTCCTCACTCCTGAAATCTGTGTGTGTCAGAGAGGGATCATGAATCGGTTGGGGTCTTGGTTGATGGTCATCTTCTTTCGGGCCTTTGTTTTCTTTTTGTCCGCGTTTCTGGGTGCAATTGCAGTGGACTTCTTGAGCTCAAATCTCACTTTTAATCCTATAAAGCCGGCAACTGGGGGGACGGCCTTGTCTATGCCTGCTATTGACCCAATAGGGCAAGTTTTCAATATTGTGGATTTTAGCTTGTGGTTCTTTGGGTTATTTTTGGTTCGCAGACATGTTTTGTTTTCTATCATTTTGCTGCCGATAGCTATGGTTCTGTATTATCTCAAAGAGGGATTTATTTTCCAACGAGTGGTTGGTCTGCTCATACCACTCATGCTTTTTTTGATGTGGAAGTCGAGGTCTTGTTTGATGCGCATCTGGTTTCAGTTTCGGATCACTTTTACCTTATTGGTCATTCTTCTGTTTATGTTTGTTTGGGTCATGGCAGATAACAAACTTGACCCAACTATGGTTTCCTTTGTTGTGGCTTCCGTTATTGTGTTTTCATTGGGGCCTTTGCCTTATCCCACTTGGAAGCTGGACGGGTTGATATGGATAAGCTTCATTTTTCTTCTGGTATACCTTCTCTTAGTAATCTCTTCTTCTTCTTTGTAGCTTCGAACTCACTTTTATCTTTCTCATGCTTACACTTGATGATGTTGTGTGATTTTATTTATGATTGGTTGGGTCCCCACAATTAAAAAGGCGAAGTATCATTGGTATTAGTTTTATTATTTATGGAGAAAGTGGGGTACTCCTCACTCAGAAGGATGAAGAAGAATGGTTTTCAGTTTTCACCGCAATAGATTCAGGATGTAAAATTTGATATTAAGGGTCCCTTTTGATCTTTTAATTACCTTAGTTTATGCATAAGTTAGGAAGTGCAAGCTTTTGGATAGCTGCTCTTTTCTAGTAAAACCGAGTTAATCTAGATTGAGTAAGATCTCAACAAGGGTACCCAATTTACCCTCTAAATTGAGTTGTGACTTGTGACAGAAGTTTTTACTATCAGTCCCAGTTTTTACTATCGGTCCCAAGCATGCCTGGCAGCCAGCATAAAACCTCTGTCACAACTCACAACCAAGCATAGATTTTGAGAAAACAACATTCTTTGTGACTTGGATGGATCGGAAGGAAGAAACATAATCCATGTAGCTGGCCTCAACATAGTCGAGACAAGGCTTTGATGATGATGATGGGGGCGTTAATATTAGCTCAGAGAGAGAGAGAGAGAGAGAGAGAGAGAGAGAGAGAGAGAGAGAGATGCTCCTATGAGAGTTACTCTCACAGTATTATGAGAGTAAGGCTGGGGGCCTCACATCTAAATCCAGTGCCGGCTTGCTTTGGGCATGCCCAAACCATTTCAAACAAGTTTCTTTAATTTTATCCCCCTATTGATGTAACCCCTAAATGCTCTCGAAAGCGCTCATTTCTAATTTTATCCTTCATAACTTTGCTACACATCCACCTCAACATTCTAATATTTGCTATATCCATTTTGTGCATATGTCGTTCTTGATTGACCAACATTCTGCTCTATTGGTCATAGTTGGGCTAATCGCTTTCTTGTTAAATTTTTCCTTCAACTTTGTTGGCATGCGTCGATCACAAAGCACTCTAAAAGGAAGTCTCCACTTCAACAACCATACTTTTATCTTATGTTTGACATCTTCATCCATCTCTCAATCCTTACTAATTATCGAGCTAAGGGAACGAAATGAATCTCTTTGTGGTATTACCTGGACTTCAATTCTTACAGTAGTTTCAGCTCTTTTTATATGCACACTGGAGTTGCAATCCATATATTCTGTCTTTGTACGGCTTATTCTAAAGCCTTCATAAGCAATGGAGCATATATTCTTGTATGACTTATGTTTAGTCTATAGCAAAATTCTTAAAAACCCTAATTCAGTTCCTTTTCTCTGTGCTGCTTAGCCTTTCACTCGCATATAATGCTCTTGTCCCTCTATTCCTCACTGTACAATTACTCTTTTGTGAATTTTCTCTTCTTGTGTCTATGAGATACATAAATTAACTCATTTCGTCCAATTATAGAGACCCAATATTTTCTCAATTAAGAAAGATTTAGGAAAAAATTTTGATTCAAATGGTTCCTTTGAAAACTTGTGTAGTACATACAAGTAGAAATTGCCACATCAATGTTTTTGCTTTTTTATTTTTTTATTTTTCCAGAGTCGGTGAGTTCCCCCAGTTCGTTTAGACTTAGTTTCGAGTTCTTTTTTTATGGAATTGGACTACCAAAAAGCAATTAGTTTTTATTTTTATTTTTATATTTAGTTTCTTATCTAACACTAAACTCAATATAGCATATATAAAAAAAAAATGTTTTTCAATTTCTTACCTTACACAAACTAGCTTTAAAGTAACTAATGAAGATTGGAGAGTGTTAGGTTAGTTTTCTTTCTCAATCTTTATTTCATTCTCATGAGATATTTGCTATTGAGCTTGTTTTAGTATCACTGCATTGGAATTAATTGAATTTTGATTAACTTTGAACTGTAGGCTCTCCCTGAATGCTCAACTGACAAGAACTGTGGTGTGGGACTGTATTGCCAATCCTGCAGAAAAGGAACTTTGGGTTCAAGATGTGTTCCATTGCCAATCACAGACCCGTTCAAGCTAATTGTAATTTTCTTGTTCTTGTACTACAAGTCAATTTCCTTGTAGGTCTTTCATAGCTCCATGGCTTATAATAGAGAAGTCAGCAATCTCCGCAATATAGGATACATTGGGACTGTCCACATGTATATAGATTGCTTGTACCACAATCTCAACCATCTAAACCAACATACACCAGATGGAATAGATGATCTTAGTCACAGTAACATACAATTCATAGAAATTTGTTTATCGAATTTGGAACCTTGTTTGATAATATTTCTAGATTGTCGTTAACATTTTTTCCCCTTTCTTACAGAACAATCCATTACCTTTCAACAAATATGCATTCCTAACAACGCATAACTCCTATGCGATCAATGGGAGACTAGTTCTCACAGGACTTCCTCGAGTCACTTTAACAAATCAAGAAGACAGTATTACTCAGCAATTGAATGTAATGTTATCTTTTTTTATTTCAATAACTTGGAAGAGATTTTTTAAAATTTATTTTAGCTCTAATTTTGAGAAAATGAATTGCAGAATGGGGTTCGAGCTCTGATGCTGGATACTTATGATTTTGAAGGAGATATATGGCTATGCCATTCGCGTGGAGGAGAATGCTATGATTTCACTGCATTCGTGAGTGTCTTTTTTTGTTGGGTGTTAAACTTGTACAATACATTGGCCTGATTGGATGTGGAAAGAGTAGTTTTGCGAAAGTATCTTCCCTGGAGAATCCTCTTTGTGGCTGTTTGGTTGCAATCTTTTATGGGGAAAAGGTGGAGATCACTTGGTGGAGTTTCTTGGTAGAAAGCAAAAACCCCCACTAAGAGTAGGGAAAGCGATGGTCTATCCTCTAGTATTCTCTAGTTAAAAATCAAACAAGAGCAAAGTGATAAGCAGGGTTCCTACGTATATTAGTTTCCTCTTGATTTCAATGAAAGATCTCTCTACCTTCACTTTTCCCACATCTAGACCCTCAATATATTTTTTCTGAAATAGCTTATGGTGAACAACTATGGAACGGTAGATAGTTCAGGTCCAACCAGTCTTGGACTATGATTAGGTCATATCCATGAGCTTCAGCGCGCGCGCGCACACACAAAATCAGACCAAACCAAACCAAACCAAGCCTTTTCCCACTAAGTGGGGTCGGCTATATGGATTTGACGACGCCAATCAAATCTGTTTAGGGCTATGTCCTCCGTTAGATCCATGTAAGTAAGGTTATGTTTAATAGTTTCTTTCCAACTTCTCTTGGGTCTCCCTCTCCCTCTCCTACTTCTGGCAATCTCCATGCTTTCACATCTTTTAACAGGTGCTTCCGTTGGATGCCTTCTAACACACACACAAAAAAAGAAGAAGAAGAAGAAGAAGAAGAAGAAGAAGAAGAAAAGAAAAAACAGAAACATTAAATAGATGAAATCTTGTGACATCGAATAGTATCATTATTATCATGTTGAGTTGGATCATCATCATTATCATTATTTCATGGATTCCTCACTTTCATACTCCCAAAGTAATCGTGAATTCTTGATTCTGCAGTAATTAATCAAGTTTTTGGTCAAATAATCAATGTGTTGGAAGATGGCTTCTATAACTTAGACAATGGGAGAAACACACTAGCTACAACTTAATTACAAAATATAAATCGTACTAAGAATAAGAACCCACTTTATAAATTTTACACAAATATACTATTACAATAACTTACAACTTACACACACTTTAAGCCTACACTCTTACAAGCAAAAGACTCACTCACTACAGATTACTTAATACACTCACTACACTTTACTTAATATACTCACTCACTACAAAGAAGCACTCACTCTATAATTTCTCACTATATACTTCAGTGTGTCTCACTCCACACTCTACCCACTTGTCCTCACTTCACTTCTGTGTTCTCAAAGAGTGACTGAGCACTCCTAGGCAGTGGGACTAAGGTCGGTTTAAACTATGAGGTGAGGTAATGTTCCACGTGGCCCACTTCTTCGCCGTGCTTTATGTCCGTTTAAATTCTTTGGAAAAGGTAAGTCGGTTCATGTGAGCAGGTGGGAGACTTCTACATGCATCAATTGGGTTGGTGGAGTTTTCTAGAAAATTTGAGACTGAGGGAGAGAGTTTAAAAGGGGTAAGAGGACAGTCAGTGTTTGACTGACACAATGTCCATATCATAATTCATCTTTTCATCATGTATAAATTTTTAACCACAACCACCACTACCACCGTCACCGTCATCATCAAGGCTAATATAAACATTGTTGCTGTTGATGCTGACGTTGTTAATGATGAAATTGATAATATAGTATATGCTGTAACCTATGATATCATGTCAGTATAATATTGCTAATTTGTGTTTGTTTTAGCAGGGACCAGCTATTGATACCATGAAAGAAATAGAAGCCTTTCTATCACAAAACCCGTCAGAAATCATCACATTGATCTTAGAAGACTATGTTCAGGCTCCTAATGGGCTAACAAAACTCTTTAATGATTCGGGTTTGTCCAAATATTGGTTTCCATTATCAAACATGCCCCTGAATGGTCAAGACTGGCCGCTCGTTAGCAACATGGTGGCCAACAATCAACGGCTCATTGTCTTCAGTTCCATTAAATCCAAGCAAGACACTGAAGGAATTGCTTATCAATGGAATTACATGGTTGAAAATCAACGTAAGCAACATTTCTCATTTGTTTAAGGGTCATGTATACAAAGTTGGCGTAGGACCACGGTTTGCACCCGGAGGTTGTAGGTTCGAAACTGCACTACCACATTGGAGCTACAGGGGAATTTTACCTGGCTTTCTCTCCTGGGCCCGTATGAATTATTCTTGCCCAAAGGACTAGGAACCCTATGTTATAAAAAAAAAAAACAAAAATGTATACAAACTGACTTGGAAAATGGCAATATGATGTTCTATATATGGCACAGTTCAAAAACTCAACTCGGCTTGACTCAAGTGACGCGACCTGATCTGAAGGCACGAGGTCAAGATTAGCCAGCATCTGCCAGGGTTTTGGTTGAAATTTAGTCGGGTTACTCAAATGGATGCCCTTGTGAGTTCCATGTCACTTGGGCGAGTCAAGTCTAGTACTGTGATCTACAGTGGGTCGTGCGAGTCTGTATCCTTCAATTAATGGGTCACGTCAGCTCTCATTGATTGATAGACCACACATTCTGTAGATCTTATGCTCGGACATGGAGTCTAAGTAGTTGCCATTTTTTTTGGTAAAAGAATTGTTTTCCATTGTATTCCTAGGGAAAATATGTGATTTTCCTATTACTTGCGGAGGAAAACAGTAATAATCAATGGAAGTGATCATTAGTTTTTCCACCTATGTTTACAAATAATTTCTCATCCTTTGACCTTTGTCCTGTGAAAGTAAATACCACGTGTAGCATTTCATATTAACCCATTACATGGGCTGACGGGCATGCTGAGCCCATGCCCTGCACATGCATGTTTGCACACTTACATGCACAATTGTAAAAATGATTTTTATTTATCTATTAGAATATGATTTGATTGATTTTTATTTATGTGTAGATGGTGATGATGGAATGCATCCTGGGATCTGCTCTAATCGCAACGAATCGAGTCCTCTCCGTGACAAAAGTAAATCTCTTGTACTGGTGAATTATTTCAAAACAATTCCGTTCGATAAAAACTCATGTGTGCATCATGGGAGAGGTCTCATCAACATGCTTCACACTTGTTATGGTGCCGCTGGTGACCGCTGGGCTAACTTTGTTGCTGTCGACTATTATAAGGTATTGTGTCTAATAAAGGAATGTAAATGAGTGGGTTTGGGTCGGGTCTCCAGTAGATCAGAACCCATACCCTGATTGTGTTTGTTTGTATCAAATCTAGACTCAAATCCTTTTTCTCACAACTAAGGACTTGACCTGCACCCAATTTGTCTCCAGACTAGAAATCCTGTGATTCTCATAACCAAGGACTTGACCTTGACCCAATTTGTCCATTGAGTCTAGAAGTATGGTAAATACCTTTCTTTTACAGCTGAGGTCCTTCTGGCAGCGGGTCAAAATGGGTGCCTCTGACTCATCATTTTGGTCCATGCTGGTGTTCTGGCACCCGATATGAACCTAGCCAACGGTCAACGGGTCTCATTACTGTGGGGCCAAATCAGG
Organism: Umbellularia californica; assembly: GCA_028538565.1. Lineage (NCBI taxonomy): Eukaryota > Viridiplantae > Streptophyta > Magnoliopsida > Laurales > Lauraceae > Umbellularia > Umbellularia californica. The sequence goes on from JAPQWN010000003.1 coordinate 22,196,986, forward strand.
GCTTTGTTGTCAATGGCCCCAAAATAAGTCCATGCCAATTTCTTCGAGCTGGGTCCTTTGGGTATATGAGTAAATAAGTACAGATTGACATTCTGAATCAAATTTATGCTTTATCCTAATGTACATTCTGTCGGGAATGCACATTATTATCGTCATCATTATCATCATCTTAGCCTAGTGCCCTGCAAGATTGGGGCTCCTCTTAAGGAGAATCGTTTCTAATGTTAAGGATTGGAGTCCATCCAGTTTGATCTGATGGTTTTCTAATCCAAGCTCTTCAGGAGAACTTTTGTGATTTTTGGGATCAAACCACCTTCTTTATGTTTGATGCAGAGAAGTGACGAAGTGCCATTTCAAGCAGTGAACACACTCAACGGGAGGCTGCTGTGTGGATGTGATGATGTACATGCATGTGTGGTAAGAAAAGATGTTCAATAATTTGGTTTTACTTGGCTTACGCAATGAACTTTAGTCATCCTTATCTGTTGGTTGGTCAGTGGGGTTGTCATGGACCAAAACCATACAAGGCCCAACCTATTTATTTCTGGTCAAAACCAGCTTAGCCAGGCCTGGCAGGTCTCTTAAGGCCATAGAGAAGATTGTAGGTACTCTATAAAAAAGGTCCATTGGATAATTTATGTGGTGGGCATGACAATAGGCAAAATACTACCTGTGGGTTTAAAACTGTGGCGGTGTGGCCCAAGCTCATAGGTATATCTGAATCATTGTTGGTGCTGGTGGCTGTGAAGTCTGACTAGCCAATATATTCCAAAAGCTTAAAGCTGTTAAGAAGTGGAAGACCAATCTAATTAAACCCCCTCGAACTGGATGCCATTTGGATTTCAAATCCACAGATGCCTACCCACACAATATGTTCCTGCCCATGCGATCTTGGGGAACAATGTCTCACTGGGGTTTGAACTTGAGAAGCTTTCAGATGTATTAGCTAGTTGGGCTTGACATGGTATTATAGCCACATTAGGCCTTGAGTTAAAACCCCAGGGAGACGACGTTCCCCCAGGTTGCGTGGGAGGCACATCTCGCGTGGGTAGCACGTGTGGGTTGCAAATTCGAATGGCATCCCACTCGAGGTGGGTGTTAAGTAGATTGGTCTTCCGCTCCCTAATAACTTAAGCTTTAGGGATGTATTTGCTAGTCGGAGTTGATAGTGGTGACTTATCTTTAAGAGATAATCCGCCATTGGTGTAACCTCACCTGATTGTGATCAGCTAGCTGGCCATTGTCAAGTCGATAAATGTTCATGTGTGGGCTGGGTTCAGATTGGGTCCAGGGTGGCCCATGTGGGGTCGTTTCAAGGGTCCTGGTAATTGAGGACACAATATAGTGTCACCTTATTTGATGTAAATGGGTCAAGTTTGGGTTGGGTCAAGAGGGTCTATAACTTTTTCTTTTCTCTGTTGAGTCATTCAGTTAATGGGATGAACAGGGACTCCTCTACATCCCTAGTGCATATGCTGTAAATCGTTCAAATTACTATCTACAACAAGCAGCAGGAGTCATCTGTGTTTGCAAGGGTCGAGGGATGGGATATGTGGCCTCGGATTCCATACCATTATCAGAAACTGGACGGCTTCGATATTTTGATCAGTGGGCTGTGTAAGAGGGTGTGGTTAGATTTAGAACCAATTTTTTTTATGCAAAACTTGCATCTTATTAAAAAAAAAAAAAAAAGAGAGGATGTCCGAGAGTAGTGATGTGATCAATATCAATCATAAAATACCGTAAGTGCACGGGTGTCTAGATGAGACAGTGGCAAGAACGGGTTGAACCCACGGGGAGCTAATTAAAGAAACTTTTAAATTAAGAAAACTAATTAACTAACAATTAAGAAAAGTTTTGAGTTTTTAGATTAAAAAAAAAAAGCAACTAATATAGAAATTCGAAATCTACCAATCAATGAAGGTGATTAGAGCATAGGAATCCAATAAGCATCTACCAATTATTTATCAAGTAATCCTAACTTGTTCTAGTTTTTACTTCAAATCAAAGACAAATCAATATTTTTAATTTGGAAAATCTAACTTTTAAAATCCCTTTTTAATTATAAAAATTCAAAACTCAAGACTTTCTTCATCTCATAAAAGAATAAAAATAATTTAAGCATCACTCATCAAAAGTAAGTATAAACCATCAAAATATCTAAATCTTAAGCATGGCTTATCAAACCTAAGCATGAGTAGTCAAAAACTAATTTTTATTTTTAGAAATAAAAATAGAGATTTGCCTAGGGTACGAAGACAAGCATATTAATCATTAAACACATAATCATGGAACACAAATTAGAATTACTAAACAAATAATAAGACAATTACTTACCTTCATCCATAACTCTAATCAAGAAAATTAGCCCGCCATTGCAAAGAATGCCTTTTGATTTATCGTTAAAAATTGCATCTTTATAACTTTTCCTTCACAAATTTTCTCCTTCAAAATAAATCCTTGGACATGGCCCTAGGCTACCAAAAATAAAAATAAACTAATGGAAAAGAAGAAAGAAAGAAAAAAAGAAAGGAATAGGAGAGCGGGATAGTTGTTTTGGACATATGGAATGTCTTATGGGTCTCCATCATGTCTCCTTTTATGCTTTTTGCAAACCCCTTTTAGTAAAGAAGTACCACCCTTTTAGGTTTATTTTTTCCTTATTTGTAGGGATTCTTTCTTGTTTTCCAAGCTAATTTTTCTTTTGGAAAGACTTTTGGCTTTGAGATGATTATCTTTCTTAATTTAGGCGTCTTTGGCTTATCTTCAGATGGGGTCCCACAAGAGATGTGTTGCAATTGATTATCAACACTGTGGATTTAATTGCAATCCCATCTAAAAATGAATATGAAAATCTTCGGGCCCATAACTTTGTCAATATAGCTTTGATTTGCACGTTCTTGGGCTCCACGGATATCTACTCTGAATAAGCTTTCCAACAGTAGGTACATTTCATCGATTCGACGGTCAGGTTGAAAGCTATGGCCATTTGAAGATGAGTTATCCTGAGAAAAACGAGATTAACTTGTAAATTTTGATTTGCAAGGCCATTTAAAGATGAGTTATCGTGAGAAAAACGGGATTAACTTGTAAATTTTGATTTGCAATGGATTATATCTCTGCACAACTTTCATCTTTGAAAGGACATCAGATGTGGATGACTCAAACTCTTCTTCTTTTGTTCCAATCAGAATTGTACTCTTTGAATTATCCATTAATAATTTCAAATTTGCAACTACTGTGAACCCTGCCATGTGGGACATTTCATCTGCTTGGACAGTGAGCCCTTATGAGAAGTCTTCTACTGTAGTTAGGACTTTTCACTGACATGATGAGTGGACCCCTCCTTTGATTAATTTGCATATGGCTTGTGTGTAGGGTACACATGGTGAATTCTTCAATTTACTTTAATTCAGCAATGTTGGACCCAGGATGACAATGTGTGCTTGAAAGTGGGTTCCATGATAGAGGTCTGTAATTTTCATTTTCTGCACATTCTAATTTAACACATCAAATACTGAAGGGCCCATATTGAGGCGGGATCCATCCGAACAGAGTTCTACTCCAACTAGGACTCTTCGGAGAAAATTTGAAAAACATTCTAAGTTAATGCAGAAAATGTATGAAAAGTATGAAAATTCACGTTTCTAGGTGAAAATGCATGAAATGATGAAATTATATAAATAATGATGCAATTCACCTAATTAAATACCTAATTCATCCTAAAATGATATGTAAATGTGCAAATTCATGAATTCAACAAGTAGGGTTGGTCGAGGATTGTGCAGACCAAGGTATTGGTGGTTCACCAATCTGGCTAGCATGGGCTATGTCTGTGGCCCAATGGCTTTTTGCTTAAAGGCCCAACTATAGGCTGGGTCCAAACAAACATTTTTAACACAAATTAACATAACATTCCAAAAGTTTTATAGGCCCAGACATGACTTTAAGGCTCAGAGCTGGATCTGGGCTCCAATATGAGCAGACAACTGACCTGCTGGCTTGGACAAGCTTTGACCCGGCCAATGTCCAGTGCTACTAAGGAGGTCCATTGGTTTTGGAAGGAATGAATGTGCGCTTAAACTGAATTTATTTAGAAAGCAATCTATGTATTCAAACTGATTACTGTGTCGCCTGGAGAATTTAACAGAGGGTTTCCATATATTTTGGTTGCAGCGTGGATCTACTGCAGGAACATGCACTCCATAAGTGCAAGAAAAATGAATCTCATGGACACAAGCAGTCAATGGCTCCAGGACACCATATCTATCATAATTCATGACTATCCCATTTCATATATTAGATACTTGCATCATGCATACACAATATTCATAAGTCTCTATTCTTCATCCAAATGCTAATTCAACTCCTCTAATTTAGCAGACGTAGTTGTTAAGCTGAAGTGCCGGAATTCACACCCAATTATTAGCTAAAGTTTCATGAAAAATGTATCACTACATGGTAGGAGTAGACTTGCTGTTCTCTGGGCAACCATTTCCTCCCAGATCTTAATAATTGCTCTGCTACGAGCTCTTGACTGCAGATATTTGTTGTGTTTTTTTATTTAATGTTGACATGAATCGAACGAGCAACCTTGTGATAGTGAGGGGTCGTTTGTTTGCTGTCATTTACGTAAGGTAAGTGATTTCCATTCATAATAATTCCATTTCGTCAAGTTTGTAGGCACTCCTCAATGCCTGAGATGCACCAAAATTTTCATACTTGAATAGCTGTGAAAATCGCCTCCACACCTCTCAAGAGAGGTGTGCGGTCTCTTTAATGGTGATTGCGTTCTTGTGGGATCACATCAGCTGCATTTATTTTTTCTCATTCCTGTTGAACCCATTCAAATTGTTTAATTTTTTTATTGAACTAATAAATTTTAGGCCTTTAAAGTTGATTGCCTTAAATTTTTATAGATTTTGAGCAATTTGTAAATAAGTCTCAACATATAGATCTGATTTTTTGTGCTTCTATGGCCCCCGATTTATGATAGGGCCATTTAATTTCTTTTATGAATGGTTTATGTTTGGACTTTTAGGGTTTGTTTATGTCACGCCGTGAAGAGGAAACTAGTTGCTTATATCACTCAAAAAATATCCCATAAAAAATAGGGATTTTCCATTGAGAGGTTGTTTGCACCAAACAACAGAAAAGTGAAAGCTTAAAGTATAATTTTCTGTTTCAGCATAAATGGGCCAGCACAAACATACTCTTAGTTTCATATCTTGCTCATAGATTTTGAAAAACTTGTGAAAAACCTCCAAGAAAAATTCAAGTGCATCTTAAAACCAATGGATGTATTCATTTACTCGTGTGGAAATGCTGATTTTGACTAACATGTTAATTTGTTTCACATTTGTAACATTCGCATATATAAAATCTATTTTCCAACCACGTGCAAAAAGCAAATGACCCTGAGCACTTTCTAAGTTTTAATGAGATAATATTTTGATACTTAGCCCATGTTTGGCATTTCTATTTCATGCCTCTATTTCTCTAAATGTCTAAATTGGACAGAGGTTTAAATAATTAGAGCGTTTGGCACAAGATTCTAGACTCTATCCGCTTTAGACATTTAGAGGCAAATCTTCTAAAATCCAAATGTTCTAAAAATGGGTAGATAAGAAATAGAGCTTTTGGGTCTTAAAATATAGAGGCGAGATATTTAAAATAGATTCGTGCGTTATCAAATGCGTTTTTTTTTTTATTCTAGCCTCTTTTTTTTATGGCTCTTTTTTTAATGGCTCTATTTTAGATGGATCTATAAAAAAAAGAGTAGAGATGCCAAACAAGCCCTTAATAGGGGATGTTTGGATTAATAGGGGATGTTTGGAAACTCTAGTCTACTCTAATAAAAGCTTATTAGATTAGGGTATGAAACACAAGCAAATTTTAATTATTTGGTAAATTATAAAAAAGCTCTTATTTCACAATGAAGTGATTGGTAATATACAAATAAGAGCTTAACAGAAGGGTATTTCTCTTTTATTTTCTAAAAGGTTTTTCTCATGTGCCTGCATATTGAAATTCAATATGGGACCCACCTTTGGGAATAAGTTCATGGGCCTACCTTTATAGGAGTTGAAATATGGGCCACTTTTTGTGATTTGAATTGAGGGATTGTCATGCATAGGGCTTACATGTAGAAATTACAACATGGTCTACCTATAGGTAGCGAGTCTGGATCCTCTAGGGCTTTTGCCTGGAGAAATCCTAGGCTTTATAATAATTATAATGTAGGCCCACCTTTATAATGATTATTATATGGACTCATCTTTTTGTGATTGTGAACATTGGACCCACATTTAGTAATTACAAAGTGCCAATCTTTTGTGATTATAATCATAGGACTCACGTTTAGGGGCAAATTTTTTTGTGCTAATTTACAAATGTAAATAATTCACTTGTGTAACCATTGTGCACGTGTAAGACGTTTGTTTTGATGATTTATATTGGCTAGTTGGACTTGACATGGTATTGGAGCCACATTGGTCTGGAGTTCAAACCCCATGGAGACGACTTTCCCCCAAGTCGTGTGGGTAGGCATGTGTGGGTTATAAATTCGAATGGCGTACCGCTCGAGGTGTGTGTTAAATAGATTGATCTGCCGCTCCCTAATAGCTTAAGCTTTAAGGATTTATTTGGTAAAAGTACTTGTAGCGTGAAGTTAGGTGAAGTGAAGATTGAGAGAATAAAATATTAGGGGGTTTAATTATAGTATGATGAAAATTTATTTTTAGTGGCTTGATAAGGAATATTTTTGACTTTTTGGGTATAAAGTAAATGCATTTTTGTCTTTTTGTGGATCGAGAATGTTGGTTTTTTTTTTTTTTTTACTTTTTTTTTTTGAAAATAAAGGAGGGAAACTTGAAATTTTGTGCTTTTGATGACCCTAGTGGAAGGAGGCTTTACTTCACTCCACCTTATTAGTGAAGTGGCCATTGGTGTAACCTCACCTGATTGTGATAAGCTAGCTGGCCAATGGCCATTGCCAAGTCTATAAATGTTCATGTGTGGGCAGGATTCAGATTGGATCCAGGGTGGGTGGCCCATGTGGGGTCGTTTCAAGGGTCCTTCTGGTAATTGAGCACTCAATATATTGTCACCTTATTTGATGTAAATGGGTAGTTTGGGTTGGGTCAAGAGCGCCTATACCTTTTTTTTTTTTTCGGGTCGAGTCCTTCAGTTAAGGGGATGAACAGGGACTCCTCTACATCCCTAGTGCTTATGCTGTTCGTTCAAATTACTATCTACAACAGCAGTTGGAGTTTATATGTGTTTGCTAGGGATGAGATGGAGATGGGATTATGCGGCCTCGGATCCCATTACCATTATCAGAAAACTAGATGGCTTCAATATTTTGATAGATGGGCTGGGTAAGAGGGTGTGGCTAGATTTGGACTCAGCTTTTGATGCAAAGCTTACATCTTATTAAAAAAAAGAGGATCTCCAGGAGTAGGGCTGGTCATGGCTTGTGCCGACCATGGTTGTTCACCAATCTGGCCAGCATGGGCTATATTTTTGGCTCATGTTTCATTGGGGCGTGCCAACGGCTTTCTGCTTAAAAGCCCAACTATAGGCTGGGTCCAAACAAACTTTTCCATAAGTCTGATAGGCCCAGACATGACTTTAAGGCTCATTAGCTGGATCTGAACTCAAATATGAGCAGACAACTGACCTGTTGGGTTGGACAATGGTGTGCAGGCAACTTTCTCCGGTGATCGGTTTACAAAGAGATCTATTCTCTGCACCTTGTCTCTTCCGGCGATGGCTCCTGCGATGAGAAACCACAAAGGCACGAATCTCCCCCCCTTTCTTTTTTTCAAAAGTCAAAAGACTTTTTGTCTTTTCTTAAGACTCTCCACTAGTTGTTTCTATCAAACGAACAAGATGGCATGAAACAAGAGTTTCCACCTCATGACCCTAACGTCCAGCAGCCCTTGAAAATCCTCGTGACTTAATCTCGTTAATCTCTGTTTGCGCAGGATTGCCCAAGCCATAGGAAAATCGTAGCCTCTCTCTAGAAGGCGGTATCATTAAGAACGCTTGTGTGGGCATGTTGGGGTTGAGGTTTAAGACACCTCCACCGCCGGAAATCGCCCACATCAGCATCTTGTTTGACGATGGTTTTGAGTTCTGTGCATAGAAATAATAAAAAGAGAATACAAGATTTGAAATTTGAAATTATATAATTTTATGCCTAAAACAGTTGAAAGGATAAATTAGTCCTAAAATATTGGACCGTGTGGACTTAGGGACCTTTGGCTGCAAATTATTTAGCTAGTGGACCAGAGCCCTTAAACAAAATTTGTGTGAACCAGAGATCGGATACGTTCCATTTTAGAGATCTTTCGCTAATTTTCTTCTTGTATAAACATGCAGATAGGTCATAAACAGGGTGTAGGGAATAAGACAGCTCTTCTTAAAGTTGAATGTAAGTTTTAATATATGATGTAGTTGGTGGTTTTTGTCTTTTATCTTCTGTTGTGATGCCTATTTCTGTTTCTTCATGAAAAGGATAGAAAGATTATAATTTGCAGGAAGTACTATTCTAACAAAAATTTATATAAATCCACTAGTCATCACTCATGATGAAAAACAGTAAGCAATGAACAAGAGTTTTTACATCCATGGCCATCAATTAATTCTCACACAGGTCCAATCATCATGATATGCATATACATTTCTATGTTCCCATACACCAATCATTCCGGATAACGCTTGCATTCTATGTACGTCTTATTGTGGTTCCTGGCACAGAATTATTTGGTTTTTATTTCTCAGGTAGCATTATTACTTTTTCTTTAATGCTGTGTTTGGGAGGGGAGGGAAAATTTGAGGGGAAGAAAAATGAAGGGGAGGGGAGAGGAGGAAAAATTAATTTTACCTCCTCTTGTTTGGGAAGTAAAAAAGTAGCGGGAAGAAAAGTGAAAAAGTAGGGTTTTGTTTGTTTGTGAAGTACATGAAAAATTACCATTTTGCCCTTACTTTTATAAAAGTTTCTAAAGGGCAAAAAGGACATTTTTCCTCATTTTCCCCCCTGTTTTGGGGGAAAACTTTTTGCTACCTTTTTCCCCCCATTTTCCCTCCCTTCCTCTCCCAAACACCCTCCAAAAACATTTTCCCCCCACTTTCCCATCCTTTTTTTCCTTCCCCCCTCTTTCCCCCCTTCCCAAACACCCGTGAGCCTTCTACCTTCACACGACATTGCTTTGTTAGGTTAAATTCTCCACTGCTGCTTAAATGTTTCAAACATAATTTTAGCTACCGGTTATACTTTAAGAGAAGTTTTCCTCTATCTAATCAGGTGCAGCGCGGCTACCTTGCCAAACACATGGGTGGGGATACCTTTTGAGCACTTGTTGTAGTGATTAACATATAAGTTACTGGGACTTCTCGATAAATATGAGATTTTAGGTTTTTTCGCTAATTATTTCTAGAGGAATTTACCGCATAGGACCCCGTAGGACCGCATACCACTTTTGAGGTTCCAAAAACACCATATATATGGATAAGGTCCTCAAGGTGCGTTTTTGTTTTTGTTTTTGTTTTTGTTTTTTTTTCGTTTAGCTATTAGTCGATATCAACCATTTTGCAGTGGTTTCTTGCTTTCGATTTGCAGAATCCAAATGGTTGATATCGACCATTATGCGGTGGTTGCTCTTGATTTGTAGAACCTAAATAAAAATTAGATTTTTCAAGAGGGAGAAGAGGGGAGGGGAGGAGGAGGGAGAAGAGGGAGAAAAAGCAAAACCCTTAACCGGAGCAAGCAATCACACACAAACACATACAACAACTTATATACAGCAATCAAAACCCATTTCACTACATAATCTACAAAACATGGAACTCTACATCAACAGAAGTAATCAAAGAAGGGACACAGAGAAGAAAACCAATAAAAACCGAAAACAAAACGAATGGAACCCCATTTCACTACACATCAAAAGAGCACGAAACGCTAACAACAACAACAGCACTGGAAGAAGAAGAAGTACATGAAAAAAAAAAAAAGCCAAAACCCCACAAACAGAAGACAAAAAAAAAAAAAAATATGTAACACAAAACAAACAAAGACCCATTAGAAAAAAAATGCAGGCAAAGCAAACCCCATAGCCCAGAACAGATCAAAAACCACGAAAATCAATGAAACCCAAACTAAAACCAAAAACCCAGTTTCAAGAACAATGAAAAGTGCGTGCAGAGAAGCTAAGAAGATGAAGAGAACAAGCAGTAGTATACTTGAAGTCTGTTGAGACTAATCCTAGCCCCTTAGGTTGTGACCTATGGGCTCTTGCCCATGCTCTCCACTAGTTAAATCGTCTCCCTCCTCCTCCCATCCCCTCTTCTCCCTCTTGAAAAATCCAAATTCTATTTGGGTTTTGCAAATCGAGAGCAACCACTGTATAATGGTTGATATCGACTATCTGGATTTTGCAAATCAAAAGCAACCACTGCAGAATGGTTGATATCGACCAATCGCTAAACGATTAAAAAAAAAAAAACCCGGACATTGAGGACCTTATCCATATATACGATGTTTTAGAGACCTCAAGAGTGGTATGGGGTCCTACGGGGTCCTATGCGGTAAATTTCTCTTATTTCTAAGTTATTACTGAAATTGGTGACAACGTTAGTGTTGATTGACCACACCTTTCATCACATGATCAACATTTTTACTTTATTCTTCTTTAGGATAGAGTGAGATAGAGAGAATGTGCATATAAAATCGAGTTATCAATCCGACAATAAGCCTACTTAAAATTAGAGCTGTCAAAATGCCACACGACCTATAAACACGACAAAAACCCACACGATATTAACGAATTCAGATGGGCTCTTAATGGGTTTGAGTCATTAATGGGTCAAACCCTGTTAACACGTTAAGTTAACGGGTCGTGTACGAATTAAGCCAGTAACCCGTTAACAATCCGCTTAACCCGTTAAAATTTTTTTAGTCCTTAAGTGTAGCCAAAATTAATTTATATTCATAAAGAATAAATTGAAATTTATTGATTTATAGTGGGTTTTTAGGTGGGATCTACTCAAGATCATCACTTACAGTTTCGTGCCGCTCATATATTTCTCTCCTTATATATTTTTGTATTGATTTTCTTTTTATTTTCGAAATGACTTAATTACTTAATAGATTAACGGATTGGGTCGTGCAACCCAATAAATTAACGGATTATGTTTGGGTTGGATTTCTTGACGCGTTAAGTTAACAGGTCGCGCATGAATTAAAATGATTTTAATACGAATTCATTAATATGAAACCCAAATCCGTTAACACGATACCATTTACAGCCCTAATTAAAATTTAGATATTCAATTTTAGGCGACCTGGTGCCCCCACAAAAACCACGTTGGTTTTAAAAGAGAGCTGCTGTAGTATAATACTACAAATGCAGTATCTAACAAAACTCCAAAAGGACTGTTCAAAAAGAAAAAAAACAAAACTCCAAGAGGACCAAACTCTCTCTTATAAAATTTGCCTTTTTCCGAAATGAAGGAGATGAGAAGCTCCAAAACCCTAATAACGGCGGAGGCGAGAAGCAGGCATGAAGATCTAGACGACGACGCTCATGGGAATGAAATGGCAAGGGAGGGGACAGAAATATTCTTCAGAAGATTTGAGCTGGATTCTCAACTGTATACAGATAAGATTTCTTTATCCTTCTCGGTAAAAATACAATGACCTAGATTTTTTCTTTTCGATACACCTGTGCTTGAGATTTTGATCGATCCCACTTATTAATGCCATACACAGACACAGAGAGATCATCATCCATGAATCTTTTTGGTAAGGAATTTGATTCAATAGCTGGAACCTTCAATCCACAATTGTACAAAACTAGTATTTGGAACTCTCTCTCTTACTGCTGCTTATTAACCCTACCAGGCATCAATTGTTGTAATGTGTTTCTCTTTTTCTTCTTACAAGTTTTTCACTACATTATTTATTTTTAAAGTCAGTCTTCAGGCAAGGATGAAAAATTTTTATTAGCATTTTTGAGGAATATGATAGAAGAAAGATGAGTAGCTAGCCGTTTACCCAAAGATGACATTGCTGGATTCTCTAGTTAGAAGTGATGAAAGTTTGAGATTTCTTCTCATTGACTTGAAGATAGTTGATTTGATCATTAAAACCATACTTGCTTTTATGTGGGTTATGAGACTGTTTCAGGGACTAGGATGATGGCAGTCAAGTGTCTCTCCATGACCTTCCAGGCTTCCACAATCACTTGAATTAGTCATGGAGGTATGAAATTATTTAAATAACTGTGGCAGGTAGAAGATTCTTGCAAGTTTTGAGTTTACTTAATACAAAATTCAATTTCTATTAAGTTCGGTTCAATCTCAAAATGGTCAACAAACTAGCTGCCATACACACACAAATTACCTGCCACTGTCTCATTACATTAATAACAATAGCTTCCCCACCAAAACCCTAACCTTCGCTGCTGCCTTCTCGGCCTTGGGCCATCCGATCCCCTGGCCCATTGCAACCACACCTATGGCTTGGTCTTCAGTGAGGCATTCCTTGCACCGGTGATCCCCTTGGCGACCGCTCTCGCAGGTGGGATCTTCCTCACTCATGAAATCTGTGTGTCAGAGAGGGATCATGAATCAGTTGGGGTCTTGGTTGATGGTCACCTTCTTTCTGGCCTCTGTTAACTCATCGTCCATGTTTCTGACTGCAATGACGGCGAATCCCTTGAGCTCAAATCTCACTTCTAATCCTATAAAGCCGGCAACTGGGTGGTCGGCTTGGGCTATGCCTGCTATTGACCCAATAGGGAATAATTTCTGGATGTCGGTTTGTTGCTTGTGGTGGTTGGGGGCTATTTTGATGCCCAGAGACCCCAAACACTTTAGGCTTTTGACGATCTCGCTGCTGATGATTATTTTTATGTATTCGTCTTTTGTGGGATTTCTTCCATCACAAGCGGATGGTGATCTGCTCATGCTTTCTTTGCTGTGGCAGTTGAGGTCTTATTTGATGCGCATCTGGTTTCAGTTTCGGATCTTTTTTACCCCATTGGTCATTCTTCTGTTTATGTTTATGTATGTTGTGGTCATGGTCGTGGTAGAGATCAAAATTTATGAAACTGTGGATTCCTTTGCTGTGGTTTCCTTTGTTGTGGTTTCTGTTATTGCGTTTTCATTGTGGTTCCTTTTGCCTTATCCCATTGGGAAGCTGGAGGAGATGATAGGGCTAATCATCTTTTTTCATCTGGTATACCTTCTCTTAGTAATCTCTTCTTCTTCTTTGTAGCTTCAAACTCACTTTTATATTTCTCATGCTTACATGTGATGATGTTATGCGATTTTGTTTATGATTGGTTGGGTCTCCACAATTAAAAAGGCGAACTATCATTGGTATTAGTTTTATTATTTATGGAGAAAGTGGGATACTCACTCAGAAGGATGAAGAAGAATGGTTTTCAGTTTTCACCGCAATAGATTCAGGATGTAAATTTTGATATTAAGGGTTCCTATTGATCTTTTAATTACCTTAGTTTATGCATAAGTTAGGAAGTGCTAGCTTTTGGATAGCTGCTCTTTTCTAGTAAAACCGAGTTAATCTAAATTGAGTAACAAGGGTACTCAATTCACCCTCTAAATTGAGTTGTGACAGAAGTTTTTACTTTCAGTCCCATTTTTTACTATCAGTCCCAAGCATGTTTGGCAGCTAGCATAAAACTTCTGTCACAACTCACAACCCAAGCATATATTTTGAGAAAACAACATTCTTTGTGACTCGGATGGATCGGAAGGGAGAAACATAATCCATGTAGCTGGCGTCAACATAGTTAAGACAAGGCTTTGATGATGATGATGGCGGCGTTAATAATAGCTGAACAATGTCTCCAGTGTGTTTGTGACTCTCTCTCTCTCTCTCTCTCTCTCATATATATATATATATGAAATGCTCCTATGATAGCATCTCTCACCTTACTATGAGGGATAAAGTGGGGGCCCTCACATTCATATCCAATGCCAACAACTTAAATGTGAGGGCCCTCACCCCTATCTCTCATATAAGGTGAGAGATATCTCTCATAGGAGCACTTCCCTATATATATATATATATATATATATAGGGAAGTGCTCCTATGAGAGACACTCTCACCAACTTGGTGAGAGATGGGTGGGGGCCCTCACTTCCATATTCACTTTCACCAACTTAAATGCAAGGACCCCAAACTTAAATGTGAGGGCCCCCACCCATCTCTCACCAAGTTGGTGAGAGTGTCTCTCATAGGAGCACTTCCCATATATATATATATATATATATATATATATATATATATATATATATAGGGGAATATTCATATGCATCTATCCCTCACCATTTTTTGGTGAGGGACACTCCTTTTGGGGGTGTTTCAAGTACGAAAGGGGAACACCCCCAAAAGGGGTGTCCCTCACCAAAAATGGTGAGGGATAGATGCATATGAAGACCTCCCATATATATATATGGGCAAGGCTCTCCTAAGTTCAAGCTTAGGATAAAATTCCGTAAGCTCACGCTTGTGGGGCCCACCCTTGATCCATCCAAATGGACCAGACACACGACCCCCTTGAATTGCACGTGTCCACCAACTTTTGGTCAAATTCGAATTTACTAAACCGTTGGATCGACTGTAAACCGATCTGAATGGAATGTTGACCATTAAACTTTTAGGGCTTAGATGGAGATGATAGAAATCACGGTTGGGGCTGATTTTCTGTAGAGAGGAGGGTCCTAATGAGTCCTTGAAATCCCCTCCGGCACCCCATGTGGGTCCCTAGGTGGGCTCCATCACGAACTTAAGCTTACCTTATCATAAGCTTGAGCTTAGGAGAGCTGCCTATATATATGGGAGATGCTCCTATGAGAGTTACTCTTATGGTACTATGTGAGTAAGGGTGGGGGCCCTCAAATCCATAACCAGTGCCGACCTGCTTTGGATATGCCGAAACCATTTCAAACAAGTTTATCTAATTTATCCCCCTATTGATGTAACCCCTAAATGCTCTCGAAAGCACTCATTTCTAATTTTATCCTTCGTAACTTTGCCACACATCCACCTCAATAATCTAATCTTTGCTACGTCCATTTTGTGCATATGTTGTTCTTGATTGACCAACATTTTGCTCTATTGGTCATAGTTGGTCTTATCGCTTTCTTGTAAAATTTTTCCTTTAACCTTGTTGGCATGCGTCGATCACAAAGCACTCTAAAAGGAAGTCTCCACTTCAACAATCATACTTTTATCTTATGTTTGACATCTTTATCAATCTCTCAATCCTTATTAATTATCAAGCTAAGGCAACGAAATGAATCTCTTTGTGGTATTACCTGGGCTTTAATTCTCACAGTGGTTTCAGCTCTTTTTATATGCCCACTGGAGTTGCAATCCATATATTCTATCTTTGTACGGCTTATTTTAAAGCCTTTATAAGCCATGGAGCATATATTTTTGTATGACTTATGTTTAGTCTGTGGCAAAATTCTTAAAAACCCCATTTCAGTTTCTTTTTCTCTGTGCTGCTTTGCTTCTCACTCGCATGTATAAATGCTCTTTTCCCTCTATTCTTCACTGTCCAATTACTCTTTTGTGAATTTTCTCTTCTTGTGTAATGAGATACATAAACTTTTTATGAGATGCATAAATTAACTCATTTCGTCCAATTATAGAGACTCAATATTTTCTCAATTAAGAAAGATTTAGGAAAAAAAATTTGATTCGAATGGTTCTTTTGAAAACTTGTGTAGTACATACAAGTAGAAATTGCCACATCAATGTTTTTGCTTTTTTTTTTTATTTTTCCAGAGTTGGTGAGTTCCCCCAGTTCGTTTAGACTTAGTTTTGAGTTCTTTTTTTGTGGAATTGGACTACCAAAAAGCAATTAGTATTTATTTTTATTTTTTATATTTTAGTTTCTTAACTCCGCCTATGTTGGGGTATCCAGTAAAGGACGATGAGATAAAGGAGCGTTGGAAGAGCTACTTCTACAAGTTATTTAACGAAAGCAGTAGTAGTGACATACAATTGGGACAGCTTACCATTTCTAGGGAAGAATCGAATCATATGTTCTATAGGAGAATCAGTAGGGAAGAAGTTAAAGAAGTATTGAAAAGGATGAAGAATGGGAAAGCGGTTGGGCCAGATGGTATCCCTATTGAGGTCTGGAGGTGCTTGGGGGAGAATGGCATAAATTGGTTGACAAAACTTTTTAATGTAGTGCTAAAGAGCAAGAAGATGCCTGATGCATGGAGGAAAAGTATTCTTATACCCATGTACAAGAACAAAGGAGATATTCAGAACTGTGCGAACTACCGCGGGATTAAATTGATGAGCCATATGATGAAATTATGGGAGAGAGTTATTGAGAGAAGACTAAGAAGAACAACAAACATTTCAGATAATCAATTTGGTTTCATGCCTGGGAGATCAACCATGGAGGCTATCTTTCTCCTGAGGAGGTTAATGGAACAGTATAGAGAAGGCCAGAAAGATTTACATATGGTGTTCATTGACTTGGAGAAGGCCTATGACCGGGTTCCTAGGGAGATTCTATGGGGAGTACTGGAAAAGAAAAGAGTGTGTGTCGCATATATTGAGGCGATAAAGGATATGTATGATAGAGCCGTGACATCTATAAGGACGACTGGCGGAGAGACTAAGGAGTTTCCTATCACGATTGGTCTACACCAAGGCTCAGCGTTAAGCCCGTACTTATTTGCCCTAGTTATCGATGAGATTACAAGACATATTCAGGATGAGGTGCCGTGGTGTATGCTATTTGCAGATGACATTGTTTTAGTAGATGAGACGAGAGAAGGAGTGAATGCTAAGCTAGAAGTATGGTGGAAAACGTTAGAGACAAAAGGGTTTAGGCTAAGTCGATGCAAGACGGAATATATGGAGTGCAAGTTTAGCCAAAGTAGGACACTTGGTAACATAAAAGTAAGCTTAGGCACACAAAAGATTGTAGAGAAAGAAAACTTTAGGTACCTTGGATCGATGGTGCAACAGGATGGAGGGATTGATACTGATGTAAGTCACAGGATTCAGGCCGGGTGGACCAAATGGAGGAGTGCTTCGGGGGTCTTGTGTGATCGGAAAGTCCCCCTCAAGGTTAAAGGAAAGTATTATAAGGTGGCGGTAAGACCAGCATTGTTATATGGATCAGAGTGTTGGGCAGTAAAGCATAATCATGTTAAGAAGATGGAAGTTGCGGAGATGAGAATGCTAAGATGGATGTGCGGGATCACAAGGAGAGATAGGATTAGGAATGAGGAGATTAGGGGCAAAGTAGGAATAGCACCGATTGGAGATAAAATGAGAGAAAATCGACTAAGATGGTTTGGCCATGTTAGAAGGCGTCCAATGGAAGCACCTGTTAAAAGGTGTGAAGGCATAGAGATTGCCAGGAGTAGGAGAGGGAGAGGGAGACCCAAGAGAAGTTGGAAAGAAACTATTAAACATGACCTTGCCTACATGGATCTAACGGAGGACATGGCCCTAAACAGATTTGATTGGCGTCGTCAAATCCATATAGCCGACCCCACCTAGTGGGAAAAGGCTTGGTTTGGTTTGGTTTGGTTTGGTTTTATATTTTAGTTTCTTATCTAACACTAAACTCAATATAGCATATAGAAAAAAAAAATGTTTTTTTCAATTTTGTACCTTACACAAACTAGCTTTAAAGTAACTAATGGAGATTGGAGAGTGTTAGGTTAGTTTTCTTTCTCAATCTTTATTTCATTCTCATGAGATATTTGCTATTGAGTTTGTTTTAGTATCACTGCATTGTAATTAATTGAATTTTGATTTTACTTTGAACTGTAGGCTCGCCATGAATGCTCAACTGACAGGAACTGTGCTGTGGGACTGTATTGCCAATTCTGCGGACATGGAACTGTGGGTTCGAGATGTGTTCCTTTGCCAATCACAGACCCGTTCAAGCTAATTGTAATTTTATTGTTCTTGTACTACAAGTCAATTTCCTTGCATGTCATTCATAGCTCCATGGCTTATAATAGAGAAGTCAGCAATCTCTGCAATATAGGATACATTGGGACTGTCCACATGTATATAGACTGCTTGTACCACAATCTCAGCCATCTAAACCAACATACACCAGATGGAATGGATGATCTTAGTCACAGTAACATACAATTCATAGAAATTTGTTTATCGAATTTGGAACCTTGTTTGATAATATTTCTAGATTGTCGTTAACATTTTTTCCCCTTTCTTACAGAACAATTCATTACCTTTCAACAAATATGCATTCCTAACAACGCATAACTCCTATGCGATCAATGGGAGACTAGTTCTCACGGGACTTCCTCAAGTCACTTTAACAAATCAAGAAGACAGTATTACTCAGCAATTGAATGTGATGTTATCTTTTTTTATTTCAAGAACTTGAAGAGATTTTTTTAAATTTATTTTAGCTTTAGTTTTGAGAAAATGAATTGCAGAATGGGGTTCGAGCTCTGATGCTGGATACTTATGATTTTGAAGGAGATATATGGCTATGCCATTCGCGTGGAGGAAAATGCTATGATTACTATGCATTCGTGAGTGTCTTCTTTTATTGGTTGTTAAACTTGTACAATACATTGGCCTGATTGGATGTGGAAAGAGTAGTTTTGCGAAAGTATCTTCCCTGGAGAATCCTCTTTGCGCCTGTTAGGTTGCAATCTTTTTGGGGGAAAAGGTGGAGATCACTTGGTGGAGTTTTCTTGGTAGAAAGCGAGAACCCCCACTAAGAGTAGGGAAAGCGATACTCTATCCTCTAGTATTCTCTAGTTAAAAATCAAACAAGAGCAAAGTGATAAGCAGGGTTCCTACATATATTAGTTTCCTCTTGGTTTCAATGAAAGATCTCTGCCTTCACTTTCCCCACATCCAGACCCTCTATATTTTTTCTGAAATAGCTTATGGTGAACAACTATGGAACTGTAAATAGGTCAGGTCCAACCGGTCTTGGACTATGATTAGGTCATATCCATGAGCTTCAGCACAAAAAAATAAAATAAAATAATAATAATAAAAAGAAAGAAAGAAAAAAAGAGAAAAAAAAAGAAAAAGAAAAAGAAAAAAAAAAAGAAACATTTTTTTGAATGGTAAAAAGAAACATTAAATAGATGAAATCTTGTAGCATTGAATAGTATCATTATTATCGTGGCTGAGTTGGGTTCATCATCATTATCATTATTTCATGGATTCCTCACTTCCATACACCCAGAGTGATCATGAATTCTTGATTCTGCAGTAATTAATCAAGTTTTTGGTCAAATAATCAATGTCTATGTTATAATTCATCTTTTCATCATGCATATATTTTTAACCACCACCACCATCATTATCGTCATCATCAAGACTAATATAAACATTGTTGCTGTTGACGCTGATGTTGTTAATGATGGAACTGATGATATAGCATATGCTGTAACCTATGATAATATGCCTATATAATATTGTTGCTAATTTGTGTTTGTTTTTAGCAGGGACCATCTATTGATACCATGAAAGAAATAGAAGCTTTTCTATCACAAAACCCGTCAGAAATCATCACATTGATCTTAGAAGACTATGTTCAGGCTCCAAATGGGCTAACAAAACTCTTCAATGATTCGGGTTTGTCCAAATATTGGTTTCCATTATCAAACATGCCCCTGAATGGTCACGACTGGCCGCTCGTTAGTGACATGGTGGCCAACAATCAACGGCTCATTGTCTTCACTTCCATTAAATCCAAGCAAGACACTGAAGGAATTGCTTATCAATGGAATTACATGGTTGAAAATCAACGTAAGCAACATTTTTCATTTGCTTAAGGGTCGTCTGTACAGATGAATTGGAAAATGGCAATATGATGTTCTATATATGGCACAGTTCAAAAATTCAACTCGGCTTGACTCAAGTGAGTCGACCTGATCTGAAGGCACGAGGCCAAGATTAGCTAGCATCTGCCAGGGTTTTGGTTGAAATTTAGTCGGGTTACTCAAATGGATGCCCTTCTGAGTTCCATGTCACTTGGGCGAGTCAAGTCTAGTACTGTGATCTACAGTGGGTCGTGCGAATCTGTATCCTTCAATTAATGGGTCACGTCAGCTCTCATTGATTGATAGACCACACATTATGTAGATCTTATGCTCGGACATGGAGTCTAATTGTTTGCCATCTTTTTTGGTAAAAGAATTGTTTTTCATTGTATTCCTAGGGAATGTGATTTTCCTATTACTTGCAGAGGAAAACAGTACAGATCAACCTTTTTCGAAAAAAAAAAAGAGTTAGATCCAAGGGGTGAAGACTGAAGATTGAAAAGACAGTAATAATCAATGGAAGTGATCATTAGTTTTTCCACAATTCCACCTATGCTAATAATTTCTCATCCTTTGTCCTGTGAAAGTAAAATCCATATGTAGCAATTCATATTAACCCATTACATGGGCTGACGGGCTGCTAGGCCCGTGCCCTGCACCTGCATGTTTGCACACATACATGCACAATTGTAAAAATGATTTTTATTTATCTATTAGAATATGCTTTGATTGATTTTTATTTATGTGTAGATGGTGATGATGGAATGCATCCTGGGATCTGCTGTAATCGCAATGAATCGAGTCCTCTCCATGACAAAAGTAAATCTCTTCTACTGGTGAATTATTTCAAAACAATTCCATTCCGGAAAGTGTCATGTATGCATCATAGGGGAGGTCTCATCAACATGCTTCACACTTGTTAGGCTGCTGCTGGTGACCGCTGGGCTAACTTTGTTGCCGTCGACTATTATAAGGTATTGTGTCTAATAAAGGAATGTAAATGAGTGGGTTTGGGTAGGGATCCAAAGGATCAGAACCTGTGCCCTGATTGTGTTTGTATCAAATCTAGACTCAAAATCCTTTTTCTCATAACTAAGGACTTGACCTGCACCCAATTTGTCTCCAGACTCGAAATCCCGTGAGTCTCATAACCAAGGACTTGACCTTGACCCGATTGTCCATTGAGTCTAAAAGTATGGTAAATACCTTTATTTTATAGCTGAGGTAACTCTGGCAGTGGGTCAAAATGGGTGCATAAATATCTCTGACTCATCATTTTGGTCCATGCTGGTGTTCTGGTACTCGGTATGAACCTAGCCAACGGTTAGCGGGTCTCATTTCTGTGGGGCCAAATCAGGGCTTTGTTTCCAATGGGCCCAAAATAAGTCTCTTGCCAATTTCTTCGAGCTGAGTTGAAGTAAGTTTGGATCCGCAAGCAGTGATGAAATGGGTGTAGACAAGCTCTGCGAGAGAGTTTGCTGGATCCTGGATGGATTCCAGTGAGGACCAATTCCGCAGAAGGGAATTAGCTGAATTCCTCTTAGAACTCAATAACATTCTTCCATTTAAGAGAAAGAACAAACCAAACAAAACCAATTTTTATTATTGAATAATTTTGAACTACTCTCCTAATAGAGGGATTACATATTTATAGGAAGGGTTGAACACCCCCTTTCCTAATAGGACTCTGCTTTCCTAAACAATAAAAGAAATAACTTGCTTAACAATCCAAATAAAATAAAATTCCTAATTTTAATTACTTCTAAATAAATAACAACTCTCTAAATAAGACTCTTAACTAATTAAAATTTTAACTAAATGGATGTTATATTGGGCTTATGGGCTGGGCCCAATTAGTTGGCAGACCGTGGGTTTGGTCTGCATCAGTTTCTCCCCGCTCTAGAGAGAACTCGACTTTGAGTTCCGTAAATGTCCACCTGGGTCAAAAATCGAGCGTACAAACTTCCGAAGTGTTTTGATCTTCATGTTCTTCACATAGCTTGGGAACTCGAACAGATTGGAGGTATTGATTCTTTTGATGTTTGCATTTTTCTTGGATCTGTGATCGAACCATTCGATGCTTCAATTGTTGCATGTGTACCAAGAGATCTTGATCTTTGAATATCCATCGTTGATTCTCGAAGATGAAGTCAATGTGTGGGACTTCAATGATTTGTTCTGTTGTTGATGTCTCCTTAACGACTGTTAGATCCACTTAATGATTAGGTTTGTTGCTCATTAGATCTATGTCTTCAACATGCGCTTGACCTTCTTCATTTGCCTCTTGCCTCTTTTGATCAGCACTATTCATAGCAATGATTATAGTCCCTGTGTTTTCTCGCTCTTTTGAAATATGCTCCATAGCAAAAGTGTTGCGTGCTATTTCATTTGACAATGTTTTGCCATCATGAGTTTCTTGATCTTGCTGTTTAATGTCATCCTTGATGTCTTTTATCATGGTTTGTAGCTCTTGTGGCACAAGCACGACATCTGTTTCTTCCTTCTACTCACTCTTTGATTCTTCAATTGGAGGTGAAGATGTAGATGGAGAAGGTATTGTCGATGGCAATGGAATGAGCTCAATTTGTTGTCCTCTCTAAAGAAAAGAATGTATGTTTTTCTCTTCATCAGTATGCACATTCATATCCAAAATCCATGATTTTCCAAGAAGAATATGAGTGACATTCATATTGATAACATCACACTAAATATTATCTTAATAATTGCCAATCTTGAAAGATACCAAACATTGACGAGTTACTGGAATGATTATATCATTGGCCCATGTAACTCTATATGGCTTCAGGAGTTCCTCGGTTGGCTAGTGAAGGTTGTCAATCACTTCTTGTGCAACAAAGTTTATTGCACTGCTGCGATCAATAACCAGATTAGCTAGCTTGCCTTCACAACTTACACGCGTTTGGAATTTTATATGCTGTCTCCATTCTTCTTCTTCAATCTTATTTGTGGTGAGAAGTCGACGTATGACAAGCTTGGGATTATCTTCTCTGGAAAAATGTGTTTCAACAATATGAGCTCTTCTTCTTTGTTGGGACCTTCTTTCTTAAGGTTTACATTGCTGTATGTGAGATTGTCGAAGCATGTGCTCAACATTGATAGCTTCGTTGTATGCTTCTTGAACAGTTTGGCAAAATCTTATTTTCTCTTCTATATCTAGGTTTAAACCTCATGAAACGAGTGACATCATGTGACTCACTTTCATTCAATGCACATAGATGTTGTAGTTTTCGAAATTGGCGAGTATATTCATCAACTAACAACCCCTTTTGCTTCAAATTGAGGAATTCATGAAAGTAAAACTTGTTCTGAAAATACCAATTTCCATGTGTATTGATATAAATAACTTTGAACTTCATCTGAAGGTCCAATGTTTCTCATCATGATTTTGGATGCAAAATGAACATAAAATTTTAATGCTCTTCCAAATTAAAATCTGACTAACCAGATGTGTAGATCCCACTGATCGGAGCTTGCAGGTGAAGACGGATCATTAATCGGATCTAAGATCAGATCTGTCTCTGATACCAATTGAAGTAGCCTGGATCCGCAAGCAGTGATGAAACGGGTGTAGACAAGCCCTACGAGAGAGTTTGCCGAATCTTGGATGGATTCCAGTGAGGAACAATTCCGCATAAGGGAATTAGCCGAATTCCTCTCGGAACTCAATAACATTTTTCCATTGAAGAGAAAGAATAAACCAAACAAAACCAATCGTTATTATTGAATAATCTTGAACTACTCTCCTAATAGAGGGATTACATATTTATAGAAAGGGTTGAACATCCCCTTTCCCAATAGGACTCTTCTTTCCTAAATAATAAAGGAAATAACTTGCTTAACAATCCAAATAAAATAAAATTCCTAATTTTAATAACTTCTAAATAAACAACAACTCTCTAAATAAAACTCTTAACTAATTAAAACTCTAACTAAATGGATGTCATATTGGGCTTATGGGCTGGGCCCAGTTAGTTGGCAGACCATGGGTCTGGCCTGCATCATGGGTCCTTCGGGTATATGAGTGGATGAGTACAGATTGACATTCTGAATCAAATTTATGCTTTATCCTAATGTACGGTGTGTTGTGAATGCACATCATTATCATCATCTTAGCCCAATGCCCTCAAGATAGGGGCTCCTCTTAAGGATAAACGTTTCTAATGTTACGGATTGGAGTCGATGCAGTTTGATCTGATGGGTTTCTAATCCAAGCTCTTCAGAAGAACTTTCGTGATTTTTGGGATAAAACCACCCTCTTTATGTTTGATGCAGAGAAGTAATGGAGTGTCATTTCAAGCAGTGAACACACTCAACGGGAAGCTACTGTGTGGATGTGATGATGTAAATGCATGTGTGGTAAGAAGTTCAACAATTTGGTGTTACTTGGCCTATTAAAAAATAAAATAAAAATTGGTGTTACTTGGCTTACGCAATAAACTGTAGTCATCCTCATCTGTTGGTTGTTCAGTGGGTGTGCATGGACCTAAACAATAGAAGGCCCAACCTATTATTTCTTCTCGGAACCAGCCTAGCCAGGCCTGGCAGGTCTCTTAAAGGCATAGAGAAGATTGTAGGTACTCTATAGAAAAGGTCCATTGTGGATAGTTTATGTGGTGGGCATGACAATAGGCAAAATACTGCCCGTGGGTTTAAAACTGTGGCGGTTTGGCCCAAGCTCATAGGTAAATCTGAATCATTGTTGGTGCCGGTGGTTGTGAACTCTGACCAGCCAATACATTCCAAAAGCTTAAGCTGTTAAGAAGCGGAAGACCAATCTACTTAAACCCCCCTTGAACTGGATGCCATTTGGATTTACAATCCTCACATGCCTACCCACCCGATATGTGCCTGCCCATGTGATCTTGGGGAACAATGCCTCCCTGGGGTTTGAACTTGAGAAGCTTTAAGATGTATTGGCTAGTTGGACTTGACATGGTATTAGAGTCACATTAGTTAATGAGTTCAAACCCCAGAGAGACGACGTTCCCCCAGGTCGCATGGGCAGGCACATCTTGCGTGGGTACTGGGTAGGCACGTGTGGATTGCAAACTCGAATGGTGTCCTGCTCGAGGTGGGTGTTAAGTAGATTGGTCTTCCACTCCCTAATAGCTTGAGCTTTAGGGATGTATTGGCTAGTCGGCATTGATAGTGCTGACTTCTCTAAAGAGATAATCGGCCATTGGTGTAACCTCACCTGATTGTGATCAGCTAGCTGGCCATTGCCAAGTCGATAAATGTTCATGTGTGGGCTGGGTTCGGATTGGATCCAGGGTGGCCCATGTTGGGTTGTTTCAAGGGTCCTTCTGGTAATTGAACACACAATATATTGTCACCTTATTTGATGTAAATGGGTCAAGAGGGTCTATAGTTTTTTTTTTTTTTTATCGAGTCGAGTCCTTCAGTTTATGGGATGAACGGGGACTCCTCTACATCCCTAGTGCTTATGCTGTTCGTTCAAATTACTATCTACAACAGCAGGAGTCGTCATCTGTGTTTGCTAGGGATGAGATGGAGATGGGATATGTGGCCTCGGATCCCATTACCATTATTGGAAACCGGACGGCTTCAATATTTTGATCAATGGGCTGTATAAGAGGGTGGGGCTAGATTTAGAACCATTTTTTTAATGCAAAACTTACATCTTATAAAAAAAGAGGATGTCCAGGAGTAGGACTGGTCATGGCTCGTGCGGACCATGGTTGTTCACCAATCTGGCCGGCATGGGCTATGTTTGTGGCCCATGTTTCATTGGGGTGGGCCAATGGCTTTCTGCTTAAAGGCCCAAGTATAGGCTGGGTCCAAACAAGCATTTTTAACACAAATTAACATTACATTCCATAAGTTTGAGAGGCCCAGACATGACTGTAAGATTCATTAGCTGGATCTGGGCTCCAATATGAGCAGACAACTGACCTGCTGGCTTGGACAAGCATTGACCCAGCCAATGGCCAGTGCTACTAAAGGGGTCCATTGGTTTTTGGAAAGAATGAATGTGCAACTGAATTTATATAGAAACTAATCTATGTATTCGAACTGAACACCTGGAGAATTTAACGGAGGTTTCCATATCTTTTGGTTGCAGCCTGGATCTACTGCAGGAACATGCACTCCTTAAGTGCAAGAAAACTGAGTCTCCTGGACACAAGAGCAGCCTGTGTTTTCTTATATTCTACTTGAGCCTTATATAATTCTGTGTTTGCATGTTTGTATTGCAGGTGGGAGGAAGTAGGGGAAGAAAGAGTTGACGCCCCAAATGGTTTGCATTTCAGGGTTTGGAATTGCTGAATGTATTAGTTATACCAGGATGCTTTTGGAATGGAGGTACAGTGATCTAGCGCCAAAAAGATAATAAATGAAACTCTCATAAATAAATGGGTTATTTTTTGAATGAAGCTTTTGTTTATTTAAAGTGATTGTATCAATGAATGTGTTTTTGCATGTAATGGATGGATTCTTTCAAAAAAGCAGGTTTTGTAAATCAAAACTTGTGGTTGGAAATTGATGCAGATGGTGTTGTTGTAAGCTTGATATACATTGTTACATCATTCCCTATTAGCTTAAGCTTTTAGAGTAAGCTGTTGTCAACATGGTATCGGAGCGGGAGGTCGTGTGTTTGAATCCCCTGGGCCCACAGAGGGTGTGATTCCAATGCAGGGCCCCTGTACCGTTCTCTATCGGCTTTTTAGGTTTTTAGAGTAAGTGGTTGTCAACGCGTTGTGCAGCTACCAAATCTTACATATGCTGTTGTTGGGCTAATGGCATCATCTATTCTTTTGGAGAGAAGCTGTTATCGATCAGTGATCTGGATTATTTGATGGACTCAAGACACTTCTTAAGAAGGGAGGTTCAATATTATTTGTTTGAATTCAAAATAATCTAAATGCTGTTTTATCATTAGACTGCATTAGTATTTATACATGATACATGTCTAGAGGAACATTGTTATCATCAAAGCCTTGTCCTAACTAGTTGGGACAGCTATATGAATTTTGATTCACTCTCAGATTTCATGTTGTAGTTGTGATAAAAATTTCACGCAAGCTGTTAACCTACATGACCAAACCTTCATCTTTTATCTGGGCCTGGAACTAAGTTTCAACAAATTGGCGGAATTGATCATTGCATTGAGAATAATTAACTAAAAATAAAATGAAATCTAATAAGATCTTAAATAATCTTAAAATGATGGTTAAGGAAGTAGAATAAAAATTGCATACTTTTGGTTTTGTAGATATTCTTTACTTTCATCCCAGGCTTGTTATTGACTCATGAGTTCAAGTCACAGTCTAATTAGATGAGTCTGCCCATTTGCAAAAACTGAAGCCCAGGCCTGCTCGTTAGCCTTTTTTTCTATGACTGGTTAAATCTGATAGCTTATGCACCTTGCAGGACCCACTTGGACGTATACCAAAGTCTTATAATGGATTATATTTCAAGAAAAGAAACCTGCCCAATTGGATCATCTCAACCCTTGATTTAAGCGCTTTCAAATCTTGGGGGTTTGTAAAAAATTTTTTTAGTTCAACCCAACTGTGAGTAGTCTGATGAAAGTGGAAATTGGGATGTGGATATAATTCATGTAGGAATAGTGAGTGTGAAGGGGCTGTTGATGATAGGTGGGTCTCACAATGGCTGAAATGGTTACCTCTCATGGAACCATGTGTGCACGGCCCACTTGGATACATGTCATTTGTAGGAATAAAATGACAAGCTCTCATTGACCTTTGAGAATTAGATTATAGAAAGGAAAAAAAAATCAGCTGCAACGCGCACAATATTCGCTGTAATGCGCATTTCCTAAAAAATCGAAATGAGTCTTTGAGATTGTTTGGCCTTGATATGTAAAATCTAGAATCCATAGATATATGGAATACTTCAGGATCTTTGGTGCAGGTAAATCTCATGTTTTGCAAGGATTGAAGGAATCCTAAAATCCAGGAAATCCTAGAATCCTGAAAATTCCTGTTTTGACAAGCAGAATCCTGAGAAACTGTATATATTTTCACCACCCATCCGAACAACAGATGATTCCTGAAAAGCTTGAATTTTAGAAAGTGATCTACTACTAGTCTTATAAATAAGAAGTCCTGTGATCCTTAAGAATTCAATTGCATGCAAACAAATGTTACACTTTAAAACTATACATTGTTAGATTCAATTCAGTGATGAATATACAGACGTTGTTAAGTGCAAGTGCAAGTTCAGTACACGAAATAAAGACATGAAGTAGGTTAATGTTGGTCTTACTTTTTTCTCCTTCAAAAATTTTATGAATTTTTACGTATGGCCCCTCTAAAGTTTCTGTAAACTGTATCACTTTTTACATATGGCCCCCCAAATTTCCTGAAAATCCCTTTTTTCTTTAGAAAATACTATAGCTTCTTACTTATGGACCTCCGAGTTTTTCGAAAAAACTACTATATATTTTGAAGATAAATAAATATATGGATTGTCACGAAAGGGCACATCTTCGATAGATCATTCACATCACATGCCTATATTTTACTCAGTATCTCCCATATCTCATCTAGTTAGAATTGGTATATACCCCTAACTTCAGGCATGTAAAATATTTGATTATACTTTTATACTTGATCAACCAAAAAGAATCAGCAGGACAAATCTCGACTCATATTGACCCATACACAAATTTTTTTTTTTTTTGCTATAATTGATATTGATTCTTTATGGATATTGGGAATGTGTTTTCATCACCTTTATTTCATTATATGTATACATCCAAAACACTCAAAAAGGAATTAAAAATGAAAATTCATAAATTCTCATAATTTAGATTTACTATATAATTATTTCTTTCAAAAGGAAAAAAACTGAAATGAACAAAATACTAGTTTTAAAACAATATATGGGCCAATGCATAAAAATGTCAACATTAGCAGATGCAATATTCGAATCCTTGCTAAAAAATAACCATGTTGGTTATTCAGTGGCTGCTTTGCATGGTATGCAAGCTCAACCTTACATGTTTGTCCATTGAGAATAGGGCTGAATTTTTGTTTTATGGGTTGGTCCATTTCAGCTGCCTTCTCCAAGTTGTGGGCTTTTCCAATCTCATACTTGTACATTGTGAACTCCATTTTTTTTGTCTTTGGAATAGACTCACTTCTCTTTAAAAAATAAGGGCAAAAAGAAAACTTGAAATGGATCTAGTTGTTTTGATAGATACTGATTAATAGAAGAATCTCATCTTTATTTACAGTGAGGCCAATGAAGTCTAATAAACAACTTCCAACTTTGCTCTGTTTCCTTCCATGTGGGGAGCAGGTACAACTGTCGGTATGAACATGGGGTGGCCACTGGGTGCATGTTCTCACTACTTTTTAAGTTTAACAGTTGGAATGAATCAAACAAAATTGGATGCAAACATGGATTTGGAGACGGAAACAGGAAATTGCCTTGTCTGTTTCCAATCTCAATGGAAAGAGAACAGGCTGGCTTTTGCCAATTGCTGCTATCACAATTCACAGTTTCACACCCTTCCCTTGATTCTCTCACAAAACTACAAAACATAACTCATGCATTGATGGGACCACGAATCCCTCCTCCCTTTCTTCCGTAGGTAAAAAAAAAGAAGCTGACCTTTTCTTTTCTTGATGGAATGGACTAGATCCGTGTGAAAAGTCATCTATTGGTCCAGAATTAATTCAAATCACGGATTCTAGTTTGAGGAGTATGATCTCCTCACTCCACTTAGATGCATATCTATCAAAGGAAGAAGTGCATATGGAAAACTTTTCTTCATAGACAATGGAGAGTTCAAAAAAAAAAATCAGTCCCACCATATTATTCTAAGCTTTAACTAACGACCTTCGATTTTAATGGCATCGTAATTGTAAATCCAATTGAGATTCTATTCAACATTGAGTAAATGCTCCATTATTGTAAAATCGGACTTTGTTGTGAGATGGAATGATCAAAGTATCAAAAAGGGCCTTATTGATTAAAGGTGAGCCAAGTATGCGTTATAGACCTAAGTTAGACTACAAATCAATAGGTGGCTCGCAGGCAAATATTTTCTCATAAATTTATTTATTTACTTTTTTTTTATAACAGATAGTGTTCTAACCATTTGAACCGAACTAATTCCTAAAAATCCAAGGGAAATTGAGTAATGTTCCTGTAGCCCTATTTTTCTATAATATGGATTAAGCAAGTAAAATTAGTGTTAGGGTTGGAACTTTTTCCTCTCCCAATAATTGTCGGTGTTCCTACATGAGTCAATTCGTGGGACCCATTCCTGAAATGGCTCATGATAAGAAGACTGTGGAACCCACATGGTTGGAACCGACATCGCACCCATCGATCCTTCTCCTTTTCGAATTCCGCCTCCGTCGGACACTCGGACTAGCAATTGTCCAAAGCAGACACACACATGCTTCCAAGCACCGGTGACTTTGAACGAGTCGCCCTCGCCACTCGTTAACCGCCACGTGTCATCCTTTCCTCTCCTCTTCCCGGGCCCCACCAATCTCGCACGTGCCAACACGTAGTTTCAGTCTATAAACACTTCGCACCCCTCTCTCTCGTTCAGTCACTTCTCTCTTCTTCTTCTTCTTCTTCTTCTTCTTCTTCTCCTCTCTTTCTGTAGCCATGGCCGATTCTGCAACTCCATCGATTCCTCTTCTGGCAGATGAGCTCGACATAGTCATCCCCACGATCAGAAACCTGGATTTCTTGGAGATGTGGAGGCCATTCTTCCAACCTTACCATCTAATCATCGTCCAAGACGGAGATCCGTCGAAGACGATCAAGGTACCCGAAGGTTTCGATTACGAGCTCTATAATCGAAACGACATCAACAGGATCTTGGGTCCCAAGGCCTCTTGCATCTCCTTCAAGGACTCTGCTTGCAGATGCTTCGGTTACATGGTCTCCAAGAAGAAGTATATCTTCACCATCGATGACGATTGCTTTGTAAGTGGAGTGAGCTTTTTTTTTTTTTCTTTTTTGATATTTCTGTGTTCTTGGATCTGGGTTTTTCAGTTTGTGTGTTTTGGAATTGGTTTTGGGGTGAAAGATTGGATTTTGATGCGGTTCTGGGAAATTTGGTTTTGGGTTTTGTTGTTTGGGGTGTGTGTTGCATGGGGAAGACTTAAAGTTTGGACCGCCTTAGGGTTTGGTTATGGTGGTTTTGTGAAATTTTGTTGTGTTTTTTTAGTATAAGAATTTAGTTTTGATGATGGCTTGTTGGGTTTCTAGGGTTTTGATTGTTTTTCTTTGTGAGGTTCTTGTTTTATGATTTTTTGGTAGGAAGACTAGAGATTGAAGATCTTTTCGACTGTGTATGATTGTTTGTTTAGTCCTCTTACTTCCTGTTTTGTCTGATTTGTCTCTGGTTTCGAGAAGAAAGATTTGAATGTTAGGAGCTTTGAGGATATTACGTTGGTAAACTTTTTGAATTGTTAGTTTTCTGTGTGGTTATTTTGCTGTATTTCGCCTTTAGAACAAAAGATTTGGGGGCTCTCTCTTCTGGATTGACTTTTTTAATTTTGCTGGATCTAGACCGGATTTGGGCTTTTGTTTTCTCAATGTAATTTCCCTCTGGTCCTTTTTCTTTTCTTATTTGCTTACTGTTTGGCAAGTAGAACTGGACATTTAAAGATTGCTAGATTTTCTGCTATCTTTTTAGTTGGAACTTCTAGATATGTATGCAATTAGTTTGATCTGCATTGTCTTTGTTGTCTAGTTGTTTTAATAGCCTTTTATTATTTGAATTTGGTCATCTTTCAGTGCACACACACACTGAATATTATTATTTTTTCTACAATAGATAGTTAATATCTGTTTATTTGTGTGCTTGTTTATGGGGGGGATGCAATTGAAATAGAAATATGCAGCTAGATCATTTGAGGTCAAAGGATTATTTTGCTTAGGGAAATCAATGCTTCATTAGATCTGTTTTGTTTATCAGAATTTAGGGTGGTTGTTTTGATCAACAATTTGTGATCTGTCAGTTCCAGTGCCATGGATCTTTGATGGTATACGT
Organism: Umbellularia californica; assembly: GCA_028538565.1. Classification (NCBI taxonomy): domain Eukaryota; kingdom Viridiplantae; phylum Streptophyta; class Magnoliopsida; order Laurales; family Lauraceae; genus Umbellularia; species Umbellularia californica. Next base: position 22,228,851 of record JAPQWN010000003.1, read on the forward strand.
TGGATCTTTTTGTAAGTTCTGTTTGTTTTAATTCACGTTCTTAATGATTTATAAAGATCTGTAATCTGCCTTTTTTGAATATAATGAATTTTATGTTTTCTTTGGGACTTTGACCCAAATCTTTTATGGATCCAGTTGATGAGAGAAGTAGAATGGGAAGGAAGTTAGCTTTATGGAAGGTAAAATCCATTATGGAAAATGAAGTCTCCTTTGAGAATTCAATCCAGTTGTTTGGAACCAAGTAGTCAGTTCTTTGTGCGCCTTTGGTTAGATACTGTGCTTTGATTTATGTTATTCAATTGAGTGACATAATACCTTTGATTTTATGATGCGTCTGAGATTCGTTCTAACTTATTAATTCTTCTTTTCAGCTTGTTTTATTATTGTCAATTAATTGCTCTGTTAACCTCATAAATTTTTCGGAAGTAGATATTGTGTTACTTTCTACATGTAAATCTATCATCAGGGTTGTATCTATCTTAAGAGTCATATAGGAGACACAATTAGATCGTAACTGTCCCCAAGTCAAAGGGTGAAAATCTCTTAGATCGGTGTATATATATAGAGGTGTAATCTCCCTCATCAAGGCACATGAATTACCACATTCATGTCATTGATTGGTGTATATATAGGGGTGTAATCACACGAATTACCACATTCCTTGGATTTCTGACTCTCTCTCTCTCTCGTGTGTTATTAATATTACATATCCTCTTTCTATATTCATGACAGTACTCTTCTAGTCCAATTTGATCTACAATATACAGCTATAATTCTTTTGCTTTTTTTATCCAGAAAAGTTGACTATGTTTCTATTGCTTTTGGCCTTTCATGTGCAATGCATGTGATTCTTGTTTATTTTACTTGCTCATCTGTCGTTGTTTGTTGCAGTAATATTTCAATATCTCGTTTGATCCTTAGATACTTTGTTTGAGATAAATTCCATGATTTAATTGACTTAAAAATTCTTGGGCGAGTGTTGATGTCTTTAAAATTCCTGGTGGATTGAACATTCTGTACCTTCTCTACTGAGCTGCCTGCAGTGCATGGAGAAGCAAAAATCCCATTGGATGGGACGTGATTTTGCCTTCTGTTTTTTTTTTTTTTCTTTTTTTTGCTGAAATCATTGTCTGTTGTGTCTCGGGTTGGATTTGAAATGGAATGGAAATGAATATGGGTTGAAAAGCATCCTGTCTGATTCAGTCTATCTTGGTTTCGAAACATTCCTTTGATGCGGTATGTCAAGTGTTCTGGATCTTAACTCCAAATTTATGTTCTGTAGGTTGCCAAGGACCCATCTGGGAAAGAGATCAATGCTCTTCAGCAGCACATCAAGAACCTTCTTAGCCCATCTACCCCATTTTTCTTCAACACCCTATATGATCCATACCGAGATGGGGCAGATTTTGTTCGTGGATATCCTTTCAGTCTTCGAGAAGGTGTTCCTACTGCCATTTCTCATGGCCTTTGGCTCAACATCCCAGACTATGATGCTCCCACACAGCTTGTCAAGCCTCTTGAGAGAAATAAAAGGTAGTGAATAGTACATTACATGACACAATGGCGTCATTGGTGAAATTAAGTGAACTGATCTGACTTGCTATTTTTTTGGGTATATTGCCCAATCTTTTTCAGGTATGTAGATGCTGTTCTAACGATACCAAAGGGCACCTTGTTCCCAATGTGTGGGATGAATCTGGGTTTCAACCGAGAACTGATTGGCCCTGCAATGTACTTTGGACTGATGGGTGATGGCCAGCCAATCGGTCGTTACGATGATATGTGGGCAGGCTGGTGCACCAAGGTTTGCCACTTCTTCTATCACATTCATCCATGATGCAGCCCTTTGTCCCATTCTTTGGTGTGACAGATATTTCTTGCTGAAAGGGGAAAAAAATGAACTATTTTTCCTCTATAGAGAAGATTTCTATTTTGTATGTGAAGGATAGGAATGAAGGATTCCTCTCCCGTGGAAACAAAAATATGTGGAGTGTTGAATCCTATTGTTGCACAAACAAGTCCTCAAAGATTAGGATTCACCAACTGCAGTCCTTGGGGACTTTGACCTTCCAATGGAATGAAGGCAGGCTCCACCCTGTTATAGTGGATCCTGCTGCCATCTATATTAGTGCCCTTTTAAAGTTTTAAATACTGTTTTTTTCCAATTAACATCTTGGAGAAAGTGCAGAATATTTTTTTGCATCCGAACATGGGAATTGCTAACATCTGATCCATGTAACTTTCAGGTGATCTGTGATCATTTGGGATGGGGCATCAAGACAGGTCTGCCTTACATCTGGCATAGCAAGGCAAGCAACCCATTTGTGAACCTCAAGAAGGAATATAATGGGATCTACTGGCAGGAAGAGCTCATTCCTTTCTTCCAATCCGCAACCCTTTCTAAGGAGTGCACCACTGTCCAGAAATGCTACATTGAACTCTCCAAACAAGTAAAAGCCAAGCTTGGGAAGGTGGACCCTTACTTTCTCAAGCTGGCAGATGCCATGGTCACATGGATCGAAGCTTGGGATGAGCTCAACCCATCTGGCAATGCCGCCTCTGAGATACTTAATGGCACTGCTAAGGGGACATAGAAAGCTTCTTCAACTTTTCTGTCCTTTGTAGTACTAGTTTTGGATTCACATATCTCAGCTGTAGCTGTCTCTTTTTTTTTTTTTTTTTATCTGGCCTATTAGCTGTTAAATTTTTGATTTGTTCTATTTATTTTTCTACTCCAAGCTTTGCTTTTGGACGTAAGAGGCTTAGCTGTAACCTTATTTATCTGTCTTTTTCTTCTTAGAGCTACTAATAAAAGGTGTTCAGATTTCATTTTCATTGTTGTTGTTGTTGTTGTTGCATTTTTTTTTTGTTGGTTCTCTCATGCTTTTTCTTCCTTTATAAAGCTTGCTCTTGTCTCTTTCATTTTGAAAGTTTTGGATTTGAAATTTGAAATGGGTGAGATTAGAGGATGAGTGGTTCTATATCCACCGACAGCGGTGCAAGTGTGTTTTGCCTTTTGGTGGGTTGATCTATGGTGGGAATCTCTCTCTAATGTACATGGCTAGGCCGGAGGTCATCAACTCATCATATGGCTGGTTCAAGTGATATTTATGTGATACTCCATATCTGATATCCAGGTAGTTATTTGGCAAAGCAAATAAATTTTAGGTCTTGGCCCAGCCCATTTTATTAATGGACATCCTGAAACAGGAGATAATTAGGAATAGAGACATTCAGAAGGGGGGAAAAAACCAACTGCTGAACCTGGAACAACATTGAATCATATTTAATGTGAAGTCTGAGCTGAGGCCTGTAGTCCTCACTCCTCACGCACCCCATTTGTGAATTCTTTATCCTCAGCTCTAGCTGACTTTCTTATTTTTATATTTGTGTTTGGCGTTGCTGGTTATCTTCAACTTGGTTGTTTGTGTTTAGATTTTAAAATCGGTCGACTGGGCAGTAGAAGCTACAATTCTGCGTTTGACTAATTCTGTGTTGACACTAGCATGTCTCAGTTTATTTAGTACCAGTGGAGGAAAACAAGATGATGACAGCAACAGCAGCAGAAACAACGAACCACAGCTATTTGTTATATTAAAAAAAACAGAAAAATGAAAATAAAACACTATGAGCTAGTCATGGGCTGAATGGGCCTAACCTATTGTTTTCACATTTATTGGCTACTAAACCCATGTTTGGCGTCTCTATTTCCAACCTCTCTGTCTAAAGCGGGTTAGAGGCAAATTCTCTTAAAATGAAAGGCTCCATTTCTGGGCTGGTAAAAATATAGGCAAATTCTCTAAAAATGAGAGGTTCCATTTTTGTGATTGTAAAAATAAGAGCTTTAAGCCTCTTTTTTTTTTTTTATTTTTTTATGACTCTTTTTTGGAGGACTCTTGAAATAAGAACAGAGATATACCAAACAAGGCTGATTCCATGGAGTTGGTTTGTCAACTTCTGTTGAGCATGAGGAGGCCCACCGGTGCTTGATCCAGGCCGTTCATATATCAAATCCCCAAATTCTAATTGGAGCTACATAAAATCCCAGGCAGATTAGTTTATTAAATAAAGGAGAGTTGCTCTCTCTCTCTCTCTCTCTCTCATCATTAACATGACTTGAATTCAACACCTCAAGATTGCAATAGTGAGCACTTTCCACTATGTTGCAGTAAATCTCTTTTTTCTTTTAATGAATTGCTCATTCTTAATGAGATCTAGCAAAAAAAAAAAAAAAATGAAGAAGAAGAAATAAAAAAGAGAACACCCCCGAAATCTCAAACTTGCACTCACCCTCATCAGTTCGAACTCATCCATTTGATATTTTCTTGAGGCCCTTTACAAAGAGGGACACAAACATGATAGATGGGAATCGCAAAATAGATTTCATGTAACCCACCCAACATAGTTGGAACCTGGACCTGTGTTTGGACACAAATACCCTGTAGCACCACCATATATTATATATACATTCAAGTATATTATGTATTTTTATAAATGATGCATTTGATTTTGGATTTTGATTCTGGTCAGGATTGAGGTTCAAATCTTTTAATTTACCTTCAGGTACAAACACAAGCCTCCCTACTTGAACTGTTGGGTCCAGATCCAAGTCCATATATGAGTTCCCATTTAATAATGTGGGTCCACAATATAGACCCGACCCGCTTCACCCTTATGTAGGATTGTAAATGAGTCGGTTCCGGTCCGGGTCCATGGTGGACCCGGAACCGGAATCGTTAAGAAGAAGGTAGAACTGGATCCAGATTCGGAACCGTTTCGGAATCTGTTTCTTGGCTCCGGAACCGGAACCAAAACCATATATGAGATGGGTCTGGATCCAGGTCCGGGTCTAGGTAGAGAATCATATTAAAAGAACATGGTTTTTGGAATAGATTTTCAAAAATTGAGGTAACATGTCAAGTCTCGGGTCCACAGGTCCGAACCAAGGTGGAACTTGACCTAAGTCCAGACCCATTTACTTATCGGGGCCTAAATAAGGACCCAGACTCAGTTTTTAATGGGTCGGAACTTCTGGGTAATTGGAGAATCGGGTACCCATTTACATCCATACCCCTACGTGAAACTTCTTTCTGATAAAACTAAAGACTTACTTTCTGAGTAAGCAGGTCGTACGTTGGGCCTCTCATTTGCTTGATTAATTGAGGCTTCTTCTCTGTTCTCATTGTTGCATGAGAATTGAGAGCTAGATGATTCATTCTACGGTCCCCTATCACTAGGTGAGACCAATGTTGCAAATATGCCAATGTTTTAAATCTATCACAGTAATATATTTTCTTGAAAACATCTTATTGTAATATTAATATCATGATAAAATTAATTGACCGTTAGATTTGTTTTTCTCACGATATTATCATGATTTTTACAATAATATCACGATATTATAGGTTGAAAACTTCGCCTTAAGATGGTTCGAGAAAAGAGCCTACTACATTTACACATTGGCCAGCCAACATTTTCTGATATAGTTTTGCCCTGGTTTATTTTCATTTTTCTAGGTGAAAGGAACAGTCAAGAAATACATTTCATCATGAAAGTAATTTGCCATACCAAACAATAGAAACTGAAACTAAAGTAAATGATATCTTCAGATTCCATCTTCACAATAATTGAAACATTGTAAAAGTAAAAACACCATGAAAAACCATGGCTCAGATGTAAAATGACCTTGGAGAAATAAAAACCCCACCACTTGCTTGGTGGAATAAAACATGTATGTAAAGTAAAATCATGGTCCATTGTTACAAAGTCTCCCATAAGCCAAATTAGATAGTGATTATTGCCACCGTCAACATATACAATCTGTATTTTGAATTTAGTTATTGTTGACTATGTTTATAAGCTAAGAATCTAATCTTTAACTGAGGACAATAGAATACAATCAAACAAGTAGGTACAGATAGTATAAAAGGAAATGGAGGAAGTAAAAGTATAATTCTAGCTTCATAGTAGTCATACACAAGAAAGGTAAACAGTGTAGCATTTTGGCATCTAGCATATGCAAATTGAAGGATCTCAATCAAGCAATTGCACCAGAGTAGTGATATAGAAAAGCTGATTGTCATAATTGAATTCCTTGATGAACAATCAAAATCTGATCGATTTTCTTTAGATACTGTACCTTAAACATCAATTCAATGCAAGCATGCATACTCTCAAGCACATGGATAAAGTTTTGTTTTTTTTGTTTTTTTGTTTTTTTCCAGGGTTCACAGGTGGGTTTTGTGGGCCGTGGCTATGGTTCATCAATGATCACACCATGCCTTAACAGGGGTACTTCCTTAATGTCCAAATCTCCTCTCAATAATTCTTCTGCATTTGTCACTCTAAAAGATAAATTTAGGGGAGGCAATAGGTTGGGTTGGGCTGGGTTTGGTCGATTCAATTTAGTGTTGAGGATAACTTCTAAAGGCTCAACTTGTACTCGGCTAATTTATTATTCAGGTTGAACATGTCGGTCCAAATCCAAAACGGAAACTAAAAGAGTATACCGGAGTGTTAATTAAAAGGGTTGGATTCGGGTCCGGTTGCCACTTCATAGTGGTAGGTTGGTTGATGGTTCAAATAGTAAAAATGGGCTCAGCCTGATCCCAATCTGTTTATTAATTGGGTCAGAAATGTCAAGTTGAATTCAACCAAAAAATAGAAAGAGTAAACTTGAACAATGAATTACTAGTTGCAGTCGGGTTGGGTTAGCGGGTCTACCAAGTACCATCACTAACTCAAAGTAACAAATCCTTAAACCCCTTTTATCAAGTATTAATCATAGATCTCTTTTCATCAAGTATTAATCATAGATTAACAAAGGAAAACCTTGACATCGCTTCACCTGCACATATGAGATGCCTTGAGATGCCGTGCATGAAGTTTTGGGTGTAACGAAGGACACATGAACTCAGGGCATAAAAAGCACTAGTCATTTCCTTCAATCTATGTTTTAGAGTCTACAAAAGAATATGATTGATTTAAAAGAGGACTCTAAGCCCCCTTACATCAAATGGAATGGCTAGAGGGATTTCTCTAGGCCTAATGATTTTTCCCAAATCTGTTAATGATCACAAGTCTCCAAATGGGATAGGGTTGGTTTCTGGGGTTTTGAGGGGAATCTATTGGAGACAAACAGGTAGAGAAGAGTGGGAGAAAAGTACAAAAAGAAGTTCTTAGGCTTTGGGAAAGGCGATATACCAATAGAGAAAGTTGAAGTGGGCAAGAGAAGTAATGCCGTTTTCCTCTTTGGACCACTGAGGGACTGGTCACATCCATTACTGGGATAGGGACTAGTGATCTTAGCACTGGTCTCTTTCTCATTTCCGAACATCCAATTTCCAGGATGACATTGAGATGAGAAGTTGATGCATATAGGCAAATTCTCTTTATGATCTTTTGTATCTGTTGATGTTTGTGAATTTGTGGCACTTGTTTCCATTGCTTGATTTTATCCAAGTTTGGCTCTTTTGTGAAATGGGCAAAGGAAGATAGACCACATTGATCACATGAATCTAACCATCTATTTTTTTGTCAGTGTCCAAAGAATGGCTTTTAAGTATTAACAAACTTTAGATTTCATCCCCCCATCAAATTTTAAGCGATGAAATGGAAAAAGGAAACAATTGATCTACACAACATTCATTTTTAACCATCCAAGGCAATGGAGCAGAGGATCTAAGGCAGATTCGGTTTGACCAATATGTCTTTGATCGATCCAACAGACAAAATTGACCAATGGTGCTGATCATTGGGTCCCACTTACAATCAACATGACCCTTCTAGTGGGAGCACAGTAGAGGAGTGTCTGGAGTACTCCAAATTAGCGGGAGAATTGAGAGAAACTACCAGAGTGGTATGGAAGTCTAGGCACTGTCTCGCGATAGTGGTGACTGAAATCATCACTCTGCCATTTTCGGCGGGAATTATTACAGGACTCTGAAAACACTACCAACACACACCCTCTCCTTATATTCATGTATTCATCCATCTCTTCTACTTATCGATCACTGCTCTCTCTCTCTCTCTCTCTCTCTCTCTCTCTCTCTCTCACACACACACACACACACACACACAGAGCAATGGAACACGTTCCTACCTCAGAGCATGTTTACTACGTTCGTTGCAACTTTTGCAACACAGTTCTAGCGGTAAATAATAGTTTACGTAGAAAGAAGTGATTTGAAGTGTTCCAAGTTTAGAAGAAGAGATTTCTAAAGACACCCACACTTTAGAATGTCTTAAAAGTTTAGTGGCTTCTCCTTACACTTGAAATCTCCAGTTCATTCTACTCATAATTGGAGAAATCAGGAAACCAACTTTTTTTTTTTTCTCTGTTTCTAGTTGGTTGTAGCTCTTTTTCATCATCCAATATGTATTATTGGACGCATTTAACTTTGTCCGATCTGTGTATAAGGTTGATTGGTATCAGTGTATTATGATTTGTGAGAATATAGAGATTGGTTTTTGTTGATTATTGACGAGAATTGTGTGGTGACTGAGTGCAGGTGGGAGTTCCATGCAAGCGATTGTTGGAGACGGTTACTGTGAAATGTGGTCATTGCAGTAATCTTTCCTTTCTTACCATTAGAGCAATGTCTCAATCCCAATACCCAGATCTTCAGCTTGGTTTTCAGGTCTCTCTCTCTCTCTCTCTCTCTCTCTCTCTCTCTCTCCATGATACCTTTTCTTCTATGCTTATCAGTCCTTTTATATCAGTGCATGAGATGGCCATCCTTCTTGTCACTATCGTCATCTTCTTCTTTTTCTTCTTCTTCTTCTTCTTCACTTTAGCCAGTTTCTATGGTGTCATGTTAACATGTGTCTTACCTTATGCTATGTTCTAGATAATTCAGTACTTTGTTTATAAATGTGTTCATTTTGGTTTTTCCTTTGTCACTAAGTCATGAAAATTAGAATTAATGTTGTACACATGAATTGATGCATTGTGATACATTACATTACATTTTATACAATGTAACCACAAATTGGTCGTTTTGTTTTGAGAGATCAATTAGTTTCACGATTAGATACTTTTGATCATATTGTTCAAGATTATCATGTTTTCCATTTCTTACTCAATTCACTGTTTGAGTTCAAAAAACACATTACCTCTCACAATGTTCGATCTAAAATGTTGCTTTCTTCATGAAGAGTCAAGGCTTCAGTAATGATTCTAAGAGAGGCCACTCCTCATCGACCTCAAGCCAGAATGTGACCCCAAATGCACCAAATGTTGTAAAACGTAATTAACTTAACACATCTTTCTTGTGTTACATGTTCTATTATTCATAGAGTTTTCAAGAAAGCTCTGTATTTGTATACATATTTATATAGTTTTTGTTTTTGTCTAGCAGCACCTGAGAAGAAACACAGGCTACCCTCAGCTTACAATCGATTCATGAAGTAAGAACTACAAAAAAATACTAGGAATGCTGTTGTTGACATTATTACTGTTATTAGTTCCATTTGTTCCTCTTGTCCAAATTATGAGATAATCCAGCTGGTCCTCTGGAGGACTTGTAAATTCAAATTGTTTATCCTTATCATCTATCATGGTATTAGAGCCGCAATTTGCTAAGAGCCTGTTTGATTCCTAGGTTAGAAATTCATGGTAAAGTCGGTTGGAGAAATGAACATAAAAGAAGGGAAGAACAAAGGATATGTGAGTTGTAAAGATGGGACCATGACTATCCTAGGATCTCACTTACTAGGATGATGGCTAAGAGATCATTTCTTACCAAAGGGAAGATTATTTGATGGTGATTTGAAGATCATATTTACTAGTTAAATTTTGGAACCTTTAATAAGAAGCTATTGTTTTAAATTTCTACAAGTTCAATACCCCAGTAAAGAACAAGCCCTAAGATCAGGAAAAACAGTTTCAACACTGAAAATGATTCAAAGAGATTATCTCCTATTATCATCATTTGGAGGAGGTGAAATATTAATGCTATAGAACTACTAAACATGCAATGATAACTCTGCTGGTGAATATTATTTTATGAAAAACTCAATATCTATGGGTGTAAATCAACAGGGATGAGATACAACGAATCAAAGCCATCAATCCTGAGATACCTCATCGAGAAGCCTTTAGCATGGCCGCAAAGAATGTATGTCTAAACAACAATTAAAGCATTATCTATACATTTACCTTTGTTCTTTCTTCCTTTTTTTTTTTTTTTTTTGCCTTCTAATTCTAGTGATGACAGTGGGCTAGATATGATCCACTTTTGCCGAAGGAACCATCTTTGGAGATGAACGAGGAAGTTAGTACAACTCATGGACATGAACATATAAAGGTAAAAAGCTAGGAAAGCTCTGGATGAACATATGATGATTTATTTGCAGAGTACTTATGGAAGATCATAGGCACATGCATATAACACTTGTATAAATGTTTCATGCATGAAATATAATCCAAACCAAACAATTTGGTTGTTTAAAATTCTTTCTTTGGTGTAGGAGGAATGAGCTAACAATGCTGTTGGGATGGAGATTGGTGAGGAAGTCTAGCACTTGGATTCCGCATGACCACTGGGAATATGGATTTTTTCTTAAGCTCTACTCTCCAAGTCTTCATTTGCTTAGTAGTGTTTGTTTAGTGTAAGATAATTTCGGGTTTAAGGGTGCTTGTTTCATCTTGGCTAATTGCTTTATGTTAAGGTTCAAACTCTTCTAGCATTATGGTATCAAGGTCTTTTGTTATTACAAAACGTGTCATTTGATATTTCAATCATCATCATCATCATCATCATCAGAGAGAGAGAGAGAGAGAGAGAGAGAGAGCTATGCAGATGACTTCATGGGAATTTCCATGAGATCATTTTTTATTGACCCATGTGGGGCCTGCCTTGATCAAAATCATAAATATCATATACCCTCCAATTGAAATGGTATCCAGCATTTGATTATTCTATGTGTAAAAACAAGATAAATTATTGAGTTAAACTCTAGCATCTTACAAATTATTATAAACCCAAATATGCATATATCCTATTGGAGTGAAATTAGATGAGTAAATATTCGAAGAACACATGATATCAATGGGCTGGATCAAGCAAAGGTGGCCACGTGGGTCATTAGAAGCTGTCTAGATGGAAGCTTTGCTGAGCACTGTCACGAATATTAGTGGTATTCTTAAAATTACTGCGATAATAGTGTGATATATACCATCCTAAAATTCTGCAATATTCTCATCTTATTCAGCCCTACAGCTTTTAAAGTTGTAAATATGGTTGGGAGGCTTAACTTAATTCTTGTCAATCATTGGGTACAGTGGGATATGAAGGTCTCATTATGGATTAGGAGTAAGCCGTAAGCCCCACATGTGTAATCTTAAGGGCTTCAAAGTTTTAACAGTTTTATAATGCACAGGTGGGCTAAAAATAGTCTCTATCAGTTCATCTTATCACTCGATTTAAGGGATCTGAAGTTTGACAATTCTTTAACCCTAAGATAAAGTGAATTTATATTTTAATTAGCGGCGATTAGCAGTGAAATGAATATCTATTTAGGGTGAGTAACTGAGTGGAAATTCATTAATTGAGGGGAGGTGTATTAGTGTTTCTTAGTTTGGTCGCTCCCAAGGAAGGCCTAATAAGCTAAAAGGGTGAGAAGGTATTTATAATTTATTATTATTTGTTTCCCTCACATCACTTCTTTCTTCATATCTAAAGTGGGAAGGTATCATTCTTTAAGTAGGACTATTTAGTTAAGGGAAAGGACAAAGGCAAGAAGAGACAATTTTCATTTGCTATATATAATTTGTTCCAAGGTTGAAGATTTATTCACCATTTTCTGTGATTCCAACAAATTAACAGAAGGTGGGCAGTTCTGCAAAAGGTTGTAGATCACCCAGCCATCCTTTGAGCTTAGGATGTTGATCCAAGTCTACTTGACTACATTATCTATATATCATAAATGTCAAGGCAAACACTGTCCCATCTACTTTCACGTATGAGGTACAAAGATATATGATTACTTATTACTTACAGGCTACAGCCAAGAACTTCATGAAAACTTTTAGTCCTGTTGAATGTTGGTAGTCCTCTGCCACAATGACATTGTTTTTGGGCCATTGACTGGTATTGGTATATATGATAAGACCTATGAGGCCTGACAGCGCTATCCATAGTTCTTACCCTACCTTCCACATGTGACTCAGCAGGGTCATGGTATGTCTGCATTATCTACTTACTTACCCTACCTTTGTTGATTACTAAATCCAAGGCCCGAGAGGAGAAATTCAATTTTTTTTTATTAATATTGTCAGTACTAGACACTGTGGGACTGGTTTTTTTTTTTTTTTTTTTATTAGAATTCTAAAAACTTATGCACCAAGAATTTTAAATTCTCCAAAAGTTGTCCCCTTGAGGTAGAATTCCAAAATCCTCCTCTTGGTGGAACATTTAAAATTCCAACAAGACACAAGGGGAGTGGGATTTGGAATTTGAAATTTGGTAAAAGGAACATGATATTTCAAATTATAGGAGACAAACCATCACATTATGTTCACAAACCCCAACATTTTGAGTTCTTCTAATGTATTCTGGAAAAGAAATAGGCCCCAAGTGTCAACAAGACCCCCTCCTTTTTTCTCCAGCTTAAAATTGGCAATGCAATGTTGTAAGCAACATAGTGGAGTACAAAAAATTCTAATGGAGTTAGAAACATTTATTAATGAAAATAATAAAGCATTTTTTTTATAACGGATTGTATCCCAATCCTTTGGGCCGGACTAATCCCTACGAGCTTTGGGGATTCGAGTAAATCCCATGTAGCCCCAGTGTGGTAACACAATTTAAAACCATCAACCTTCAGGAGCAAACCGTGGTCCTAAGCCAATTGAGCTAATAAAGCATTGTAGAAATGTAGATTCAATGAAGCAGCAAATGAAATGCATGGGAAGAACTTTATCCAAATGGGCCTATTGTCTGCATGAAATTGAAATGCATAGGAAGTAATTGACTCAAGTGGGCCGTTTTATTCGCACGGAATTGGTATGCAAAGGAATTCATCATCAAATGGGGCTATTTATTTGCTTGAAATTGAACTATAGAAGAAGTAATTGATTTAAATTAGTCCTTCTGTTTGCATGGAACTAACGTGGATAGGAATTCATCATCAAATGAACATTTTTGTTTGCATCAATTGAAATACATAGGAATCAATTGTCAAACGAGCTTGTTCGTTTATATGGAGTTGGAATACATTGGTATTCGTTGCCAAATGGGCATGTTTCCTTGCACGGAATTGAATACATATGCAGACAAAAATATTTCTGTCATTCCTACTGGCCTTGGGTCCCAGACAATTTGTAACTAAGCTTTAATTAATTTACATGAAGGCCGATGATTGCCAATTTTAGTTCATATAACCCTTCTCTTGGCCTGCATACAGGTATTTAAGGGTAGCATCAATGTATGTTAAAATTAAGATAACTCACTTTTGAGATGATTTGGAAATGATCAATATATGCCGACAATGACATCACCGAGTAAAAGTTTCTCCATCCATGTTGATGGCCATCAAGGAACAAGGGTAGCCCGAAGAGAACATGGATGAAACCATCCTAACTTCAAACATATATACGTAAATCAATTTTTATTTGAGTTTTTGTTTCCTTTTTATTTTTTTATGTTTATAATCCAGGGTACCTCCCACCCAATCCAACCCAGGCACCTTTGGCCTAGAGCCCGAGGAACACTCAATTCTGGACAGCGAAAACTAATCCTTAGGGGCACAAGCAAATCCTCTTATCCACATGCACCGAGTAAAACTACAGAAGGTACGAACAAAGACCTCTCTACTTCCGAGGCGCAAAGTCTTGACCAACTGAGCTAAAGTGGGTGTTCATAACAAGATTTGGAAAATCTTTGTATAATTGTTGTCCGGGACCATACAATCACAATGAAGACTCAGGTCCCTGGCCTTGGATTCAGGATCGGGTTTGAGGCCAGTCCAACCGGTTTACAGCCTTACTGCTCCCCCGGAAGCTACACATTAAACACCCAGTCAGGGGGATCCTGGATTTGGAGGTTTGATATCAATGTCCAAAACTGTAAACACAGCAATATGAAACTGAAAAATAGGAAACAAAACATGCTTTTGTGCTACAATTGTTGTTCAATTGCTAAAGAAAAGACACACTGCACCTTCTGGTGTTGGGGGACAGAAGCAGCAGCTATGCTAGCCATAAAAAGATAGTTACTGGCTCAAGGGCAGTACATGAACTTGAAGCGATAAAAATGCCTGGAGGCCAATAATGTTTAGAAACAACAGGCAAAACCGTGTGGGAAGTCCCCCATGCCATAAGCAATTAAGTATACTCCCTGATGAAAGTTCTCTAACCAATTTCGGCCGCTTGATCGAAACAGCACAAAATTAATAACTATGGGTACAACCCCTGCTCATATCAATAAATGACTACATTGATCAGAGTGTTCATTCTTTAGAAGATGTTGGACAAAGATCACGTGACTACATGGGAGCGCACCCACCAACAAAACAACAATCCAAATATTAAGCGGATGGGTGCCTTGTTATTCACCAGTTAGAATGGCGTGACACCCTCCATGGATGGATCAGAGTAGAAGAAATGATGAAAACTGAACATACTAGTTTGCAGAAGAAAAAGTAATACTGCAGACAACTTACGACTGCACAATTTTGAATGACCAACTACTACGGGCTTGTTTCAGAGACCACACGAAGCATTTACTTTCTCCCATGCCACATTGCTTGCCAACCTGCATGTGTTCATTATATTAGAATTAATTGTGTTATTCCATCTACATAATAGAAGAAGAAGAAGAAGGAAAGCTCAGTAGTAGTAAACGGAACATCTGCATCTTGCACCTGGTGTAGTCAGTTTGGTTTCTTGCACCTATTTTTATTGCAGTTAAATGGAACACACACCACTTGCACCAACGCAATATTCAAATATCTTCCCATCTAACATTTTATTTAGGGTTGACGAAGATCATTTTCAATCCAATAATGGGTGCTACTCTGATCACAGTGATATTTCAGTTAATCCCAACTCACTGGAGGTATCACGCTCTGATGCTCCACCCAGTCAAGTTGTGGGCCCTATGGTGCAAACATATATGGTAGACACTCATGTATCTTCCTACATAACCATTCCTCAAATACTGCTCAAATATCATAAAAGATGACCCTACTACCTTAGGAAAACAATTTAATCAAATCGGTCATTCAATGCTTTTCGGAGATCCCATCTTACATAAGGCTCTTTGATAGATCTTTGTAGCTAATGAAATATTTGTAGAGAATGGTGTAACAATGTATATCAAGCTTACAACAATATTAACATTAGATCATCTCAAATCCTGTAATTTCTCTCTCCACTGAAAGAACTGTCCCTTCATTACACTTATTTGGTTACGTTCTCAAACTATTTTCTTCATACCTTGCATTTTCTGGTGCCTTCAGGTCCCTGATGGATAGATGGGCTTGTGCCCTTTCAGAGAGAGAAAAAAACAAAGCGGACGAGCAGTGTATTTTAAGACAAGGGACACCCTTGGTATGATGTGTTTGCAAGGATTAGATTTTCCTTTATTACTAGGGGTCTCCAAGAAAAGGAATTGCATGGAAATCAGCACCCATCTACATAGAGAGCACCCCTGGGTGTACTGATCTCTTTCTATCTTTATATACTTGAAGAAAGACGCAACATATTTGAATGATATTGGATATAAATATTTTTCAAGCTACAGCTCAGACTTCTCAACTAAATTATATAACTAATAAAACCATGGAACTTGCAGTTGGTGATTCATCCCATGATTATTGGGAATGTGATAATCTAACTTTCATGTCACAGATTATTAATTCTAGAGAAGACCATAACAGTCGTGTTGACGTTACTTATGACAGCTAAGGATATCCAGGAAAACCAACACATACTCCCAAGTCCCAATAACAAGATATCTATGATAATCCAAAAACTATAAAGAATCAGCAACCATGCAGCAAGGATAACCGTTAGCAGATGAATATTCATGGAGAGTATCAAGAAAAAATGGGAAGAGAGACTGTATTCAGGCTCTCCCATCTGCTATTGAGGAGATCAAGAAACAAATTGAACAAAGGAGGGTCATCAAACTCTTAGCTGGCTTACATCCATATTGTGAATAACAAAGGAGACAGGGTTTAGGAAAGATTCTTTACAATCCCTAGAAACTGTGCACAACTATACATAATCAGATTTGTGGAGAGAAGCAAGCAAAAGGTCTAGTCAGATTTGTGGAGAGAAGCAGTAAAAGGTCTATTAAGATTCCTGGAACTACTACAACTAATCTGCACTAGCAGTTTGATACCAGCTCAGTTAAAGAAAATTCAGGAGTGAAATAGAATAAACAAAGACCATCAGTCCATAAACTGAACTGTTCCCATTATTTTAAAGGCTCTTTGACAGAGCCAATGGATTCTCAGCAATTCAAGGTTGCCTTCAACCACCTTTCTTGAAGCCTTGATAATTTTCCGGTGGCCCACCCTCAGGGACCATTCACCAACTTTTCAAACGGATCATGCATGTTGAGAGGAAGGTTCAAAGCATGACCACTTCATTAGCATCAGACAGGTTACACGTTTGGGACTTTGGCTCGTACCATGAACAGTGCCTAAACTTTCCTCCTAGAACCAAAGTGGCCTGCCCTTTGCCCCAACATGCTGTTGAAGCCTGTCTTACTTTGTCCATTCAGAATTTCAGATATTGCCAGGGTAACGAGCAACGTCCTCTTCGTCTTGTCTCCCCTTAAATCTCACAAATGTAAACCTCCTGGGGACCTTCTATGAATCGATAAGCATGCGTCCACCACTTCACCAAAGGTAAGAGAACACTAAGAATTAACCACTTCACAGAAGATTCCATCTGGAGGCTGTAAATGAAGACTGCCACTAGCTTATCCATTGGGATCAGCCGATCAGGTTCTCACTTTTGTCAGTTTTTTGCCTTTTGGCTTCATCCAACTCCAAACATAATGGTCATCCACCCCAGCACTTTTTCAGTTCCATCTATCACTATTTTTCCTTAAAATGAAAATAAAAATAAAAGGAAGATGGATTCTCAGATGAGGATTGTAAGTAGGTCTACCAGCAGTGGTTCTTCCACATCCTATGTAAAGAGATGGAGGTGCTTCGATTAGTGTGACAGAATGGCAGGGGTGGGGCACCTCTCAGATACCGGCATGGTCATGTAAGTGATCGACAGTTTAAAGGCCCAGGAAAGAAACATCGAAAGGCAAGGAAAATGACATTTGTACATAAGATATGATAATCTAAATGTCATAGGCTATTGTGATGCAGACTGGGCGGGATCTCCAAATGATAGGTTCTCTACTATCTTATTTTTGATGTTGAAAGGCAAGAAATAGTCGGTGGTAGCTCATTTTAGTGCAAAGGCAGAATATCATGCCATGGCACTAAGCACTTGTGAGATGATATGGTTAAAATCCTTTTTTTCAAGAGATGGGTTTCAGATATCTTCTCCTATGATGCTGCAATGTGATTATCAAGCAGCTATCCCCATAGTATCTAATGTTTCTTTTCCATGAAAGAACAAAACACATGAGATGGATGTCACTTAAGGGCGTTACATCTGACATCAATGACATCTGACACCAATGATCTTGATCATGTTTCAAAATAGAGGCCGCTACGTAGCGTCACAGCCTCATTATCCGCCGTAGTGGTTGAGTATGTTACACTATTTTGAAAATAGCGCCTCTATGGTCTAAAACCGAGTAGAGCTTCCTATTTCTTCCCCTCAATGACCTTTCCTAAAGTTATCTCTACCCTTACATGGCTCCAAATCACTAATAAAAACACAAGATTGACTGCTACACAAGATTTTAATTCCTTTTACCACTTAAAATTTTCATTCACACCACTATACAGCTACATATCGCTGCAACTATTACGTATTACCCGCTACATAGCGTTTTGGCTACTGGCCGCTATGCCCGCCACAACTACTATTTTGATCCTTGATCTTAACATCCATTCAAAGATGTTCGCACCAAGGCTACTACTTGGGCTTAGCTCTCTAGCATTTTGAGAAAGTTAGTCATGTATACTATTGATTAATTTTCTAGCTTCAGGGGGAGTGTTAAATAATTATACATCATGGTAAAAAAAGAGTATAGCATAGGCAAGGAGCAGTTGTTTAGTGGACACTATAGGATAACCATAATGTAGAAGATTATCTCTAGAGAGAAAAATGGATAGAATGCTTTGTATCTTAACCCTTGGGATTTTATTCTCATCAATTACAATCCTTACAAACTTTATTATAGGGAGAGATTGGTTCCAAGAACATAAGCCTCATATTTTTATTTTTTTTTTTCAAATTCTTATTGGTTTTGTACAACAATTTTAGAATTACAGCTAGGATGGTGCCATGACAGGTTTTAGTGGCCTAGTCTGTCCATCAGTGGGTCCATGATTTTGCCCTTTATTTTGTGGGAGGTATGTCGGTGGTCATACCTACCAGATAAACAGTGTATATCAACAAGCTGCTGGCCCTATTTGTCAGACCTATTCATTAAAAATACTATATGCATCTTTAGGATAGGGATCTTAAAATTCTTGTTTAGATGCTAGGAGTTTGGTCTTCAAATCCTTTGCTTGATCTTTCCATAATCAGGGCCCTCTTGGCAGGGCAATAAGATGATTCAGAGCATACTTTGATAAAGCTAACCTACAAACTCTCACTTTAACCCAGCCACCCCCATTCAGTTGAGAGAGTAGATAAAGATGATCAGGCTCATTTCTTAGGGCTTTAGAAAGATTAAAATGCTTGGAAAATTTAATAAATTGATCAGAAAAAATTGTGGAAAAGTCGGTTCGATTGCAGCTGAGACAGCCCTGTCTTGGCAGAAACAGCCAAATTTCATACGAAACACACTGTTCGATGCAAAATGAACCAAATTTCAACTTAAGAGTTTAGCAGAATTTCTGCCATCTCGACCAAAAAGAAATGAAATTGACAACATAGATTTAATAGTGCAACGAGCCAGAAATGGTTTGCAGGTGAGGAAGATACTGAAGCAGTAAATTAATATCAGCTACCACGGTAGAATCGTTATAAAGATGGAAATATACCACAGAAATGCTACTTTTGTTGAGCCTAAGTAATAGGAAGGTAGCAGAAGGTCCCGCTTTCCTGCTTTACTTGAGTCGAATGTCTCTGAAGTTCTCCACTTTGAAGCTGTGATGACAACGGAAGTAAATCTATAGTATGATCATGTTCACGACAGAGAACAGAATCCTTTGTATTCAGAAACCTAGACGTGTGAAAGTCACTTTCGGCTTGGGCTTCAAAGGTAACAACATTGCTGTCATCTGAAACCAGCACAGCTCCCATGTGATCATCTTCCATCCCAGGTGAAGAAAACCGGTTTGATGCCACACTTGTTGCAGGTTGGGAGCTTACCACCAGGAGCTTGTCGGGAAATCCCACACTGTAATGAGTCTGTCTATCTTGGACGGTCAGAGGCCGGGCAATGGGAATTGCTGAAAGAGGAGTGGATGAGTTCTGTGATTGAATTGACAGAAGAGAGAGAGCACAACCGGAGTCTGAGACCCCGGGTACGCCTTCAATGGTCGATGATGTATTGAAAGAAGTAAATTCTTCGGCCCCTGATGAGGCATTTTGAAATATTGATTGTGAACCTCTAAAGTCCTGGACGTATCTGTTTCCATTTCCATAGCACATACTAACTGATGCAGTATCAATACCACGCAAGGAAGGTAACTGTTTCTCCATACCAAATGGGGTATGAATTGGTTTTGGAAACGAGTGGCTGTTCATCACAGAAACGAGTGGCTGAGTATTAGCATCATCTTCTACTTTTACGTTCCGGAACCAGTTACTGTTCTCAAATTTTACTCCGTGTACAATACCATTTGGAAACATATCTGAGCAAGCAAAGGATGCTCCAGCTGCTAAGGATGCCCCAAGATAACTGCTACCTGTGAGACAGGAATAATGTTAAGACAATAAGATTAAGGGAAGATAGGCGTTAAATGCATGCCATCGAAGATACACAACAAAATTCATGGCACTACGAAAAAAAAGGGCAAAGAAAGGAAAAAAATGCAGCTTACTAATTTAGATTTTGAATTTCCAAGTTCCCATCATCATTAACTTTGTGTTTGGTTTTCTCATTCTTTGCTTTAATAGAGATGGGATGTGCTCAATCCAAATCTCCTAGACAACTTCATGTATGAATTGAAGTTAGCCAATAGACATATGGAGATCAAGCACGTAGCAGCTAGGGTTTTTTATTAAAGAATATGAAAAACCCATCCATTGGTTAGGCACAAGGGGATCAAGCACGCAGTGGCTAGGGTCTTTATTTAAAGAATATGAAAATTCCATCCATTGGTAATATGGCATACATCTGAGCAATGGTAACTATCAACTATATAGCCTACTTATCAATTTTATAAACCATTACTTTGGGGTATAGCTGAGATATAGCAACTATCAACTAACTTAGCTACTTATCAATTTTATAACCCATTTAGGTGGAGCTTTGGGCTAAGTAAAAGCGTGGAGAAAGGATCCAAAGGAACAGCTGTTTTTCGTGTCTGTCATCCATTGGCATGTTATCATTCCATGAACATGGAAGTGGAAGCGATACAGAATCTGAGTGCAGTTAGAATAATGGACTTAATCAAAATGTCAACAAATCCAAATACTGCAGAAGTGGGAACATTAAGAAATTGAATAAATGATAAATGAGAGCAGGATTTTCCTGCATTTGAGGATGTCGAGTTGTTGGTGATTGAGCCAGCCTGTCAAGTAGGCCTTGGTTTATAAGCATCCAGGCGTGGGTTGAATCCTACCTGCTCAATTATTCTCATCCCTGATAACTGTCAATGGAGCAAGTCTTACTCCAATTCATGTGAGTCCCACAATTGGATGGTCATGTAAAGTTGGGGCTCACTTTGGTTTGAGTGACTCGGGCCACCGACAATTCATGACTAAGTATGAGTTAGTAGGGTGATTTTGATGCAAAGACAATGGGCCGACGCAATCAGACCCCTGGCCACATGTGGGACCTAATGAAATCTAGGATTTTGCCTCTTATTTTATTTCCTTAATGA
Organism: Umbellularia californica; assembly: GCA_028538565.1. Taxonomy (NCBI): domain Eukaryota; kingdom Viridiplantae; phylum Streptophyta; class Magnoliopsida; order Laurales; family Lauraceae; genus Umbellularia; species Umbellularia californica. The sequence continues at coordinate 22,249,995 of JAPQWN010000003.1, forward strand.
ATTGTAATTAGGATTAGCTTTGTAATTCCAGTAGGAGTCTTTTTTTAGTTTCCTAGTTTGGCTAGGATTCTTGATTGTAGAGTTTGTTTTCCATAATATATGAGCATTGTAAGGCATTAGAGGCAGAGTTGCAGATTAATAAAGTTACCCTTCGAAGATTCAAGGTTCTTCCCTCTTTGCGGGAGTCTCTTTGAGAAATTGTTTCACGTGCTTTGGCACTTTCATCCTTTGCGATCCAAACCCTTCCCTCAGGTTTGCATCAGATTTAAGCAGGTTAATTTTTGAATGAGCAGTACACTTCAAGGGAGAGAAAATCCACAGAGGAAAGACCTCTTTCAAGATAGAAGAGCTCCAGTCTGTGGAACCCAAATGGATAAATGCTAATACACGAGATGGGAGGTGGAAAGTCTAGTTTTACTAGGGGTGGGCCCAAAATGGTTCCCATCAAATCATCCTAACCATTGCTTTGATGGCCTCAAAGTTCGACAATTTCTAACTGTCAGGCAAACTGCAACCCACTATTCAAACTTAACATCCAGTTGGGTTAGGACTTAGGCCTAGTCCTGCTCAAGGGAGCCGAAATTCCTCATTCTAACAAAAAAATGTGAGACCAAAGAAACTTGACAAAATCTGACCTAACTCAACTCAGGCAGTTCTGGTTGGGCTTGAGAAATAACAAATGATGTTTGTCTTGAGCTATGTTATGATCAACTCAGATTGAGCTAGACTCAGGTTCAGGCTGGCCATTCTAGAACTTGGGTTCAGCTTGGTTTGGCCCTTCCAGCACTCGGGTTTGGCTAGGGTTGGTCCAAATCCTGAGCCATCACGCATTGTTTCATTCCTAGTCAGAAGTAGCCCAGAAAAGATTGATGCGCTCTCTCTCTCTCTCTCTCTCTCTCTCTCATGGGTGTTTGTGTGTGCATACCAGTGTATAATTGCACACACATAGGCCCAAATACCATGACATGATGAAAGCATCTTTCCAGTTCTCCCAGAGTGATTGTCCAACTGAGGTTTTCTGCGACGTTCATTGTGGCCGGCAAGGCGTTTACGACAACTGCGCTTACCATCGTCAAATTCAGCCAGCAAATGAAATCTGCACCAGGCAAAGGTAAAATTATTATCTTCCATCCTGTATGAATTAGTTAATAACTATTGTGATTGTGACAATGAATACAAACAGAATGCAACTACAAAATGAAGTCAAAATAGAGAGACAAGAACATAGACAAGCCTCATAACTCCCAAACTAATTTAAATACGATTACAACGGTGTAGCACATTTCAGCCTATGATAGCCAAGTACTTCGAAATAGGACCAAAAAAAAAAAAGAGAACCCACATCCATTGTTATCTGTGAAATTCATGTCCCTGGCATATCCACAGCATGCCCTTGCCATATCCATGGCATCATCGAGGTCAGGTCACATCACAGAATTACCAGGAACTAAAAGTGAAACACTGAGACAACAAGCATTGTGTAACTCTCCCTTACATGAGACTAAGCTGCAAATAGGAAAAGGGTGACATCCTTGATCACCAGTAGAAATGATGTCCACCATTTACACTTTCAACGTACCCCTCAATTGCATCTGTAGATCTCCCTCAACTATAGAACAACTATAGAAGATGCTAAAGAAATCAGTTATCCCTCCCTTGAAGACCGACTTTCTGCTACATTTGAATCAAATATGCTGACAGTGCATCTTAATCCTTCAAATAACACTACCCAGAGTCTCACAGCTTCCTTAGCCCATGACTCAGTTAGCTCATCCTCAGTCAAAAGAGTTGTCAAAGGGACATGTGACCTTTTCCCCCCTCATTTTCTTTTCTTTCAGCTACAGCAACTCAGATATGTGATATTGAATCTATTACATAAGCACTATAATATGACAGCCAACATGAAAAGATAGCATTATAGACTTTAGATGAAATTTATTGATCTCAACATCATGTTAACATGTCAAAAATCAGAATTTAGTTGTGAAGACCGCATAGCTCAAGACGGTTTAAAAACCTGGACTTGGCTAAGTCACTTACAATGTGTTTTTTTTTTTTTTAGGGAGAAAAATAGAACTTTCTCCCAGAAAGAATGGCTTTATCTCTCCCCTCTCAATACTCTCCTCTTTCCAAAGCATCAATCACATCAATTCTCTCCGCTTCCCAAGACATTCATCAGTTCTCTCCAACCAACGCCATTTCAAAAGGGTATCTTATTTCAAGAGTGTTCAGGGTTTTAATGGGGAAGAAAGGGTACAAAAACAATCACTTAGGAAGGTAAACAGAAAAAGAAGGGTTTTAAACCCTTTCGGTGTGACTCGGGAGAGTCGGGCTTGACTAGACTCAGTATGTGCTGATTTCAAGTCGAGTCGGCTGAGTCGACTCGGACTCGGTCTATTTTTCAAACCCTGGCTCAAGAAGCATGGAAGTATAGTTATAAGAGTTTTGAATGTGAACTTACTCGGTCTTTGCAATAGAGTCCACTTAAATCCCTGCCCAAAGATGGAACCCTTTCATTAAGGAATAGCAAACCAAACCAGTGAGGCAGTGACAGATACAAGTTGGGTTGGATTTAATACTCTGTTTTAATATAAAAATTAGAAGATGTAAACATGCAGGGAGCAGTGTTCGAACATGCACCCTCACAGTTGTACACATTATTTACTACTAGTTGTCCTACAGAAGCTTTGCACATGCAATTTCGGTAAAACAAAAAAAAGCCATCTATATACAACAACTGCGGGGCGGTGGATCAAGCCCAACCAAAATCCAAAGTCACCCTGAACCCAACTCGGGTAAAAAAATAATAATAATAAAATCCCAAACCAGCCCCGAACCAACAAAACCCACCCCTAATAGAAGTGAGTCGGCGTGGGTCCCCATCTAAACCCAACCCATTGCCATCCCTAGAGAAACTCCACAAGAATAATAATAACTTGTAATTGGAGGAAACAAGGGTGATGGAAAGAACAAAAATCATCTGACATGAATCAAAATTTCGTAAGCTTTCCTTGATTGCATTCTCTTATTGTGAAACTCCAAAGGCACTTGTGTCCCATGTAATAGTTACAAGCTTGACACTTTGGGCCCATTTGATTGCACAGAATTGAATTGATAGGAATTCTAAGAAAGATGCCAAGGTGGCTAAAATTGAAAAAACAAATGTGGAGATCCATAAATGGCTACAGAATAATCTCACCTTTAATGGAAAATGAATACCCAGCCATAACTCTAGTAGATTAAATCCTAGAAAGTTAGGGTCACCCCTCACCTCTTTAATAATCCTTTCTTGAAGCCCATTTTAACATGAATTCCTAAGAAATCATTTCCCGGCATAAAAACCAGGCCCTTTATGTTTATTTCAGCACTGTTTTTGCAACAATTTACAAGGTGGTCAATTCCAAAAGGCCACCAGATAGTTCATATGTACCTTTCTTAATTGTATTTAACCAGACATTTCTCCCTGCAATTTAAACTTGCAAAAATACACTTCCAAAAAGAAAAACTCTGAGATGCAACGACTCAAAAATCAAAATCTTCATCACATAGACATTGATGACTTCTTCTTTTTCCCCCTTTGGGTTTAGCCATTGATAGTTCCATCTGCACCAATTTGTAAAACCTATATAACATGCTCCTTGACTTAAGTTACATAGCTCTTCCCGTTTGTGTGATCAGCCATAGTGCTAATATTGAGGGAGACACTTAGACCTTGCTCATCTGATGTATGCACTTATCCCAAAATCAAGCAAAACTAATTTTGCAAATAATTCTTATATCAAATAATTTACATATGGGGACTATGAACTATGAAATGATTATGCAAACTGCTAGACAAAAGAGTCAATATATGAGCGTGTAACATCACTAACCTCTCATTATAATAATCAAATACAACGCTTGATTTTATTTTATTTTATTTTATTTTTGTGGGTAGAACACAATGCTTTAGTTGAAATTCAATTTCCATTAGCATTCATTACCTTCAATCTAGTCACCATATTAGCAATCCTTTGTTGCCAAAATTCATCCCAACAATTCATAACCTGGGAAGCATAACAAAGTAACATTTACCAGTACTTACAATATTGTGAAGCATTGATGACTTTTACAAGTCATTAAATTCATTTATGAGTTGACATGGTAATGGTGGAAAATCCTATGCATTAATTAAAAGTTTCCATCACTTCTAGTACAAATTCCAGGCTGTTATGTAAGAAATGCATACTTGCAATGTTGAACTGGGAATGTTATCATATACTCTAATACCACATGGTCAGTTGTCTCTTGATCGCCCCCACATGCCGCTGACCTTAAATAATTTAGGCAAGCCTATCAATGTATCAATCCAGAACTAATCATTCAAAATAAGAAGAAAATTTCACAGCTCATCCTGTAAGTCTGTTCCTACTTTCCCATTTCTAAAAATAAAATATAATAATAATAAACCCTCTTCCCACTTTAGCCATCCCAAAAAAGTTGGAAGGTTAACTTGTTTCTGTGAGACAAGATCCACAACAAACACGGAGGTTTAACTTGACTTCTCATCCCAGAAGTTACTTGACGTATGTGTATCTTGGCACTGGTTGCACCTTTGACAAAACAAACCCATAACATAGAATGAACCCAGTTCCTTCTTTACTGACCCCATGGTTCAGTAAAGAGATGTTAACATTGTAGTATAGTTGTCAATTCTGTTTTGTTTCTGCTGGAATTGGCCGAAACATTCTCGAATTGGCCTGAGGCGGAACGGAATGCCCCCCTAAAAGTTTCCAGGCCCCATTCTGGTCGTTCTAGTCCATTCTGGTTTACAAATTCTAGTTCAATTTCACCCCATTCTGGCCAGGTTTCATACTTCCATTCATATGTATTGAAAACTAGAAAATGATCAATTATAAAGTATAGTTTAATTTAAGTATGTAGGTATGCATTTTTGGTATTATTTTAGCGTTCAAATATTTTTTCAATTTTAAGTAATCTATTATATATATAAATATATATATATTTCTATTCATATTTCCATTCATACGTAGTTTTCAATCGCACCTTTCCCAGAACGGAATACTGGAATTGATCGGAATGCCGAAATGTTCCAGTAGAGGGTCAAACCAGAGCCGGGACTGAAACGGTATTGGCAACTATGTATTGTAGGCTTCTTGTTTTTTGCCTTTTCTGTTTCCATGTTTCTCATTTCATAAGCTGTGACCAATTTACATAGTATAATGTTAACACTCTTTGGTGGCTGTTACAAATGAATAGGGCATGAATCAAACAAACTATCCTGGGAGACATAGGGAAAATGAGAACACTGTTAACTTTGAAGGGCTCTCTCCGTGAGGGTGCATTACAAGTGGAGAAAACTGTTTAGTCATTTTCTCCACCATCATGCCCCTCCTCTTTCCTCACATTTAAGCAACCCAAAAAGGGGCTTCTTTTAATCAGCAGTACATATCCAAGTACTGTCAGCCAGAAATGATTGCAACTCACATCCTTAACCTTAAACTTTTAGTTGACACCCGATATGCAGCCCAGGACCGATAAAAAATATTGAAACAATGGCCTAATATAATTGTAAATAACTTTCAAATGTGGTCCTTGAAGGAGGGAGGTAGGTTTTTGTGTGTTACTGTAATATCCCGGACCTCGAGGGTGCAAGTAGCATCCGGGATATTACAGTTACAAACCAATCCAGCCAACTTCAATATTGGATCGTTCAGATTGTTGTAATGCACTAACTCTATTTGTGTGGTAGAATCCTAGCACTCCAAACAAACAAGAGATGAATGTCCCTAGCAATAAAATCTTATTCAATCCAACGCTACCCTAGTATTTTCCTCAAACCTTTATTGCAAAGATGCAACTGATGTTTGTAATTTGATAGCAGTGGTTGTAATGTTCTTTTAAACATAAAATATATAGATTCAAAAGTAAGAAATAAACATGGAGAGGCAAAATGGAGATATTAACCCTAGAGCATCCACACAAATGTGGCAAACCATTGCTTGAACTTCAAGCACTAAAACCACCAAAAGTCAAACCACAACTGCAGTTGTCAAGTCCGATTAGCCAACACTTTCCAAAAACTTAAGTTGTTAGAAAGTGGCAAACAAATCTACTTCACACCCCCCTTGAATGGGGCGCTGTTCGAATTCTCAACCCACACAATATGTGCTGGCCCTAGGGTTGCAAACAGGTATCCAATTCTCCGATTACCCAGAAGTTCCGACCCGTAATTCCGATTCATAAATGGGTCCGGAATCCAATTTAGGTTCCGATTGATAAATGATTCCGGTTTTGGGTCCATATAGGTTCCGACCCATGAACCTAGGACCCGACATATAAGTCCTTGATATTGCAAACTATACCTCAAAATTACCTCTTTTTTTTTCATTTTTATGTATAGTACTAGAGGTAGTAGACTTGATGCCCTGTTATAAGTTGAATGATATGCTCATTTTAAGAAAAAATTTAAAAATGACGAGCAATTAAAACCGGTTTTGGAACTAGATTCCAGTCCTCTAGGTGGATGCGGCTTTAGAACCGGATTTTCCTAGCGGAACCGGGTCTGGAACCAACAAAACAAGTTCCGGGTCAAAACCAAACCCGTTATTTAGAAACGGGTGGGGTTTGGGTCCGGGTCCAATATGGTTCCAACCCGGAACCGTCCCCTAGCAATCTAGGGGAACAATGTCTCCTAGGGGTTCAAACTCGAGACCTAGCGTGGCTTTGATACCATGTCAAGTCCGACTAGCCAATACATCCCAAATGCTTAAGCTATTAGGAAGCAAAAGACAAATCTACTTAACCACAGTAAAAAATAATTCTAAAAATAGTGTGGTGCAAAGGTCAAAACTTAATTAACACTGCCTTTCTTTTTCTTGTTTTTGCTTTTTTCCAGATTTGGTAACCAAGAATTCTAAAATCATTTGTGTCTTATATTTTTGAATTTCTCTACAGGAAAGTAAATAGGAATCACAATGAGACTTACCATGATAACATTTTATTCAAAGTTAACTTACCAGCTGGACAGATAATTTACTCATTTTAGAAAAGTCTGGTAAAAACCATTCTAATTCTAGAAACCCCAGAAGTCCTTCGGACCATAGCCAAATCACTTCAGATATTCCTTCTAAGTGTATAACAACAAACCCCTCTCCCTCCCCACAAACTAAATGACATGATCATTTCCAGCCTTAAGTTCTTTCTTTTCTCCTCCCTCTGTCCTTTCTCCACTCCTTGATATTTTGTGCATTTTCATTTTTGACTGGTGCAAGTGGTTTAGGATCTCACTTGGCTTGGGCTGCATTACCCAGTCCTGGATACAGGACATTTGACTCTCTCATGTGTTTAAAGTTAAAGAAAGAAAACTAAAGACCACCAATACACTCTTGGTTGAGTGGTGTTGGCACCTTGTATCACACACATGCCCAGGGATTGATCCCTATGCCTTCAAGTTTAAAGAATCACTCCTGAATAGTAGCCCAACTTAGCACAAAGAAAAAAAAAAAAAAAGAAAGAAAACTAAAGACCAAATCCTAGAGAACCAAGAAGAAACTACAGATTTTTCTAGTTTGTAGCAACAAAACCAAGTTCAGGCCTTGTACCTTATGCTAACATCTCACTGCATGTACAGTTATATTCACTTCTATCCTCCCCTATTTGATGTAAAACCATATGCCTTTCTATTTTCCACTAAGCATGCTTACCTGTAGTCTTCCATTGTGAGACCCAACAAATAAATGGTACAGATCACCTAACTATAGGCTCCACATATACAAACTCAAGGCCGATGGAAACCTGTACATATCCAGGTCAAGGAACACACAATTCCTCTAAAGACCTCTCTAGTCTCTACCATATGTAATACGGAAAAAATTAAGGAACGAATGTCTTCATACTTCCAATCAGGATATCTGCTCCAGCCACTATCCCAAGAAGAGAATCAGCAATACAAATTGACTGAGTTCATGTCCTAACAAATTATGTACCTCCCCATCTATTATACTCACCAAAAGGTAAAACAAAACCGAACAAAAGAAAAATTAGTTAAGCACTAGAATGTGGAAAAAATGATAGGATTTCATGTACAGGATCATATTTTAGCAATTAAGAGAGCTGAATTTTCAAAAGAATGAGGCATCAAATTTCAAGATGTGCAACTTCTTAGAGGAAAGCACTCTAGCAGAAAAGCAAGCAATGTGCATACACATAATCTTACTGAATGGTTGGGGATTTAGCAAATTGCAGAGATCTCATTCACATGACATAAGAAAGCAGAACCCTTAAAAAATATTTGTCTCACATAACTATTTATGTCCTTCTGTTAATAAAAAAAAGATACGAACAAGATAGCATTATGGAAACTAAGAGATTGATTTGTGGAACCAATAAAATTATTAACATGCATTTCCATTTCAAAATTCTCGTAATGAAGTGATTTAAAAGTAAAAATATACAAGCTGGTTCTAACAGCCACAAATAGTCAGACAAGGTTAAGGAGAGCTAAGTACTGACACTAAACTTGCCATCAGTGACTATGGCTATCCTGATGACATACATCCACATTAAAAGTGACATTAAATGTGCAGGATCCAAGTCGTTCATCAAAAAGGTAAGAGCAGTCCACCACATAGTTTTAAATGCTTAACAATATCACAATCTGCTTATCATGTAGGACACACATTATTAAATAACAGTTAAAAACCGACCACATGAACAGACAGGCCTGATGCTTCAACCATGACAAACACATGGGAGTATCCGCCTGATTAACGGCTCAGATCTTGCACAAGAGTAGAACTAATAGAATTCACTATAGATGTGACCTGAATACTACTTTTGCAAGTGCTATTTCACATGTATGTTAAGATTCACAGCAAGGTAAAGAACAAAGGCAACAACAGAAGCTAACCTGCTACATTGCTGACAGAACCTCTGTTCGATGCCATTCACAATAACTCTAGCAGTTTTGGAGTGAATCTCACAGACTTTGTGTCTCTTGTGGTAGTCCTTTGAAGAACTGAGGTCCATGCTACATCCATGAACTTGGCAGCAAGGAGTCTGTCCATTTGAATTCCCCAGTCGAGATCTCTTTATTGGGGGTGATGAGGATACTTTCACTTCTTTCGAAGATTTACCATTCATGGTGTCCCTGTAATCAGCCAACCTCCCCAGCTTCAAATCTATGAGAGATGAATCTCGAGCGCTATACTTTCCAACGGAGCTCGACGCCCCTGAAACACCAGACTCTTCCTCCCCAAGAAACATTTTTGGATTAATTAACCCACAAGAGGAAGAAGAAGAAACTACTCTTCCATTACTAAATCCTAATCCCTGGTTCCCAATTGCCTCCCGCCCAGAAACTAGCATCTCACTTTCGTAACTACTAGGAGTTTTCAAGTCCCAATTAGCGAACACTTTCCTATTTTTTGCCAGAACATCATCAGTTGATGAAGAAACCATTTCATCGGATAACACAAGACCTCTCCCTACAGAACCATAACTCCAAGAATCCATAACACATAAAAGGATCAAATTCTCATGAGATTAGGACAAACCCACCAAACTCTAAGAGAGAAAAACATCTCCTTGGCACTCCTTAACGAAAACCCAGTCGAAATTCTCAATGCCTGTAGACTCAGATAGCAAGAACAAAGAAAACCCATTAAAAAAACCTCCTCAAGGAAAAAAAACCCAGAAAGAGGAAGTCATCAAAATTGAAGAAAATCAGCTAATGGCCACTTCAATCCATTGAACATATTTTAAAAAACACACATTTTAATCTTTCCAGCGCAAAAGATGGGACTTCTCAATAGCTTGCAACCTTAAAATGTGAAGATAACAGAAACCCATTAAAGTAAAGCATAATCCAGAAAGCAAAGCAAGCAAAGAAAGAGAAAATCTTCAAAAACAAACCTCAATTCAAGCAAGAACCATCTCTTTGCCCCACTCCACTTCCACCCCTTTTTCTCTATATATCTATCTTTCCTACTCTAACCAAAACCAAGTTGATCTTTTTAATGTATGGCCAAACCAAACCAGACAAAGGTGAAGTGGAACCTATTTCAGATGGTTGAGGAATGGAAAAAGAAAAGCAGAACAGGGATTCTAGAGACTGATAAGCGGAAAACCGCTTATGATATGAAAAGGATCGCAGAGAAATCGCGGGTTTGGGAGATGAAGAAGAACATGAAACATCTAAAGGGGTAGAAATGCATTGCAGTCTTAATCCCACATCCCCATGAAAGAGCTCGTCGTAGCCCTTTTGTAGATTTTTACAGAGAGAGATAGAGAGAGAGAGAGATGGAGTCAACTGAAGGTCAATCCACAGAGAGAGAGAGAGAATAGGAATAGGAAATTACATATAAGCCCATTATTTTGATTTGGGAAAGTTTGATCGTGTTCCGAGGGACACTGTAGGAGTTTGTGATCATCATGTGATGTTCATGCGTTGGTAGCCGGTTGATGGGTACTCAATTATTGGATGGTTGAAACTCAAAAATATTAAAGAAGATTTGCATTATGCAATTTTGGGACAGGTAGGAAGGGTGGCACTTTATTCTTAGAACGTGTTTGTGCCCTGCTGGAAAGAAAACAAAAACACAAAAGATAAAATTCAAAAAATAAATATGTTCGCTTTCAAAGGAAAGAGAGTATTTTACCGACTTTTTCATTAATGAGAAGGGATTTGTAGTTGCGAATAAAATGCTTTTTTTTTTCTTATAAATGTGGTGAATTGAATTGAAGTGAGGTAAAGACCCCATTCTTCATATAAGAAAAAAATACGGTCATATCAAAAGTACATAAATTTGAGATTTCCTTATTCTTTTTCAAGAAAAAATATTAAAAAGCAACTTCCTTTCTCTACTCAATGAATAAAAAATATAAAAGAGAAAAAGTAAAAAAGATTCCCTATTAAGCTACTAAAAATAAAAGACCATCATAAACCCTCTTGTATTTTACCCTCTCTTGATTTGATGCTTCACCTCACTTTTCTTCAATTCACCATCCATCTAAACACGACCTAATAGTAAGAAACAAGAAAGTCCACAAAAGTGAAAAGAGAAACCCCACATCATAGAAAGGAGGTCTCATACGCATGGGAAAAGTAGCATACCAAATGTTTGATCTATATTCAATTTTGTGACATGCTGAATTGTAAAGGTAGGCATATGATGTATATATATTTTTTTAAACTTCAATGATTGGAAAAAAAGGATTTTACAGGTAAAAGCCCATAGGCCCCTATACCACTGATGAGGTCCCAGTAGCACAGTATAGAAGGGAGGAGTCCTCTGGATGCGTTTTTTTTCTTCTTCTTCTTCTTTTTTTTTTGTCATTTAGCGATATGGTCGATATTGACCATTATGTGGTGATTGCTCTCAGTTTGCAGAACCCAAATAGAAAGTGCGTTTTTCTTTCTTTGGTGCTAGTGCTAGTGTTGCTCCAAGTGGTGAATGTGGTGGATGTGGCCAGGAGAGGCAGGGAGAGTGAAGATATAAAGGAATGGGGGACGGCAAGCATGGGATCGTCTTTGTCAGAGGAGGAGGGAGGATCGCCATGGAGGGAAAAGAAGCAATGGGAGATGGAGCGCGAGGTTCTAGGAGGAGACGAGGAAGAGGGCCTGAGCCTAGAAGTGGTGGGGGAGGGAAGGGATAGGGTCAGAGACCCAATGGGAGTGAGATGAGATGAGGCGAGGCCAGAGGATTGGTAGGTGGACTTGCAGATTCAACGCTAATGTCTTTTTTTTTACGACATGGTCGATATTGACTATTCTTTTGTGTTAAGCAAATGAAACGGTTACATGTTGAAGAGCATCTGACTGGTATAAAAGTCGATATCGAGCATATCGCTAAACGGCAAAATATATTTATAAATGCACCATGACGACCTTATCCATCTACACTGTGTTGTAGGCACCTCAGGAGTGGTATGGGGCTCTACGGGGATTTGTGCGGTAAATTTCTCTTTAAAAAAAAGGTAAAATGGAGAAGTAAAGTTATGAAAAAAGTTGAGTGGACTACTAAAGTTATAATGTGACAACATTTATCCTTTTACTCCTTTTTTTGGATTTTTTGGATTTTTTATTTTTACTCCAACAAAGGGTAATAAGTTATAATAAAACAAAATTTTATGAGAAAAAAGCTTTTTTTTTTCTTACTTTCACATGCTTATTTTCATTTTTATTTCATAATCTGACATCCACATTATCTTTACTCATCCACACATTTAATCAAATAGTGGAAGCTATTGTTCAAATTATATTATTAATTAAAAAAAATATCTGCTCAAAAGAGTCCATGAAATAAACGGCTGAGAAGCGAGAGGATGTCGAAGATATGATTTCAATTGGATGCATCCAAGAAATCAAATGGTTGTAAAGAGTATTTTGAAATTCATATTTTTTTGGAGATGTATTCTAATTAAATGGTGCCAAACGCACATTGCAATCTTGATCTTTCTTTTTCTACAGTGAAAGTGGTACGTGCCCTTTTCTCAGACACAAGCTATTGGTTTCTTTTCCCAACAGTTGTGTCGGCGTTAAATGGTGGATCATTGACCCAAAAATGGCAAAAATGTTCACATTGAATTGAAAAGGTTACGGTCAGGATTGTCTCATCATTGGGATTTGTAGAGGTATCAGAGGGTTATGTGTGGCTGAAATTAAGTGTCTGTTTGTACTGTTTATTAGATTGGATGGAGGAATATGAACTCCATTTTTTCCTTCCTTCAATGTGGGGTATCTCGTCCTCTTTTCTTCATTTGGAACATGGACAATCTCACATGTTTGCAGGACAGGAAAGAAGCTCTGAGGCTGTTTTCGAATGACCAAACTACACCCCCAACTTCTTCTTTTTTTCTGTTTTTTGTTTTTCGAAGATAAGGCACAGAGAGTTTGAGTAGAGCTTACTCCCACTTCCCGCCACATTCTTTTCTTGTTCCTTCTTTTCATTTAAAGTTCCGAATTCCAAAACTCACCCAAAACTCATCAACTCAAGTTGAATCAGATCTTAACACCTAAAAAAGGATTTATTTTTTAATCGATTTCATCAAAAAATTATTAAAGAGGTGATGGTTGAAAGATATAAGGAGAAATTTTATATTAGAGCTTAATTCTTTGAGGATTTGTCCTAGTAAGAGTGTTTATTTTATGGTTATTTCTAAATATTCCTCCTTTTGTATTGGATTTGAACTACTTTTAGTAGTTTTAAAATTTATATTTCCCGAAACAAATAGGTCCTAACCCGGACATGTTTGGCAATTAACTAGTGAAGTTAAAATGAAGTGACTTCAGACAAGAAATGACAAGGGATTATATCAAAAGTACATAATTTCAAAATCCCCTCCAAATTTCTTAAAAAAAAAAAAAGAAAAAGAAGGCAACCTCCTTTCTCCACTAAAAGACAAAAAAACTGTACTTCTTTAAAAAAAAGTAAAAAAAATTTCATACGAAATAACTAAAAATAAAATACCATCATAACCCATTATATTTTATTCTTTCTTGATTTAATACTTCACCTCACCATACTTACATTCAAACACGCCCAATTGCCCCTAACTCATATTGTCTTTTTCATAAAACAAGACTATAATGTCTCTCTCTTAATATTTTTCCTGTAGGTTGCCTAAAGTCTAAACCCTAGCTGCTATGGCCTGTCTTCTTGATGAGATTATTGTTAAGATTCTTCTTGGGTTTGCTCTAGTTTCATGGAGTCGACTCAACTCAATAGACTGTAGAGTTGGGTGAGTCTGAACGAGTCTGCCCAAGCATTCGACTCCACTTCGTATCTATGACTATGAGATTTAAACCCTGCTAAAGAGAAGAAACTTGATTTAAACCCTGCGAAAGAGAAGAAACTTGTACCATTCATAGTGATCACTGACAAGGGCATCTTAGTCAATTCAAAATATGGAAGAAAGCATTTGGTCAATTTGGTTTGACTGAGGCTTGTGGCTAGGATAATTTTGACCTTTTTGTATATTTAAATATTAGAGTATATGTTGTACTTTTTCTTTGTGGAAGATCAGATAACATAAATCATGTTATCCCTTCCAAGCTATTGGAAATATTATATTTTATAGTTGAACTTTGTCATGCAACCACATGCTTGGAAACCATACCATTATAAAAGCTTCTACTTTTTTCCTCTGATATTTAGGGCACATTTGGTAATTGAGGAATTTGCAGATTAGATTTGATGATTCCTCACAGTTTGTATAGCTGAGCATTTCGTTTTAGTTTTTATGCATGTTGTTGAGAAAAACTAATATTGGACCGTGAATCGATAACAAAAATTTGATGATTTTCAAAATTCTATGAAGGGGGTTGACGTACAAATTTTTAAATATGAGGATTTCCACGGGCTAAAAAAGATTTATAATTGTCAAACTTAGATTTACCACGACTTAGTGAAAAATGGATGACAAGTTGTTGAGAATATGATTGGAAACAAATGTAATGCATTTGGATAACTCCAGATGATTTGCATTCTCATGCTGGTATAAATAACAACTTCAATCTCAACAGGAAATGATTTTTTTCTAAATTCAAAGAAAGCCAGTTTGTTTTTCTTTTTCTTCTTTTTGAGAGATAAACGCTACACCAAATTACAAAAAAATGAGAAATCATTTTCCCTGAGAAGGAGCCGGACCAAGTAAAATATAAATTAAGCTTGATCAAGGCTCAAGTCAGGCTCAGTCTAAAAAACCGTGGTCATTTTGGTTTCAGGTTAATTCAGGCTAAGTACATTTCAGGGAAGTATTGTGCAACATGGGTTGAATCAGGTTAGGTCGGTTTGAGTCAAGTTTAGGGTCGCACACTCCGGCCGGAGTACTGATCAGGTCAGACCAAATCAAGGCATGTTCAGGTTTGAGTTTGGGTTTGCCATTCTAGAATTCTGTTCTAGATCAGGTTAAACCCAAATGCAACCCAATCAACCTGCCTAAGTTGCACCCCCTTGTCATATATCTCAATCTTCACCAACTGTATATTGGGTCCTATGAAGACAGGACCCAAACTATATAGAAACCCTGATCTACTGTTTCCCAATCCTTATTTAATTATTTATTTTCTGGCCCATTGATTGCTCCCTCTCCTTATCAATAAATCCTGTAGGTCACTGATCAAGGATTCTTGGGGCCATCTCAAATCCAAAGTGTGGCCCACCTGATTAATGGTAGGTCATTGAAACGTTATCCTACATGGAAATTTGCACCTCAACCAAATAATTTTGCACATGCCACAACTTAATTAGGACATTATAATTCTTACCATGCATAATGATATAGTCCATGATTAGGTCATTATCTTTGAATCAAATGCTTCCTTAGGAAGGAAGGGTGTGGTGATGATTGTGGTCCACTTCAGAGTTTCTCATGCATGTTTGAGGGGCACCCAATCCTCAATGAAAGATGGAAAAGGAGCTTTCATCTGAATTATTTTCTCCCTTTGACCATGGCCGTTGATGTTGGAATATGACTCAACACTGGCCACGTGTCGCCACTGATCTCTTCCACGTGCCCTAATTGAAGAAGGGGAAAGATGGGGTCACACCTACTGACTACAGCACTAGCATTCTATTCATGATGGGTGCATGAAAGGCCCCTCATATCAAATTCATGGAATACCAACTAAAAGATATCCGGACTTTGTGAAAAGTTGCCCATCACCCAACCACTCAATTTCTTGGGGTCTACAAGCCAAAGTGTCCAAATCTTTTGAGAGTGGCACTTTCCTTATTGCTTTCTGTTTGGTTTTTGTTTCTATCTCCTTCAAGCCCAAGTTGTCTTACTTTTTGTAAAACTGAGTGAAAAATAGAGACCTGTTCCTGTAAAAATCACATAATAAAAACACACACACAGGTTAAAAGACACGAGTTTCTCTTGAGAAGATAGACTGACTCATAATTGCTATTAAGATGGTAGAAACTTTTTTGGATTTACACGGTTGGTTGAAAATCAGGAAGCCCATGTGGGGTTGTAAACAGGTCGATTCTGGTCCGGGTCCATGGTGGAATTAGAACTAGAACTGTTAAGTAAAAGGTGGAACCAGATATGAACCCGGGGCCATTTTGGAACCGGTTTCTTGGCTCCATAACCGGAACCAGAACCACATATGGGACTGGACCAGATATAGGTAGAGAATGATATTAAAAAAAATAATCTTTAGGAGAAATTTTTAAATTTTTAGGTAATATATTAAGTCTCAGGTCCATAGGTCCGAACCAAGGTGGAACCGGACCCGGACTCATTTACTTATTGGGGCCTAAATAAGGACCCATATCCTGTTTTTAACGGGTCAAAACATCAGGGTAATTAAAGAATCAGGGATTAGAATAACTGCACCAGGGGATTTACCCCATCCAACTTTTATGTTGTACAATCTCTTGGACTTCTCATTGTGCTTGATTATAACCAATTGATGAATTGATACTTGCATTGTAGAAAGCCAAAGAAAGAAGATCAAACGCTTTTGTAATCTTCAATTAAAAACACTTTTAGTGATTTCGCATGGTATAGTGCACGCCCCACCAATTTTTTTTCTTCTCACCATGCCTTTCATATATAATTTTTTTAACTGATCCGCTAGTTTTAGATGATCCAGATTAAAAGTAGTCGACATAGTCTCTATCACTGTATGGCTATATCTTATCTAATTGAGTTGGGGTAATTAATTGATACTTTCCTTAATTTAAAACTAAAACATTTAATTTGGCATGTTTAATATAATTGGTGTTAAGTTGATGGGAAACGTGTACATCTTAGACACTTTCTTTAGGTATAATTTATCTCCTTAGAATGGGGTTGTTATTCTGTTTTTGGTAGCCGAGCTAAGGGCCACCTGGGACCTACGAGAGTACTTGTACATGTTAAAAGAGAGAATCCACACAAGGAGTGAGAACTCGCATGCACATGCAAGGAGTCGGGATAGATCAGGGATTGATACCTGGTATCCGGGTGTTATCTTACACCCCATTGAACTATTACTTATCTCAAAATCAATTGGTGATAGAAAACGGCATAACAATGGTTTTATGGTGAGGGCGAGGGCTTGACTATAATTATGACCACTAAGGAGCGAGGATAGATGTTGACCTCAATAATTCCTCTTTTAACGGTACACCCACCGTGACTCCTGCTGCAAGATTGAACTACCACTTATCCCAAAACCAATTGGTGATAAGAAACGGCACAACAATGGTTTTATGGTGAGGGCAAGGGCTCGACCACAATTATGACCGCTCAGGAGCGATGGTGGACGTTGACCTCAACAATAACCACTTATTCTCGTAATGGTTTAGCTGTTGGAGACGATGTTCCTTAGCTAAAATATGATGACTCATTTATCAGAAGAAAAAAAAAAGAAGAAGATAAAATGATACCATGACTCACTTCTTAAGTTGCTTCATCGATCATGCACTTAAACGGAATCAAGATCCTTGAAGGGGTTTACCCACAATGACATGGCGAATTATGGTCAGTTCACTCACTCACCGTAGGGTAAAACCTCACCAGATCCAGACTCACTTAAACCATGAAGCAATTCCGGTCATTTACTCTAATGGCGGTGCTCCTTTAGAAGAGCAAAAACCTTTTTTTGATGGCATTTGTAACTTCTTAATTAACATTTGAAGTAGCAGGAAAGGAAATTAAACCACATAGAGGAGGAAGATGAAAACTTTCTCTGGTCCTGTGTGAGGTATTTTTTCTTCTATCTTCCACTGCTTTCTGTGAAGATTTGTTTTTATATAACAACCATAAGAAGCTTGTTGGGCATAAATCCAAGACTGGACGATTGAACGAAATGGTTAAAAACAGATAAAAGGTGTAAAAGTAAAAATAAAAATAAAAACACCAATTGGTCCTCCTTGCCGACATGAAATTCTCACTAGACCACTCACTTCTTAGCTTCCTCTGAGTATCTACTTGTTAATCCAAAAGTCTGCTTCTTAGGGGCAGGTCTTCTAGTTCTCTGTTTGTTGTTGAGAGTCAAATTGTGGCATCCAGAGATAGATAGCATCATTTCACTAGCTGGTTGGATCATCTTCTGCAATGAAGATATAGAAATTAAGATCTAGATTGGTTTCATTCTCTGCCCTCCAATACTCTATTCCTTCAAGATCAAGTTCATGGGTGATTTATTATAGGTTCTACTTCTATATGACTCATTATCACCTTGGATTTACTTGAACCTGATTTATATGATCAGAATAAAGAAAGATTTCATTGCATATAATTCAATGTATCTTTGATTAGACGAAATCCTCTCAATTCATATAAGCTGATAACAAATCCATGCAACATGCAAGGCTATTCCAATTCAAACATGCAAAAATATCTAAAAAAATAATCTCCTCTCCAACACCCTCTCACAGTTATATGGTCCGTTCATGGAAAGAATCATATACAATTGTTGACCTAAAACAAAATATAAACCCTTAATCTCTCTTAATATCATTAACAATCATCTTCTTTACTAGTGATCACTGTCTGTCTGGTAGAGGTTATCACTGTCGCAACTTAAGTCTGTCTGTATCGGTGGCCTACTAAATCACATGTCATGATTCCTTCTGGAAGCTTCATTAATTATGTGGTTGGATGAAGATGACGAGATCGTAAGATTTTGATAAATGCGTGGATAAGGGAGGATGCATGGTTTTTTTTTTTTTTAATTTTTAATTTAATTTAATTTAAATTTTTTATTGAAGAGAAAAAGAAATTGATGATGAGGTCATTACATAAACTTAAGAGGTAGAGGACCACGGCTGACCTGATTGCGAAATTGCCACCAGGACGTGATTTTGGTATCACAATAAGTTTAAAGATACTACATTGCATATAATTCACCCTACCTTTCATTACAGAACACCCTCTCAATTTTTACAAGCTAATAATGAATCTATACAACATACAAGGTTATTCAAATCCAAAAATCCTAAAATCTCTAATCAATAATCTCATATCTCTGACAAACACAACTTGGGGCTCCATAATAGTGTAGGCATCTATTTCAAAGGTACCAAATATAAGGATAAAAAATTTGTAATCTTTAACTTTGGGCATAACCTACAAATTCGGACTCTTGAGTCCTAATTTCTAGCGGCTGCTCACTGTTCTTGAACCTGCGTTATCATTCATGGCATAAGACTTTTACCATTGCACCAAAGCAATGACACCTTGACCTTGGGTATCAACTATCAATGAACAATGTATAAGAAAAATTCCTCTCAATGGGGTGTTGTTAATTTAGATCATAGAAGTCACATGTACAAGTTCTAGGAGTTTTGATCATCTCCATTCTCCTGTACTCTTGATGTCTTTCCTAGCAATGCTTGGCTTGTATACGCATGCACTTCATATGTTCTAGTGTTTGATTCAATTTTAGGCATCAATCCTCGATTCATCATGTGCTTAATAAAGGAAAACCTGCATTTCCTTATAACATAGCATGTCAGACCTAACATGATTAAAGCACTATATTCATTGTGAACAAAATAGTTTACATTGATCAGTTTGAATTATCCCACATATGCATGTCCCTTTCCCAAAAGAGTCAATTTGGTTTTAGAATAGATATAATTGATTCAAACATCAACTGAAGTCATTCTTGCTCAGACAAGAAGTTCAAGCACATAGAGCACCATGGTGGATGTCATGATTTTTTGAATGAGAGATGAAGCACAATTTTCCTTAATTAAGATTTTTAAAGGTAAATGACTTACCCATGAAGAACTATAAGAGCCATCTCCTATCTAGGAGGACTACGTCTAACCTACCAATCTCTCGGGTTACTTGGCCACAAAAAAAAAAAAAAAAAAAGAGTTTTCTCTTCTGCAAAATAGGCCTGAGTCTTAGGATACGCTTGTGCAATGCTGAAATTTTGTGACATGAATACCCGTTTTTATGGTATCGTGAAAAAGCGATATCAACCCCATTCCGTAGGAAATGATTCTTTTGTAGACCGAAGGAAAAATAGTTCAATTTTCTCTCTTTATGCAAGAAAAGCGTTGTATAAAAAAAATGAGAAAGTTGCAATCACAAAAAATAAGAGGCTTTTCATTGCAATTGAGAAATCCTCCGCATTAGACAAACATGTCCTAAGCATCGTTAGCTTCTTAGTGATGAAACCTCTTTTGTTTATTTACCAACAAGGCTTAAGTTTCTGGTGTTGATTATCGTTCCTTTGATCATTTTAGGTTCAAGATGCAGACCCGCATGTTTGCGTTCTGGTTTGTCTCCAGATTGATTGAGCCTTAGAAACATGGTCTTTGTCTTTCTACCATTTGGTACAAATACAATAGATTCTTCTCTCCTCAACTCACCCACACTCGTAATAACAGGGGCAAAAATCTCTGAAGTTCCATGGAATGAAAGGCTCTATTTTCCTATGAATAAATTACCTATGACGAAAGAAAACCAAGACTGATTATCACAATGGGGCCTAAAAGAATCCACCAACAGACACCAAGGAAGCCAACTGAACCAATTGAGCTGGACCAGCTGAAGGGGACAATTGACTAGGGACATAAAAAAAAAAAAAAAATTATTTGAAACTCTCAAATTAGCTCAACAAAATCAGCATTCACATTTTAAGCCATATGCCACATCCATCAACGCAACCCAAATTTGAATGGTTTCGATTCCGCCGCGATTGAATATGTTGCATTCATACAGAAAAGAGATATAAATCATCCATCAAAAAAAAAAAATTTTAAATGTTCTTCTAGAAAAAGGAAATATAAATGTAAATGAGGATGGGTAGGGTCTGATGGGGGCCAAGGGGACAAAGGTACAGATACAATAAAACGTGAGACGAGGGCTCTATGCTCAGATGAGCAGTGGCACCAATCTAACTTTTTGAGTGAAAATGAGGCCCAATGCCTCCTGCTTTCATCTGTCCCTCTCAATTCCAGAAAGGAATATGGGGAAAAAGCTGCACTTGGATTTATTAGAGGACCCAAAGAAAGAGCCCACTCAAATTGTATTTCACAAAAGGCCAAGATGTAGAAGCATTCATGACTGGGGACTCAGTGTCTTCACCCTCTGTGAGAATGATTCCTGTTCTCTCAATAAAAGTAACATGACAACAGATGTCACAGCTTCTCCCTACTTCAAATGAGAGGGAAATCTACTGGAGGTTTCATTATTAATGAAAGCATTTAGTTGGAAAACCACAAGACAGGTTATAGGTAGATTGAGATACTGAATGTGGAAACTTGGTCCCTTCTCTTTCACATATTTTCCCCACCTACCAATTCTACTTGGATTTTTGAAATATGTTTTTGGGCCTTTTAAATTAGTACTTGTATTCTTTTTGTCATTTACAAATAAGGGTTCTTTCCCTACATAGGACTCCTGCACTTTTTTTTTTTTTTGGTAGCTTAGGGGATTGGAACGGTCAAAAGCACCAGCACATGCGGGGAGTGAATACTCACACGTGATAGGAGAGTTAATCTTTGTACATGTGGGGTGTGGGGGGTGATGGTCATCCGGGTGAGGGCAGGGTTACCAACCAACTAGGCAACCCCTCATTTCCCACTCACCACTTAAGCAAGGGGTTCCCTGCCCCTGTGCCGTCTCAGTCCCTAGACTTGTTAACATAGAATTTCTGCATTGCACTCATGTGGAGTCCTACACATAAAAAAAAAAAAGTGGTACAAATAACCTGCAACTTTTGACTCAACCTACCAACCCAATCCCAACCTTACCCTACCTCTACTGCTAATCAACAATAATTTTATTATTGAAAAATCTGTTGTATTTAATTTAAAAAGGATGAAATTTTCCATAGATCTGTGTCAGTTAAGGTCAAATTTGTAATGTGAAAAACCATATAACCCAACCCATCACTCTAACCAAGATCAACGCCCTCAGTTATAATCTGGATCAGGTCAAACTTAAAAGAGTTTTCATTTATATTAGACAAGATTTCACCATCAGGTAAATAGCCTTCCTCTCACTTCTGGGCAGGATGGTTGGCTGAAATTTCCAAATTAGAAGAGATGGCCATTTTGTAAAAAATAAATAAATAAATAAAATAAAATGTGGTGATTATAGAAAGAAAAACACAAACAATATTTATCTGCAAAATTCTATCCATTTCTTCCCTTTCATTTTCTGACAGAAGGAAAATGTGACTCTTCATTTGTTTGCAAGCGGCAAGATGCAACAAGCACACATCAAAAACATCAACGCTTGCATCTGTATTGAGACAAATAGCTATGATAAGACATAGGGGAAAGGGGGAAGAGAACTAACATAATTAAGTTCCATGCTCAATAACAACAAAAGGCCAAATGGGGATGAAGAAACTTATGTTGCATATGCACTTGAATGGTTCCATGTCAAGTCCAAGTCTCTCTCTCTCTCTCTCTCTCTCTCTCTCTCTCTCTCTCAACATGGATTGCATGAATACTAATTTAGCAAGGTCCCCTCACAATCGTATCAGAGCTAAGTACTAACTTAATTATGATTTAGCATCGATTGAAGACGACACCACCAAAAAAGTACATCAATAAATACCCTTTTTTCTTTTTTTTCTTTTTTTTTTTCGTCTTTTCCTGCTATTAATTTGTTAACCACCTAAACAAAAAATGAGCTTTTTTACTAATTACAAAATCGAACTATGGAATGTTTTCTCCACCTTTTTCATCAAAATAAGCCTTGGTTGTCTTCAATAAAATTTGTATGATTGTCTTTGGTTTTGTACTTTACCTTGGGTCAATCACAAGTTGGGTTTCTTTTTCAAGTATGTTTTGTAATATAGAAAAGAGATTTGAGGATTTTTCTTAACAAGGGTACAACTGCCTTGTTGCATGCTTACTACTTGAAATAGTAACATCTGAAAACAACTGAAGGGCTCTGTTTATGTCAGTTGTCTTGCTGTTCATCATAAGCACCATGGTTACAAGTGATTGAACTTGAGTGGGTCATATGTAAAACATAAGAATTTTTTTTTAAAGATTTTGTCGGGGCCATGGACCTGGTTCTGCCCTTGAAGTGAGTTGATGCAATAAATTGTGAATACCCGAATGGGCCCAAGGGATTTTGTAAGAATCCGAATGGGGGCCAAGGGTCTTTATAGAATCCAAGGCAGTAAAGGGCATTCTGCTTTCCGAGAGAGAGAGAGAGAGAGAGAGAGAGAGAGAGAGAGAGATATGACTAATTGCTACATTATTTTCCACTTAGGATATGACTAATTGCTACATTATTTTCCACTTAGGAACTTTCATAGTGAGCTTCGAATTGAGAATACCATCTGTATAACTCAAGAAAACATAAAAAAGACTTGGTAGAATAAATTACAGGTGGCTAAGATGTACATGTGTGGAGTAACCTAGAAGATAAAATTTTCATTTTAAGAAAAAGTAGAATGAAACCCATGCATAGTTATGATTAAAAGAGAAAGTCAAGTTGTATGCAAATGTCAAAAAAAAAAAAAAAAAAAAAAAAAAAAACCTAAGATGGTTTTGCAACACAAATCAAATCTAAGGATGTTCATGCATCACACAATGGATAATTTAAAACAGTGATAATCTATAGTACTGGTGGCATACCTTGTCCTTGCACCATGATCTTGATGATAAAAGGTTCGGATATGATATTCAGCTTGTCTCGTTGTGAGATTTGCAGTCCTAATCAAGAAGGGTCTTCTTTTATCTCCCTTTTTCCTCAGTCCAATATGTGTAGCAACAAAGGGTATGTATGTGTATTGTGAGCAGAGAGAGAGGACTGGAATCCTACATAGAAAATGCTTTTTCATCAAATAAATCTTATTAGATGTCAGTTTTATTAATTCCCTCGTTGAATAATCAAATACGAATCCTAATTGATTTGTCTTTTCAAAAGTGAATCTAAGCTAGATTTATTCAAATGAAAACTAAAGGGGAAAGCAAAAGCTAATTAAAGTCAACAGGAATCATGTGGGGCTCATCATCATTGGGACATGTGGTTATGTACGTAGACCACTTACATCTAACATTCTTCCACCTAGTCTGAAAGACCACACATGTGAATCATGTTGTATCTCATCTGATTAGGTATATGTGTGTAAGTTGAAATCCTCCTCATATGGGAAAAAAAAAAAAAAAAAATGGAAATTCACATAGACTACTGGATCTAGCGGACTTGTAACTATTTTAAAAAACCCTGCCAAGCTAATGATGTTTGATATTTCTTTTATTGAATGTGGAATGTTTTTGGTGTTTCATTATCAACCGTTCTTTCTTTACTTTCCATTTTAGGGTACATTTGTGTACAACTTGTGAAAAACCAATTTTGAGAAAATTTTGCTCTCTTGTGGGAAATTTCTTTTCTGACCCATAAGATTTCATTTTCTGAGAGATCAATGAAAGCTTACCCATTTTCTTTCACTACACAAATGTGGCCTTTGTTAAGGGCTGAAATATATTAGCCAAAAGTAGGAAACAAAAGATCACGTCCAAAGAGAGAGGAGGGTCACAGTTCCGATTATATCATCATCATCATCTTAGCCTTTCTCTATCGATCTACAGAATGATTCAAGTCGAACTTTTAAAAGACGGGTGTCATTTCTCTCTGTGTTTTTTTTTTTTTTTTTTTTTTTGTTCTTTTCAATAGTTGAATGGAAATCCAATAAAAACCTCCTTTCTAAACCCTTATTAGATACAAAAAGTTTTAGAATTCAAATTAAGATCAAGGAAACCATAAGTAATAGAAAAACTGAACTTTAGTTATAAAAAAAATTGAATATTAAAACAATGACAGAAGACACTGAATGGACCCAAGATGGAAGATCCAAGGTTATGTCCTTGCATCACTTTCATAATCCCAAGTGGAAAACCGTTCAAAGTCCTCATCTTCTTCTTCCTAGGCATTCAAATTTGGACACTTTTGAGGAAGAAAGAAAGCTTGAGAGGTCAAAAAAAAAAAAAAAAAAGGTTCCCTTACCACTGGACTTCTAATATCTGACTTTCGATACTGTCTCGTGTTTAGTGCCCATGCACTGTATGCTAGTGCTAGTCATACAAGCTGGGCATGAGTCCACATCTGGTGCCCCTGTCCAAGGCAGTATTGCGGACGGTGTCATGGTGGATTGTAGTTGGTCCGTCCACCCATGGTCACCGTGGGTTTGACCGTGGGTAAATTCCCTCAGAGGATTCCAACTCAACTGGGCACTTCTTGCAGCATCAACTTTTGAAGGACATTAACTTTTCATGCATCCAAGGAATTTTTGTGTACTATATACCACTAGAAAGATCAAAAGATTGGACTTTATCAATTTGAAGATCCATCTGACCGGGTATGTAAGTGTTGCCAAAAGTGCATTGATCGTATTCCACTTGAGAGGCAATGTTGAGGAGTGGGTGGAACCCAAGGGGGGTTACTGAAATTTTTTTATGTACTAATAATACCTCTAGGTTATAAATGGTTAGCTAAGAAAACTTCATACTTCTGACCCTTCAACTTGTAAACACTGCATATCTTAATCCATATCATGTGGAGTTTTGAGTGGATCAGAATATAATATATATTTGGACCATTTGAAGTTAAATTTATGGGTCAAACTCCAATTTATGCTCAACAAGAAGTCTTTGATCTTTTGGTGGTTTCTAATTTTTAGTGGCTACAAACATGAAAAGGGGCATCCCAGTTGGTCAGTCTATAAAACTGGAAACAAGTCTAATGGGGTTAATTGGTTCTCCTTTCAGTGGACAGAGGAAATCAAAGACATCCTAAAGTCACATAATAAGGATTCAACATAAAGAGGATTCAACATTTCAGTAACATCCTCTGTTAATCATACTGCTAATAATCTAGATCATCCAACCTTTCATGGACACTACCTGTAAAGAAATGCTTGGTGGATGGCTTAATAAGTTTAAGGCAAGGGCTTTAATACAACCCCTTCACAATAGTTCCAAAAGGAAGAAGCGAATCCAAATACAATGCAAAATGTCAATCCAACTAATCGTAAAAGTTGACAAAAAAAAAAAAGAACCAGTCATAAAAGTTCCCTTACCAGATTTTCAAAGAGTATCATAAAAATTTGAGATATTCAAGGAGAAACAGGCATTGACTGTTTCTCCTTAATAGGACGCATAGTGGTTGTCATCAATCATCGTCCTTCTTCCAGAGTGGAACAATGCCTTGACATTTCAGACTTTATTGTAATGATAAATGTCTTCAATGAAAGCCACCAATGCCTCGCTACATTTGGACCTTTGGAGTTACTGGGTTTAAATTCTGTTCTGCTTCTCACCCCAGTGGCTGTGGCAGCACAAAAAAGAAAAAAAAATGGTGCAAGTGGAGATCTTTTGACCTTTGGAGTCTAAATCCTAGTTTACCCAGAAAAGTCTGATGTTTATCAAATAGAATGGAACATGTATTCCACTAAAACTCAGTGGTTAGGAATACTTGAAAACCATGCCGACACTTGATTTTTTAGCTTAAAACAAACTCAGTCAATAACACTAATACACCTATCTGTATCACCTGAGCTACAGAATTATCAATTGCTTTATTCCTACATCATCTCAAAATGAAGGAAAGGGCACAAAGATTCTGACCCACACATGAAGAGGAACCAGGCTGAGGATTGTTATGGGAGGGCTGCCTCGCTAAGCTTGGGAAAGGAGAGAGTCAAAGAAAGTCACTCTAGGAAAATCTTATGATAATTGGTGTTGGTTTTGCTCAGTTGCAACAAACTAATTAAGAACTGTTGGAAAAATGGCTAGAGCACCATTACTTTTGTCAAAGTTTGAGCCAAAAACTAAGTGGGACCCACTAATCCTTTTTGGTGGGAATACATGGGAATGTACTCTACTCCATGAGTAGATTAATTACATGTATTGGGTTGCTCTAATCCATTAAGGAGTGAATGAGAAATTGCCTCCTAAGCACTACTACTTGAACATGTTAAACATGGAAACAAAGGAAGTAGTGAACTTGCATCCCACATTGCTTGGGAGCAAAACATTCCTTGGGTATAAATATACTTACTTTGGTAGTATAAAATAAGCCCCAAGGGGCACTCCACTTTTGTGGGGGAGGGAGGACCTAGATCAAGGTAGGGTCACCACCACACACGCGCGCGCGCCGCCCCGAACCGGGCTTGGGCTTGGGCTTCACGCGCGAGTTGGGCCTTGGCTCGGCCCACTACCCGTTTATTTTTGGAGAAATTTTATTTAAATAAAATTTCTTTTGGCAAATGGGATGTGTCCCTAGTGATTAATGGTGTGTGTCCTTTCGCCCTTGAAAGGGTGTGTCCTGAGAAGTTGCATCTGTTCATTGAACAGTCACTGTTCTGAACAGATGCAACCCCCCCCTTGAAGAGACTTGTTCAGCCTATTTAAGTGCATCTTGTACATACTTTTTGGCATCGATTTTCTGCTGCTGTTGCATTGCATTCGAGTCATCATTGTGAAGAGAGAGTACTGCTACACCTTTGGTTCGCCGGACACTCAGTTTGTAGTGCTGCAACTGTGTGTGATAGATCACTGTATCCTGGGAGACAGACGCTACAGAGCTCGTAAGCACCATTGCGGGGGCGATTTTTGTCTTAAGGAAATAGTGCTGCGCACTAGCCTTGATCACCTGTGATTTACAAAACTTCTGAAACAACACCCTGTTTCTGTCTTCAAACAGTGAGTGACTTCTTATTGTATTTACTACTTGTTAAATTCACTGTGTTCTAATCTGTCTTCTAAACACTGAACTATTACTGAATGTACTCGGCGCTTACAATCTTAAGACACAAACTTCTTTTAAAGTTCTGAGTACACTCTGTTATCAGTATTACTTCAGTATTTCTGGTCTTCTGTTACTGAAACCAGTATTGTAAAACTCTGGTTTTATCTTTTATTTCATTTGTTACAGAACTTCAGTGTGTTCTGTAACTTGTTTAATTGTTCTCTCAATTGATTTACGGTACTGTTAGTTGTTAACTCTCCGTATACTCTCTCTTTTCTTTTGCTTCTGGTCATTCACAGTAATGGGTATTGAGAAGAATACTCCAGTCAGTGCCCCTGCCCCTGTTATGGTGAGCAATGGGGAGAAACCTGAAAAGTTTAATGGTACTGAGTTTAAGAGATGGCAACAGAAGATGTTGTTCTATCTCACTACCTTAAACTTGGCTAGGTTCCTCCATGAAGAAGCTCCTGCTTTAACAGAAGGTGAAACAGATAAGCAAGTGGTTGCTGCTGTTGATGCCTGGAAGCATGCTGACTTCCTCTGTCGCAATTATATCCTCAATGGACTAGACAACACATTATATAATGTGTACTGTTCATTGAAGACTGCTAAGGAATTATGGGATTCTCTTGATAAAAAGTACAAGACTGAAGATGCCGGAATGAAGAAATTCGTTGTGGGCAGATTCCTTGACTACAAGATGATAGATTCCAAAGCAGTAATCAATCAAGTTCAGGAACTTCAAGTAATTCTCCATGAAATTCATGCAGAAGGAATGTCTCTTAGTGAGTCTTTCCAAGTGGCAGCCATCATTGAAAAATTGCCACCACTTTGGAAGGATTTTAAGAACTACCTTAAGCATAAGCGAAAGGAGATGAAACTTGAAGACCTGATTGTCAGATTGAGGATAGAGGAAGACAATCGTGCATCTGAAAAGAAAGCAGGGAAAACGTTCACTGAAGCTAAGGCAAATGTAGTGGAACATGGGCAGAATCCCAAGAAGAGGAAGCACAATCCCAATGGTCCAAAACAGCAGGGTCCCAATGATAACAAGAAGTTCAAAGGGAAGTGCTATGTGTGCGACAAACCAGGCCACCGTGCTAAAGACTGTCGTAAACGCAAGGACCAAGGCAATACAAGTAAGAAACCAGCACAAGCCCACATGACAGAATTGGACACTCTCTCCACTGATGTTTCAGACATCAATCTTTCTGCTGTGGTCTCGGAAGTCAATCTGGTCGGTAACACCAGAGAATGGTGGGTGGACACTGGGGCCACTCGACATGTTTGCTCTATTAGAGAGATGTTCTCCACTTATCATGCAACAACTGGAGAACAACTCTTCATGGGCAATTCTGCCACCTCTAAGGTTGAAGGTCAAGGACAGGTGGTTTTAAAGATGACTTCTGGAAAGGAACTCACCCTCAACAATGTGCTGCATGTACCTGATATACGTAAGAATCTGGTATCAGACTCACTACTGAGCAAGAAGGGTTTCAAACTTGTATTTGAGTCGGATAGGTTTGTCCTCACTAAATCTGGGATGTACGTGGGCAAAGGGTACATGAGCGATGGGCTCTTTAAATTGAATGTAATGGCCATGGTACATAATAAGAAAAATTCTTCTGCTTATATGCTTGAGTCTTCTAATGTGTGGCATGGTAGATTAGGTCATGTTAACTATGATGCTTTGCGTAGATTAGTTAATATGGAATGTTTGCCTAAATGCAATTTTGATTCAACTATCAAATGTGAAACATGTGTCGAAGCTAAGCTTACTAGAACTTCATTTCATTCAATTGCACGAACTTCTGAACCCCTTCAGTTAATTCATTCTGATATCTGTGATCTAAAGTTTGTTCAAACTAAAGGTGGTAAGAAATATTTTATTACATTCATTGATGATTGCACAAGATACTGTTATGTTTACTTACTGAGAAGTAAAGATGAGGCCTTGGAAATGTTCATACATTACAAGAATGAGGTTGAGAATCAACTTGATAAGAAAATCAAGGTGATAAGAAGCGATAGAGGGGGTGAATATGAATCACCTTTTGGTGAATTTTGTTCACAGCATGGTATTATACACCAAACTACTGCCCCTTATTCACCTCAGCAAAATGGTATTGCTGAAAGGAAAAACAGAACTTTAAAAGAAATGATGAATGCTATGTTAATCAGTTCTGGATTACCTCAGAATTTGTGGGGGGATGCTATCCTTTCCGCAAATTATATTCTCAATCGAATACCTCAAAAGAAATCCAATAAGACTCCCTACGAATTGTGGAAAGGCAGAATGCCTACCTACAAATATTTGAAAGTGTGGGGGTGTTTGGCTAAAGTGGCGGTTCCTACACCTAAAAAGGTTAAAATAGGACAAAAAACAGTTGACTGTGTATTCATAGGGTATGCTCATAATAGCAGTGCGTATCGGTTTCTAATTCACAAGTCTGAAATTCCCGATATGCATCCTAATACTATTATTGAGTCAAGGAATGCATCGTTCTTTGAACATGTATTTCCTTCCAAACCATCGCAGGAATCGAGTTCTCTCAAAAGAACTCATGATACTGCTAGTAGCAGTAATCAAAACCAACAAGAGATTGATGAACCTAGACGAAGTAAGAGGGCTAGAACATCAAAAACGTTTGGTTCAGATTTTCTAACATTTCTGTTAGAAGATGAGCCTCAAAGCTTTAAAGAAGCAGTTTCCAGTCCCGAAGCACCATGTTGGAAAGAGGCAATCCATAGTGAAATTGAATCCATTTTGCAAAATCACACATGGGAACTAGTGGATCTTCCACAAGGTTGCAAACCTCTTGGATGTAAGTGGATATTCAAGAGAAAGATGAAAGCAGATGGATCAATTGAAAAGTACAAAGCCAGGCTTGTTGTTAAAGGGTACAGACAAAAGGAAGGCTTGGACTATTTCGATACTTATTCACCAGTATCGAGAATAACATCAATTCGAATGTTAATAGCAATTGCGGCTTTATACAATTTCGAGATACATCAAATGGATGTAAAGACCGCTTTCTTAAATGGTGACTTAGATGAGGAAATCTATATGGAACAACCAGAAGGGTTTAATGTTCAAGGTCAAACTAAGAAAGTTTGTCGGCTTGTCAAATCTTTATATGGATTAAAACAAGCACCAAAACAGTGGCATGAAAAATTTGACAATTTAATGCTGTCAAATGGGTTTGAGATCAATGAATGTGACAAGTGTGTGTATGTCAAGAACACTAACAATGGCTGTGTCATAATTTGCTTATATGTTGATGATTTACTCATTATGGGTAGCAATAATGCAATCATTCAAGCTACCAAGAGGATGTTGAACAATAAGTTTGATATGAAAGATTTGGGTGTTGCTGATGTCATATTAGGAATTAAGATTTCTAAAACATCGGATGGACTGATATTATCTCAATCACATTATATTGAGAAAATACTCAAGAAATATAATCAAGATAATAGCAGTCCAGCAAGGACACCTATAGATATTAGTATCCATTTATCCAAGAATAATGGAAAAGGTATATCACAACGAGAATATGCGCAAATAATTGGCAGCCTAATGTATGTAATGAATTGTACTCGTCCAGACATTGCATATGCGGTTAGTAAATTGAGTAGATACACAAGTAACCCAGGAGCAGACCACTGGAAGGCCTTAGTTCGGGTTTTAAGATATTTAAAATACACCCAAAACTATGGACTGCATTACTCTAAATATCCAGCTGTACTTGAAGGCTATTGTGATGCCAACTGGATATCCGATATAAAAAAATTCAAACTCCACAAGTGGATATTTATTTACACTTGGTGGTGCAGCGGTATCATGGAAATCGTCTAAGCAAACTTGCATTGCTAGATCCACTATGGAATCTGAGTTCATTGCATTGGATAAAGCTGGCGAAGAAGCTGAGTGGCTTCGTCAATTCTTAGAAGATATTCCAATGTGCTCAAAACCTGTGCCTCCTATCTGCGTTCATTGCGATAGTCAATCAGCAATTGGAAGGGCACAAAGTAAAATGTATAACGGTAAGTCTCGACACATTCGTCGAAGGCATAATACCGTGAGACAACTGCTCTCTAATGGCATTATGACAATTCAGTACATAAAGTCCATTGATAACATTGCAGATCCTCTTACAAAAGGATTAGCAAGAGAGCAAGTACATCGTTCATCGAGGGGAATGGGTTTAAAGCCTATGTATGAAAAGTCGCCATAATGGAAACCCTACCTAGTTGACTGGAGATCCCAAGATCTAGGTTCAAAGGGACAACCGAATTGTGTGTAACTTCACGATATCACTATGGAGATAACATCTCCTGCTCATTCCTATGATATTAATAGTGATACCTGCAGCGGTAAATAGGATAAGCAAGCTTTTAATGATTCTTATATCTTGGATAATCAGATGGGGTATAGCAGGATACTCTTAATAAGAATCACCTATGTGGGTGTGAACTGGGCCGATTCTATGAGAATGATAAGGCTACATTCTCTAAAGCACTCATGAAACCAGGCATTGTTCAGGGCCAAAATGAACACAATCATGAGAACCAAATGTGTCCGGAACGATTCTGTGTGAACTCTATTGTCTTGGTTTACGTCAAAGGCTGAGCAGTTCAAGACATCATGTTCATTGTTCAACCAGTAAATCCGATAGTACTTCACAAGGGAAGGTTCAAGGCCACCAGCTACCTTTCTCTATACAGATGATTTCCAATTGTACTATCTCTGTGTGTTTGCATATCATTTCATTGCTTACAGTCAATTTCATTCATGTGGGGGATTGTTGGAAAAATGGTTAGAGCACCATTACTTTTGTCAAAGTTTGAGCCAAAAACTAAGTGGGACCCACTAATCCTTTTTGGTGGGAATACATGGGAATGTACTCTACTCCATGAGTAGATTAATTACATGTATTGGGTTGCTCTAATCCATTAAGGAGTGAATGAGAAATTGCCTCCTAAGCACTACTACTTGAACATGTTAAACATGGAAACAAAGGAAGTAGTGAACTTGCATCCCACATTGCTTGGGAGCAAAACATTCCTTGGGTATAAATATACTTACTTTGGTAGTATAAAATAAGCCCCAAGGGGCACTCCACTTTTGTGGGGGAGGGAGGACCTAGATCAAGGTAGGGTCACCACCACACACGCGCGCGCGCCGCCCCGAACCGGGCTTGGGCTTGGGCTTCACGCGCGAGTTGGGCCTTGGCTCGGCCCACTACCCGTTTATTTTTGGAGAAATTTTATTTAAATAAAATTTCTTTTGGCAAATGGGATGTGTCCCTAGTGATTAATGGTGTGTGTCCTTTCGCCCTTGAAAGGGTGTGTCCTGAGAAGTTGCATCTGTTCATTGAACAGTCACTGTTCTGAACAGATGCAACCCCCCCCTTGAAGAGACTTGTTCAGCCTATTTAAGTGCATCTTGTACATACTTTTTGGCATCGATTTTCTGCTGCTGTTGCATTGCATTCGAGTCATCATTGTGAAGAGAGAGTACTGCTACACCTTTGGTTCGCCGGACACTCAGTTTGTAGTGCTGCAACTGTGTGTGATAGATCACTGTATCCTGGGAGACAGACGCTACAGAGCTCGTAAGCACCATTGCGGGGGCGATTTTTGTCTTAAGGAAATAGTGCTGCGCACTAGCCTTGATCACCTGTGATTTACAAAACTTCTGAAACAACACCCTGTTTCTGTCTTCAAACAGTGAGTGACTTCTTATTGTATTTACTACTTGTTAAATTCACTGTGTTCTAATCTGTCTTCTAAACACTGAACTATTACTGAATGTACTCGGCGCTTACAAGAACTTATGATATCGGTGTTGCTAGGTACAAGTCTCCTGTGAATAAGCCTCCAGGAATTATGGAACACAATATCTTGTGGCAGTGCCAATCCGCATCTACGTTTGCTGATCTGCGGCTTAGGGTCACCTTCCATTTATTGATTTCATTCAGAATTTGATTGATTTACTTCAAAATGTCCCTTTTGATTTTGGATTTAGAAGAATCCATTTTCGTCTTGCAGTTGCTCAAGTTAAAAATAAAAATTAAAGGTTATTTTTCAAAAATGAATATCAAATAACATTTTCTTTTAGAAAAAAAGAACCAAAATTATAAAATGCTTTTTGATGCTCTTTTTTGAAAATTCACATTTAATCTTCACTTTTAACCACTATATATTTTTAATTCTTTTGTATTTTAATGCAAAGAAAGACGGCCTAAAGTTCATTCTTATCGGGGAAACATAAGGCAACCGCATGACAAGGTGTGTCTCATCTCACACATCCATCTAAGGATTGATCCCTAAGCATGTAGATTTTTCCGCATGTACCATACCGCTGACTAGGGCTGTCAATTGTATTATGTTAATGAATTCGGGTTACGGGTTAATGAATTCTTGTTAAAATCACCTCAACCTGAACATGACCCGTTAACTTAACGGGTAAAAAAACCCAACCCGAACGCGACCCATTAATTTAACGGGTTACACGACCCAACCCGTTAACTTGTTAAGTAATTAAGTCATTCCGAAAATTAAAAGAAAGTCCATACAAAAATATATAAGGAGAAAAAATATCAGCCACAAGAAACTATAAGTGAGGATCTCGAGTGGATCCCACCTAAAGCCCCACTATAAAATAATAAAATTTAATTTATTTTTTTATGAATATAAATTAATTATAGCTACACTTACGGACTATAAAAATTTAACGGGTAAAGCGGGCTGTTAACGGGTTATTGGTTTAATTCGTATACGATCTATTAACGACCCGAATCCATTAAAAGCCCACTCGAATCCGTTAATATTGTATAGATTCGTGTCGTGTTAACGGGTCGTATGGCATTTTGATAGACCTACCACTGACCTAATCTATCAAAAAAGAAAAAGTTTTTTCACCTCCAATTTGTTGCAACAGGTCCACTTGCGGCTTTAACGGCAAAAGCAGATTTCAGCTGATTTCTGGGGCTACAGGGGAATTTTACCCGGCTTTCTCTCCTGGGCCCGTAGGGATTATTCTGGCCCAAAGGGCTGGAACCCTGCGTTATCAAAAAAAAAAAAAAAAAAGATTTCAGCTGATTTTAGAATAGGACCTCCAGCATTGTTTGTAGGTCTTAGTGGCCGTAGCCCTCTGGTACATGGGAGTTTAAGGATTATCGGTTGACAAAATACAAAATTTGTTGTAAGGTTTTTTTTTTTTTTTTTGATAGAAAACTTACTGTAAGTTGCTAATAGTCTAATGTAAGCGCATAATATGGACAGCCACTAAATAACAAACGAAGCTTTTATTTTGATCTTCTATTTTGTGACTTTACATCAACATTTAATAATGTATTACGAATCTGAGTTTTTATATATGGAAAACTTTCCAAGCTTACATCACCTCTTTTTGTGAGAAAGATGCATGTAAAAGGTGTAACCAAATCTTGGTCCTGATTCGATTAGAAATGATTGGAGTGAAATTTGGGCCAATGCTAATACATGTAGCTGTGGTTTAGAAGCCCTCGTTTCCCAATGAGAGGGCTGATCAAGCACTGTAACAAGTAGGCATAACATTCAGTTCCATATCCAGCACAACGTGCTCGAAGTCAAGGTGGAGTTTAATCTTTTTGTGAATATTGGGCCCATTAATTGTATTGAATTTGTCAGGCCAGGATATGAATTGATGACCCCTTTCTTAATCCAACTCGCCAACCCAACCTTAACATAACCCATTAATTCTGGGTTCCGGGTAACCCTTTGAATTTCCGGGCTGGCTTTGGGCCTTCATTTCCAACTCTATCAGTAAGCGCCTGGGTTCTGGTCAAGTCCATATTCGACCAGGTCAACACAACCTGAACCCTATCAAACCCAGAGCCCACAAATCCAAACCCACCTCATGTTACTTCAAGCCTTTGGTTGACATTACCAACCCGACTAGCAAGAAAGATCCAGGCTGACGTTGCCAACCCGAGTAGCAAGTGGGTCATAATCCACGCCGGGCAACCCGAGCTGAACCCAACCTAACCCTGATACAATCCAACAATAACCAATCTCTAATTTTCTTCTTAGACAACAAATACACATAGTTGGAGAAATGATGTTTTCCTAGTAATAAGAATTTAAGCTGCTTACCCCCCCAAAAAAAAAAAAAAAAGTTTAAAAGCTGTACTTATCACAAAATCCTTAACAATGCCAAGCAGACACTGAGTAGAGAGCTCGTTCATGCCAACATATCATCTCAAACATTCTCTCACTCACAACCTTGAAACCATCTCTCCCATAAGACTCCACCAAATGCATCACTTCCTCCATGGGCACGCCCCACAACCGCACCGGTCTGAACCCGGCTCGATCAAACCGGACCATCCACCGGTTCGCCGGCTCGTGCCTCTCCACCCTCTCCACCCCTTCGCAGGCCACGATGTTCTCAATTTCTGCCCCCAACATGTCCTCCACTGCCATCCTCTCCCGACCAGAGAGTGAACCAGCTGCCGCCTCTATTGAGTCGAACAATGCGCTATAGTGGTATAGCCCCTGGACGAACCGGTCGACCAGGCGGGTCGAGTTGTGGTCGGACTCCTGCTCGACCAACACAAACACCTTAGGGGACATGGACCTGACCATGGCTAGGAACACATCCATGTGTTTGCATGGGTTGAGGCAATCTTCCTTAGCCAGGAGAACATGCAGGGCTAGCATGGAACAAACAGCCAATGCCTCACCGGACCTGACCTTGAGTTGGTCCAAGGTCAAGTCCTTTAAAGAGAGGTTCAAAGGGTTGAATTGGAAAGGAATGTCCAGGGCCTCAGCCTCTTTGACAAGATTAGACCCCAAATAATCTAAGACATCCTTGCTCGCATGAACAGATGTGATCTTGAGATAGGGTGGCCCATGTGGGGACCGCCGCGAGAAGGCGCGGAGGATTGGGCCCCACAGGGCCGGGTCGCCCGAGCCAAGGTCAAGGATGTGGACGACCCGCTCCTCGGTCATGGCATGGACTATGGTTCGGTGGATGATGGCGTGGGCGAAGCCCACGTAAGGGAGCGCGCGGGAGAAGGCGAGCCGGGCGGTTCGAGTCGGGTCGGGTTCGGGTTTGGAGCATAGTCGGGTCTGGTTGAGAGCAGTGTAGACGCCGGGCCAGCCCTTGAGGAGGCGGGTGGCGAGTGAGGAGGCGAAGTGGGCGGCAAGGCGCTGCATGGAGTCGCCGGAGACTGATGAGAGGTGGGAGATCTGCTGAAGGCAGGCATCGGCGCGGTTGAGGTTGCCGGAGGAGGCGTGGGCGGCGCAGGTTAGGAGGAGCTGGATGAGGCGAAGGCCCTGGTCTTCTGGTTTTGAGGGTTGGGGTGGTTTGGGAGAAGAGTTTGGGGAGAGGGTTAGGTTTAGGGGAGAGAAAGGCTTCTTTGGTCTTGGAGATGACTCCATTTCCAGCTGCTGGGTCTTGGTTTGGTATTGGGAGGTGACCATGAGTAGATAGATGGGTATGTTGACATAATGAGATAAAGATAATATATGAAGGGTGTGGCATCAAGAATCTGAATACAAAGAAGCAGGTGAGGAGATGTTTTTTTGCTTGGTTCTATCAATCATTCCAACCTGCATGAGGACGTGAAGTTTTCTTTATTTTTTTGCCCAAGGTTGACTTCTTTTCCCTTCTTTGGTTGTCTTTTTGCATGTGGAATGAGAAAGAATTCAAACCTCTTCTCTCTCACACACACACGGAGGCAAACACACACTAAACAGAGAGAGAACTGTAGATGACGTCATTTTGACTATGGATTACTTTCTCAACTTGGACTCATTATGGCCAATGCATAGCCTTCTTATAGAACCTGGTTACAGTTCAAGAAAGTATTGGGATACAGACCCTAGCCCCGTTTATTATAAGCATTTGGCCATATGTTGTTTGGAGCATTAGGAGAGTTCCAAATGATTATCCCCCCATGTTGGAAAGTACGCCTCAACATTTTGGTATAATTGGTAAGGGGAGGAAATTTAATATCCCAAACTATAATTCCAGTATGCCCAGGGCTGATTCACATTTTCAGGTCGTTCTTCAACTATATATCCCACTTTAAATGAAGGGGATTTGACATTTCAATGTCCCTTAAACAATCGATACTCAATTTCACGACTAAAAGTTTCTAAATGTCACCTAAGTTGTTTGACTCTGGTACACGTTTTTCCTTAACTTTTTTGCCTTGATTCCATATATAATGGGTTTTTAAAAATCCATGATATCATAGGATCCAGGTAAATTTTCAACTTTTAACATTTGGATCCCATGATAACAAAGGTTTTTAAACTCCCATGATATCATAGGATCAATGGCCAAAAAGTTAAAAAAAAAAAAAAAAGTGCACTAGAGTCAAATGACTTTGTCGACATTCATAGAATTTTAGTCATGAAATTTGAGATTGAGAGTTTAAGGAGCATTGAAATGTCAAATCTCCTTAAATTAATCACTGCAACCCAGACTTAATAAAGGAACTAGACATTGACCTTAATGGAGACTAAAGATAAGTCCTTGGTATATATTGGTGGTTCAACTCGGATCGGGTCGAATCTGGATCCTCATGTTGTGACCCAGCCAAAAGTGAAATTTGGGTTGTGGTTTTTCAGCATTGGGTCTGACTCAGGCCTGAATTTTTGAAACTCACATGGAATTTGGATCAGGTTTGGATTTGGGCTTTGGATTTCCAACCTATGTATTAGCTTTGGGTTGAGCTAATACCCAAGTTGCACCCATAGATATGCATATATAATATATAGTGGTAGCATTGAATATTTGAGGTTCTTGGGTATGAAACCCCACTGGATCTGGACTTGGATTGATCAAATCCAAATTTTATTTGGGTTCATGATGCAGAATGAGATCCAGATTAAAAATTGGTCCAAGTCTTGACTGTATCTAGTTTTTTCCAATTCATGCCCTTTTAAGTGTCTAAGGAAACTTTTTTTTTTTTTACGCATTTAGTAAAGTAGAGATGTAAAAATGTAGATGAGAAATTGATTTCCCTAGAATCTGAATTACTAGGATTATGGGTGTGTATTTATTCCATGTCCCCCTAGACCCATTTTCTTTTAAAGAGAAGTTGATGGTTATTTTTGGATATATATTGACCTTTGTTTCTTCATATTTAAATTTTATAGGAATTCAATTACATGAAACACATGGGTCCTAAGTTTTTTCCCATGCGCTAATATTGCGCTTAAGTGAGTAACCCATTCACAGTTTTTTTTTTTTTTTTTTTTTTTTTTTTTTTTTTTAAGATAAGAACCGATTCAACAGAGTTAGTAACCCACATGAATCACTGAGTCAACTTTCTCTACCCACCGAGTCCATGCCACCAATGTAAGACCATTCAACCCACTTTCCTTTATTCTCTTTACCTGTCTAGCTCTTTCTCCTCATTAGCAATTTCTAGGACCCGTCGAGTTCGTCATTTAATGGTTGCCTTCTCTGATGATTCACACAACATTCCACCAGATTCTTCAATTTACAAAGTCATTTGGCGATCTTGCACATTTTCATACATGAGGATTCTTCTTCAAACCAAACAGATAAGAGCTAATAAGTTCTTGGAATCTGATGTAACTGGTTCTCTTGTTTGTTTGTTTGTTTGGTATTTCCATTTAATTACATGATTAAACTAATTAAACAAGTTTAATTGAGAGAGAGAGAGAGAGAGAGAGAGATTAAACTAATTAAACAAGTTTAATTGAGAGAGAGAGAGAGAGAGAGAGAGAGAGGTTTAATTAGTTGATGTGCATGCCATGCCGCCTTTCCACCTAATATTTCCTTGGCTTGTAGTCTTCAAATGTGTCTTCCACCTCAGTATCATCAATTTTTTTAATCTGATGGCTTTCATTTTCCATGCAATAGATTAATTGACTCTGTACGGCAAATGACACTTCATATTACAATCAGATGAGGAGGTTTGCTTGTCTTGATCATTTGGATTTTCATGTAAGAGGTCACTGTACAAGATCATGCCTATGAATTCTACAAGGTGTAGGATTTTGATGAGATCGAATAACTTTAATTTGTTCCCTGTATACAGAGAAATGCTGGGCAGTATTTGTTTCTTTGCCTTGGTGACTGGCGTTTCTAGACAAGATCCTTTG
Source organism: Umbellularia californica (assembly GCA_028538565.1). Taxonomy (NCBI): domain Eukaryota; kingdom Viridiplantae; phylum Streptophyta; class Magnoliopsida; order Laurales; family Lauraceae; genus Umbellularia; species Umbellularia californica. Next base: position 22,289,799 of record JAPQWN010000003.1, read on the forward strand.
ACCCAACAGGAATTGGGCTTTGTAATTCAGGGTTCAGATTGATTTAATTTGTGGGTTGGAATTGGATTGATATTCTCAAACTGATTACTAAATGGGCTCGGCTTGGAGCTGGTGCATCTACTAGACACGCTAAACCAGCCCAACTCATTACAGTATAGCCCACCAATCCTATCTGAATCCAACCTATTAATGAATAACAAAGGTTTAATTATGTTTTTCAAGTGTTGGATTTTGATTGACATTTCTAACTCGATTAATAATAAAACCGTTTGGTGGGCCCCACCTCTTGACCGGAATTGGTTCAATAATCTTTCCTTCTTCCTTAATTTTCTCTCCTTTCCACTTGGGATTACTCATTTTTTACAGGCCTTGTGAATACTGATATTGATTTGTTGATAGATCCTGAATTTAGTTTAAACAGAAAGATGAAAGGCGCAGTGTTAACAGCAGTAAATGTGCCAAATTCATCAGCCTGTCTTATATAGTAGTTGTCCAAAAGCCTTGAGAACACTGACAAAAGAAAGAGACGAGGGGCTCAGGATAATGGTTTAAGATCCAGCCCAGCCCAAATAATAACAATTCATCAGCCTTGCAGACTGAAAATAAACGAAACAGAAGATGACCCATTTTGTTTGGGATGGACCTTACTGGGCTGGGCCCATTTATTACAAGACATAAAATTCAGCCCAGATGTATCCTGTTTATTAGTTGGACCTAGTTTTTTTTCTTTTTTTCTTTTTTTTTTTTTTTTTGAGCTTTATGCACAATTAGGACTTAGGAGCATACAAAGCCCATTTACTAATCAGCCGGATAATAATCTGGGGCCCAGACCATGGGCCTAAAGATACGGTACAAATGCATTCCCATTCAGACCGGGCTCATGATGGACGCCTAGCTAGAGGCATAAACTGGCGGGTTGAGTTTTTATTGGCTCAACCCAAGCCTAGCCTGTAGTTTTTTTTTTTTTTTTTTCCTTTGCTATCGGAGGTTCCAACCCTTTGGGCTGGACTAATTCTTTCGAGCCAACAGGACAGCCGGGTAAACTCCCTTGCAGCCCCGGTGTGGTAGTGCAGTTTCGAACTTACAACCTCCGGTTGCAAACCGTGTTCTTAGGCCAACTGAGCTAACCCTTGGGATTAATTGCTTGTAGGTAAACTCACAGTGAATCCCAACATGAAATAATGCCAAATGTAGCCAAGTTGTACATTCCCTACCCAAATGTAATTCAGGATAACTCACTTTAAGTCGGATACTCAAGTTCTTGGTGGCAAAATGCAATTACTTTGAATGAATCATGATCATATTCTGATTCTGATGCCTGCATGGATAGTTTGACACGAGTGGGCTCCAAAGTTACTTGATCCAAATCATTCTAACCACAGGCCCTCACCTGAAATGCACTCATGCAAATTTCTCCTCATTTGACGTTTTAAACGAAAGGGGAGTTTGTACGTAAAGAAAGGATGACTATTAAGAAAGCAAACAGCTCCCACAAAAGGGAATGAGTTTCTATCTCAACCGTCCATTTGATATAGCTTACATCGGGTGTGCAGCAGAACTCTTTAGGTCATACCTCCTTTTAATATGATTCTAACAAACAAACTCCCCTTTCATTTAATGCGCGGGGGCGGACCTAGGCACAATCATGTGGGTGCGGTTGCACACCCATTAAATCATAATATGCTTAAAAAAAATCTAGTAAAAATTATGGATCTACCCTCTAAATACATATGAAATTCCTTGTTCAGTTTGTCTGCCCCCAAAACCAAACTATTTATTAAGGTTCGCACCTCTCAAACGAAAATCCTGGATCCGTACGCCACTGTTTAATGGACCATTTAGCCAAAAAAACATGACATATAATATATGTGCGCTATTTAAAAGAAAAATGAGAACAGAATAGAAGAGGACTTTTCAGTAATTTGAATTGATTGTAATATTATCATGCCTGATTTAGTTAATATCTAATGTCTTCATGGAGCCTTTTCTCATGTGAGAACTGTCTGCAAATAAATATCATGGTGTGGCAAGTCCTATGGGGCTCACCTTGGACCATGAAAATCGTCAAAGAGAAGGGGATGGCAAGATCTCCATGATACCATGTGTAGAATATCAACTCCTTCAATCATCGAAAACCATTGATCTATGACCCTCAAGTTTAATAAGATTTCAATCTAGCACTTTAAAGTAGTTGGATGAGCGTAAAATTCTCTGATAATATTATAATATCTTTAAAATATCATAGAAAAATCTCACAAAAAAAGTTACGAAATAAATTAGAATAAAAAAAATTAAAAACAAAATGATCTGTACACATATTTCAACACTATTTTTTTTTTTACTTATTTGGAGATTGATTTTATTTTTCTAACACTTTTGAAACAACAATCTGAAAATCCCAAAATTGGAAATATCTAACAATATACATTTCTCATTGGCTTTGACATCCGTAGCTGATAAGGGAGAGCGCACGCGTGTGCATGATGAAAGTTATAATCTTTATCTATAACGTATTATTACATTGGTCCACAAGGAAGGAAAGAAGTTGCCTCTTCCATAATGTTTGTGGATCAAGTCTAATGATAGTACTATACAATCACTACCTCACTAGTTGACTCATGATGTGCATTATTAGTTCGTAGGTCCCTTACATTCCAACGCATTATAACTACCAAAGGAGGAAATAATGGCATTGCAGGGTTATGGGTGCAGCAGTTGGCACCACCAACCTCTTCCTATATGAACACCTTAGTCAATGGACTTTGATACCTCTCCCTCATGTCTTAGTAAATGGGTCAGCCCAGATTTGGACCATTGCCTTTTTTTTTTCTCTTCCTCTCCTTCTTCCTCCCCATATTTGGACCATTGTCTATTTTTCCCCCTCCTCTTCTTTTTCTTCTTGCAGCCCCCTTTAGCCCAGCCGAAAGGGCCGGAACCCACTCCTGGGTAAGAAATGTAGTCCCCCAATATAAGACTTACTCTTGCGTGGTATCAGGAATTAATCAATCCATATATGCTAAGGTGAGAAGCAAGGTTCCCAATCAACTGAGCAGCCCCTTGTTCTTGATTGTAGGGTCATTGTCTTAAAGCTCAAAAACTAATAAATTGGAGTAGAGTCAAGTAACTTGATTTAGTTTTGCAGCTGAATACACACGGTTGGACTTGTTATACTCTTTTTTCTAAAAAAAAATTTGTTAGATAACCCTAACTCACACTTAGACTCGTTTTTGCTATATATTTATATGAAATCATCTGCATAATTCGAAGAATGGTGATTTCATGTGGGACCCATCTAAATGTTGACAATCAAAGGAGAGAACGGGATGTAGGTTTCTGTGTTAAAAATAAAAAGATGGGCCCAATAACAGTCCATTCAAATGATCATAGTTTAGGATTCTTAAAGTTTGATATTTTTCTTAATGCAAATTCATTGTTATTAAATTCAATGATGGATGATAGTTAGATCAATCACATATTGAGAACAATGATGATTCACGGGGCACAAGTCCTGCATGAAGGGATTGGATTGATTTGGTTACATGATATATATTCTTTAGTCCGGACCCTCCTAGGATCCTGCTTCAACGGGATTGCACTGGGTGATGATCTTTTTATTATCATTATTATAACACTTCATTCTAATAATTGAAGTTATTTTGTTTGTAACTATGAACCTCCCTTCTATAAGATATAATTGGGCTGGAATCAGCCCAGACCTGGCTCAAGACTGATCAATGTAATTCTCCAATGATTGGGTGGTTAGCATAATGCAATCTTAGTGCTTTTACACGGATAAAAGTTGACACTTGATTGTCCATATGATCAGCCAAAGCATGAAGGATTTATGCGTGTGAATGCAGTTACATTGCATGGTTCTAACAATCTAACCATGAGCACTTAAATGGACCCAGACCAAACCCATTCCGTCTAAATCTGGACCCCAAAACCTAAAACACTTTTTGCAGGGGCTAAGGTTCGATTGAACTCAGACAAAGACCCAGTCCCATGCTTCTTATGTATGAGGACTCCAATGGACTCGATTGGACATTTTTATTTATTTATTTATTTATTTGGGTAAAGGGGACTTGATTGGACTTAGACTCACTCCTTGTGCAAATCAAAACTTGATATTACCATAAAAATAATATTAATTTTTAGGCATGTTGCCATGGTTGTTAGGCATCTCAGATGAGCCCCCCCAGAGTGGCATAATGAAAGTTGATTTTACATCCATCTGGTAGATCTTCTATATATTTTGCCCAGCTAGGGCAATGAACACCCTAATTGAGTGGATTCTTACAATGAGTGGAAACACTTAGTCATGATCATGATTAATTTCTTTGTGGTTGGTTCCTTACCCGTCTCTTTTCAAAGATCTACAATATTGCTTAGTTATTTCCTTCTATTTATTCGCATATATGGAAAAGAGTTCTAACTTTTTTAGAACGTTACCCTCTAGCTGAGGATGTTGGTGATGGTGGAGAAGAGAAAGAGTATTATCCTTACATAATATGATGATCATCATCAAAACCTAGTCTCAACTATATTTGGCCGGCTACATGAATTTTGTTTAATCCAGCTACATGAATTTCATTTAATCTCATAATCGTGTTTGGATCGTGACAAACACCATACGTACCTAAGGCAATCCTCCTTTATCTGGCTCTGGATAAGAAATAAAAATTAGTGAAGTTTAGCCCTACATAATATATAAATTATAAATAATAATTAATAAAAACAGATCCCACAAATTAAAATTACTTGATTGAGTTTTGGACCTGAGTATCTACTTGGTCCAACAAATATCAAACGGTTGAAATCTTATTTCAATCTCCAAATGTCAATTGGATTCTAATATGACAGCTGCAGGCTACCCAATCCTCTAATTTGGGTGAACATGAACTTTTGCAACCTATATTTAAATCTTATCCAGATCCAGATCCAAATTTTAACAAGCAATTAAACAATTGGATCCAAGTGGGGCTCAATTGATCTTGCCCAAATCAAACCCATTATAGGCCACATTTTTTTCTGGGACCATCTTCGGATGGAGGATGCCCCCATTACTATGATTTGATAAATCTTTACCATCAGTTTTCTCCTTCTACCAAAAGAAGAAGAAGAAGAAGAAAAAAAAAAACATTAGTTTTCTCTACTCAGATGAGTGAGACAATGGATCGAATCTTCTGAAAGACTGAGACAGAGAATTTTGGGAAACAATCCACTTGGAAACATCATGTCAATAGTCTGAATCTTGGATTTCAAAACCATGAATCCCCATTTACAGAACAGAGAGGAATGGAGAGTACATCCTACAGACTAAAAAAAAGTAAAGAATAACAAACAATAAACACTCAATTTACATAAAAACTATAAAAGGAAGGGAAGCATATAGTACTCCAAGATCAAATAGAATAGTAAAACTATGACACTACACATTCTCCACATCCCTCATCTCTTTCCTAGGAGTGTTACATTCACATTTCACATTCACAAGAACAACTCTCCAAAGAAGGAAGAAAAAAGAGAGGAGAGAAAGATCATGTATTTAACTGGCATTTGCAATGGGCGCACCTCTGTTGATCCTCTCCATGTGGGTAGTTTCATAGACAGGGAGCCCACTGGAGTACAACCCCAGATCATAGTTCTGAAGCTCAAACAGATCAGAGCTTGAATCACTCTCAAAACCATCATCCACCTCTCCAATCCTCCTTAAGTCCTTCTCTTTAATTGAAAATCCTTCAACCCAACTCCTATCCTTCTCCAACAACCCATTCCAAATGGTGGTTCTATCCTTATCCAAGACCCCATTGCCAAAAATCTTCTTCTTCTCCGGAAACTCTTCACTGAATTTGAATGTATCATCCAAACAAACAGAACCCAAGTTCTTTTTCTCAACCAAACCCCCATTTTCCTGCTTGGGCACTGACAATGACCCAATTCTTTTCTGATCTGAAGTGACGAAGGGGTCTTTATAAATCTTTGTCGGAGTGTGAGAGTAAGCAGGGGGTGTCCTAAAACCAGAGTGGGAGGATGAATATATGGATTTGTTACTATCTGTTCTGCTTCCAATCCCTTGAACATGGCTGATGCTGCTCCTCCTTTTCCTCCTCCCACCAGGGCTCTCCTCATCATCTTTCACTGACTGGCTCTTGGACTTGGACTTCTTCTTTGAAGAGGTTTGACTGAAGAGAGAGTTCAAGAAGCTAGCCAATCTGCTTCCAGGGGAGCTTGGCTGCCTGTTTTTCTTCTCCTTGGAGCTCTTCAGAACCCCCTGAGACTCAGGTGGAAGTGGGGTTTGCATGTGCACGTCTAGGCTCTTCCTCCCTCCTCCCCATGCAGGCCTTTGTTCTTCCTTCACCCCCCTTTGGACACCAACAGAAGTGACAAAATGGGCAGAATCTGCACCTCCTGAGAAATATCTTGCAGCTTCAAAGACATCTAGCTCACCCGAATCATTTCTACGATGGGTAGGCTTCTTGGTTTGCCTCTTAGCAGGGTCAGTGGTGGCCATGGTTGCAGAGGAAGGCTTGAGAATATGAAGGTCTGGATATATGTTTTGTGGATTTCTTATTAGGGTTGTTGGTATTTATGGGAAGAGAAGAGAAGTGGAAGCAAGGAAATCAAAAAGGAAGGATTTGAAAGAAAGGGTGTTGTGGTGAGAGAAGTGTCGAAATGATTGATCGAAGTGGGAAAGATAATTTCATATAATTCGTTGCAGCACAACTGTTGTGAGATGGGGCTGCTTTTGGGAGAGTCCCACCCTGGGGGCTCTTCCTTTTGCTTTCTTATAGTAGAGTGGGAACTAGGAAGAGCTGGTGTTGTGTCATTTTACTGGGTAGATACTAATTCTAGCTTGCGTACTTTATGGACATTTGTTGGTTTTTTTTGTTATTTCAAAGATTCAAAGGTTTTGATTTTACTTGAAAATGTGTTTTGTCTTTTTTTCTCACTTTATTTTATAAGCAGATGGTGTAGGCTGTATGGGATCCCACATTGCTCAAGTTAATTTGTTTAGAAGGGTTTATTTGCTTTTCCATCTCTATACACTTAGGGCATGTTTGTGTAATACTTTTCCGTAGAAAAGTGGACGGTTTTATGGGGAAAATCCATTTTTCCGGCGTTTGGTACAGAACAATTCCGCGGAAATATTTTTCTACCTCGTCAGCATTTTCCTTGATAATGGTGGAAATGGGTTTCCTATGGGGGGTATAGGAAATAGATTTCCTCGGAAAACTTCTCCCTCTTTTCCTTACTCTTGTCCATTTCAATCCAAAAACCCCATAACTCTTTTATTTTTTTTCTTTATATAAATTATTATTTAATGTTGAATAAATAATATACATGTTATGTTATTTTTCTTCAAAAAATTATATCACCAAATAAGAAATTTTGATTTTCTATAAGGAATCCATAGCCGCACCAAACAGCAGTAGCACTAATTCAATAAGGAAAATTTTTTTGCACCAAATATGAATTTCTAAATTCTACGAAAATACTTTTTCGAGGTTTTCATTTCTATGGAATTTGCTGACGGGGAAATTTCCTCTTTTCTCGGAATGGGTGTGTACACAAACGTGCCCTTAAAGAACTTACTAGCATTTTGGCATGAGTTATATGCGCACACGCGAATCAAACTTGACCCAGGTTACTAGGTCTGGAAAACGTTTAATCGAACGTGTGTCAATGATGCACATCCTGTATGTATATGGCGCTCATGATTGGGGCAAATAGTATTATCCAACAGACATGACCTCCTTTTTTCTTTGTGGATGGTTTAAAGAAACGAAAGACATATAGTATTATAGTAGGTTCTTTTTCATCTGGATAAAGAGAAGAGAGACTTTGGTGGGCTGGTCCAGTGAACTAACCGTGCGTCACTGCTAGTCATTATCTCATCCATTGTTTCAAGAGATTAAAACAGGGACAAATATTCCTTATGAATTCTATCTGCCCATCACATCACTTTGCCAGTTTAGATAGTAATCCTTATCGAAATGTTAACATAAATCTCCAGTTACATCAAAATATCATCACCATCATAAGCATTATTTTTAATCTTAACTTGTTAATCCAAAGTCGGCTAAAAGCGCTTTGCTCTAAAACTTTCTATTAAAAAAAAACCCCAGTAACATCAAATATGAGTCAGCATTATTATTAGTCTTAACTACTTGATCCGAAGTCGGCTAAAAGTGTTTTGCTCTAAAACATTCGACTTGAAATAAATCTCGAGCAGCATCAAATATGAGTCTCAAGTAAGATCAAATATCATCATTATCATCAGCATTATTGTTAGTCTTAACTTCTTGAACTGAAGTCGGCTAAAAGTGTTTCGCTCTAAAACTTTCCCATTGAAGAAAATCTTGAGTAACATCAAATATTAATCTCGAGTAACATCAAATACCATCACCATCATCAGCAGTATTAATGATCTAATTAACTCGTTAATTGAAGTCAACTAAAAGTGATTTTCTCTAAAATCTTCTACGTGAAAAATATAATGATAAAGGTAAGATCACAAAACGACTTAGAAGCTGCAAATAAGAACCTTATAACTCTTCTTAATTATATGCGTTGATAGTAAAAATAAAATAAAATAGCAATGGATCATGATGAGACACTTCAGTGGTAAGGGTGTCTCATTCTCACCAAAATTGCTAGGGATGAACCCCTAGTGCTCGATGAGCACAAATGTGGAAGCACACTATGGCGGATTATGGATGCAAAATAAAGTAAGCTGGCAGAGCACTATAGTGAGGAGTATGGAGCACTAATGAAGAGCACCCTAGAGATGAGCTCTGGGATTGTAAATTAGACATGTTTAATTAGGATTAGGATGGTTTAGCTTGTTTAGGATTAGGATAGCTAATCATTCTCCCCACATGCAGAATCAGATACATGCGCTATTCATTGCTGCCCTTTGACTGGTTAATATTGATGCCCCAATTCGACTTTGTAAGACCCATCTACAGAGGGTCATCTTAGAGAACACCACTCATTTCCTTCAAATAATGACATGATCTCATTCTTTACCATTTCACCAAAGGTCTTAAATTGCCTCTCCCTTCTTTTACTATCCTTCACAAATCGCAAGTACAACTTTGGTTATTCTTACAAGGATTTGTAGCATTCTCTTAATACGCCTAAACCATCTAAAATGGTAGTCTTTGCTTTGTTCCATACTTTAAATAGATACTCATTTCTAGTTTTATCTTTTTAGTACCATATACTGCACTTTCTTTTTCAAGTATGAATATTCTCATGCGTGAAATTTAGCTGCTTCCTTTTATTCTCGTGACTCACCGTTATCTTTATTCAAAATATTAAGATCACGTTTGGCAAAAAGATCTCTAAGGAAAAGATTTTTTACTTTTCCACTAAATTATAGATAACTCACATTCGACAATTAATGTAAATCCTCGAGAATTTAGACCCATGGATATACTCATATTGAGAATTTCTAGATCTGTCTTCCCCCTATAGGATTTTGAAATCCTCATTATTGTGGATTTGCACAATGAATGAATTTTCTCAGCTATATGAGTCAATGCACACAATATCGATGTGAAATCCTCAGGTGTACTTCTCATCGAAAAATTCTTGTTCCAAGGCAGTGAGGAATCCTCTGTGAATTCTAACCTATTGCCACAGCTTTTGAGACAGCATGACAGTGAAATTGGTATAGTGTGGCTAAAGTTAATATAGGCAAGTAGAATGTTTTGCAATTAACTAGTGCCACTTAAATTAAATGAAATCTTTATAAAGCAGTAATGAGGCTTTTATTTATTGTTTTATGATAACTCATGTATTTAAATCTATCAGACTAAGAAATTGGGCCGTTGAGAGCAAGGGGTTGCTTGGTTGGCAACTCGACATCTCCCTCGACTGCCAGGGGATTTATCCCAGGGTATGTCTGCCCAGGAATCAATTCTGAATTAATGTCTTCTTCTACCACATTTTAACCAATTAATGATCAAAGTGTTCTCTATTCATTTACCAAAAAACAGTTTTCTCTATTCCCAACTGATCAAAAAGCCCTAACTCAAACACCGTTGTCTTGACAATTATATATGACAGTTTTATAAGGAATTTGGTCATAACATGGCATTTGGTAGAACATGGTTTTGTAAGAGAAAATGAGTTGGAGTTAATTATTTAGGTTGCAACATGGTTCTGAATTTGAAATATGGAATACTTAATCTTTTAAGTGATAAGAAAAGATTTGAACGAAAAAAAAAGGTGAAGAAATTTAGGAGAAAATGATATTAAAAAAACGAAATAAGTCAAAGCAAACTTTAGAAGTTTTTTTTTTCCTTTTCCTTTTGCAAAGAAGGGAACTTTAGAAGTTAAAGGTTGAGGTGTTCTCTAAAGTTTAGAGAAGCTAAGGGCATGTTTGTTTGGAGGTAATCATGTCACGATTTTTATTTCTTGGTAAAGCATGTTAGGGAAATTACACATTCTCCAAGTGATGTTTGCATGCTGAAATTTGGATAATTCTAAAGCAAAATGTGACATAGAAATCCAAATGCCAGCGCTCCAGTAGACGTTGCTATTAAAATTCTCTAAAAACATGAGGATTTCCTTCATAAATTCCCCCAATTATAATTCTATAAAGATTTAGGAATAGAGAAACAAAATTCATTTAGAAAACCTAGGTTTTGATGATGATCACGATCAAAGTCAGCATAAATTAGAGAAGAATATGTGCTGCCTTGAATCTTGATTGTGTGATTATCCACGTGAAGCACATATGTAATGTAGGAATACTTTTATATGGACCATTGGGTCTGAGTAGGGCTCGATTGTGAAGGAAATATATAAAAGTGTTAAAATTAAATAAAATTATTAATGAAGGGTCCAACTAAGTCAACAGCGCTTCCGATTTTGACTGGTTTGACTACCCCAATTTTTTTATTGAACAATTTCTAAGACATCGCATAGAATTTCATATGCCTTTTAATTTCAATCTCTCAATTTCGTCAATGGGGTATGATGTAGGAATTGGGTTAGGGCCAAACTACATGGGATAGTTTGGGCCGAACCCGGTTCCTATATCACACCCAACGCCTAAACCAACCAAAAGTGAAAATTGGATTTGGCTCGTTCAAGTTCGGAGTTGGGCTTGGGCTCGGTTTTGAAAACCTGTACGGACCTCGGGTAGGATTTGAGTAGCTGTTGGCCGTGGGTCAAGTCGGACTGCATTCCAACTCAGTTATTAATTAGGCTAAAAGTCAAACTCGAATCCTTTTTTTTCGTTCGTGTTATATCCAACCACAACCAAGGGGTTTGGGACTCATTAGAGACCTCAACCCTGGGAGATCATATCCGCTCCTGTGATAAGAAACTTTGTCTCTAGAGATATAACACCACTTCAACCGGGGTACACGGCTTAATCCCTTGAAACTAACGTGAGAAGCGGGGTTCCCAACCAAGGCGGCAAGTTCTCCATCCTGAATCCTTCAGGAAAGTTAAAACGGTCAGTTTGAATCCTTAAATAGCAAATCGGCTTCAAGTTAGATTGGCAGGTCTTAATGAGACTAGTTGGGTTTATAAAAAGTAACTAGTTGGATTTATAGTTGGCTGGTTGAGCATACTTTAGATTTGAATTTACCTACATGCAATTTAGGTTGGGATTACTACTGAACTGAGTACTGACCCACCTGGGTTGAATCAATTGCGCGGCATAATTTACAGGAGGAAAGAGTAACTTTGTGGGAAGAAAGAAACAGAGATTATTACTTGTTTAGCTTTGTGGGAAGAAAGAAAGAGAGAGAAATTATTACTTGTTTACCTGCCATCTATAGGCTTTTTTTTGCCATCTACGCTTTAGAGCTAACAATTAGGTACGTAGAGCATACTTTAAGAAATAGATTTGGTGTTAGCCCTAACAAGGTGGGGGACCCACACGGTTTGCACATCAATAAACCAATTGATGAAGACGAAGACTAGGACCATGATGATGATGCTTGCTACAGGATCCATGGTTTTGTCAAATGCACAAAAGGGTAAAAAGGGAAGTACTGAAAAAAAAAAAAGAACATTTATATACTTTGCTTAATGTCTTCACATGCCTGATAGGAAACATAATCAATCATGCATTTGAAAATTTTTTGTATGTCTTCTACATTGTCTGTTTGTTTAGGAGGTCAGGTGTGGAGAATCAACTACCAGAGCATCTACAATGCCGCTACTCACTGGTATGATATTAACAATAACATAGTCCCAATAATGGCTCCTTATCCGACCGGTAAGGAGCGGTAGTTCTCACCCAACTCCCAAAGATTCGAATCCTAGGGACGCGGCCTCTTCCTGCTTGTGAAGACTCCTTTTCAACGTAAGTGGAAAGTCTTCCCATGAGGGCTCTCTCTTGGCCCCAGCCCACTTGGCTGGATTAAAAAAAAATACAACAGTATAGTTGCCAACAAGAAAAAAAAAAATTAACAAGAAGCTGTTTCTGTTGCCTTTCTTTACAAGTACAGAATTTGACACCCAATAGAAATGGGTTAACGTAGGCATTCGATTGGAAAGTCTATAACATAACAGACTAGTATTTATTTGACAGTGTGGTGGAAGAGTGTTGGAAGTGGATGGGCCTAAACCCCTCAAAATAAAGTTACTCCATTCACAAACCTAGAAGTCCGTCATTGATGCCATAAACCTACGCTTGTACGGCACGGCCCGCTTTCAGTGTGGTGCCATGTCCAGGTCAGCTGGGGTCGGCCAAGCACAGCTTAGGTCGTGTTGTGCTGGGCCGGGCCGTGTGCCTCTTTTTTTTTTTTTATAGTTTTTTTATATAAATTGAAAGAGACTTTATGGACTGGAAATAAAATTGAATTTATTTAAATCAATGTACAAACATTAATGCTAATTTACAAATGAAAAACAAATATTTAAATATTTTAATTTTTATATTTAATTATATAAAAAATCAGACTTTTATATATAAATATCATGTCGGGCTGGGCGGCCGTGGCCCGCCTTGGCCAGCACAGCCCATCCTTTGGGTCGTGTAGGGCTGGCCTGGTCAATGGGCCGTGTTGGCCGACGGCCTGGGTTTTTTTGTACTGGGTCATGTCAGCCAGGGCGGACCGGCCCAATTTACACCCCTAGATAAACACCTCCAACAGGAAATTCTTTTCTTGAGTAAAGAAGAGAAATATATCATTAAAGGAGAAAACAAAAACCCACACAACCATAGGTCCATAACACGACCCCTTAGCCAAAAATCCCCACATCCCAACAAAAGTCCCAATTGACCTACAGAGTTGCTCATTTTCGCCAACTTATAAGGCACCCCATTCATCTCTAGGGATGTGAACAAAATTAATATATTCAAAATATGAAGCTAAAATAACCCAACTTGTCAAATGCTGTCTAACTTTTATTTTAGAGTTGAAATGAAAGCAGGTAGTATTTGGCAAGCCTACTTTTTGGTACGCTTGACTTATAATTTATACAAATTGAATTTTGATTGCTTTAGCCTGCTTGACAAAATTCATGTGAATCTCTTATTCAAATAGTTTTAAAACGTTTTGCATCTTTTTCAAAAAGTACTAATTTTTTTTTTTTTTTTTTATCAAATAGGGACCACCCTCCGCCAAACACCATCCGTGAGCAAGTCATTGTTAGGCCTATGTGGGCCCATGCCATTCGTGGTGGATTTGGGGAATAAAAAATCTAAATAAGACATAGGGTTATACAAAATATCAATCCCTATAGATCCTCCTATCCTTTTGATCTATGGCCTTAAATTTCAATGGTTTTAAAAGGTAGTTTTAAAAGGCATCATTTTATTTGGGTTTAATCTCACGGTATGTAATAGTTGAATGAGTGTCCTTGGTGTGTGAGGGTTAGATTTATCTTTGTAAGGGTCAAAATTGGTTGACAGAAGTTGTCGACTTTGAACCTGAGAGACACATTGCTATAGCAAGGGTCCAGCTCGCTATAGAGAGTGGGGCGGTGTTGACCCAGTTCCGTCCAAACTCTGATGAAGAGTTGGTGTAGACTTTAAATCCTGAATGTATTATTCTTAGAAGTCTCTTGGACGACCTTAGGCCTATATATTGGGTGATTCTCTCAACAATAAAATGCACAATAAGTTAATTCTTTCTTTGATCTGAGGTGAGAAAATCCTAAGAGAGATTTCCTTATTCTCTAGAGTCATTGAGAGATTGTTCTGAATGAATGCTCTAAAAGGTTGTATTGCTTTTACTCTCTTGTAGAAGATTGATATCTTGGTTGAAAAGGTGAGAAGGGATCAAGGAGAACGGTGTACGACGGGGAAGTTGTGGCAGCGGAAGTTATGCAAGAACAACTACAGTCTTTAGGTCGAGGTACTCTGACTGTGAAAAAAAGGGAATGTGAGTATATTTTGTAACTGTTCGTAAGTTCTTAGTTTCAAGATTGTGGTTTTTCTCTCTAGAAATGGTTTTCATGCTAAATATTATGTCCACCTTCTTGTGGTGATTGCTTGGTAGATTTATTTGCATGTTCTATCTTGTTTGATTGGTTACATCCGTTGCATTGGTTTGATTAATTAGACTAGCATCCATGCTAGTAGGTTCTTCGAAACTTCCAATCACAAAGAGTCCTATATAGTGTATATATATAAAGGAGGGTGATCACTGTTTGTTACATCTCTAATTTATATTACATTAACTAAATTATTTCCAATAAGAACCCCATATGAATTTCATATATTTTTAAATCTCAGGTTCGGGAACGGCCTCTTGTGAGTATGTAACCCACAAATGAACAAACCTAGTTTAGGTTGTAGTCATGTGGAAGTAGACGGGTTTGCATTGTGCCTGGCCCAGGTGACACCTCTGGATTCTGGTCTATGCCACTGTCAAAATTTTGGTTTTGAAACACAAGCTACATTTTCCTTCGATCATAGTTTCAGTTTTATCCCTACGGACTTGAATGCTGTAGCACATAATTTTGATAAATTGGGGTCTGCGAACCCCTTTACATTGGAGGCGGATTTTCATTTTTTTTAGTCAAATCTTCTTTTGCACTCTTTTTGGCTTGTTTATTTTAATGAAATGTCTTCTTATCTTTTCGATTTATGGCAATATTTGTCATTTATCTTAAACTCGAACTTAGTTTTTTATGTCACTAAATAATATTTACAAGCTTTTAGCCATGTCCAAGACAACATAAACATTAAAATGATTTTTTTTCTTTTTTTAATTTTATTAAATAAATATATATACATATTTTTTCAGAAAAAAAGATACAATAAACGACAGATTTAATGGTTATTTAAAGATATCATGTAGTGTACTACTATAGGTTCCAAAAATCATGGACTAAACATACATTGTGCCACTGCTTAAGTCAACAGAATCCTGCACTAAAAAGCTATTGAAGTACTCCACTGATGGTAGCAAACTGGGCATGTATTGAAGTACTCCACTGATGCAGATAGTAAAAAAATAGCTATCGAGTCAGCGGGACTCAACTGAATCAGACACCAGCATCAGAGTTTACTTCCTTGAGCTAGATCTAGCTCCACTGTTGAATATGTGATCTGATTTAAATCCACCATTGATAATATATGAAGGTTCTAGATCTGATCCAAGAAAATGTTTATTTACGGAAATATTATATCAATTTATCAAAATCGCAGGAAAGATAATTGGATAAATAGGCGATCGGGCGTTTCCTAAACGGATCCATACTCTACCTAATTATTGATTAGATCCGAATATGTGGACATGTAATTGCATCCAATTTGAAGAAACCCACAATCATGCAAATGGTGGTTCATTGCCACCCACATCCCACTCCTCTTAGGTGTTCAATCCTACTAATTGACATTACAAACAAGTATCTCATGCATCATTACTATCATTGAAATACTTCCATCTCTGTTTTGTTTTTTTTTATTTTATTTGGGGTTTGGTTAGTCTAGTTTTTCTCCAACTCAACCCTACATAAGGCCCTGTTTAAATCGAAATTATATAAAATCAATCAATCAATCATCACCGCATCATCATTAAAATGACGTACTTAAGTGCCTAAATATTTGGAGTAAACACGTGTTCAAATCTTCATTACACATGAGAAATTGCGACCCGTGCCCTCTCAAAGATTGTGAAGTTGTGAGATGATAGAAAATCATCATTACCACCTTCGTGACTTTATCTCATCAATGTGGAGTATTTTAATTAAATTATGTTTTAAAAGTTATATCAACATATATCCTAACTTTTTAAATAAGATAACTTTTAAGTCTAATCACGCGAGGCAAATGATGGATTGTTGGCTCCATGCATGAAAATGCGTAATAGATTCAGCTAACGAGACACTTCTTATCTAAATGGAACCTTTAAAGAGTTCCTGTGTGGTCCACCCACAACAACAATGGCTTAAGTGGGTGACCCCAAGAACAGGAACTTAGGCGACTTCTTTGGCTCATGTGCCATGCATAGGTCGACGCAGTGCTTCCTCCACCCCACATATTGTCTCCCAATATCCAGATACAAGCCATCTAGACCAAACCCCTATCTGGGATGGTAAGGTCTTGTTGCTTTCTTTTACTTGGCACCATTAGTTGTAAAGTTGTGTTGCATGGTTCTCTTTCTCTCATGAGTCCCATCTATGCCTAGTTTTACATGTCATGTGCCCCCATTTATGAAGATGAGATAGAACAAAGGTTGATGTATGCTTTTCATGTAGAAATTGTGAGCCAAAAGGGAGAGTAGGAGGAGAGATTTTTCCAGGGCCTGTCTAGATAGTGACCGACCATGGCTCACGGATGAGTTGTTGGTCATGTATGTATGTTTTGATGGAGATTGTAGACTACATCTGGTCGGGGATGGGGCCCATAAGTGACAGGAGATAGGTGGGCCAAGCAGTGGGTGCAATTGCTGCAATTGGTGGTGGTGTCTCCTGATGATCCTATGGGTGTCTCCTCTACTTCATGGTTTGAGTGGCAGCAGAGGTTGGCCAAAATCATGGGTCGTGGAAGTCTTATCTCTCTAGTAATCTTTTGTTGGAACATACTGCACCATGAATTATCCATAAATTCAATTCCAGCAAAAGAGATTGACCACTTGAGGGTTGGGTTTATTTGCATTAGAATATATAAGAATTTATGGTCAAATGAGCAGTGTGGTGAAAGTTGAAAGCAACATAGACGATGCCTCATGGGTATTTCGTTTTCCTTTAAAGGGATGGTTTTTATGGTCATATTTTGCCCAAAAAGTGATCAAAATGAAAGAATGAAGGTGAAGAGACATAAATGGTCTTCAAATATCTCCTCTTCGAAAAAAAAAAAAAGAATTAAGAGGAGACAAAAAAATGAATAGGAAACTGTTACTCAATAAATCAAATCCTAAGAATATCAAAGTCCATCTACATCTCGATCTTGTATTCTTCGTGCCTCACCTCTTCAATTACAATTTGTTTGAACCCGTTTTACATGATTTACTAGGAATTCAATTCCACCCAAACAAATGGGCACTTTGTTTAGTTTCTCATCTTCCCACTCTGCTGGTTAGGGGCTCAGCCTAGGGTCTAACTGTCCATTAAGCGGCTAGAAAAAGAAATATATGTCATCATCACACCCATCGATGAAGCACACCCACACGCCATACACAATCTGAGTGTGGTTCTGTCACTGTTGTGTGGTGTTGGCTTGTTGCCAATCTTCCACACACACGAGCACATCCAAACACACATTTATGGATTTCCTCCGTAGTTAATATGAACAGGCGAACTCTTTTTTTCTCTTTTTTGTGAACTTTGCTGAGTGGGGAATTAAACACATGTATGTCATGGAAGGTGGACCCAAACAGAGTCACATGGATTCCTCTTACTTACACTACCAAAAGAAAGGTAAGTACTCTTTGTGTTATCTCAGGGAATGTGATAAACGAATATGAGAAAATTGAGTATCAAAGGACATGATTGTATGGACTATGGATGCCAAGAGAACAAATAAATAATGTTCGAGCCACTCCTACAAATTTATGTGTTTATCAAGACAAATGCAAACTTGGTTTTAAAAGAGAACGTGTCCTTCCTATATTCACATATAGTGCTCTTAAACTTGTTGCTTTGGAAAGCTAACCCCTTTGTAAGAATTTTAACTTGACAGAGAAGGATTCCATGGTATTGGATTGAGTGCATGTCATCTTCTTTCTCACTATCTTCTCTCAAGTCTCATCTGTTCCCCAATCTAGAAGACACCCATTCGTGTATCTTATTCTCGCATATCCAGAAGTTCCTTTTTTCCAGCAAAGTGGATGAGCTTTTTCCTTGTCTCCTTCTGCCTTTTGCTTTATTTCCAAAAGAAAAGCCACCATGATCTCCTGTGTTGGTCGCCCCAGAGAATCCTGCTTCTTGATTCACATTGTAACTGACATTTTGTAGATGGGCCATGTATGGAGAGAGGAGGAAAAAAAAAATAAAAACATCCATTAGATTAGAAAAATTGACAGCCATAGAAAAGGAAGACCGAACGGAATGGAGGGGCGGACCCAGAAAATTCAACTTAGGGGCTTTATGTAAAAGAAATATTGGGAAAAGAGAGCACATGGAAAAAAAGAAAAAGAACACACATTAAATTTTAGAATATTCAGGGTTTTTTTTTATAAAATCTCAACTTAGTCTGGACCCCTATACGGCAAGGAAGAAGGTCCAAGTAAAACGTAATAAACAAGCCCAAACTCGGCCTCAAAATTAGGCCTGGCCCAGCTCTACAGGCCTACATGACAAGCCCAAACTCCGCGTTGTAAGAACATGTCCAAGCCGAGCCCGACCCAATGGTTTTAAATAGTAAATTGAGTTGTTTTTGTTTAAATATCTGGGTCTAGGTTTGGGGATTGGGCCCATATGGTTCCAACACCAAGGATTTGAACCTGGACCTGGAACTGGACCTAAAATAGAGATGAATATACACATAAATACATACAGGATAAGATTCATTGAAGCGGTACCTCTCATGGAAGGAGAGTGTGATGGCCGGAAAGGTCTTTTTTTTTTTATTATTTTTTTTTTATTTTTTTTTTATTTTTCTTCTTTTGATATCGTAGGGTATCTCGGTCTTAAGGCCAAACTAGTCCCTACAGCCCCTGACAATAGCCCAGAAATCATCAGGAGTGGGTAAGCGGGATGGCAAGGGTTGAACTCGGGAACTCCGGATTAGCGGTACATCCCGAAACCACTTGAGCCACCCCCCGGGCTCGGAAAGGTCTTATTGTAGGTTGGATTTTGAGCCAAAAGATAATCACAACCATTTATTTAAGGGCCTCAAATGGCAGCCACCATTCCTCTAAAGTCTTGTCAGCCATGAGCACAACCTCAGTGATAAGGGAAAACCACTTCTGAATACAATTAGTCAAGGCAAGCTCCTCCCTCTAATTTCTCTTCGGTGGAACACTGGGCTTCTGGAAACTTGAATGGACTCAAATGCGATTATGCGAACCTGAATCCCAAAAATGTCTACCCGAGCCAAGCCTTGAAGGTGAAACCCCTTAAATTAACAGGATGGGTTCGGGCTAGGTTGGCTGGTAATGGACCAACTAGTAGGGTTGGGCAAAATTCAGGATCGGGTTTGGGTATCAAACAAAGAGACTCATTCCATTTATTAATACTGGTTGAGTGTCAATGTGAATTGTGAACACACCACTATTTGTTTTTTCAATCATGTCAACCCGAACCCAATGCAAAACCGAAAAGGGTCAATCCAAACCTTGAATTATAAGGTCGAATGTAAGTCAGGTTAAGGAGTTGCCACCCATACATGAGAGCGCACCATGATGCAATAACATGCCCTAATACATGTGGATATTCCTAATGGGCTTTTACGACAGTAATACGGAACTGAACCTTTTTGCTTGCCATATGTTATGCCTGGGTCAAGATGTGGCATACTTAAGTGCTGGTACGGCCTCAGCCAAGCCCCAGTTATGACTGTCCCAGAAGGCCCGGCTGGAAATGGCATTCCATGGACTAGTTTGGTTTGGCTCATTCAATGGCTAACTGTGAGCTCATTTCTTTAAGGGCCCAGTAAAGGTCCTGTTGTGTTTCGACACATTCAAAACCAATGTAGCCAATGCCATTATAAGGATAATACCAGGGATAGATATAGTGATGACCAACATTACCAGATGTTAATGTTAGCAATCACTAACCTCTAGGTCTTGGGGTAAAATATGATGGGCCTGGTCTTACATTTGAACCCTCTTATTGCAATATTAAGGTAAATATTGTAGTACCAATGTACCATAGGATAAGCTTCTCCTACATTTGGACCCTTGGGTTGTGATGACTCTAGGCCTGGGTATGGGCCACTTGACCGGGTGGATATGGACAAGATTTAGTTCACCCTAAACCCAGCTTAGTTTCAACCTTGGATCAGTTTGTTTACATGATGGGAGTAAGATAGAGTATGGGTCAAATCATGAATAAAGTTAAGGAGGAAGGGGCTAAAGTCAAAATTAAAGTTATTACACTTGGGAGAGTAGAATAAAGTGGGGGAAAATAAGTAGGCCTGTGCAGACACTAATTATTGGTTATGGATTGAATTGCTTTGCTTATTGTAGGCTGGGCCCACTTTTTTGGCCTAAGGCTGCAACTTGGATGGTTTGGTCAGGTATTGAACCAGTCGTAGAGTGGCCTGAATTGCATATGGATAAGACCAAGCTAGTTTTTATTTTTTTGGGGGAAGAGCCCAGACAAATGATAAAGGAAGCCATAAGAAGGTGGGAAGAGAAGCCTACGGAGTAGGAAGGATAGCCAATATAAGTGGCAAGAGTGGTATACCCGGGATCAATCCTTGGGTTGTTGGGTGCCACGCAAGGTTGCCAACCAATGAGCTTTCCCTTGTTGTCAGCAAAGCCCAATCTAGTTAAAACACAAATTGCCATTCCTGGCCCGAGTTTGGGTGATATTAGAAGTGTAAAACAATATAATTTACATTATTTAAAATACTATAGCCATATAGTATCATAATATATATATATATATATGTGTAATTCGGGTGACTGATTCTTGACCCTTAGCCATTCATGAATTTTACTCTGCCTTAAAAAATACAGACCCAAGACTTGGCCCAAGCCCAAACATGTCTCACCCAACAAAATTTTCCCCTCTATGCATCATCTGATGCATATTAATTATTAATAGCTATTTGGGTCACTTTTTCACCAAAGAAGAAAAAAAAGAGATTGTTTTGTGATATGTCTTATACATAGAATGGGTTACAGCTGAATAGATAAACACAAATGAGTTACAGTGCAGAGAAATCAAATATTCAACTTATCTCCTTCTGTGTCCTCCTTAGTCTATTCACCTAAAATGTATGTGTTTCGAAAGCTAGTTAAACTAGTTTCTTTAAACAAATGTCATAAGCCTTTCAAATGTTTAAAAACAGAGAAACTCGAACATCACTTGGTGATCCGCAGTCGAATTGAGTAACATGGGGCGAGTTAAGTGCCACATTATTTGGTGCAGTATAGTACTAATAAGTCAACTAAGGTGAAAGCAATAGCCAATATTACAAGAAAAAAAAAGGAGTTTAGCTTTGGCTGTTAGAAACAAAAATAAGATTTTTGAATCTTGGATCTATCTAGAACTGCAAAATAAAAAATACAGATCTATACAATCAAATATGTATTCATCTGATCTAAATTAACAATGTCCCTGATGCCATGAAGATAAAGAGTAGTATCTGTGGTACGGTTTCTTGATCAGATGCTTGATGCTCGAAGGCCCACAGTAGCTTTCGCCTCTTTTCCTTCTGCGACTGTGACGGGCATGGAAACCTTTTCTCTTATGTAAGAGGCTAGAGTTGGGACCGCAAGCAATATTTATAGGGGGATATTCAAGTGCATCCATCCCTCACACCCCTTTTGAGGAAGTTTCAAGTACAAAAGAGAGGTATAAAAGAGAAGTACTTAAAACTTCTCCAAAAGGGGGTTGAGAGATGGATGCACTTGAATATTCTCCATATTTATATGCAATAGATGGATATCATTTCCATCGTGGATATCCCATAAACTTAACAATATAATCCCAAGAGGTAGCTCAGTTGGCCTAAGACCATGGTTTGCACCTGGAGATTGTAGGTTCAAAACTGCATTACCACACTGGGGTCTACTGGGTAGTTTACCCCGTCTTTCCTCTAGGCACGGAGGGATTAGTCCAGCCCAAAGGGTTGGGAACCCTCCCATAGCCAAAAAAAAAAAAAAAAAAAAAAAAAAAAACTAAACAGTAAGTTGAAACTGGTGAGAGATCCTCAACTAACCAAAAATACAAAATATGGGATTTGTTAAAAAACATAACCAAAGATAACCAAAATATGTAGGTGTTGGTACCACATAGGGTGAATTCCAACATTGGCCTGCCCCAATATGGCATTGTTTGCAGGGCCAGAAATTTCAGGTTGGACCTATTCACAGTGCCTTTAACATCGGTGTCTCAATCGTTTATATTTCATAAAACATGAATCGTTAATTAGCCCACACATGGCTCTATAAAAGGAGGGGAAAAAAAAAAATTTGTCATCAACCATATTATTCATACCCACCAGTAAAATAAGAAACCCTCTCAACACAAGGCCCACAACAGGAGCAGGAGAGAGAGAAAGAGAGAGAGAGAGGCGAGCTAAATCAATATACTAATGTTATGAGTTGGTTGATATTTGATAACCTTAGATGTCACCTGTCTGCCTAAGGGCTACTCTTTCCACTTGTGTGGGCTCTCCTAAGAGCCTGTTTGGTAATTTTACGTGTACAGTTAAGTCAAGTATAGTGTAGGTCTAACGGTCTGAATTTTCACCATACCATGTTTGGGTGCAACTGGGAACAAATCCATCTAAATATTTCTAACTTTACAGTTGTAGTTACAAGAAGGTAGTACTGGACAGCTTAGTTGTCCACCACAGTATTCCCGTCTTTGCTTTGTACCCAAGGCCAAAGTAAAATTACAAGCCAAAGTAAAATTACAAGTACTCGGAAGACGAGAGGAAGTTTCCCATGGGTTTCCATATCCCCTTCACTATGATTTCTCCCCATCTGCTGTGATCCGAATCAAATGCGCATTACTATCTCTCCTTCAAATGCATTACACCTTCATAACTATTCAAGACCTACTTCTCCATCTAATCCTCTTGAACATTACTTCCCCAATAATCTCTCCATCAAATCAACCTTGCTTTCCATCGCGAATCCGTAGACCTTCTAACTTCCCATCATTATAGTTTAGGAAAACTTTTTTTTAGGAAAACTTTTTTGTTTTTTAGGGAGGAGGGGTAGTTTAGGAAAACTTTTTTTTTTTTAATATTGTGCAGTGGGAAGAGAAAATTTTGAGGTGCCAATAGAATCCCTCAAATTTTTAAAGGTTTCATCAAAGCACCAGAGCATGTGCTTGCAACAACACGTCTAGAACACCAGCCTTCATCCAAACGTAATTGCGTCAAATAAGCTTTCTCAGATATATAGTTACAAATTTGATATTTTTAATATATTTGTATCTTTGTATCTAATACATGTATTATAGTTGCTGTTATAAGGAATACTCATAATACGATACCATTGCCATATCACAAGAAAAAAGAAAATTCAATATCTTCTTTTTCAATTTTTCAATTTTTTTTTCAACTTTTGCTATTACATAGGAAAATTGTAAACTATCATAATAATAAACTAGCCTAATCTATTAGCCGAGAGGTTATCCATTCCTTTGCTGTGCTTTGCTCCACCAACGCGCTCCGTACTCCGCCACATGACATGCTCCACATTGCTCCACTGGTGTCATGGTCGATCCCTAGTACCTAAGGTGAGCTCGGATGCCCTCTACCACTAAACTATCTCACCATTTTCAAATTTTTTTCTTATGAATAAGTCTTTTTTTTTTTTTTTAGAGATGTTTTTTACAAATGAGATTTTAAGATATTCACTCTCTTTTCAGTTGTCTCCTCTACCACTGGTATTCTCTCATCTATTCTATTCTTTGTCCCCCATTCCTTTGTTCTTTTTCCTCACCTTCCTTTTTTACTTCTTGTTGTCTTCCTTTCATTGGCTATTATATTCTATGAAACCTCAACTCTATGATTTCTTTGATTCTTCTGCTCACTTCATGAGATCTATTCCATTGTCGGCCCTGAATCCTACGGTTGCTAATTAACTGAATTGTGATATTCTTTGGGAGTTCTCAACTAAACTAGCCACGTGGGACCCATTATGACAAATTTTATTCTCGGGAAGTCTAACTTTACGCCAAAATGGGTTGCAGATAATGTTCACTACTTTTCTGAAATTCTTGGGATTTGTCTTCATTTTTCTCACGACAATTTTTCAAATGTGATGTTTTGAGAATATCACATATTTCCAATGGCGGGCATAGGATTTTCATTGGAGGGGGGTGGGCCCAAATAGGTAGTTGGGTTTTTAGGGAAATTTAGGATTTTTGTGTGGGTTTGGAGAGGTGGGAGCTGTAGTTTTTATGTGGATTTTGAAAGTGGACCCGAGACTTTCATGTGTGCTTTGAAAGCACACATAGGTCATGCAGGAGCAACTGCCCCCAAATTAATACATGTAAGTTCGCCCCTGCTTGGTATCATAAAATGTTAATGGTGTTTACAATTGTGGGCCCATAGTGTGACCCAACAAGGTAGAAAGAGTTGATGTATTGGAAATAATATACATACATAAATGTTTATACCCACTAAAAGGACATAAGAGACTTCAATTATAGGAAAAGAAGCCTGCATATGTGGGAAGCGAGCCCCAATCCTTAAAAAAGGAGAAAAGCTTGTTCTTGTTGGAAGAGGAACTAAGGGATCCAAACCAAAGTAGTTAGGTGAGAAACATGAAACCCAACCAATTAGGCAAACCCGAGAAGAAGTAAGTGGCGATAGCTCTCACTTGGCTGCCCAAGGTTTGAATCCTGGGTACGCCAGCTCTTCCCCACTTGTGTGTGCTTTATTCAGGTTTGTGTGGGCTCCTTCCCTACTTGTGTGGACCTTCTTTTTGTTTATCTAAACTATCTTCATATAGGTATGCGGGCTCTCTCTCAAGTCTAGTCCCTTGGCTGGATTAAAAGAAAAAAAAAAAAAAATTAGGCAACCCCTTGTTCTCATATATGAAAAATTGGCTGAGCAGAGGAGAAACTTCGTCTGCCAAAAGCTCAATTGGATCCAGTGGATCAGTCCTTGTAAATCAACATGCTGGCATGTGGGGTCTATGTCTTCATACAACCTCACTAGTACAACCTTACGTGTGTCCAGCCCCTCCAGTGAAGTTTTTTTTCTTTGCTTTTCCTTTTCTTCTTTCCAAGTGCCTCATTGGCAGGGAGTATTACAACTGTCAGAGTGGGGAAAAGACCCCTAAGTCATCCACATTATTGTGTTATGCCTGTACCCACTGAACTATCAATCCATTGGCCCCACTAGAATTTTCTTTCTTTGTGTTTATTTTTTTTTGGCTGAAACCACCCACTGATATAACGTGCACAAGAAAGAGGGTTCAAGGACAATAGTCCAAAGCTGCTTGTACAAATAAAAATGAAGCAGAAGACATCAATCAAGTACTAGTGCTTCTTCATCTTGGACCTTTGGAATGTATTATAGATATACATTTACCATATCTCAATCTGATTCGTCCAAATTACAACAGTCAGCCATGCTACTTGTCCCGGATTTCATGTCTCGGGACAAGCACGACTCCACATGGGGGGGCATTTTGGTCACACCAAAATGCCCCCCCATGTGGAGTCGTGCTTGTCCCGAGACATGAAATCCGGGACAAGTAGACTTTTTCTTACAACCGTTTATATAAAATATTAGCTGATCAGTGGCAGTTGTTTTTTCAAGTGAACTGTCCGACCTGATTTTTCAAGTGAACACAAGAATCCATTAGTGGCGCCCTCGAATGCTTTAGTAAGGATGAAGCCTTAGATTTAGTAGGAATCAATTAATGTCTCGCTTGTTCAATTACATTTATATTTTTCTTATATGTTGATCCCTTGAAGAAAATTTCTCTCCCTCCCACCATTGACCTACCTCTCAGAGTAATGGTGTTTGTGTGGCTTGCTATCTGAAATAGAATCCTTACAATGGATTATTTAAGACAATGAGGTGTGGTTCTAGTGAATGCTTGTCCAATGTGTTTAAACCATGAAGAGTCGGTGGACCATCTTCTCCTCAGCTGCAGGTTTGCTCAGAGGATGTGGAATGAGCTACTTGGTTAATTTGGATGCAATTGGGTCCTTTCTTGCTCCATTTCGGACCTCTTTCATGAATGTGGAAAATGTCATTTTTTGCTATTATTTGACAATTGTGGAAGGAGAGGAATGCAAGGTGTTTTGAAGGGCTTCAATCAAGTGTTGATTCTGTGATGGAGAAGATAAAATTTATTGTGGCATATTGGATGTCGATCAGCCCTCCCTTTCATGGCATTTCGATAGACTAAATTATATTGAATTCGAAGGAGGTTGCGTACTTATAATGAATTTAATCATTCAAAAAAGAAAAAAATACATGTGAGCGACATTAGTTCCTTTCTCAGTCGGGTCGGCAAGGTGACGTGATGAAGCACCAAGACTCGTTTTTAGTCAGCCGACTGAACCGGGGGGCCCACGTGTTGCCCCGGGGCTTTGACAGGGGCTGGGACCCGGCGTCATGCCTCGTGCTTTATCGGGTATTTTGTCGGGTCAAAAAATTTCAGCCTCTGAAATATGGATTGCTAAGATGTCGAATGTCGTGAAAATGGACTGCCTCGTGAAAATGACAAATGAGAAAGTATGGGATCATTTCATATCAGATAAGATGATTTTACTCGTGTGTCGGCGGAATTTCCATTATTATTAGTATTATTATTATTATTTATTTTATTTTATTTTATTTTTGCTATCGGAGGATTCCCATTCTTTTGGACTGAACTAATCCCTCCCCCGAGCCAGAGGAAAGCCGGGTACACTCCCTTGTAGCTCCAGTGGAATTCTCTTTTTCTTTTTTGACAGTAAGATACATCTGATATATGATCAACGGTCTTGATCACCAACTAACCTAATGAGCCACTCATCGATCGTAATATAAGGGGCTTGGTTGGACACTGTTCATGTACGAGTCTATGCATGCCCCAATAATAAATTGATGAATATATAGATGAAGGTGGCAAATTTGTAAAATGAATATGCTGTGTTTGAAAATCACAAATTGCCATCCCCGCGTGACGACCCTTGGTCTAGCTAGTGATGCAAGTGGTTTGCAATCCACAAAAGATCAGGTTCAGAACTTATTTTAGATTCCGGCTCACATACAGGACTATATCCCAAACTTAATTTAGGTTTTGGCTGTTAAACGAGTTTGGTTCTCTGATTATCTCAAAATTGCAATCCACAAAAGATCAGGTTCAGAACTTATTTTAAATTCGGACTCACATACGGGACTATATCCCAAACTTAATTTAGGTTTTGGCTGTTAAACGAGTTTGGTTTCGGATCCATATAGGTTCCAACCTATGGACCCTGCACCTAGTTTGTGGATGTGCATTTTTAAAATACTACTTTTAAATTTGTTATGAAGATGTTGGGATTTATCAGTTGTAGACGGTAGACTAGATGCACTGGTACTTAATTGAATGAAATTTTTTTTTTTTTTTTGGATTGTGAGATTAAATGATAGTTCTATTTTAAGCAAAAAATGAGAAAAAAAAAGATAAAAAGAAGTCAGAACCAGTCCTCTCTTATTAGCTAGAACCAAATTCAAGACGAGGGAAATAAGTTCTGGACATGAACGAGATCCAGAACCAAAACTACCCTTACAAAACGGTTTCGGTTTGAGGTCGAGAATGGTTCTGTCCCGAAACCGACTCATTTTATACGCATATAAACCCTCCTATCTCATAGATAACCACTCCTCATTTCTATATTACTGCAAAAGCTTTATTTCAATTTAAATTCTATCGTACCATTTCTACTCAAATTCTCCTCTTTCTGCCACTAGCTCATGAATTGTATAAACAGGTACTCTCATAACTTTATTCTTTTTTTTCTCTTTCTAAAATCTAAGAATTTATTAATGTATGGATATTTAAATTACAATGTTGGCCATATCCATGTTGAGCACGAGTTATTATGCTAGTGTCTCCCTATATTACTTGAAGTAAACTTAAACCGACTAATTCTCCAATAAGCCACAACCTAAGCCAAATCCAACATGTTATTTAAAGATTTAGGTCGTCCCTTTAATTCTCAAGTTGGGTCTTAGTTAACTTTTTTTTCAAGCTGATTAAATTTGGTTTGAAGGGATAACCTTACCCACGGTGCTTAACCCAAGCTAACCCAATGCAACCCTCTTTCAAATGGTGTCGGCAAATTGTGTCACTCAAAGTTCCAAAGTTATGCACAACCTCAACCTTTCACCAACTTCCAAGTGTGGAGTGCTTGAGAGGGAATAAATATCTTAACTAGAATAATTGAATCCCTTCAATTGGTGGCAAGATGATAAACCATTGAGAAGTGAAGACTTTACCAAATGGCCATTGGATACGTGCTACATTATTTGCCAACATGTCATAGGATGTCCTCAGTGCTCCCCTTTATGTAAGGGGCATTCCCACGAATTTAATTAAAGGCAATCACATATTGGCAGCAACTAAATCTTCAAAGATTCCTAACCAAGTTTCATCGACGATTTCACACTTTGCAAATGTAAATCTTCGAGAATATAGGCTAATGAAAATCCTCATATTTGAGTATTTTTAGATCTTACCCTCCTCCATAGATTTAAAAACCCTCAATTCCGCGGATTTTTTGCACCAATATGAATTTTTCTCAACTATACACGTAATATACACTGATATTGATGTGAAGTCTTCAACTATACAAATCCTTAGTGAGGAATACTCAAAATCTGCAGTACTGAAGAATTTTTAGATCTGCATATTCCTCGTGTGCTATCAAACATGCCCTTAGAGCCTATTTGTTTGATAGATATTAAATTAAAAAATTTATAATAATGTCTTTCTATCAATAAAGGATTAAAAGTGAACACTCTTTTTGATTTTTGATAGAGAATTATTAGCTGCTCATCCCTAAACCTTCTACTCATCTCTTTAGTATTCATTATACAAAGGGCAGGTTTTTGCATTATACCTAATAAGAAGAAATTTTTATTTCATCACACATGTCTCGCCGTTTTATTCAATGCTTAATTAAAATAGATAACAAATAACTACTGTATGAGGCTCATAATCATTATCTTCCATTTAGCTCTTAGCAGGTAGATGGATGATAGCTAAATCATGGGACATGTGAACTAATTAGGTCAAGTAAGACTTATATCTTGCTTCAAGGAAATGACCACAGCCCAAACCGTGGTCGTCCATAGTTTAAACCACCTGGTGAGCTAATTATAGCCACCCAACCTTCATGATAACTATTAGAGGTCATCAGGGGCGGACCTACATGTAGGCCTAGGGGGACCATGGCCCCCCTTAAGTTTTCAAAATTTTAGTTTTTACCACTAAAATTTTTTTAATTTTTTATTATCTCTAAATTGTTAAAATTTTCTTTTAATAATTTTCATTTGGCCCCCTCTAGTTCCATTTTCTGGATCTGCCCCTGGAGGTGATGCCCATTATTAAGCAAAATATCTAAAGAAATGAAAAAAAAAAAAAAAGATTACTTTAAGTTGGGGATTTTCTCTTTCGAGGGTCCCACAAGATTTTATGCATAAGCCTTTAATTACGGAAGTCTCACTCTTGAAAAATTATATTTTGAAGACGTTATTTGGTTGGATTGGATGATATCCCGAAGTGGCGGGTCAAGTCCCTCCCTTCCATTTTTTTTTTTTTTTTTTTTTTACTGTCTTATCGAATTCTTCCCCTCATAAAAAGAAAAAAGAAAAGAAAATCTTGAGAAGTTTGTGAAAAATAAAGGTGGTATAAATATATTTAACTGTTCTTTCTGCTCCGGTCTCAAGAGTCATGAACATACATGGAGCCAAATTTAGGTCATAAGTAACATCTCCTGATCATTCCTATCTGACCACCTGCACTGGGCCACACCAGGCATATTACTGACTAAAAGATCGTTTCATAACAAAAAGAACACAAAGCAGGGGAGCCTAGTCCAGAAATGTCAAACTCAAATGGAATGTCTAGGGGAGAGGGAGAAGCCAATGGGGAGCAAACACGCAACAACTATCATTCTGCCTCTTGGAGAAGTACCTGAGAATTCTCAGTTCAAAGTTTCCATGATTGGACCCATGAGTCCATCACCTGCCCTTGATTCTCACTAACACGACGAATATTGACTCAGATTTAGAAGGAATTTTTGTGAGAAGACCACCTTTCCACTATGATCGAGCAGAGAGTCTCACCCCCGGAGAGAATTTATTCTAATGCTTTTCCATTGTTTGGGTAAGAGTTCACCACCTATTCGGTAACCAATTATTCTATGGGAATGTGAAGTTCCAACCTCCCCCTACATACCAAGTAAATCAGGCTTTTAGCAGGGCAAGTGGCCTAAAAAAGAGAGCACCAGTAGGAAGCCACAACCTCTAATTCCTGAGCCATGGTCTTAATCAACTGTGCTATCCTTCGAGGTTCTTTTAAGACATTTTGCTTGCATGAAATTGAAATCTAATAAATTTATGTAATAAGGTTCTTTTATCTTGTTATGAAAAATATGTTTTTAAAAGTACGTAGCTATAATTGAAGAAACAATGGTGTATTCATAAATGACATGTTGAAAAACACAAAGCTTATTATATTTCAAGTTTCTTTCTAATGTAGAAAAGGCCTAATTTTCATTGATACAGTGAATTTATAGAGACTAGAAGTAACATATTGGTTTCTTGGTTACTGAATAATAAAAAAAGGCATGTAGAGAAGTAGAACTCACAGAAACCAAATGTAGATGACATAAGGCTTTGACAATAACTTAATTTATATGTTACAGAAAACTTAGTTCATGCAATTCATATCTAATGCCATGCAATACAATTTGCAACCCACGCATACTTTTTTGTGCATTTTCATGTCAATGTTCTCATATTATTATTATTATTATAAGATGTCATGCAACCTTTTCATCTGCTCCCATCATAAAAAGTGTAAACTCTAACCAAGTTTTCATGGCCTTCAGAGAGTCTATTGCACATCATTCCATGTGATTCCCTAGTCAACTCTTAATTGCCTAACATTCCAAGGGAATAAAACGCTTTGTTTCAATCGATCGGTCAGCTATCAGTCATTACAAAAGAATAAAGCACCAATGCTTCAACATGGGGCGGAGAAACCATTGTTTCTATTGATAATAATATTCTTTTGCTTTAAGTGCATGCCTTCTCTTTTGTTACGTCAATTCATAGAATGAGCTAGCCCATTTAGAATGGTGCATAAATCCACTTTTGAAGTGAAGAAAAGCCTCCATTTAGAATGAGAAGCTCGTGAGTAAAGGTAGCTTGTCTCTCACTGTTGAAATAGAAAGGCAAGCAAACACAAATGGCAGAACCAGTGGGGGACCCTCATGGAAAAAATATCTTAAACAGGGGCTTACGTAGGAAAATTACCTGTGGTCGATCGACGTCACACGAGAGAGACGAGAATTTTACTATTTCGACAAAACCGCTTACGTCCACAATAAGAGAGCAACGATTCACATCTAACTCTCTTTAGAGTCTATAGTTACAGTTTACATGGTATATATAATCTCCGCCCTCTTAGCCTCTAAGAGAGCCAATGTATAATGACCAAAATACCCTTGACCCTGAACTCAGTCATTGACTAACCCAATGGACCAATTTGATAAACCCGGAATACAAGACATAAACCCAACACAAAGGAATTACTTGTGGATGGCGAATGAGGATTGGGTCATCATCATAACCACCTGGTTAACGGTCTATAAGTTTTTACCGTGTAAGTTGATCCAACAGTCCAGTCCATTCAGATGGATGCTAAACTTTAGGATCAGTGACTATCAGGGGGGTCCTGTCCAATGGTCCATGGGATGGATCATAAGGTGGCCCAATAGGTGCAGTGCTCGCGTTATTCAGCGGAGTTTTTTCGGATTATTTATATTATAATATGACCAAATACTGTATTATCGACATATGTGACGTCAAGTATCTTAAGGGGTGCCTATCCCTGTAAAGCTAATGACCCTTTTCATAGGAGAATTCTCTCTCAGCTAAAGTAGTTTTCTCAAGTGATTTTTCTCTAAAAGGTGAGTGAGTCCAGAGAGTATCTAAAAAATATATTCAAAGAAATGAAATGGAGGATAAAATGAAAAAGAAATGAAAGATGAGTTTATCATGTTCTGGGTTCTTTTATAAGTCACTCACATACACAGACGCAGGCATACTGGTGCCTCAAAAATTCTGTCTTTATTCTAAGGAGTTTGCTTTTACGAGGTAGTTTCTTTTTCTCTTTTCTAGTTTTGTTATCATTTCTTTTGTATTTCTTACATTAGTCTGCACAAACAACAAGAACCTACCTAATGATTAATTAGAGTTGGACCATGAGCCTCAATTTGGATCAAATTACCAAATTGAGGAGCGCGATTCATGCATATTTGTTAAAACTCTCTCTCTCTCTCTCTCTCTCTCTCTCTCTCATTGGTAGATAACACATGTTCAAAATAGGGAGAGGAAAGCCTCCTCATAGAGGGAGAATATATTAGAAATAATCCCTAAGCAGTTGGTTGATAAACAGGACATTCAACCAGTTTAGGTATCCCTCTATTCTCTTGTTGCAAGTTTAACACTCTAGATCAAGTAAATTGGATTTATCCTTCTCTACCAATGAACTGCATTTAAATACAAAAAACTGTACACTTGGGGAAGAAAAGCCAGTCCTAGATGCAGGGGCAGACCTATTTTCCAAAAGCATTCAGGAGCTTTATGCCAAAAACTATATTGTGAAAATATTTGATTTACTATTATCAATTTTATTTTACTAGGAATACTGGAATATTAGAGCGTTGAGAAATGTAACTGCATCTGAATCCAAACCATAGATGGAGGTTGCATCTGTGACTGGTTCAAGTTTGATTAGGGTCTCATTTTTAAACTTTTTTAATGCCTAGGGGGGGATTCAATAGAGCTCACACTAATAGGAGGAAACCTACACTATGGGAAGGAGAGCGCGCGCGCGCACACACATGGGAAGAAGAAGCCCATAAAGTGAGAAGAGTGGCATACTCGGTTACAAGCGGGCTTGGTTGCCAACTAACCAAGGAGCCCCTGTTGTGCTTGGACTTAGACCTGGAATGGACAGTATGGCTGGCAGACTCCGAACTAGACCAGATGGACTCCACTGGACCGACACAGCTCCATCATGATATAATAAACACAAAACTTATATAGAATTGCTTTATTATTTTGCAATTTTCGATCAATCACTTTGGCCAGCAGCCAAAGATGAGTTCTTCATTCAATTGAAAAATGTATTCATCCTTCTTAAAAAATATATAAGTTTCACTAGATCTAGCTTCATTCAACTTAGGGTGATAATATGAAAGGCCTTTAAACCTGTGTCAAGTTAATTAGGTTCGGGGCGCTCGATTTAATCAAAATTAGTTTTTTCCTAGAGAATTTTATTTTTTTAAAAAAAAAATTGAAGAATTTGGTCTGAGCTTCTGATTGCAAATTAAAGTGGTTGATTCAAATATCTAGACTAAAATAGGTGGTTTGTAAAAGTAAAAGAGGAAGGTAGCTGCTTGCATTTGTAAAAAAGTACTAATGGTCATATTTTACATTTTCCTACGATAAAACTTGGAAAAACATATTCTCAACTCCTCTATCACTGATAGCGTACTCATTTATGATCAGTCGCAGTCTAATAACTTGATGTGTCACGCCAACTGCTCTTGAAATGGCTCTAGTCCTCTTTGATGCTTATCCAGACATTAACACTTTTGACTTTTACTATTACAAATTTGCACATACAGAGTCATTAAAGTTTGAAGACGAAAAACTATAGTTTGTGATTGCTCAGAGAGGGTAAGAAGTGCTTTACCAATGGAGTCATTAATACTTTTGGATGGATGATGAATTAAAAGTAAAGTGATGTGAAACATCAAATTAAGGGAGAATAAAATATAAGGGAAAATTTGTTTTTAATTTTTTTATGTAGAAGGATGATTATTTTTTGTCATTTAATTAAAAAAATGAGGTTGCTTTTTTACTTATTTTTTGAAAAAATAAAGGAGAAAATTCTGAATTTGTATATTTTCCATATGATCGCTAATCTTTTCTTATCTGGATAATGGAGGCTTTACCTCATCTCAATTCAATTCACCATCCATCCATCCAAACACGCACGAAGTTTGGATTTTCCCAAGGCGGCCCCACACATATAATTAACATGTGCTCCACCATACTACCCTGCCCCATGTTGAACCGATGCACGCTGTTCTAGAAGACCCATCAACCAAATCTATAGAGTATTGGCTCTTTGGTCTATGATTTGGGAAACTCGAAATGAGGTCATGATGAAAGGTAAGTATATTACTTCAAGTCAAGCAATTAATCTACTGGAAAGCATGGTTTCTAAGCTTAATTCTTGTAGTCCAAAGGGAAGTTGAAGCCTAATCCCTGATAAGGCAAATCATGCATGCATTAAGGGGGGGCACGTGCCAAAGGTTTTGATGAAGTCATGATCTTCTCAAATGCTCTAGAAGTCATTGAGACTATTAATGGTGGCAAGGAGTAGAGAATTGACAATTGGGTTTCTTATTTAGTGGAGTACTACTCATGTTGTTTTGACGATATAAAATTTTGCTTTATTCCTACAAATGTTAAACAAGTATTTTGCGTACGAACTGTGTTTGTTTTGATAGCTTACCTGACTGACTGACTCTGGTGGCCTACTTTGTTTTAGCTGTGTTGGTTGTGTGGTCTTGTGTATTCCTTGAAATCTTCCATTTACCAAATATGTTCAATTTAGTGAATTTATTAAGAACCATGCTCCATTTAGAAGAAAAAACATCCCGGACCAACAAGAATATGATGTGTTTACCTAAAAAGAACCAAAAATAAGGATTCGAGTGCAACCCAACCCCACACTAGCTAGTGCCGAATTCGACTATAAACGTGACCCTCCAATTATTAGTCATGATTCCGTCCCAATCGTATGTTGGGACCTGGGACTCACTCCTTTTTAACTGTAACTTTGAAGTTATAACAGTAGATGAAATAAAATTTATTTTGAACAGTTCAGAATATCTCTATATTTGTCTCAGTTGCGGCAGAGGACTCAAACTCAGGCAATATTCGATCCCTTGTCGTTTTTAGGGAGCCCACGGTGTTACGACATCTCCACAAAAGAGGCAAATGCGAACTGTCTCTTCTACCAATAAGGCTCAAGCCACAAACCATGTATGCTCATGAAGAACTACAGTTTGGCATGAAAAATGCAAATGTAGGAGGTAGAAATAACTAATTCGGCCAGAGTCTGGATGCAATGAGTGTTTTGCTCAAGTTTTCATTGGCGGAGACTTGAGTGGGAATTTAAAGTAGTTATTAATAGTTTCCGAGCTATTATTAAAGATGTGAGAGAGAAATGAAACAAGGTGGAAAGGAAGATGGACTCTACTTTCTTAAAAGTTGATTAAAAGTCAGTTGGTGGTCTTTTCTCAATTATCAGTTTCATTTGTTTTTTTCTTTATTATTTTCTTATAGTTATCCTAATGGCTAGAAAGGAAGAAGCTAACCTGCCCATCTGGGACCTACTTGAGCTTTGGTGGAGTGGCACAAGGCTCGGGATTGATCCCCATATCTTACATTTGAGGCCTACCTCAGATTTGCCATAGGTGCACCGGTGTGGGTTAAGCGGTTGCCACTCGAAAAATAATACTATTAGATCAAAGACCCCATGGACAAGTCACTTCATAAATAAAAAAATTAAAAAAAAAAAAGAAAAGAAAAAAAGAGGCCATTTGGGGATTGATCCTGGCTGTGAGCTATCCAGAGACCAGAGTGAACCCTGTGATTCAAATACATGGTTTGTAACAGAGCCAATCCCAAGACTGTCAGCCCACAAATCCACAAGGACATTTCTGTCAATTTTAGAGAAGAATCCGTGCCTTTCAACTCATCCCAGCAGCACATTTTTCCTCAGCCATTACAATGTCGACACGTTATTGACACAAAAGCCGAATGTTTTAAGGTTGCTTACTGGTGTGACCATTTACTGATTCTTCAAAAAAAAAAAAAACCTGTAAAACATTTTTCTCCTCTCTCTCTCTCTCTCAATCTCAGGCAGCAAATACTCTCAATCTCAGGAAAGATAAAGCAGGAAAAAAGAAAAAAAGAAGAGTTGATTCCTTCCAACCACAAAAGGGAGGGAGAAATGAAGAAGAATCCATTTCCTCTTCCATTCCCACCCACATCTTCCTATATTTCATATTATCTACTCCACTAGAAAGCTATGAGTAACAAACAAACAACTTCAGAACCTTCTCATCTTTCATCAACATATATATATACACATACATACAAAGATAGATAGCAGAGAGAGAGAGAGAGAGAGAGAGAGAGAGAGAGAGATGGGGAGAGGGAGAGTAGAACTGAAGAGAATTGAGAATAAAATAAACAGACAGGTGACTTTTGCCAAGAGAAGGAATGGATTGC
The DNA here is from genome assembly GCA_028538565.1 of Umbellularia californica. NCBI lineage: Eukaryota > Viridiplantae > Streptophyta > Magnoliopsida > Laurales > Lauraceae > Umbellularia > Umbellularia californica. The sequence goes on from JAPQWN010000003.1 coordinate 22,326,394, forward strand.
TGAAGAAAGCTTACGAGCTTTCAATCCTCTGCGATGCTGAGGTCGCGGTCATCATCTTTTCTGCTAGAGGAAAGCTCTATGAGTTCTGCAGCTCCTCTAGGTACATCAAAACAAACAAATCCATGATTTCTTTTCTTCTTTGCAACTTGTTGGATTTCTCAGATCTGATTTCTATCCTCTCTCTCTTACTTTCTTTGTGTTTCATTTATGGTTTTTCTGTGAGATCTGCCACCTTGCATTCAACTTGGTTTGGGAGAGATTTTTTTTTTTTTTTTTTGTTTGTTTGTTCTTGTTTCTTTTGTATCTCTCTCTCTCTCTCTGATGATGATGATGATTTGCTTTGGATATCTGATTGAGGAATATTCTGCAGTTGAGTTTGGGGTTTTTTGGGGTTTTATTTTATGTGGTTTTTACCTTGGTATAGTTTTTTGGGGTTTTATTTTATGTGGTTTTATTTCTGTTTATCTGGTGTTGACATGGATTGATTAAACCCATTTTTTTTATCAGTTCAACCATTGGGATTAGTAGAAATTGACATGTCATTGTCTTAGAAAGATTGTTTTTTTTTTTATTCATAAGATTTGTGCTTTTTGCTGAGATTTGTTGGGAGTGACGTGGATTTGTGGTTTTAATGGTTTTGAAAATTGGACGTTGGAATAATTAGGAGGTTTGATATGTGCATAAGCTTATAATCATTATGTTTTTTTTTCTTTTATCTTTTTATCTTTTCTTTGGAAATCGATGGATTGTTAGTAGTAGAAGAAGGAAAGGAAAGGGCAGTTTTTTTTTTTTTTTTTCCTATTCGTGAAGATTGTGAATCTTTTTTCAACTCAATCTAGGGCTAATTAATGCGATTCTTTGTAAAAAGTGCAGGCTTATCTTACTTTTGGCTGTGTCACAACAGAAAGGTGACATGGAAAATGCATCTGATAGTTTATGACTTTGTCTTTGAAAATTGATTGGTGATAGTATTCAATTAGTACTAGTGTTGTAGCTGCCATGATTTGATATTAAACTAATACTAGTTAGTACCAACACTGATCATTTTAGTTAAGAAAGTGAATGTCTTCAAGGTGAATTTGGGCTTGTCTTCAAGTATAAATGGTTGGTATCTCATTCTTTCACTTTTTCTTTCAGAGTTGTTGGTTTTGGTAAGTGTAAGGAAGTAAAGACCTACCTTAGAAGTTTTGGCCCAGTCTAGCAGATGCTTAATGACCTAGCTTACTTAGGATTTTTGAAAACCCAAATCTAAAATATGGATTTTTGTAGGAAAGAATTCTAGGAAACAGTGCAAATGGAAGAAGATTGCCTACAGGTGAAAGCTTTTTCTCTCCAATAGGTGTGACGTCGACTGGCCAGCAGTTTGAAAGCAAAGTGTCCGTGCTAGAATATTATGCAGCTCATAGCACTAAAAAGATTGCTTTCTCCTCTGATTTGCTTTATGTTTCAAGGAAATTTAATGAGATTCCAACTCAATGGAAGAGGGTGATTTAGATCACTGCAGTTAGAGGTGGGTGGGGTCTGACGCCGGAATTCTGGGAGGCAGGATTAAGAGATTTTCTGACTTCCATCATCCTTAATTATCAATGTTTAAGATTTCACTCCAATTTGAGGTTTACTCTAAATTCCTCACTTAAAGTACTAAAAAAATCAATGAACCTGCAAAGAATAGCAAACAAGGATGATAAATTACAAAGCTGTATGACCTCTTTTCACTTACTACTACGTTCCTGCAAGAATAAGAATGAGAAATTCTCTTACCCTAGTATATGATACATGCTTTAGATTGTTACCCTTTTGCAAGGCAATGATGCAGGTGCTTATCTTCATCAACAATAGCGAAATTCATCTAAAATTTGATTTGTTTGAACTAGAGCTGATTCAATTATATCTGTTTGAAATATAAAAATTTCAATTAGAACCTTTTAATGAGACTAGTTGGAAATGGTTCTACATGCCTTGAAAGATTCGGCCCTATGGCTACCACAATTATTTTTTAAATGACAATTAATTAAATAGTCCAATGCCACTGATCCTTGAGAAAAAGCCTTGTTTTGAACCATGCTCAAGTCCTGGTATGATAAATGGAGCTGGTTTTAGAGATATGTGCCTTGAAAGAAGAGGGAAGAAAAAAAATTAGAATTTCTCAAATTTATTTTTCTGTGCCATGAGTGTAATTAGATTAAACTAAAAGTTGCGCAGATGATATCCAAGAAAGAAAAGCTTTATGAAGTTTCCATGGAAAACTTGATCATGTAGTAACCAAGGGTGGATCCAAGAAATTGAACTTGGGGGGGCTCTATGTAAAAGAAATGTTGGGGGAAGGGGCAAATGTTTAAGAAATATATATATATATATATATAAATTTTCAGAATTTGCATGGGGATTTTAAAAGGTTTTAAGGTATGGGTAGGGGCTTCAGCCCAGACCCTTTTACCTAGGTCCGCCCCTGGTCGTACCTACCATAAAAGAATCTAAAAAATTATCAAATTTGAGTTTACAAGTTCTTTTCTACCATGTGAACAAAGGATAACCAGGAACAAGGCTTGGGCTAAGCTTTTTTAGTCCAAAATAAATGTATTAGAAAGGACGAATATGAAAGTCGAAAGGAAAAGTCAATATAAATATATAACACGAAACATATATAAGAAAAACCTCTGCCGAGCACCATTTGCACATGTGAGTTGTTTTCCTATTACAAGCGTAAAAGCCAAGCAACCCCTAAGTGGAAATTATGTTGTTTATTATATATTTCATGTTTTCTTCATTTTGACATCATAACATTTTGCATTACATGTGGATTTCCAGATTGTATTAGGTCTATTGAGGTTGTCTTTTGATTATCATCAACCTATATTGGTCATAGATGTATGTGTATAAATCATTTATCTGACCCAAGATCAATGAAAACGACAACTAGTGTAAGGATAGTACTACAATGTTGGTTCTGAATATGGGCTAGTCTACTTGATTCTTTGGTTGGATTTACAGCCAATTCTTGGAACTATAACAATCCTGAACTAGTGTTAGTGCATGTGTTTATGTGTAGTTCATAGGTGGAGCATAGTGATTTTTTATTTAATCGTTCCAGGGATGATCTCTCACTTTGTTCATTTCTAATGTTTGTTTATGATTTAAGAATCATCTTACTCTCCTGTTATGTATTTTCTTAAATGGGCATTTCATTTCCTTCTACTTTTATGTACTTATCCATTTTTATTGTTTACTAAGATTCTGAAACATTTTCGAACTACTTTTCGTTTAGCTTGCCCAAGATTCTCGAAAGGTATCAGAAATGCACTACTTCTGGTGCAGTTGAAGCTGGCCCTTCATTTAGTGACACACAAGTAAGTAAATATAAAATCTAGGATCTGGTATTTATCAGATTATCTCGTACATGTCACAACAAATTAAGTTTCAATGTTCTCTTCATGTGCTGCTCCTTTTTTATTTGTTCATATTTTGTACTTTCTTATCTTGAAATCACTAACTTGTGTTGTATTAAAAAAGTAACTGTAATTACAAAAGAAACAAATTTTTATTCTGAAGAGATTTTGGATTAAGGCAGGTTTTTATTCTACAGGCATACCACAAAGTTGAGGTGATTTTCCCAAAATATTTTCAGTACTTGTCTGGTCTCATGGAATTGGTAGAGATAAGATAATTGCTCCAAATCTTCCACAGAAGCCAAATATTGTTTCATATCCTTTGCTCCCTGTATGATCATCTAGCAATTAGTGGTCCATTCGAATTCCTGTTGTGTAATCAAGTTGGTGTAACAATCAATCCCACAAGTTAAAGATCGACTGCCGTACAATGACCATACATATGATTTGCATAACATAGCTTTTTTCCACTTAAGTCTTATCTAACGTGGTATCAGGAATCCAGTAAATCAAGCACATAAATCCTAGGCCTTTTATCTTTGACTCAAAGAAGATGGTTTAAGAAAACAAAAGGAAATAATTAGTAGGCAACACAAGAAAGAGGACCAGATATTTGAATTATTTTGGTCTTTGGGAGACTCTGGACTAATTCATGGGTCATTTTCACCTGTGGACGCTTCACATACTTAGTAGTACTCACTACATTCGAGGATATACATCTTGTAAATTGGTCATGGTTAGAATTTTTTCTTTTTTTCTACACCCCCTAATTATGCTGATGTTATGATATTACTCGAGCAGAGCAGTTACCAAGAATATTCAAAGTTGAAAGCAAGAGTTGAAGTTCTACAACACACTCATAAGTATTTTTCTCTGCGCCTGATTTATTTTGCGAATTCATTTTTATTTTATTTTATATTTTTTTATATGTTCTTGAGATTATGGCTTGAAATATAGATTTTCGCGCATATCCATACTTGGATTTAGATGTTTACAAAAAGTCATTTAGACTTTGGTAATTACAAATAGCCACTTCAACTTCCTCAAAAATATTTATTGCTAGTCACCGATGGTTCCGTTGTGAGGCCTCTCCCTTGCTAACTACATCTGGTTGAACCCAATTCAATTGATAACAATCAGCTTGAATATTTTTGGCAAAGTAGAAGATTATCATAACCCATTCTGATCTGAGAAAGTAATTCACTACTGTCATCCTTGACTTGGAAAACTGTAGAAATCTTCTTGGTGAAGATCTGGGACCATTAAGTTTAAAGGAGCTTGAGCAACTTGAGATTCAGCTGGAAATGTCCTTGAAGCAAATTCGGACGACAAAGGTAACCTAAATTTCAGTACATACTTGAATCCCAATAACCTTTTTTTTTTCTTCTTTACAAAAAGGATAGTTACTCACACACCGACACACACTTACCCAAGACCCTCACCATCAGGCATCAGCGTTACAGTCATGGATTGAACCCTAGTTATTTATGTGGAAGAGAGGGGGCCTCGCCAACTGATCTACTACCTTAGTAATGCTCCCTAAAAGGACAAAGTTAACATAATCTAGACATACTTAGGTTTTGCGATATATGGATACAAACCACTTATCGCAGAAAATAATGATATTTGGCGAAACCAAATGTCAAATCTGGAAGCATCACATTATAATATTATAAAACATGGATAATCTGCAACATTTCAAGATGCATACTTCTTTTTATTATCCAACCAAGTGGGGCCGGGACCCATGAGACCCAAGCTGTGGGAAAGAACCCTACTTCCGCAGGACAAGAAGTTTGGCTATGAGGAAAGAATCCTACTCTTGCTGGAAAAGGAACCAAGAATTGAGCCCTTAGCATTTGGGTGAGAAACAAGTTCCCAACCAACTAGTAACCCCATTTTTACCCCAACCAAGGGGGATGGGCCTCAAGGAGATAAACACACAAGTGGGAAGAGGAGCCCATACAAGTGGGAAGGTAGCCCACACATGTGGGAAGAATAGCATACAAAGGGATCGATCCTTTGGTAGCGAGGCAACATCCATGGTTGCCAACCAACTGAACAACCCCTTGTTCTCTCAAGATGCATACTTACTAACCTTTCTTGAGTCTTTTTTCTCTTGGTATGTTTAGCAGACTCAATTTATGCTTGATCAGCTTTCTGACCTTAGGCGAAAGGTAATAAGTTTTATCGCAAATCAATTTGTAATATCCATTTATCTCTTTACTTCTTTATGCTGCTAATGCAAAATCTTGGTCCTAATACAGGAACAGGTTTTGTTAGAGTCAAACAAAGCTTTAAAAAGGAAGGTAACAATATGTTTATAGATTGCTTCGATATTGATCAAGATATTCATGCTTCTCCTAGGACACCACCGTATTTCATTAATCTTCTTTTTCTTTTTATTTTTTCCTTTTTTTTCAAACAAATCAGCAACTAATAAGTTTTCTAGAAAAGAGAAAAGATCTCAAATAATACAGGAGGTTAATCCACTGATAGTTCGGTGGTCAAGCATCTCTATCGCCATTGAAACAATCAGGAATCAATCTATATGACGTTGGTGAGGGACCTTGGTTTTTTTTTTTGGAGGGAGTGGGGAGGGGATTTGCATGAGTATTAGAGTATTAACCAGAGAAGAGAAAAAAAAAAAAAAGAGGAACCATTGAAAAAGAAATGGCAACAATGCCCAAGATTATAACTATAAAATAATGCTTAACAGGAAAATGCTCTTTTCACTCTCACATTACTGATCAGCTACGTTTCATCAGCATGTATGTTTGTGTGCATCGAATCTCACTGTCGAACTATGTATAATTTAAAGCATACCAAGCTCTAATATTGTTCTTTTTTAACCTTTGGCAGTTAGCTGAAGCTGGTACAGAAAATCAGAATCAACTGTTATGGGAAAGTAGTGATGAAAACGTCAACTACAGTTGCCAAGCTCCTAATTCAGAAGGTTTCTTCCAACCATTAGATTGCGACCCCACATTGCAAATAGGGTAAAGTTCAAGCTAATCTGGTTTTTCTTCTTCTTCTTTTTTTTTTTTTTTTGGTAAAAACTAGATAATGAGTTAAATCTAGTTACTTTATATAGCGACCGTAATAATTATATATGCAAGAATTTAACCTTTTTCTTCCTGCTCTAGGGGTACCCAAAGATAGTGGAGGAAATGGACGTATCTAAACAACAAAATAATAATAATGGATGCAAAGATAATTTCCCAGACTCCTATTGGATGAGGAGAATAGTGAGCAACTTTCTCCCACTATTCTCTTTTGTGCATTTCTTTTAGGTTAGAAAGGTAATGATTATCCTCATGAATGCTTTAGGGCATGTTTGGTTGAGTGGTGAATTGAATTGAGGTGAGGTAAAGTCTTCATTATCCAGACAAGAAAATACTAGTGGTCACATCAAAAGTACATAAATTCAAAATTCTCTTCATCTTTAAAAAATAGTAAAAAAACAACTTCCTTTCTCCACTAAATGCTCCTTCTTTAAAAAAAATAGTAAAAAAAAAAACTTCCTTTCTCCACTAAATGATAAAAAAATATCGTCTTTTTACACAAAAAGTAAAAAAGATTCCATATCAAGCTACTAAAAAAAAGGCCATAATAACCCCTTATACTTTATTCTCTCTTGCTTAACCTCATCTCAATTCAATTCACCACTCATCCAAGTAAGAGAAACAGTTTTCTCCCCAAAGAAGTGGAGAAAACAATCGTTTTTGTACTAAACAATGACTTTTTTTTAATTAAAAATGACACTTGATAATTTAACATTATCCCGGTGTTTAAAATCATGGTTTGAAGATGGTCTTCTCCTCTATCTTTTCTCTAATCAAATTCAAACACACTCATTCAAATCCAAACACACTGAAGAATCACTACTTGAGAGAAAAGGTGAATCTCCGAAAGGGAGTTCTATGCCTTAGACATCTCCTTGTTTCTACACCTAATAGGGATTCTCCACCTCCCATTTTCTCTCCATTTTCTTCTCATTCAATTAGATGCTTAGGGTCTTTATTATTATTATTGATATCCCATCTAAGGGGGTTGGAACCCATGAGATAAGTCCACACACACATGAGAAGCTATGATGCCTAGACACGGCATGGATATGGTAGGGACACGCCATGGACATGCGAGGGACACAGATTTTACTCATAAAACCTGAGGTGTTTGATACGATACAGCAGGATACGTTGCCCATTTTGAAGTATCCGTGTATCATAGGTAGGAAAAGTCCGCCCACCCATATAAGAAGAGGGCAGTATACCCAAAGATGGAGCCTTGGGCATGCTAGGTGAGAGATGGAGTTGTTAACAAATTGAGCAACTCTTGGGCGGCAGTGAGACGGAGTTGCTTAGGGTCTGTTCGATTAGAAGAAAATGTGGAGAAAACTGTCTCCTATTAAATCTTTTACTGTGGACTGGTTCCTCCATTTTTGTTATCCATATTTTTGCTCTACATCCAAATACCCCTTTTAGGGTTTGTTTGCCTAGGGAGAAAAGGTGGAGAAAGCTATCCATTTTTTGAACTTGCATTGGAGACAGCTTTCACTGCTTATTTTTTCCTTCTACTCATCGTAGAAGTTACTAATGTACCTTAAAAAAAATCATTTGAAATTTTTTGATTTTTTTTTTGTCCCATTTGCAGATACCATCCAGTTTGTGCAGATCATGTAACAGCAGCCAACACTGGACAAAGCTCCAACGGTTTCGTTCCAGGATGGATGTTATAATATATGCTTGTGGAAGAATATTTCTGCTTTCTTCCTTATGCAGCTGCTATAGCTAAGGAGATGTAGAACAATAAAGGTCCTTATGACTTATGGTTTATGTTGGCTGAGTCCAAACAGGAGAATTGTTGAATTTCCTTGAAGAAGATGCTAATGATGGATATAGTTTTTATGGAATTTAACACTATATTTTTGTTAGAAGGATCCTCTGATTTTCTATGTTTGGTTATCCCAACCTCTATATGATGAAATTCTCACTTCATAAACAACTATTTAAATTACACAGCCTCTGACTTCCAATTTTGTTGAGGAGTGGGCTCCATTTGAGGGGGAATATTGAAAAGTATTTATAGTACCTCTATTAAACCTTTTAAGGTTTTGGTAGGAATGGTTAGTAGAGAAAATTTAATGTGGTATAAGAGTCAGTCTGTTATGAGTTTGAATCCAAAGGAACGACTCGGAGTTCGGAAAAAAATGCGTCCCCAAAAGTGCACCAACGAGGTTCCACCTGAGGGAGAGTGTTGAGGAGTGGACTCCACCTAAGAGGGAGTATTAAAATGCATTTATGCCGCCTCTACTAAAGCTTCGAGATTTTGGCAGGAATGGTTAGTGGAGGAAATTTGATAAATTTATCATTGGTTTACTCTTTAATTATTTCTTTACAATAATTTTTATAGGAACTTCAACTCAAGGACTTCCAAATTTCTCGTCAGCAATTTTATGCTTATTTAGCAGAATTTTGAAAATCTAAGAATCGTGAATTTCAAAAGGCCCAAAATTAATTATCTCCAGAATATCCAGCAAACGTTTGGGATTTCTTGAATTCCAGGATTTTGGTGGCTTTGTGGTCGACCTTTGGCTTTCCCAAGAGTCATTTCAGACAGGGCCCATCATGTGGCTTTTGTATTTTACGACTACATGGGACCCACATGTGGATGTCTTCATATTGGATCCAAGTAGATTCCATATCTTGGGGTTTGTAAAGATTCTTTTCTTAATTTTTAAATGTGGGCCCTGTGTATGAATCTTGCATTTTGTGACAAAGTGGGACAAATATATGTACAGTATAATACTTATACATCGATGAGAAGTCTAATGGGTTTGAATCTAAGTGGGATCCATATAATGCTTTTCTTAATTTCTAGTAGTTATTGAATATGGGATTTATGGGACTTAGGATCCATGAGATTCTCAAGGAAGAATTTCCAACATGAATAAAATAAGGAATTTAGGAATAAAAGAATTCAGCAGCATTACAAAAATCCAGCAATTGAAATGTCCAGACATCCACCAGACATGAATCTCAAAAATTTTAATGAAGAAACACGCATTACAATTAATGATCATACAATCCAAGTTCAGGCCTATAAGATTATCATCGGAAATTTTGTTTAGGTCTTTTTCCATGATTGTTAGGTAATGATTAGCATCATCAATTCAGGAATATTCCAAGGTGGAGCCTTGTAATTGACAATTTAAGCCAATCATTGGACCTGTGTTCTACTTGATCTGGACCAGTACCCCTTTTCTGGTGCAAATTGACCCAATGGCCATTATGTTAACTTTTCTTGAATATAATTGTTGGTAGCTAGCAACAATCTTAGGTGGAGGCCTAGCTAATTATCTAAATCATGCACTTTACAACCAATCAATGTTGCCTTGGATTTGTCATCATCTAATGCTTGCTTATCTTTGTCATCTTATGGGGAAAAGTTTTTTCTTTTTTTGTTTGAGTGAGTTTAACACCAACTCTCCCTCCCATGGGATTGGAATTTGGCTGAAGCAAACCATGCATACATGCAATAGAGGAATTAAAAAGTGGTCCACTCAAATGATGCAGGAAACCAAGAAATGCAAGGTACTATTGTAATGCTCCCACGGTGTTTGCACGGAGAAAAGCAAAATAGGGGCTATGCATGCTACGACCAATGGAGTACAGACATTGAAAAGTTACATTGATGGGACCTCCACCAATTAGAGCGAAATTAAAAGATTGCAGACCCACTTTTTAATCTAATTTTCCTGTTTTTATGTGCTGTTTTGTCTCTGAGTTTCTAATGGCATAGGTAAGTGTTGCACTGCTGCGGGTACAGCTCATCCTCCTCCACAATATTACTCGCATTCTTAATCATATGCTCGATCAATTTTACATTGGTAAAACACCTTAACAACCCTGCAGCTGCAAAATGTAATAACTCTTTGCAACATAAAAAAAAAATGCAAATATCAGCCGGTTAAGAACGTGTGTATTGTGAAGGCTCCTAAAGCTTAAAGAAAGAAGGGATGTGACAATTGACAAACAAATGAAGAACAAAAATGAATGAGGTTTCATCAAATATCTTGCAGCACAAACACAAAAGAAGCATGCAGTGATGCTGTACTTATTCTACATCTATCCATCATAAGAATATTCTTGGCAATCACAAACCAGCAAAACTCTTCCACCATGGGTGGCACCAATCCAATCCAAACACAACCATGGAGGAGATGATGATGAATGGCCAAAAGCCTCAAATTAAGACTTAGCCAAGGACATCTGGCTGCAAACCACCCCTCCCGACTTTGGATAAAAATAAAAACATCATTAGGAATAGAAAGTGTGGTCTGATAAATAACTAATTCTAACTCATACAAAGATGCATTTTGGCTAAAAACAACAGGGTCAACTTTGAATGACATTACACTGTAGAAACTAAATATTTAGAGTAGGGAGTCTCAGACTCAACCCCACCCAATGATCTTTAGAAGGCAAATGGTTGGTTTTTCTCCACCTGAAAAACAAATCCACCCAACAACAAATTTTAGATTTTGGACTCTAAATCCCCAGTATCACTAAACCCTTTTCGCATTTGGTCATTTCAAGTTTTTTTAATCATTCTGGCACTTGACGCCAACCACTTCCCGACCATGCGCATGCTTTCAGAATCCATCTATATCCACACAAAAAAATACTTTTGCCCTAAATCCCCACGAAGTGGTCCTTGTTTCCTCTTCCCAACCATGTGCATGCTGTCAAATGAATATTGTCTTCTCCCTCTTTACCCTCCCATAAGAAAAGGCATTCCTGTAACTAACCATCAAAACAAAGATAAGTAATAAAAGGCTAGTTCTGCAAATTATGCTTTTGTCAATGTAACATGCCCGCACTTAAAGAAAGATATGTCATTTATATATCTAACATTTTGCATGATGCTCTTCTATGTTTTGCATATTTTGAACACATTTTATGGAGATATAACATCCTAGTGAAGTGCTTCAGCTGTTGGTTCTCAATATCTGCCCACCTAAGAACTGCTCAATCTCATTCCATTCCTAAACACCTGAACAAACAAGACACCCAAGAGAGAGTTATAAGACTGCCCCCCATAAGGACTATTCCACTTCCAAAACCTTGAAACAAAATGACATTTTCCTGATAAATCAGACTGCCCCAGAAGAAGATGGGGAAAAAAAAAAAGAAGAAGAGGAGGTGACCCCTCCCTTTCAACAGAAGGAAAGGAAAGGAAAGATAAAGGATAGCTATGCACCAAATTCCATTGAAGAATCCAAGTGAATTAAATCTCAAGTGGAAAAGTTAGAGCACTTGCCCCACCCCAGAGATATATATTCTCATCTCTTGCTCTTCCTTTCTTTCTTCTATCATCATGACCTGCACCCTCCCATCAATTTCCATTACTTGAGCGACAAAGCCACCGTACGTCACCATTTTCTTTCGAATAATAAAATGTTCCAAGACAAAGAGCTGAAGAACAAGAACAAATCTAAAGCGGTTTTCTTTTCTTATATGGTATTTTTTTTCCTGTTCATGCAGAAGCGGTTTTCACGTGGAGAAGAGCTGTTTTAGAAAACCGGAGCGGTATTAGGTAATGCGTTTTCGTGCCCTCATTGGCTGTGGAGAGTGGGGACCTTTCTCACTGCACTGCGTCACGCCCTCGAATCAAGAAAACTTATGATGCTCTGGCGGACTATGAATATCTAACAAACAAAAGCATGTGCCTTCTTTCTCTTTTTCTTTTTCTTTTTTTTTTTTTTCTTTTTATCGGTAAAGCAAACTTTCATTAAAAAAGAGAAAGCAACATATAAAGAGCAAAATAATAAAAAGAGAGTACAAAAGTGTTTTACCACTCTCCTACCCAAGGAATGAACCTCTCAACCCTTTGCTTAACTAGAGCATCTGTGATGAAGTTAGCTGATCTACTCATGGGAGAAAATTCAACGGGACTTGTAAAACATAACTCCCTAATTTCATTAAAAAGAAATTGAAAATTTGAAGAACATAGCTTTCGATTATATGCCCAAATTACCACATTAGAATGATCACTTTCTACAAGAAGGCTACCAATCAAAACTTTTGGAGAATAACCTAAGAGCTTCCAAGATGGCTAGCACCTCCGCTTCTACTTCATTAGAATCATAAACACGCATGATGTTCTAAAATATAAGAAGAACATCACCATTACTATTACGAAGCACTCCCCCACCCTTCCCAGGACCTGGTTTCACACCCAAACTTTTGGCTCTTCTTTTGGATTTTGATCCAATCTCACACATACCAACCCTCTTCTTTTGGATTTTGATCCAATCTCACACATACCAACCCCTTTTCTCGCTCTATTGAGATGTCTTAGTTTCAATTTTTTATGTGTGGGTTGTGGGGTTTATCAACATGATTCTTTTTCATTTATTGCTACTCTAATAAATAAATATGATCGGGTATATTTACGATTCTTATAAAAAATATCTCCAAACAAATATGTTATTGTATTTATTCCGTGACCATGGAAGGTTATTGTTGATCAGGATTAAAAAAAAAAAAGAAAAAGAAAAAAGAAAGATCCCAAGATAGATCCATTCATCCATTGGACAAAATCTTGAACTGTTGGATAATATTTCTTTTTATTTTTATACATCCATTTTAACAACAATTTGGGGGTCCTGTGATTTGGGCGGCTCAGATTTATTGGGGTCACACTCATCTTAGAATTAGCCCAGTGAGTGTGTATGCTTATCCATACTCCTTCAGAGTGCCGTACTTGTGTGGACTGAAGCCGTCGCTGTCCATGCGGCTGCAGGGTAACGTGAGTTGTCGAAGGTGGAGGTGGGCGCGCGTGTCACCTGAAAACGTTTCGTAAATTCTAGACGTTCTGCAAAGTTGGAATTTTCTCCTGAGAGCAGCAGCAGCATCATACCCTAATGTGGCGGCCACGTGGAGCGCACTTAGATGTTTGGATGTCAGTGGGAATGGGGCACTAGATGAAATAAATTAAAGGTCACCCTATACCCTTGTTTGTAAAATAATGGGCTATGTGAGTGAGATCTTCTAGTTCCTTGGTTTAATTGTCTTAAAATAAAGTAATTTTTTTAATTAATTATAGACTTTTTTTTAAATTTAGTCTTTGATGGTGAGAGTAAAAATGGGCCTGATAACAGATGATTAGGTAATGAGAGTGTGAAAGGTCCTATAGTGATCAAAGCTGGAGCCCAATAAGCTCCTACGAGCTAGACTGCCTGTGCTGCTGCCGGTTAGAGTACATGAACATCTCCACGAGGCAGGATTCACAATGGAATCCGGATCCTTTTAACATGCATAACTCATCAATAATGGCATTCTAGTTTGAGCAATTTAAAAAACGGGTACATATCAGACGTGAGTTTTGACCAATCAAAAGAAATGGAAAGAATGCTTTTTAACATTAAGAATTTTTCCGGAAAAAATCCCCTTAAACTTACTAAGACAAAAAAAGTCTTCAAATTTCAATATCGATAGCCAGGAACGGGGATATCTCCCTGCTTGTTTTTTTTTTTTTTTTTTTTTTTTTTTTTTTGAGCGGTGATATCATAGCTCACCCGTATGAGTAACGATATCGTTGCTCATTTCCTATACTTCACTTGTATATATGAGTAGGGATATCTCCGTTCAAAGCCTTTTGGATTGATATTAAAGTTTGACGACCTTTTTGGTATTTTTAATATTAGCAAATCCTCTTTTAATATTAGCAAATCCTAAGAGCGCCAAAATTTTGAAACCTAGAGACCCTTGAAAATAGAGAATCACAATATTTACTTACGAAAACGGCAATGACACGGATATGTTTCCCACAGGTGGGGAGGATTGTGGGACAGGGACACAAACTCATTAGATACTTAGTTATAAAATAAAATAAAATAAAATAAACTCATTAGATACTCCCTACCAAACGCTTGCTCATTTTTAATCTAATATATAGAGGCCCTATCCAGTGTCCTAAAGGGTTTCAATGAGCGCGGGCTGTGGGGCCCACCTAGGGATGGGACTGGGGAGGTCATTTCTTGTGTATGGCGACCCAGGCTCGGATGATCACGTGGAGCCTTTGTTTTAACTTTCCAACTTGAGTTACGGTTGACCTGGTGGGTCTAGTCCATTCGAATCGGTGCCAAAGTCAAGCTCATGGGACCGGTGCAATTAAGGAGGGGTCCTGTGTGTGTCCCGCTCAGATGGGCCAATAATGGACCCCATAGCCAGGCAACCACTATGTGCCCGGTGCGCACCGGATGGCGAGCAACGAGCAGTTTGGGGTTTTACTCTTTCATGATTTTAGTCTCTTGATATAGGTGTTGGGATTTGTTGTCCAATCAACAGTTGGGCCCCACTAGTAGTCTGAATCGTTGTTGGGACTTGGAGCGAGTTGACGCCAGAGCCTCCAGAATGGAGACTTTTCTTTTTGTCCTAAAATTTCAAAGTAGGGTAGGACCGGATTTTGAGAAGAAACTTTGAGGGCAAAGCAAGCTTTCATGTGGGCCCGGACTTTTGTTTATTAATATATAAAATAAATAATATGTATAATATAATATTTTAAATATTTTAACAAGAAATTATAAAGAATCCCTCTAATTAGCAATTAATGACAAAGAGTTAATATTTTATCAAACAATAATAACCAAATATTAGGTCAAATGTTTTTATGGATATCCCCATATATCATAATATTGTCGTTCATGTTTGATTCTATGTTTGCTCTACACATATATATTCTTCAATATAAAAGGAACTCAAGTTGACTTAGATGGATGGCCATCAACATCATCATTTAGTGGGGTCGAGTTTGAGCCATATTGCAATTGATTGATGTCAATTTATTTATATCCCCTTACTTCCATGATTGTTGTTTCATTCAAGTGGACCCCATATATGGGGTTAGGAGTTAAAAAAATTTTTTTACTCTGACACATGTTTAGATGCATCAAATCATGCATTTTTGTCATTTATCTTAGGTAGTCAAAATTTAATTATTTTGTTACAAAATACTATGGTGATGTTTCAAAGAATTACAAGTTAGCTTAATGCTAATTCAAGAGTGGTCTCTATGTCTATTTGACTCCCACATTCTAGAGGATTTATTTGGAAAAGGTCTAATGCCTATTTGAAAAAAAAAATTAATTGAGTGAGATGAGACTTGTCAAATAAGCTCTGGTGGTCTGTATTATTGCTTTATAAAAAAAATTTAATATATGAACTAATAAAAAATGCTACGTACAACTAGCAAAATTTCAATTACAATAATCCTACTAATAGTCCGACAACAAATAAAACTAAGAAAATTACTTAAAATATATAACCATCGTTAGTGTACTAAGGTCTTTAATAGTGTCATCCATGTCCTAATTTTATGTCACAATACTTTCAGATTAGCTTATTTCATTTTATCATAAATAATATTTTTATATGAGGACAGAGTAACTTGTGTCGTCCCTTCTTTTAAAAGCAGCATTAAATGATTGACTCTTCCATTGCACATGTCCTTAACTCAAACAAGGGAGAGTCAGATCATGGTATAGAAAAATTATTATACGTAATAATATTTAAAAAAAGTCATTTCTTTCTGTTCTACGCGAACCTGGCCATTTAAGGGCACGTTTGTGTCGCCCATTTTTACAGAAAAAAGAAGTGTTTTTCTGCAGAAAACTCTTTTTTTCATGTATTTAGTGCTATAGTTTTCCGTAAATCTGCTTTTTCGCCATGTCAACATTTTCCTTTCTAGGCCTGAAAATAAACTTCCTATGGGGGTACGGAAAGTCCATTTCCAAAGAAAATTGACCCCTAATTTCCTCACTACCACCCCCACTCCACCCAACCACCATTTTTCTTTGTCCCCTCCCCTCCCAACCCCACCCACGTCACACACATATTACACCACTCACCCAGTAGTTTTCACTAAAAAAATCCGAAGCTGCACCAAACCATATCAGCACCAATTTATCGAAGAAAAACTTTTTGCACCAGACATGAATTTCTAACTTTCTCAGAAAAGCTTTTCCGATGTATTTAAAAATAATAGAATTTGCTAATGTAGTAATTTCATCATTTCCATGGAAGTTGCCTTTACACAAAATTTGTTAGAATGGCCCGTTTGGCAAATTAATTTATTAGTAAAAGTAATGTAAAGCCTCCGTTTTTCAGACAAATGGTTACATCAAAAATACATATTTTTAAAATTCTCTCATTCTTTGAAAATAAAAGAGTGAAGAAACAACATCTTTTTTCTACTAAAAGGCAAAAATCACTTACTTTTATAGAAAAATTAAGAAAGATTCTATACCAATAAACTAAAAATAAAGTATCATCACATCCCCTTAATATTTTATTCTTTCTTATTTCCATAATTTACGTATACTTTTACTTTACCAGTAAATTGTGAAACGGACTTTGACCGTCTCTTGGCCCGGCCAAGAGACAGGAGGATAAGGTAAAGGGGTTATTTAGGGCTAGCTCTTTCGCCGTGTACCTATTGTCAATTCTCAACATCATAGTCGGAGACCCCTACGCGTACGTGAACGACCTTTCCTTCCCTTCCCTTCCCATCCTTGTCCCCTTCTCTCACACCATACTCCCTCACATCAACAAAAATTGATACACCCGCACTAAATTAATCTCAACTACCCCCACCAATCGCCTCAATCCAGACCGTCCTCCAAAACCTCAACCACGGGTCCACAACAACCTCTAACGACTCACAACCCAGCCAGTCAACAGAAACAAATGACTCACTGACTCACCCAAAACAAATCTAATCTACAAATCCCAATCTTTTTTCTGTTTTATTTTTGGAAAGGGTCACATCAAGTTGAAGATCCCGAGATGATTCAAATCCCAGGCGGACTCAAGATTTCTATTTGAGTGGGGCGAAGGATGTTCAATTGACAAAGTAAAAATCATTGCCAATTGCCAATCATTAACGCCAACGATGAATAATCTCCACTAATTACATGGTTAAAAGATAATTTATATATGGGAAGTGCTCCTATAAGAGACACTCTCACTAACTTGGTCAGAGATGGGTGGAGGCCCTCACTTTCATATCCAATCTCACCAACTTAAATGCAAGGACCCCCAACTTAAACGTGAGGGCCCCCATCCATCTCTCATAAAGTTGGTGAGAGTGTCTCTCATAGGAGCACTTCCTTATATATATTATTTTATTTTTTTGAAAAATTAAATATAAAGAGCTCAATTCCTAGAAAAGCTTTTTTAACTACAATAGTCAATTCCTCAAGAAATTACTTTGTATTTTTTGTTATTTCATAACAAAATAGAGGTACACTCTGTAAATGAGCATTACAAATATTTTTAACAAGAGCAGGGCTCTCCTAAACTGCAGCTTATCTTATCCTAAGCTGGAATAGTGCTGGTCCCACAAAATCATACTTGATTATATGTGTTTTTTACATAATGGAACTGAAAAATCCCATTCTGATTGGATTTATCTTGATTTTGGAGATGAACATCATCCAAAAAACAGCATAATCGACTTTGATTTTGTGGGACCAGCACTATTCCAGCTTAGGATAAACCAAGCTGCAGCTTAGGAGAGCTGGCCCCTCTTAACAATTTGTCATTAATAAGGCCTCGCCACAGCTTTACATTACATCTCGGAGGTCTTTGTCTGCTATGGGGTATTATTAGTGTATGAATTTTATAAATTCATATCTAAATAAGAAGCCCTAACATGAAAATAAGAGATTGAGAACGTATCATCCATTAAATATTGAAGATGTGGGGCGGATGTGATCTGACCTGGTGCGACTGCCCCACTTTCATTTAAGGTAGGTCCGCCACTGTGAGTGACCCTACCATCTAACCAGGATCACAAGATTTATGTGAGAGTTAAAGAAAGTTTTGTACCTTGGAGTTGGGATCGGAAGAGTAATCCTACTCCGTCGGAGCAGCAGAGCCGTAAGTTTACACATCAACTTGGTTTCCACCAATGAGAAGCCGAAAACGCATCATCAGCTAAAGCAGCCTGCTTTTTGAAGAACCACTTGTTCTGTCTTTTTCTCTTTGGAAAAAAACAATACAATACTCTATTTTCAGGCCGACGCTCCAGTTCAGGCTGTTCAGCTATAAACAGCCAGTTTCAGAGCTCTGCAAGTCCATTCGCTTACAGAAGAAGTAAAAAACGATACAAGAGAGAGAGAGAGAGAGAGAGAGAGAGAGAATGGGGAGAGGAAGGGTTCAGCTAAAACGGATAGAGAACAAGATCAATAGGCAGGTGACCTTCTCAAAGCGAAGGGCGGGCCTTCTCAAGAAAGCGAACGAGATCTCCGTTCTCTGTGATGCTGATGTAGCCGTCATCCTCTTCTCCTCCATAGGCAAGCTCACCGAATACGCCTCCAATTCAAGGTCGTCTTCTTCTTCTTCTTCTTTTGATTCGAAGAAGTTCTTGAGCTGTTTTATTAGATCTGTCGTTACCGTAGCCTTTTTATGACTTGTCTCGCGTTTGCTTGGTTTGTGTTTTTGTGATTGCCATTTTCTATAGTAGGAGCCTGTTTGTTTGCTGTGAATTGAATACACAGGCGTGGTTAAAAATGAAGATTATATGTGAATTTTAAAATATATAATATCAAATAAAAATTTTTGATATTTATTGCTCTTTTTTTTTTCAAATTCACTAGTTATGATGTTCATTTTTTCACTACTCTGTGTGTTCAATTCCTATGTATTTTAATGAAACAAACAAGGCCTCAACATATGTAACTTTTGTGCCGGTGTTGTGAAGAAGTGTGCTTTTTTTTTTCCAAGGGGCAAGTGTTGTAGGCTGTTGGGTTCTGCAACTCAGAATTGTAGGCTGTTAAGTTCTGCAACACTTGTGCTAAGAAAACCTTTTGCTTTTCAGCATGACAGAAAATGCAACAAGAGGGAGATAAGAGAAGTCCCTCGAAGTATGACTTTTCTGCAAACAGTCTACGAAAAAAAGTCATACAGTCAAAAGTCCTCTGATACATTACCATACCTAATATGTCTAATTTACCATTTCTTTAAATCGTATCCCATGATTGGTGGGATTTCCCATTAATAATTGTCAACTGCCATTTAATGGGCCACGATTGATGGAATATCATTAATGAGATTTTCACATAAATTTAAAAAACACAAATAAATTTCATAATAACGCAAATAAATTTCAAAAAATGCAAATAAATTTTAAAAAACGTAATAAATTTTAAAAAAAGGCAATGAATTTCAAAACAACGCAAATAAATTTAAAAAGACGCAAATAAGTTTCAAAAGATGAAAATCAATTTTAAAAGATCCAAATAAAATTCAAAAAAATATAAATAAATTTCGAAAGAGACTCAAATAAATTTCAAAAGACGAAAATAAAATTAAAAAACGCAAATAAATTTGAAAAAACACAAATACATTTGCCAAAACTTAGATAATCCAATTTTCCAAATTAGCGAACAATATAGCAAAAAACTCAATTATTTTTTTAAAAAACTCAGTTAAATTTATTTCAAAAAATACAAATAAATTTCAAAAGACACAAATAAAATTCAAAAACACAAATAGATCTAAGAAAATACAAATAAATTTGCCAAAAACACAGAAAATTTGTTCCAAAATTCAGATAAAATTGTTGAGAACTCAGATAAATTTATCCAAAACTCAGATAAATTTGTTCCAGAAGTTAGATAAATAGCCAAAAAATCAGATAGATTTGTCCAAAACTAAGATAAATTTGTTCTAGTAGTCAGATAACTAGCCAAAAACTTAGATAGATTTGTCCAAAAATTCAAATATATTTGACAAAAAATAAAAAACTCAGATAAATTTGACTTTGACTGGAATGGAGATGGACTTCTGGAACGAGTCAGGTCGAACCTGACCTGGAACCAACCAGGAACTGCTGCAGAGCCCAGACCCACTTTTTTCTTCTTCTTCGTTCTGGAATCAAAAAACACAAAAGCCGTCTTCCGTTCTTCCACTTCCTCGCCCACGGCACAGGATGGCAGCACCAGTGGGGGCCCTCCTTCTCCAGCAACACAACAGCAGCGAATACTTCGGTGGTTTTTTCACGGTGATGTGGGGCCCAGTCGAAAATAGGAAAACCTAAACCGCCCTCTTCGCTGCCTCTTCTTCCCCGACAACGACAGTATGAAACCGGTAACCAGAGCCGGATTTTCTCTTCTCAGCGACGGAAGACCTCTGCTCCGGCGTCAGCACCAGAGACTCTCGGTCTGGCCCAGATTGTCTAGGACTTCTGCACGATCCGTCAATGTCTCCTCCACCAGAGTTTCGACTATTAAAACAGAATCCTCAGAGATTGGATCCTCTGAGTCTTGCTTTTATTAACAGCCTTCGGATCCTTCGGAATGATGGGTGCACCCACTGCTCCTTCTCTGATGAGTATGGAACAGTCCGGATCCCCTCTCTCGTCACCGACCTTAAACAAAATAGAACAAAGTCTTGTCCCGTCTCCGATAGACCAGCCCTCTGAAAGCCACGTGCAGAAGTTTGAATAAAAAAGAAGAGGGAGAATATAAGATTTAAAATTTAAAATTTTAAAATTTTATGTCTAATCAATTGAAAGGGCAAATCAGTCATGAAAATGTATGAGGTAGCGTGTCTAGGGACCTCTCTCCATGAGGTGACGTGTCCAGGGACCTCTCACCGAAATATGTCCAAGCTGCATGGTCTACAGGCCTTAGAGAAAAAGTTGATGGACTGGAGGCTTTACAAGTCCTATATGAGGGACCTTTCGCTAATTATCTCTTCTTTTTTTTCATTTCACTACTGAACTCAAGTACGTTTGACTGTTTATATAGCCAGCCAGAGCAATAACTAATCTATACAGGTGTCCCGTGTACAACATAAGTTTAGGAGTAAAGGCCTCCAATAGTAACTAATCTATACAGGTGTCCCATATACAACATAAGTTTAGGAGTAAAGGCCTCCAACAATTGCCCACTTCATAAAACCTGTTCACACACATATACAAAGACTTTTTCAGCACTACTCATATGACAACACCTATGCACACATGGCACATGACACACGACATAGGACTCAAGACTCTTTCAAAGGACTTACATGACATAAAAGAAAAATGACTGGGTCACATGAGAGCAAGTACCGCAACTCATAGAATTTAGCCAATGGAAGAGCTTTTGTGAAAATGTCTGGAAGCCGGCTTTCGGTGTTGTAAAATTCTACCTTGATTTCTTTTCTAGCAACAAGTTCTCGAATGAAATGATGACGAATCTCTATATGTTTGGTTCTTTGTCATTGCAATTGTGGACTTGTTGTCGCAGAACATGATGGTAGCTTCATCTTGCTTTTCCTTCAAATCAGCCAAGATTCTTCGAAACCATACCGTTTGGCACAAGTGCTAGCCATGTGTTCAACTTTCGAAGAAGAAAGTGCAAGAGTTTGTTTCTTTTTTTTTTTGCTCATGATATAACTCCGAATCCAAGGCTATGTACATAACCTGATGTACTTTTTCTGTCATCTGCACAACCAACCCAATCACTGTCAGTATAGAAAATGAGTTTACAATTGCTTAGTCCAAAACTCAAGGTTCCATGGATGTAGCGCAAAACTCTTTTTGCTGCTCCCATATGGTGTGAACTCGGTTTGTGCATGAATCTTGTAATCAAGCTTACTACAAACATTATGTCAGGCCTAGAATGAGTGAGATAAATCAGCCCACCTACAATGCTTTGAAATTATTTTTCATCTGCTTTCTCAACGCCATCATCTAACATAAGCTTTTCATTTGTATTCATTGGTGTACTTACAGGATTGCAATTTGACATGTGAAACCGCTTTAACAAATCTTTCGTATATTTTTCTTGGCGCAGTAAAATACCATATGAGTCTTGAATGATTTCCATTCCCAAAAAATTGTGCAGGAGGCCCAAATCAGTCATTTCAAACCTTGACATCATTTTTTCTTTGAAACCATTTATCAATGGAAGAGAATTGTCAGTAAAAATCATGTCATCCACATAAAGACACACAATCAGAATTTCATCTACATCTTTGGATTTCACATAAAGGTTTTGTTCACTTTCACTTCTTTGGAACCCATTGTCAAGAAAATATTTATCAATTTTTCCATACCAAGATCTTGGAGCTTGTTTCAATCCGTACAGTGCATTTTCCAATTTATACACTTTGTTTTCCCACCCTTCAATTTCCAAACCATGTGGTTGATCCACATAAACTTCCTTCTGTAATTCCACATTTTAAAAAGCCAACTTGACATCAAACTGAAAAACTTTCCATCCTCTTTGTGCAGCAATAGCTATGACAGTTCTAATGGTGTCAATTCTAACAACAGGGGAAAATGTTTCAAAGAAATCAATACCCGGCACTTGAGCATACATACCCTTTCGCAACCAAACAGGCTTTATGCTGTTGTAAAGACTTATCTGAGTTGAACTTGGACTTGTAAACCCATTTTAATACAATGGCTTCCTTTCCCAGAGGCAAATCCACCAACCTCCATGTCTTGTTTTTCTCAATTGCATTAATTCCTGCTTTCATTGCATCATTCCACTCTTTTTTTTGAACTGCAACTTCAAAATAAGTAGGTCATGAAGCAAATAATGCAAAATCACCATGTTGATAAATGTCATGGAGGCTTCTTACCTTTCTAGGAAGTGGTTCTGACCTTGGAAGTCCCATCAAGCTTGGTGGAGTGTCAGGTGGCAATTTAAAAGAGGATGTCTCTTCTTCTTCAATAATAAGAGGCGACTTTTCCACATCAACTTCCCACTTCCAAGCATCATTTTCATTAAATATAACATTACGATTGATAATTAACTCCTTATTTTCAAGATTATAAAGCCTATAGCCTTTTGTTTCATCCCTATAGCCACCAAAAATGCATTTGATGGTTTTTTAATCTAGCTTTTTTCTTTTTTCAAAAGGAATAAGAGCATAGGCTATTGACCCAAATACCTTCAAATGACTTACATTGGGTTTTTTGCCAAACCAAGTTTCATAAGGAGCTTTTTCATTTACTGCTTTTGTGGGAGAATGAGTAAGCAAGTAAATTGAAGTAGACACGGCTTTAGCCCAAAAAATCTTTGGACGTCCCTTTTCTTTCAGCATACTTCTAGCAGTTTCAACAGTACTCCGATTTTTCCTCTCTACTACGCTATTTTGTTGTGGTGTAAAACTTGTTATTAATTCCAGGCGAATACTTGCATCCTTACAATACTTGAAAAACTCTTTGGAAGTGAATTCACCACCCCTATCAGTGCACAATGTTTTTATTACATATACACTTTGTTTTTCAACATAAGCCCGAAATTGAACAAAGAATGAGAATGCTTCAGATTTTTATTTAAGAAAGTAAACCCAGCTCATCCTAGTAAGATCATCCACAAATAGTAGAAAATATCTACTTTCACCAAGTGAGGTTGTTTGCATGGGTCCACAAATGTCGGAATGCACAAGCATTAATGGCTCATTTGCCCTCCAAGATATACCAACTTGAGAAAGTACTCTATGTTGTTTTCCATAGACACATGATTCACATATGTCCTTAATCTTACGTACCATAGGTAAACCAACAAACAAATTTTGTTTATGCAGCAAATCTATGCCACCAAAGTTAAGATGCCCATATCTCTTATGCCACAGCTATGCAACATCACATGTTTCAACATTTAATGCATTTATGTTATGCTCAGAAAATTTAATTGGAAACATTTTTTTTTCTATGTCATTTTCACAGTCATTAACATCTCCATATTCTTTTTGTTAAAATTCATGCACATCTTCATAAAAAATGGCACTATAACCCATCTCCATCAGCTGTCCCAAGCTAATTAAATTCTGGACTAAGCTAGAAACATTCATGACATTGTGGATGAGTTTGTTACCTGAATTGGTGCTAACTGAAACAACTCATTTGTCTTTCACTTGAACTTGATTGTCATCTGCCATCTTGACTTGAGACCCCACTGATTCATTCATTTCCACGAACATATATTTTTCACCTGTCATATGATTGCTGCAACGACTATCCGAGTACCAAACATTTTCAATAGAACTAAATAAGCATGAGAGAAACACATTTTCACTAGCTTCATCATTTTCCTTTTCTTCATGAAAATTTGCTTGATTCTTGTTTTTGTACCAACATTCCTTCTCATCATGTCCAAATTTATTACAAATTGAACATCATGGTATACTTGAGTCCTTATTTTTGTACCAACAGTCTTTTTCAATGTACCCTCTTTTTTTGCAATTATAACATTGAGGGAGTTCATGATTACATTTGTTGGTATTTCTTTCATTTGCATTCTACCTGTTTCTTCCTCTCCCTCATCCTTGAAAATATTTCTTCCCGCGGCCATTCCAACTTGGTCTTTGTTCTGATGAACGAATTCTTGCACCCTCATTTGAATCCTTTTTTAAATCAATTTTTGATTGTAAGGCTTGTGAAAGTGGCTTTTCTACAACTCTATTCATTCTCACCTCATGGGTTTGGAGAGAGCCCATTAGATGATTTACTTGATAGAAAAGAGCAGCCACGAAGAACCCTAGATATTGCGTACAGATCACTGCGGAAATAACTAGAGACGAATATGATTAAAAACCATACCTACGATATCTCTCTGATTTGATCTCGGTCTTACAGCAATCCGAAAATCTCAAGATCTTCTATTGTATTCCTCTATGCTTGAACTCGCACTAGGGTGTGGGCCTCTTCTGTGAATTCTCTTTTTCTCTCCAAAACGAGATTTTTCTTCTTCTTATTCTCCTTTCTTTAATGTAGAGAGTAATAACGCATATATATAGGCTACAATAGGGACCTTAAGAAAGAAATAAGGATAAGCTTCTTATGGAAACAGGATACCCTAATTCGACCCAAATTAGAACCCTAGTTTCATAAATTACAATTCAGTCCACTAAAGAATTATAATTGCACTCATGTCCTTATTCTCAAAATAATATTTCGAGCTTCTTGTTATTAAATGCTTATTAATCTCCCCACGTTAAGATTTCTGATATCTATCAATTAAATAATTACCGACATCTATATTTAATCGATATCTATATAATTTCTTGAGACCTTACACTTAATTTATTTGATATGTCAGAGACAAAGTCCACCTACAGGGTTTGACATCATCAAAACTTAAAAGCTTTATCAAGGGTATTTCATCAATTCCTATTATGGGAGGTGGATTCCGTCAATAAACTAATATGCACCATACACGCAGTGTAGTCATTCAATTTACTGAGATTGTTGACCTATAAAAGATCTCACTCCTTCATAAATCAAAATACCAAACACTAAATGTATGTGCCTATTATTTATGTCGGGATTAAGAGTACAAGAAATCATAATAATCATTTGGATATTAATCATCTTATATAGTCAGTATAAAGACAATAAACCCAAAATCGGTCATGTCCAATACACACAAAGCGTATTAGTATAATGAGTCAAAACTATACTGTTTCCCGCAACCAAGACAAGCCTGCTGAAACATCATGTTATAATCGTACCAATGGTGTGTTTAAATCCATCTAGATTGTGAACAACTTATATTCTATAAGAACCGACAAATAAGTCTTCCGTGTATAAGTAGAACTCTACACACCAACTTGTCTACTTTATAAAATAAAAGTATGTTTTTAGTATAAATTCCCAACATTACTGACAAAGTGGCCAAGTCTTTGGATTCTTCTATTTCAACAACTACATGATCAAGCTTGGGAGTGAGACTTCTTAAAACTTTTTCAAAAACTTTTTGCTTTTTTAGGTCCTCACCAAGCGATCAAATTTGATTCACAATGGTTGTCACTTTTGTAAAAATTTCTTGAATAGATTCAAAAATTTTAATCATTAGGGTCTAAAATTTACGACACAAAGTTTGTAACCTCAAGATTACAACTTGACTTGACCCTTTATATTCATCTTTAAGAAGGTCCCATGCTTCTTTTGAGGTTGAAGCTCCCATTATCTTTGAGAAAATTGTTTCAACCAAAGCTTGTTGGATGTAAAATAGGGCCTTTGCATCTTTTTTCTTATTCTCTTTCATCTCATTTCTTTGTGCTACAGTTAATCTTTCTATAGCTTACTCATTCATGCCATTCTCAACCAAATCCCATAAATCATATTGCAGAAACAAAGTTTTCATTTTGATACTCCAAAATTGATAATTATCACCTTCGAAAATAGGAATTAAATGTTGAGAAACACTTACAGAACTGTCGTTACCATTCACAGTAGCCATCTTCAGACTTTTATTCCAAGTCAACTTTCGCAAGTGCAGCAAGAAGTGCTCTGCCTTTGATACCAAAACTTGTAGGCTGTTAAGTTTTACAACACTTATGTTAAGAAATCCTTTTGCTTTTCAGCATGACAGAAAATGCAACACGAGAGAGATAAGAGAAATTCCTCTTATTGTTTTTCATTTCACTGTTGTACTCAAGTATATTTGATTGTTTATATAGCCAGCCAGAGCAATAACTAATCTATATAGGTGTCCCATGTACAACATAAGCTTAGAAGTAAAGGCCTCCAATAGTTGCCCACTTCATAACACCTGTTCACAGCGGCGGACCCATGTGTATCTGATCTGGGACGAACGCCTCAAGTCAGATCCAGAAATCACAAAAAATTAAATTGGGAGTTGGGCCATGCCCCACGAAAGCTAAAGCAATCGCCCCATGTCGACCATTTTCTTCTCTTCTTTGGTGAAAGGAAAAAAAAAACAGCATTTTCTTTCTATCTCTACGAGAGAGTAAGACCACGCAGCTCGTTTCCATTCTATTACTAAAGAAGGAAGATGAATACTCATCTGCTCTTCTATGCCTTTAAGCGATCTTGACCTTTTTTTCTTAAATGATGTCTCTTTTTTTTATTGGTTTTATCATCTACTCTTTTTTGGGTTCTCTAGTTTCTTAATAAATTGAAAAGGCTTACTTATGAATTTGGTGTTGATAGTAGGGTACCTTACAAAAATAAAAAAAAATTAAAACTATGTCTTTAACCTATGCTATTGATTAAATCTTATAACTAGATATGGAGAAATATAACAAAAATAAAATAAAATAAAAGATCAACTGCTAATCTATTTAAATGCAATGTTTTTTCTCTTTTTTATTGTTAATGTGAGAAAAAATCTAGCAAAAGAATGATTGACGTTTTCAATTGACTATTGTCCACCCCACCCAAGTAAAAATCTTGGGTCCACCACTGCCTGTTCACACACGTACACAAAGACTTTTTCAACACTATTCATATGACAACACTTATGCATGCATGACGTGGGACTCAAGACTCTTTCAAAGCACTCACATGACATAAAAGAAAAATGACTGGGTCACATGACCGTTACAATCATTTGAATTATTTTTTATTTTTAACAAGTGTGTGCGCATATGTGATTAGTGTTAGGAGCACTTTGAATTAGTTTTGAACTGATCCAATGCAATTGCTATGTTGTGTTTTCATGTGGGAGAATCGCCCATTTTATATTGAGCACACTCTTTATTAAGTCTCTTCTTTTTACCAAGTGACTCAAGAAAAAGAAAAAGAAAAGATGGGCATTGAATATTGCATTTTGAGCAAATCTTGTTAATTATTTTGTTATGAGTAAGCTAGCTCTGCATCAACCACTCTGGGTTTTTTTTTTTTTTTTAATAAAAAATAGTATCCACATGTTGGACTTTTTGAGAGGGTGGCCCACATGATCACAGACCCAGAGGTGGGGCCACTTTGAATGACAAAGTCTTATAGGGTTTCCCATATAATTATTAAGATGTTATCTCAAAGAGATGTTTTTGGCTTAATGAATGTTATAATCCAGAATGTTATAATCCAGTAAGACTCTTATTAACTATATATACAACTCTTATGAGATTTCCTGAACCTATATGCACATGAGGCTACATAGGGCCTCTCTCCTTCAATACCTTGATTCCTCCATCGATATCACGTAGGAAGGGAGAAGTTGAACTGTTGAAGAGTGTAGTAAATCCTCATTTGTAGGGAGTCTCTCAACGAGGGATACACAAAGATCCAACTGTTCATCCTTTAGTCAATTATGCGTTTGCATTAGATTAATGCATGTGATGTGTTATTCATATCTATCTTATTACGAGGTAATTCAATTTATGTATGTTGAACCTTAGATTTTTTGCTAATTGGTAAGATTGTATTGAGAGAAAAAAAAAAAAAGGGCAGAAGCCCTTAGAACATTGGGAATGAAAAATGCTCCAAAAGAGAGAGATACAAGAAAGAACTACACTCACTAAAACAGGGAGGGAGAAATAGGCAGCTCAGCAAACATAAAAAAAAGGAGCCAAAACCAAAAAGAAATACAAACCCAGCAAAGGCCTAGAACTTGCAGCAAGGACTTAAAATACTGGAAGAGCCCTGCAAAGCAAGAAAGGCAACCATGTTGAACCTTAGATTAACACCACGATGTGCACTGAGTCATCAATGGGTTTGAACTTCTACGGTGGTTTGTGCAGCTGGTTGGACTCCATTTTTCTCGAGTATAAACTCATTGCCATTCTATTTGGCAATTGACCATGATTCAAAATATTGGCCAATACTCTACAAATTAGTTAATACAAATTACAAACTGCCTATCAAGCCATAGCTATATGCATTGCATCAAAAAGATCAGCATCAATTTGTATCCCTAAAATAATTGTCGTTTATCAGCCATAAAAAATTTCGCCTTATTGGTTTAGTACCAGACAAGCTTAAATTGCTTTCTTCCTCCTTGTTTCTCATATTCAGGGTTTTGCTTATTTGTATTCTCCCCACCCCCCCCCCCCCCCGACGAATAAGAAAAAATAAAAAAATAACCAAACCAAAACAAAAGAAAAAAAGACCAATTGAATTCAAATCATAGGAAAGCCAAGCTCCATATCCATCTTATATTATTATCAAACCATGATGGCCATCCCGGGAGGAAGAGTCGGCGGACTTCAAGGAAGAAGAGGCCCGCTTGCCCAACAGCTTCTCCCTGAAGTTGACGGTGGTGAAATCTTGACGACCCCTCTCCATCTCAGGGCTAGGCTGATGCTCCTCGGTCGCCTCGTCCGGATCGGAAACAGGTGAGATCGGTCGCTGCTACCCGAACGCCTCTGGCGCGTAGCTAGGCCCGACCTCAAGGTACTCAGCCCCTTGCCTTTTGTAGAAATGTCTGTACCTCGGCAGGTACCCTATGAGGCACCAAGCAAACCTGCCTTTGTGCCCTTGGTAGCGCTGGACGGCGTCGAACCAAGCACCGTTCTTCTTCCAGCCTTCGTGAAAGGCCACCTGCCTTCTCT
This sequence comes from Umbellularia californica, assembly GCA_028538565.1. Lineage (NCBI taxonomy): Eukaryota > Viridiplantae > Streptophyta > Magnoliopsida > Laurales > Lauraceae > Umbellularia > Umbellularia californica. The sequence continues at coordinate 22,356,092 of JAPQWN010000003.1, forward strand.
CGCTAAGCTCTGCACAACAGACCAATATACATCAGTTCGGCAGAAAAAATAGAGATGAAAAGTCAAGCTATTTGAGCTCGGTATTTACTTGGAAGGTGCCCGAAGTGACGAGGTACCGTGTACCTCCTCTCGGCCTCGGTATCTTCCGCGCCGAACTCCCAGTTGCCGGCAACGAACAACCTGTCGCTCCCGGCATGGCGCATTGAGTTCTCAAGGGCAGTCACGAAGGAGACCATCTTTGGTTTTCCCCGGAAGTAATAACAGTTGTCGGGTTCCCCGGTCGACTTGCAAATATCGTACGCTTCCTCGATGTCATGGACACCGAGGTGGATATCTAGAAGCCCATTCAACTCTACTACCCCCATTATGATTTTATAGCTGTTCGGCATTAGCTAACAGGGGGCAAGATGCCATGTCGATAGACATCGCCTGAGCAGTGGGTGGACGGGGAACCTCACCCCTCCCTCTACTACCAAGACCAGTGGGAAGGGCATCCACCCATCTCAGTAGGAGAAAGCGTCCCACGGGTTCTTCGGGTCGTCCAGCCTGATCCGGACATCGTCCGGAATGCTGTATGTTTCCTCGAATCTAAGCATGGCCCCGGGAGTGTCAACCAGGCAGCGGTATACCCCTATGCCCATGTTTTGAGGTCTGGAAGATGAATAACGAGAAAAAGCCCTAACAGGGAGAGAAGCTAGAGAGAGGTGGTGAAGTGCAGAACGCAGGAAGAAGAAGACTTACAGAAGCAGAAGGGAAGGGATGACACAGAGGTGGTCTGAGAAACGCTCGAGCAAAGTCTCCCCTAATTTCATAACGCCAAAGTAGAAGAACGAAGAAGGAGATTGCTGCATTTATAGAGCAGCAGGACGACTTCTCGAATTCCGAGGGCACGCCCTCATCACTTCGCCTCAAAAGGCGCACGCGTCGCTTCGAAATACCGTACTGCCAGCCAGATGATGCCACGTGTCAAGATCATTGCGGTTTCCGCAGTAAATGCTGTCAGAATAATTGATTCCCTAGGGCAGACGCAGCGATTTCGACGTCTTCTGGCAGACAGGCTGGCGACGGAGTAATGAAGCCCTTAAATGAACAGTCATGATGAGGTCCCGACATCAACGGCCGATCTCAAAGAAATAATGTCGCAGAGCTCGGTATTTATAGAACTCCCACGCATTTAGCTCCCGACCTCAATCAAGCTCCAGAGCCCTAATTAGGTCAGCAGCTAAGGGGCAGTTGTGTGGGGTAATCACCTAATACCGAGGTTATCCCCGATCTGGGCAATAATACTGACTTAAGGGTTACACCGACCCCATTCACCCAGTTCGGCAGCATACCAGCTGGCACCGTGTTGGGGCTGGACCCGGTAAGTGTACCAGCCACACTCTTTCTAGGCTCTGCCTCGAGCGTCTCGGTAGCAGTACCCGACCTCAAGCGAGCCCTACCTCGGTGATATCCATCTCGGTCCACTTGACCGAGATGGGCATCGGACGTCTAATCTTTATTATGAGATGGGACGGCTATATTACAGAGCACCCTGACAGATAGGGTGGCCGCCGGATGCTGATAAGGGATCCTCCCCATCACATCCACATTTATGTGAGGGATTTGAGGAGACATCCGATGGGACAAGTATCATCACCTACCCCCACTAAGGATCCTAGGAGTGGACTGATGGGACAAGTATCCCCACCTACCTCCACTATGGAACCTTCTACTCCCTCCTACATATACTTGCATGGTCAGTCATGAACAGGTAAGCAAGGGACAGCCTATGCTCTGCTATTTTTGCTATAACCTTCTTCTCCACTTCACCCTAGTTGAGTGACTGCACTAACTCAGGCGTCGAAGTGCCTTCGGCTGGCAGCAGCCCGGGCCCTGACTTCTGCTCTCTCTCTCTTTCAGGTTTCAGGCTATTAGCAACGTTCCCGATCAGCTTAACAGCATCTTCCTAATCCCCATTAACCATCTAAACCAAGTCCATAAGTTTTAGGCACACACAATGTATATATTACATTGGAATATTAAAAGAAAATCAAAATTTTGATATTTTATAATACTTTAGATTCTTTTTTTTTTTTCTATTTTTGAGAGAGTTAAAAATTCAAATTGCAGTGGACTACTACAATCAATGACTGTACAGTGCTATTTCTGGCCAAGGGGCGCCCTCCATTGCTGTTTTGATGAATGCCACTTCCACAGGAATGTTTGTGTTTCATGGAAGTATCAAAGCATTTTACTAACGAGCTTTGTTTTCTCTTTTCTCAACAGCATGAAAGGAGTTATCCAAAGATATGAAAGATATTCCAGTTTTGGGAGAGAGAGTGATCGAACAAGTCTTGAATCAAATGTAAATGTAATGGCATAATTAATGTACTTGTTTTATTAGCTGATTTGCATCAACTCAAGTTCCATGTTTCTCTTTTTGCTTAGAAACGTTTCTATACATATATATAATATATATGTTATGTTTTTTTCCCAGGAAAGTGGTTGCTTGGAATCTAGAAAACTTCAGACTATGGTTGACGATCTACATATAAACATAAGGTAAAATGCCGTAATTGAGGCATAAGTTCATTCTAATAAGTTCCATGATAGGCTATAGGCTAGATTTTTGCAGGCATATGATGGGAGAAGATCTCGATACCTTGAGAACTAAACAGCTGGTACAAATAGAGCAACAGCTTGAAGATGCTTTGCAGCATATAAGGTCAAGAAAGGTAAAATGACCACTGTTTTGGTACAAGAATACTGGGTTTGAAAGATCTTATATTGTCCTAGGGCTAGTGATGCCATTATGATCGGTTTGGATTTGATGAAAGGAGCTCAGTGTTAATAAAAATTGGATTTACATAGGGTTACTTTCTCCTACGTACCAAATGTTACTTTCTTCGACCAAATTTACTATTATTCAGGATTGACCTTATTTAACATTAACCTTATCCTCCAACAAAATAAAGTAAGCATTGACCTTGTCGAGTATAAAAGACAATCAAATAAGCAGCGGGATAATATTCATTGTTTAAATTGATCTTAAAACATTCCATCTGTATGCTCCATGCCAATATAACTCCCATTTCGAAGACCAACTTGAAGCTATGTTAGACCACTAAACTAATACTAATGAGATTTTTTTTAATCAAAGTACTGAGAACTTCTTTGGAGTAGGTTACTTTTTTTTGAAGGATAATTGATTTTGGAGTAGGTTACTTTTTTTTAAGGATGACTGAAAATTCTATTTTCATGTTGAATTACCTAATAAATGGAAGAAGATTCCACGTATAGCTCATGGTTGTCTTTACATTTACAAAGGTTTGGACATATGGTTCATGGCTGTCAATTCACTGTTCATTATCATTCCCGACCATGTTTCCTTCATAAATGATCTAAGAAATTTTTTTTGTGACATTAACTTGAGCCTTAGGGTGAGCCTTAGCTTCTTTCTACTGTTTCAGAATCAGATTTATAATCATTTAAAATGTCTTGTTCATCACAATGGAAGTAGTACATGTTCTTTGGACTTGTCATCCAGATCTGTTTGTTTCCTCTTTTTCTTGGAGTAACAGATTACTCGTTTTTCTGAAGGCTCATAAAGATCTTTTACGGTCATCTTGTCTCATCGGGGGATTTTCTCCGAGAAAGTCTGCATGTCCACATTTCATTCAACCTGTGAGCACTTATAAATCAAGAGGGTCATGATCCTGAGATGGGCCCGCCCGCCTCTTTTAGGGTTGGGTGAGAATATCTGCATGCGGATGTTCTCACGAGAGAGTTTCGCTTGTCTCATAATTGAATCTTATATATCTTTTCAACTTGGCAATAAAATTCTCATTGAGACGACAAAATCTTCGTCTAAATAGACTGTTTCAGCCGATAAAATTAAGATTGATGGTGATTTTCGTATAATATACTTGATCAAGTAGGGGTTCACCATCAATAATTTTGAAATGTAAATGTTACTTATGATTGCTGGCATCTTCAGTGGTATTTCTGCACCCGTACAATTGCTTTTACCTGTTAGTCATCTGTTAGACATGAAAGGGTTCCTCAAACGTTCTAACAGTTATATCAGTTACCATATTACAAATGTTGGATACTCAGTTGGAAGCCTCTAACAGGGAGATGAAAGAAATCCAATATAATAGCAGACTTCATCCCTCATAATTTGCAAGCTCAGATGACTACCTTACATCTAAAAGATTTCATGAGTTGCTGCACTTTATGCTGGATGGTCGGTTGAAAACCCTCTAATTAGGAGATGCATGAGATACACTACCAGTGTAGATCCCATGCACTTTGATGTAGTGTGACAATTAATAACGGGTGTATATATATTCTCTATTAGCATATAGTGAATGGGATTATCTACCTCACAGTAAAGTGTCTTTATTTTTCTTCTTTTGCTCGCCACGCGCTCACTCATCCATATCTCTCACCATCAGCTCACCATTGAAATACCACTGCCAGTTTTCATGTTTTTTTTTTTTTTTTTCTTTTACTCTTGTGGATGGGAGTTGCCTCACCAGTGGATTGGCCATCCAACCGAAGTTGAAGAAGCTTTGTTTCATTTTCTTGCTGAAATATACCTTCTTTCATCATTGTTATAGTATGATGACGGAAAATGCTTGTTGTGTTGGATGTCTCTGAAGATGCAATACCATTTGTTTTTCTTTTCATTCATTCTTCTTGCAGCATTTTGCTAAAATGTACTGTTTCTGCTCATTAACGGTGTGACTACATATGTTCTTATTCAGACCCAGGTCATGTCCGATAAGATTGCCGCCCTTCAGAAAGAGGTAGATCTTGCGCTTTGCCTCTTTCTCTGAGTTTTTAAAATGTGGCATTATCATAGTAAATCAATCAATTCATACATGAGACTGTGGCCTATTATTATCATTACTATTATTTTTATCATTATGATGATGAAAAGAGAAGAATTACTCCAACCAGCTCCATCTAAGGGACGCGAATATGGCCCACGGGACTCTGCAGCAGCAATCCTCACCATTCTTCCTTGCAATCCCTTTCTCTAGCGCCGGCCCGCAATTCGGGTATGTACCCCCCCTCCCTCTTTCTTCACAAATTGTTCAAGATACTTTAATGCAGAAGACTATGACCCATGCCCACCATGAGCATTCCTAGCTCAAACTCATTTTTGGGGTGAAATTTAGCACTATGACAATGAAGATATCTTGCGTAGTTAGTTGCATAACTGCATATTACTTGTGGGCGTTTTCATCAATAGACTTCCAGTGAAGAATCTATCTTTTATTTGGAAGTCTTTTCCCTCACCTCGCTGGGTGTACAGAGATGGTAAGACAAACTTATTTTGCTATGAATTGAAGGGATCAGAATAAATTCCAAAGATGGCATGGCCCATTGTCTAGATTGTCCAGATCATCATTCCAAATCGATTGAGTCCAGTCTTATCGGTTCTCAAAATTACTGTTGTTTGGAGATTGTAGTGTTGGGAAACAAGATTTTTCTTTAGATGTTATTTGGGATTATTTTCCTCGATAAATGTTAGATTCACGCACAACAAATAATACACAGTCCCTAACCAACAAAGCAACCACCTAGGACTCATTTCTAGCCATCCCTACAGTCAGGGAAATGCCTTACCATCGGTTTCGTCAGTGGGTTGGCAATATTTTAGAACTACTGTAACAATTAGTTTAAAATCTTTATAGTAATAAATGCATACATATCTGCTACATTTTGCATAATCATCTTCATATCTACTACATTTCCTCAAGTCTAGATGCTCCCAGTGGCTTATACTGCCGATGAAAACGACACACTAGTGAAAATTAGCACTATTTTTACTACAATGTTCTAAAAATGCGAGAACATATCTCTCTTAATTGCCTAGGGTTCGATCATTGGATATGTTGCCCTTCTCTTTCCATGTGTATGGGCTCTTTTCCCATATGTGTAACTTTCCCACGTGTGCAGACCCCTTGGCTGGGCATAAAAAAAAGATGTTGTCGAAATGCAAAATGCTAATGCAACAAAATATTATTCAATGTGTTTCCGGTGGTAGTTAAATGCAAAATACATGTGCTGCATATGAAAAATTAGGACACATGCATGTCTTTTTAAAAAAAATCAACATCATGAAACATTACTACTTTTTTCGTTAAAGACTTAAAAGGGAATGATTTTGAACCATATATTTGTGTCACAATCACCATCAAGATTTATTAGTATTTCTTTTTTATTAGATTCCTACTGATATTGCAATAGTCTGATCTTTTATATATATAACAAATCAAATAATACTCCTTTTGGTGACACAGCTTTTGCCCTGTGCCTTATTCCATGTATCTTGTATGGCAAAGTTTGTAGGGCTCACTAGCCCTATCATATCTGGTTCAAGGTTTATCATGGGGATTTGAGGATTTAGCTATGAAAAGGATTCGGTAGATAATTCAAATTAACTATCAGTACCAATATTGCTATGATATTTACTGTCGGCATTCGGTAAAGCTTATAAACTTCCTTCAGTTTCACAATCTTAAATCGACCAATGCCCCCATCTTTAATAATATCACATACACAACACCCTGATAATATGTCTATAGTAGTATGATATTTGTTTTGTGACATCTCCCAGAGCCCTACAATTAAGGTTATTGGAGATTGATAGTGAAGACAACTGTTATGTGGATCTTCTACTAAACATTTTATTTGGGTTAAACTAAAGTACTTCCACCCAACGATAACAATAGTCAGCATTGCTGCCTACCCTTTGCTAAGGCCAAAACTTCTCCTTTTCTCATACTTTTGCAAACGGAAGGCTCTGGGGATGCCTTTGTACATTTCAACCAAAAAAATCTAAGGAAAAACAGTTCTAAACAAAGAGTTAATGGGGATATTCAATATGTAGCTCGAGAGTTACCTTTATGATAAGAACAAAATGGAACATGAGCAAAAGATTTAGGCCTTTTCTTTGATTTTTGAAGAAGGATGAGCATTTAGTCACTGATAATAATAATGTTGCTCATACATGGTTTTTTTTTTTTTTTTTTTTGGATTATTTATAAGTTTTTTTGAGGTTTTTCTAATAAATATTTATGGTTTTGTAGGGGTTTTCAATAAGAACTTTTTTAAACCTTGCCCATGCAGAATATTTCATTAGTGTCTCTAAGCTAGATTTATTATGTGTTCCTTAGAGCAGTCCCTTGAAACATCAGTATCATTCATTAGTAGCTGGCTGGCTCTTTACTTAAAAGTCATTAGCTAATGAGTAGTACAAACTATTAAGTACCAAATAATTAGTAGTAAGTACTATGTAGTTATTAATAACTAGTTTTATGCATAGTACATGAAATGTTACCTCCTACATAGTGAACACAATTAATGATCAAATTTAGTTATTATTTATTAACTGAGTATTTTTAGCTGCATGGATTTGCTCATACATAAATTATTTGAACCATTTGCAAGTTTTTTTTTTTTTTTCCTCGTGAACATATCTCGCTAATGTAGGACCTCTCATTCTTTTCATAAAGCAAACCCTTAGAAGTATTTTGTTATATTTATTCTCATTGAGTATTAGTTTCATAGAGCAATCCCTTAGAAATATTTTGTTATATTTGTTCTTATGGAGTATTGGTTTCATAGAGCAAGCCCTTGGATGAGTATTGGATATTAAGTAATCATTCATTAGTACTCTTCATTGTAAGTTTATTTATTAATAACTACAAATGACTAAATGTCAAATTATTATTGCTGACGAGATTTTGTTACTACCCACTTGGAAAATGTTATTATTGATCAAAAATTTTTTTAGGTTTTTGTTCATTGACATTTGAATAGATTTTAACTCCAAACACTTGCGTAACATGAACATAAATAAACAAATACAATTACCTTTTTCAAAATCAAGCAATAATAGAGGAACTGCATGACATTGAAAGGTCTAATATATACGTTTATTATAGTTTCTAATGAAATAATGTCTAGATTTTGATTCAAAACAGAAATCATACCAATACTCCATGCATCACCCACCCTAAACACATTATTTTGGGGACAGTTCAAACACCATTGGCAACCACTATAAGTAAATCTGTTTAGTCTAATTAAAAGGAAAATGTTCTAACAATAGGTATTTGTGATGTAATGTTGTTGATACAGAATTTGTCAAAATAGAGAAGTGGGGTCTGAAGATGAAAGCAGGGGTCCACCTCCTAGTCGAATCAACAGCATTTTGCCTCAATGGATGCTGCCTCGCCAACAATAACAATAGAGGGATGGTCAGATAATGGTCACCTGCCCTTTCTTTTTCCTTCTGTTTTATCGTTAGATCCTTTTAGGTGCATTATAGTAGCTGTGCCAAGCACTTGCACTGCAGGGTAGTTTGCCACATGAATGTGCAAGGATGCTTGCCAATATGCTTGATCATCTTCTAGAAGGGCTCATTTGTATATTTTTTTTATTTGAGTACGATTAACTATTCTGGTTTTATTTTGATTATTATCTTTTCTCTTTTTAATAAGCTGGTAGGAGTGTTTGATTCTCTACTCCATAATACAACGTCTATGAAATTGGTATTTGGACACAAAGGGATTGGCCGAGTAGTGAGGACCACAGTTCCTCTCTCTTTCGGAACTAAAGGTTCTGGTATTGATCTTCGGTCACGAACCAAAGTTGAGTCCACTAGTGCTACCACCTATGGCCATATGGGTTTTACTCGGCTTCTCTCTGAGCCCGGAAAGATTAATCCAGCCTAAAGGATTGGGAATCCTCCGTTAGCCATAGCAAAAAAAAAAAAAAAGTTTGGTTTTTGAGAAATAGACCATCTCTGATTGATTGCACATGTATACTTGGTGAAAATAAGTTTTTCGTAGTATTGGCTTTAATTAGATGGAAGAGGGTCCTCCCAGTTCCTATTCTCTTATCAGTACCTGAAAGAATACTTTCTCATCCAAGGCAGTGATATCAGTTACAAGTAATAATAGTAGTAGCTAAATATCTGGATTGACTTGGAAAGTAATAGCTAACGCAGCGAGTTCGGAGCTTGAGCATCAATCAGCCTGGCTGTTTCCCTCATCTGGTAAATCTAGGATCTATAAACAATGCTTTTTATATTCCACGAGGGAATGCATCGTGAAATATTATTTTTTCAGAAACTCATGTTTAGATTGTTAAAAAAAAAAAAAAAAAAAAGTTTCATGCTAGCGATCCTACCTAATGCAACCCTCATTCTTTATTCGAGCTTGGGACCCGCCTTAAAAACTGGCAAACTCTAAACTGGCAGAGTTCCTCTATATAGGTTGAAGACACCCAAGAAAAGGTATAGGCCAAAGAGGATATGGATGGAAGTAATATGGGTAGATCGGCTCAAGAGAGACTAAAATGGCAAAACAAAATTCATATGGCCAACCCCAATAATAGTTGGGAGTTTAGACAAGGCTTTGATGATAATATTCCACTGGGATGAATGCTAATGATCCTGTAACAGGAGGAAAGGATAAAGAGCTAATTATAAAGAATGTGACAGGTTTTTGGCATGGCCTTTACACAAGGCTTCTGCCATCCACCTGGAGGCCTCCATGCATAAATGGCAAATGATGGGTTGTTGACATAAGATACATAGCTCTAAATATGAATGAGTAGCAAACTACATGTACAAGTTCTTGATAGCATTCTAACATTAAAATTATAATTTGAAAATGTAACCAAATAAAGATCATGCATATGGTTGGTTCAACATTTACACCCACATTTCTAAATCCATGCGCGTAATTGAGAAATTGATTCATTAAATCACATGAAAGTAGATTAATAAATGAATTTGTCATTAGTGGATATAGTTTGGAGTAGCATGGCGCATATTTATGTTAGTATAAATTATCACACACAGCAGCCAAGTTACTATGAAGATATTAGACTTCAAATTTTAATTGAAGAAAAAGGAGGATTTTCAAACCAGAATCATTTTTATTTTTTCATTACCATTCATGCCATCTTTAAATTCACCAACTCTTTTGGGAAGGTGATTCTTAAAAAGTATTCTTTTTATCCATTAATTGAACCAAAAGTAATCTCTGTACATAGTAGATGTTGCACAGATTGTGCAGAAGACCAATGGAAGAACTTTCTTTTGGTTTTGTAAATAAATCTGTTGCTAAACCAACACGCAAAAAATGTATCCACTCCAATCGTGTAGAATTCGTATGCTTCTTACAGTGATATGCACAACCTCTATTGAGCTATTAAGTTGATGACTTAGGGTGGGGACTATTCACAAGAACTATACAACTTTTGTGGTGTCATCTGAGTCAATGGTAGCTTCAAGTTCACTATAAGATCATGCTGTTTCGTCGAAAGCCATCACCTACAAAAAGATCAAGCCAACAGAGAGCAGTTTCAAATGTAGGCCCATATGAAGAAGAAAAGATTTTCCAATATGTTAACTCAATCATCTTTTTTTTAATGGTAGGTTAACACAATCATCAAGATCATATAGATATAATACCCATCCAACAGTGAGAATGAATGGCACATTAAAAAAATGATCTGTAATCATCACAGTAATATTGACAAAAGGTCAGTCTCTGGCGGAGTTGGCACAATAAAGAACAGCTGATCAATCAGGAATCAGGAATGATAGTTATCTTTTCCCCTTTTTAATTTGTATTTAATCCCATATCTCTGAGATTAATCAGTCTCTGAGCCGACAAGTAGTCAGTGTAAACTCAATCAGTCTCTGAGATTAATCCTAGGATCAATCAGTCTCTGAGCCAACAAGTAGTCGATGTTAACTCATAAGTTAAATTGTTAAGGTAAAATACTCATGTTTGCATTAAGACCATCAATTACTAAACATACGATAATCAAGTACTAAATTGCTATGCCATAGCATCCACATTCTCAAGTGCACAACCCCAATCACATGATGTTGAAAATGAAGCATGGGCACAGCACCTCTACATATAATTTCAGCAGGCTACATTAACAAAGCATTTGAGGTTGCTAATTATACCCGCCAATGGATCTTCACTTGTCCGCTCATCCCAAAAAAATCTAGGTATAGAGCCATTTTGTGCCCTATTGTTACAAGGATAAGGTTCATGTTTCAGGTCTGGTGATACTCAGATATGGGCAGGATTCAGGTCTGGACCCAGATAGCTTATTACCCCATGTCAACAGTGGATCTAAGTGTTAAATATAAGATGGTATTGTATATATATAAGTTAAAAATAATCGTTAAATTTTATAGGGTTTGTTTGATTAATACCCAAAGCAGTTATACTTCCTTAAAATATTTTTCAAGTGTGATTTTCTAATTCAAGGTCTGGTCTGGGTTCACATACAGAAAAAAATAATTAGGCATAGGACTGGTACAATATGGGCCTGATCAGAACCCAACCCTTTTACAGCCTTAATTCATGTTTACATGTAATCCAGATTAGTGAGTCGAGAACACTTGCTCACAATGTATAGATTAATGAGAATGCAATGACTAAATAAAGGAAACCATAAATAAAACAAACAGCAAAGGAGATGTAAATCATTTATCTCATCGTGTGACTGTCAAGAGAGATGATCAAGGAAACCTGGAAACTATGAATGTCACCTCAGTCCTGAGATATGGGTTTTTTTTTTTTTTTTCTAATAAACCACTATTGTTTGTCTCAGGATGAAAGCTTTTGCTACACCAGGATAAACTGCCTAACTTCTTTTCCCCTGTAGATGTACTTATCCACTACTGTGCATGTGTGTGCCCATGGCGAGATAATTTCTAGTATTCAAACTCCATGAATGCATACAGATTTTATTGCTTTGGTAGCTTTTAGGGTGTTCATGGTCTCTCCCCCTCTCCATCCCCCTCACTAGATTATAGACTGCTTAAGCACTCACAAGACATTCTCAATAAGGGGAGAAATACTTCAGAAATTGGAAAAATGAATACAAGCCACACTCTTATATAGAATAGTTCTCAATTAAATCCATGATTGTTACAATGATGCAACAAAAGAAATCAAGGGAAAAAAAACTAGTGACGGATAGAATCCTAGCAAATTTGGCTAATATGCATCTAATCAACCTATGATGATATCCTAATGCAATTTATTAATATCCAAATATGATGCGCAATTTAGGGCTTGCAATTCATGGGGCTGCTAGCTAAGAATCTGTGGGGCCTCTCTCTGTAAGAGCCTATTAAGACGCAGAAGTAGTGATGGGACGGCAGTGCAGTCAAATCTGGATAAGAAGAAATAATAGGTGAATTAGTGGCACAGAGGATTAAGCCTTATGTTTTGTACTGGAGGAAACACAAGACAGCTGCCCAATGAACAGCTGTAAGAGCAAAAACAAATTACCTAGCTAATTGCACTGGAAAGTTAGTGTCCGGCCTAGCAATTCTGAGGTAGACCAAGCAGCCAACGACCTAATGATATCGGATCGGATCTAAAGAGGATTACTATCAGAAACTCCTAAATTAGGATTGAGCTCAAGAGGAGTTGTCGCTGTCTTGTTATCAGCAAATCTAGCCCAACGGAGAGTATCGGGGATATACCTCTGTTGAGAAAAAAGATACCCTTTATGTGGTGAGGCAACTTCAATCTAGCAAAGAGAGTCTTCATTCCAAAATGTGCATGAATAAATTGTTTTAAGGCATGAATTCCATTATCGTCTCACTCGTGTAATAATCATGTATTCATGTCCTCAACATATAGCAGTAACAAGACATGCTTCAGAGGAATTCCAATAGAATAAGGTAAGAGTTTTTACTTTATAGCCACACTTCTAACAATAAATGATGGTGAAAACAGCTACACTGAAAAGTGTGAACTAGGGATGGGGAGCTTGTTTTAATCCATGAAGAGCACGACGAAGGAAACAAACTTGCCCAAGAGGATGAGCAAGCCAGGAGGTTTCATGTAAGATCTCTCGCACATAAAACCATTCAAGAATGCAATTATAACATTCACCAGATATAATGGCCACTTCTGACTAGCTGATACAAATATAACAGTCCCAACAATTGTCATTTTTACAATTGGAGGAGCAAAGGTTTCTTCATAACATAGTTACCTAATTCACAGTTCGACTGGTTCGATTTGAGTTCACAGTTCATAGCTCAACTACTAACTCAATTTGAAAATTTGATAGCGTAGGCTCATTTAGTTCATTTTTTCAAGTCTATTAATTCTAAGTTTGAGTTCAACAAGTTCGATACACTAATTCAAATATGTAATACAATGGAATTAGTGATGATTGATAGGTCTTAACAGTTCTTATATGCAGTCCACCCTATTCTCTGGGCCACCTAGCCACATATGATTAAGCTATCCCCTTCACACACACTATCAATTTGAATTGCCACAAGCCCAAAGCTGACACTCATCCAACTGTTACTCATGTGTTGGGATAAAAACAAACAAACAAACAAACAGATGGCTTCTAAAACTATTAAACTTGAGAGCAATAGATTTAAGGGGTTAGAATGATCTAATGGGGTTGATATCTTGCAAATCGGTATGCCGATTGAAATCTTCTCATCCCCACCTCCCATAGACCAAGGTAGGCCCCAGAAGTAAGTCTGCACAGTACTATGTAAGGACAGTTCTTACCCATATATAGGACAAGTATTTAATGGACACTAGTATGGAGGTGGCCTAGCATCACCACCATTAAAATTATAAAAGAAAAAAGCTTTATCTCTATGTTTTTTTTTTTTTTGGTAAATAGCTTTATCTCTATGTTAGAGTTCACTTCAATCAGCATTAAACATGATGACAGATTGATCACTTATAAGGCACAAGATTGGACCCCTGTTATTTTATGTTTTACATGATTAATTGATGTTGGAATCAACTCCGTTTAGCGAGAGTTTTGGCTCATAAATAACACATACAGTGACGGTAAATTTTGAGTGGGTGGATTTTAAATGGAGGCCCATGGATAAATTACAAGGATGAGCTTAAACTATTCTCTATGACATGCAAAATGAAATCTGACTAGTGGAACTCCACAGTGGAGCCCACCCATAGAAAACCTGAGCCACTTGAAATAAATGCCCTCCCAGTGTATGAGCTATCTCCAAACTTTACCTGAATAGGATATGGTTCCGTCATGAGATTTAGCATTTGTATTTTTGAACAATGCATTAGATTGTTCAAATAGTGTTTTTAATTAAATGGTCCATCTTATGGTGAGACAAACTCCTTTTGGAGTAAAATTTGGGGGTACCACTTACACTCAAAGGGCATTTATTTTGACTAGGTCAGATTTGAACATGGGCCTCGCTCATTATGGAGTTCCACTCCTTTAATTGAGGATTTCTCTAAGTCAAAGAAGCCTTGGAGATTCTGGACTCTAAAAAGGAATATACCGATCCATTGCTCTTTTCTACCATGCACGGATATCCAACTCACATCTCACTAAGCAAAGTTTTTCCACACATACTTTTTAAAAGAAATTTCATTGCATAGTGAGATGGTGGACACATCAGAATGGAGAAATAGAATTCATGTAGCCAACCCCAACATAGTTGAGACAAGGCTTTGATGATAATGAGTGAGATGGTGGACACATGGCACTTGGGAGTGGCCCAGCGATCTCGCCATACAGAAGAGAGCTTGATGCGTTAGTGATATGAGAAAAATAGACCTCATCAGACATATTTGGTCATACAGTCAAAGGAAATTATTTTTAACCATTCAATGCTTCTTCTATATGTACCATCCATCTTTATTTCCTTAAACTGGATGATTAATCATATTTGGAAAGACTACTTTTTTTTTTCTAACAACTAATCTAATGTGCCATAGATTTTATGATGGGGCCACTGGGCCACTCTCTAGTCTATGTTATGTATATCTCACCATTGCATGGTTACTCTAAATTCCCATTTCATACTATTCTTTCCAGAATGCAACAGAACTCATCTTCAAAGAATCAAATCACGAATTGTTTGTATCGTACTGGTAAAAAAAATTTGTTTGTACCGAGCTAATCATGATACAAAGGCCAATGTAGCAAATCAGGTAACTATGCTTCATAACAATGTTATACTCCTAAATGTAACCTTTGACCACCAGACTGACTTTATATCAACCATTAAATGGAATAATTAGTTTTGTTTTTTATTTTATGAATCCATTTGCTGCCAATAAGAATTTTTTCGAGGTGGCAGGTGAACAAGTCCTAAAGTGTGTATGTTAGCAAGAGCTACAACTTCTTCACCAATTGCTTGTTGCCAATGAGATGAAAAGGAAGATTCCTTGTATGATTGACGTTCAAAGTAGGAGCAGATTGCTGCCAAGAAAGACTGATAAGATGGAGAAAAAGGTATTGGACATAGAAATAAAATCATAAAGTCGCACAAGTTTTAGGGGACGAAGAGGATACTGATGAGAACGACTAGTAAGCAGGTTCTAAATAGTGTCAACACATGGCTGCAAATTAGAAAATAGTGCCTTTGCCTGTCGAGTGTAAACTTATAAAGGTTTAGTTGAAGCAGTTGTCAGATGGAAACATATTAGGAAATGAATAGATTAGAACAAGTAGTTAGGGATGACAATGGGTATGGTTAAAACAAGACCCACCCTGACCCGCTCCTATTATGGGTATGGTTCTCAAAATACCTAAAGCACTATACATTAAAATTATATATGTTAGGAACATTTCTAAAGAATAACTCAATGGGGTATGATGACATCAGTAAGGAAAGTTTTCTGAAAAGCGAACTATACTCACATTGCTAACTACCTTGTTTGACACGTGGGACACACCCTTCTGAAATCCATATTGTCAACACCACATTCCTTGTATAGGCATATCTTATCCATGTGTAGGCCTCTCCATCCTTACTTTCGACTTGGTTGGAGTTAGCCCAAAGTGGTCCATGCAAAATGGTGCTTAAATGGTGCTCATAAATATGTTGCTCAAGAGGAAATAATCCTAGACACACACGCGCACATATTATATATGGGAGATGCTCCAATGAGAGATATCTCTCATCTTATATGAGAGATAGGAGTGGGGACCCTCACATTTAAGTTGTTGATATTGGATATGGATATGAGGGCCCCTACCCAATCTCTCATATAAATGTGAGGACCCACACTCCTATCTCTCATATAAGGTGAGAGATATCTCTCATAGGAGCATATCCCATTATACACACACACACACGCACAAAAACACCATAAGTGTGTGTGTATTGCATGAGTTGGGCTCCAGCTTGTCATGAATCATAAAGCCAAGCCCGAGGTTGGCATGGCTCGAGCTCAATTTATCTTGTCAAAGCTCGGCTCAATTCTAACAATGTTCAAGCAAAGCTCATTTTAGGCAAAGCTCAAGTTAGCTTGGCTCCTTTACACCCTCAGGTGACTGTCCATGATATAAAGAAAGTGGCAGATGCACCACAACAATATAAGATTCAAAGGCAAAGAATAAAAAATTATTAATAAAACGGACAGAGAGACGAATAAATTGAGAAAGCATGGGCACAAGATAGATAAGTTACCTGGCCACATACTGGACAGGTTTCACTTCTCTCCATCCACTCATATATACAACCAAGGTGGAAATGATGAGAGCATTGAGTAATTATCTTGGGGTTTTCAGTGGTATACTCTGCAAAAAGAAGTTCAAATAAGGATTTTTTTTCAAATGAGACTACACACTGTTGAATGGTTAAATTTGGGAACCTGAAAAATAACACATTCACACATTATAAAGCAATGACAATCTTTTTCCACTAAACACGAGAAAGATTACCAAAAACAGATTTGAGGCAAAGGCCCATTGCCGAACTCTAGTCATATTGATTAGCAACGGAGTAGATTCTCATGTTTTAAAATATCATGAACTATAAATATCCCGACTGCATTGTTGAATGTTGATGTCATTCCTTACTTGAGATTCTTTTTCCTACACTATGTCCCTACCATCTGAGAAACAGCTGGGGAATGTTCCTGACTCGAGTATAAATCAATATAACATAAATAGCTGCATTGTCTGCCAATTATTGTGAAGAATGAATTACTATGATCATGCAATATAATATGTACATCAACACCTTCAATTATGTTGGGGACAACTACATGAATTTTGTTTCACCACTCCAATCTATCCTAGGCCAAATCCTTGGATAGGCTACACTTCTTCATATTTATCCTTACTAACTTCCATCCATGTCCTCTTCAGCCTCTTGCTTTTCCTTGAGGGGCCATCAACCTGCATAAAGAAACTTTTCTTCATCGCCACCATTTTTTCCTAAGTTGGACATGACCAAACCATCTTAAATGAGTATTTCTTAATTTATCATATATTAATGTTACCCTCAATGTTCTCGAATGCGTTCAGTTTTAGTTCCATTTTTCCTAGTATTACAACCCATCCCTCTAAACATTTTCATCTCTAGTACACTCATTTTTTGCATGTGTTATTTCCTAATTAGCCAACATTTTGCTCCATAGGTCACAGCTGATCAAATCACTGTCTTGTAAGATTTCCCTACAATCTTGCCGCCAATAATAAAGCACTCCAAAAGCAAGTCTCCAATTAAACCATATGGCTCTTGCCCTATGTTCAATATTCTCCTCAATCTCTACATCCTTACTAATCATAGAACCAAGTTATCCGAAGGACTCTATTTGTGGTATCTCTTGAACATTAAATCTCATAGGAGTAGCATCTCTTTGCACATCCCCATTGAAGTTGCAATTCATATATCCTGTCACTGTATGACTTACTTTGAAGCCCTTGCATTTTAAAGCCTTCCGCCATCTTTCAAATTTCGCATTCATGTCATTTCTCAATTTGTCCAGAACATTACATTCTCAAACAACATTCACCGAGGTACCTCCTCTTAAATATGAGCAATTAACTCATCCATAATCAATGGTAAAAGATAAGGACTTAAAGCTGGCCTCTAATGCAAAATCACTAAAGACTCACATGTCTCTTCACAAGTAGTTCTCACACTCGTTACCACTACCTTAGATATGTCTTAATGATATCAATATAACCTCTTACGACACCCATTTTATCTAAAACACAAAGTCAAATCTCTAGGTCTGTAGTAACTTTTCCCTAGATTGACGAAGATTATATGAAGATTTTTCCTCTTTTTTGGTATTTTATTATTAATTGTTTAAGTGAGAAGATAGCTTCCATGGTTGACCTCTCTAGCATGAAACTAAATTGATTTTTAGATATCTTGATCTATTGTCCAAGTCTTTGCTCCATCACTCCCTCTAATAGATTCATAGTATTAGTCATAAGTTTAATCCCATGATAATTGGTGCAACCATGTACATCTTCGTTATTTTGTACATAGGTACTACAACACTTATTCTCCATTCATTTGGCATTTTCTTTTTCTGCAATATCTTATTGAAGAGCATAATTAACCAAATCCATCTAATTTCTCCTAAGAATTACCAAGCTTCTATCAAAATGTCATCCAGCTACCATTCAAAAAAAAAAAAAATCATCTGACTCCATAGTCTTTCATATCTTCATTCTTTCCAATACTTTCTTCACTTAGACAACCTAATTCTGCAATAAAACTATAAAAGGTATGTCCTACTAATGAGGTATCCTCACTCAATCTAAGCTTCCTATAGAATCTTTATTTAAAAGCTTGTTAAGATATTCTCTCCAACTTTATTTAATATCATCGTCCTTGACTAAAACCATTTCGTCGTCACACTTTATACATCTGATAGGATCTAAATCCTTACTTATACTTTCCCTCATTCTTGTGACCTTGAAAATATTTTTATTTCCTTCTCGTGTATCCAACTTATCCCAGTCAAACTTGTTGCAACGTCTCTTCACTTAAATAGCTTCCTGAACCTCTACACTACACCAAATTTCTTTATCAAAGTGTCTTTTCCCTTTCGACTCTCCAAGCAAATCTTTTGCAAGTCTTCTGAAACAGTCAGTCATTTGGTTTCACGTCACCTTCATTTCTCCCTCCAAATTTGATTCTCTCCCCTTGATCACTTTATGTTTAAATTTTGTTACCCTTTCCCCTTTCAAATCTCCTCACCTTGTCTTAGGGCACCTTTTATTTACGACCCTTCGCCTTTTACTTCTAATGCAAACATCTAAGACCATTATCCTATGTTGTATGGTCAAACTCCCTTCAGAAATAACCTTCTAGTCTTTACAAACTAGTCGATCATGTTTTCTAAGTAGAAAAAAGTCTATTAACTAACTCTTACTAGGTCCACATTTAATAGGAAACGACAAGGCACACAGAACTCCTAATTATCCACAACAAACATGCATCAGGTATTGCTGACTAACCGCATTTGCTGGAGTCTTGGAAAAAAGGATTCAACCAAAGATGAAACTTCTATAAACAGAGATCTTTTAACATGCCTGGAATGCTCTCGTCCCAAAATGATGCAGTTCATGTAAACTAAACTCTCTAAATTATGAACTGGGTCCAAAGATGATCAAGACTACAGCATGTACAACTTATTGGCTCACCTTAATGATAGAATTCGAAAGTCTTGAAGAATCAGTGCTTCCTACTAAATCCTTTTAGGCACAGAAATTGATTTCCCAATTCTTAATACAAAAATGCTGGGTTAGGCTCAGTCTAGTTGGGTGTAATTTAAAGGAAACTAGCAGCTCAGATGATCACTAGCAACTTCAGACTTAGGACAAAAATCTAGGGGTTTAAATTAAAGAATAAAACAAATACACTTCTAAATGCAGGCATACAGGAAGAATTTGTCACTCAAAACTAGTCTAGGACACAAAATTAGGGCTAAGAACGGTTGCAAACTATGCACAGATAAGGAAGTCTGATATTCTAATATTCTATTACAGAGACTCTAGATAGTGCTGCATAAAGGTCAGAGTACATGAGTTGAGAATTAATGAAAGAAGAAATTCAATTTTCAAGGGAAAAAAAGATTGTGGTTGAGTTCTAGGACCAGTACTACAGTTGTAGTGCTTTTGGATGGAGTGGCTATGAAACCAAGGAAAGCTCTTTACACATGTAGGTCCTTGATACGACAGCTAATATCATCATCATCATTCTCATCAAAGCCTAGTCCCAACTATGTTGGGGTTGGCTACACAAATAGAGCAGCTAATATAATAAAATAAAAAAGAAAAAAACTAGGCGATAATAATCAATCCTTTAATATTTGTTTTTCAATGACGAGTTCAACAAAAATATTAGACCATCCACCAGTAAAATATGGACCACTGCATTTTTGCTCCATGAACAAAATTCATGTAGCTAATCCAAACATGGTTGGGACAAGGCTTTGATGACGTTGTAGCAAACATCCATTTGCCGGGCACGGATCAGATGATTAACAGTCATCTGAAATATTTTTTTAAGCCACAGCTCATCGACAAGACTGAGAACCAAATCGTTCTATCTGATCACCATACTTAAATGCCAAATGGAGGAGCTCTCTTTTGGCATACAAATTTTACCTTCAAGACAGGTGGGGCAGACATCTTCGTCTTCAGTTGAAGAAAATATGTATGATTCTACACTTATCGCCTTTCTTGATAGGTATTCAGAAAAGTCCTTTGATCCCCCCTCAGAGTCAGGCCCATTCCGTTTGTCTGCTGCTCCTAAAGCTTCTAGACCAGCATTGCTGTTGCTTCTTATTGGTGGCTGCGATTCCTCATGGAAATGACTTGAAGACTTTACACACCTTGAAACTGGCCCATGTTGCAAACGAGAACACGTTGGGTCCACATCATATGGCAAAGGTCTTGGAGGAGAACGGTACGTATTAGGCACAGAAGTGTCAAGTGAAGATTCCACTTGACCTGGAGAAGACACAGGAGCCACACCCTCAATAGAGGAATAGCCAGCTTGCCCTCCTCTGAGGAATAAAGCAGTGTACTGCACAAGTATGAAAGCAAGGAGAAATTAGAAGGCATTATTTCATAAGGCTCTAAAAGTCCAAAAACATAAATATAACTCAAATATGGTATTTCCATCTACTTAGTCTATCAAGATGCAACTACCCACTCTAAAATAGGAAAACAATAAAAATATAAAAAAAAAACTCAAATATCCTATTTCCATAATTACCTACTTAGTCTATCAAAATGCAACAATCCACTCTAAAATAGGAAAAAAAATAAAAAATAAAAAATAAAATCTTAGCTTGCATTTAGGCAGAGGGCTGAATGTTGCAAGCATTCTGCCACACGTCAAATATTGTAATGTAGTGCCTTCATGATTTGACGCCACTACAAAAATATTAATATACAGTGATACTGTCAAAAAACAAATATCAAGAGAGGCAAGGGTGCTATTAAGTAAACAATGGCCTGAACTGCAAGGCCAACCTGGGCCCACCTAATCTTGAGACCCCCACATACACGAAAATCAAACTTCCCACTGATGGTGTACCCCATTTTCACATTCAACAGATGTAAACTGAAGATCTTGACGGTCACCAAGATGTTCCTGCTTGTTCGTGGGCTATTTTCAAGGCGTGAAAAGTCTTCAAATTATTTCCACAAGGAATCATAACAACTGAGAAGCAACGGTAATGATGGTCGAGAAGCTTTAAGAGCAGAGAAATGAAATGTGCAAGACTATGAAGGGAGATCAAAGGATTGCTTTTCTGAATACCCATTTAGAAAGGTGATAAGTGGAGAAACAATGAAGATGAAGATGTCTGCCCACAAGGCCCCATAGGGAAAGTCCTTCGAAATGTCCTAGAGTGACAAGCATTCCTGAGCAATTATAATAGCTCTAATGATCATTACACCGAGTCGTCCCTGCTCCATTTGTATGAGTCAAGGCTGAATGAACTCATGAGGAGCGCCCATTTAATGCAGTCAAATGCTTTTCACTTTTGAGGTATGGGGATATGGACAAATGCAAATGTGTGAAGCAGGCTGGTTCCATGTGCTGAACAAAAGATTAGTCTGAGGTACTAATTGGGTAGTCCCATGTTCTTATTCCTTGCACCACCCCAATAAATAGAGGGATCAATGACCATTGTCTTGCCAATCCACTGGTAGCTCAATGGTGAGGCACCTCCCTTCCACAGAAACAACTAGAGATCAATCCCTGCTTGCAACGCTAATAGTGAGGGACTTGTATGAGTGTGTGTGTGTGGGTGGGTGTGTGAATATTTACCAAAGCAAAAAAAAAAAAAAAAAAGAAGAAGAAGAAGAAGAAACAAACAAAGAAACAAAATAACAACAACAACAACCATCTCCCAAAACATTTGACCATGTTGTAATTCAGCTTACATTCAAACGTTCCATAAATTGTACTCACAAGTTAAGCCTATCAAAAAATGAGATTCATTATGTAAGTTATGACCATGCAAAGAAAAGTCCAATCAACAAGAAAAAATTATTGATCCACTATTATAGCACCATGTATAAGAGCCATAATGGTAGTAGGTTCCTCTAGCGTCTATCGAACCAGGAAACAATAAATAGCTCAAGAACTGTCGATCGACACAAAATATTATCACAGAAGAAATACACACAAAAAAAAGAAAAAAAAAAGACAGAGAAACCCTATTAATTAATCTGGTCATTGGCCTGCCCCATCCCCCTTTGGATCATATTGGGTAAACTTGCATGCCTTAGGCTGAATCAGTAATTCCAGCTTCAAAGAACTCATCATCAGTTTTTTTCCTGGGGTCAACCTGGATCAAAGATGAACATTACTGATTCTCCAACTAATAGTTCATTTATCAACACAGTTACTTCATGTCTGAACATGTGACTGAGTCCTCCATTTAACTATAGAATAGGGGCTGGTATCATATGAGTCTACTTATATAGCATTTTCGATTTGATCAAGTGGACGATGGGGTCAAAGTATGCTTTTTGGGCATTTTAGTTGCATTTAGGGTGTTTTATTCTTTTAGCCTTTAGGTGTAAATAACCTAACAAATATAATATAAAGATGGTGAGAAAGAATGGAGTCCAAATATGTTTATGTTTTTTGGACTGAATCCATAAAAGATAGTATCAATCATTTGATGAAAAATTTACATATCGGGGAGTAAGACTCAGTTTCGTGCAAGTTCAAAAACCATGGGTAAATCCGAAACCCATAAGAAAGTGAAATGGAGCAGTCCTGCTACTGCCACATTCTGTATGAACTTGGAGATAGTTACATCGTAAGAAATTGTCTAATTAAATGTCATAGATAATGGCTGGATTATCTAAGACAATGTACAAGATAACAATAAAAATCTTCTAAGATAAAATAAAAGTATGGTGCACAAAGGGATCGCAGTAAAATAAGCAAATCATTTTATACTGGGGTTCATACTTCATACGGTGTCTTAATCTGATGGTGCTCTATGTATATGTACATGTAAATACACACTTACATTTTAATATTATATATATGTATGTATGTATGTATAAGACCCAACCCATTACTAAGCCAAACATTTGGAATGCTAACATAGAATCACTCAAAACACCTTGCCTGGGTACCATACCAACCAAAGCAGAATGCCAAGGAATAATATCACTTACCAAATATCCACCCCCACACTTGCTGCCCTATCAATCTAGATAGAAGAACAGTCATTAAAAGGACAACATCTAAAACAAAAACCATACCCCATGGCTCTCCTTAGCCTTCTCAAAAGCCAAAGCAAAGGAATTCACTGATACTTGTCACAACAAAAACTGTTAATCATAACAAACTATAGAGCATTTTTATCGGATTACGAGTACTAGACACTACTTTATTGACAAGTACTGAATTTCCATAGCTTGTTGTAATTCTTGTCTTTTAACAATGTGTGTGTATATATATATATATATATATATATATATATATATATATATATATATATGGAGATGCTCCTATGAGAATTACTCTCACGGTACTATGAGGGTAAGGGTGGGGGCCCTCACATCCATATCCAATGCTAATAGCCTAAATGTGAGGGCCTCCACCCCTTACTCTCATAATACCGTGAGGGTAACTCTCACAAGAGCGTCTCCCATATATATATATATATATATATATATATATATATATATATATATAGAAGGGACGAGGGTGTTATTTATGATCCCACTTGTCATCAGCACCAACAATTGAAGGTTGCAGCGTCCATTTTGAAAACCCGGTGTAGGACATCGTATCAGCCAAAGAAGAAAGATTTTGGTATCTGCTGATATATCAGTCTTGAGATGATATCTTACTTTGTTTTAGCTCTATCTATAGAAAATTAAGAATTGTTCAATAAAATTAATAAACATTGATCTTTGACTTTAATTGATTTTTAAGTTGTTAACAGATTTCAACATAATAATACAAAGAATATAAAGTAGCAAGAATGGAGTTCATATGGATTTTAGTTTCAAACTAAGCCCATAAGAAATCGGTATTAGTCATTACTAAAATCTGTATATATCAAGTGATATCACTCATTTTAGGACGAAACTTAAAACCATGGCTATAGCATTGCAATTTTCTTTTTGAAAGGTAACTAGTTTTCAAAGACAAGGAGAAGGAAATACAACAAGGGAGAGGAGCCACAAACACAAACAAACAAAGCAACAAGCCCCGCAGTAGGAAATAGACATTCCCATGGTGAGGACTCCACTGGATTCCTTACAAGTGATCTCTCAGAAAGGAAAAAAAAAAAAAAAAGGAGAAAACAAATCTTAAAAAACCAACTGCTTCAAAAAGCAGCGAACTACTTTGGACTCTTGCTCTGTCTAAAATCTCCACCTGTTAAATTCCATCTCAAGATATCTCTCAAATGGTAGCATATCCAGTAGTTAATGTACATTAGTTGAGGTTATGCCAATATCTAGTTATGCCTTCTAAAGAATACATGTTGTAGAATTTCTGTATGTAAACATCAAGAGAGAGAGAGAGAGAGAGAGAGAGAGAGAGAGAGAGTTGCTTCCAATACGCCTTCTACTTCATTTGTTTTCTATATGTTGTGGTCTATGCAGGGCTAGTCCATTTATGTATTAAATATTATGGGTTTTATGCAGTTCAGATATCTTAAATGAAGTATGTTTATCTAGAAAGCTGGGACAAAATATAGGATCTATTTTAGTTATGATTTATTTATGCTGGTTGTGTTTACTTGTTCTATTTTGTCTTGGGTAGTTTCTGGTATTGCCATTGGGATAATTCGGGCTAGAAATATTGCTAATATATGCAAAATATCACAAATGATTTCATGTTATTGAAACCAAATAATGAAAATAAATTATATCAAAACAATCTAAAATATTGGAAACAAAATTATGGTACTAATAGTAATGTGAGATTTCTCTCAAAACTAAGTATATTATATTTTACATTATAAAATAACTTTGTATTATTAATTTATCTTGCCTTCACTGTGATTAACCGATAATAATGAGAGAAACCTAAAAAACGAAAAACACCCGCTAATAGCAAGACCACTATTATCCCATTAACAAGGTTTCTGACCATGTGCTAGAAACTAATCTATACTCCATATTCTTTGAGGATTTTCTGGAGTTGAGCTAGAACTCTGCAAATTAACAGGACCAATTGCAATGTTCCTCAAATCAGAGGCTATAATTGAAATTTTTCCAAGAAATAGTAGAATGTAAAGCAAGCAGAGCTCAAAAATCAAGGAAACACAATTTTTCAAAACCTGCCACACTTACAAGCTTCTGAACAAAGAATCTGAGACATATACAGTGTCCGCAAGTCGGGGTATTAGGATGTAAATGTTCTTCAGATTCCTCTTCCCGCAAACAGCAGCAGACAGCACCCATGTTGAAAACTTTAGTTCCTTTTTTTCTTTTTGTATCCCTCAAAATAATACTTCCAGTCTCTTAAGAATTAGCCCAATATAAGAATCACTCTTGGGTTACACTAAGAAGAGAAAAATTGTGCAGGTGAAAGGATGCCGAGCTCAAAGCAACTACAATTTTTTTTTCTACAAGCCATGACCCTACCTCTCTGTTAAGTAACTACCTCGATATATAAAAACGAGAACAATAACTCCAGCTAAAGAAACAGTTTTGAAGACAAAAAAAAAACTACTACTTTACTTCAATCTCTCTTCGTGGTAAGAATTACTTCATCTATTCCCACCTGTCAATCAAGCAAAACCCAATATCTTAAAATCAGCAAAACGTCTATATCAATGTGATTATATAGAACAATGCAGATGGAACTCAATCAAAGAACATATTTTTAGAAATTCATGAAACCCAATTAATCATACATAGACAAAAAAAAATTATTTTCACTACCCATTACACAGAATCTCAGAAAACATCATACAAACATAATCAAAATAGGCAGGAAAAAGAACACCCATGTGGGAAAAACGCAATCTTTTTCGGATGGTTTGTCTATCAGAACGATATGTATCAAAAACAGTGGAAAGATCCAATCTTTTCGGATAGGTTTGTCTACCAGAACGATATGTATCAAAAACAGAATACAGAACAATGAATTACCCCCAAACAATAAAAAGCTCCAATCAATCAGAAATCTTAAAGCAACCCAGAGGATAACAGTATTCCTAGTTTGGTGGATATCGGATATTTTTTTTTAAGAAAAGAAAGAATCTAGTAAAACCCACCAAACCAAAATCAAAATATTAAAGAAAGATGGTACCTCAAGAGATTGAAGGAAGGGAAAGTGTGTTCAGTGTCTGTGAGATAAAGATGACTTGTTTTGAAGAGTTTGGAAAAAAAGAAAGAAGACTGGATTTTGAATACATAAAGAATGAGAACAGAATGCTGCTAAATTCCGGGTGTTGGTTGGAGTGTCCTTTCCGAATTAGAATTGAAATAAGGATGCGGTGAGGATCGTCCGATCATAAAGGTTCAACCCTGAAAATTTAGCTGCCTGCTGCCCAGGGTTGCAAACCGTATCCGATTATCCGAAAGTTCTGAACTCCTGGAAATTCGGGTTCAGAATCCAATTTAGATTTCTATTGATAAATGACTCTGATTTTATATCCATATAGATTTCGACTCGTATACTTAGCACCTGGCATATCAATCTTTGATATGGTAAATTGTACCTCAAAATTAATTTTTTTTTTTTACATTTTTATGTATATTATTAGATGTTGCATACTTGATGCACTATTATAAATTGAATGATATGCTTATTTTTAAGTAAAAATGAATAATAAAGAGAAATTAAAATTGATTTTAGAACTTGATTTCAGCCCTTTATGTGGACCCGGTTTCGGAACCGAATCCGAGTTTTTCTATTGAAACCGAGTTTGAAATCAATAAAATAAGTTCCGAGTCAAAATCGGTTCCGAAACCGAAATCGTTACATTAATATTTCAAACTTTAATATCTCTCCAGTTACATTATGTTTTTCTATATGTTTGGGAAGCTAATAGATTGAGTTTATAAATATAATTTTGTACAGTCATGAAACACAAGTGAGAACGTAATTGTCATGAAATATAATTTTGTACAATAATTACTTTGTCTCTTTATTTTGTTTCAGGGTACAATAAAAAGATAAATTAACATATTGGAGTCAATTTAGAAATTAAAGTAAAAATCGAAGTGCTAAGTGGATAATTATCAGTAGCTGGCCAATATCAAATCCCAATGATTCTATGTATTAAAAAAAAGGATTGTTTCACTCTCAACTAGCATAAAATTTTGTGCAATACAAGGTTCAATTTCGTGCTAATCAAGCATGTATTTAAATTAATTATCAATTAACAGTTGGTGAATCAATAAATTTCTTTTTCTTTAATAGAAGTTTAACACAACAAAAGTGAATTATATCATTAAATAGGTTTTGGTGTTAAAAACTCATCACTTATAAATCTAAGAAATATGAGGTGGGACCATGGGAGAAAAAGACATCGCAACTAATGTAGCACCCAAATTTCATCCTACCCATTTGACTTTTGTCCATATTATCAAGCCGATCGATTATGGTTCAACTTACTCGTGTACTTAATAAAATAAAAGAAGTTCATTGTGATCACACCGAAAAGCAGGTCGTTTTGGAGTTATCTACCTCTTAACAGATTACTAGATGAAAAAATAGGACCTGTCAAGAAGTTGAAAAGTAAACAGATTCTAAGATGATACAAAGACTTGCACTACCACACCAGGACTACAAATAGAGAAATTTTATTCGATTTTATCTCCTATACTTATAGGGATTATTTTAGTTCAAAAGGCTGGAACTTGCTTTATCCCAAAAAAAAAAAAAAGGGAGCTTCTCCTTCTTTTCCATAAGAACTCATTGTTTCGCCAATCTGTGGCATAAAGCGATCCTTATTTTCATCTTACCCTTTTTTTGTATCTTCACAAGATTCTTTTAAATGATTTCCTCGTAAGAGCGATTGGAACCATTGGAAATTCTCTTTTCGTGTTTGTGAAAATGATTTTTTTATTAATAAAAGATGATTTATCCTTTAATTCTTTAAATGATGAAGTGAGTGCACCACTTCTTGAATCCTTGACCCCATTGGCATGCTCCAAATCAAGCAACCATAGAGATACGAGGAAAATATGAATTTATCCATTTAACAATTATTGTTTTTTCTTTTGTTTAAAAAGGTTTTCAAAATAGTTTTATCCTACATATAAAATAGCTCCTTACCAACTCTTCATGATGGCCTTACATATAAAATAGCTCCTACCAAGAGTAATCAATGCTAAGGCTAAACCTGATATCAACTGAGTAGATATTTATACCGACTCAAAGGAACTTTATAATCTAATCAGTATCTAGCTAACCTACACTTGCATAAGCAATGTCCATAGGTCCATACAAGATCCAGTATCATAGTCCAATCCATGCCATAGCCCATACATGCCATATAACCCATCATCATATCAGTATCCATATCTATAGTCTATCATCATATCAGTATCCATATCTATAGTCTATCATCATATACATCCATAAACTATCAGCCTATAGTATGTTCATGTCAGGTACCTAATCATGGACACAATCCATCTACTCCATAATAATCACATCCGTCCATCCATTAGGCCATAGATAGCCTACCTAGCTAGACATGGGTAAAATGTCATCCGTATGCATTCAAGGTCACATCTAGGTTAACCCTAGGTCAATCTCCTCATTTCCATTTTATTAATTAGGTTAACAAGGATTATAACAACAGTAATCAATGATGAAAGAGCATAGAGGGTATATGACATCAACATCCATCAAGAAGGGGACATAAACATCAACATCCATCAAGAAGGGGACATAACCACGTTGAGGTGTAGGGCTCCCACTTTGCCCAAGTAAGTGCGTAAAGGAGCCTCAGATGCTAAGAGAAGTGTATTTGATGCTCTGAAGTTAATAAGCATCTAGGTCCACTAGTAAACATCAAGTCGGGTTTCATCTTACAACCCTAGACCCTACTTTAGGTGGCCACATAGGTCAAAGTTAAGCACAGCCCTTGACTCATGTATGGTCCACTCATCTCAGTCTAAGTGGAAGGTCAATGGGGCCCATTTAAGATCAAATCACAAAAAGAACAAAATCTGGAATGCTTCGTACACAAAGTATATGCTTGACATCATGCATGCCCGGTCAACCGGAGACACTAGGAAGTTAGGGACCGACTATTAGGTCTGCTCTCAATTGCCAGTGTACCCAGTCGACTAGCTACCTGGCCGGTCAACCTGGTACACATGGAGTCAGTGATACAAACCCCCACAGACAGGCCTTAACTATGGAATTTTGTATTGTGGTCGATCGACCTGGTAAGAGGTCGGTCGGCAAGCTACATTGAGCTACATGGGAACCAGCCTATCAGGTGGTCGTGCACTCGGCCGACCAGGTACATGGGAGTTACTATTTTGGGCCATCCCCTGACTCAGCTTGTGCTATCTCTCATGGACCAGTAAGGACAGCAGGTCCAAATATGAAACCAGAGCCGACACAGACCTCTGGGTCCGCCTCTGCTTTCCAAAGATTATTGGAGGTCACAGACTGCCTAATAAAGGTTTAAGTCTGATTTAGGCTAGAGTCAAGATCCAAGTTAAGACTCATAAGGATTTCAGATTCTTATCCACTATGGGATGCTTCTGGGCCCAGTTCACAGCACATCCTTCCATTGGACCCCATCCTGAATGAATGGCCTGGTAGCTAAAGGCTGAACTAGGTTTGCTTGGGTATAGTATTCTAGTCATGGGTTATAATTAGACCTGAATTTTTTTTCATACAGCTAGAAAAAGGCCTACATTTTAGGCCCAATACATAGATTCAATGGGTTCAGATAAACTCACCTTATTTACCATGCCTATAATTGCATTAGACAGGCATGCACCCACCAGTTTATAAGATGAAATATTGGTCCACAACACTCAAAACACTAGAGACATCCAAACTGCATGTAAATCATTATTGATTTGTGTCAAGATAATGCTTGGGGTAAGTTAAATACTCATCTTCTGCTTTATAATACACAAGTGAGAGTTTTGTGGATATAAATATATAAAGTGCGGACAATTCAATGTTACTAATTGTCCAACCAAGATCAATGACTGTCGGTCGTTCATTGAATTTTGTCTTAATGGTCCATTTTCACCTCTGATTGGATGGTTATCAATTCTTGTATATACAACCTAAACCATTAATCTCTCTTTTGTATTATGGGCCCAATAAATCCCACCAACTTGCCATGTATCTCCTTCTTTTACATATTTATTAATTTCCAACACAGACCTATTGGTATCACTATCTTTTATCCTCATCCTTAATAATTCATCAAATCGATTGTCTTTTTTTTTTTTTTTTTTTTGTAAAAATCAAGTTAATCATCTTAACCATGAAGAGTTTCAGGAAACACTATGTTTGGATTTTGGAATAAGATTCATCATGGCTTTATTAAGGGGAAATGGTCCCAATGTATACGAGGAAAAACAATGAACAACCTTCAAATCATGACAAATTAATTCATTTTCCATTTTTCTATGTGGTGTCCCATTTATTCTGTTTTTTTTTTTTTCCTGAAAGGTTTGTCCTATTCACTGTCTATGTTGTGATATAGAATATTGATGATGTAACTGTATGCTGCATTGTATCTATCATATGGACACGTTCAAGATTCCAAGATTTGATTAGCCTTTAGTGCCATGTTTTATATCCATCCATTAACAACAATAGCTAATTAATCACTCTGGTTGTTTTTGCAACAAAGCTTTAAGAGTTTGTTTCTTTATTGGAATTTATAGAATTTACGTCAACATGGACCCCTAATATGGACCTCATGTTAAGAGTCTTGTAATTGAGCATCCAAAATTCCCAAAGGTTGTTTGAGACTTTTCGTGTGGCTGAAATTTTAGAATACTTATGAAGAACCATGACATTTACAAATGTTAGAGGACAACATGTAACATCATGTTCAAAAAACCCTAACATGGTGAATTCCTGTCAGAAATTCTAGTAAAAAATCATGCCCTAAACCTTTTGGCTCGATTTACTATACATACAATTTATCATAAGATCTTCCTGATGGTTTTCATTTCACCAAGGAAAACCAAATAATCAAGCAAAAAGGTTTTAGGTTTAACTTTTAGGCACTGGAATACGGTGAAATATATCCAAATAAGTCACTTGGATGCTTTGAATGAATGCCCGAAAGGGAATAAAGGGTCGGGCCCAAGCCAAGCTGGAGTCTTAACATTATCCTACCCTCAGAGATGTGGCGGGCATGCACTATCTAGGGCAAGGCCACATATTGACATATGTTAGGGTAATTTATATCAATTGACTATCAATCTGATTCACATTGGTGCAATTTATTGTTATTATTTTCGACATGAAACTTCAAACTAACCCTATTTGTCTGTATAGAACTGGAATACACAAGGTACATCGATGGACTAAGCTTGTTTTTGTTTGCATGGAATTAAAATGCATAGAAGTAGTTAAGTTGAATGGACGTATTTATCAGGATGGAATTAGCACTACAAGAAAATACAGAAGTACAATTTATTCAAATGTGGAGCGCTATACATACATACATATATGTGGGAAGCACTATACGGTGTTCAGGCATTTTTTTTTTTTTTTTTTTAGAAAATACCCCTCTTAGTTGGGCCCGCTAGGATTTATAATGATCATGAAAGTCTACTAGATAAAAAAGATCCGAGGCCTACCTATATGTAAATTCTTGAGTTCATAAGATTGTCCTAATTAACCTTTTGATCCATGGCCTTAAATTTTAATGGTTTATACTTTAGAGGCGTTTTTTAGAATTTATATATATATATATGGAGGTGCACTTGTGAGAGACACTCTCACATTACTATGAGAGATTATGTGGGGGCCCTCACATCCATATCCAATGCCAACAACTTAAATGTGAGGGCCCCCACCTTTATCTCTCATAGTAAGGTAAGAGATGCTCTCATAGAAACATCTCCCATATATATATATATATATATATATATATATATATATATATATATGGGAAGTACTCATATGAGAGACACTCTCACCAACTTTGTGAGAGATGGGTGGGGGCCCTCACATTTAAGTTGGGGGTCCTTACATTTAAGTTGGTAAGAGTGGATATGGAAGTAAGGGCCCTCACCTATCTCTCACCAAGTTGGTGAGAGTGTCTCTCACTAGAGCACCTCCCATATATATATATATATATATATATATATATATATAGTTCAAATACATGTTATAAAATGAATCACATGTGTAAAAAGATGTAAAAATGGTGCTTGTAGACAAGCATGTGGTCATGTTACATATTATTAATAAATAATATACATACTATATATGTCATATACATCACGGAAGAAAGTCCATGCGCGCGCACATATAGAGTATGTCATATAATAATATATATTATATGTATTTATGGCCGGGCTAGGCAGGACCGAGCTAAGTATTGCCCCTCAAGTTTGTGGAATTTTCAAAATTAGGTCCTTTTCTGCCCTCAAATGTAAGGACAAAGGAAAAAAAGGGATATTGCCCGTACAATGGTTCATATACCGGACATTCGCCTATGAACCGTCGAAGATTTAAGTATTTTCTACAAAAGTGTTTGCGCAATATCTTAGGATCATGCGATACGATATCGATATCCTAGGGCAATACGATATCACATATATCGCTAGTGCTATATCCTAGGGCCGTGAGATACCGCATCATTTTTATATGAACAGCTCTGCGGAAAATATTTAAACTCCACTTATTCTAATCAAGCAAATTAGATTTAAAAGCAGTTGTAAGGGCAATATAAAAAAGAAAAGAAAAACCCTCATTTTCACACGCAACAAGCCGGCCAAGCCCCTCGATAGATGGCCGGATTTACAGGGATAGACTCAATGTTCGGAATCATAACGAACCATCATCAATTATAGGCCCCACTTTCTTCAATGCATCAAATAATGGAAACTACCCCCATTTTCATCATATTGCTTATACAATAGGTAGATTAGCCTGACATGTGTTTAAGGAGAAGTAGGTGACTGGCCAGTGACATCAAAGCCACTCATAAAACGTTAGTCAATAGATCGATTCTAGCATTCTGGAAAACATGTCATGAAGTTGACCTCCCTGTGGTGGTTCCTTTCTATTATTCCTTACCTGTAGAAAGCAACTTGGAGCTCTTAAATTTATCAGGAAGCTGGATGGAAAATGGATGGCGACAATCAAGAATGGCATCCTTCATATCTTACATACGTTGAATGTTCTATGTATTCGCTATTCACCGTATTTCAGTGCATACCTATAGTATAAAAATATTGGCTCATGTTGGATAGCGTAGTCCCACGCCCACTAAATTGCCTATTTGTAGGGATGTAAGTAAGTCGGTTCTGATCCAGATTCATGGTGGCCTTGGAACCGAAACCGTTAATGAAAAAGTGGAACCGGAACCGTAACCGTAACCGTAACCGTTAATAAAAAGGTGAAACCAGAACCAGTTCTGTATATAGTCTGGGTCCGAATCTAAATAGAAAATGATATTAAAAAAAAAAACATCAAATTTTAGTGAGGATCTCGAAAATTGAGCTAATATGTTGTATTGTCCTGGGTCCAAATTAAGGTGGAACCGGGCCTGGACCCATTTAAGTCACGGGCTCCAAAAAAAAAAGACTAAGATCCGAACCTATTTACTTATCATGGCCTAAATAAGGGCCTAAATCCTATTTTTAACGGGTCGAAACCTCCAGGTCATCGGAGAATCCGATACTCATTTACATGCTGCTTAGTTGTGAAAAGGGTCTAATTAATTAAGGCATTAATTTCCAATAATCTAATTTTAATGTCTACATTTGTGTATCAGTAATAGTGCAAAGGTGGTAATTATGGGAAGGAACTAGATTGATTATAGGTGGAACACCCCATATGGAAACCCAAAAGGAGGGAACCAGTTAGAAGGGGCGTTATGGAGCACTTGCCACGGATTCTGGCCTAATACCCCA
The DNA here is from genome assembly GCA_028538565.1 of Umbellularia californica. Taxonomy (NCBI): domain Eukaryota; kingdom Viridiplantae; phylum Streptophyta; class Magnoliopsida; order Laurales; family Lauraceae; genus Umbellularia; species Umbellularia californica. The sequence continues at coordinate 22,390,454 of JAPQWN010000003.1, forward strand.
ATGCTATTCATGTGGCTTCATGGTGGGGCATGCTTCGTCGATTTGGAGGATTAAGGTGATGCCACACTCTCACTTTGAGGTATATATATGGACCATCAAATAATGAGCCCTGCATATTTCAAAATGGGATATTAGAATATCATTGCCGTGGTTGTGGTAATCGTAGCTTTGTCACATTAATCTGGGGTCAATATTTTCTATAAGGATGAGAATAGGTCGGGTTAGTTCATATCCTTATCCTTGGTGTATCCAACGGACTTGAATCCGAGATGGGTCATATATATTGGACTCAGATCCGTCATCAACATAAATCAAAGACTCATACCTGACTTCAAACTGAGGCAAGAATTGAACCAGACCTGGATCCACATTTGAAGAGTTTTAATAGATGAATTAAACTTAGACTCCTACATATATACTTGGGCTTGTAATTGGTTTTGGATTTGAGTTTTTGAATTACAGAATGTACGGATTTGGATCCAAAAACTTATTCAGAGCCAAATTACATTGTCTTGGATTGGGATTTTTAATAGGGTCTGAAAGCTCAGAACCCAGAAAATCTAGAGGTTCTAGGTCCTACCGTGGTATAACCAGATAATCGGATGTCTATTTGCAACCCTTTGACGGATTAAGAGTCTCGGTGAATGCAAACAGTCAATCACCCGAGTCATAGTCCATATGTGCTATATACACCAGATGCCTTGTGTAAGCAATGTGCTCAAGCTCCTAGGGTGTATGATTATATCAACTTTTCAAAAATCTCCTGTGTAGGTGAGCTGGTCCTACATCTTCATGCCTAGCACGTTGAATACGAGCCCACAGAGAAAAGCAAAATGGGAAAGAACTCGACAAGGAAAAAAATTGTATGTATAATCACAAAAGGAGAACAAGACCAAAGTGTAATCAACAACGGCCAAGTAGCCTCCCTTTGCCTTCCTCCTTTTCAGTTTCCTTATTCCCTTCCCCCCAAAGACACCCTTCTCAGCCATGGGTCGAACCACCCCCAGATGGCCAATCTTCTTCTTGAACCGGGTGGTGGCCCGGGTTCGATTCCGGCCCCCTCCGGTCGAGCCGAAACGCATCTCTAACGTCGATAAAAACGATCAAGCCGCCGGATTTTCTAATGGAGAGAAGCATTGCAACAATGGGGGCAAGCCCGGGTTCACACTCGGTCGAAGGATCATGATCGTAGTGGATTCAAGTGCTGAAGCTAAGGCTGCCTTGCAATGGGCTCTCACTCACACTGTACAAAACAATGACACCATGATCCTTCTCTCTGTCATCAAGCCTTGTAAACAAGGTGATGCTCTTCTTTAATTTGTTTCTCCTCTTCAACACAATCAATAGACAAATATGTTTACAAATAATGCAACTATATGTATGTAGTAACTGGATTATGGTTGTATGTTTTGGTTGCAGGTGAGGTTTCTCAGAGGGAGAGTAATCCAAGAGGTTATGAGCTTCTTGATGCCATGAAGAAAACTTGTCACATTAGAAAACCTGAGGTAACTTCCAATTGCTTAACAAGAAAGGTGTCTTAATCCTTCCTTACAGGCTAGTTGACAAAAACATTGTTAAAACTAGGTCTCATTTCTAGAAGAAGTGGAGCTTATGATCCATGCCTTTTCAGAGTGGAATATAGACTTGAGTACAATTGGTCCATGACCATGTTTGGTAGATGTTCTCCTAGGGGATCAGGGATGTGGAAAAATGGATCCTGCCCTTCATCATGGGCCAGTCCATGCAATTCAGGGGAGTCCCACCTTATGGAGGGTCGAAATTGAACCACCCCATGCCTGCTGCCCTGAGGAGAATATTTTCGGCCCATGTTTTGGTGATCCAGGGCATTGATTTGTTGGGCTCCATCGTGGATATCTAATATTTGAACAATGAATCAGGTAGGGAGATCCTAGCTGTCTGTTGACAATGTAGGTAATCAGAACAATATTTTTTTTGTCTTTTTTCTTTTTGAATCCTAATCTAGTCAACTATTACAAGCTAAAGTATAGCGCTGGTCAATCAGATGAATGTTCTAAATTCACTAGAAATGTATCAAACAAAGGGCCCATTGTTTGCGACACCTTGAATGCCTAATATTTATAAGAAATGTATTCCTAAAATTGGCTTAGATTCATAAATGACCATCAAATAATGTCTAATTTCATGAAAAATGAATTGAGAGATGGGAAATAAAAAATTTGTCACCTAGTAAATCAATCATTAGGAAAGTCAGGGTCCAGTTTGGTTGGATAATCATTTTCTACCTCTCTTTAGTTCATTTGTTTTATTATATGCAAGATTATTTGACTGCCATTTATGGATCTTCATTTTTATTTTTATTTTTTCAATTTTGAAAGTCAATTCAATGCAAATGAGCCCAAATGCTAGCTATCTGGTAATTATATTAGATTATGACTTGCCAGTTGCCACCCACTTACTGCATTTCTAAGTCAATCCCATGGGGTTTTGGGTACCATTTGGCAGTAATGGTGGGTGTGGTGTTGTAGTTTTTGTTTCTATTACTTTTGTTTTTCATTGTTTGTATAGAGGCATTGTTGTTTTGATCATGTAATAGCTTATGACATGCCTTGCATATAAATGCTTGTTGGATTAATAATCCCTCTCTTTCTTTTTCTAACAAACGCTATTTGTACTAACCTAAATCAAGTAAGTGATTATGCCCCCATGTCTAATGAATATCATAACACATTCATAAGAAGTGATTTGGGCATTGAAACCTTTGTTTGCATTAAAATACATAGAAATTAATACATATGATTCTTTTCGTAAGTAGTTAAAAATGAATACCGTAAGTCAATTTCCAAATATGAGCATCAAATAGTCTTTCCTTCTATGAAAATAGATTTGAAGGATGGGAAATGAATAACCAAAACCCAATAAAAATAAAATGACACCAAAAAAAAGTCTTGCACAACCACGTCCTTATTCATTAAACAATCTACATGAAAGTAATCTTTGCTTAACTTCTATGGAAATAGATTCGAAGAATTGAAAACCATGGAAAATAAATTTCCATTTCCATTTCCATTTCCGTTTCCCACAAAACCAAATTCTAACAAAAATAAAATGAGTCTGGATCCCTTGTTTCGTAGAAACAGGGATATACTGTTTCGTCCAATCAACATCTTCCTCGATTTTTTTCATTTCAAGAAAGTAATTGAAAGTGTGCATTAGCTGGAATAAGATTTTACATAATTGGCAGATGTTGATTGGATAAAACAGTCTTTTTCTGTTTCTAGGGAACAAGGGATCCGGACTCAAATAAAATGCCACAAAAAAAAAGTACTCTTGCACAGCCATGCCCTTTTTCATTAAACTGTCCACATGAAAGTAATCTTTGCTTAACTTCTGGCCCTTTGGTGTGTCAAAAGGTGCAAGTTGAGGTCTCACTAGTAGAAGGGAAGGAGAAAGGTCCAACAATAGTAGAAGAGGCAAGGAAACAAAGGATCACCCTTCTTGTTCTAGGTCAAAGAAAGCGCTCGATGACATGGCGGTTGCTGGTGACATGGGCTGGGAACAAGATGAATGGTGGGGTCGTTGAATATTGCATCCAAAATGCCAACTGCATGACATTTGCAGTGAGGAGAAAGAGCAAAAAACTTGGAGGGTATTTAATTACCACCAAGCGCCACAAAGATTTTTGGCTTTTAGCTTGATAATTATAACATTGGTGATCAAGTCTGTGAATGATAATGTGAGATATAATTATATGATAAAAAGCTATGATACCCGAATACTTCAAAACAGGCAACATCTTTAAGTGTCATGTTGCACACTTGATATATTGCATGTCAAAAGATGCAGTGACATTGCCATATAGTAGTGCTGTTTCTGGGTATCATAGTTCTGAGAGTTGGGATATATGATTTTTTTTTATTATCATTTTTTTTTTTTTTTTGTATATGGAAAGCTGTTGGAAAGATGAAAAAGAAGATTTGGGGATGGGTGAAAAGTGTAATGTAATTATTTGTGTCATTAGCCATGTTGGGTGAGAAATGGACATTGGGACTTTAATCATGTTTTTGGGTCTTGTTGAGCCCACCAGTACTTGACTCAGCTCGAATATATCATGGTTCGTGAGTGAAGCAACTTGATTAAAGTACTGTCCTTTTGCAGGGAAGACATCAAGAGTGACTATTGTAAGGTAAATGCCATGTGGAAACCCTGAATTTGGTTAGATGATTGGTATTTCAGACTTGGACCCGATTGTCAACCGGGCCCAGCTATAGATTCCGTTCTGAACACAATGGCCTAATTGGACTCAAACCAGAATAGTTTAACAGAATGCACTATTTAATATAAATTATCTAGCATAAGTGGTTTCAATATGTTATTGTGTTACATACACTCGGTGTACGCGTATTTGGCTTTGGAGAGGAATAGCCTGGAGCCAGGTTCGATTACCAATCGAGCCCAGAAAAAGTCATGCTTGAATCTCGGGGCCACACCTTCTTTGTAATTGGATCAAGGGTCCATTTGCACTCTAGGTGTATTCAATGCGATTTGCAACTTTTTCTTTTATTTTGTTAGATAGGGATTCAAAATCACACACTCTACTCATACAGTCATGTCAGGCCAACTAAGCAACAACGGACAACCCCATTAGCACTTTGTTGAATGAAAATATTTGGTCGTCAAATTGGTGCAAATGGAAGGCAGGAGAGGGCATTTTTCTGCCTCTGCTTTTAGCCGACCACAGGTATGGGTGCTTTGCTTTGTGATACCTTCCTCCATAAGGTTCAATCTTTTGACTGCTCCTTTTACTTTTGGAGTCCCTAGTGCTCGCCAGTGTTGCAGCCAAACAAAGCCAAAAAAAGAGGGGGTGGGGGGCAGGCTTCAGCTGCAGCCTATTTTGCAGTTTGACATTTTAGGTTTGTTGGCTTAGGATTGTAAACCATGGTTATTCTCATTCATTTATGGGCAGCTTGTTTGTATAGGAATTTTTTAATAAACTTTTATAGCTCAGACGACTTGAATAGAAAGCTTTAATAGTTGTGAGAATTTTGTTTTTCACAAAAATGTATCTTGTGATCCCCATTTATAGTTGTGAGAAAGAACCTTTCAACTGGCCCTTCTGTGTAACTAATAACTATAAAGAGTTCTTAACTTCTTTTTTTTTTGTACCTCAGCTAAGGGGTCGATCGGGGACGCAATGATCCCTCGGCAATGGAAGAGCCCTGAGGTGAGGGGATCTCGGATTGAGAGAAGGAGACCTCACGTACGGGAAGGTGGCATGTCCATTATTTGAACGCTAGACAGCCAAGTGAAAACTAACACCAAGGTAAGAGTGCGCCGTTCATCATACTTGTAATAATGCCATGTGTAGTTTATCCAAATAAATATATAGAAAGCCAATAACACTAGAAGTACAGTTAGTTTGGCACCTCAATAAAAAAAAATTAAGAGCTTAAAAAAATTAAGTAAAGGTGCCAGGTGTGATCATGCTTTAGTGTTCCCATAATAATCTTAAAACCATACTCCAGAATCCCAGAAACATGGCTTGGCTCAACAGAGCCATAGAATTGAGTCAATTTGGAGATTCTAACAAGTCTTGAATGAGAAAGTTTTTAATAATTTTCATAAAATTTGATTAGTCTTAACTGAGTCAGATGAATCTTTATCAGCTAAACAACCGAGTCTTGGCTAAAGTTAACTTGGAGTTTAGTCCAAATGCAAGTACAGTCACGGGTTTAAATTTTGAACGTCATGGTTTTCTATTATGAAAGATGCAATCCAATAGGAGCCCATGTTCTAAAATTTCATACCACTTAAATCAAAATATGGCAATCGCTGAATTAATGAAATTTTTTGTCTGGATGGTTGTTGACTTTCTAACAAATATCCATTTCCAACGTGAGGACTGGAATTTGCATGGCTAAAATAGATAATTATGTTGGACTTTGGTTGGAACTATTGTATTTGTGCTTTGCCCCCCTTGAAATATGCACAAGAACCCTTTTTTTTTTTTTTGCTTTTTTCATTTTAGGAGCGTTGAGATGTGTATGTTCTCATTATTGAGAATAAGAATCAAGCAAGAAAGAGCAGCGTGATATTCACGGCGAAACCAGGAAATTTGACTTGGGTGCCATTATGAATTTGGGGGGCGGGGGGGGGGGGGGGGGGCGGGCACTACGAAAAATAAACAAAATAAAATATTGGGGGCCAATTAAATATATAAGGAAATTTCTAGTATGATTGGGGGAATTTGAAAAACGCACTCTATCATATTCATTGGTAGAACACTAACTTATTTTTAAAGATAGAGAATTATTTTATTTTCCTCAAAACAGGAGATTTCTATTTCTTAGGACAATGTGTGGGGCGAGTACCATAGAAATTGGGCATAGATTTTTCCACTTTTCCTCGCACTTACCTCACGAAGTTGTTTGCAAAATACCCATTTCGTAATTGACAACCAATGACAAAACTTCTTCACCGTGTCAGGTTCATAGAGTCTGACCTCCCACGTTGGACTTCCCTTTTTGTAAAAGAGCGAATAAAGTCCTTAAAGTTTACCGAACGTTGAATTCCAACGCTACACAAAATACACCATAAGGGCGTATTTGGATGCGTGGTGAATTGATGTGAGGTGAGGTAAAGCCTTGATTATTCAGACAAGAAAAGACAATGGGTCATATCAAAAGTACACAATTTCAAAATTCCTTCCATCTTTTTCAAAAAAAGTCAAAAAAAGCAACCTCATTTCTCCACTAAAAAACAAAAAAGCTACAATTTTCTATACAAAAAGTCAAAAAAATTCCATACTAAACAACTAAAAACAAAACACCATTATAATACCTTATATTTTATTCTCTCTTGATTTGATGCTTTACTTCCCCATACTTCAATTCACCATACATTCAAACAGGCCCTAAAGCATAATCCACGCTCCCAACCTTCCGCATACATTCTCATACATTCATGTCTATTTGCTTGCATGCTATGGATGCAATGAATATTTATTTATCCGATTACCTAAGGTTTCAACATGTAGAAAATGAGGTTTGGAACCTAGTTTAGGTCCTGGTTGATGAATGAATCCAAATATAAAACTCAATTTACGTTCTGATTGATCAATGAATTTGGTTTTGATTGATAAAGGGTGTGGTTCTGGGTCCATATTGATTTTGACCAATGGACTCGAAACCCTTTTTGGCCGCTATATATAAAGAACCTCAGATTTCTTATTTTACTTGCTAGTTCCCCCTTTATTCTCTTTAACAAAGCAAATTTCTCTCTTACTCTCTCCCAGCTTATCTTCATTGTCATCCTCCTCACTCGCTCTCTTTAGTTTCTCTTACTTTCACTATTTCTTTGCATTAGGTGAAGTAAGAGCAAGCTATCTAAAGGTAGTGGCATCCACATGAGATTGAGGAGCAAATTGAGGTATAGTGCATTTTGTTGCTGATTTAGAATTTACTAGAAGATGATTCAATATTCTTATCTTCGAGTGTTTTATCACTTTTTTTTTTTTTTTTTTTGGTGGGGGGGGGGGTTTCACATCTCTTAGATTACTAGTTTTTAGGAAGTTTTTTTTTTATGATGTAGGTATTGTTTGGGATCTTTGATCCAACAAGACTAATCACCTCGATGGCTTCCACTAAACCCACATACATGTGCACCAAGCAAATTTGGGGTGGTTCCAAACACAAGGCGTGGAGAGCAAACCCATGCCTAATACCACTCCACCAACTCCCTTGCCGATAGGATTTTTAGAACTAAATGCAAACTTATCAATTATTGCCTCATCATTACTATTTAGTTGAGTTAGGTAAAAACCTTTGAAAGAAGTGGATTTTCTCATATTTAGAGATCTTATTCCAAAAGTAGATAGTATTGGATTTAATTGAATGAAGTGAACGGAGATATTAGGGAAAGATGGAATGCTAAAAAGAAGAAAGACTGAGCAAGAACCTCTAATTAAAACAACTTTCGGAATCGGATCCTAGAACTCTTAACAAAATTAGACCCGAAATTACAAAACCAGCTTTGAGTCCAAACTAAGGATATGTTTCTTTCCTGGGATTTCCAATAGGAATTCCACATGTTGGGTTTTCTTTAAACTTTGCAAATCCCATGTTTATGCACAAATATTTTCAAATTTAACTACATGGAAGGTCTCAAATGACCATTGAGAATTTAGGAATTTCACCCTCTTTATTGTTTGGTTGAATTTTTGGGATGCTCAAATATAAGAGAGCATCTAAAAATTCTACTATGTTTGAAAATTTAGAAATTTTCCAGATAAGAATTCCTTAAAATTTTAGCAAATAAGTAGACCTAAAACATCCATAGCAATTGAATCGATCATAGTATGGTTCCGTATTGCATTCCTATGCATGACCATGTTCCTAATTCTTAACATCCTTGTTTGGTAAAACCACATTCTCACTAACTTAGTATTCATTTAATGACAAGTCGATGAGAATTATATATTATATATATTAAAGCAAAGGGGGAGGCGTGCTATGAGGGGTGCCACATCATCCCTAAAAAGTTTCTCTTTTCAAAGATGGTTACTTTCTTTTCTAAAACTTCTCTCATAACCCCAAGGGGTTGGCCGAGTGGTCAGGACCACGTTTTTTCCCTCTTCCAGAGCTAGAGGTCTTGGTATCTACCCACGGTTCCCCCCTATTCAGGAGCCGAAGGTTGAGTCCACTTGTGCTACCACATAGGGGCCACAGGGGTTTTACCCGGCTTCTCTCTGGGCCTGGAGGGAATAGTCCAGCCCAAAGGGTTGGGAACCCTCTGTTAGCAAAAAAAAAAAAAAAACTTATCTCATAAGAGATTTTTATGAACGTTTGAATTTGAGTCTTATTTCTTGCCATTATCCAAATTATAAGCAAATATTTACAATCTGTTTGTTTTTTTTTTTTCTTAGATCTTCAATCATCAATGGGTCCCATGTTTAAATATGTTTTGTGAGCCCTACCGATGATTGAAATTCAAATTGTTGCTCATTTACTCTCCTTTCAGTTTTTTTCCCTAAATGGATGGATCTAGTAACGGGCACCAGTTCGTATTAAATATATTTCAAGATTAGACTCCAATATTGGATGAAATCCTAATGGCCTTCTCTTAATCCATTTTTTTTAAGAGTTGGCCCCTCTGATGGAGGGAGGCAAGCCTATTGGCCGTTGTCTGGTTTCTTAATGGATGCAAATCAATTAGTGGGCCCCGCACATTTAACTTATTTATGTAGTGGGACCCATTCATGGATTATGCATAAATATTAGTTTCTAGATCAATATGGATTATGAATTATTCTCTCTCTCAACACCATCTATCTTCCATCCTATCAAGGTTGTCATCTTTTTATTTTAATATTTGAAGCTCACCTTCAACAATTCACACCGATAAATTTTTCATTAAAAATATAGTTTTCTTTTAGTTTCCAAATAGAGCTCTACTCTATTCAGAGATTGTCACACGTAAACGAAAATCAGACCTGACCTTCTGGTAGACTACCTCATAGATGGGCTTGTGATAAAAATGTTTTGAGGTTGGATTTTTTTTTATTGAATCTTATAGACATCATTTTCTAATGTGATTATATAGACAAATGACCATAAGTTTGCCCCACCATAATTACACATCTGTAGGCCCACATGGATCCATACTTAAGAGATATATACATTGATCCATAGTAGGCCAATTATTACTAGGATCAAATAACACTAGTCTGCGGTTTTAAAGTCTCATAATTTATGGCTTTTAAAGTTAAGTTATTTATATATATATTTTAAAAAATCTAGAGCTAAAAAATGGTTTGATCGATTCTAAAATGGTATTGGTGCTACTTCAAAAGGGTAGAGAAGGAATTTGTGCGGTGGGATTGAAATGACTATAATCCTATGTGAAGATAATACTTGGATTTATGATTGAAGATGTGTTGACTGTCGTTATATAATTATGCATGAATATATTATTATATGTTTATAATTAATTTTAATATTCCATAAATTAAAAATATAATATTTTACTTTTTTGATCCGGACACGAGAAATTGTTGCTGGTCTAATAATAAAGTGGTCCGTTGTTAACATTCTCAATATCTTAAACCCCCGATCATTTAAAATGTCAGTGTTTGGATTGGGGGTCCAAATCCCAACAAATTCCTGCTCAACAAAAACAGATGCCCGATGGAATGTATAAGAATACACTCATCAAAGTGGCAGAGACATTTTAATTTGATGTGACTTTTTAGTGAGGCCCACACAAGAATGTAATAGCCCAGTATCATAGGCACTCTTTTTAGTCTTTACAACTGTGCCTCAAAGAAAGTCTGCATAAGCAAAACCAAACAGCCAAGTAAGAAACCTCACCCCACTGGCTAGAGTAATCTTGTACTGTTTTCCAACCTGGTAAATTCTCTCTTCTTTCACCTGTTCCATATCCTTGCATGTAATCTTTGTCCCATGTAAAAAAACCAACAAGAAAGAAAAAGGCAACAGGAACAGAATACACATCATCATCCCTATATTTTATTTCATTCCATGTCACTGACAGTAACAAGCCCTTATTTTGATCTTCCTTTTACTTTGATTGGTTCCATTTCTCTCCTTCTCCTCTCTCCACCTCTAAGTTAAAGAGAAAGGCAAAAAGTCCCAATTCTTCTTCTGTGTTTCATTCCCTAACAACTATTCTGATATGTGGGCTTTTTTTGTTAAAACCTTCAGTGATCTAATTATCTTAAGTACTAGTACTAGAAAAGAAGAAGAATCATTCTTCCTCTCTTAGTTCATACCTTGTATATCTTCTTCTTCTTCGTCGTGTGGTTTCATCACAAACCCTAATCCTAATTCCCAACCCTAATTAGGGATGGGGTGCACGCAGTCAAAGATCGAGAACGAGGAGGCGGTCAGCCGGTGCAAGGAGAGGAAAACGCACATGAAAGAGGCCGTCGCCTCCCGGAATCTCTTCGCGGCGGCGCACTCCGCCTACACCATGGCGCTCAAGAACACAGGTGCCGCCCTAAGCGACTACGGCCCCGGCGAGGCCCAGGACTACCTTGGATCCGCACCGGCGGCCGTCACCCAGAATCCCCGCGACACACTCCCTCCGCCGCCACCCCCTCTCCCCGACTTCCCGGCAATCCCCCTCGCACGCTCCGTCAGCATGCCCGAAATCCCCGGGTCCAAATCTGACCCGAAACCCGCCGAGACCATCCAGGAGGAAGAGGACGTTGAGGAGGAAGACGAGGCTGCCGAACCCGCTGAGCCCGAACCGGAGCCAACTACCCCCACCTCCCCACCACCGCCGCCGCCCCTTTCCCGGCCGCAACCGAATCCGGTCGACCCACCCCCTGCGCCCCCGGATTCCAGGAACGAGACCTGGGACTTCTTCTTCCCCGATGTGAATGCAATGCCTCTCCCTTCCTTGACCCCAATTGAAGAAGTTCCGCCGCCTCCTCCCCATGTTCAGGAGGAGAGTAATATCTATAGAGAAGAGAAGCTTAAGAGGCGGGATGGGGACCGTGCAGATGGGAGTAAGGGTAGGAGTAATGACAGCGTGGAGAAGACGCAGGAGAAGGTGGTTGTGGAGCCTCCCCAGAAGACAATCAAGAAGCAGGGGAGCAGCAGCGGCGGAGCCAGCAGTAGCAGTAGCAGTAGCATGATTGCTTCAGAGGGTTCTAAGAGGGGTAAGGGGGCATCAGCATCGAATACGAGCCTTATGCAGATCTTGAATGAGCTTGATGATCATTTCCTCAAGGCTTCAGAGAGCGCCCATGAAGTGTCAAAGATGCTGGAGGCAAATCGGATGCATTATCACTCAAATTTTGCGGATAATCGAGGTGCCCTCTCTTCCCCCCCACCCCCCCTTGTTGTTTTGGTATTGGTTTTGCCTTTGGTGTTGTATACCATGCTTGAAGCAAATTTGTTGAATTATTTCTTGAATTCCATAGATAATCAAGGGCCTAGTTCGTTGATGTTAATCTGAAATATATGTTGATTGGTACTTCTGGAAATATTTTCTTATGGTGCTACCAGTTTGGGAATTGGTTCAGGTAGTTCTGGTTGATGCTAGTTTAGCAGGAATGTTCCTTTCCTGTACATGGTTTCCGGAAAGAAAGAAGACTATGCAAACAGGTAGTGAAAATGAATCTATGGCATGTTTGGATGTTATGAATTGGAGGTTAATGGGATCCTTCCCACATTGCCATCTGGACTTGAAGTTATCTGGATGACAATTTGGTATAGAAATGTGCTTTTCTTAGATTGTGGTTTAACAATGGTGTGCGTCTCAATACGTAAGCGGGCCGTGTGATCATTTGTTCAAAAATTGGTGCAAGTAGAGAGTTAGTGAAGGTAACTGGCTTGTAGAGTTTTGTGAGCGCTGAGTGCCACATCAAGGGACGCTTTTCTGAGAGGGGTTTTACACCTGCATGTAGAGCTGGATGTTTGGGCAATGGAGAAATGACAAGAAACCTGTTTTGAGGATGAGGCACGTATGCTAATATAGTTATGCAGAATAACAAAAAGTAGGCTTAATCATGAAAGTGTGTAAAATAGGGATCTATGGGTGTCTCCAATAGTCATGTATTTAATAGTTGTGTTGATGGGCTAGTAATTCGAGAAGTTATGAGAAGGGGGAGACCTTTAAGACATTGGGTGAAGTTGCCAAAAAAAGGTATGTTGGACTGTGGAGTTGTGGTGAGCATAGCTTGGGTTACAGTCAAGTGAAAAAAGCAAAACTCACAAAGGCAACCTTGAATAATTAGGAATTTAGACAATAGCTCGTGGCACGATGGAGGGTGCTCACTGTTGCAAACTTGAGGTTGTAGGTTTGAGTCACATTTTCGTTACCAAAAGAAAAGGGAATTTAGGATTAGTGTTTCACCAAGAATCAGTTCCTCTTTCGCTTACACATTCGCTTGACACACACACGATCAAAGTTCACTCTTGTACTATTAGGCATGGGACAAGGCTGTGATGATGGTGGCGGGTGGCTCAAATGAAAGACAAAATAAAGACAAGCCATTTTTTGAGCAGAAATCTAGAAGATTGGAAACTGCCCTTGTACAAAAATATTGGGGTGTATAAGGAGTTAGGAGAAGGGAGATATAGTAAATATTACAAATTTGGATGAAGAAGTCAATCATATGCCAGATTATCCTTTTTTTCTTTTTGGTGAAATGGTAACTTTTATTATTCAAAAGCTTTGCATTATAAAAGGATTATACCAAGAAATGGAAAAGCGACACCCCTGAAAAATACAGCCATTGCTCAAAAGGGAGGAACGTAAAACTGAAAGGGGGACAACAAGTCCCATAACCGAAACAGGGAAGAAAGATCCATTGTCAAAGAGTAGCCATTTCCTTCTAGTTGAACATGATGATGTCGAGAGATAGGCCCTAGAATTCGGGAAGGATAGAGGCCCCAAAGGCCCTGCAAAATTTCATTTTTTATGATTTCTTTTGATGGAGAGGCAACTTATTAAAAAATCCTACGACATTGTTGTCAGAGTTCTGTGATTCGTATGAATCTTAAGAAACAGGTGTGAATGTTAGCATTCGATATTTGTTTCATTGAATCTTACAATTCAAGTGAGTCAGTTGGGTGAGATAGCCACAGCCAAGAGGTTAATATTAATAATCTTTTACCTTATTTTTTAAAAAACTTTTATAGCATTTTCATTTTTAAGAGGCTATTTAATGGTTAACGTCTTAACAAAACTTCTTATTAAGAACTTTGGCAAATTTAGGGAAGTTTTAGAGATGAATAAGGAACATGCATCCAAATAAAATATTGATTGTATATACAAGGTTTTTTCCTGTATTCTTTTTTTCTCTTGGGATTTTCTTCATAAAAACTTTTGATTTTTTCTTCGTGAATACTTTTTACCATTAGGAGACATCTTAACATGAAGATTGATGATTTGGATTTGATTTTTATTTTTTAATTTAAAGAGAATAAGAACGACCATTGCAACTTGTTAGTGACATTGATATCTTAAACATATTTAACTATTTACTGTATTTACACATCAATTATGACATATTTATATATTTAATGATGTTCTTCATATGAATGTATCATAGATTCATAGTCTTATTTGTCATTGTATTTATGTTGCTATAGATGGAAAGTGATTGGATTATGAATAACTACTTTTTCTTTTTCTTTTTTAAATAATTTTTTATAATTGTATCTTTTTTATAAGAAAAAAATAAAAAATTTCTATGATTTGCGATGCAATTCATGATACGTTTCAATTAATGTCCTTGGAACGATTTGCGATACAATTTTGATTTTCAGGACAATGATCTATGGTTTCTTTCCAACCAAATTGTCCAAGTACAAGCCATAAAGTGTAGAAAACATAGCCCTAAATAGAAATCAGTGGAAAAATAAAACTCACAAAGTTGACCGAATGAAGGTGGATGAGGGTATCACTTTGATTATAAAACCTTTTCTGTTTGCTACTTGACCTGAGACGGAATTGGATGCTCTGGCCATTATGACTTTGTTTGTGGATACTAGAACAAATATGTTTGCTTCATGATGCTTTTCATCTGGGTGCTGATCAATCTACTTATTTATTAAATATCTCTCTCTCTCTCTCTCTCTCTCTCTCTCTCTCTCTCTCTCTCTCTCTCTCTCCACGCTGCATCTATAAGGAAGTCCCATTATCTAATTTTATCATAATATTTCTTGATAACCATGTCTGGGTCAGTATTTTAGTATGGAGTTTTATCGGGTAGCACAGAAATAGGTGTAAGAAGGTTAATGGACCTCACAATGTCTTCTTTTATCCTTATAAGATTGCAAGGAGTTAAGATAATACTATTGTTACCCCTTATTAGGTTCAATAGATGGAGTTCCTGAAACAGTGATCTAACTGGACTCAGAATTTGTTATCTTTATTTACCTCCATTTATCTTGTATTCCTCTTTTTCCCCATTCTGTGACATGTTCTGTCAGCTTCCTTTTTTGGCCAAAGTTATGTTTTATTGGTTTCCATATTAACATTTATCTTGATTTGATATTGCTTGCAGGGCACATTGATCATTCTGCAAGAGTCATGCGTGTTATCACATGGAATAAATCATTCAAAAATATACCCAATGCTGATGACGGGAAAGATGATTTTGATGCAGATGAATATGAAACTCATGCTACGATATTGGATAAGTTGCTAGCATGGGAGAAGAAGCTTTATGATGAAGTAAAGGTGTGTTGAATTGTTTCTTTTTATCTTTTTGTTTGTTGTTGTTGATGATGATGATGCTGTCATCATGTGATTCCTTTTCTTTTGGGAGTGATGGGATGGAACTTATGTGCTCTTGACTGTTTATGAATTGACCAAGGCTTTTTTTTTTTTTTTTTTAATTTTAAATTTTTTTAATCTCTTCACCTTAGCAAGAGAATCATTGACTGCAGTAAACAGGTAAATATGCTGGCTGGATCGTCAGCATTTTCTCTCTGCAATATAAGTACCATCTAGATTTCTATATTCCATATTAATATAAAGCCAAACAGTATATTCCATGGCATGTGATACATGTTACCAATAAAGTTTTGCTATGTGCAACCATTAAAAAAAAGGAAAAAGTTCTGCCATGCATACAATGACTATGATGCAATCTGACTGCTTAGACAACCAAAAGGAGGCCTACAATCAGGTCACGGTGTGTGTGTGGTGTGGGGGCGCTGGGCTTTAATCCTGTTTCATTGGTCATGTCACTTGAATTGATATTTAGAAAAGAAAGAAAAGGAATATGGAGAAATATTCGGGCTTGTAGGGGAGGGAGGGTATGGCTAGAAAAGGTTGTAGTTTTTTTTTTTGTTTTTTGCTAGTTGGGCTACTTGTCCAAAAGTGATACATTAACTTGAGTACCCAAGATTGATCCCTGGGCGTGTATGTGAAACGGAGGTGCCCACACCACTCAACCATGAGTGGGTTGACAACTTGAGATTCCTTCTTTTATATTCATTGCTCAACAGCATTTGTGATAATCCTTATTAGAAATAGATTTCTAAACCTATAACAAATAGACTCTTATACCCCTATGGTCCCTTACATAAACAATAGTGGGCCCATTACATTAGATTCCCAATAACTTGAACCCTCATCCTCATGATTAAGATTTTGATTTTTTTTGGTTTCTCAGGATATTATTGGGAAAATGTCATGGAAATAAATTAGTTTTGAGATAATTACAAATAATGAACAAATATAAAATACTGTTAAAAAATATTTTTAAAGATTTTTTATGGTTCTTTTCTATTTTTATTTTGGTATCTCATGATATTTTCGCTTTTATCTATGTCTTGAAAATATTGTGATATTATCAGGAAAATAACATTCCAAATATATATCGTGATATATTATCACAAGATTTTTAAAACGTCTCTGATTTTTTTGACACTGCTGGGTTAGTTAGTGTCATCTCCTTGTGTTGTGATGTCATGGAGTGTAGTTGTGCTTGAGAAGAGTGATTTTGAAGCTTCTTTGACATCAGATCAGGTGCAGTTGATTTTCTGAATTCCATATTTCCAGTAGATGGATTAAAAAATAATTGTTCAGAACTCAAATGCAACGATATTATACCGTGTGCTGAAAATATTTAGATTCTGCCCATGAAGAAACACTAACAACTTTCGCAATGTTTATATGTTGTGTCAAAATTCAAATGACCAGTAGATCTAGTGTTCAAAGCCCTTGTTGACCTAGAGCTCAAATCTCAATGGGGATCCTTGCTCCTTTTCTTAAGTTCCTAACCAGGTGCTGTAGGTTTTTGGAAAATCCTGATGTAACTGGCTTAAACACACAACTATCATGAAATCAAGTGACTTTTTCTCAGCAGGAACGGAGAGCACATTAGAACATGAAGAAGGATTAGTGGCTAATGACTTCTAACCATAGTTATTGATGATAAAAGAAAGACCCAAAGCATTAGTCAAAACTACAATTTTCTCTAGGGCAGTAGTGGTGGTATGTTTGATAAACTAAAATCAACTAAAAAATTATATCAATAACATGTTTTGTTAAATGGATTCTTTAAAATGAACAGCGGAATGCATGTCTAGATGTACATGTATGATGTATCAGTTCAAAGTCTTGTGGTGGATTAAGCTGGATTGTTTCAGTGCTAGCTTTATGAGTTTCTCAAATAACAACATTTGTTACAGTTACCTTGTGAAGTTAAATTAAATTTTGGGGTGTTCAGTACTCTATTATTATTATACATGATTTTTTATTAGGTGTAATTCAAATGTCATGCTACATCAGCCAATCTTTCTTTCTTCCCTGTTTTATTTATCGAAAATTTACCGAATCAATCCTCAACTCATGTAACTTAGATTCCCATACACAATAGCCTCATATCCTTGGATGTAGGCATATTATGGAGTCTGGATTGCAAATTCAGTGTTTGTTTCAGGCTTTGTGGGATTCATCTTTGGATATGGATCGTCTCGTAGCATATGTTTTTTGCTTTGCTCACTGTTGAAATAAAAGAAAATTAGTTTTTCGGGGTTCACTCAGGCACTCTTACATAATCCTGACAATACAATGAATTTTTTAGCACTTTGGTTTTTGGTCATCCGTATGAAGACTATATGATCCATGCCATGGATCTTTAAGTCAGTTTGGTAATGAAATCATGAACTATGTCATTGGATATAATGAATGTGTTTTCATTGGTTGGTTATAAGTATTCTTTTTGTTGTAGAAGTTACGGTTGCCTTTTTATTGTTTCTATAAGGTAAGGCAAGAACCATATTTCTATCAGAAAGCTCTGTGTCAATGATTTATTATAACATCGTTGTGGGCAGGCAGGTGAGCTTATGAAACTTGAATATCAGAGGAAGGTTACTTTGTTGACTAAGCAAAAGAAACGTGCTTCCAATCCTGACTCACTTGAAAAAACTAAAGCAGCTGTAAGCCATTTGCATACAAGATACATTGTTGACATGCAATCCATGGATTCAACTGTTTCAGAAATACACCGTTTGCGCGACGATCAGTTGTTCCCAAAGCTTGTTGCCCTTGTCAGTGGGTAAGTTGAGTGTAGAGACATGTTATTATTCATTTGGAAGCCTTGATAGTAACTCCTGATATAATTTTTAATTATTTTTCGATCAGCTCCTTACTGTACTTGATCTCTATGTTTTATGGATTATTTTATAGCAAGGATAAAAATAGCGGTAGCGGAGGGCGTAGCGACCTGCCGCCAAAACGCTACGTAGCGGCGTAGCGGTGCGATTTGGAAAAATTGTCAAAAAAATATGAAAAAATTCTAGAAAATCTAGAATATTGGAAAATGAGAGAATTTTTTTTTTTTTTTTTTTTTTTTTGCAAAAGTAACTAAGGTAAGGGGGCGTAGCGGTCCCCTCACTGTATGAGGTTCTATATTGCTGTATAAATAGAAAATAATAGTAATGTTCATTTTTTTCACATGTGTTCATGTTGCTTAGTTATGCTAACTTAGAAACTAATGAAAGGCTTATAAAAGAAAAAACTATGTCATGAAGTTAAGACTTAAGAGTACCTAAAGAAAAAAATACATCTACCAAATGGGGTGTCTAATAGGATGTACTTAGAGAAAAATCTTTGAGAAGAACTCTCTGTATCGACTATAATTCGGCGAGATCATGTGCTTTTTGGTGTTCTTTTAAACATAAAAGGGTAGAAGAGTTGTGTAGAAATGTTATTTGGAGAGAAGAAGAAAAGAAATAAGTCTTATTATGCATTTTAAAAAAATTTGGAAAATAGGAAAATTTTCTAACCCCGTAGCGGACGTAGCTATTGCTACGGGTGCGATGGCAGATAAATCGGCCGTAGCATGGCGGTGGCAGCCGCTACGGCCGATATAGCGGCCGCTTATTTTCATCCATGTTTTATAGAAATCAATGCATGTGGTGCCCTTTTTCTATTAGCGACATTTCTTGAACATGCCGCCTTGTGGTGAGCACCTTCCAACTGTCTTACAGACTCTTGTGGTGCCCTTTTGCATGACATTGCTCTTAATTCCTATATCTCTCACAGTTCCTATTTTCATTTCCCATACCAATTTTGTTTTTTTACTATAGATAGTTTAAGAAAATGTTGCAAAGGTGTTCTCACATCATTGCCCTCATCTTTTTTTGGTTTGGCTACTATGCCCCAAAACCTCTCTATACCCTGAATAAGTGACAGGATATATGCATTTCTTATGTGCAATAATTATTGCATACTATTATTTAGTTCTGCAATTTGAGTCTTCATATGCCTTTTAATCCATCTCTTAACAGAGAACATAATGTTGTGCTTGTATCTTTTTGAGTGAACGCTTTTTCCCTTTTTTTTTTTTCCTGGAGTGAACAATAGTTAACCTTGTAGTAGACCATGCCGAGCTTGCATGGCATTTTTCCGGATTTGCATGGAAAAGGGCTGTGGTACAATTGGAAAGAACAAAATAAACAACAGAATTGTATCAAGTAAAAAAGTGCCACAAGCCTTGGTTCATCTTTCTGGGGCCCAAAATCAGTGTCCTCAGCGCTAAAGAAAGAAAGAAAGAGGATGAAGTATGTTCTCAGTGGCTCGGGTGTAGAAACTAAATGAGAGTCATTGGGAGTATGGAATTTTATTCTTGGTGAGTAAGCTTTAGAAGGAAGCGCGGACACAGTGCTCAACACATTGGAGATAGACAATTTCTTAGATGAAAGTTTGTCTTAACTCACTAATAGAAACCAATGATTGATGTCATCAAGATCAAATTCACCATTGATGCCTGACCTTTGGTCTCATCACCATTAGCAACACTAGGAGTCTTTTCATAAATGGACATCTGCTGAACTTTCATTCTTTCACCTGTGAAGGAAAAAGTGATTTTCATTTAATGTGTGGAAAGGGAGTATGGGGAAGTATTTATGGGCGGGGTGGTGGGACGACTATAAAGCTAGTTGTCCAGCCTGTTAGGAATCCTAGATAGGTTTTCCTTTCCTCTCTCTTATCTACTTACTTTCTAGTCTCTCCTTATCTAATTACTAGTCAGCCTTATCAATTCTCTTAAGATTACAATCATTCAAAAAAAAAAAAAAAACCTTTTAAGATTACATGCCAGGCATATCACCCTTCCTAAAGAATGATGGAATATGCTAACATATGCTAGATCTAAAAAATCTTCTTAAAATTGTGCTAAATGAAGTTTGAAAAATGAAAGTTGGGCCCAATGAACCTTTAAGCTCTGGATTATTTTGGGCTTTTTTAAAAAAAAAAACTTGGAACTTGGACGCCCATGGTTGTATCACTTAACTTTTTGAGGAAGTTATGAAATTAGCCCATGGTTTATTTGGCAACAATGATGAAGAAACTTCATTGAGTTTATTGAAGTTGGACAGTATGGATGCTAAGATGCTTGCACATTCTGAGGGCCCAAAATGACAGGGATACAGTATGATGTGAGGAGGAAGCAATTGGAAGGTAATTAAAGGCATATAAGGGAGGAGTATAATAAACTCAATGATCATCATTGGTTGAAGTATTAGAAGTTTGGGAAGGAAAACCGGGCAGTAATTAAGAAGATTGTCTAACAGGAAATGAAGTTTGAGAATGCTGATCAAAATTGACATTGGGAATTTGGTTCCTCTGTTAGAATCAGTTGGAGGCCTAATTAGCCTTATGGAATGCCAATTGCATTTGTTAAGAATAAGTAATCAAGTGTCATAGGATTCTTTCTTGGAGGCTATGTTCTTTGGCTGATGATTTCAGATAGGTGGCTCTTTTGATGTGTATGCTTTTAATGAAGATCTTGAAAGGGGCATGGTTTTTTTTTTTTTTTTTTTCCTGTGTGTGTTTTGTGGGGGGTGGGGGGGTTTGTTTGGTCCTTTGTCAATGCAAATGAGTCAGTCAACCTCCCATTGATAGGAAGGAGAATTACGTGGACATACAATCAAGATAGACCTATTATGTGCATATTAAATCACTTGTCTCAAACAAATAGGAGTGCTACTTGGCAGTCATGCAATGTACTGTACCCTGATTAATTTCTAACTTTTCCTGAATGACTTTGGATTTGGCAGAAGTTAATTGAAGGCAGTGAGGAGAGTTTCAGCTTCAATGTTGGCGGAGTATAGCCTGACGAAAAACTGTAGAAGGCCAAATTAGAATCATGGAATGTGGAAGAGTTTGAAAATTGATGGAGAAAAGGTTGTTTGGAGATGAGGAGGGGAAATGGGTCATTATTGAAGAAGATAGAGATTTGGAGCCATAGATCGGAATGGAGAAAAAGAATTGAAACATAATTCGTGTAGCCGACCCCAACATGGTTGAGACAAGGCTTTGATGATGATGATGAGAGATTTGGAGCCAATTGGAAGAATAAATGGGCAAATAGAAAGGAATTGTGGGTCCTATGCAGAAAGGAAGAAGTTCCATGGAGACACAAATCTAAAGCTCTATGGCTGAGGACTGTGATAGTACAGAATGCTTTAATAGAAGGGTCAATTATGGAAGAAGTTCCAACTACATTTGGGCTTTAAAAAATAAGATGACAGTTGTCAAGACTCAATCCCCATGAGGTTAAGGAGGTGGTGGTAGTGAATCACCTTGTAAATCTTTATGCTAAGGATTATGGTTGAGATGTAAACTTGATGATATTGTTTCCTCTTCAATATCCTCTGATTTGGCAGAGCGGCTGGAAAGATCTATTGAGAAATTTGAGAGCTGGATGTATTTAATTGCCTTCATCAAAGCTTGTTGGGACTCCTTAAGAAGGAATTTTTTCCCCCAGAAATGCTGTCAAAGTTTCCTAGAGCAGATGAATTGCATGAGTTGAATGGTACTTTCCTAACTTAGATTTTGAAGTCTTGAAGATCCCAATCTTGCAGAGATGAATCATTACATGCCTTTTAGCTTGGTGGGTATCATTTACAAGCTGTTAGTGAAGTTATTGGCTATCAGCTGAATGATGATGCCTACAATTAATTGTTCTTATTGAGGAGTATTTTTGAACAGTAGCCAAATTCTAGATGGAATTCACACCGCAATATGTGCTTATAAGGATTCCTGAAGAAACGCTAAGAAAGAAGGCAGTGTTTTCGAAATTGATTTGAGAAAAAGAAAAACATGTGGACATGTAAAGCAGAAGCTGTGTTGAATTAAGAAGGCAGGGATTTCTCTTGTACCGGTGCTACTATGAAAGGTGTTATTTTGGTTGATTAAAACAAAAAAAATGTAAACTAGAAGTTCTTTGACTATATGATGGGGAGAATGGGCTTTAGATGCTAAATGGGGAGGGCATAATTGTTTTCACAATGGATTGCAGAATGCATCTCAACAACTTCATTTTTTCTTCCCTTTGTTTTACTTTGTTAATTCAATGGTTAATGGATATTCAAATCACTTTTTTAAAGCAACTGAGGGCTAAGAACCATTATCTCCAATCTCCATTCACCAGAGTTGCAGGTCTAAGATCTCTCACATAAGGTAAAGGACATTGGCTGCATTAACGTATTTGAGGAGCCTTTTTTTAGGGGTGCGGGTGGGGGTGTGGGTCGGGAAAATTTTGCTTATGGTGGATAATTCAAATTGTGATATTGGACCTTTACCAATTACATACTTTCGTTTGCCTTTGGGGACCAACCCTCATTCTAAAGCAATTTATGATTTGATGGTTATGAATTTTGAAAAGAAACTCTCGACATGGATGGGGCGATATTTGACATTTGGGGGCTGAATAACATCATAAAAGCCAGTGTACTTTGTTGTGTTACTTTTTAAAATGCCAATGTCAATTGCCCTGAGATTGAATTAGAACTAGAACTTCTATGGGAAGTGGCTAAGACGAAGTGGAAAATGAGCTTGATCAAATGGATTGGAGTGGTGAACTATTAAAATGGAGGGTTTTGGGATAATGATGCCTGAGCTACAAAAGCTGGTCTCTTCCGAGCAAGTGGTGATGGAGGTTTGGAGAAGGGCATGAAGCTCTATGGAGATTAATTGAAAGTAAATATAAGAGTTTAAGAAAGGGAATGTGAACAAACTTGGTAGAGTCCCTAGAAATATGATGTCTGTTTATGGTTGTTTTTGTCTCCTTTACATTGCGAGTCCTTTGAAGTGGTGGTGTCTTCAACGGGGGTGCATTTTAAAGTAGGTATTGGGCATGGTCGAGTTTGGGAAGATGAGTGGGTAGGGGAGATCCTTTTATTATCATATAATTTTGACAATTGAGTTTATTTATTTTAGTTCAAGGGGGTGGTTGGTGGTGGCTGTGCTTACGTTGTCCAGTATTAGATGCAATGTTCGACTAAATTGGAAGAGGAGTACGTGTCATTGCTCAATTCTTTTATGTAATGTTTGATTTGAAGTGATGCGAATTTGGAAAGATTTTCATTTCAAGAATGCTGTGTGTCATCACTGATCATATGAGCTTCTCCATTGGTAGAATTTTAATGTTAGAAGTCAGAAGTATCTCTAAATCTAGTTGCCTTTTGTTCCTTTATACATACTCATATAGAGGATTCCATAGCACAAATCTCATAAGATGATTGTATTTCATCTTCTCAATCCAGAGATGGTGCAGGTGTCTCAAATCTCTGTCATTTAAAACATCTCCGCTTATATGGTCTACTGCACCATGTAATAAGACTGTACCCCAATATCTCCCTGTTTCAGATAATCCTATTCATTGGGTGGAAAGATCACTAGTTAAATGCTAATGTGCTGACGTGTGAGGTGAAGTGTTTCAATTGCCTCATACGTGACGTTGGGCTGGCTTGTCTGCATTAGAATACATGGGGTGGTAAAAATGAAGGTCAAAGGTGAATTTCGAAAAATGGACAGCGAATAACATTTTCTTTTTGGGAAATAGAATCAAAAGAAGATGCTATTTGATGCTCATTTTTGAAATTTCACCTTTGATCTTCATTTTTAGTCACCATATGTATTCAATTGCTAGGTATTTTAATGTTAACAAACACAGTCTAGTGTCAATGCATGGGGTGTAAGCCTCATCAATATGCTTTTTTCAATAAATAAATAACTCTATAAAATATGGAACTATATTATTATAAACAGTAGCAACTGCATTTTAGATCCTTTGTTTTCTCTTGCAGGATGGCCAAGATGTGGGAGACCATGCACATGCATCATGACGGGCAGCGGAAGATTGTTGCAGATCTCAGAGGCCTCGACATCTCAAATGCCCCTAAGGAGACAAGCAAGCAACACCATGACAGGACCCGCCAGCTGTGCCGGATCCTTGGTGAATGGAACTCACAGTTCCAAAAGCTGATGACCCACCAGAAAGAGTACATCCATGCCCTGCACGCCTGGCTGAAACTGACCCTCATCCCAATTGAGAGCAGCTTGAGGGAGAAGGTGTCATCACCACCTCGGGTCCCACGACCTCCTATTCAATTTCTTCTCCAATCCTGGCATGAGGTGCTTGAGAAACTGCCTGTTGAGCTTGCTAGGAGTGCTATATTAAGCTTTGATGCTGTCATGAAAACCATCTTGGCACATCAAGAGGATGAGCTAAAGCAGAAAGTGAGATGTGAGGAGGCAGAGATGGAATACAAACGCAAGCTCCGGGCGTTTGAGGTGTGGCGTGATAAATATGAGCATCGGAGGTTGCCTGCATCAGCTGCAGATGACACTGAACCAGATAGGACTGATGCGGACACAAATACACAGAATCCTGTCGCTGAAAGGCAGTTTTTAGTCGACTCTCTGAAAAGGAAGCTGGACGATGAGACGGAGGCCTACCAGAAACTCTGCAAGCATGTGAGAGAGAAGTCGCTCGGGAGCCTTAAGACGCACTTGCCTGAGCTCTTTCGTGCCATGTCTGAGTTCACCAATGTTTGTGCTGTGACATTCAAGAGGCTGCAGGAAATTGCACAGGCTAATGCGACTGGTACCCCGGATTGAGATGGTGGGTGGTGATTGTGTTATGTAAGATATCTTCGTAGCAGAGAGCTATAATCTTGTTTTTTCTTGCTGTGTTTGGTACTATTGTTGATTGTGAAAGAGGTGGTAATTATTATTTTGTGAGCCCTATGTAGAAATTTTCAAGGCCTCCATGGGATTTTTAGAATTCAATCTATACACTTCTGAAAAAGCAGAAAAAAAAAAAAAAAATAGAACTTACAATTATTCCCTCGATGGCTCTATCAGATGATCTTATCCCAACCACTCCATTTTTCTAACACACAAGCGATTGCATATGTGAAAATCGACTGATAAGAAGTGATATCTAACGAGGAGTGGAGATGTCCATGTGAGTTACATCATGGCAATATGAACGCTCCATGGTTCAACTGGCTCGAACCCAAGCATGTGTGTATATATTTGGTTATCCTAGCCAAGGGGGTTGGGACCCAAGAGAGAGCGCGCATATACATGGGAAGGTAGCCCACTCAAGTAGGATTGGGGCCTGTACAAGCTGGAAGAAGTGACGTGGCAGTTAGGTAAGAACTGCCGCTCCTTACAACTCGGGTAAGGACTGTTCTTGAAACCCAAGCGTATTTTATTTACTTGGATTTGAAACCAAATAAAGGGCCTGGACCCTGACCCAAAATGAAGCCAAAATCTGTCTATACTAATAAATAAACTTGATTATTCTTAACATGCAACATAAATCACAGTTCTGGTCCTCGTGTATGAAAGCCGTGGACCCTAAAATTAATTCTTCTCAAACGCAGTGGACCTGTATTAAGAATGAGTCCAAAGATTCAGGTCGTCTTGTGCAATGATGTCTCTTGTGGTTCGGGGTAGATTCTTTGACTGGGGTGGATTTGATTCATTGAAAGAAGACAAGTCCAGTCCAGTCTCCAGAAAGGTTTGACTGCTAACAAAATATAAGGAGCTCATCTGACCCACTACGCGCTTTCGATTTCTTTGCAGGCAGATGTATGTGTGCGGGCACACAACGTACATATATGATTCTCAATCCAGGTCGTTTAAAATGGAGGACTGGTGTGGCTCAAGAAATTTTCAATCTGTTTTGAACCCTGAGCGTTTGATCTTTCCTCCAATGGAAATGCTTTGAACTGACCTAGTATGAATTTTTTTATTTTTTTTTTCTTCTTATGGACATGCATGGTTGCCCATGTCCCACCTGTTAATAACACTTCACAGTCGGATTTGTACCATTGTTTATATGCTGTTTAAGCTTTTCTTTGAAATGCAGTTTCTCTAACTATCTGCTTTTTTTGGAAAAAGAAGTAATTATTTTCTTAATTAACTTTTGTAAAATGCAGGAGAGAATTTTTCTCCTAATATTGGGGTGGACCAGAACACAATCATGTCTCTAGTGAAATTAAATTTTTAATAAAGAATTGACATTTTACATATATCAATAAAATTCTTTTAAAATAGTCCTCTTGATATTGTTTTCTCAATTGATCAATTTGACATATTCTCTTATTTTACTTTACTTTGCTGAAGCTCGATCGTTTCAAACTTAAACTTGTCAATCTCAACATAGTGGATGGATTCACTAGCAAAGCGAGGGATTGATAGAAATATTGTTTCCTTGTTTGCCTCGAAGGCTTTTGTTGTATCTTTCGATATAAAGCTTACAACCCTCGAGTATAGATGAGCTCAAGCTCCAGTCCATTCAACTCAACCTTTATTGATAATAGCTAACATCAAGCTTCCACTGTCTCAATTCTTACAGAAATTCTAGACAACAAACTACGAGGACAAAAGTCCTTAGCCTTATTTTAGTGTGATACTATAAATATACATAGCACATACATGATACATTCATATTTGTCTGTATAAAACAATCTGAATTCAATCTTGAGCATGAGCCACTTCATGACCCGACATGAGCCAAGCTTAGTTGTGTTGCGTAGGGCGAGGACAAAAGCTCATCAATAATTTTTATAGGGACCGGTAATACAGGCTTGACTCACCTATAAAATGAGCTCGTCTTCGATCATCCCAATTTAGTTTGGTACATGCGAAGTGTGCATGGTTGTGTGAGCTTGAATCCTTCTTATTTGTAAAGAAAGAAACGGATAGCTCATCCTCGAGCCGAGCTGAATATAAAAAGTGCCCCAGCTGGCTCGGCTCATGGTCATCTCAAGAAAATCACCGAGCTGAGTAACGATAGTGAGTCTCAACGAGCAGTACACATTCAGACAAGTTCCTTTTTAACTATGGTCTGGACTACATTTTAATGGATCATGTGCCAAGTTATGGTTTGAAAATGAGGCCCCATCAATGTAAATAGTGGTGGGGAGTGCATGTTATTTTCAGCTTTAGATATATTCGGTCAAAGGATGAAAGCAATAATACCCGTATTTTTTTTTTTCATTATTATGATTATTTACAAGGGACTCAAATTCACACATTTACTCATACTACAAAACTATGTCTCTAACCAGCTGAGTAACAACAGTAAAACGAGAAGACCATAATTTTTTGACCCATTTGGTGTATGTTTGGAGGGCCGCTAATTGGATGGACATCAAATCATATGGTCGTAATTATAATCATTGTACCCTAATCCCATTAATTCATCTGATCAAGTCAGCTTAAGGAGATAAAAAAAACCAATTAGAAAGGTATAATCTCCACCTGGGCAAAGATTGGTGCCCATTCAAATGGATGGCTTCCCTCATATACAAGTCATGCAAGCGCCCCGCCAGTTACGATACGAGTCAAAATTTCCAAAATTGAACCTCAGTCAAACTTTCAACACAACACCAACGAACCGGCATGGCCCAATGAACCCTATAAAACAAACACACACCTCTCAGCTTTCCCCAAAAACAAACAGAAAAATCCCAACATCTCTGAAACCCAACAACAACATCATCTCTTTCCCATATATACAGAAATATAAGCTTGCTTTCTTTCTTCTGAGAGATGGGGTGTTGCATGATAAACCTCTACACAACTACAGCCTTCTTCTTTTTCTTCTTGTTTGCCCTGAATTTTCAACCTCTTGAGGCAGCAAGGCCTTGGGATAGGGTGAGATCCGAGTTGAGAAAGCTCACCATTTTAGAATCCCTCCAAAAGGGTACTCCTGCTCCTGGAGGTCGCAATGAATGTTCCTACAGCTCAAAGGGTGGTCAATGCCATATGAACCATAAGAACTTTGCAGGTCACGCACCACCGCAGGTTACTGGTGGCACCATTGACAAGAATTCCATATTGGTGGGATTCACTACCAAGAATGTGGGTCTTGATGGGCATCCCTCAGAGAGTTCAAGTTCTGCATAAAATCTTATAATGTTTCTTTGAGAAAAAAAAAGGGGAAGCTGTACAAGTCTGTTTCACCATCCACTGTGTGTCTTTTCAATTAAATCTTGTGTTTCATTTGATAAATATCTCTGAACTAAGTTGTAAGAAAGAGATCCTGAAGGTTGTATTGCATAAAGTTATCAATATTTTATGCAAATAATTTTTTTTATTGGATAATGATTTATTATTAAACAGCAAGAAAGTAGTGCAAAATACTGTAAGCAGTAGAAGAATGAAAAAATATATATGTAGTTCGGGTGGTAAGAGCGCGTGAGTTCAAGTCCTATGAAGCTAACACTATAAATTACAAACTTGTGGATAATTCGCGAGGATCAAATAGAAAGCACATGGATTTTTTTTGTAATCTGTTGCTATTTTAGTACTGCATTATTCTTGTCTTGATAAAATCTTAGGGCACTAACGTTCAGGTGTGGACGTCAGCAGGAAAGGCCATGCATGAAAATTGTTGCCAGCCTTTGATGCATGGAGTAATAATGCTCTACATTGAAGGCTGGGATTTATTTTCCCACTGATGTCCCATGCATACGATTGTAGGAGTTTCACAATCTTAGGGTGATTGAGAATCTTATGAGAAGTTTTTTTATATCCCACGAGATGAAGGTATTTTCTTATGGGTGGTTCAAATTCTAAATAATTGGAAATCCACTGCGAATAAGAACATGATTTCTTTTGTAACTTGTTCAACTATTGTTTTTTCTGAATCTAATGATGGTCCCAAAATAAAATATTAGAGACAAAACGGCCACCTCATAAAATATAAGCCGTTGATTCCTCTTAGATCTTGCGATATGTGCCAAAATGTCCTGGCCATTTATTTGACACTATATGTAAAACGGGAATAAAAGCAGTCCCTTTTTTTCAAATTTTTTGGTTTATGTACGGTCCACAATCATGGTCTGAACCATTAATTGGTTCATGAAGGTCAAACACGGCAATATGATCAAATTTCAACTGTTGATCCTTATTATATCTTGAGATATGTGCCAAAACGTCCTAGCTATTTATGTGTAAAATGAGAAAAAAAAAAAAAACAGTCTATTTTTTACAATTTTCTAGTTTACATGGGGTCCGCAGTCATTATCTGAACCAATAATTAGTTCAAGAAGGTTAAGCATGGCAAGTTGACAAAATGTTAGCCGTTGATCCCTACTATATCTTGAGGTATTTGTAAAAACGTCTATGCACTATAATATATATGTTATTTATGTGTGCCTTTGTATGATTGGAATAGTTCAAAATCTCTAGATGATCACAAATAAATTTGAGGGGAATGTTGAGGTCTTGATTTTTCATGAGTTATGAGTATTTTATGAAAAAAAAAACGTTTATAACCTTTGGATCATACATTCTACAAATTGTAAAAATTCTCTCTCCGTCCAAACCTGGAACTCTCATTGGGAATGCTATCTAAGGAGGTGTTGGTTTTTTTTGGAGATGTAGAGAATCCTCTAAATAGAAAATTCTTCTATGTTTACCAAACGTGCCCTAAGTGAAAAGAAGCATAGCTCTATAATTAAGTCAGAACATGGGTTGTTCAAAATTAATGCCCTCCCAACCTATGAAATTTAACTAAATTTTACTTAAACAGGAGTAGGTCCCATAGTATGATTCACCATTTGGTTAAAAACACAATTAACACCGTCACCAATCACATTCATTAATTATACTTTTAATCAAATGATTAGATTTACGGTGGGACAAACTCTTATTGGTACAAACTTTGGGGATATCCAACAGATGAGAGCATTCATTTTTCATGGGCTTGGATTTTCAATAGTTGGCCCTACTCTAGAATTCCATTCATTTGACTTAAGATTTTTCTAATACGAGAGGATTTAGACGAGCGAATAAACGGGAGAGGCAATTTAGACTCCATATATTGCCCAATTGTAAGTTGGTGAGCTCAACTGAGGGTTCTAGGATTAATGACTTATTTGTACAATAAGAGGAATTTGCACACCACATATTTTTATTTCTACATTACAAAGAAAGGGAGTTCTGCAGTCCTATCCTTCTTTATCAAGAAAATTCAACTCATTTTTCTATTTTTCGCAAAAATCATACCATCAAATTGTGATAAAATGCGCCGCAGGAAAAATAAAAACAATTTTCCTCCCCCAAAAATTTCAAAAAATCTCAAAACAACGATTTAAAAAAAAAAAAAAAAAAAACACCCTCCCCAATATATCGTCTCCTCAAGAGACGGATAAATGAGAAGTACGAAATTCTACAAAATATCGTGCTATTGGCCCACACGTAAAAGCGTGAGCGAGCGCCTCAGACGATCCGGACTGGCGCGCGTCTCTGCTCGACACTCGCTCGAGCCCGCAAAAACCTTCGAAGTCGAACCCAAAATGCTAAAACCCTAGTCGCTCCTAAACCCTTGGCGGTTTCTGTGTTTCCTTTCTCTTCTGCGTCCCTCTGTAATTCCTCCCATGGCGAAGAAGAAGATCGAAGCAGACATGAGCAAGAAGAAGAAGAAGAAGACGAAAAAGTTCCTCTCAGCCTCCAACGCCATCTCCATGAAACCCAAAAAGGATAACTCAAGCTCAAATTCCAATCCCTTCGAGACCATCTGGTCACGACGCAAGTTCGACATCCTCGGCAAGAAGCGCAAGGGCGAAGAGCGTCGAATCGGCCTCGCTCGATCTCTCTCCATCCAAAAGGCTCGTTTTTTTTTTTTTTTCCTTGTTCTCTCTCTCTCCCTCCTTCTTTGCAAAATCGATTTTTGTTCTTTCTTATGTTTGTTCGTTAGATGATTGTTAGCTGCAATTGTTGAGAACAGAGGAGGAAGACGCTGTTGAAGGAGTATGAACAAAGCGGCAAGTCTTCTGTATTCATGGATAAGCGCATTGGGGAACAGAACGAGGCACTTGGAGAGTTCGACAAGGCTATCCTGCGTTTTCAGCGTGAGCGGCAGGTGCGTGTAATTCGTATGCTTGTATGACTCTTTTGCTTTATGCTTGTGTTTGCACTTGCTGAAGATGTCATGTGTTTTTTTTTGCGATCTATGAATGATGGTGTTTGTATGCTAGAATGACGACAGAACTTTCAGTAATTTGTGTTTATATATGTGTAGTTGTTTATTGGCTTTTAATGAACCACATCATTTGATTTTGATCCGCCAAACGCCCCTTCGAGATAGCGCGACATTATTTCACCTGATTGTAGTTTTTTTTTAACCTACTCCCCCAGTCCCCATAAGAGATTTCTGTAGATGCATCTAGTTTCTTTGCAACTGTGGTTGTAATCATGGTTAGGGATGTATGGTAAACCAGAAGGTTCTCCAATGTAGATTTAGTAAGTGAATCCCCTTTCTTAAAAAGGAAAGAGAGAAAAAAGAGGAATACTGTATGTTCACTCAGGGCTTCTTCACTTTTGGTTGGAATCTCAGTTTTGAGACAATTACCGTTCGTGTTATCACCCCCAACACTTTTCTACAATGCATAGAAAGTATAGTTGTGGTTCCTAAGCCTCCTCCTACTAGGTGAGATATCTCTATTGCTTACTGAGTTAGTGGTGTCGAGAGTCTGTGCCTCTTCTTTTGCTGTTTCTGCTTCCATGTAGTTTGTTTCTTGTGATTCATGCTTTGTGGTAGCTTAGCTCACCTTTTATCTTCTATTCCTGATGATTTATTTTGATTCTCATGTCTGTATTTATATGATATGCTGTTCTTTTTTTCAGTCAAAATTGAGCAAGAAAAGCAAATTTGATTTGTCTGATGGTGAGGAAGAGGATTTCTCTGCCATAACAAGAAGGGACGATTTCGAGGATGAAATGCCACTAGACGACGATGACGATGTGGATGTTAATGAAACTGAGAGTATGTATATGTGTTTTGCAATGAGGGATCCATTTCCCATTTTCTTAAGTAGATTAGGAGGCAACCAAAATTAAAACTAGATGTAGATAGATTGTTAAATTCTGTTTCTATCTGCAGTCTTTGAATTGAATGCTTGTGAGTAGGAGGCTTGTTCAGTCATTGTTGCCTCTAATAATGGATTTTATTTTATTCTTTGAGCAATAGCACATCCGAACTATTGTCACCACTGTTTTTAAAGAAAAAAGAAAACTACGAGCACTTGAATGAGAGGAACTGACTGGACAACTTTATAATCTAACTTACCATTAAAAAAAAAGAAAAAAAAAAAGAAAAGAAAAAAAGAAAAGAAAAAAAGAAGAAAAACTTTATAATTCTAACCTCTAATGCTAGTCTTACCCTTTTCATATTCATTATTTGCTTTCAAATTTCTTTATTTGGTTAAATGTTAATGCCTTTTGATCTCTGGAAGGAGATCTGTGGAAATTTTTTACTGCTAACAAGGTTTTGTCCTGTCATATGAAAGAATCTTTCAGTAGAGATCCCTAGAAATTTTTTGTTACTAACAAGGTTTTATTTAAATCCTTTGTAACATTTCCTAGAATAAATAACTGTCACAGGTAATTTCGAGAATTTGCATGGTATTAATCTGGGAAAGGCAAAAAGATCTCTATGAGAAAATTGTAGAAGCTATGCGAAGAATAATAAGGTTACAATGGTTAGAATTGTATCAGATATGAAAATTCTAAATATTGTTTATGTTTATGCACCACGAAGGGGTTAAGCTCAACTGATGTTGGGACTTAACGGATGGGTTAGTAGAAAATATACCCATTGAGCTAACGCATTATAATTGGAGGAGTTTAGGGGATCATCTTATCCTTTCAGGCCCTTTAGGTCTCCTACTGTGAATGTGGCCGAGTTGATGGCCTTGCGCCTTGGGTTAAGTGAAGCACATTGTTTGCACCTCTAGCAGATCATAGTGGAGGCAATCTTGCATTGTGCTGTTCAGTGGACTTTTCGTCGATGAGAAATGCCTTGGGTTTTCTTAGACATATCAGTCCTAGACCAGGCTCTAAATGCCTCTTTAAGTCATGGTAAGAGGAAAGCAAATGAGGACGTAGATTTCCTAGATAAGGAGGGAGTTGGTCATCCTCAGTTGACTTTCAGCAATGGTTTCCCGATCCCAGATTGATCACTTCACCAAATTCTTTGGGTGCATTGTATATCTTTTTGTGAAGGAGAGGGCTTCTTCTTTTTAGTGAGCAAGCTTCTGCCCCTCCACCTTTTCCCCCCTTTTTTCAGTATAGCTCTCTTACACCATACATTTCTACCAATTAATACATTACAGCCTACCATTAAAAAAGAAGGCATTTTTGAAATAGTGTGCATGTTTTCCTACATATGTGTGCATTCATATTTTTGTTACTTGTACTAGGCAATTGTTATCGTCTTGTTTATGTTGGTATCATCAATTGTGCCTTTCTCTTCTTTATTCTATTTCAGAGAATCCATCCATTTTCAATGCAGCAAGCAATCCATTAGAATCTAGTTTGTTGGAAGAAGACGAAAATGTAAGTTCCAATCCACTACTTTTAAGTTTTAAGGTATATCTTTGGAGATATATATATTTTTAATGACAAATAAATTTATTCAACCTATATATTTGTCGTGATTCTAGATCACTAAATTATGTGGAAAGTTCTTTTATTTCTCTCTTTGTTTTATGTTTCAACTATTGATTCCATTGAAGTTCTTTTAGGTGAACTGACAACTGTATTAATTGGAATATGGACTTATGAAGTTAAATGCCTTTATCTATTGAATTTTCATGTAATACTTATTCCGCACTGTTGTAGTCTTCCTACAGGATGTTAGATTATTCTGGTTGTATCATTACAAAATTTTATCACATGCCATGTGTAGCATACTTTCTTTCAGTGCGAGGAGAGCTGGGAGTTATTTATTTGAACAGAGGGTTGGGAGTTTGCATCCATTTTTAAGGGGTGGACTTTGTGTCTTTAATCTTTTTACTTTGTGATTTTCATAATGTAAAACCTTGCTACCAATAAAAATGATCACCAGAAACATTGTGAACTTGGTTTAGGTTTAGGAAGATTCACATATTATATTTCATGCGATGATTATTGTATTTGTTTATTTAGTTACATTTGTTTGCTAAGCAGTTTGTTAATTAGATCTTCTGACATACTCTGTTTTGGAATCCCTTTATTGTTTTGTTTTGATGCTTGTTTTAAATATCCACGCTAGTGTCGTTGGCGACTTGGCGTCACAGTATACAATGCCCCATTTATAATGTTTGTTGCACTAAATGGGAGTACAAGATGATTTGAGTGCAAGAATGGAAAGTGAGGTTCTAAAGTGGCACTAGATAACGATAGTGGGCAAGTGGGAGAGGAGCAGCTCCTGCGACTAGATTTGAAACTAAACTGTCAAAGGAGATATTTTGACTATTCGCCTAGGTTTTATGCTTTTCAGTTATTGATTTACAGTTCTCTGAATACCAATTAAAAGTTGATTGGTAGAAGATTCCTGCAACATACATCTGAAACAATTCAGTGTCTTGTAAAGTCCCCTTTGAAGGGGATGCTGTTATTATATTGCTGTTTTTTTTTTTTTTTTTTTTTTTTTTCAAATATTGGTTTTAGAGTCCTCTTAATTTCAGTTAATTTTTTATCCAATCCTATACAACAAAATTTTTCAAAACTGAGTATACGATGACACTCATATCTTGTTGACGCTCTAATGAATGGTGGGAAATGAACATCCAATTTTCTAGTTTCTAGGGAGGAGACTTATCTATTTAGATGGATGATAGATTATTTCAGTAAATTTTTACTAATTACCAAACATAGGAAGAATACGCCATTTTTATTAGAAGCATTTGGGGCTTATGCCTTGAGGCAGTCCTTTCCAAAAATGACCTGTGCCTCAAGTTTGAGGGCACATATCTCACTCACACTATGAGGTATATTTGATGCGTACATCTCAGATGAAGCATGCGCTTCAATCGTGCTACATATTAGGGGGCATATGGCCCATCATCACATCTTGTTTTCACTTTTAGACTGTTGTAGCTTGATTTAACTTCTTTGTTTTTTATTATTTATTTAAAAGGTACATGAGGTCCACATGTTGTTGCTTAATCCATACTGTTTGGGCAATTGGAATGCCTTGCCTCATGCCTCAACATTTTAAAACATTAGAATAGGCTTATAAAAACCATGACCATCATCATTAACCTGGTGGTCTTATCCCATTCAATTGGGTTAGATATAAAACCTATGGATGTGAATATTACATATGTGAAACTCATTATCACATTTGTTTGGAAGCACCATTTTCATGAGTAAATGTTGAACGGTTCAGATTACATATAAAAAATTGTTATCATCTATAAAATCTATGAGAAGGCATGAAACTAAACGTTTGGGGTTTAATGGGTCAATAAAAAAATTTGAATGGCTTGGATTAAAATTTTGGGGCCCAAAGGAGTTGCAAAAAATTAAAGACTGACAGTTTTTGTGACCTCAACCTGTGAGATGCATCTCTTATACTGGCACTCTTCTAGCTAGAGAGGTGTGTAACTCTTTCACACCTCTTTAGGTCTGTAACTTTTCATATGAAAATGGCCTCATTTTCACACCTTATTTATGCACGTGATGTGTAAATGCTTGAAAATAAACACGACCGTGTTTAAATGCTACACATGTGCATCTTTCACATACGTAAATAGGTGTAAATAAAAGACCTCTAAGGGGCATCATTCACATATGTAAATAGGTCATTTAAACAGACTTAGTATGCTGCGTATGGTTTTATTTTGTCGTGCATCAGCATGTGTTTAGATTGTTTAATGCTGTATCCTTTGAAAAACATTGTTCTGTGTGTATTTGCCATTTGCTGAATTATGTTTACATCCTCTTTTATTTTTAACATTGCTGAGGGATATTGACTCTGATTCCTGTTTCCAATGATTTCCCCCCTTGCAGAAACATAAAACGAAAAAACAAGTAATGGAGGAGATTATTTTAAAGAGCAAATTTTACAAGGTAGCTCTACCTGTCTATTTATTAACATGTGAACTTTTATTTTGTTTCCCCAACTCGATTATTTTTTATGCTTTTGTAATCTGTTATGACTGTACCTACACTAAAATTTTTTCAGGGTTAATCAGATCTTCTTGAGTTTCTTTTCAATTTCATTAAGCTCTATATTATATTTAACTTCATTGAAGCAGTTATGGTAAATAGACTTTGGAGATTGGGGGTGATACAGCAGGCATTAGCCCTGGTTGCACTTCTCCTGGTGCAGTTTCTGACAGGCTGATTGTTCAAGGTCCATGTTGGAATTATATGCAGCGTGTCTTTGATAAAACCTCATTTACCATATCATGAAGATTAAGTATCTCCTGTTAGTTTTGTTTTAATTTTGTTGGACATCTCCAAAGAGACGGCTTTTTGGTGTTAGTTTCAGCTTGAAGATATTTATATGTGCTGGATTCAAACATATGCACACTGACAAATTCTCGAAAACACCCCCTTCACGACCTCTTTTCTGATTTCATATAGTGTCCCAGGCCATATGCCCACCTATGTTCAGTCCAACCCCATTGTGCATCTAGTATCATTGAATTTGCCTTGATGATTTGAACAGAATTCCCCTGCACAATGTAAAGCCATTAAACTTTGGGGCTAATGGTCCAATGAAAGAAAACTATGAACATGCTCTCATGGTTTGAAAACAGGAGGATCCGGCACTGTAAACGTTCAGCTAACAAGTTAGCAGACTGTTTTTCCTAGTTTGACTTCCCTGTGTTTATGACCTTTATTTTCTCTCTCCCCCACTATCTTGAACTTATATGTCAAACTGAGAAAGATCGGGCTACCCAGTCTCTGTATAAAGCTCATAAATGGTATTCCCTGATATGAAGTTCATAAATGGCATTCCCCTATGAATAAGGCTTCGGTGCCTCACTCTGGTCCGCCATTCATGCCTGAAGATCAGAATAGTCAAGTTCACGTTTATCAGTTCATCTAGTTGTTGTTTTGAGTCATTGGGCTGGTCCAGGTTGGGGTCTATATTTGGGCTGGTGTATTTAGTCTAGTTTTTGTGTTTTGCTGCTGGGTGTCTGGGTTCTTTTCTGGTTGTTCCCTTGTTTACTTTTAATGAATTTCCTTTTGTTGAAAAAAACTTTGGGGCTTTAAAATCTAGGCTAGGATTGTGATGCCAAAAGGGTGATGGAATTGTATCTGAAGGTTGAAAACCCTAGCGAAAGATTGAGATCTGGGATTCAAACCCGAACATCAATTAGTAATGCCCATAACTGCAAGGGAAGAACGACTTTGAAATTCTTATTGATAAATTGATTGAGTGTTAATTCTCTTGGCATAACTTTAACACAGGACTTTCGATTTGTAACAGTAATGCTCTAACCAACCAAGCTATGCCTCCATTAACATAAATTCAATGCATTTGTCTTTTATTTAGCCACAAGGGTGAGGGTTTGAGTTGTGTTACCAATAACAAAAAAACTTAACTAATTCCAACATTTTAGTTCCCATAGGATTAGTTTGTGATAAAAAACTGGCATGATGTTTAGGGGTCTGATACAAAGCTATATACTGTTGTGAATTCAAATAAGCTTAAAATCTAACTTTAACAAAAAAAAGATTGACTTTTTTCAGGTATGCTTTTCGAGCTTTTGGCCAATGAAAAAAATTAGATCTGGTAAACAATATGCATTGCGGTTAACCTATATGTATCATCAAATTCATGTCATTGGTCGGACCAGTGGACACGCCTTCCAGTAGTAATGTTTTGGACCTTTCTCATTACAAAAAGGTTTCTAAGTGACAAAAGCACCTGCCACAGTTGGAAGGGCGCATTGTCGAAACTGTGGAGTTTCAGTTTTGAGATATTTTACCAATAAAAAAAGGTTGCTGAACCTGGGATGGGTGCAGTCTATCTACGTTTTGAACCTGCAGTCAATCCTCGGCCCAATCCTCTTTCCTAAAACTTAGACCCATAGTCAGCCCATTGTGTACTATGCCCTAAAGCCAGACACATGATTCCAGACTTAATACTGGGAATATAGTTTTGACTAATTCAACAAAATTCTTATTCCAGGCCCAGAAAGCGAGGGATAAGGAAGAGGATCAACATTTGTTGGAACAATTAGACAAGGACTTCACATCCTTGGCAGAATCTGAAGCATTGCAATCATTGACTCAGCCAAGCAAGATAAATTCTTTGAAGGCCCTTTTGAATAAGAGCAATACAAAAGAATCTGAGGGATTCTCTGCACTTGCAAACAGAGAATCTTCAAAGCAGGTATGACTCTATGCAGATATGAGGTTCCTTTACTTTTTCAGCGCTTTATTCTAAAATCTTTTTTTTTTTTTTTTTTGAATGGTTCATTCTAAAATCTTTTGTAGAGGGTAATTCATTCTTGCAGAGTTGCAGTTATGGTTCTTAGTCTGCAGTGGACCATTATCTGCATATAGATCTGTTGCAGTTTTAATGTATGATAGTAAATATCGAATTGGATGTAAAAATCCTCCAAGATTTCTACATACTTTTTTTGGAAAAATAATAATAATAAGAATAATGATGATGATGATTTTATTTTTATTATTATTTTGTTCGTTCACAGTTGTTTGGGTTATGCTACTTTTCTAACACTGGCTATTTCTGTCACATCATGGCTGTCAGTAGCTGAAGATTGTTTTGCCTTGTTAAATGTGCGACCTACATAATTGCCTGAAGACTGTTGCCTTGTGATCTGAGTGTACTGTCATAATTTTCTTTTCTGGATGACAGTTTCTTTTTGTTAATATAATTGTTTGTTTTTATTATCTTTGTTCATTCCATTTCTTTGTTCTTTGAAGCAATGATTCTTATGATATCTCTTTGGGTCTATTTGAGGGTGTTAACAATTGATAGCAAGATGCTGATCCAAGCAATTGTTTATCTGCTGCTCAAGGAGGTCTCGTAACATTTTGCATGTTCCCTTGATAGAGTTGACTGAGAATAAGCACTGTTCTTGCAAAGTTTTAACTGAAGAATGTGCAGTTTCCACGTAGAAGAACCTAGTACACCACTACTACAGTCCAAAGGGGCCCTACCTTTTCCTATAACTTGCAACTTCATCATTCTGCTTCAGTCATGGTTTAAATAACGAGCATTACATAATGGTTGGGCCCATAGCGAATCTGTTTTGGTAGCCAACTTTTCTACCTGGATCGTAAAACATATCATAACTAAAATAATATGCAATTGCATATCATATATTTGTATTTAATTTACTTCTAGAACATTCTAAAGCGCTCTTGGGAAGGGTGGGTTTTTAAATCCTTCATTGTATAAAAGTTTTTAAAAAAATTAAATTATAAAGAACACAATGGACATTGATGGAGATTTGGGCCACAATGTTTGCATTAGTGTCACTGTTCTTGCTCTCTGTCGGGGTTCGAGAACCTTGTTTTTGAGCCATGGTTTCAGTTTAAATTTACTTAGGTGAGATCTGATTATTTATTTATTTATTTATTGTTTGAACATGTCTAGACCTCAGGCTTTTGTTTAGGTCTAGCAGTACTGCTAGTGATAATCTTTTATGAACAGAAAATTATACTACCTTTTTTTTTTCTTGCATTCTAATCATAGGATGGTTTTATAGATGATGTTTTAGTGCTGTAACTAATTAGTGCCGATGATGATGTCTACTTCAACTGTATAATTCAGCTCTATATTTTTCTTAGTTTTATTTTTCAATTGTAACTTCTATAAAGCAACCTATGATACCATTACCAATGACATTTTGTCTATTCTCACCATTCTATGTCTTGCATCTTGTTCCTTTGGCTCAACGTGATGAAACAAAGGCAAGTAATTCTATTTGTATTGTTGCGATCTGGTTTGACACGATTTCTGACTTTATGGATGACAGATTTGATGTTAAGGCTAACAATACTGCTTTTCAGGAACAACCTGATGCTTATGACAAACTTGTTAAAGAGATGGTGCTGGATATGCGTGCACGCCCATCAGACAGGATAAAGACTCCTGAAGAGATAGCCCAGGAAGAAAGAGAGCGGCTTGAACAACTAGAGGTGTTAATTTCTGCAATCTTAGTCCTTACATGTTCATTTCTTTGTATTATTGTTATTCTTTAAAATAGCTGGTAACGCTTGAAATCTTATGTAGTCAAAATTTGGATTCCACAGCGTGAAATGTGTTTGCTGTCTCTCTCTCAAACAATTGATTTTTTAGCATTCTAGTTGTAGTAGAAAGTTTGAGGTTTTACCCTGCAGAAATCTGTTGACTTGAAAACCATTGTTTTTTGGCAGTGAACATGAGCATGTGGAGCCTACCTGCTGCTAATCCAAACGATCAGACGGACCTACCTGCTTAAGACTTGGCAATCACTTTAATTTGACAATTATCCAACTGTTACCCACCACTGTTTAATCGCCCTAAACATTGCCCTTCTAGAACCTTCACACTTTGAGGCTCTAAATTTAAGGGTTAGGATCATCCGAATGGATTGATATTTGGAAACCTCTAGTCCACTTCAAAACTTCCCATCACACATTTCAGCAAAAAAAAGAAAAAAAAAAAAAGAGAAGAAACCCTTCCATCTCCACTACCCCCATGATTGGCACGTATTCAGGGAGCTCCATGAACTAGGTGCATCTCTTACAAGATATTGATGCCCTTTTGGGAGTAGCCTTCATGTATATGGCCGTGCGCACGCCTGCCTATGTGTTTACCAGTGTAGACTTGTTTCAAAATTTTCACACACATACTTGCACATTCACACATGTACACTTGTAGAACTTATTGATGGCCGCCTAGGTGTGCTATGGATATCATAGGGAAATGCCATGAATATGATGTATGATGAACAAATACTTTAAAAGGGGCAACGTAGCTTGTTGTATGAGTATCATATTGGATACTTCACTTTTTATATGTAAAACCTATGTCCCTGCCATTACCATGGCATGTCCTTGCTGTATCCATGCGGTATCTTGGGGCATCATAGGATATGACTGATCTACAGATTCTACTCATAAAAAAGGAACTGTTGGATGTGATACAATGTGGATGCATGACCTATTTTGTGGTATCAACAAATCATTTTTCTTATCCAGAAATGTAATGAATAACGGCCTTTTACATTCATACAAATGTAGGTGTAATTTTCTCTTAATTTTCTTGTTTACCAGGAAGAGCGTCAGAAAAGGATGCTTGAGGTTGATGATTCTGATGATGAAGGCAGTGTGGATGGGGACGATTTTAATAGACCACTGCCAAGGAAGTTTAAATCTGTTTCTGGTGATGATCTTGGAGATTCCTTTTCTGTTGGTGACGAGTTACCAACAAAAAAAGGCTGGGTTGATGAAATTCTAGGCAGCAAGGTCAGGGGAAATCTCAGAAATGAAAATGCTGACTCGTCTGAGGAGGCAGAAAGTGACCATAATGATGATGACCAGGATGAAGATAGCGAGGAGGATAACATTGACAAAGAAGGGAGTGATGATGATGGTGAAAATGAAGAAATAAGTGGTGATGTTGATGGTGATATGGGGAACATGTTATCCATGGAGGCTTGGG
This sequence comes from Umbellularia californica, assembly GCA_028538565.1. Lineage (NCBI taxonomy): Eukaryota > Viridiplantae > Streptophyta > Magnoliopsida > Laurales > Lauraceae > Umbellularia > Umbellularia californica. The sequence goes on from JAPQWN010000003.1 coordinate 22,432,137, forward strand.
AACAAAGCGATGATGACGATGTCAGTAATGATTTTGAAGAAGATGAAGCAATTGAGGAAAACATACCGCGGAAGGTGAAAGATGACAACATAAAGAAAATAAAAATAGAAAAGAAAGATTCTCCAAATGCTCGGGAAAGAAATGCCTCTGGAAAAACCCATTCGTCCAAAGAGGGGTCGCTTCCATTTGTAATTGAAGCTCCTAATAACCTGGAAGAACTATTTTTGTTGCTAAACAATCGGTCAGATGCTGAAGTGATTGAGGCAATTAACCGAATTCGTGCGTGCAATGCGATCAGGCTTGCAGCAGAAAATCGCAAGAAAATGCAAGTATGATTTCTTGTACCTAACTGTGTAACAGGTTTGCAGATGACTCTTTTGTATTATGTTTGGTTGTGCCTATTATCATGCAATTGTTATATATTGCGATGAGGCCAGTTACGAGAAACAGAGATGTAAATCCATCTTCTGCCTTTCCCATATTCCGCTGAGAAATTCTTTCTTGTTCATTTTGTGTCTAAACTGAAACGATTCAACTTAACTGATCGTATCCTGTTTATACACAACACAAAAATGCACCTTGATGTATTGTCCATGGACTTTTTTAGAAGTTTCTGATCACGTTCTTTTGCCTTCTATGGAGCTCCTTAATCTTCATGGGTTAATGGCTTAATGCTATGTTTGGACTTTGGACTAAAGGCTACATTTTTAATGTTTTCGGCTTGTTGAATATCACATTGTTAGAATCTCAGTTGGGAGGAAAATATTGTTTATGTTGAAAGTTTAGTGGAAAATGCTGAATTTTGTGGTGTTCCAATCCTTACCTTTGAACTGCCACCAAAATAACTATATTTTAATATTGAAATATTGCTAATTGTGCTTATTATTTGCATCGAATGCATGAATGTTTTAAAAATATTTATTTCTGAGATACTAAAAGTTAATTCAAGTGTTAATTCATGTGCAGGTCTTTTACGGTGTTCTTTTACAGTATTTTGCTGTTTTAGCAAATCAGAAGCCACTAAATTTCAGGCTGATGAATCTACTGGTTAAACCATTGATGGAAATGAGCGTGGAGACACCATATTTTGCAGCTATCTGTGCTCGGCAAAGAATTCTGCGGATACGAACTCAATTCTGTGAGGACATCAAGAACTCAGGTCACAGCATTTAACTTACGGAATAATTTGTATTTTTGACTTGTCTTGTAAGCTAGTTTTGGGTGGAAAAGGTGCTATATTGCTCAATATTTTTTTTCTTTTAATAGTTGATTAGAAAGATATAGTTTGAATTTTCCTTCTTCAATAATTCTTAGAAAGTAACATTTAGTCTTCCATTGTTTATGCCATTACATCTGATGGCCACTATGTGATAACATTTACACTTTGAAAGTTGTTGAAGTATTGAACTTGTTTTAGCACACCTGATGGTAGCTAATTTCTGTTTTATCTCATTTTCAAGATAATGGCTGTTTCTTTTTCATTGATGAATGGTTTCTATTGCCATCTCTGCAGAGAAGAGCAGTTGGCCGTCACTGAAGACATTATTTTTGTTTAGACTCTGGTCCATGATATTTCCCTGTTCTGACTTTCGTCATGTTGTCATGACACCTGCAATACTATTGATGTGCGAGTATTTGATGCGATGTCCTATAATATCAGGACGAGATATTGCTGTTGGAAGTTTTTTGTGCAACATGGTACTCTCTGTAAGTGTAAATTTCAGGAGGCAACTTCCTGTTTTCTTTCAGCGATTGTTGAATGAGATGATGCATGACACTGCCCTGAACAGTCTGAAACTTGAATATCAGCAGTCTTAATGTCAATAGTCTTCCCACATGTGCAAAAAACTTCAAAGCTACTTGCCTGTTATGCTTAAAAAAATTCTTCTATATCGTATGATTTTCTTGCTTTATTAATTTTTTGGTAAACCTAATGCTGGCCAACATTTCTCATATCTTTATTTTTATTTTTATTTTTATTTTTATTTTTGAGTTTCATGTAGCATAATATTATGAGCGCTAGACCCCTATTATATTGTTATGCAACTCATCAGCACATGCAGTATCTTTTTTTTTTAATCACTTCATGCATAGTATCCGCAGACATTAGTCTAGATCATTGAAATCATAGCAAGCCGTGTCAATGAATTGATCTCTGCGATTGCACACGTGCATGTTTACACATGTGTGCTCTTGCGTGGTCGTGCTTGCATGTGCGTGCTCCCACATTCGATCGTGCTTCAAAGTCTCACTTGTTCTCATGCTTTAATAACACCCACTTGGTTGTTCCTACATTTGGTCCCCTCTCTCCTGCTTTGTGCTACTAAGGTGTAGCCCTTTTGATCATTATTTACAAGTAGAAAAACAATAAAATACTTGCATTTCATATTTATTCTTAATCATGTGAAGGTCCATATTTATAAGATGATCTTCTATGGAGTGATCATTTGTGTGGTAATAGAAGCTGAAATTTAGATGCTTTTATCTTTATCTACCTGGAGGAGGAATAGAAATGACACTTCCTGTAACAGGGAGTATTCTGAATGCAGGCATACATTTTTCTTTTAATTAAGTGAAGAATTTTAAGAAGAAGAAAAATAAATATCATGGTAGTATCAATGGTCCCCAGATACGGTGTGGATATGATGATCACACGCAGTGGATAAAGAAGAGACATGGATTTAAAAGAAAACACATCAGGTTAGTCCCTACAATGCCCAGGTAAGGCATGGATAAGTGGATATGCTGAGAGCACGCTGTGGATACAAAAGGAACATGGGTTTTACGGAGAAGTGAGGTATTGGAAATGATGGGATACAGAGCCATGCCCATTTTAAAGTATTCTAATATCATATGATAAAACACAGAATATACATGGGTGAAAGTCTTTCTAATAATGGAAAGAATCTCCATTACCTCAGTCTTTTGATACCCCTTACTAAATCAACCACTCCCTTTACTCACCACTTGACTGAGAATTGAATGTTTCAAGAAAAGACCAACACCACCATCTAAATCTCTATGAATGTTTGAAGAAGGGACCAATTCATCAATTTTGTTGTATGTGAACAACATCTCTACACTTTGTCTAAATTCTGAAGCCTAAGCTGTAACGTTTTCAATCCTTATCCATTTCTTCAGTGCCTTTCCTTCTGCTTTGGTTTTCCACCGCATTTGGGTCTATCCTCACCCCACTATGGCTCCATAAGAGAGTGTGTGTGTCCCCACTATGGCTCCATAAGAGAGAGAGAGAGAGTGTGTGTGTGTGTGTGTGTGTGTGTGTGTGTGTGTGTGTGTTTATATATATCATTTAGCATCAGTACCAAGGCTTGTAACTAATGCAGGTCCAATCTGGGAGTCCATGCGTTTATTAGGCAGGTGAAAATATTTCTTATTTAGTTATGGAATGTGTTCATAACTGTCATTGTGATCACCTTGTTTTCTTCTTGACATATTATAAAATGTTTAGAAAAGTGGTTCTGTTTTAGGCAGTTTGACTAGAGTAACTACGCAGTGAGCCAAACCTGGTTTCTGTGACATGGACACAATATCTGACCAGCTGAATCATGAGCGGACCAACTTCAAACTCTGGTTTCAATTTGTAATGTTATGTATTTTTGTCAGCCATGAACAATAGGTATAAAAGACATCTAATCTGAATGACATGATGATTGTGAACAGTTATTTCGATGAATATACAAGGATGCTAAAACACAATAATAGATATTATGCATTTTCCCAAAATGTGTGAGCTTATCCAATTTGTGTGGCTAACTATAGTGTTGGGCATGACAATTTTTTTTTCCGAAAATGTGGAGCTTCTTATTACGGAGCATCGTATCAACCTTATTCAATTCATTGTTTGATGCATTCCTCTTGAAACAAATAATAAGAAGGCCTTTTGCTGCTTGCCTTCTGATTGTAAGACAAATTCCTCAGTGTTCAGATCTCCTAGCATGGTGGTTGCTAGTCATTGACATAAGCTCACCTTTATGTAGAGCACAATTACAGATTGCCAGGACTGGTGTGGAAAACAGATGTGGAATATATTTCATTTTACAATTATGACACTAATGCGAAAAAAGTGGAGTAGATTCACAAATGAGGAATGTTAAGTGTTGGTAGTTTTTCTATGATGCTCGGATACTTCGAAATATGCAACGTATCTTGTCATATTGTCCCTGCCACGTCCATGCTGTATTTGGGCATCATAGATTTTGAGGGATTTTTTGGGTCACTGTGGTCCAGAGTCTGTCAAAACACCTGCATATCTCTCTCTCTCTCTCTCTCTCTCTCTCTCTCTCTCTCTATTGTGGTTGTAAGGGAATTCATTAAATGTTCTTATATGTTGTTAGTATTCAATTTAACATTGGTACTCAAACAAATTTGTTACTGTAGGTCACTAAGCAATCTCAGAAGTTCTGCCCTGAGGCTTTAATATTTCTGCAAACTCTGCTGATGTCAGTTTCAGAGACAGAATCTGTATTGCATGAGGATTCTCAGGTACACATATTGAGTGTTCTTGTCTAATTTTAGAAATACAGGCTACAGCTGAGTGTTCCCTCTCCCCAGTGAATTGATAACTTCGGTGGCTTTATGTCACCACCATAAGAAGTTTGCTAAGATGATGTGCACCTTTGGATGTAGCCTCACCATTTGGGGTACACATGCCTGGCATGTGTTTGTCGGTCCAAGATGTCTATCAAGTGAGTTCATTGTATGTGCGCTGGATGTATGGATTGGTGGAAAATAAAGCAACACAGCTGTCCAATGGTCTGCATTCCTTGTGTACATGAATGGATCCACCTGATTTTGCCAGGTCATTTACTCAATGTATCCATATTTTGCACGTGTTATGTGCCATGTCATCATGCATTACCATGCATATACCCCATTCGTGGACTTAGCGATCAGCATATTCCAGAATGGTGTGCATTATTTTCTTAATATTGCCTTATTCAGCTTCTTGTTATTCTTTTAATTTGATAATGACATAACAGTGGTATTATTTCACGGAGATCAAAATATCGAAACCTTGGCTACACATACATGGTCCTGTTCACAACATAGATCCTCTAGATTTCCTCTTGGTCATGGACATGCCGGCAGATTCGCTTTATTTCAGCTCAGATAATTTCAGGTTAGTCTATTGTAGGAGGCTAGGAGCTGCTGACAGCTGTTTATGGCCATGAAAGTTTAATTTCTCTCTCTCTCTCTCTCTATATATATATATATATATATATATATATATGGGAGATTCTCCTATGAGAGATGCTCTCACCTTACTATGAGAGATAAGGTGGGGGCCCTCACATCCATATCCAATGCCAACAACTTAAATGTGAGGGCCCCCACTCCTATCTCTCATATAAAGTGAGAGATGCTCTCATAGGAGCATCTCCCATATATATATCTCCCTATATATATATATATATATATATATATATGGGAGATGCTCTTGTGAGAGTTACTCTCTGAATACGATGGGGGTAAGGGGTGGGGGCCCTCGCATTTAGACAGTTGGCATTGGATATGGGTGCGAGGGTCACTCTCATGGTACCATGAGGGTAACTCTCACAGGAACATCTCCCTCCCCTTACTCCCATGGTATTGTCAGAGTAACTCTCACAATATGCACCAACTCACCTACACAGCGGAAGATCAATTTCTATTTTTCTGATGGCTTCCTTGTTCCGTTTCAACAGGGCTAGTGTGCTTGTATGTGTGGTTGAAACGCTAAGAGGATTTGTCAATATATATGGAGAATTAAGCTCCTTCCCAGAAACATTCTTGCCAATTTCCACATTAATGCATAAATTGGTAAAACAAGAGAGTATGCCAGACTTGTTGCGAGACAAAATGACCGATGTTGCTGAGCTGATACAGAAGAAGGCGAATGAACATCAGATGCTGCGGCAGCCTCTCCAAATGCGGAAGCAAAAGCCAGTGCCAATTAAACTATTAAATCCGAAATTTGAGGAGAAGTATTTACTCTTGAACTCTTATCATTTTTTTTCTTTTGTTATGTATCAGATTAGTCTCTGGTATCTTCTAAAGGTTGCCATTTCACATGCATCTAAAAAGGGCAAACTTTATCTTTACATCTTTGCCTTGTCCACCAATCTGAGGATCCAAAAGGAAAAACTAAAAAATTGAAAAACAAAATCATATGGATGTTGACTATTGGTGATTCTTGCAAAGACAAAGGACGGTAGTCTGCAGACCCTTTGGTCGAAAGTGTCGGGACATCCCAACAAAGTTCATGGGTTTTCAATAGTTCTTGCAATAATATATTCAGTTTCTTAAAGTTGGTGATCTTGTCCAAAGGCCAACTGCACTAACGTTAAGACTTCTATTGTTGCCTTGAGTTTTAACCTATTTTTTTTGTCTGTAAAGTGTACCATGGGTTTCCTAGCACTTGGTTCTCTTTGCTTTGTTTCTCTTGAGTTCGTTGGTTACCCACATGTTTGCTTATGAAGGTTGCCCTTGGTTGAAATATCTGAGCTATTTATTTGGCCATTCCTTCTACAGATGCCCCAGCTCAAAAATCATACTAGAAGTCATACTGTATGGTTCATGGTTGTGGAAACTAATGGGTGGTTTGAGATCCCTACCTGTATTTTGGGATAGAGTACCTACAAGGTGGTGGACCTTGAGGACAGCTCATATCTTGCATGTGCTTCAGCCTCGATGGCATGATTTGCTTGGTGAAAGGAACACTTTTTATTCTAAGCATGGAGCATTAGCAAACTCATCACTGTACCTTGCATTTGCCAATTATATATTTTCTTTCTTGCACTTGTTCATTATGTCATTTGCCTTCTTTTTTTTCTTTTTTTATTTTTTTGGCTCACAGGCTTTTGCCACTTTAGCTTCTAATGGAATCTGTGGTTATACAGCTTTGTGAAGGGTAGAGATTATGATCCTGATCGTGAACGGGCTGAGAGGAAAAAGTTGAAGAAACGTATAAAGAGTGAAGCGAAAGGTGCAGCTCGTGAGCTGCGCAAAGATAATTATTTCTTATTTGAGGAGAAGGAGAAGGCTAGGTCATTGTTGGAGGATGAAAGAGCAGAGAAGTATGGCAAGGCACTGGCTTTCCTCCAAGAACAGGAGCATGCTTTCAAATCTGGGCAACTGGGAAAAGGTCGGAAGAGAAGAAAGTAAGGATATTGTTTGCTGTTGTGCCTAGTTCTTCTGAAGTTGTCGCGAAGCTTTAGGTATGCAGAGTCTGCCCTCCTTGTCTGGTTGCTGTGCCTAATCATTATTTTCGGTACAATTAATGATGACTAGATATGGTCATGGATACAAAGAAAGGAACTAGAGCTCTTCAGTTCCAAAAATCTAGGACATGGATATGGATATGGCAGTAACTGAGTGGGCTGGACCGAGGATTGTCCAAACCAGTCTCTCTGGCCTAATCTTTTTTAGCCTTGTATTATACCATCTATGTTAAGTGTTAAGTTAAGCTGATTTAGACCCTACCCTTTGGGCCTTCAGATGGACACAGGCCCATTTCTTCATGTTTAGATATTGGCAAAAAATGTGCATTAGCCCTGCTCTTTTGCCTAATGGCTCAATCCTTGCAAAGTTGGCTTGGCCTGGGGCAGATATGAACTGGCCCAGCCCTGTTGTAACTCCAGACGGGGGCACTGGAATTGTAACTTTTATATATATATATATATATATATATATATATGGGAGGTGCTCATGTGAGAGCATCTCTCACCTTACTATGAAAGATAAGGTGAGGGCCCATTACATTTAAGTTGGGGCTCTCGCATTTAAGTTGTTGGCATTGGATATGGATGTGAGGGCTCCCACCTTATCTCTCATAGTAAGGTGAGAGCATCTCTCATAGGAGCATCTCCATATATATATATATGTATATAACAATTAGCCAAATATAGATGGTATAATAATTAGCCAAATATTATACCCTAGTATTATAGACTGCTGTAGAAATAATTAGCCAATATAACAATCATAAAAAGCCAAGTATAATACTCTTTTTGGAGATGAGTACATGTCATCCCTGCCTTACGCTAGACAAAGGTGGGTTATTTTAGATAGATGGTCAGCTTTAAAAACATGCCACGATTACTTATTAGTTCTACTTTGGTGGAAAGTAGAACTCACAGGCCCAGATGGATATGGGATATGAGGCTTCAATGATGATGGTAATGATGGTAATGAGAGAGAAGTACACTACTCATACTACCCTACTTTTCTCCTTCCCAAACTCACCTTCTACTAAGATCAGATGCAGATCAACATGGTATCAGATTGTGAAGGATCTTCAGATCCATAACTTCAATCAAACAAAATACCTCTACTGTTATGAGGCTTGACATCAGCAAAAGGTTGATGTTAATGGCCATTCAGACATAGGTGGGGTCATTGGGGTGGGAAGCACACTGTTGGGCTGCTCACTTGCTCTGTATAACTGTGGGCTGTTTATGTAATTTGCCCCTTGATTTGATTCATTTTTAGCTGTCTATTTTTTAAATCATGATTCAGTATTTTTTTTTTTTTTTTGTAAGATACTGCTACTTCCTATATTTTCCCTCTTGGAATCAGATATTGTATTCTGAGTGGGTTTGTCTTTTTCTTTAGAATGAGATAGTGCAAGTCTAAGGGGGGAAAGTTGTCTTCTCATCTTTTAACTCAAGAGATGAATATTTGAGTTTATTTAAAGGGTAAATCAGTCAAAAGTAAAAAATTGAACTGTCAAGTTGCTTTTTGTATAGTTGGTCTGTTAGTCAAGGGAGGTTTTAGTAAAAATATAAAATGTAGGGGCCTTTTTGAGGTTTTGTGAAAATGTAAGACCCTTTTCGTAAAAAAAAGAAAGAAAGAAAAGCTCTTTTTAAAAAAACTCTCAATGGTTATATGGTGTGGTGCATTTCAAAGTTCAACCTAATGGCTTCTGATATATGGTCACATCTTATCATGATTGTTTTATGCTTGGGTTTATATGTTGAAAACACGAGTCGAGTTTCCTTTGTGTATCCCTCTTATATCATGTTGCTTGCTTATCAAAATCCAATGCTTGGATAGTGCAAATGAATACTTACTTTTTTAATTATACTTACAAGGTCGGCAACCTTTCCCAAACATCCAGTGCATATACCCGTCAATGGAATGGAACTGAGGACAACATGGAGTAGTAAGCAAGGGCCCATATGTAGTGGGATCCCAGGTTGGGTTTACTAGTTTTGGGCCAGCCTTAACCAATAAGTTTGGTTTTAATCTGCTTTTACCAATGATATAAGCCATGTTAAAAATAGGACAAAGCACCTGGCTGGGATCTTCATTGGCAAATTGTTGGAATTGACATAGTAGGATTTTACTTCACGATTCAGCAAAGTAACCTTTCATCCCTTTTTTTTTTTTTTTTTTTTTGTGGAATTGACTTAGTAGGATTTACTTTCGCAAAGCACCAAGCAATGATTTATCATAATTTATTGTTAAGCTTTTGTGGAGTTAGATACCATTATCCTGATTTTAGTCTCATTGATTTCAATGTTTCTATTAATTAAATCTGACATATCATTGCTTTCCATCCTTTCTTGCATTTTGCTAATTTTGCATTATGGTTTATTATAGATCTCAACAACAATGTGCTCCAAGTCTTAATGTGAAATCAGGGTGTTGAAGGAAGGAAAGTGCATAAATCAGAGAAAAGGCAAAACAACGTGAAGTCTCTTTTATATAGAGATCTTAACAGATTCCAAAATGAGGTCATATTAGCCAGAATGAGATGGAGCTTTGGATGACTTTTTAGCGGAACATTCCAATTCACAAGGCAGATTTTGAAGGAAAAAGTTGATCAAAGAGCCAATCAGATCTTATAATTTGTTGTATTGATGTGTATGAGATCCAAATTTTGATCTGTCTTCATGTACTTCTAGTGATTATGATTTAATTTATTTGTTATCTTGACATTTATGTGCTCCAAATCTCTATATGTTTTTGTCTACTTCTAGTAATTATCATTTGATTTGTTTGGGGTAACTTGGGTTGGAATACTCAAATGATGCACCAAGTTGGAAAGGGAAAGTTTGGGCCCTGTGGCGTCAGGAATTAGAGGAATCCTGTTCGTCCATGGACTACTAATAAAGCTCCGAACCGATCAAAATAATTATTGCTGCGTTTGTATGATCAAAATAATTATTGCTGCTTGTGTATGGGCTCTGGGCCAAAATCTCTCTCCAATAGGACCAAAGGTCAAACCGGTAACATGTAAAACATTTTCACTTCATTTTGTATTTTACACGATCGATTTGATGGTTGGCCCAACTACTATTGGGATGTAATCTAGGCAAAGTTGGAAAACTCGCGATTCTGGCACGGGAGCCATGTTTTATTTTCAATTGTTTAAAAACATTAAAAGTAGATCTATTTATGGAAGCTAGATAGTACCAAGAATAATAAACTTGAATTAGTAAATTTATTACATTTCAATCAATGACTTTTAAATTTTCTAACTTTAAACATCAAGCGTTAATTACTTATATTCCACTCGATCAAGCTTATTCTATATTCCACTTGGCTTTTATCAAAATGTGGTGACATGCCGAGTCAAGGTCAACTGGCGGACTTTTGAAAGCTTGTTCCTAATTTAGCATATAAACAACAGGGGACACTTATTTTGAACAGTTCAATTTCAATAAGCAGGCCCTACTGAGGAAATTTTAATGCCTTATTGCAAGGGTATCTATATTGAATGCGGTGGCTTTTGGATTTCCACGTTAATGGTAATTTTAGTGGTAACTCCAGAAAAAGCGAAAAGCTGTTGCTTGCTGGGGACCTTACCAATTTGTCACCTTGTAGTTGACCCACAAGGGCCATCTTGATCCATGCAGGTCATATCAAGCTCTCTATCCTGAACAGGCAGCCTAAAACTTGAAGAAACACTTCAATCGGTTCAGCCAGGGCGCTTGTGGTGTCAAAGACCATAAGAAACTCTAAAAGATGATTTTCCCTTTGCCCTTTGTTTTTTGGTTGCTTTTGACTGCTTAGTACTTACTGTCCACAACATCCAACTATTTTATGTAGCATATCCTTACTGATATTGGTTCCTCTTGGGGAAGTTGTCCGGCTATTTTTCTTTCCCAATGACACTTCAAAACAATGTCCTAAAAGCTGAGCTTTTAGCATTCTTAGTGCATTTTAATCTAGTTGTACCACTGGCTTGAATTTCACTCAATTTGGAGTGATGTACACATCTGGATTGATCAATCCAATGAGATGGTCTATATAAATATGATGCAAGTAAAATTGGGCGCAGCAACTACAGAAGGGGAGACAATTATATGTGAATCGCTTGTACTGGATGCAGGTAGACCCTTCATGGGTAAGCATGGAATTATTTGTCTAGAGCCAGAAAATGAGGGTGTCTTTGACTGGTAAATCATTTTCATCTACAAATGGTGTAGTCTGTTGTGTGTGGACATTTTAGTGAAAGGTGGCCAATGAAACCCAACATTACAAGTCAGAGCATTGCCTCATTTCGGTGATAAAATCAAGGGGTTGTTTGGACGCTGAGAAAAAAAGTGGATAAATGACACTGAAAACCATAATTAAAATTAAACTATATGATCATGATGATAATATAGATTACGTGCACTGACTTGACCTAATAATTTGAACCAAAGTATTAATTAAACCGTCAAGCTAGGCTGTGGATTGTCTCCTTATTGTTGGTGATGTGTGGCAAATCATCTCTTTGAGTCTACTTTACTTAAAACTAATTCAAATAAATTTAAGTGCTTTAAATTATTTGAGGAAGTTTATATGAATCTATAATTGAATAAGCTTTAAAACCTTTAACAAAAGGTAAGTTTGTTAACACATATCAATATATAAAGCAATCAACAATTTTATTATTATTATTGGTTTTTACAAGTTTGCAAATAAGATTTTTACTATATGGCAAATTTTCCATAAAACTTTATTACTTTTCAGATGGTGTTTTTTTTTTTTTTTTTTTCTTTTGATAAAATTTCTGATGGTGTTGTAACTGCTCAAGCAACATATTCGACGTCTGAATTTTCATTTGATTATGGCTATTATCACCCTCCATGTACGAACTAGAAAAGATATGTAGTCTATGATACTTGTGTCATTTCATCAAGACTGGAATCATCGAAACCCTTTGGAGAGATTGACAAAATTGATCTCTTTTGCATCTCTCACATGGTCTTTGTATTCAGCAGTTCTACCACTTTGATTGGAAACCAACAAACCCAGGAAGGGAGATCAGCCCACAGAAGAAAAGGCCTTCCTGGGTCCTTATGTTTACTACTAGCAGTAGCACATGGTATCATGTGCACTACTACTCCTCTTCCATGTTAAGAAAGGTAGTCCGAAGGACCACCTGAATTGTGATTATGCTGTGTCCTAGGTGGTCCTGGGATGGTAGTAAAACTGTAATCCAAGAGATGGCCCAAGATGGGCCCAATGTGGATGGGTCACACGTGCCATTTGCACCTGTCTATCAATTTGAAAGTCCATAAAAATAGTTCTTCTTTATTATTTTCTCAATCAAATAAATGGACATGTAGAACATTCTTGTTTGAACCAATTATCTGCAGGCAAATCGATAAGTAGTTGGGATAGTCTCATTGTTGCAATTTGTGTCTGAGGCCCATTTCTGGATGGCCCTTTGGCTATATTCATATTCAATGATTGGTGAAAAACTACTGTTTCAGGTGGTTATGCCTGCTAAAAAACAAAGTCTTTTGTGAGAAATGGTACCTTGATTTCCACAGGCAAGAACAATAAATGTGATTCAGTGAGCCCAGCAAAAACACATGGGCCTGGCTGCATTTTACACAACCACTTGATGGGCGGAATTTTGTTAGTAATAATTTTCATCTTAACCATTCATTTGAAGGCCAATGATCCGACAGTTGGGGGTTGAAAAACACTTCCACTCTTTTTTTTTTTCTGTCCCATCCATGGTGGGGCCTGCTGTACCTACTCAATTCCATCACATGATGTTACTTAAAAATAGAATTATTGTCATATGGGATGCTTCCAAAATCAGCCATGCCGTTCATGTGGAGTGAAGCCAAACTCTCTTACAACTCCAATCATGAGAGAGATGAGAGGCAGACCTAGGTTTTATCTGTATTTTCACAAATGCATGCACAGAGAAGTATAGTATAAAGAAAGACCTTGATTTACAGGACCAAAGTATGATAAACAAGATAAATGATCCTAACTTTTGTTTTTATTAGTGGGCCAAATCCAAGTATCCAACTATGTGCAGACAGCAGACAGACCCAAACAACATGGCAGCCGTTTTGGGTCTAGGTGTGGGTCCAAAGAGGGTTTGAATATCAGGAGCCAAATCTAAACCCATTAAAGTATTTTTCTTTCGATACAAAGACTCAAACTCAAGCACGCTTCACACGTCCCACCAACGGGGGGGAGTACAATATATAGTAATAACATATTTTTTATATGCATAATATAGACTCATAATAATACATATTTTTAGGCATCAATATATAATATATACATAGGTTACATTCTGCTAAAAGGCACCTCTCAGCGGAGATGAAACTCTAACCCCTTTGTAAGACCCTGGAAATCATTGGAGAATAGAAGACAGAAACGTCTCATTATATCTATGATTTTAGGGAAAATTATTTCAATCAGATCAACACAATTATTAATTTATGTTCCTTAAAAGTTTAACGATTTCTTAAGTTGTGTATATATATATATATATATATATATATCAAATCCGGCTGTGAGTATGATTGAAATTAGTGTAAAAATAGGGTAAGTGCCCATTCATAGGAGATTAGTGAGTTTGTGGGAGTTGAATTCATAGGTCCCATATGGCAGTGGAAAAGATACCTCTTAGAGAACTTTGAGAACCTCTTACTAAAACATAGCCTTATGCATTATTTACACATACATGTATGGCCTATATTCAGGTATATACATCTAGCACAACGGGCCTACCTTGACATTGATCCGAATGGAGCATCAAAAGCCTCCCCTTCGCATTGATCTTAAAATAACGGGCCCAGGATGAAGGGTTTAGAGGCATGAAACTAACTTCAAATTAACCTACTTGAGATTAAATAAAATGAAACTAAGATGATGCACATGAAGGCTTCAAAAACAAGAGATGAGAATCATTTGTATAACAAGAGGACCCATGATGATTCTGATGGCCAACAAAAAGAAAAAAAGATGAGATTCTTTAGACACCAAGAAGATCCAAGATGATGGCCCAAAAACTACTATACTATAATCCTAGTGAGTAGTGACCCTACCCACATTTTCTCAAATTAAATTTTTTTTGCCACCTTCAAAGTTGACAAGTAGGTTTTTTATATTTTTCACTCGAATAGCATGAAAGCCGTCTCACACTCACCTTCTTCGACACCTCCATCTTTCCCTCTTCCTGTTTCTGCACAAAAACACGGATTCCTTCCTCTGATAATCAAAACCCATTTCTAAAATTCACTCAATCTTGCAGGAACTCACCTGGGATCTCCTTTTTTCTTCTTTTAGAACGATTCTCAATACACAGAAGCTTGTCGTTCCCTCTGAAACAGAGGATCCGAGATATATATATATATAGAGCAAGAGAGCTGTGATGTCGAGAAAATCTCTTATACTTGATTTCTCTGTCTTGTTTGAGATTTGGGTTTTTCTGGGTTTCTGATTTACTTGTGGATAGTGGGCGGAATCGGCAAAAATGAGGCGGCGGCAGGCCGAATTCCGGCGCCCAGTTCGGCGGAGGTTGTCGGGTTGGATCGTTGGGCTTTTTGGGTCTTTTTTGGTTGGAGCTCTGGTGCTGTTTGTTCTCCATCATCGGCATCAGGATCGATTTGAACCGCGGATACAGGTATGAGTATGGGATTTTCATTGCTATTTCGACAGATGTTATTTTGATTGAATATGTTTTGGGATTGTTTGGTCTGTGGAGATTGATAGGATCTTGATTTGATTGATACATGAGTCTATTGATTAAACCTAAGAATATATGGAAGTAAATCTGATAAATTGCCTAATTATGATGAGTGATTGTGTTGAAATTTCAAGTGGTTGGCGTCATCGAGTTGGGAAAAAAAAAGATTTTTTTTTTTTTTTTTTTTGAAATCCTGCTTATGACTACATATTGGTTATTTTGATTGGATGTGTTATGAGATTGTAGTGTTTGAACTTTTAATGATTGATCTGATCGATGCATCAGTGTCTTTCATTCTGGTAATTCTTATTGGGAATTTCAAAAGTAGGAAAGGGGTAACTGCATGATGTGTGTTATGTTGAGTGGTGCCTGAGCTGAAGTTTTTAGTAATAGTAAGAAATGAAAAGATCTAGTTATTGAAAAGAAAAGGGAGAAAAACACCATATAATGATTTCAATTCGGTTGTTTTGAATCAGCAAATGATAAGATTTTAGGATTAGAAAGATTTGATTTTGCAGATATACATACCGAAAATTACTTGGAGCTGTTTGGTGATATATGAACAGACTGCCTCAATGACTGACTGTGTTCAAATTCCCATTAGTTGCATTTGTTGAATTGGGTTCTTAGATGATGCTTGAATTAGGTTTCTTAAATTTGGAGGAGTTAGCTGATATCAGCAGGTTAAAAACAGATGGATGAGTTTTGGAGGTATCACATGTTGGGATCAAGGGCTTACTGAAATAGACTATCTATCTTCTACGTTCTTTTTTTATTTATTTATTTTGCATAGCCATATATGGTCTTCGTGTATTTTCATAGACATTTGTATGTCTGTTTATCCTGCCAATGCTGTATTACTTCACAATGATGTCATGAAAGTTAATAAGTGAAGCCTAGTGAGGTACACTAAGTGGTCCAAACTCCAAACTACATCCACAGGACCGCAGCAATCTCAAGTTGATCATCATCATCATCATCATCTTTTAATTAATCTATCAATCTCAGGTTGGTTTGTTATGAGTTGCATCACTTTTGTCATAGCTGCTTGCTATAAGTGTAAGGAAAAGGGTGCACTCACAACTTAGTACTCAAAATCCTGTAACCCATGTCCAGCATCTAACAATAGAGGATGCAGTTAGTGATATGCTAGCATAAGTAACATCCTCTGCTTAAAGCGAGGGCATATAGATATAAATCAACTTGATTATAATAACAAAAATAACAGTGATACTACTAATATAATTTGCAGTTCATTTTCAAGTAGTTATCTGTGTCTAATATACTCTGTAACAAGACCTGGCCATTAAATCTTAGCAAAAAAAAAAAAAAAAAGTTCATCAAATGGCATATTTCATGTATTTAATCTTTTATATTACATATGATTTGGTTAAAAGATGCTAAAAAATGTACTTTTATTACACTATAGTACTATTTTTATTGTGTAATTATAAATATGTAATAATAGCAGTCTATATGTGAATTTGGGCATACTTAATATATCACGAAGAATGAGAACAAGACACCAATCTTCTGTAGGCAGTTTCATGTGTAATGGATGGTGTTTATTTTGTTATTACATCAACACATACAAGCACAAGGGAATATGTAAATTTGTCATGATTATACACCAGCATAGTTTTCCAATACAGTGGGTTAACTAGACTTAGCATGTTACTGGTTTAAGTAAACCAGGAAACTTGGCAAGTATACTAGGTGGTTCAGTAAGTTAATTTTGTGTATGCATACACATTTATAAATAGAAATATTTCTAATAACTAAAATATAGTAAAAGACGTAGAATCCAAAAGTATATAAATTTCATATTAATTGGAATTTCGATTTTCAGTTTTCATTTGCGCATTTTCTGACTTCTTCCATTTTACTAATGTAAGATTCATATACAATTTTTTTTTTATTTTCCATAAAACTCTCAAGGATAAATTGTCTCAGGACAACTAGGCTGACTCGGCCAGACCTGATGAGTCAAGCTAAGTCATAAGTTGACTAGGTGATTAGCTGAGTTTCAATCAGAACTCATCCAGATCGAGTTCAACCTAACCTAGTTTCTCAGTATGTGATCTAGTTGAATCAACTCAGGTGGGTTCCTGGTTGACCCATGAAGTTGGAAAACTATGTATAAGGACATTGACCAGGTGGTTCAACCGAGTTTCAACCAAAATTTGTTTATACCATGTACAATTCGCCCCACTCAGCCAATATGTGAACTGATTGAGTCACTTAGGTGGGATCCTAGCTGATCCAATGGGTTGGAAGACTATGTATGCTTGTATACCACTATGTCATACACACACACACTCATACATTAACACATCCATAACCAGACAGTCAAAAGGAAGCATAAATGCCACAAATGAGATCAGGAATCAAAGAATCCCTCTCTTATCCTATGCAGTAAATATGAGTTTATAGGAGATGTGATAACTTTGAAAAGAACTCATAGCAGATTTGGAAAGTTCTTATCATTGTATCCACACTGGTGGGATCCAATTCATGTTACCAAATATATAAAAAAAAAAGACATGATAGCTTTACTTAAAAAGGATTAACCTATTACCATTAGTTGATGAGCTATGACCATGGGCCCTACTAGATGCATGTGGCATTGGATATTGAAATGAATCAACTAAGACACGTCGCATTGTGGCGAGGTCCTTTGGCACTAACACATGCATAGGTGGACTATAGATAAGAGTTGTACCAAAAATCATCCTTGTTGGTTATTTCTAGACATCAAATCCGGGAGAATCATATGCATAGTCTGAATTTATTCAATTAGAACATCAATTTTAAGTTCATAGTTCAAATGGATAAGAATCTAATGGTGCTAATTTTTGGTACGCCTCTAATCCATTGCCCATCTAGGACTAGTGAAATCCACCAAAAAACATGTCCCAATTAACATTTTTTTTTCTTTTATTATTTATTTATTTCCTTTTAGCAAAAAGCTAATATGACTCAAATGGATTTTGTTAAAGTTTGCTTTAGAGGAATTGATGAACTCATACATAGTGCTTCGGCAGTGCAATGTAATCATTTTCATATCAATGAGAAAAGTAAGAAAAAGGATAGCCCTAAATGGAAGAAAGAGAACTATTGGGTTATAGAAAAGCCTATTGAGAAGTGAAAACAACTCCCAATGTTTCACCATTCCAGTCTAGCCTGGCTAAATCCTTGGATAGGTTGCACTTTTTCATTTCTATCCTTACTATTTTCATCAATGTCCTCTTCAGCCTATCCCGTCTCCTTGAGGACCATCAACCTACGTTGGGAAACTTTTCCTCACCGGTGCTATTGTGGACCTGCATTGGACATGTCCAAACCATCTCAAACGAGTCTCTCTTAATTTATTATTATCTATTGATGAACTTACCCCAAAATGCACCCAAATGTGGTCATATCTGAATTTTATCTTTTGTAGTTTCACCACACATCCATCTCAACATTCTCATATCTACTACACTCATTTTTTGCATGTGTTGTTTCCTAATTGGCCAACATTCTGCTCTATAGGTCATAGCTGGTCTAATTGCTGTGTTGTAAAATGTTCTCTTTAATCTTGCTAACATGCGTTGACTACAAAGCACTCTAGAAGCAAGTTTCCACTTCAACCACCTTGCTCTTATCCTATGTTTGACATCCTCCTCAATCTCTCCTTCCTTCCTAAATCCTAATTATAGACCAAAGGTATCACAAGGACTCGTTTTGTGGTATCTCTTGACTCTTGAGCTTAAGTTATCATGGGAGTTACATCTCTCTACACCTCCCCATTGAAGTGCAGAAATGAAAAAAAAAAAAAAAAGATTTGAAAATTTTCAACAAAATTCTTATACTTATGTATTGTTCTTTTTTGGGGTTTTCCCCTCTTCATGCACTCACGTGGAGAAACAGAAGATAGGAGAGCTAGCTAGGTGATGCGGCCAACGGCATGAAGATTTGAAAATGGGGCCCGTTATGCAAAGGACAATCCAAGCCTATGGGCACCAGTCATCCAGATTATTCTTCTAAATAGTTTGCTAATTCTTAGTTTAGGTTAATGATGAATGGTTATGCCATTTGTCTCTGTTTGTTATTTATGGATAAACAATATTATACGATCTTATTATAGTTCATATGATATTAGAGGCTAGGATTGGAGTTATGGCTTCCATGGTGAAGAAAGCAATATAAAAGGGATGTAAAGGGTTGCACACTGGTAGCTAATGATGTTGATTTTGTTTGAACAGAAAAGGGGTTTTTGAGTAACCTTTATGTGTGTAGGGCTGATTGCACCTTTGAATCTGTGCTTTCAGAAATCTAAGGTTGATTCATGTCTTGTGCTTGGTGCTCCCAAACACCACAAAGCCAGGACGTGGGTATGCATGGGATTCTTGCATCTTTAGAATCTGTCATCTCTTTCATAAGGAAAAGGTAACCTCAAAGTCCTGAGCCATTGTTTCTCAAGCAAAGACAAAATTATTCTCTTATCAAGGGTTGGATATAAATGAGATAGAAGGTTGATCTTTCCTTGATGGGTGATATAAGGATGGTGGAGTTGTCATAGGGGCCCATTGATCATCATCACAGCATCATCATCATCATCATCATCAGAGCACCACCACCACCATCACCACCACCATCATCGTCATCAAAGCCTTGTTCCACCTATGTTGGGGTTGGCTGATAGGAGCCCATTGATCATATAATTTTTTCCTGGTTATTACTCTTAATTATTTTAAGGGAGATTATTGCTTTTTATTTTATTTTATTTTTAATTTTTTTAAGCCTTGGACTGTTGAATTATACTGGGTTTTGATTGAAGGTTGGCCCGATTAGCAAATTGGAACAATTTCATTATCTTGTTGGTAGTCAAGGGCTTCACATTAGACCCTTCATCCTACAGCAGTGTCACCAAAAAAAGTAGTGTCTTCTGCTTCTTCTTTGCTTCAATCTTTCTTCATTTTCCACTCTTATACAACAATGCTGTTGAAGTAGTGGGAGGATAAAAGTGCCTGCCTTAAAGTAGAAAATTTTGGTTGCGAACAAGGCCTCAACTTTTAAAATTGCTAATGTGGTTGTGGGCCCATTTGATGCCAAATCACTATAGTAGGGCAGATTGGAAGGTCTCCTTATGGATTAGTGGTGGGGGATGGTTGTAACTAGCGATTTAAGTGCTCCAAAGATTACACTTTTATGACATAAAACTAACTTTGGGGTCCTTAAACAGATGATTATGCTCAATAATCTGTTCCCCATGTGGGGCCCAATCCTAATCCAAAACAAGACCTTCCAATCTTCCTTACCCTAGTGGTTGGCATCAACCAAGGTGGGCCCCACAACCATGTTCGTGAGTTATAAGGTTGTGGCAGGTTCATGCCTCATCTTTCCACTATCAACAGTATCCAGCGGCCGGACATTGTCCCCTAAAAAATGACATCTTTCAGTGTGTCTTACCTGGGTTCGTGACAACAAGAGAGGCAGAGCAATGGAGAGTATGGACATTATGGGAAATATCAGGGTGATCAAATGATTTTAGACCTTAGATAAAAGTTAAGGAATCAAGGATTTTTTTAAATCAATTCTTGTAACCTTAAGAAATCTTGATTTGACTATGATCAAAATGCAATGGTGACTTATGTTGGGTCTGCGTCGAATTAGGATTAGTGCCAATTCAGAGGGAATACATGGGCAGTGGGCTTCCTATATGAAAATGAAGAAGGGCATAAAAAGGGGGCCTCCAGGAAATTTTGCCATTATACAATGAGAGGAGTTATTTGTTACCCAATATACCATGTTTTCACCTTGAGTATGGGCTGCAGCGCTACCTTTGATCAATGTCATCAAAAGTGTGATGGGGTGTGTGACACCTGAAGGCACCAGCACTCCTCTGAGCCTTGCCTAGGAGTCAGGTGAGGCCCCATAATTGGGCTCATGCTTGGTGTGCCTAGGTTCTTGTGCCCAAGTTCTCTTGAGCGTGCCTTGGGCCTAGGCAGTTCTAGTGGGAATTTTTTTTTAAATGGGTATTTTATATTTTCCCATTTAGAATTTATGGGAAGGAAAAGAGAAGCCTCTGTGAAGGCAAAAGAGAGAAAGGGGAGAAAAGAGTGAGATGAGGGAGGCTGCTACACTTGTATTTGTTATTTTTCTTCTTCTCTGCCTATGCACCATACTGATTGTTACAGACTTTTTTTCCTTTAAAAAAAAAGAATTCTCTTTCTTTTTCTTATTCTTCTTTCCGGTTTTTTTTTTTTAATTTTCACCATCATCTTCTTCTTCTTCTTCTTTTTATTTTCCTTTTTACATCATTATGTTCTCCTGCTCATCCTTTTCTCATTAGTTAGTTTTTTCTTTTCTTTTCTCCTTTTTCATTTTTGAACAGTCACTTGTATGATAAATTAATAATTTTAAAGGGTAAATAAACCATTTTGAACTAGTGGATGAAGAGGAAGAATATCTTTGCAAAAATAACAGCTTTAAAAGATGATGACATGGAAGGTGATGTTGGTATGAACTTTTATTAATTGAAGTCAGTACATGTAGTCATGAAAAATTGAAACTTTCTTATATCAAACCTCTTTTTCTTCTTTTGTGAAGCATTTAGATTTTTTACTTGTGATTTTGACTATAGTAACTGGCACTATGGTTCCTTTCTTCTTCTCATTTTGTTATATTTTATATTTATGTTTTAGACAAGCTTATGCATGGATGATGTAGGATATAAATTGGGCCAAATGCCTTTTTTTTTTTTTTTATATATTTTAATTCAATAATGGTGTAGACTGTAGCATAATGATATAAGCTAAAAAATTATTTGTACATACGCTTATTTCCTTTTTTTTTTTTGGTTAGATGTGTCTCTGCCAAAATTAGACTCACGCCTGGGCATTTACCTTGTTTCTCTGGCTCCGGCTGGCTTGGCGGTTAGCGTGCACCTTGTGCCTAAATTGCTTTTGATGACAACCATTAGATATGAGCATCCCCCATATTTGTCCTCGAATCATTAGTTGCTGGATTGTATAATCCCAGGAGGCACAATTAACTTTAATCATGCCTCTTGGATTGATTCAACCCATTCGTGAATATCACTCTGATCTATGTGATATGTGAGCCATTTACCAATCAAGTTGGTCATATGTGATAGTTCGGGCATCAAAATGAGCCTCATTGACCAAATTGGATACATATAGAGCAGGCTATACATATAATATTAATGTTAAGGGCAGGTGCGGGTAAAGATGGACAAGTTAAAGCTGGCATCTTGGAACATATGGACTGTGATGAGGAAATGCTCTTAGGTAGCAGATACTATGGAAAAGAGGGGATAAACATAGCTTGCTCACAAGAGACTAAGTGGAGGGGGAAGAAGGCTGAGGACTTGAGATCTCAGCCCAGTGACTCATTTCTATAGCTTTGAACTGTTGGTAGTTGGTACCCTCCTTCATTGTCTCTATGAACCGGGAAGAAAGGGGGGAAGGGTTCAAGGTTTTATAGTCACAACTATTCAGAAAAAAAAAGGGTTTTGTATTCAGGAAAGAGTAATTCAACAATGGGTGGGTTAGGCATTATAGTTGATAGATATCCAAAGCAAAAGATTCTAATTTTAAGAATGATAGAGTTATAATGGTTTAGATGATATGTTAGATTAAAAAACGATTAATGTTATTAGTGCTGCTTATTGCTTATATATCCTAAGTTGGATTAAGTTAAAGTGATAAAAGGAAATTGGGGGAATCAATGGATAGGTTAGTACAAGATGTACCTAATGGGGAAAGTATTGTAGTTGGAGGAGACTTTAATGGGTATGTAAGGAATAAAGGAGATGGTAATGAAGGAGTGCGTGGCCGCCGTGGAGGATATGGTTTTAGACTTGAAGGAATGAGAATATGAGATGAGGGAAGCTATTTTTTTTCTTTTCATCTTTTTATCTTGGAAGAGCTGACGCATACTTTTTTTGAAAAAAAAAAAGATAAAACATACGTTGACAACGAAGGAAAACTTGAATACATTAAAGTTGGGCCTGATAGGACACAAATAGATGATTGTTTTACTAGGGTGTAGAGAACAGTCAATATGCAAGGACTCTGATACCAGGAGAAATTTTAAATACAAAATAGAGAATTACGTTTTTTTTTTTTTTTTTTTTCAATTATTTATGACCGAGTTGATGGAATTTAGGGGTGGAGAAATTAACGCATGAAGAGTATTTGGTCAAAGTGATTGAATTGGGTTTTGAATTTTTATGATATGTAGAATCAAGTAGCAGATTGTCTTAAATAGGCTGCCAGAGATGTACTTGGGGATCCAGGGGAAGAAAGAGCCACATGTAAGGAAACTTGGTGGTGGAATACAGAAGTCCAAAAGTCTATTGGTGAAAATAGAATATCAATCAAAGAATCGCAGAAAACAAATACATTAGGCTCATAAAGGCCACAGTATGTAGTCTATATGACAATTTGTGTGTTTAGTTCGGTTGCAGGAGATGGGTATCTATAAGCTTGCCAAGATGAGGGAAAGGAAAACTAGGGACCTTGCTTATGTAGGTGTATTGAGGATGAAAAGTGGAATTTTAAAGGCCTATTAAGTACAAAATATGAAAATGCAATGAATTAAGCATTAGAACCAAGTACTGAAATATATGGTACAGAAGTAAAGACAATGTCGAAAAATAGAGCATTAGGACCAATTGGTATACTTACTAGAAATATTGGTTGCGATGGGTGAAATTGGCATTGATTGGTTAACCAATATGTCCAAGCACAAGAATAATGGTTGACTACATGGATACAATTTTATTCATGCAGAATGCCATATGGTGAGAGACTCATCAGTTCATGTAGTCATTCAAGATGCTCTACCTGCAAATTGTCTTGTAAAGTATATTAAATTGTAGATTGGAGATTTTTTTTTCCATCTTTATTGTCATTATCCATGTAATCATCTGATTCAATTGTAAGGAACTTCATATAAAAGGAGTAAGCACTCACAATGGGGCACTCCACATTCATGCGATCTTTCTCTTCTTCTCTCTTTTGTCATAGTATCAAAGCGCCAAGTCTGAAGAGATCTATTCAGAGGGATCATCTTGAAGTGAGTGTAGTAGTTTAAAACCCAAGTTATTCCAGAAACAACTGTGTGAGTTGACAGTCACAGAAGTCTTATTTTTTCAAAATAGGCTTTGCAGAAATGTTGCACTAACTTTGTAGCTATGGTGGAGTGCTAAAAAGTGAGAGAGGAGGGAGGGGGGTTGAACCTTTCTCTGGCCCCACGTAGGTATTCTTATTTTTGAGGTCATAAGCATAGGGGAAGACCTCAAGGTTTTCTTCTTTGCACACTCTTTATTATGAAGGGAGATTAAGAAGATGCTCTTAGACAGAGGTAGTTCAAAAGGGACTGACAACTGCTTTTCATTTTTAATGATTTAGGGGGATCTATTTTATTGTTGAAGCTCTTTTTCTCCCATTTTCATAGGGAAGGCCAATAAGGATAGGCACAAGCTTGCCAATTCCTGTCTGGAAAGTCCTTGTATCTTTGAATTTCCATCTTGGTGGGTTAGCATTGTCCTAATAAATTAGTTCTTTTATCTGTTTCTTTTATAGTTAATTCGTAACTTTCATTAAAAAAAGGAAAAATAGATTACAGAGGAACCAGAAAAGAAAAAAGACGAAGGTACACGACATTGTACTGTACAGTCTACACAACCAAACTGGAAAAATACGTAATAAGTGCATAGAAAATGACATTCCTGACAACCCTTTGTTTAGCCGAAGAGTCTGCATTCCATTATACAACTGGCACTTTTTATCTTGTATGACACTTTTGTTGATCAGTATGAATCACTCTTTTTTTTTTTTTGTAACTTCAAAAAATATTGGTAGTTTAACATGAATGAAATCGAGTTACTATGAATTGTTCTATTTATCCAGGAGAAAGATGCGACAATTGAACACATTCCTCATGAAGCTTTAAATTTCACTGAAGAAATTTTAAGTGCGACCTCCTTTGCCAGGCAGTTGAGTGATCAAATGACTCTTGCTAAGGCATACCTAATCCTTGCCAAAGAGCATAATGATCTTAAGCTAGCTTGGGAATTCAGTTCCCAGATCAGGAGTTGCCAGTTGTTGTTGTCAAAAGCTGCTATGAGAGGTACATCTATCACTATGGCTGAAGCGGAGCCTATTGTTCAACAATTATCCTCTCTAATCTACAAGGCCCAAGATGCCCACTATGACATTGCAACCACAATTGTGACACTCAAGACCCACATCCAAGCCCTTGAAGAGCGGGCAAGTGCAGCGATGGTACAGAGCACGGCATTTGCACAGTTAGTAGCAGAAGGTCTATCGAAGAGTCTCCATTGTTTCCACATCAAGCTGACAGTTGATTGGTTTAGAAATCCTGCTTCAAAGGAACTTGCATATGAGCAGAGAAACTCTCCCCGATTCGTGGACAACAACCTGTATCATTTCTGCATATTCTCTGACAATGTGCTGGCAACTTCTACAGTCATTAACTCTACTATATCCAATGCTGACCACCCGAAACAGCTTGTTTTCCACATAGTCACAGATCAGATCAATTTCGAGGCAATGCAAGCGTGGTTTCTCATGAATGATTTCAAGGGTTCTGCGATCGAAGTGCAGAACGTGGAAGAGTTCTCTTGGTTAAATGCCTCATCTTCCCCTGTTTTAAAGCTGCTTCGAGACAAGGAAAGACTGGCAGGCTACTTTGCAGATGCTCAAGATCAAAACACTGAAGCGAAATTTCAGAACCCAAAGCATTTTTCCTTGCTGAACCATTTGCGGTTTTATCTCCTGCAAATATACCCATCGCTGGAGAAGGTGGTGTTTTTAGAAGATGATGTTGTTGTCCAGAAGGATCTGACACCTCTTTTCTCCTTGGATTTACATGGGAATGTGAATGGAGCGGTGGAGACATGCCTTGAAGCATTTCATCGTTTCTACAAGTACCTCAATTTCTCCAGCCCGATTATCAGCTCAAAGTTTGATCCACAGTCCTGTGGGTGGGCATTTGGGATGAATGTTTTTGATCTTGTCGCATGGCGAAAAGCCAATGTGACTGACCGGTATCACTACTGGCAGCAACAAAATGCTGACCAGATGCTATGGAAGGCTGGAACCCTGCCTCCTGGCCTCCTCACATTTTATGGGTTGACAGAACCACTTGACCGGAGATGGCATGTGATGGGATTGGGTTTTGATGCCAACATCGACGACCGACTGATTGAGAGTGCAGCTGTTTTACACTACAATGGGAATATGAAGCCATGGATGAAGTTGGGTATCAAAAGGTACAAGCCTCTATGGGATCGGTATGTGAATCACACAAACCCATTCCTGAAAGACTGCTTCATGCGTTGAAATGCTTCTTGTTGAGTCACTATTGTTTTGGATGGCATCTTCAACATTTCAAACATTTGATAGATCAGATTTGCCTCAATTTTTGTGGTGTCTGAAGCCACTAACAGTTTCAGCTCCCTTAGGGGCATTTTTCTTTTCTTTAATCATTAGAAATTCCATACATCAAAAATCATGAATGTAATAGTTTTGGTGGGGCTGGGATTCATTGGTTTAGGATTCTTTGAATGGGAGCAATTTTTGTAATAATATTATTTTTTATTTATATAGAAGTGGCTTGGTATAAATTTTTTGTAATCCAACCACATCATCTGGTGATGGTTGCAAAACAAGTGCTATAAGAGTCATCTTTTTTGGGGGCTCTTCTTGTAAACTTGGGGAATTGTGCTTAGCGAAACTTGTAATCTGTGGTGGCAGTGTCTTACTATCAATGTGAAATGAGGCTGAACATGATTAGGAGTTGTTTTACGTAAATTATCTTTTGAAATGTGAACATTATTGCTAATCCTA
This sequence comes from Umbellularia californica, assembly GCA_028538565.1. Classification (NCBI taxonomy): domain Eukaryota; kingdom Viridiplantae; phylum Streptophyta; class Magnoliopsida; order Laurales; family Lauraceae; genus Umbellularia; species Umbellularia californica. The sequence continues at coordinate 22,458,957 of JAPQWN010000003.1, forward strand.
TTAGCCGTTACACTGTTGCTCTATAGGTTGAAGCTGGCAACAGAGGCTTCCCCCACACGCACACAGAGGCCATAAAATGTTCAGTTTTAGAAAATAAAGGTGATTTAGATTCAATGTAGTCGCTTTTGTGGAACAAGCAACAGGATGGACATGCCAGGTATGGCCTGGGTCTGCTGAGTTAGTGTAAGCCAGGCCAATTTCTATGCTCAGGTTGTAATTCAGTCCTAACTCTCTGAGACTGAGTTAATGCAACCGAGTTGATTCAGGGAGTCATGATTCATATGTCCTTGTTTTCCAGCTACTCCCTGCATTCTCAACCCAATGCTAATGGTTAAGTGTTTTGGTTGAAAAAGAAGAAGAAAAGAAAGTGATGATACTATTGACAGGTATACAAAGGCTTCACTAGGGGTAGATTGGATGGTCTGACATGAATTCCTCATATTCTTCAAATTCAAGGAATCATGAATCTATCTCCATTATTTCTTATTTGGTTTTTGCAAATCTACGAATTGATGAATCTTTATGAAGTGTACAGTTGGGGCTAAAATTAAATTGCAGTCAAATGGGTTTACCGTGAGAAAGGTTAATTGCAAGTGTCCGAGCAGAGTGTTGAATCTAACCTCGGTAAAGTGAGGACAAGCGGTCCTTGACCTTCACAGACTTTTCAGCGAATCTCCTTAGATTCTAGCCTGTCCATACACCACTTATGCATGCCAAGGTCAGTGTTGGTTCAGGAATTGCCACCCCCACATCACAGGCTATCCTGATATCAACAAAACAATAACAAGATTGTATCTTTTGACTTCCACCATCTCGCGATCTAGGTTTATTTCTTGGTCATTCTCAATCGGCGGTGCGGGCCATGACTTTCAATGATACAGATCATCAATCCAAGAATGCCACCTGCACAAAACTGACGGTCTGATGATGCCATGCTCGCGACAAATAGCTGTACAAACAAGACTCCAGTGGATGAAATATTCACGTGAACATTATATTATCGTTTTCGATCTGGTCGTTTTCCACCTTTCAAATCGTGGCCAGCAATCTCTTCCCGTGAACTACTGGGACTCAACTGGTCCTTTTGGCCTTTTCTTACAAGAAAGAAGAACCACTGGCCATCCATAAACAAACGACACACAAATGAAGCATTGGATAAAAATCATGTTTCAGTTCCTTCTTTTACAGTACATTGTCTAAGGAAACACATAAATTTGGTGGGTCATGGGTTTCCAATTCAATTCTTTTTTTATCAAAGAATAGAGTGAAGATTCCCATCACAGGTTTACTGATCAGTTGAACTGTTAATTCTTGTTTCTCCAACTATCATACATGTAGGGCCTATTATGGATGATGATCTGTTCCACTAAATGTGATGGGGCTTAATCATGTTGATGGGTTTGTCATAAACTTCTCCTGCATCTATAATTTTACCCCTCTGATCAAGTCATAAAACTAAACAGTCATTAAAGGTGGACAGTAATTTTTCTTGTTAAAGATTAGAGCATGTTGCCAAGGTGGGTAAGGTGCCCATTGCTGCAACCACACAGTCACGCTGCCTATAGAATAAAAATATTTATGATCGAAGTCGAAAATTTAATGTCTTCAATCTTCTAATCTTCAGTATTTTCTGCAAATTTGTATACCCTTTAATCATGGAAAGGTGAGGTCATTTTGGCCCAAATATATAAAACAAAGGTGCAGAAAGGTGTTGGCTCAACTCTCACGGCACTGTAATTCCTCCTATAAATAATATGCTCAGTGGCCACAAGTTTCCATGCTCCCCAGATTTCAGAGAAAGAGCAGCATGAGAGTCCCATGGTTACTGATTCTCACTCTCTGCTTCTTCTCTCATGCATCTGCGATCAAACATGGCAAGAAGAAGCTCCCATCAGCGGTCGTTGTGGGGACTGTTTACTGTGACACATGCTTCAGCAAGGAGTTAATAAAGACCAGCCACTTCCACTCCATTTCAGGTTCAGGCCTCGTTTTAGTTCAAACCGCACGAAGTTTTTACTCAATTCTCTATCTGTGATATATGTGTTATCTAGTCCCTGTATCTTGTAGGTGCTTCAATTGCAGTGGAATGTGGAAAGATGGGACTAAAATCTGGATTCCGATTGGAGGCGAAGACAGATGAACGTGGAGAATTCAAAGTACGCCTTCCATTTGCAGTTCGCGAACATGTAAAGAGCATTAAGAGATGCCGAGTTAAGTTGATTAGCAGCAGTGAGCCTTCCTGTTCAGTGGTTTCCATGGCTACTTCTTCCTCGCTCCATCTCAAGTCGAGAAATGAAGGAATTCACATATTCTCATCTGGGCTTTTCACCTTCAGGCCATTGAAACAACCAGAGCTTTGTTATCAGAAGCAGAATGAATTACCAAACCTTTCTGGAGTGGTTCCAGATAAAAAACTAGTCCATCCAGACTTCTTTTTTCCTCCTCCTACCATACCATTTTTGCCTTCACCCCCTCCTTTTGGCCTTCCACTGCCACCCCTCCCGTTTTTCCAACCCCCACCGCCTCTCATCAGTCTTCCTCCAATTCCATTCCTCACTCCGTCGCCACCACCACCATTCTTCAATTTGCCTCCCCTTCCATTCTTCACTCCGCCACCCTCTCCACCACCACCATTCTTCCATCTCCCTCCACTTCCACCTTTTCCATCAATTCCGCCACTTCCACCACTGCCCTTCCTTACTCCACCACCACCACCACCACCTCCTCCACCCCCACCACCAGTCTTCCCATTTCCTCCTTTCCATTTCCCGCCTCTTCCACCGCTTTTCCCCGGAATTCCCCCAGCTTCTCCATCAGAGAAAACTTCTCCTTGATTTAGCATTTTGTGTTACTGTCTAAGAATAACTGTTTACTTGGGTGTAAAATGATTACAAGTATAAATGCATATGGATTGTTAAATTTGTATGAAGTTTTTGCATAGTGTGCAAACTAAGTTCAATTAGTGATGTTTTTCGAAGGAAGACATAGGACCAAAGATGTATGGTGACTTAGGAAATTTACCTTTCAGGTAAATCTTTTATATATATAAAAGTAATTGTAGAATGAGACATTTCCTACATCTGTTCTCTTTATGAAACATTTGCTGGAAACTCCTCTCTGGCTTGAATATTCAATTCTTTCTTTGGAGTCTGGGAATGGTGGAAGAAAACCCCAAGTAAATGGTACCTTAAAAATAGTAAGATTGCTTCACATGGCATGGTGATGTGCCTAAACTATGAAATTACTGGGCTGCCTCTTGGGTGATTGATGGAACCCATTTGGCCATCCATCGTAGCTCTTCAATTCATCACTTGACTCTAAATGCGCTTACACAGGTTTGAGCAAAAGTTGGGAAAAAAATGTTCATTTGATATAATGGTTAGAAACACATTGAATACGGTGTTACTCCGATATTGAGGATTCCTTTGAATTCACCATCTCAATTACTGATCTCACGAGAAGAAGTAGTGCTTAGTAGATTGGCCATGTGCACTAATTTCAACTTTCTAGTTAACACAGTCACAGACTGTTATATAAGTACTCTCGAATTGCATCATTGATGGCCATGGGATATGGGGTTCCATGTGTTTGATGGAAACTTAGCAACAATTATCATCTAATCTTATGCTTTGTTTAGCACAATGAGTGTTTTTGGCTTCTGAAATCGAGGACATGTTTGCCTTAATCCTATTGAGTTTTAGGATTTCTTAGAGAATGGGCTTATATCAAAGGGGCTAAGAGTGAAGGATCAAAGCAGTGATCTACAAGAGACCATCAAATTATCTCCCCCACCCCTCCCCATGATAGGAAATGATTGCATCCTGCACCCTATAAATAATATCCTAGGAATTTGATGCCACCCTGAGCCAATGGAAAAGAAAACAACTCTCTTGCTGAGAATTCCCTCTCCAGTGTACTAGAGTCTAAATAAGTGCAAAGAGTTTGTGCTGTACATTCAGCCCACTCTGCTCTAGTTTGAAGAAATGAATTTTCCATTACATGGGATGTGATGGGGACATGACATTGACGAGTATGTGTCACCCGTGATTGTGACCAAATTTGATGAATTGAGACTGATTCAATCTTAAAATGGGTTAATCAAACTCATTCTTTGTGTGTTTTTCCCCCTACTTTTACAGATTCGAATCCTGTTGTGAATTGGGCAAACCATTACTCCCCCAATTGGTGTTCTTCCTAGTGGACTTTGAGTTTCCCAGTTGAGACACATACATGATCTTCATACCTACGAATTAATTGCTTAGAAAGAGTATAACTGAGATCTCTCATAATAATAAAATCATTACAGCTTGTACCCTTTGATTTGGTGAAGAATAATAAATCCTTATGAATGAAGAAGTGCCTCTCTTTTTTAAGGCACAGCCCAGTGGTAAAGAGGCGTCTCACCTTGGTTGCCTTGCAGGGATCGATCCCTGGGCATCTAGGTCTCATTGCAGCCATCCCACTAGTAGTCCATGATAGCAAAGAAAATCGGTTGCAAATTTTATCTCTTTCTTTTTTTGATGGTACGTAAAAAAAATCTTGGGACCAACGGAAAATGACTGTAAATAATAACCTACACAGACCGGGGAATCTATTTGATTGTTCCTAACTTGCAGTGAATAGACTTTTGTTATTTTACCATGATAACTATAGCTATCCCAGATTAATTCCTACTCCATATGCATCCTCTTGATATGTGCCACTCTCAAGTCCCAAAAAGATGGTTGGAGACAGACAGGTATTTTGATTATAAAAAGTTAAGGTGGTGGTAGAATAGCCAAGGTGAGGTTACAGCAAATGGGACCATGTCTGCAATAGGACACCACCCCTGGAGTAAGTACATGTCTGCAATAGGACACCACCCCTGGAGATATGCTAGATGCCTCCAACGATTACACAAGGCCACATATTCTATATCCTCTAGTTACATGAGAACAAAGGCACAAGCAACTAGCAAGCCAGACTACCAATCAGATAAGTTGCTCCTTACATGCGCATTTTATATTGATTGTGGGAAAGACTCTTACTTATTTCATGAATTTGGCCCATGTACCTGCTGGGTTTCTGGGCCAGGTGTCTACAGTAGGTGGATCCACCTCTTGGTAGCTTGGAATATTGGGCATGCAAAAGCCACACGCAATTTCTAAATTGTGATCGTGAAGATTAGTGCATGAGTTTTTTTTTTTTTTTTTTTTTAATTCCTTCTTTTGTTTGCTTCAAATGAAATTGATTCTAGTTTAGGGGCTGTTTGGCTGGGATTGCAGTAGGCTGAAATGTCCTTCAATTCCTTGAAATGGAGAAAAGGCAATGGTTATATTTTTCACAAGCAGCTACTTTTTTGTTTTGGTGTGTTTCAATGAAATGGAACTGAAATTATAGCATTGCTGACTGAATTGGGGCAAAACATATCATTTCATCAAAATGGTACAATTTTTATCATTGTAATGAAATTCCCTTTTCAAATTAAAATATTGTGAGAATAGCTTGAATTTCCAAACTTTTTTTACCATCTAAATTCCCTGCTATTTCAATGGAGCAAAAAGATAACTACTTGTCAAAATACCATGAATGTGAAATAAAAAATTAAAAAAAACCAAGTGAAGACATATAGCATTTTTCAACCATTCATTCTAAACTTAAAAGTCTTCCAACATGAGTGAACCCAAACATGCAACACAAGGCTGCCAAACAAGCATACCATCTTCACAGTTCCTAACAGAGAGCCCGAGAGCCAGAGGTCTTGAACTCTTGATCACAACTCAAAAGTGGCAAATGCAATAAACAAACATGTAAAAAGTTCTCTACTAACCAAGCTTCTTAATAGGCAAATGTATTATTACATGCAAACTATACACCATTAATGGGCAAACGGTCAATCAAGCTCCATCCAATTCTATAAAGACCTATCAACTTGAGAAAGCCATCTTGAGATGGACATGGATGGTTAGGTGAGATTGACCTACCTCAAAATCTAAGTGGACCGAGCAATGTTCCCTGGCAAGGTGGGTGACACAAGAGGAGTGAGCAAAGGGATGGGAGCTTTATCATGACAAAGCGATAGCGAGGAAGATGACGACGACGACGACAATGACAACGACAATGAACGGTTTAGATCACCACCATCCATTTTGTTTTGACTAAGATTTGCTTGTTGAACCAGTGTCTTGAGTTGAAGAGGAGTAGGGGCCTGCCTTTGTAACCGGCTCAAAGACCTCCTCATCAACATACACTCGTCTTTGAAGACACAAGTGCGGAAGCCAGGAAATGCAACATCGGAGTCCTCCATGTTGCAACTTTTTTCTGGGGTAAATGGACTCATGATTTATTTGCTCTCCTTGGCAATCTAATGAAACCCAAATCAAGAAGAAGAGAGCTAGAAAAAGGTTGAGTCTTTATTCAATTCAAGTGGGTCTGTTTGACTTGGATAAGATATGAGTTAACAAGAGAGTTTCACTCTAGTTAGGATTTGTTTTTTCCATTTCCAAGTAGTTGCATGTGTTTTGGTGCGAGCTTGGGAGAGTAAACCATGTGAAAGAGGCATGCAATCACGTGAGATGGGAAGCATCTCTGATAAAATAATACTAGTTTTGGGTGATATGAGGTTGGGAAGCACATGAGTTGCCAATACCAAGAATGATTTTGCCTCTGAATCATTTAACCGGAACAAGTTACTTAAAAGTAATCAGAGATGCTCAGATGTTGTGCAGTATTTCAATGTGAAGCAGTATATTACTGCAATGGAGTCAAGGGGGTTCTGAATATCCTAATATCCCAAGGGCACGTTTATGTAACAATCTTTCCGCGAAAAAGGTTCCTGTTTTCCATACTCCTTTTCCATAGTTTGGTACCATACTATTTAAGCAAGGAAAGGTGACAAAAGCAACTAATTTTTTCGTAATGCCTCGGAAAACCATTTCCTGTGAAGAACCAAGCCAGAGGGTTTCGCTTTTTCGTGGGCATTAGAAACATGTTGTGGAAAAATTATTCTTACCCTTTTTCAGAAAATGGTTTTATGAGAAATTGAAGAAAAATAGTTCAATTTTTATCGCTTTGCACATAGAAAATCACTTCATCAAAGAACAAAAATATAACAAGAATATTAAAAAAAAAAAAAAGAAGAGAGAATGTTATTCCATACTATCCAGGAATACTGTTATGGGACAAATGTATCCTGTCAAGAAGAAAATGGGTGTAAAACCAATTCTTAGATGTTAAAGAAATTTGGATCTAAATGCAGATCGTTATTTTTTTTTTTTTTCGTTTCTTTATTTCTTTTGCTAAGAGCCTGGTTCTCTGAGGGGCGTGCACATGCAAGGTAATAAGGACCCGCACATGCAAGTGATTTTATAGGTTTTAACCCAATTCATTTTTTTATATTTATCATGATATTCTCGTGATATTTTCATTCTTTTGCAATATTTTGAAAACATTATGATATCACCAGAAATATGTTTATGTAAATATTACAATGTTTTCGAGATGTCATCAGACTATTGCTGAAATTAATTTGTGACATCAATTGCACAGGTGATGAATATATAAATAATATAATCAGAGTTATTAGTTAACTAGAACTAGCCGGGTGGCTGGGTAATGGGTACCCTTTGCTAGGCCCAGCAGGCTGAAACTTGTCCAAGCCCAGATCATTAGTTACTTGGCCTAATATTCCAGTGCATGCATATCCGATATTTCGACCATTCACCATGTGTAAGACGATTCTAAGATAGGCCAAATAATAACTACCATGGGTACCGCTGAGATCTTTGACTCAAGACTATTCTCTTGGGTGGGGTCCGTGAAACTCACACAAACGCACAAAGAATGAATTTGGGGTAGTTTCAAACAACAAGACATGGGGGAGCAAACCCAAACCTTAGTAAAATCATTTGTACTTTGATTCTAATTTATCAAAAATACAAACCTTTTTTTGACATCACCAACACTTGGCAAGTTTTTTTTTACCCCAACTAAGTGGGCTAGGACCCAAGAGAGAGCCTGCGTACACACGGAAAAGCAGCCCGCTCAAGTGGGAAGGAAGCCAACACAAGTGGGAAACGAGCCCGCACAAGTAGAAAGAGGTGAGGTACCCACGATTCGAACCCTTGGCAAGTTGTTAGGAGATTATTGACTCGTGAAGCACAAAGCTCAAGACAAAACATCAGCTTTTAGGCCATTTGGGGTTCAGTTCTTATAAAAAGCCCTGCAAATGTGAACTCTCTCCCATTGTAAGGATTGTGTAGTTCCACAAGTTTCTTCTTGCAAGTTGAGACTGAATACATTAAGCATAATTGCTCAGTTAGCTTCACTGAAATTAGGGTTCCAAATGGGCTCAAACTTGCCCAATTTAGATTTTTTTTGTTATGGGCCCTGGTTTTGAGGCCACTTGCCCAGCCAGCACGTTTAGTCATAGACTTATAGCACCGGCAATTCATGCAATGATGGTGCTGCCTTCAATTCAGGCAATGCCTACTGCTTTATAGGACACATTTGTGACGCCACTTTTCCTTATAAAAAAGATGAAAAGTGGCTTTTTTATGAGTTGTCATTGAGAATAAGTGAAAAAATTGACTAACTTTTCGGTGATTGTGCAGAAAATCATTTTTTTATTAAAGGGCTGGACTTGGTTTGCTGTGGAAAGCAAAAATATTTTTCCGTGGAACCTATTTTTCACAGTACCACACAAATGTGGCCTTAATCTTTGGGTGCCCCAGCCAAGGCGGCTTGGCTTGAATCCAGAGAGAGCATGTATACACACGGGAAGGTAGGCCACTCAAATAGGAAGGAAGCCCGCGGCCTGCACAAGTAGAAAGAAAGCTCATTCAAGTGGAAAAAGGAACTCGCACAGCCAGATAAATATCAGACACTCCTTACCACTTAGTTAAGGATCCGTTCTTCACAAATGTGCTGGTTGGTGTGCCCGGGTGGGAGGACTACGGAAAAAATAGGCTCAGGCACGTCCGATTCTAAATCTTGGTCTAGAAATAGGACTGACTTTGACTTATAGCTCACATGCTTACAAAATATTCTAAATCAAGCTGTGGGCCGTGACAGGCACAAGCCGTGCCTGGGCTGCCTCATCAAAGTGTCAACCCTGTTAGAAATGTAAATAATTGGATTGAGCTCCTTAACCCCAACCAACTGCCATACTAGTGTCTATTTCACTGTTGTCAATTTCTAAACTGACCCACAAAGCTAACCTGAACCGGTATCTCTGTGTCTGTTGACTGACAAATTCAACCCAATTCATGGAATGGTTAGGTAGGGGTTGTGTCCAATGTCATTGCTTGCCCAACCAGTCAACAAAGCCTGACCTAATAATTCAATCTACTAAGATCCACCAACCTGACCTAATAATTCTGTGTTTGGAGTGACATTACCATCCCCCATCAATAAGTGGTTTGAAATTTGAATCCAACCATATTACACTCAGTTTGAACATGACCCAAGCCATTGTGGTCACTACTTTCTATTACGATTTTTTTTTTTTTTTCCAAATCATTCCCTTATTTACTCCACTATAGTCATCGTTTCCAAAATGTCCATTTTCCACTTGTTGAAGTAGGGGTAAAATCATCATTTGGAGTGAAAAAAAAAAGGGGTGTATTTGAAAGATTTGACTGTCTGTCTTGACTGTAGGACCTAGATAGAAATAGTTTTGAAACCAAAAGCCACTATAAAAGTACCCTTTTTTATTTCAATTGAATATAAAGGTACCAAAGCAAACAATGCAAAAGTTTGAAAGATTCTAATTTTTGTTGTTCACGGATTTGTTGTTCATGGACTGGATCAAGCAAAGACCATCCCTCTGAGCCCAGTCATTTACTTATCGGACTTAAAATTCAGACCTGCAAGTCAATTTTTGTCCTACCCAATTTTAAATTTAAATATAACATATCATTTTGTGCTAAATCTCAGAACTGGATTGCAGGTCGGGTTCAAAAAATTAGGCCTATATCCAACCAACAAAGCCAAAAAGCATATCCTCTACTACATGGCTAAATTCAAGCCAAATTTGGATCATGCTCAGGTTGGCCCAGCTCATGGGCACTTCTCCTCAAATGCTCAACAATGTGCAACATATTAACCATCTAATAATCCACTTCATGGGACATTATAAATTGGCTCCCCCACCTCAAGCTTAAATTCAGGTTGATATTGCTTAAGCAAATTCAAGCTGGTTGACATGAGTCCTAGCTTAATGAAACAGGGAGAGTGTCCGACTGCAATAATGGAATCTTCAACAAACTCATTAGCAAATTGGTCCACGCTCACATCCACCTCTGTTCAAATTAAACCCATTAAAGTGCCGAACTTTAGATCAGGCTCAACCAGAGCTCATTATAAATTGAGCCCATGTAAACAGTACCTGGCTTTAGATCACTCACCTTCTGTCAGCAATCCATTAGCCCTACCCGGCTAACCCCATCTCTTTCACTCAATTACTCTTTGATGCAGACAATTAATTTGAAAGGTCAATGGTCTACAACTAGAATTCTGTGCACCTGGGGCCTGGGGTGGTGGAAACTCTAATAAAGAAAGCTGACAGCATGTGAAGTAAGTAATCAGTGTTCTAATGTTGGACTAGATTCGTTTTACATGTTTAGTCTGGCCAAACAGAAAACCAGTCACTTCAACCGATCAATTTCACTGAAACCAACAAAAACTGGTTGTTTGACTGTGTTTCAACTTGTTATTGTTTTTTTATTCTCAAGTCTTATTTTATTTTATTTGTGGCAAATGACACTGATATCAAATTGGACCAACCAAAAAGTTGAATTCCTCCATAGTAATTAACTGTTCCCATTCTTTTCTATTGGTGGGAAGAGGAAGATCCTTATAAACACTAGGGTTACGGAAAAACTAGCCTCCATGAAATTATCTTTATAGGATCCGCTTGTTTTATGTAATTAAATTTATGAAAATTGTTAGACTTCATATTTCTATTGGTTAAAAATGAAGTATAAAAAGGGAATTTGGTTATTTACTGGGAATGATAAAATTAAAAATGAACGCTTTTAAAAAAGCATTTAGGATAGCAACAATAGATGATAAAATTAAATAAATCCGTTTTAAATGATTTGGACATGTCCAACGTAGGCTTGCAACAACATCAATAAAGAAATTTTGACTATGAAGGTTGATTGCCCGCCAGAGAGAAGGGGTAAGCCAAAAATAGAAGTGGATAGATGTAGAAAAATAGATATAAAGAAATATAACTTATCTGAGAATTTGGATCAGGATGGATCGGAATGGAGTAATATAATTCGTGTAGGCGATCCCAACATAGTTGGGACAAAGCTTTGATGATGATGAACAAAAATGACTGCTCGGGGCTTGTTTGATTGGAGGCATTTCTAAAGTAAATTGAGCCTATTGAGGATCCCTAACATTGGTTTCAAATTTTGTCCCATAAGCATTCTAGATGTTCTATTTGATACTGAAATTATTCTTACCAGCTCGCCCAAAAAGCGACTTTTAGCCTCTTGATGAATTTCTACTTGAGGGAACATAACCATCCAAAAATTCTTGGAATTCATGCAAATAAATAGGCCCTTAGAAATTACCATAGCAATTTAAATCCTAGAAAAGTTAAAACCCATCCTTCTCAAGACCTTACATCATTCAACCCCGACCTCTTTGATATATCATTTGACCATAAACTCTTGTGTTTTCTATCCAAAACAAGCAGGGCCATTAACCTTTGATTTAAAGAATCAAAGTTCAATAATTTCAATAAATGCTTTCTTTTGAGATTTTCATTAAACAGCAACTATAGTTTAGATTTGCATTCAACGGGTGTCAAGTTGTCATGTAATTTGCCAAGAATATTTATTTCCAGAATGTCTCTACCTAATCATCACCAAAAGCTAATTGACACATTTCAGTCAAGAAATTCAACTGTGATGTGCATGCTAGGAAGATTCTTCCAAGCCAAAAGCCATGACAACTGTGATATTCTCACCACCCAACATCTAACTTTTCGCGACCCTATTACAGTGTCTAAATAGAATAGACACATCCCAGTACGCAAATATGTGGCTGCATCTTAATCAAAACCAGCAAATCAGAGAAGGAGGGCCGGCCAATTATGTTCTAGTCATAGACCAACAGTAAACAGCCTCTTCTTGATTTCCTCCCAATGAAAATGGCTTCAAAGCAATCAGGGGTGGAAAGAGAACGAGACTTTTCCTCCAAGTTAGTGGGTTTGGAGAAATAAGGTGATCCATCATTTTCTTAACAAGACAAATTATGAAGGGGTAGCACATGCCACAGTTGAAAATCATTTCTGCTTTTGAGCTTTGAGCCAGAGAGGACTGAAAGCAGCACATGGCTGAGTTAAACACACCGCCCATGAACATAATTCAAGAAAATGCACCGCATTCTGATAGAAGTTCATGGTCAAATGAACTCCACCAAAGATTGTTTAAAATGTGAATGATAACAAGTGGGGGTGAGCAATATAAAATAGCAAATGTAAATGGGAACTAAACTTTCCTACGATTTAAATTACTAGATTGATGGGTAAGTATTCATTTCTCATCTTTTCTTGATTCGCTATCCATTATAGGAGAGATTATTTTGTGGTCATTTTTATATTTACCTTGGATCTAGGTGGTATGAATGCCATGTATATTCTATACAAACAAATGAGTCTTTAAAATAACAAGGGTATAATTGGGTGTGCTGGAGGATATGTGTGTAAATCTCATTAGCTACATCATAATAGAGGTTTTGCTGTACTCTAATGGTTGGCTTTGTGAGTTTTGCCTTTTCCACTTCCACTCTATTTGTTTGTAAGTGTAGGGGTACCGATGCTTGGTTTGGTTTTAATAAACTTAGGACGCTATTGCCGACCAGTGTGGTAGCCCACCAAAAGCAAATGCTAGGGGGCTTCGAATCCATCACAAGAACATGTTTTGCCAGGCCTTAATAAATTGGTGAAACAGATCTTTCCCTCCTAATATCATATTAAAATATGAGATCAGTGTGAAACACTGCTGTCCTCATGCATCTTTCTTCTAGGATCGGATTCGTACTGATAGCAACACAATTCAACAATTGGGAAGCATAATGCATGAACCTGTTTTACAAGTCCTCTAGTGCATGCATTGCAACGTCAGAAACCAAGAGAATCATGATTCCTGTAATTGAAAAGAAGTGGAATTGTTTACAAAGATGGGACTTTTTTTTTTTGTGTGTGTCTTACTATGTGATGACTTTACATCCTTAATTACACAAGGCCAGCGAAATCGATCCTCTTAGAATTACAACAGCATACTGCTCGACATTTTTCAATTTCCACCTTTCCTAATCTGTGGAAGATGGGTCCATTGGAACAAAGAGAAGGAATATGAGGAAGTGAAAAGTCTAATGAGGCACTGACTACAATACATGTAAGACTCCATGGGGTCTTGTTTATCCAGATCATTGATCTAATAGGCCTGTGGTTGATGAGGAGTTGAGGATTGCCCATGAATCCCAGTTTTGAATATCATTACCGTTGTTCTTCATGGACATGTTCAACTGACCATAGGTGTACAAGCCACAGATCACGATTTCATAATTTTAGACTCTGGTGGTCCGTGGTGGAGCCCATCAGATAAATATTATGGATAAGAAGTACTTACATGGATGAGAGATTTTTGGCAGTCTGGTTTTGTATGTGTTGCTAATGGAGGTGTGCTCTGATGAATTTGGGGAACATTAACATGGTTGGACCGTGAAATCAAGATTATGGCCTGACCAACCCAAAGTTATAGAGAGACCTTGACCTAAAGATACCAAGATTATGGCCTGACCAACCTAAAGTTATAGAGAGACCTTGACCTAAAGAGACCGCCAAATAGAAATCTCGTCGGGGACTCTTGTGGAGGAGAGTTGCTGTCCTCTGGGTTGCCTTTCACTTGCAGTATTGTCTGGCCTATTGCTTGCCGGATGGCATCAATAGCCTTGGAATCGACAGGATTACCAGCTGCATCACGTACGTAGAAGGTGTTGATTGCTTTGCCTCCTCTAGTTGTGACTTCTGCTCTGGTGACAGATAGGCTGTTCTCACGGAAAATGCGAGTAACATCTGAGAGTAAACCAACTCTATCGGTCGTGCACAACTCCAGCTTCAAACCCTACAAGAACACATTTATACATCAATGAATACAGAAATGGAATGTACAAAGATAAGATAAGAGGGTGTATAAAATAAGAGCAAATGTAAGATGCAATATGATAAGCGTTTGCTTTCAACATGTGGGCATCACATTTTGTCATTCATCAACTTTTGGTGGATGGCTTAAGAACATTAGATAGGACTGGTAGGGGCATAGCCAACATCAAGGAGAACCACCAGGTCAAAGGCTGGTATTACAAAAGAGGGGCCATCCAGTACCATTAACCATCACTGGGTTGTTACACAACAAAAACACTGAAAGAATAAGCCCCCGCTTTTTTCAATGAACTCTCATATAATGCCTCAAAACATACCAATGGGACACTAAGCATTTCATTAGTTACTTCAATCAGCCGTTGTAGTATGCCAAGTAAAACATCTACTTTGATTCCCAAATTGCGTGCCAATTAAAATTAGCCAAATTCCAAAACATTAAAAACACTTGCAATTTGGAGTGCATCCAAATGCATCCTACCATGTTAATTCAAATTATAAGAGAGAGTTGCAAAGTAATAGAAATAGAGAGAAAAACCACATGAACTCATTTAAAGCTTTAAGTGCATCACAATAAAGCAACTCCGCATTCAATAAATAAACTCATCATACAAACATATTACACGGAATAGTCCATACCTCAGATACTCTTCTCTCGATTGCTGCTTCGAGGCATTGGATAACTCGTTGTCTCTCGGCCTCTGAATTGACAGGGAACCCATCAATGTGTCTTATATAGTATTCCTTCAGGATTGAAAAGAAAGGGTTTAGTATTCTTTCAGGATTGAAAGAAACAGAAATAGCTTGCATTCCATTTAACCTAGAAAAAGAAAAACTACAAATTAACCCACAAACACAGAAACAGGTGTTTCAGTACACAACTTGTAACAAACCTGATAAGCATCCGGCCCTTCAGTATCCACTTTTGAATGGAAGACCACATACTGCATGTCTGTCAAGGTGCAAACTATGTCGAAAAGGAGCTTTGACCGATCTTTACATCGGATTGTCACCACGGAATAATCTTTGTCGTACCAATTGGCAACAGTCACATTAGGCCTCTGCTTCTTATCTGTTAATTCATGATCAGATCTCATATAATCCCGATCAGCAAACATCATTTGGTGAAGCCGTCGCTCTGGGTGGGTGGCCCCCAATGAAAGCACGGTCTTAGCTCCCCTAATCTTGTTGTTCCCTTTCAGTACATTACAAAGGAGTTCCTTGATTTTAGCAAGCCTTTCAGGTTCGGTAATTGCCAAATTAGTAGCCTCATCAGTAACATGCATCACAGCAGCAGCCCTAGTGTTATGCGTCCAAATCTCAGCATTCACCACATTGCACTTAAGGTCGGTGAGGACTGCACTAACTTCAGATAGCAATCCGGGGCGATCAGTTCCGGTCAATTCAATCGAAGTATGGGTCAATGATTGTCCAACCCCTACAGATCTTCTCAATGTAGGCACAAAACAAGAATCTGCGCCTAGAGACTGCAAACAAGAACTCAACATCAGATAGATGAACACAAACAAGCATATCTGTGATGTCTGTTAGAATATTTGCCGTGCAACAAAATGTACAAACCGAAAGTGGCGATCCAAACAGTTAATACTGGACATACCACAGAGATATTCCATATATCTTCCCATTTGGATGATCATAGGTGTACTGTGGACAAGGAATATATGGAATAGCCGTGATCATGTTGTACAGAATATATGAACATAGTACATAGTTCAAACAACAATGTGGCCACCAGATCAGGGCCACACTTATAAAACTTCTGGATTGATCAAATAAATACAATTTTTTCTATTGAGCATCATATGGTATCAATTTGCTCCATTCCATCTCTCTCTACCAAAAAAGGGAAAAAGAAAAGAAAACGCAACAAGTAAAAAAGGAAAGGAAAATGTATCTAAGTAAAACACCATATCTACCTTCCGAATAAAATCTAATATTCCTTCATCTCTGAGCTTATTTCCATCTTGATCAGTCACATTAAAAACTGGTAACATCCAAAAAAAAAAAAAAAATTTACTTTCAGTCAGCTCAAGGTTCTAAATATTACTTGATCAAGATTAGCTGCAGATGAAACCCAAAAATAAAAATGAAGTAGGTTAATTAAAAGGAACTTACCATCCATGAACCATCCACCATCAGAAGAAATATAAGCTTTAACTACAATGAGATTCAGATCTGTAAGGACTTGTACAACTTCTAGTAGGATTCCATGCTTATTTGCACTGTCAACCTTTTTGTGAAAAATAAAGAAAATACCACCACACAAGATCAGTAGAAGAGGAGCTGATGGCATTATAGTAAGATTATTCAAAATCCCAAGAGGAGCATAAATGGAAAAGGAACATTAGAAGTGATACATACCCTGATAACTGTCGCATTCTTGCATGCCTCATTATCAATAACCACTCTAAGATAGGAAAAAAAAAGAAGAAAAGAGAGGAAAGTCTCAGACTTGATGATTCTGGGGGCTATTTTCTGACACATCAAAATCATAATGACAAATTGACAACATCACATACCTTGGTGGATTCATCCTTCTGATGAACTTTTCATATTCATCATCCATTTCCAATGAAGAACTCCACTCTGCCTCAGAGAATAAAGGAATTTACAGAAATTTCAGACAAAACCCAAGAACAGAAACCACAGGAATCAAGAGAACAGCAAACAAGAAACATTAAACCATAAGTTCGAAAAATTCAAACAAAAAATAACAACAACAACAATAATAACAATACATGAACCAAAGCCATCAACAATCACAAAAGAAAGGAAGGAAAGAGACCCCTCTAATTCTAAAAAGAAATCCTGGCCAGTAAAGGGGAAAGGATGAAACATCTGAAGAACCATGATCCAAAACAATTATAAGATCAATAGCAATGAGAAACCCACAAGTTTTCATAATCCAACACACCCAATCTACAAAGCTAAAAACCCAAAACACTTACAAATCTATTAAAAAAAAAAGATTTAAAAAAAAAACCAAAAAATAACAGATACCCATCAACAAAAAGCTCGGATAAACACCAAATCTCATAGAAGAAAGACCGCCCATTTCACTGCATACATACAAGACAAGCTACAAAACACAGAAATCCATCACTTATAATCAACAAATAAGAACTAATAAGCACACAAAACAAAACAACGGAAATAACCACTCACAATCACCATTTACATACAAGCTAATCATTAAACTCCTACTCCAATTAAACAAAACGACACAATTCCCAACAGAAAGCAACACATCCCACCGCCTGAAATCATCGTTTGCAAACTTAACAAGAAATAAAAAAAAACAAGACACACACCACAAATACAAAATAGAAACGAAATTCCATAGACCATCCAATAATAAACCCAATTTAGAAGAAACAAACGAGCCCATGAAAACCCAGTACCCCAAAAAACCACAAATTGAATCCAAAATCGAAAAGAAGGGTAAAAACCCACAAATCCATGAAAACCCAACACCAGAAAAACTGAAAAAACTGAAAGACCCCATTGAAGAAAAACTAAAGAAAAAAAAAAAAAAAAGCCCAAAATAAGAGACAACCATCACAGCTCATGATCCAAAACAACAACTTGTATAACAAAAATAACACATACCCATTTCCCCTACAAGATTTTCTTCCTTCTCCCCTCCCTCTCTCTCTCTCTCTCTACAAGGAAAATTAAAGTATAGCAGAGAGAAGAGTCCGTCTAAGAGTCAAAACCCAGACACGAGAATCCAAGACCTGCAATTCCTAACGTATGCAAAGTTGCAAACGGACTCTCTCTCTCTCTCTCTTTCTCAAGTGTCAATCTTTGTATCTCTGAAAAACGCAAGGCCAAGGCCAAAGCCGCCTCCTTGGAAACGTCGTGTTCTAAGTTTTGTAAAAGGAGAGGAGATGAGTTGTGAGGTTGGTTCCGTTTAAAGGGCGTGACATAACCGCGTACTTTAGCTAGGAGACCTAGGTTAAGGTAATGGTGGCTAATGGGTGTCTATTCTTATTCGCTCTTTCTCACATGCTCACTGCGGAGTAGAGTAAAGTAGACAGTAGAGTAGAGCGTGTTTCCTCACTTTTGTACCTTATAACCAGTGGAAACTCAGCACCGTACCCCCATGTGGATTGTGTACCCCATGTAGAGTAAAGTAGACAGTAGAGCAAAGGGCACGTTTGATAACCAAATACGTGGGGAAAAGATTTTTCCTTTCTACTATTATATGCTATCCAAGTTTGGCAGACGTAGCTTATCATTGATTTTTTTGCACTTTAAATCTGCAATTGATATGATTTTGGGATCTAATCTCCCTACATCGAATATGCAAATCCGGCATGCAAAAGGGGTGGGTATAAAAGCCAAAACTTCATTCTCACTTCCTACCGTCTCGACCTCTCCAATAAACTCACATATTACCATGGTAGGTTGGATGTTTGGAGATAAAAGGATCAAAGTAAAAATGAAAAGATAAGATGAAAATCCTCAATATTTATTAAAATTTAATATCAGGATTCCGGTTTAAAATGATTTTAAGCTACGCAAATGATAAATAACGTATTTTATAGCACTTAAAAAATCACAAGTTGAGAAAAAATCTAGAAAGGAAAGACCTATGAGTATAGACACCCTGAGAAAACACGTACTGCCATTACTATTAAAATAACTTTAGAAAATATTGACTATAAGATTGAAATGAATAGATGGGTTGCTTATTATCCATGGATTTTGGTGTCAACACCAAACATGGATTGATGAAATCATCGGTGTCTCCGCACTAACAACCAAACGTGGAATGTAAGGAATCATCAGCTATGCAAATCCTTGGAAAGAACTTTACTTCTCCTTACGAAGAGAGGAATCATAAATCATGCAGATTCCTCTCCGGTTATCAAACGTGGCCTAAGGGTCAAATCAAAAGTATAAATTTTTAAAATTTCTCTCTTAATTTAAATAAAATAAATCATTTTTAGGTCACTAAAAGACAAAAATCCATCTACTTGTTAGCAAAAAAGTCAAAAAGATTTTCTGATCAAGCCACTAAAAATAAAATTTCATCGTACTAAGATTATCCCCCCTAATATTTTATTATCTCTTCAATATTCACTTTACTTCATTTCACCCTATAAGTATTTTTACCAAACAAACCTGGGCAAGTTTGTACAATCGATTTTATGTGGAAAAAGAGTGTAAAGCATAAATGCCTTCAACAGAGTTGAAAGTTATATGTTTGGTGCAACCACTTTATCTTGAGGAAAAGCAGAAAAATAAATTAACTTTTTTTAACAATTTCACAAAAAAACGATTTCCAATGACATGGGGTCGGTCGGACTTGGTTTTTCATGGAAAATGAAAAAAAAAAATTCCATGGAACTAGTTTTCTACATTGCCGCACAAATGTGCCCAAATTCTTTGAAATGCGATTACGTGAATCGCAAGCTCTGGGTATTTCTTTATGTGAAAATTCTGTTTTACCAAGTAAAAAGAAAAGAGTTGAAAATTCTATTATCACGAGAATATTAATTGGATGGTTGTCAAATTAGAATACCTAAACAATTAGAGAGCTCCCAATTTGTGCAGTCTTGAAATGGACTGCAAAGTCTTTTTGTTAAGTTTGGACTAATAGGGGTCACGAACAAAGAAAGCCCCGTCTTGTTTTTATTGGTAAAAAAGTCCCATCTTGTTGGATTAGGCATGTGGTTTGTGTTCTGGGTGGGCCTTTTCAGATCCGATAGGTAACTTAGCATAAAGGGCACATGTTTTTTGCAAATTGTGATCGAAGCAGGCCTAACATCCATCTGAATATTGGGGCTTATAACTAAACACCCCATCCATTAAAAAAGAAAAAACACCAATAAACATCCATGGCTTAGACAAGTTTGGCCCGTCCAATCTAGCCCATAATAACTCACCTAGAATGGCATGCTTGTACAAGTTTGGTCCACCCCAAGTAGACCTATACCCACCATGGCACAGGCTCTCTCTAAGCAATCAATGGGCAATTGAATCAATGGTTGCGATCAATGCATTTTTCAAGCTATATTTGTTAGAACTGTTTGATATATATTGTTTTGCCATTTAGTAACAACTCGAGCTTTTAGTGTTTATGATTATTAATATGGTATCAAAGCCAGACACTGCATAGAAAAAAGCTATTAAATTCTAATTCCAAAAAAATACCATCAAGTTGATCGAACGGTGTGAGCCATCACAGAATCTAAAGCTCACCTCTTTGTAAGTTGACTGACCATAGGAAATTAGGAACTAATCAGGTCTAGAGAAGCTAAGGCGTGCAAACAAATTTCTAACAAAGTAGCCCCAGCCACCACCCCCAATGATGAGCTCTTATCCACTAAAATCACTTGGCTGTGCATGTTTGATGATATTTCATATCATATTTTATCTTGGTCAAGCACAACTTGGTTTTGAAAATTGTGGAAGGTTATCAATAACTATAATGGCCTGCTAGTGATTTGATGATGATCTCTACTGTCCACTAGAGGAAGGAAAAAGAAAATCTATTGCATACAACACAATATTGTTATAACTTTGGTCTCGGAGTCCTTTTAAAAATGTTGAGATATTTGCAAATTTGGGTTTTTCGTGAGATATTATTGGAAAATGTTGTTGATAAATTTTTGAGTTTCACATGATATATTTACTGTTCTATATCAGTTTTACCCCTTTTTTATCACAGATGTTTCAATCTTTTCATTATTTCGAAATATTGCCATATTATTTTGAAAATTACATTTATTATTTTATTAACCTCAGTGCGTTAAAGGTACATTTGTTTTTTTTTTTTTTTTTTTTGGGTAACGGTAAAAGGTAAATTTGTGACACTGCCACATTAGATTTACTTATTGCTTTCTACAACTAGAAATTACACATACAAAGTTACAGTTCCTCTCCCTCCACCAATCTCCACCAAATACCAATACTGTGATTGCAATAGAACAATCAAGGATATGTGCAAGGCCATCTATCCTGATGGAGTCGGGTATATGTTTACATTAAAATTTAGTTTGAGTTGTTTAGATTTGTCATTGTTATTATAAATCCAATTTGTCTGTCTATGGTACTCCTTTAACATTAACGAAAGGGACATGAAGCGCTCGAGGGAGGAATGGTACATTGGTACTCAAGCTAACACGGAGAGATATCAACCATTAGTGCCTGAGAAAAGTGTAGCTTGGGTTAAAAAGAAAGGATAACATTGGATTTGGATGGGAATGGCCTTATTCTTCTTCTAATTATGATTTGTTATCGCTTTTTAATCAATAGACAATGTTATCGAATACTAATTATACTTATAACAATAACATATCATTGACCATGAACCTGTTTGTTGTCACTTGTTTTCTTTTAACCTTATCAACTGCAGGAAGTGATCGTTCACTCATCCAAATGTATCTAGTAAGAGCTTCTCCTTCCATGAGCGAGTCCAAATCGGTGATCACTCTCACCTCATTACCAACAGTCTAGTAACTAGTAATGCGCATGGTTTAATGGGTAATGAGTAATGACACCTTGGTATCACACACATAGCAGGGACAGGGATCTACTCAAGTGAAAGCGCCACCCCCTAGACTACTAGTAGTTCAAACCAAACTAAACCAAATCAAACCAAGCCTTTTCCCACTAGGTGTGGTTGGCTATATGGATTTGACGACGCCAATCAAATCTGTTTAGGGCCATGTCCTCCGTTAGATCCATGTAGGCAAGATCATGTTTAATAGTTTCTTTCCAACTTCTCTTGCGTCTCCCTCTCCCTCTCCTACTCCTGGCAATCTCTATGCCTTCACACCTTTTAACAGGTGCTTCCATTGGACTCCTTCTAACATGGCCAAACCATCTTAGTCGATTTTGAGATTTTAAGTGCCATTTTTATTCTCAGCAAAAACTCTTTAGGTTTGAGTTGGATCTATTGTCACAATGTTTAGGCTCTTTGGAACCCGTCCCTCCACTTGACATCTTTAAGGCAGTCTTGGCAATGGCGGACCTAAGACTTTTGTTTGAGGGGGATAGACCATGGCCATAATGTTACTATCTTCATTGTTTTGTCGTTCGAGGGGCGCGAGGGCTTACTTTTTATGAGGAAATGAGATTATTGTCAGCTCACTTCAAATCATAAGCGCCTATTTTACAAATTGAATTGGGCTTATTTTTAGGTCCGACTGCCCCCAATACTAAATACCTAGGTCCGTTTCTAGGTCTTAGTTCCACTACAATTCTTGTACCCCTCCTGTCAGGTCACTTGAAATCATAAGGGCCTATTTTACAAATTGAATTGGACTTATTTTTAGATCTGACTAGAGGCGACTGCCCCCGATACTAAATACCTAGGTCCGTTTCTAGGTCTTGGTCCCAATGCAACCCTTGCACCCTTCCTTTTTTTTTTTGGCTACATGGAGTGCTTGGAACTAACGCACTAAGGCACTCATGACCGTGTCCCTTGAGTCCACCTACTCCCTCATATAATCAATTTATGACCCTTGGCTTCCTCGTCTAAATTAACATTAGTCCAAATTTGGTGCTCATCTTAATAGTGTAGGCCTTATAATTAATCGTGATTTTTTTTATAGACATCGCATTTTAATTAGTAGGATTTGGAGAATTTTGAAGACCCCAAATCTAAATCTCTTTTGACATAATAGTTATCATTTTTGCTCTCAAGTAAGTTGCAAAGCGACCTTAATCACCTCGAATCATGCTTAAATGTAGGCTACATGACTCTGACCAATCCTAAGTTAGGAAAGGTGAAGCTCTTCTTGAAAATGATTCTACATGTAAATATTAGAATAATAAAACTTTAACCGATAAAAAAAAGAATGCATATATTAGAATAAAAAAGTAGCAAAGTTATAGAAATTTAAACGAAAAAAAAAAAAAAACTAAATGGATTAGAAAAGTGGAAAATCTATTCTAATAATTTCAATGGGACACTTGTGCCTTCACAAATTCTCCTTCTCCACATAAATACTTTCAATTTTCAATTTCACAAAGGGCTAATTTGTTTGCATGGAACCGAATTCATAGGAATTCACAGTAAATTATGTTTCAGCACAGAAATATTAAAGAAGTGAGTGGTAAGGGTTTATGGTGGAAATGTAAATATGACTATGACTCTCCTATGAATTCTTTTATTTAGGTGATGGTGGGTTTCCATTTTCATTGAAGGGGAGATTGTTTATGACAATTATGGATCTTTACATTTGTTTCATCAACTTTAGTTAGCCACTTCTAAAAGTAAATTTCTTCCAATTATTAATTAATATCGTTCAAGCAAGCAATTCAAGAAAATCGATAATAATAACCACAACAAAATAATCATTATTGTTTTTAGGAAAACTTTCTCCTGTGCACCATGCATTTGAGAACCGCACATCCGAACTCTTGTAGAGGCAGGACGCACCTCTGAAACTCAATTGTTATCGATGCAGATGTTTTCTCTCATGCACATTGTGCGAAGAAAAATAATTCTCATTATTTTTATTATTACTATTATGGGAGTTTAAATAGCCTTCTCTTTAATGAAAATATAATAATAGAAGATATTAAATAAGTATCCAGCCATCACCTAGTCAATAAAATCTTGGAAAAACAACAGTGTTAACTTCATTTCCACGCTACACTCTTCACCCTTTACCTGTTTTCATAATCTTTGAACCCATTTTACTATGAATTTCTAATGTTTAAGTCAAATTAAAATAAAATTATTAGAACTCTAAAATAATTTCTTTTTTTTTAACCGAATGTTATTACAAATTATAACGTAAGGTTTAAACATCAATTCACTAATACTATTGATATTGGCCAGTACTAACCTCATTGCCAACACTTCAGTATCACACACATGCCCATGCATCAATCCATAAATCTTTAGGTTGAAAGTATCAGTTATTAATCCTTGTCCCTAAACACTAGGTCAACTTAGGGAAAAAAAAGGTTCAGGTACATCACTTGAGTCGTGTTTTGGATCTTTCTTTTTTTTTGATAAAGAAGATTTTCGTGGGGCCGACCGTTAGATTGATATGTTGATTTTAAATATATGCCCAACTTCTATTTCCATAAAGGCCTGTTTGGATGTATGGTGAATTGAAGTATAGTGAGGTGAATCATTAAATCAAGAGAGAATAAAATATAAGATGTTATGATAGTGTTTTATTTTTAGTTGTTTGGTATGGAATCGTTTTGATTTTTTTTTTATAGAAAAGTAGAGTATTTTTTTGTCTTTTAGTGGGGAAAAGAGATTGCTTTTTTGATATTTTTCAAAAAAATCAGAAGGAATTTTGAAATTGTGTGCTTTTGATATGACCCATATCTTTTTTTATCTGAATTCACTTGATTTCACTTTAACCAGTTAATTGTCAAACACGTCGCACGAAGAGAGAGAAAGTACATAAAGTTGAATTGTGTGTTGAGGATTTCCTTCATGGAACAGTGTGCATATTATTGATTTGAGTAATACTTTATATGTACATCTCACCGTAAATGTTAGAACCATTGAATGGATTGAATTTCCTCAAGGCTCGCAGCATGGGAGCTTCGCCCTACTTATAAATAAGGATTTATGGATAGCATTTGTCTGAGCTCTCCCCCTCTCTCTCCTGTCGCTCCGCTGGCCAACTGCTTTTACAGTCAAAGTTCGGTGCTCCCGCACGCAAGCGTGTCTCGCGGCGCATGCCGGGTATATGTCCTTCGCACGTGGTCGTGTCTGCCATCTTTCTCTTCCAAGTTCCAACTCTCTTAACAGTGAACACTAAAAAAATCTCCCCATCTCCTCTGTCCAGTCAAGTTATTTTTCCTATAATAAATACTAATCATTTGCATTTATTGTCTTTTACTATTTGAATAAGAGCAGCATATTATGATTAAACACAATTTTTTTTTTTTTTAATTTTCATACGATAGTAAGTAACTAAATGCATTACAATCGAGAAATGTAAGGGCCGTAGAAACTTCTTTTTTTTTTTACGACTGGTCAGGACAATACTACTTATCCGAAGACTCAGGGATTAACCCCTAGGCTTTATTAAGTTCTTAATGTAGCTTACTAAGAAGTCAAAAACAACCATAACAATGTAGCATTTAGGATACTATAATTCTTAGATCTCTATAGACTAAAAACAAAAACAAAAACTTACATTTTAAACAAATAATTCTATGAGATCTCATCATTCAAATGGGAGATACTTTTTTTCTTTTTATGACCCAGGGTATCCCTCGTCAACCTAGCCTTTGGACCTTTGGCCTCCAATCATGGGGTTATCCGATTTTGATGAGCAAGGACTGAATATTTCCTGGGGGTACATCCATGGCCGCACACGTAGTACTCGGATAATGCAGGGGGTGGGAGTCGAACTTGATATCTTGGGGAGCAAACCCAAGGCTTAGACCAACTGAGCCACCGCCTTGACAGCCAAATAGGAGATGCATAGTTCTTGGAAGAAACATAGTTTTTTATAAACACAAAATACAACAATTACAATGTAGCATTTAGGATAACTACGATTAATTTTGAGATCTTTACAGATAAAATGTCGCATTTCACATAAATAATTCTATAAATTCTCATCATTCAACTAGGAGAAGAGGTGAACCTAGATATAAAGACTTGGGGGCGGCAGCCTTATATTAATCTTGAAATTGCAGGATATTCGAATGGGCCTAGACCTCTCCCACATATATCTAATAAACAGTCGCCCCATGTCTAAACCTTATAATTGCTCCATATTACAAAACCTGAAAACGTTGAAAATAGATTCTCTCTGCGTCAATCCCTTAGAACATCTTCTTTTTAGTTAGAGTTTGAGATCCTCTTCTCGCCAATCGAGCTTCTCGTCATCAATCATCTTGTGGTGAGTCTCTCTCTCACCAAATAACCCTAAATAAAGCAATCTTACTCCTTAGTAGTAGTATAATCCTAATAACTCTATACCTGAGTGTGAATCCCTAATATCCAAATTCTAATTTCAAACCCTAAACCCCCAAATCCTAATCCAAACCCTAAGCCCTAAATCACAGAATATCTATATATAAGTCCGAAGATGACCAAATTACCATGGGACACACTTTAAACTTCAATTCATACTTAAAATCAGGCCCTAGGATTCACATGTTTGGATAACTTAAATTACATTTAAGTGACAATTTCTCTTCTTTGCCATGAGCCCATGACTAACTATAGGAAATTATTTTTATAACTAAAGTAAGTGAAGGCAACCAAATTCATTATATCCAAATAAAATCCATTTGGAAATCCAAATTGGGTAAATGAGTGCTCACCCAAATTACCGTTTCAAAGCATCCAAAAACCTAGGAATAATTTTTTTTTTTTTTTATCTTAGACTGTTATTTACGATAATGAATTGATGATCACCTAAATTTGAGAGAGATAGTGGAAAAACTCTTCAATTGGACAGGAGATCTGAGCATGGAAAAAAGTTGTGCCTATTTAAATTGATTTGTTTTTATCTCTTGATATTATTAATATGAAAAGAAAGTTAGAAAAATCGAATAAGAGTTTAGCCCCACCTACAAAGAAATGTTGATTCCCCACCGACCGTGAGATATATAGCTCCCGAAAGTGCACAGCTATAACTGTCATGAGGAATTCTCAAAACATACCTCCAAACAAACGGCCCTAAAGATCATGATAAAAAAGAAAAATAAGGGCCTTGTATTTTTAGAAGGATACAAAACAGTCAAACTTCAAAGGAATCCCCACTTGCCTCCTTTTGACAAACTGAAGCGTGGAAGACACACATACAAATACATGGACATCCACATGATGCACTTGTTGTGATCCACCTCGGAAGTGGCAGTGCGTGGATGATGCTCCTCCATCCATCAACACGTCTACGTACGTGGTGGGATGCATGATGGATGATGGGACATAGCACCCTTTTCTACGCACCTAACGACCCTTTCTTTCTTTCTAACCATACGCACCACAATCACTGGCTTCCTGCTGAAATCCCGTCCATGTGTTTCCAAACTAAAATCAAACACAACTTACTCATGTGGCTCGCGTTTTGTTCTTCTTAAGCTCCTTGTATTATTCGAAACTAGTATTTGTTTATTTCTGTTCACGTGTCTATCTTGTATTCCAGATCTCAAACTCACCACTCTCTACCAACTACTGCCATGGATAATATAATGCATTTGTTTTTGTTCATTTTTTAAAGCATACAGCTGATATCTAAACAGCCTTTATCTATACTTTTTTAACTAAATGGGGTCGGTCCTTATAGGACTCATGGAACATTGTACCCACCAGGGTCCAGGGATGACACCCTGGGCGGGTGTGCGAGATGAGACAAGCCTTACTATTTAGGGTGCCTCATGTTTCTCAAGCAGCCTTTATCTATTGAAATCGATCCCTTTGGTTCCTTCCCATTTTATAGATTCGGCTGCTGTTGCTAATGAGTTTGGATGCTATTAGGATTTGACTTCTTACTGATTAACACAATCTCATACATTTAGTGCCATGTCTTTTTAATCAAATGATCAATCACATTTTTTATCAAATGATCAATCTTAGACAAGAAGGGTGTTTATTTTGACCTCCTCAATGGGCGTCACTATACAGTTCTGCTCCTTCACGCCAAGATTTCTTGACCTCAAAGCCTTAAGAGGATCCGATCTCATTACTAATTAATGTCCCACATTACATTATTAGTTCCACTGCATATCCATGATACTTACTTTCCTATGTGTAAGTAGGAAATCATGCTTATAATGGAAAGCATGTTCATCTCTCTCTTTTGCAAGGAGAGTGGAAATAAATAAGCTAAGAAAATCCTATCGGATTACTTTCTTTCAAGAACCTAACAAGGAATATTTCATTGGAGGAGCGTCCTCCATATGACTCCCTTTTCCATCTGTCTCCTTCTCTCTTTCTTTCCTTCCCAAGATTGAATGCTTGATATAATTTTTCACCTCAGCCTCTCTTCCTTTATTTTCTTTCCTTGGCCAATTTTTGGTAATTATTTATAAATTTCACTTTTTGGTATTTACATCAATGGCCATAGTTAGTTTTTTTTTTTTTGGTAAAATATAAGGAATGGCCATAGATTTGGAGTGCCACAAACAAGCATATATATATATATATATATATATATATATATATATATATAGATAGAGACTTCGTAAAATTGGAAGGCCATGCCTCCCTTCGTTCTACCCTTGCTTTAATTTATTGGCCATCTTTTCAATAAGATTGTTGTTTTATAATTAGTTATTTATTGAGAAATTTATGTCCCACTCCTTCTTATCAAGCCACACATTGTCACACAATCACCATCGAGCCTTATCCCAATTGTATTGGGTCAGCAACAAGAGTTCTTCTTCCTCATTTTGATCTATCATGCCAATTTCTTATCTAGGTTTTACTTATTCCCATGTAACCTAAATACTTTCATTTATGTCCTCTTTAATCTATCCATGTTTCCACCGAAAGACCATCGACTTCCACATAATGACTTTTTTTTTTAGCACCATTGTTAAGTTACATGGGGCATGCCTAAACCATCCTTAACGGGCTTCTATTGATTTGTCACGTATTGATCTTATCTAACACCTTAATTTTATTTTATTCAAACAAGTAGGTATCTAACATCTTAATTTTATTTTGTTCAAACTAACTTCTAGATCAGCAGCCTAAACCCACCTTTAGCCTTTAGGTGATCCAGCAATTAGCATGCTTGATTGATCCATATCCACTAAATTATTAACACGTGGGCAGTAGAAGATTTAATAATTAACCCTTGGATATTAGACAAGGCCTATGCCATGAATCATTATTTTAATATGTTAGTCCCTACATTAAAATTATAGTGTCAATTTAACTAGGGTGGAGAGCTGGTAGGAACCATAGTTAATAGCACATCAGTTTGACCAATCAGTCAACAACGAACGACAAAATTTAATATTTAATATTTATCAATGGAAGATTTTGTAGGTGTATTATAGAGTTTATTATGAGGAGACTGTCATGGGAACACGTGACAAACGAGCCGACCATGTGCTTCTCTTACAGCTGGCGCCCACGTGGTTTTGTATCGGTCTGTCCCGGTGCTCACTCGCTTTACTCACATGTTACTGTAGCAACCGTGTGAGTGTGTACCATCATCAAGTCGAGCTGCTTGGGGCAGGTGGGCCCCCGCTCCACCTCAAACTAATTTGGAATAATTCTGAACCTAGAAGGCCAGCCTTAAATCATTATAAATCAATGATCATGGTTCACATCTGAAATCTCAGCTGTCCAAATGGGCCCTTCTTCTTGTGTATGTATTTTATTT
Organism: Umbellularia californica; assembly: GCA_028538565.1. Taxonomy (NCBI): domain Eukaryota; kingdom Viridiplantae; phylum Streptophyta; class Magnoliopsida; order Laurales; family Lauraceae; genus Umbellularia; species Umbellularia californica. Next base: position 22,488,423 of record JAPQWN010000003.1, read on the forward strand.
CATTATTAAGTCCATGTTTCTCTAATGGAATTTCTGTTAAGAATTTACCATGCTAAAGAATTTCTGAACATGATGTGACAGGCCGTCCTCCGAAATTTCTAAATTCCTTATTTCTTTACTAGCATTTCTGGATTCCAACTACATGAAAGGTCGCTTTTAACTTTTGGAAATTCATGAATTCCACCTCTTTCATATTTTGGTGGAATTCAAGCTCAAAGAAGCATCCAGGAATTCCACATTGTCTGGAAATTCAGGAATTCCCTAGGTAGGAATTTATAAAATTCCAGCAAAAAAAGAGTCCAGGGTGTGGTCCAACTTCCTTTATAATTTTGTTTTGATATTGTGTTTTCCATGTTTGATAACAGCTTCCTGGAATTTACTCAAAGCATTTGAAAGAGTTGATATTTACCTTATGTCCTTCATCCTTTACCTCATTTCCTTTACTCTTCACATCTTTTATAATTTTTTGAAAGAATTCATCTCATCGAGAGTTCCTATTTATTCAAATTCTATGTGTTTTAATGCAAATAAGTGGGTTCTAATGGGCAGTGAGCTTGTTTGTATGAGACAGAGTTTACTAACAGTGTGTTTGGGAAGGTAGGAAAATGGGGGGAAGGAAAAAAATGGGGGGGAGGGAAGAGGGGAGTGTGTTTTGTGGGGGGGGGGGGGGCGGGCATTTTTGTCTTTTAGTGACAAAAATTTTCCCCCCATTAAATGAGGGGGGTAGAGGGGAAAGTGTGAGAAAGTACAAAATTGCCCTTTGTACTCTAATTGAATTTTTTTCAAAAGTAAGGATAGTCCCTACCTTACAAACAAACAAAATTATACTTTTTCATTTCCTTTCCCCTACTTTTTCACTTTCCAAACAAGAGGAGGGAAAATTTAATTTTCCCTCCCCTCCCCTTCATTTTCCTTCCCCCTCAAATTTTCCCTCCTCCCTTACCAAACACAGCATAAGAATATTAAGAAATACAATTTGAAAAGTGATAAATATATATTGAATAAACAAAGATGAATATATATGGATCATCATCATTGAAGCCTCGTTCCAATTATGGAAGATACATAAATCATATGCCTATGTACCTTGACATAGCTAATTCACTCCCTCGTAGTAACTAGTGTGCTCCAACATTTGGAATTGCTACAAGCGCAAATTTGACTCTAGATTAATGGTTTAGGTTGATATAACTAGCTTGATATTTGGAAACGGATCCTCTGTTTGGACCAAACAGGGAAACCCTATTTGGATCAATCAGGGGATGCCACATGGGAGAGGATGTCAAATCATCTCCTCCAATGAATAAAAGAAAATCCTCTCCCCTATGTAGTACCTCCTGATTGATCCAAATAGGGTTTCTTTGTTTGGTCTAGATTTTCGAGATTGAGGAAATGAACCGTCTGGCAAAGAGGCAGCCGCGAGCACGAAAGTACCGATGCGGGCAGACCGCACACATAAGAGGCATCAGCAGGCACGAAAGTACGGACTGGCCGCACAAGGCAGACGTAGCAGCACGACCCATGTAGGGACTGACTGTGCACGGCACAGGCAGACGAAAGAAGGGACTGACCGCACACGGGCAAGCGAACAAGCATATGGTCTCTAGTAAAGATTTTTTAACACCAAATGAAAACTTTTAGGCCAAATCTAATCCGAATAATGTTAACCATTGCTTATCAAATCCGATATGCGGTTACCATTACTTTACACATTTATCTGATACAACCGTACCCAAGGTTGGATGAGAGTACATTAGAATCTAAATCCAATTAATAATCCCACAATCAAATTTAGGCCGAATCAAACCAAAAGGCAAAACAACATAATCATATACAGACTCTATAAAAACCATATAAAACCAAGAGGAAAAAAAAAATGACAGTGACTTTATAGTGGTTGTTTTTTTACATGTCATGTGATGTGACGATGGATGAATCCAACGGCCAGTTGACCACTATTTTAATCAAAGTGTGGGGCCCATCATCAAGGGGGCCCACATCAGGCACAGGTGGGGAGTATCGGCTGGTGAGATGGGGGCAAATGGGAAAGCGTGCACTACCGACCGCAGCTTTTCAGGGACCTTTCGACTCGTAAAAGGAGAGACGTGCGTGGAAAGGGGACCCACTTGGCGACTTTTGGCCTTTTGGGCTTTGCCTTTGGCTTTGGCTTTCCGCGCCCATGAAGAGGCACGAGGCACGAAGCAGGAATCCGCGGCACGGGGGGTTCTGCCATGTCATCAATCCACGTCAGCAGGACATCCGTCGACGTCAGCTCCAGCCCTGCCTTTTTTTTCCCACTTTGCTTGAGCGAGAGGCCAAATCGGATTCCATTCCAAGGAATCAAATTTTTAAAAGAGATCCGAATCCTCTGATCCCCTTCTCTCTAGTCTCTGCTACTGCTTCTGCTGCCCCCACCTTCTCTCTATGTTCATAAAAAGGAAAAGAGGACACGTGGCATGATTTTGAGAACCAAGGACCTAGTACAAATCACACATGGGGTATTAAAAAAAATCTTAATTAGCAGTTTTCAGCTAAGGTTTTGAAATGAATGGGATAAAAATGGGTTGAAATTTTGCATAAATTATGCAATTGAACCTTTTTGGGTTTCTTAGTCGGCAAAGATGTTGGACAACTTGGACCTGTTATCTTTAAAATGGATTGATTGCAGTGGGTTTTTTTTTTTATTATTTCTTTTTCTGGGTGAATCTATTATTGTATTGTGTATTGTGTATTGTGGCCGGTGGGCATCACAAATTGAGTGGGATTTATTAGAAAGCAGTCAGAAAGTGACACTTCAGGGACAGTGGTAAAGATATGGAATCGTTTTGAAAATGTGTGTTTGGTGGAGGAAGGGGAGAGTTTTGATGAGGATAAACCCCAGCCTTGAAAAATATAGATTTAAAAAGAAAAAAGAAAAAAAAAAAAGAATAAAAGTCCAACATCCGGTCTCTTCGGTTCCACTTGATTGATTGGTATGAGTGGGCCCACTTGCTGGAAAATTGGAAAGTGGGAGGTCGAATTATATCAGAAGGTTCCATCTTCCCTGAAGGCCTGTCAAAGTAGAGGACTGGTCAAGGCCTATGGTTGTCCAAGGCTCCAAGCTCTACCCCTCGGTTTATGCGGGCACGAAATGGATCCCCTGTTTTGTCCAAACTGGGTAGTCCTGTTTGAACGAATTAGGGTTGCCACATGCGGGGCGCGGAGGAATCTCTTTCCTCTGCCCTCCTTTCGCCCCTATGCGTGTCACCCCCTGATTCGTCCAAACAGGGCTCTCTGTTTGGACGAAATAAGAGATCCGGATCCATGTGGGCTGGGTTGATAATGCTAAGGCCCTTTGGAGACCTTGCACTGTTTAGGCACTTATTTGACTCTTGCATGCTACGATTGAATACAAAGCTTGGAAGAAAACTAATTTATTATTTTTATTTTATTCTACGAGTGGGGACTGTGCACGAACATGATGTTATCCCTCCACAGTTATCCAAGCTTTTACTGACAACGCAATGCAACAAGTAAGACAGACGTAAATGAAGATTTCACTTTAATATGAATGATTTAGTAATGTGATGACTAGGTAGTCACTTACGAGCCACTAGTGAGCTATTTGAGAGTATTGGTGGTCCTATTGTTTTAACTCATTAATTTAGTTTATTAAGCCCTGACCTAGGGTGACCCAATCCTAGTTCGTTGTGTTGGATTGCTTTGGCCAGGAAGGATTTTGTGAGCATAGAAGTGAGATCATGCAATGGTTACTAACCAGTATATCTCCAAGTGATTTGTGTTCAAAGGGATATACCCTTCTTCATCCAGCGGTCATCATGGGTTGTATCTCACTCTCCTCCCAACAAACATGCTCCTCTTCACCCAATGGTCATAAACAACATATTGGTAGCCTGTTTATCTTAGTGGCAAACAAGTCAATAGTGCCCAGATTGCAAACACAGACCTGATGTAGCCTGTAGGGCTTTTGTTTTCTAGAGGAAAGCATGTCCAATGACTAATCTCATCCATTTCCATAACCCATAACATTTCAGTTTTTATTTTCTCATTGGAAGTCCAATAAACTTGATGATGATATATATCTATATTTTTTAACAAATAGCTAATCTTAGCATTTTCATACAAAGAAATGCTAGGAGAAGAGAGGAGTCTCTTAAAGATAAAATGAACATGGACCCCCACCAAGACAGAATGAAACATTGACTTCCAACTAACAGATTGTGTAAGGTGCAAAAATTGTGACATCTAATTGCCCCATCAAACCAATATTGGATGCAAATGACTAAAAATCACAATTCAAAAAGGCATAAGAATAGAAAAATTAAAAAAAAAAAAACCCTTATAGGGAATGGCAATTTTGTTATTTGCAGTATATGATTTAATCAAAATAAATTTATTTTGATAGATTGTAGAAATTAGGAATCACGTGCGTCTCTTTTCATGGCACACGTGCCAACCACCGTATAAGTATAACACAGACGGCCACTCTCCTCCATTTATACTTTCTACTATGTATTCGAGCCCTGACGTCTGCTGAGTGATGGGACCCACCTTCCTTCCTTCCTCATATTCCCAATGTCGTGGCACTCTGGGGCTAGTCCGTTCTGTTCTGTTATTGAGATATTGCCAGCTGTCAACGAGATGGTCGTTTGGAAATGAAAGGAGGAATGTTCTGTTCAACAACATACCTCGTCCGTTTTCCAATCCCAGCCGTTCAAAGGGTGGGCCACAGTATAAACGTACGGCTTCCATTCATCGGCCATATCGCAATCAATGGATTTTAGTACTGCCAATTTCCTTTCAAGGAGATTTGGGACAGCATTTTGCATCTTTTAAATTTGGGATCCTGTCGATCGAATCGTACGGATGTGAGGAGAGAGGATCAGAACCGTTCATCAATCGAATTGGAAAAGATGTGCATCAATCAATTGCTGGTCTACTGTCGTCCGTACGTTCTTGATGGGATTTTGCTCGAATTATGATTGTACTTGGGACCATCACTTGTCGGTATGACTCGAGCTCTTCCTGACCTATTGGGTCAAAGTCGAATCAGGATCCTAAGAGCCTGGGCCTATAATAAAAATTAATGGATGGGATCAGTCTTCGAATCTGGATCAGTCACAATCATTCTCTCTTTGACTCAGGGCCATGTCCAAGTCGGAGTAGGACCCACCCGTAATCGATTATGTTGTGTAAAAAAAGCTTAGAAAGCGTAGGTATTGGACCCAACATCGGGGGAAAGAAAAAAGATGGATTATATTTATATGATAAAAAGAAGTTTAGTGGGGGCCACATATGGGTATGCTTGGGTGGCTCAATCACGGTTAAATATGTCGCACATTCATAGTCTCAATTGTTTGTATTCTTATTATAGGAACTTGGTCTACTAAATTAGGAGTGTTTGTGAGTCCCGAATGTGTCTCGTTGGATGTGGGTTCTTTATCTAAATCCAAATTCAATTTGAAAAGAAGAACGAGGGGTTATCCATTTGATTAGCAACCCGCTTCTCACCTAGATGGATAAGAATCGACTTTAATTAGTCTCTCTCAAATAAAATAAAAACAAAAGAAAGGAAATAAGACAAGGTTGATCTTTCGGGGACAATCTTAGATCTTTAAAATGAATGCTTGATCTTAACCAATGCCTGGTTGTTCTTGTCATCCTGCTTCATTCTTATACTAATTGAACTTTCACTCTCCATTTGACAGTATATCAATTAAATTTACAAAAAGTCTATTTGGACAAACTCTTTACACTGAATTTGGGACAAACTGTTCACGTGGCGCAACTTGATTGGGCTCTCTCAAAAATTAAAATGCATTGTCCCAATCACGTTGCGCCACGTAGACAGTTTGTCCTAAATTCTGTCCATGAGTTTGTCCATATAGACAAACTGTTAAATTTATCGTGAAATCAAGAGTTAGGATAAATTGATCGGGCTGTTTTTTTTTACTGCCCGTTATCCCAACTTATAGGCAAGATCAAAGAGGGCCCCATGTGCTTTGGAGAAACTTTTCTCTTAAACCAAAGTTTAGTTTATTATTATTATTTGCTATCTAGCTAAGGGGGTTGGCACAATGGCACCCCTTTAACAGGAAGGAAACTTGCATATTGCTCATATCAAGAAGTAAGAAGAGCGGAACATTGGAAAGTAGGATGAGAAATGGTGAATCAAGTGAGCTACCCTGGTTGTCCCCTTATGGAAGTTGTTGAGTTGATGTGTTATTACTGGATGTAGAACAATGGCAAGTGCCTAGCACCTAACAGTTTCATAGTCTGTATTCATGTTCTTTTTATTGATCAAGTCCAAAAAAAAAAGGAAAAGAGAAAATAAGGAAAAAGAAAAGAAAACGGACAAGAAGTACAAGAGCATTAGGTACAAGAGCATTGTACCCCATACACTACAATACTACATATTGAACCCTTAAAAAAAAAAAAACACACTCTCAACTCCTTTTTTTTGGCTAAAGCATCCGCCGCAAAATTGACCCATATAAGCTCTTGATCAAATACTACATTAATGGTTGAAGATGTCTTCATCCATAAAATAAAAACCTACAGTTTCAACCCATCTTTAGATGCTTCACATTCTAACCACATTCAATTTTTTTAATCCTGACACTTGCAGAATTAGCGGCAAACAGTTGACAGTTGATCGGGAATCTTATTCATGGAAAGAAACTTCAATAATCAATGGCATTCATGCCCTGGTTCCAACATCAGAACCCTAACAGGAGGGAATCTAAATATGTAATGGAGTTGTAAGGAACCTTTTTCTTTTAAGTGTTATTTAATATAAGGATAGAGGGGGACCCTTTATTATTAACGAATGTGAATGTATTACAGTAACGAATTTTGAAATGTAATGACCAATGTAAGTACAGGGCCTCAAAGATTGCAAAGTTGCAATCTAAAGAAAAAGTTCCATGTGGGAATACTGGTGCAATTACCTGTCAAGAAATTGAATTTGGGTTTGAATAAAGTTGCAAATCTGTAATTCTTGAAGTTGTGCAGTTTGAGAATAAATTCTGTACCTTTGCATTTGGCAACGAAAGAAAATTGTAAATACTAGAAAGCCATCGGTCACTTTAAATATCTCCTTTTTGTTATGAGGTTAGATCAGCCAACTCGATTACAGATGCATTAGCCAAGCAAATGGTTGAGAGGTTATCTCTATAGTAGGTGTGAATATATAAATGGGCTAAGGGTGATATAACGCTATTGTATCTTTCTCCTTACCTCTACCTTTTCTCTCTTTTACTTTTTCAGCCTTGTATTTGTTACTTTTTTTTAATGAAGTGTTTGCTACGGTTTCAAAAAAAAAAAAAAAAAAAAAAAAAAAAAAAAAAAAAACCTGTAAATACTTTAGATCAGTGTAAATGTGATCAGCATCATTTGAAAAGCTCTGCCTTTGGATCCGATTATTAGAGTGTGACCCACATGACCACACGCCACTATGTTGGGCCAACTTGGATGACCAATTCTACTTAGAGTTTAAGGGAAGTCCTAATCAATTAGAATTCTAATTGGGTCTTTGCTAGAGCAAAGTACAGCAACGGGTAGCTTCAGTCAAGTGGAACTTAGTTTTGGCAACCCACATACAGATCTGGCCATGTTTGGGTCCTTGTTACCTATAATTAGTTTTGGCAACAAATAAATTAGAGTCATCCAAACACATGAACTCTCATTTACACATGAAACAAGTTGTTTGCGATCGATTTACAAAGAGTCAAATATATCCCTGTATTGCCTTGCACACAGGAAATTTATAACTCTATATATATTTTGCAAATGGCCTGGTTGGGCTGTGTGCTGTATTTGCACCAATATTAGGCCTAATAAATAAATGGGCCGGGCTTAGACATGCTTGAGTGTGGCCCAAAGTAAGCCCATGAACACACCTCTCAATGACAATGTTGATTTATACATTATATTACAATCAAAGGAAACTTGAAGTTTTCTTTCTAATGAGACTATTATAGGAAAGAGAGCCCTTCCAATTATTTTTAATATCTCTCCACTTGTCTAGAAAAGCAAGATAGGAAAGACTGGTTGCAACTTGTTAGATGTGGATTAGGGGACCCATGACAGAATAATATTGTGTGAAATGGCCCAACCCACTTTGTGGCTTAGTGGAGATATATAGGTAGTTAGTTGAAATGGTGAGATCACCTAACCTAATTAAAAAAACAAAAGGAGAATAAGAGATCCCAAGCAAAGAAGTGAACACATACATTTCTGGCATGGCTTTCATGTGCTCCATTTCCTTTTCTACCTATGGTGGGTGTGTTAGTATCCCACTCTCCCATTTAGATTGAAATGGAAGGAAAAAAGTGGGCTCCACAAGCGCCCCCAACTAATTTGTACTGTACCCATCCAACCATACATTATAATGATGGAATGAATACCTAATCATGGTTACAGTGTTTGAATACATGGTTGCCATCATGCATGCCTTGGTGAATCTCCTCTGGTACCCAAAAACAATAAATTCTAATACAAGCATTTGTAACTTTTGGGAGGGCAGATGTATGCTTTCCTGCCAAATTGAGAAAGAAGAGTTCCATTGCTTGTAGAGGATTAATTGTTCATCATGGTAAGTTGGTCGCCCTGGAGAAATTGGTATGGTAACTGTCATAGTGCTGGCATTTGACTTATGGTTGTCTAGACATTTTTGTTGTCCTCGTTGGTTCTTTACCAGGTGGGCCATGTTCTTCTGACCATGTTAGCTGTAAGGAACAGTAGAAAGAAGATGGGGGTACTGGTGGTCCCTTTGTACCAAACTAGTTCTATTTTGGTAGTGATCCACTCCACGTGCTTACCAGCCATCAGATCAATATCATCTCACATTGCATTTATTTTGTTTCTTCTTCTAATGAGAAAAATGTAGAATTGTCAAGAGTCCCAGAGCCAAACAACAAAATTGTCATTGGTTAAGAATGGAGGGTCGGATTCAATTTTAGGAACTACATCTTCATTGGGTTTTCCTCCCTCGCTTTCAATTTGGATATTACGGAGGAGACCAAGGGGATTCCTCATTTCTCACCTAACTACCCAATGTTTCTCTTCTCGTGGGGGCATGATTCTTTTTGTGTGGCCGAAATAGACTTCTTTCCCAATATTGAGGCCTCATGGGTCTAACCCCTTGGCTAGGTATAAAATATAAAAATTGGATCTCGTGAAGAGACTAGATAGATTTTTTTTTTTTTTTTGGTAACAAGAAAAACTACTTTTATGTATATGCAAATATGGCCCCCTTTTGATGAGTGTAAACTTGGATTTATGGGAATCCACAAGAGGTAAGTGTGCTTGATTTGGGTCATTTGATAATAGGTTGGTCAGTTGGCCCAGAAAATGGTTGGACCGCACATGAGAACATATTATTATATATAAAACAGGAGAAATTTATTACGGGTGCAGTTCACCTGGGTGCTCATGGACCTGTCCAGCCTCGGCCGCATTGGGCTGGATCGAGCTCTGTTTGCAGGAGGTGAGCTTAATCTGGGCCTACTTTTCTGGCTCATAGATAAACGGGCCGAGATAGGCAGTATTACGCTCAACGGCCCTCCCCGGACGGACATACTAGACATGAAGGGTTTATGTATTTTGCAAAAGGGCTGCTCCTGGACCACAATTCCAGCCCACTAGCTCGTATCAGAGCCTGAATATTAGGCTTTATAACTAAGTGGCCCAGACTCAGACAAGCTTTAACCTGACCCAGCCTGGCCCATGGTGCATGGTTATTAGGTGTGCCGGTGCGCAAAGACCCCACTGGATGGTCCATCCGACTGGATCACACACACATCCTGAATTTCACAGTCCCATGAGCTTTGCATCCATCCGAATGGACTGGGCCGTTGGGTAAACTGCATACCCATCCGAATGGATTATACACCTTCAAACCTGTGGAGCCTGGATGGAGATGATAGGGCTTCGGGCTTCGGGCTGGGGCTGGGTTTTTGTAGGGAAGAAGGGCCCAGTCCAAGCCCCAGGTGGGGTCCCATGTGGGCCCCACATTGAGGTGCAAACACTAGCTCATCACCAGCAACAGCAGGGCACAAGCTGAACTGGCAAAGCATACTAAAGTTGAGCCCATCACCAGCTCCATAGCTGACCCAAGCCCAAGATAGGCTGTCAAAAGTAAAAGAGTTAAAAGTATAAGGTAATATGAAGACCTAGATGGACCTGAAATCTCATATTCCTATTTCAGTAAACACTATAAGAACTAGAACTTCTAATTGGTGAATATGTGAACGTTATAACGGGTTTGGTTTGAGGCCAGAACTAGAACTTCTAAATTGGCGAATGTCTGAACGTTCTATCCAAGGTGATGAATATCTGAGCCATTGTTTTAAAGTCTTTTCTACCTCCTGAAATGGGTGATGAACCAGATAATTTACCATCCAATATACCTAATTTTATACTCTCTCATCTGAGAGATCAATCGCTGACCTTTCATGCATGGGGTTGTTGGGCTCAATAGCCATTTTACCAACTGGAATGGGGCAGCTTAAAGCTAGAGTCTAATTTGCCCAGTCAGCTTTTACCAACATGAATCAGCTTATATTTCCAAATTTCAGGTGAAGAGGAACAACAGAGTGGTTCACCATAGCCCTTACTCCTAGTAATCTTTCCCTACATAATATCAGAGTTCAAGGAGTAGCTTAAACTAACTACATAGTGTGCCACCCCATTCATGTTTGAAGTAAGCTAGATCCCATGTTTTGTTCACTGCTCAATGCAGTTGGTTCACTGCCCAATGCAGCTGTAAGAATTTAATGTTGCTCACTGCTTTATATAGACATGTATCTTGGCTCTATGTAGCACCATTGTTTCTTGGGTATTCTATGTGTCATTTGGTTTATTCATGCATTTTTGTTATTAAGTTGTTGCTTAGGAAATTGTAAGGAATTGATTATTTTTCAATTCCGGTTTAGAAGTGAAGTATATAAGCATAGTCATATATTCTCTTTCATAAGAAGAATTCAGAGTGAAATCTTAAGGTTCCATACTTAGTCTATCAATTAGTCTTCTTTTCTTTTGTTAAGATCAAGAGGACAAGTTTCTTCTCTTGAATCTCCATACTTCGCTTTTATTGAGAGAAAGAAGATTCAACAGAGTGATTTATGTTCTCACTATAAATTCAATATTTCATTCTGTCAACCTTAGTACACAGAATCTAAACCTGAGTTTAGTTGAAGGCAACCTTGGTATACACAAAATACAAACTTCAGTTCTAGCAAAGCTGTAACAGAGCATTCCATCAAATTGGTATCAAAGCCTTATTCAAAGAGATTCAATCAATGGCTTCCAACATGTTGCAACCACAACTTTTTCGATTCAGTGGAAAGAACTACAACCAATGGAGTATCCAAATGAAGGTGTTGTATGGATTACAAGATCTATGGGATATTGTTGAAATTGGTTTCGAAGAACCAACAGATGCAAGTGCTCTCACCCAACGACAACTCAATGAGTTGAAGGAGAATCGCAAGAAGGACAAGAAAGCGTTGTTCTTCATTTTTCAAGCGGTGGATGAAGCTGTCTTTGAAAGAATCTCCTTTGCCACTTCAGCAAAGCAAGCATGAAACACACTCCACACATCATATAAAGGAGAAGACAAGGTAAAGATGGTAAGATTACAAACTCTTAGATGTGAATTTGATTCTTTACGGATGAAAGAAACCGATTTGGTTGATGATTTCTACAAACGAGTCATTTCTCTTGTTAATCAACTAAGAGTTGTTGAAGATCAATGGGTCGTTGAAAAAATCCTCTGAAGTATGACTCGTAAGTTTGAATATGTTGTGGCGGCAATTGAAGAATCAAAAGACTTGTCTTCATTGTCTATAGAAAGTCTAGCTGGACCACTCCAACCTCATGAACTTCGCATGAAGCAATTTGATTCTTCTCCTCTAGAGCAGGCATTTCAGTCTCAACTCTCTTTTGGTGGAGGTGCTAGAGGAAAAAGAGGAGGACATAGCCGTGGAAAAGGAAGAAGTAGCCATGGACATGGCACATATGAGAAAAATGAAAAAGAATCTGAATCTCATGGTAACAATGCTCCTACAAGAGGCATAGGTAGAGGTCGAGGAAGGGGAAGAGGTCATGGCTCTCCCCATTCTCATATTCAATGCCACTATTGCAAAAAGTATGGACATATGCAAGCATACTGTTGAAAAAAAATGGCTGATGAAGGACAAAATGAATCAAGTTTTATGCATGAAAATGTTCAAAAAAAGGAAGGTGATAAAACTGTTATACTTGCTTATAATGTCAGCGAAAATGTTTATGGTGATATTTGGTATCTTGATAGTGGCTGTAGTAACCACATGACTGGCAATAGAGATGTGTTTATTAATCTTGACAATTCCATTCAATCCGAAGTCAATATTGGTGATGATAGAAGGCTTCCAGCAAAAGGATGTGGTGATGTCCTCCTTCACATAAAGAAAGGAGATCAAAAGATAATCTCTAATGTCTTGTATGTGCTAGGTTTAAATCATAATCTTCTTAGCATTGGACAGCTTATTTGTAAAGGGCATGATGTTCATTTCAAGGGTGATCATTGTATAATTAGAGACAAGAACAATTCTCTAATTACAAAGGTAAGCATGTTTCCAAATAATATGTTTGGTTTGAACATTCAATATGAATCTTTGCCATGTTTTAGTGCAATCATAAAAAACAACTCATGGCTATAGCATTTTCGTTTTGGTCACTTAAGTTTCAGTTCATTATCTTTGATGTGTAAAAAGCACGTGGTGAGAGGCATGCCTAATATAAATCGTCAAGACCAAGTTTGTGAAGGATGTGCACTTGGAAAGCATCATAGAGACTCTTTTCCTACCTGAAAAACTTGGAGAGCATCAAGTCCACTTCAATTAGTGCACTTAGATTTGTGTGGGCCTATGAACACAACTTCAAATGGAGGTAATCGCTACTTTCTCACTTTTATTGATGATTGTAACAGATAAACATGGGTGTATTTCTTGAAAGAAAAATCTGAAGTATTTGGCCATTTCAAAACTTTCAAGGTCCTGGTTGAAAAGCAAAGTGGTTTCATGTTGAAAACTTTGCATTCCGATTGTGGTGGTGAGTATATATCAAATGAGTTTGAAGAATTCTTGAAAGAAAATGGGATCAAGCATCAACTCACCACTCGCTACACACCCCAACAAAATGGGATTGCAAAAAGAAAAAATAGAACAATCATGGATTTGGCAAAAAATATGTTGAAAGCCAAAAGGATGCCTAGTTCATTTTGGGCAGAAGCAGTAGCATGTGCTGTCTATCTTCTTAATCGTGCCTCATAAAAAATCATTCAAACTATGACCCCTTAAGAAGCTTGGAGTGGTCATTAGCCTTATGTTAGTCATTTGAGAATATTCGGTAGCATTGCTTATTCACATGTATCGGATGAAAAAAGAAGAAAATTGGATGACAAATCGGAGAAATGTATCTTCGTTGGCTACAGTGAAAAATCTAAAGCATACAAGTTGTTCAATCCATTGACTAACAAAATCATTGTTAGTAGAGATGTAAAATTCAATGAAGAAGAGTCATGGGCGTGGAATGAAAATAAGAAGAAACAAAACTCCATCTTGCTTGATGAAGAATTAGAAGAACAAAATGATGAAGTTGCAAGCTCTCCATCATCATCAAGGGAGAATTCAGATCAAAATGATGAGCATGAAGAAGAACCTACACCAAGGAGATCTAGTCAGCCACATCAACCATCAGCAAAGTATCCATCTAGTGATTATGTTATGATTACTAATGGTGGAATGAGTTTTGCTTTGTTTGTAGATGCTGATCCAGTTACTTTTGAAGAAGCCTCTAAAGATCAAAGGTGGATTAAAGTTATGGATCAAGAGATTGAAGCTATTGAAAGAAATGATACTTGGGAGTTAGTGGAACTTCCAAAAGGCAAGAAGACAATTGGAGTAAATGGGTGTACAAGACCAAGTTAAATCCAAGAGGTGAAGTTGAAAAATGCAAAGCTCGCTTAGTAGCCAAGGGCTATAAGCAAAAGCAAGGAGTTGACTATGATGAAGTCTTTGCTCCCGTTGCACATCTAGACACCATTCGTTTGATGTTGGCTCTTGCTGCTCAAAATCAATGGAAAGTCTTCGACGTGAAATTAACATTTCTGAATGGTACCCTAAAAAAAGAGGTATATATTGATCAACCTCCTGGCTGCGAGAAGAAGCATGAAGAGATGAAAATGTGCAGGTTGAAAAGGGCTTTGTACGACTTAAAGCAAGCACCAAGGGCATGGTACAAAAAGATCGGTGCATATTTTGAAGAAAGTCTCATTGCTTGCTTATATGTGGATGACTTGATTTTTATCGGGAGTAGTGTTGAAATGTTTGGAGATTTCAAAATGGCCATGATGCATAAATTTGAGATGACGGATATGGGTTTACTTCATTTCTTTCTTGGAATTGAAGTAAATCAAAATGATGATGGTATTTTTATTTCTCAAAAGAAATACGCTAAAGAATTGTTGAAAAGGTTTAAGATGAAAGATGCAAAACCTATTAGCACTCCTATGGAAGTTGGCTTGAAATTAAGCAGCTTTGATGGAAAGAAAGTGGTGGATCCAACTCTTTATCGAAGTCTTGTTGGAGGTTTAATGTACTTAACAACAACAAGACCAGATCTCACATATGCAGTAAGTATGCTCAGTCACTTTATGGAATCTCCAAGAGATGTTCATTGGGAAGTTGGGAAAGGAATTTTAAGATATGTGAAAGGAAGTCAAAGTCATGGCCTCCACTGTTATAAAACTAAAAATCCAAGTTTGGCTGGTTTTTGTGATAGTGATTGGGCTGGAAGTATTGATGACTGTAAGAGTACTTCAGGGTATGCTTTTAATATTGGTTCTAGCGCAGTTTTATGGTCTTCAAAGAAGCAATCTGTTGTAGCCTTCTCAACTGCTGAAGCAGAATATATTGCTCTTGCTGCCACCGGTTGTCAAGCTATCTAGGTGGTTAAGGTGGATTTTGGAGGAGTTAAATCATGAGCAAGAAGGAGCTATAAAACTGTTTTGTGATAATAAATCAGCCATATCTCTGTCAAAGAATCTAATGTTTCATGGCAAAAGCAAGCACATAAAAATCAAGTATCATTTCATTCGAGAATTGGTGAAAGACAAACAAGTTGAAGTTAACTATTATAAATCTCAAGATCAAATGGCAGATTTGTTCACCAAGCTTTTGAAGAAGGATTTGTTCATCGAAATGAAGACCTTACTAGGAGTAAGAGAAATCTAGCTTAAGGGGGGCTGTTAGAAGTAAGCTAGATTCCATATTTTGTTCACTACTCAATGCAGTTGGTTCACTGCTCAATGCAGCTGCAAGAATTTAATGTTGCTTACTGCTCTATACGGACATGTCTCTTGGTTCTATGTAGCACCATTGTATCTTGGGTATTCTATGTGTCTATTGGTTTATTCATGCGTTTTTATTATTAAGTTGTTGCTTAGTAAATTGTAAGGAATTGATTATTGTTCAATTCTAGTTTAGAAGTGAAGTATATAAGCAAAGTCATGTATTCTCTTCCATAAAAAGAAGTCAGGTGAAATCTTAAGGCTCCATACTTGGTCTATCAATTAGTCTTCTTTTCTGTTGTTAAGATCAAGAGGACTAGTTTCTTCTCTTGAATCTCTATACTTCATTTTTATTGAGAGAAATAAGTTCTAGCAAAGTGATTTATGTTCTCATTGTAACCTTAGTATTTCGTTCTGTCAACTTTAGTACACAGAACTTAAACCTAAGTATTAGTTGAAGGCAACCTTAGTGTGCACAAAATACGAACTTCAGTTCCAGCAAAGCTGTAATAGAGCATTCCATCAATTCAATATCATTGAGATGAATTCAAAACAAACAGCCTCGAAAGAGGTTGCAGTAGTAGCTTTGATTTCCAAAATAAGCGATTTAATTTATTAGCCCAATCTTTGCAATCAATTTAGGGGCCGGCAAACACAACACAACCTCCTTTCCATTCAACAAAACACGAACCATGGAGAGACCATCAATCCTTGATTAACACCTGCGTCAATAATAATCCCATCTAAGCAAATGACAAACTCGTAGGTTGCCTTTCCATCTGCAGCTCTATAAGCTACAACGAAAAGATTGTTGCATCATTGTCACAGTTGAGCACCCTAGAGAAGAAAGTCTCACCTTTGCTATTCTTCCCACTGATCATTTTAGTTCACTTAGGACCTCAATTATTATATTCTTGATTGAATTCAATGAACTCCCAAATATGGAAATCCCATATTTTTCTATATTTAGGAGATCATTGAAAAGGATAATTGTCTCTATCAAATCCATTGATCAACCTTTCATCAATAAAAAAAAAAACCTAGAAAAGTAGCAAAGTAGAACATTCGTAATCAACCCTGGATACAAACATTTATTTTGTGCAAGTGCAATCTTTAATCAAGACAGTTAGACACTCAGACCCGAACCATCAAACCTTTCTAGAGTGAGACTATCCAACCTCTCTATCATCAAAGCACTCATAATTCACCCAATCCCCCACCTCATCCTTCCTGAAGAACACATCATTAGTATTTGGTCTCTTGTTTATTCTTCCCGTCTTGTTCACCTCCAAACTGCTCAAACTCTCAAAGTTACAAAGCTTGGCCATCTTCTCTACCACCCCTTCTCTCTCCTCTTCCACTGAGAAATTAAGGGTGGCCTAAGAAGTGGGCCAACCTCTTCAAATGAGAGGAAGTTTATAATCTTCAACATTGAATCTCTAAAAAATAGATAATAAAATATTTCAATAAAAACGATCTTCATGTCTTTTTGGTGATCACCGTCTATCGTCTGTCCATGGATCCATCACTGTCGCAACCCGCTTCTTTCTGAGTCTGTCGTTGCAGTGGTTAGGCTTATATGAATGGGTGGGTAAGAGAAGATGATCATTTCTTTATTAAAATAGAAAAAAAAATTGACGGTGACAATCATACCCGGCTTGATCGCAAGCTCAACACCGGGCCCAAGCTCTGATACCATAAAGAGTTTTGAAAATCACTTTCTTTCCATAAATTTCACCGTGAGATTCATTGACAATAAAAAATTACATTTATAAGAAAATACTAACTAACCATGTCCAAAGGATAACGATAAGATAACCTACTAATATCCTAAAACCCTAATCTCAACAGAGTGATAATCTTCAACACTGATCCAAGCCCAAGATAGGCCTTGAAGAATTTACAAGAATGTGGAATGTAAAACATGAGTAGTAAATCCATAAACTACAAAAGCTTCATGAGAAGTAACTGCAATCTATAATCAAGACATTCAGACACCTAGACCCGAACCATCAAACTTCTCTTGAGTGAGGCTATCGAACCTCTCTATCATCAAAGGACTCAGATAATTCACCCAATCCCCCACCTCACCCTTCCTGAAGAACTGTGTGTTGTTCCCATCTTGTTCACCTCCTCACTGCTCAAACTCTCGAAGCTACAAAGCTTTGCTATCTTCTGTACCATCCCTTCTCTCTCCTCTTCCACTGAGAAAGGGTGGCCTAAGAAGTCAGCCAACCTCTTCAAATGAGAGGAAAGGTCTCCTTTCAAGTCTTCATACTTCAACAACAACACCCTCTCAGGCCTTTTCAAGCTTTCCTTCCAGTACCCCAGCTCATGATCCCAATAGGGCCCAAATTCAGATGCACCCATCCAGAACATCTCAAACGCCTCTTCCAGTGCAATGGGTGGCCCTTCCATAAGGATTGGTCTCAACTTGTTCATGAACACTCAGAAGGAGATGAACACGTCTTTCGGGTTCCGGCACAGGTAGACCATGCGGCAGCCTGACTCCGTAATGGACTCCGGCAGCGTCGGCCGGGGGATGTGTGTGGCAAACATTCTGCAGGGAGAGGGGAGGGAGGCGAGATCCGGAACCTGGCCATTCGCATAGAGGCTCAGCTCAAGGAAGGGGACCATGTGATGGGGGTTGTTGGTGAGGAGAGGGTGGCGATGATAGTCGGTGTAATGCATGCTGTTTACAATGGCAAATGCGAGAGCCTTGAGGCAAACTGTGCCTGATTTGGGTGTGCTGATGAGGAGTAGATCTTTGTGGCGAGCTTCGAAGTGTCGGTGACAAGCGAGGAGAGCTTGGAGCTGATCTGGGGAGTACCAGAAGCCTTGGTATTGAAGTACATGAGAGCTTTTCCACCCCTCATGTTTTGGGAGAGAGGAAAGGAGTTGTTTGAATTCAGGACATTGTTCCTTCTCTTCCCCTTCACTAGTTCTTCGGAGGAGATTTCAGATGAACTCATCATGAATTGATGAAGATTATGGACAACGGTGTGTGCAGTTTGCGCGTGAATCAAGAAAATTCAAGAAAACCGAAACTACACGAGTGAATGTAAGAGAAAAAAAATGATAATATCCATAAGAAGAAGAAGAAAAGAGGATCATACCTGAGAAGATGAGAGAAGAAAATGAAAGAAACAAGTGACGAGAGTAGAAGTGGGTAGGATACGGAGAAAGGGATAAATGGCATTAATCCTTGAGGAGAAAGGGATAAATGACATTAATCATTTTACGAAAATACCCCTGGCAAGGAGTGTGGGCTCACTACAGCGAAACCCTTGCTATAGCGAGGTTTGGCCTTCGAGTCGGCTCGCTATAGCGAGAACTCCTCTGGAAAATCTCCTATTCTCGCTACTATTCTCGTTATAGCAAGAAAGGAGAATGGTGAAAATTTTACGGAGATATCCTCTATCTGTAGGATATCTAATGGTGTGATATCCTATGGGCGTGGGATATCGAACCCTGGGATATCTTATAGGATTAGTATATCGCAGAATAAAAGGGAAAAACTGTCCAACTTTGGACGTCCTTTCATGTACAATCTTTTATTAGGTAATTTGCAGTCTTTCATCTGGTCTTGGGTAAATACAGGGTTTTAGAATGTCCGTACGGTAATTTTCCCTAGTTAGAAATGAAAGATATGGCTGGACAGTAATTAGGTTTGGCTCCTTATCCTTGGAACTGATAAAGCTTAGTTTGAATTTAAAACCAGCTCCTTTAGTATTTCATTTCTATAAAATTGAGAATTTTCTCCTAAATAAAGCATGGTTATTTTTATTGCATTATAATGCATTTTGAATTTCCATAAGGCCCTAAGGTGATCTGCTTCAGCTTGATGATCTCACCATCATATTTCTTTAATAAAACCAAGCTTCATCTCTTATTCATTCATTTATCATTTCAGCAAGTTGTGCGATTAAAAGCCTTTGGAGTAGGCGGCAGATGGAAGACCATTCCGTCTCATATAATGGAATGAAAAAGAGGCAAAGTAAGTCTTTTAGGTAACTTAATAACAACAGGTCTAAATAATAACAATAAAAATATTAGGCTCTTAGTTGGGCCAAGAAACCCATCATAGAGCTTGATCAAAATCCTCTGTTGATTTTTCAAAATGGTAGTAAATATATACAAGATATTAATGATAAAAAAAAAAAAAAAATTGCAACCTTTTAGGTAGTGTCATGAGACCCATCGCAGCGTCTGATCAGGATCCTCTAACCAAAGGGCTTAGATCAATCGAGTGGGCCATGGGGATTCTTTATTTTGTTGTAATTGTTTATGTAATTTTTTTTCTCTTATCATGTTTGGGATTCTAATTTATAGTGATTCAAAAATCAAAACATGGAGTGGGCCCAGACACCCAAGCCACCGCACTGGATGGTCACATCTAACATTTATTTCTCCACACCCCTCAGAGAGCTCTTAATCGGGGATCCAAAGCCATAAAAAATCAATTTCATACAACCACACTCATATATTGTCATGTATATGATGAGACAAATACAATTGTTTACGGGCCAGGTCGGCCCAGGCTTGGATACTTAGCAACAACGGGCTTGTAAATGGCCCAAGCCCAACATGGTCGTTAAGTGTCTAGCTTGAGCCGAACCGGGGCAGGGGCGGGCTTTCTATAAATTCTTTTGCCTTTCTAATCACTTGTTTGGATAAATCGGTCACTAAACTACTTGTATACTATTCGGGGTAAGAAGGGCCGAGCTTCAGGCTTTCTATTAGTTAATCTAAACCGAGCCCATATACTAAATGGGTTAAAATTCTAGATGGTCCCAACCTTTGTACTAAAATTCCAAGGCCAAAATCTGGCCAAAATGGGTTGGGCCCAGGCCTTGAGCATGCCTATAGACAAAGGGCTCACACTCAAGGTGGTGGGCTTTTAATATTGGGCTCTACACCGTCGGGCCTTAGCACAGGAAAAAAGGTTGTGGGCCTTTTAATATTGGGCTCTACACCGTCGGCCTTAGCACAGGAAAAAAACTCCTCGCTTTTGTGGGCTTCAGAGGGCTAGGATAGGCAGGGCCTGGCTGACAGACCTACTAGTATATATGCCCCTCCTTTTGTTTAAAAGGAACCAGATTGGTACTCTTGTGGTAAGTAGAGATTTCTAGCCATTCTACTCAAGCGAAATTCCACATCTGCAGTAGATTTTATGCGTGCAAATGGTATCTGTGAGGACTCTGGATCCGAGTCAGGTCCGGATCGAAGCTAGCTCAACCCGTGAACCCAGCCCAACTTACAAAACCAGCCATGGGTTGGGGCAAGGCCAACTGAACTAAGAAACTGATCAGGCCCAACTAACCCAAAAGAGCCTAACGCAGGAAATGGATTGATAGGGGGCAGCTAGCAGAATCAGAGGTGGGAGGTTGGAGGATAACCAGGAGTCCAGGGTAAGAAGGAAATAAAAGGGGAAAGGAGAAGAAGAGAAAGATACGAAAATCATACCAACATTTTATTATCATAGAAATTCCCAACTTTGGTGGCTGACTTAAGCAGGAAATTTACGGTATTTCTCTTTTCTTGGACAGGTACCCAATCTGGAGAAGATCCGGGGATAGGAGAAAAAAGAGGTATCGAAAGGGATTTAATGTTATCTATCTCTTCCCAAAAAAAAACTGACCTTACAGTATCAATCACAATTGCAAAACTCAAGAAATGGATAATCATAAAGTTGACAGGATTTTCTACTGAGGCACAACTAATCTTCACAAGTATTTACATGATTTGGACGGTTTAGTAATAATGGAAAACTAGTGTTTTGCAACCTGAATGAAAATAAGAATTTGCAATATTTGTCACAGGAATTTATTACATCTTTTAAATATTTCCTAAGGATAATATGCACATAAATAATGAAAAACATTCATGAATGATTTTAATGAAAAAAGAAAAGATTTATCATGATACCCACATGAGAATTTCCCATGCAGATGAATCCACTAGCTCGCAGACGCCTACTTCGGTTTGAAACAAGTCATTCATATCACATGCCCCTTTATAAATAAATGCTTATATAAATTTCAGGCCATTGGAATGAATGAATGATACCCAAGGATTGATCAATGTGTGAAAAAGAAATTAAGAATGAGATTCAATGTTTTCTTGTTCCTCCCCCATTAAAATACAATGTTTTTTTACCTACTCAAATGCACTGAAACATTAATTAAGATTGGGAAAATAACCATTTGAAACAAAACCCATATGAAATCTTGAACAGTAGGGCACACCTTGAAATAGAAACCAAGACTAGCTAGACACTTACATTTATGAAATCCTCTATCTATAAGTGGATTTCTTTATTAAATCAGGAGTTTCCATATGAAATGCACTTAAAGGATAACAGAACAAAATAGTTATCCAAAAAGTGAATTAAGATATCCGATTCTCTGCAATTGGGCCACGACCAACACTCTCCAAATTAACTACTAAAAACAGTAGAAGTTTGAGATTTTAATCAACCCTTAATTGGTTTTCCTTTTTTATTATTATTATATGGATGTCAATATATTCGTCTTTCTTCATGCTTGTCTGCATATTTTCAGGTTGCCAACCTGTGCAACCACAGTGAATCTTCGGTGTTAAGCAAAACCCAATCAACAGTTGACCTCAGGGGTGGACCTAGAAAATGAAAACGGGAGGGGCGGGCGGGGGGGGGGGGGGGGGGCGCGGGCGGGGGAAATGAAAATTATTAAAAGAAAATTTTAACAATTTAGGGGTCAAAATAAAAATATATATAAAAAAACAATTTAGGGGTCAAAATAAAAAAATATATAAAAAAATTTAATGGTATAAAATTTTGGCCTACATGTAGGCCCGCCCCTGGTTGACCTCCAACCGTACAGTAGTGACATGCAGAGTCACCCCTATTAGATTGGTGTGTCTGCACACATAACAAGCACTAGATCAAATAGTTTGATAAATTAGTCTTAAAACTTTGAATCGATGGCATAGTGTTTCATACACTTACTACATTTTTTTGACAAAAAATGTTCTTATGTCGTGACATTATGAGAATCTCGTGAATCTAGTAATATTATGACATGGTGCTATCTTTCCAAGGTAAAAAGGGCACCCTCTGAATCCCCTTTGCTTATATCATTTTCTTTTCTTGTTTAAAATTTGATGGAGAAGGAACTCATTTTTCAAAATCAAGTAAGCCTGCAGTTGCATTTATCGTCAAGCCAATTTCTAAGTTCCAATACTCTATGAAAAAAATTCTCTAATTAAGTTTCACAACAAACTGAGAACTACGGGTTGCCCAGTTGGTTAAGCAAACCCGCCTCTCACTAACTAGGATGACCAAGGATTGACCCTGGTTTCCCTCTACTCCTCTTACGTGATCAGGGTTTTCACTTCCTGCATGTCTGGATTATCTTTCTATGGAGTGATCAATTATCTACGTCTAGAAGATGCAAAATCGCAACTAAATATGCAAATTCAGATTCAGATGCAGAACACCAATCTCTCTCACAAGAGAATCTCCACTTTTTAAATTGAAGGAAATCGTTATCAAAAAAGCAAAAGCAAATCTTTATTATTTTCGCACCAAAATAAAGTGAGATTTGCAGAATTTCTACCCTCCAAACATCAGATTCCCAAAAGACCAGAAGATCTTTATCTTTATATCATAACAACATTAAAATAGAATTTGGAAAGGCCACAAAAGATCCGGTTTAAATCGAGCAAAGCAAATCATCGAGCCCAGAACTCAAAAGAGAACAAAATTGTGGAGCCATGGAGCCGGAAAATCAAACTAGCCCGAACACAGCCTAATACGGGCCAAACCTTTTTCAGGCCAAATCAATGAAGAACCTGGGAATTGTCATGTGTTGACAGTGCAATCTTTAGATCATTTGATGGGTCCCATCTTTAGATCAATTGTGGGAGAATATTACTAATGTATGATACTTTGATATATATGATGCATGTGCATTTTCTATTTTTTTATAACCCTTTAAAAAGCAAGCCACAAGCTAAAAACTTGGGTACTCTGATATGATTTATGTCAATTTGATTCAATGCAAATTTATCTAAGAGTAGTTAATATACAATTTGAGTAAGTTTTGGCCAGGCATGTTTAGGTTTCATTTGATCGCGCGCATTTGGGTTTGATCTTAATTAATTACACGTAATTTCGATCAGCTAGCTATGTTAACCAAGTACTTGAGTTGCACCCTAATTTGGGCTTCTTCAAAATCTACAATATATATTTTTTAATCCATGTATTTCTAAGACTTCAACATGTGTTACAAGATCAGATTATTGCAAAACTTAGTGAAAATAAAGTCATTGAAAGTTTCTAATATAGGCATTTTAATTAGGAATGGAACGACGTGTCCTTGAAAAACCTTTTAGGGAGTGTGTGTGGTGCACAAACTAGTCCTTCAAAAGGAACCAATGGTTAGGAGTTAGGAGTGATGCTTCTAAAAGAAATGCTGTTGGCACTAGCAAATTAAGGCTGTGTTATCTTGTCAGAGCACCAAATAAGAAATGTGGGAGCACTGATTTCTCCCAGGGGAGAGATGCACATGACGTTTAGCACATTTCATTTCATACCGACGAGATTGGATTTTGCATAGAGACAACCTTCACCAGTTCCAAGCATACAGGTGGAATCCACGTGGGGTGTTTGAAGAAACTGCTGATTTCTTTCTCAAACCAATCCAATTGAGCCGACTTTTCCAACCAGGTTACATCCACATTAGCAGCAGCTCAGCAACCCTTACCCGGCTAAATGGAAGGAGTGGAATTCCACATCAGGGGCGATTGAAAGTATCACATTTTTTTAATCAAAAAGTCAATATGACGACGTCCCAGGGGCGGCTCCAGGAATTCAAACCCGTGGGGTCGAAAAATACTTATCTTCCGCGACCTTACCACTAGGGCTATCAAAGGGTCAAGCACGAGCCAGGCCGAGGTTAAGCTCTTATTCTACCTCTCATTTGCGGACCGGGCTTAACCGAGCAAAAAACTTTCGACTTTCACATTGAAAGCCTGTAATTTTTAGGCCTTTACCCTATCTTCAAATATTTAGTATTAAAAAATTAGAAAAAAAGAATAAAAATAAAAGGGTTTGAGATAAAAATACTATTTGAGCTTCCTATGAGTTAAGGCTTATCCATTTAAATTCATAAACCATTCAAAATTAATGAGCTGCCTGACATGACACAGAAGGATACGATTTATCTTAATTGAATGTTACAAAAGGGTCAAAAATCAATTCGGATCCCAGATCATTCGATCCCCACGATACTCTGCAAGGATTGAACAATACGCAAAAGACAAAAATTCTCAAGTGGGACACAACTCACGTTTTGGTTTTGTGATTTGGAAATTTAAAAGTCTTTGAAGAGTCTAATGTTTGCTAGATGGAGGTTAAGTGGCCACGTGTAGGAAGATGTGTAGTAAAAAATACAAGGACATGTGCTTTGTTTTTCAAGATACTGCACATGTCGAACAGGGGAGTTCACATATCACAAAATCCAAAACAATCAAGAGTAATTAATGGGAAAGCTTTTCATTGTGATTGGTGAAGACATGGGGCTACACGAGAGCGGATGAGGCTGCACAAAGACCAAATCGCGCCAAAACTAAAGTTCATAAGCTCCATCGTCTCCCCCCTTCTCTCCATCGACTCCTCTCTCTCTTCCGTCAACCAAAAGCCTTTGCCTTTGTCGCTCATTTTCTCTCTTTCGACTCAAACTCTTAAAATAAATTTGTTCAAAATCTTTCGATAAGATTGTTTTTAGATTTTAGTGGGATCAAAACTTCTCATAAATGTTCTTTTTTTAGATCTAAGTGGGTCAAAAGCTTCTCACCCAAAGGTTTACAAAAAAATTTTAATATGTTTTTAGATATCAATGGGTCAATTGACCCCAATGTGAACAACGTGTTGCCGCCCTTGCGATGTGATCAACTCATATTGAAATAAACTCTTTGGATACCCATGTATTGAAACAATTAGTTAATGTCAAATGCTGCTGACGTGGCATACTCCGCAGCACACCTCCCCAGTTGTTTTAATATATTGGGCATTCGGCGACAACGATAGGCCCCCGAACATTTCACTTTCTGGCTTTAGGTCCACTATCTTTTTTGATAGTGTGGTGGGACCTTCTTCCAAATTTGAAGACCTTAAATGTTCAAGTTATCATTTCTTTAAATCATATCATATGATTAGTAGGATATGCCATTAATAATGGTCAACAATCATTTGATTGGCTACAATTAGTGAAATCTCATTAATGAGATTTTCAAATAAAATTTTTACAAAACACAAATAAATTTCAAAAACACAATAAATTTCAAAAGATCGCGGATAAATTTCAAAAGATGCAAATAAATTTCAAAAGATCCAAATAATATTCAAAAAATAAAAATAAATTTGAAAAGATGCAAATAAATCTCAAAAGACACAAATAAAATTAAAAAACACAAATAGATTTCACAAAACGCAAATAAATTTTCCAAAAAAAACTAAGATAAAATTTCCAAAAACTCATATAAATTAAAAAAAAAAACTTTGATAAATTTACAAAAAACACGGAAAAAAATTGTTTAAAAACTCAGATAAAATTTCCAAAATGGAGATAAATTTGTTAGAAACTCAGATAAATTTTTCAAAAACTCAAATAAAATTTCCAAAAACTTAAATAAATTTGTCAAAAACGCAGATACTTTTTCAAAAACTCAGATGAATTTTCAAAGGCTAAGATAGATTTGCTTTTGGGCTTCTAGAACTAGGTCACACTTGACCCAACCTGACTCGGATTATAACTTACCTTATCTGGGTCATCTTTTTCCTCCTCTTGTTTTTTTGTTCCCGAGCAGGAACCATAAACGTTTCTGCGTCTCTTTCCTCTTTGGTGATGGCGTAGCGGCAGGTCATCGCGGGGCTCCAGCGAGGCAGCAGCGGTGGAAACCCTCCTTCTCCGGCGACGAGGAGTCCGGTGATGTTGGTCTCCGCCTAATGATGGTGACGATATTATGGAACGCATGGTTTAACGCCCTTGGTTGACTATGTGGCTTCATTATCTTCGATGGTACTCTTTTGTTGTAGTCAATGATGACGTGTCGCTTGAAGAGATTTTACCTCCACGTACCCCATGGTTTGAGGCCCCAACTCAATCTCCTTCGTTTCAAGTTCTGCAACAGAACTTGAACGTAGCGCAAAGATGGCTTTCTCCTCCTTCAAGTCCGATGATGGCGCATCTTTCAGCAATGTGGGCATCGACCGGGGATGGCTTGGTGTTCTTCCTCAACAAGTTTTTCAAGCTTATTCTCTTTGATTTCTCAACAATCGTGGTCCACCTTAAAATGAGGGAGAATGGAATATTTAAATTTTTGAAATTTAAATTTTTATGCCGAAATAGTTAAAGTGGCCCGAGGTAGGCATATCTAGGGACCTCTCCGAAAACTATGTCTACCTATATACGGAGGATACGCCGTGGAGGAAAAGTGGTTGGACTGAATGCCTTATAAGACCAGGGACTTTTCCCTAATTTACCCTTTAATATATATATCATGTTTTGCAACCGTGAGTAAACCTATATCACGCGGTTCGCACGTCACCGTGGGAGCCTCCCATGCTTATAAGTTATAATGAATAGGGTCTATGTCCCTGCAGCTGCAGAGCGTTTCGGAGAGGGTTGAGAGTTGAGAGAGAGAGAGAGAGGCAATGGGGTGGGCGATTGCTCTCCATGGCGGGGCAGGCGATATCCCGCGATCTCTGCCTCTCCAGCGCAGAGAGCCGCGTGAGGCCGCCCTCCGCCACTGCCTAAGCATAGGCGTCTCAGCTCTCAAGTCCAAACAATCTGCTTTAGACGTCGTCGAACTCGTGGTATGGCTTATTTCAAGCTTTTAACAAATTAACGCCACCCATCTCTTCCGTTTTCCCTTACATTAATTCCGCGATTTGCATCTGCTGTCTTCCATTCCATGTGCTTGTTGGAATGCCCCAGTCACATTTACTTTGATATGCATACCATGTGCTAGATCTAGTATTTTAGATGAACTCAACTGTAGCTCCTGTTCTTATGGAAAACGTTGTATTGGCTGGATCGACTTATGCAGCACATATATGTCGATTTTCTTTTTGGGGGGTGGGTGACACTCTTCCATCCATCAAACGTACAATTGGTGGGTCTCAATCTTGATGGGGCAAGCTCTATTTAGATCGATGTAAATCGAATGGTCCCGATGCAGTCAGTTGGCATTTATGCCATGGGCTATCTATCATTCTACTGTTCAGGGCCATCAACTCATTTGATTATGTGGATACACACATGAATCCTACATGCCTTGGATGTGGGCATGACTAATATTCCACCGTATTCTGTATATGATTTTTCAATTTCGTTCCTTGTTGGTTAGTGGAGTCGGGGAGATGTTTTTAGTCTCTTGTTGGTGGTTGGTGGAGATTTTTGAGGTCTGATCCACCACAGATTTTGTTTCTTTCATTGACTGCACCAGCAGTTTTAGCACTCTTTGTGGCCCCGGGTTGAACACGGTACAAGTGTTTACAGGCCTGGTCCATGTAGTTATTGGGTTTACTGTTGTTGTTGCTGGTTTTTTTTTTTTTTTTTTTTTCTTTTGGGCGACATGGTTTGAACATGCAACTTTTAACTTTGCTAAGGCTCTAGGCAATTGTGCTTACCATTTAGGCACTGAGTTGGTTGGGCCTGAAAGTTAGGCTTGAAGTCTTTGTGCTTGCTAAATAGCATTTCCCTCTGTGTTAACTATGTAGGGCCAGGTATATGGTCAGACTTTTATTCATATATAGACAAAGGGCCAGCAAATTTAGCTATCCGCCCCTTGGTCAGTCCTAGGTCCAGCCCATGTCTCATTGTCCAATTCAAGTCCAGTGCAAAGTCAAGTCTTACTCTCTGCATGAACCGGCCTATTTAGTTCTCTTAATAATTTGGATATTTTTATGGTGTCATTTATAGATGGAGTTATCTATCAAGATCCATTTTCTATTTCAGTAGATCTTTGTGTTTGTTTTTCCTATTTCTTGTTTTTTTTTACTTTTTTTTTTTTTTTTTTCTGTTGTTGATTCTTGATTATCATTGTGATGGTTTTTTCTTTGAGATTTCAAACCAAAATTGTCCGGCCTATGGTCTTGAAATCAGGATTGGTGGATGTATATGGAGCATAGTTGTCAATTTCATTTATGACCCCATTTCGGTTAGGCTCCAGCTGAGATGTTTCGAATGGCTTAGAATCTCAATGAAACAATGTGGTGTTTCGTGTAGGAAAAATATTAAAAATATAATATATATATGATGAAAAATTTAAAAGAAAATATAGATTACTAAGGATGTATAAATTAAGGAAAATGTCGAACATAAGATAAAAGCGGGATGGTTGATGTGGAGACTTGCTTATAGAGTGCTTTGTAATCGACACATGCCAACAAGATTAAAGGGAAAATTTTATTGGACAGCAATTAGACCAGCTATGACCTAGGGAATAGTATGTTGCCAAGTTGGACCAAACCTGCAATTAAAATTTTCACATGTGTAGTTCTGTTCGACAATGGTGTAATTTCGGCCAATTTTGATTTAACAATGGTGTCATTTCATTTTCATCCAAATCAAATCAAAATTGACAACTATTGTGTGGAGTTCAGTGTGGTTGGGTAGGATCAGAATGTTGGTGATCCCAGTTCCAACTTCTCATGTTCTTGAAGTCTATGCCAAGTATATCAATTTCTGGATTAGAGTTTAAATTATTATAAAAAAAATCACAAAAGCTGTCAACTATATGTTGACACACTTAAGTACACAATCTAGAACTGGTACAGGAAACATGGCTATAATGAGGAATTCTGAAGCTATAATCAGTTTTTGTTTGCTCTTCTTCCATGAATCAAACAGTTATTCAATGTATTTATGTTAATATCAATTACTTGGGCATGTGTTCTACCTTTGATTGACATTTATGTCCATCATTTATTATTGGCTGGTGGAAGTGTCATTCAACATTATATATTGGTTAAGTTTCAGGTGGAATATTAGAAGATGGTGGATTTTCTTTATATTTGTTGTATATTTTATTGTAGTCATATTTTATTTAATTCGAAGAAATAAAACAACATGATACATAGTAATTTATGGTGAAATGAGCTCCATGGAAGGATCATTAAGGAGGTGAGGGATGAAGTAATGAGGTGAGAGGTGAAGGATATGAGATGGAGATGGAGATGGTACCTTGACTTTCCTAGTTATTGGATTGCTAGGCCTTGATACAAGCGTGTTTTTAGTTTTTGTTATTGAATAGATACTCATGATCATGATCGAAACCTTATCACATCTTTTTGGGCTTCGCTTTTCTACCAGACTATGATACCTAGATACTTACAAAATGGACAACATATTCGTATATCACATCATATTTAGTACTTCATTTTGTTTTTCTTTTTTGGTGTAAGAACCATGTCCGTGCCATATCCATGGCATGTCCTTTTATGCATCCCTGCTGCAGCTGGGCATCAAAAACTGTCAAATGCATGAATTTAATTTAGAAATGTTCCCCTGAAAATAGACAAGTAAAACAAGCCTGGATATCGAAAAATAGACGTCTCTAGTTTCCTTATGGTACAAAGTCCAATGGTCATGGTTTGGAATTGGTAACATCTATGGGAAACTATCCTTGACTTCACATTCTCTCTCTCTCTCTCTCTTTTTTTTTTTGTGTGTGTGTTGTTTTTATAGTTTTTGGCCTTATACATTTCTTAGTTTTCACCAGATATATAAAGAAGGTTCTACCTATCTTTCTAACTTAATCTGCCTTCCACAGGTTCGTGAGCTGGAAAATATTCGACATTTCAATGCCGGTATAGGTTCTGTTTTAACTACAAGTGGAACTGTTGAAATGGAAGCATGTATAATGGATGGTAATTCGAAGAAATGTGGAGCTGTTTCAGGTCTTTCCACTGTTGTTAATGCCATATCTCTGGCCAGAGTTGTGATGGAGAAAACTCCTCATATTTATCTGGCTTTTGATGGAGCAGAGGCTTTTGCAAGGGAACAAGTTAGTGCTATTTGAGTGCATCTAATTTTCTAGTTTTTCATCTAATGCAAATGCAATTTGACTATGCTTCTTATTTTTTATTTTCACTTGCATGCTTATTAATTGGTAAAGGTTAATATCTCACTAAATCATTTGATTGGTTAGCTGTGCCACTTGGAAATGTGTTTGAAAATACTCCAATAATAAGCATACCACCTACAACCATGTCAGATGTTATGTATATGCATCAAGAATATGTGTTCAGTGCTCTTGTTTTATTATCTTTTCAAAGGTATTTGTCCAATTCGCCTTTTATATATATATATATATATATATATGTTTTCTCAATTGAAAGCAATGGTCACCTGTTTCTGAAAATTGTGCAATGTTGATTGAGGTGTTTGAGTGGTACATTTGGTAGGGTGTTGAAACTGTTGATACAAGCCATTTCATCACACCTGAAAACATTGAAAGGTTAAGTCAAGCAAAAGAAGCCAACAGAGTTCAGGTATGGCCTTAACTCACTCTAGAGATGCAATCAAGTTTTTCTTTTTTGGTTTCTTTTATCATTCAGTAGATCTTCAGATTTTGTTAACAATGTGTATTTAATCTCCTTCAATGAATCATCCATATTTTGGACTTCTTTCTCAGTTGGGGTGCAGCCATCCAGCTTAGTATTACTTGGTTCTGGTTCTTTATTGCAAACTTAGTCACTAGCCGTCCATATTGATATGATAACTTGTACCTGTATCGATACAGCCAATACACAGTGGCTGATTCAAGTCTAGTTGTTCAACAAACTTCTTAAAAAAATGAGAGAGAGAGAGAGAGAGAGAGAGAGAGAGAGAGAGAGAGAGAGAGAGAGAGAGAGAGAGAGAGTTTACCTCCTCCCCCTGCTTCTTTCTCTGCCTCTTTTTTCCTCTTCTTTATTATTCTTCCTCCTCCTTTGTCCTTCTTCCTTTGTCATTTTCTTTGTAAGAATTGCAACCTCAAGGGTGGGACTCAAGAATGTGTTGCTTGTTTTGGGATTTAGGGCTTGGTTAATATAACGGTCATAATTGTTCCACTATATAAAAAAAAAATACAATCTGTCCATAACGCTCATAACGACTTATATTTTGAATATAACGGTCATAATGGTTATAACAACCAATATTTTGAAAATAATGGTCAAAATATCGGCTGATGATGGTTTTTTTTTCCCTTCTTTCTTTCCCAAACCATTTATGGACCTTTCTGAGACTGTGCTAGAGCTTACCGAGCCTTTTTTTAACCAAAACTCAAGTGATTTGCAAGATTTTGATGGATTCTCATATGAAAGCTTCTTCCCTCCTCAACCATAATGCTCCTATATCCATACTCCATTGCTTTAATTAATTAATTATTTTTTTAAAGGTAGGTACTCACACACCAAATTCACACGCTCACCCAAGTATCTACCATCAGTGCTATGGCCAGGGATTGATCCCTGACTATTTCTGTGGAAGAGAGGTGCCTCGCCGACTGAGCTACTAGCTGGTTGTTTCTTATATTAATTAATTCATTTTGATGTAGTAGTAAATGTTACTTGAAAGTTTAAATTCACTCTCAACTTACTTGGTGATTTGAGTAATCGCGTATTGCACTACTAATACTAGTTTCTTGACTTTAATTGTTTAACATTAATGGTTAGTTCAAAATTATGGTTGCAATGCATACGTAAAATTTATGATATTTCAACTTATGTTAGTATATACATGCAAATCTATTTAATTCAGAGCAGACTTTACAAGTTATAGGTAAGATAACGATACAAGATGTTTTGACTTAGGGGGCTGATATTTTTCTTTAAAGTGTTTACTAATGGAAAAAACATTGTTTTTTAGTATTTTATAATATTAAGGATTTTTTGAATATTTTTTGGATTTCTTTGGGCTTAAAAAAATTGCAACACGATGACTCATCATAACGGTTTTCAAGGTTGACCACGATGGCGACTGCAACCACGATTTGAACCATTGCTGGGAGCAATAAAGTTGATTCCTCCTTTTTGCTGTTGGTGAGTCATCACCCAGCTGGGTCAACACTTCCTTGTTTGGCAGGGGAGCTTGTGATGGCAGGGGATTGTTATTTAGGTCTCTCTCTTTTTTCTCGTCAGAATTTCGCCTAAAACCGTAGCCATCCTCTTTTATTCCTGGAGCATTATTGTACATTCTTATTGACCATATCAATTGGCCTAACATCTGATGTTTTAATTCTTCAAATCATAAAAATTGTTGAATCAATGAGAATGAATGATATCATTCATCAGTTTAATGTCTGGATCACTAAACCACTTGTAAAGAGGACACTGTTCAGGATTCGTAAATTAAGATCCTATTATTCTTAATTAAGTTTTTCAACTTCTTATGCTTGACAGATTGATTACACACAACCCATTTCAAAAGATGTACAACAAGATACAGCAGCTGACAAAGGCGATAGCCAGATTGGAACTGTTGGATGTGTGGCTGTTGATGGGAATGGAAATCTGGCTGTGGCAACCTCCACAGGTGGGTTGGTGAACAAGATGGTTGGTAGGATTGGAGATACTCCTATCATCGGTGCAGGGACATATGCCAACAGTTTCTGTGCAGTGTCAGCAACAGGCAAAGGTGAAGCTATCATTCGTGCTACTGTTGCCCGAGATGTTGCTGCACTTATGGAGTACAAAGGTCTTTCTCTAAAGGAAGCTGCTGCTTATGTTATTGAGCAGTGTGTCCCAGAGGGCAATGCTGGTTTAGTTGCTGTTTCTGCCACAGGAGAAGTCACTATGCCATTTAACACAACAGGTATGTTTAGGGCATGTGCTACAGAAGATGGGTATTCTGAAATCGGAATTTGGCCTTTGGATAGAGAAGAGTGATTCTTCCTTGCAATAGGACTAAAAAGATAGCTGGTGAATCTAAACTTCAGTAGGGATTGTGTTTTATCTCTGGCAATTTGAACTTAATGGGTTATAAATGGCAATTGGTGTGCTGTAACAAAATGTGATAGATTGTAATAGAATCCTTTGTGGTATTTATAAAAACAGTCTAGGCCCCATTTTGGTATTTATAAAAACAGTCTAGGCCCCATTTCTTTAATAGAATTCCTGACAGGAATTCAGGTTGTCTGGGAATTCAGAATTCCTGTCAGAAATTCTATGTTCTATTACCAGAATTCCTGGGCATTTAAAATTCCAAGCATTTGAAATTCCAAAAAACTCAGCATTTGAAAAACCACTTTAATAAGGAGGTTTTGGAAATCTCACTTGGTATAGGAATTTTGGGAGAGGGACGACGGCATTCCGGGAGCTCAGGCAAGAATTCAGGCCATAAATGAAACAACGAATTTAGAATTCCAGAATTTGGTTGCATTTCAAATACTAGCATTTGAAATTCCCCGACAACTATCAGACATGAATTCTATGAATTCTAGTAAAGAAATGGGCCCCAAGTTCTAACGAAAGCCATCTCTCTCTCACTTGGTCACCACTCACCAACATCATAAAAATCTGTCTCCCGTGGCAAACTAGGAACACCACTAACAGAATCCATCTGGTCATTGAAGACACTCTTCAATCATGTATCACAGACAGATAAATTTAGCCCTCATGGGAGCTCACCTGTTGTATAGCAATCAAAATGGGAACTGCAAACCAGTGTACCATGTAGGTGAGCCTTTGAACATACACTAAGAACTTTGACTGATTTGCTGAAAGTAGGAAAATTTTCCCAGAAAACAGACAGTTACATTATTTTTGCATTTGGAGTGGCCTTGAAATCGAAAAAACTACATCTCTCTCTCTCTCTCTCTCTCTCTCTCTGTGTGTGTGTGTGTGGTGTGCGCTTTTTGTGACCAATCCTCATCAATGTAGATTTCATGCACCCTTTATTTTGTTTTCTCGGGGAGCTATATGTGAAGCTAGTTTGTTTCACTCTGAATTTGGGGCTGATTACTTTCCTGTTAGGCCTTTTGTGAGATGAATGGTAAGTGGGTTGCAAATGGGACCAGCTTAATATGCTGTACACAATTGTATTTGGGATTTTAGTCTTTAGGCCCAGTTTCCTTGTCAGTACTCCTTGGCCTCACAAGGTCCATTCTTTTTTCTTTTCTCACCACACCTGGTTCATATCATCAGTCTGTTAGGTCTCTGAGCAACAGAAGGTGGATACTGTGAATGCAAAGGGGATGAAACTGAAACACAATATACTCCTGAGCCAGAGAGGAGGATCTTGAGGTTTGAACTTTGAACATGGTATCAAATAGAACTGAGGCAGAGTAATCTGGAAGATGGATGAATGTAGAATTTGTTAGAAATGCATTATATATCCATATGAGACTCCTGACTCGTACAGGATATGCTCACCTAAAAATTAAACACAGATTATCACTTGGAGAGATGGTTTTGACAGAAGGCCAAAAGGCTGCCCCAATGAGACGAGCCCAAGGTTTATAGTGGAAGGTGCTGAAAGAAGAGGGAGTCTAATCTATTATAGGGGGTTCTGATAAAAGATGTGACATTATGTAGAGCGCTTGAAAGCATGGCATCAAATAGGGTAGACAGTAGACTCTAGAGTGAAAGAACAACATTCACATAGGCAACTAGATGAGCTTTGAAATGGCGTGGATGTGCAGAGTTCTTTTTTTTTTTTTTTTTACCAATCTCAAATTAATGGGGGTAAGGATTTGATGATGATTATTTATATTATACTTCACCGTAAACATTGATTTTTCACCTCTTGCTAGTGAAGAGTTTCTTTTTTTTCCCCCACAAATACTCGTAGTTTATCTGATAAGAATGGACTATTAACATGGGTATATCGATTATGTTAACCTGATACCAGGAAAAGCATGGAGATCATTTCTCATAATGAGACCCACCATATGGATGGTTTGGCTCACCAAAAGGTGACCTTAGTGAATATTGTTTTTGTCTTGACCTGTTGGTCAGGACAACATTTTGACGACCATCCTTCCCTGTTGCGTGATAGCTGAGTCCACCATCTTGCAATGGGAGGGTGCCTGATTTCTCTAAACAGCAGATCCACTATGGTCGTGGGGAACATGATAGTGGAAATTCTCCACTAGGTGAAGAAATCGAGGAGAAACATGGAAATGGAGAAAACCGAGATAGTGATTTCATCATGAAGTAAAATCGTGCCTTTCCTATTCTTGTTGAGTTTTGCTTCCTCCAAAAAGTTGAGCCAAACAAGGGCAAAGCGTTGGCATGCAGGCCCCATGTTGGCCAACATCTATCACCATAAAAGGCCTCAATGGCTGTATGTTTTTTTTTTTTTTTTTTTTTTTTTGATAAATACAATGGCTCTAAGCCTCTATGTTTGATCCAGTCAAAATGAGATTGGCACCAAACCCATAAAATCTCATGTGATCCAAGAACATTTGCAAGCTGATTCTTGTGATCCATGTTAACCAACAGGTTCATCATCAACAGCGTAGGCCACTTTTGCACAATCATGTGAGCGCTTTATGTATCTATTCTAGTTGGGCTAATTTGGATCAATCCAGGTTCATTCAAGATCACATCAACAGATTTCCATGAGCCTGATATTCTAAATCTATATTTAGGGTCCTTTGTTTTTTTCCTTGAGACAACCCAATTTCAAGTCCAATGGCCCATTTAAGGCTTATTAGCCCAATGTCTTCTTTGATTTAGTTGATTGTATGGCAAGGCCCATATTCCAGTCCTTTATAGCATAATGTTGACATAATAAACCGATTCAAGTCTATCAAAGATAAAGTGTGCTGAAACAGTCAAGCCCACTTTCTTTTGCCCCTAGAGTACTATTAATGGAACCAACGTTTTTATGTAGGAGCCTACTTATTGAGGCCGGCAAGGAATATAATAAGTCCAATATAAGGCCCATGAGATAGTGATTGGATTTTGTACCTATGTTTAAGCATGAGTGTGATCCGGTGTGACCCCCCAATAGGTCCTACCAAGAACCTTCCTCTGTGAAGAGAAAGAGATATAAAGAAAGAAAGAAAAAGAACTTGCATATCTTGGGTTAGGGCTAAACACAACAGTTTGAGTTTTGGACTGCTCATTGCAAACCCATCTTCCATATGTTATGATGATCATGGTTTCAAATATAGTGCTATAAACCATAACGATCATTTGCTACACTCCAACACAGAACCATCCAAAGTCCTGAAAGGGTGTTAACCTCTAAGTCATTTACTGTTTTTATAATTTTTTAATCATCATTTATATAATAGAATAGCAAAGAGGCAAGGCAAATTCACTAAAATGCTCTATTCAATGTTGCTCTTTTTTCATTGTTGGGTCCCACCTATGATCAATTTAATCCCTTCACAAACACTCATTGGGAACATTGTTTGTTATCACAAAATGCATGAGATGTATTCCTTTTTTTTTTTTTTTTTCTTGCCTTGCTAGATTGGGCCAGCGGTACCATCCTTATGGGACAAACCTACCCGCCTAGGGATCGTCCCCGATGGCTGTGTGAGGTGAGACACCTATTCACTTGCTAACCTAGATGTTTTCCTTGATTTTCATGCATTTACGTGGGCCCCTCGGGGAAAAACACTGACTGTACAACATCAGTCAAGAGACAAGCTACATTACTTGAAGTTGTATACACGATATTTATCACCATTGGTTCACCATATTAATTAAGTACAAGTTGATTTTTCATAGTTGATGAATGATCCCTGAAAAGCTAAAATCATTTGGGAAATTTCAACATCCTAATTTACTGCCTGAAAATAACAAAAGTTAAAATAAAGTATTAGTGCACATTTATTAGACTGGGGGGCTAAAAATGAAACACACTCAATCTATAAGTTATGCACCTAACAGATGATCAATAATACAAAATTTAGATGTGATTGGGCTTAAAAAAATGAAAAAAAGTATGTACTCTGGAAGTGTTGAAAATTACACGAAGTCTGTCTCGTTGAAAACATCTTATAATAATATAGGGGCTGATACACGGATAAAGTGGAGCTGTAGACTCGTAAAAACTGTAAATCCATTTTCCTTGGCACATTTGGGTGTATGGTTTTCAACAGAA
Organism: Umbellularia californica; assembly: GCA_028538565.1. Classification (NCBI taxonomy): domain Eukaryota; kingdom Viridiplantae; phylum Streptophyta; class Magnoliopsida; order Laurales; family Lauraceae; genus Umbellularia; species Umbellularia californica. The sequence goes on from JAPQWN010000003.1 coordinate 22,525,848, forward strand.
AAAGGCATGGAGAGTCGAAAATGTTTTCCACTTTACACGAGAAAAAGCAGTAAAATGAGCTGAGTTCTTTGAATTCGTGTGGAGGTTGGTTCCTGTGTGTGGAATCGGGTTTCCATAGCACTACACAAACGCATCCTAAATTTCAGATTTCTTTTTTCTTTACTCTCTTCTAAAATCAATTTCAATACGTATCTACTATACTACTAATATGGATCCATTTTTATTTCAACCAGACTGATGAGAATCAATACTGATACTTGAAACCGTGGTCATGACATAAGCCAGCATGCTTTGTGTAATATTTAACGTGCCCCCACCTTAACAGGCTAGTGCCCATTAGCCGTGCACTTCTTTATTTGTTATGTAGTGGGTATATGTTGCTGCATGACGAATGGGCTATGAAGTGGTAGGTCCTGTTCTAATCTTAATACACAGTAAAGCCAAAATGGGAGGTGCTTACCATCTCAGACTCACACTTCCTTCCACTGAGAAGCTTCTAATGTGGCAGGTCACCTTTACTTCACCCCGGTTGACCTGAAGCTTCCATCTTCTCTTTCTTCTTTAAAAAGCTTGTTCTTCCATCATGCCTTCATGTGACAATTTAGACTACCCTGATGAGACTGAGAGGACATATCCTTTCATTTTCACTCTACCGTTTTTCCTTGGGTAAAAATCATCAATGATTACACTTTCAATTAATTACTCTTTAACCCCAAAAAAGATGATAAAACCTTAATATGATGGTTCTGGGGTTCGCCCACATTAGGATTCTATGGACTTTCAAGAAAGTGCCATTCATGTGGGGCTAGCATTTCAACTGGTTGGATTACATGCTGTGGGGCCCTCCCAAGGCAATTGATTTGTAATATTGTACTCTCTCTTTAATCCTTCAATTGTGTTGTGAACTTTCGCCTGCTCAAGTTAATGTTGATCAAGGGGTAGCTTAATTGATTGGCAACCCCATATGTCACATGGCTGCTAATTAAGGATCGATACCTGGGTATCCCACTCTTCCCATGTGTAGCCTTCTATTTCCAATTGTGTGGACTCTCCTTCCCACGGTGTGGTCTCTCTTGGCTCCCAACCCCTAAGCTGGGGTGCCAAAAAAAAGTTAAAATTGATCACTAGTGGGCCTCACATTATTGTGTAAATGGTATGGGTTCCATTCGAAGGAATTGCATCACATATTAAGCAGCAAAAGAATGTTTTGGACTTTGATAATAAAATCATTTGATCATTGGCAGACACTATATGATTGATCTCAAAATATGAATCAATGGGTGGGTTCCATCTTTGATATTTTATGTTGCATTCAGAAGAAAAATAAGTTCAAATTCTTTTTTTGAGAACTAGAGCTAAAGGAACATTGGGTTACAAGAATTATTTACACAAAATTTGGATTGTAACTGTTTTTAAATTCCTGTAAAAATTGCCGACTAAAAACCATGCATGTTTGACGGAGAGAATCTTTAAAGCCAAGTAGTGCTTACAGTCAAATAGCATTTTAAATCTTTGACATACTTTGAGTTCACTTAACTTGGAATGCTTACTGCAAATAAACAGAGGACGATTGTGAATGACCTAAGTTGGTTGAAGCATACCATATTCTATGTAATGGATGATTAATTTTGTAAGAAATTCATTATATCAACCTTTCCTCTTCAAAAAAAAAAAAAAAATGCTGAAAACTTGAAGAGCATACAAGGAAAACTTGGTGGTTGGAAAATAGTTTTCTACAAACATGCATGATATGGAAAAAGGAAAGTGATCCCTTTTCTGAAAATGAGGAACTCATTTATGAGGTTCACATTGATGAGTGTTAATTTCGGGGAAAGGGGATGATGGGTAGTGCAACATGTGAATTAGGGGTAGATTTCCCAATTGGACTTATTAAGTCTTTTTTTTTTTTTAGAAGGAATTCTTTTTGGGCCTCAATGTTTTTTTAAGGAAAATGAGGAAATAGTTCCGATTGAAAACTCTCATCTTGTAATACCACTTGGAATTGTGCAATGCCTTACCATTTGGATTTCATTTGGGCTTAGGCGTAGGATTTCATTAGGAATTCATGTAGTTGAAGACGGCTGCGTCTATAAGAAGGAATGATTCTGTTCTAATTTCTTGTGCAACCCACTACTATATTATTTAATGTGATACATTTCATCATGAAAAGGGAGAGATGATAAAATTTCGATGTCTTAACGGGAGGAGTTGAAATGCAAAACTTCTCTTGTATGAAAACAAGTTTGGGGAGCCAATCGTTTTGTTGCACAAACAAGTCCTTATTGTTGCTTCTTTTTACATGAGTCCTTTGACTAATGTGATATTATGATACGCAGCGCGTGGAGCACAAAGAGAACTGTTTTTTCAAGAGAAAAGGAAGGGGGATAAACCAAAAAAAATGAAGGACCACCATGACAGCTATGCCATAAACATGCTACATAAGCTGTGGACCACCATGAGTCCATGACAGCCATAACCATAAGATCGAGGGAGGGATCTTTCAGGTTTATTTATAACATGGAAATGAATGAATGACCTGTGGTCTTTTACTTGTGGGCTCTTTCCTTTCTCAGTTATGTCAAATTTTATTCTTTTCACGCTGCTCATTTTGCCAACCACCAAACTGGCGTTATACATATAGGGTGATTTTCATGAGAGAGGTGCCTCTCACAATTTTCATAAGTTTAAAATTTAAGGCCCTTGTTGGACTCACTCTCGTGTTGTGTGTTAGCTTTTGAAACAAAAAAAACACACTCAATCGTGGTAATCACAAACATGGATTTTAAGAGCCTCAAACTAAAACAACTATTTTAGTTGCATCCAATGAGTACAATTCACATGAGAGAGAGAGAGAGAGAGAGAGAAAGAGAGAGAGAGATCAGCCTCAATGTAGTCTCCCATTCTGCAGGGCAGTAAATAAGTGGAATGAAGGTGGCTGAGCCGTCCACAACATGTGGGCCTGTTTACCACTTGAATAGACCCATTCTCAGCCTTAAGTGTTTAATACAAAACTTAGGTCAACTTCATGATTCTGCAGTTTTTCAAATAGGCTGTAATTCTTCATGTTCATCTATTTTACTTCCATCTAGTTCATTTCGGCCTACCTTTTTCCTTAAAGGGCCATTAACCTATAGAGAAATTAATCCGTCAGTTTGTTGTTACTACCGCGTCTAAGACTATATATATAAAAGGAAAAGGGTTGCGTCTCATGAGCTCACATATCCGGCATAAAACTTTTGCCAAACCCCAACATAAATTCTAATACAAAATAAGAAAAAAGGAAAAGAATCAACTTTTTATCTAGGGCGCGACACCTTGGAAGGGATCCAGTGAATGGGATTATTGGGTGATTGATTGAGAGACCTACTAGAGTGCAAAGAATTATAATCCATATCAGGAGGCGGTTTCCAAGTATGGGTGCAACATTTTCTTGGTTTTGTCCTTTCAAGAAGAGACTCTTAACTCACTACTACCTACAGGTTACAGCCCAACATTTTTAGTTTCAATGTGAAGAATTGAGAATGTTCTTTTTTTTTTTTTTAAGCCCTTTTAGCTGCACAGGAGATTCATACTCACACACTCGTGTTCCAAACCAATAGAGATACTGCTGAAGAAATTTTGCTCATTTATAAGGTAAAATAGGATAAAAGTACAAAGTGGATTTGACATATTAGCGACCTTAAAATCCATTTTTCATAATCATGACTAAAATTTAAGTGATGTTACGAGAGTCGCTTGACTCTCGTCAATATTTTTTTTAAAAACTTTTTTGGCCCGAATTTCATGATATCATGGAAACAGCATATATCACGGAAATTGATAGATCACATGATATCATGTGATTGTCCCATAATGTCACAGCATTTATGCAGCGTTTTAGGGAAAAACATTTCTACATGATAGAACATGAGATATGGTGGTTGGATCTGTATTTACTTTTCACATAATGTCATTTTTTTATATTGTATAAAATTTGAACCCATTTGATAGTTACAGAAAATGCAAGATACAGAGATTAATAGATCCCATGATATCATGCGCTATGGTGCCAAAAAGTTGAAAAAAAAAATTGACAAGAGTCAAACAACTTTAATGACATTATCTGAATTTATGTCAACAAAATTGAAAAAATTCGAATTTAAAAAAGACTAATATGTCAAAACCTCATTATAAATGTGTCCTGAAGTATAAAATAATGAATAGTTTCAATGAGAGAGAGAGAGAGAGATTATAAATGTGTCCTGAAGTATAAAATAGTGAATAGTTTCAATGAGAGAGAGAGAGAGAGAAGATCGGAAACGTGTACTAAAAGTTTACTTTGATGCTTCTAAAAACATGATTGAATTGAAGGTAGAAGCGAACAACTCACCAATCCGCACCAATTACCAAACAAATGGGATGGGGTTAGATTTCTTCCTTCCCAAATTAAGTTATAAGAGCTGGAATTGGTGCTTTCTACGCCCAATCGTCAATGTGATCCCAAATCCTAGATATGATAGTCTCTGATGTGATAGAGTGATGAACCCCCAACATGCAAATTCATAACTGAGAAAAGAGAGGGACCAAAGGGTCCTTTATAAAAATCATTACTGAACTATCAATTCAGCAATAAGAAATGGTGTTACCAAACGCTTAGCCATACCAAATAATATATCATCCATATTAAAAATGTTATGACCAACAATAACTTACCTCTAAAGATGACTTCCCCCTTTCTAGAGTCTGAATATTTATCCAAAACTACAATTATATCATTTTAGGACTAAAATACCCATATTGTGAACTATGAGTTATGACATGAGAAAAATGCATTTTTATGAATTGTCAATGAAAAATTCAAACTGATATTTTTGCATTTGTGGCTAAAATTTTATCGGTGTAATGGGTTTAGATAAAAGTGTATAGCATTATTATTTAATTGCGGAGGGGTGATATAACATGCATTTTCTTATATTCTTTTAAATCTTAGGGCCTATTTGGATATGATATATATGTACAAAATAAAATATATTTAGATTTAAATGGTATTAGTACATAATAAAAATATTGTAGGATTACAGTATTGGAGTATTGTTGTTGTTTGTTAGTTTTCAAAAGATTCAATAGATTTTGAACTGAGTTGTTTGCCTGTAATCCCATTTCATAATATATTCTAAATTCAAAATTTACCTCAATTTTTAAATCAAAGAAATGGTGAATAACTTCATGATTTCGTTTCAATTTTTTTTTTCAGATGACAAGACGATGACAACATTCCCTAGGATTTCAATTCCTTGAAAATAAAAATAAAAAAAAACTAACCTAACCCTAAAAAAAAAAAAAAAAAAAAAAGCTTCTAATTTTTTTAGAACAAATAAATGTTCATCATTGTCGTCGTCTTCGTCGTTATCATCATCATTGAAGCGATGTCTCAAATATGCTAGGGTCGGTTATATGAGTTTTATTTCTCCATTCCATTAATACCCTAAGCCAAAACCTTAGATTTGTATGTCCATTAATATCCACATTCTCTTTGCCTACTCCTTTCCTTTAGTGGGCCATCAGCCTATATAGTCAGTCTTTCCTTACCAGCTTCTTATCGGCCTGTGTTGATATGCTCAAACCTTCTCAAAGTGATTTCTTTAATTTTATCACCGATTGATGTGACACTTAAATGCTCTTAAAAACACTCATTTTTAATTTTAATATTCTCAGTTTGCTCTTAAAAACACTCATTTTTAATTTAATATTCTCATTTTTATCACACATTCACTAAACGTTCTCATATATATATCTGTTACATCTTTTTTGGCCAACGTTACAGTACAAGATTCTCCCTTTCATCTTTCTAGCATGCATCAGTAACAAAATAAAAAGGAAAGAAAGAAAGAAAACCTACTCATAGTGTGCTTTACTGTGACAATAAATTAAAGCCAATTTTCAACAAACTAGTCTATAAGCTAATCAAGCATCAGGGTGCAATTTTTGTTTTCTATATAATAGTAGCCATTAGATTTAAAAAAAAAAAAAAGACAAAAGAAAAGAAAATTCCCTTTGGTTTTTGTTTCTGACAAAAAAAATCTTTCTGACAAAAAAACAATCCATTGTTTGGATGTACTTTCTAGTCCTAATTCTGCTTATAACATGAAACCAATGGCCAGATTTAAAACTTCCATTGGTATATTCTACCAGAGAAAAAGAAGAAAAAAACTACCTTACATTGGTATAGTGTTGAGGTCACACAAAATGTACAATCATTACTTAGATAAACTCAGCCCCAACCTCTAAAAAAGACAGAAACGAAAAAACCAATTGAGAGAGAGAGAGAGAGAGAGTACCAATAATTCACAAGTACTGATATAGATCCTGAACAAATCTAATAATTTCACAATAATGACAGGAATTGGAAATCCACCATCACCTTCTCCATGCCTCTATGTATCATATCTCCCTCCCCATTAATTAACAAAAATAAGATACACCAAAAACTACTTTTTCATTTATAAAAAAAAAAAAAAAAAAAAAAGCTAACCTAACCCTAAAAAAAAAAAAAAAAAAACAGCTTCTAATTTTTTACTACAAAGTCCAAAGTCATCATCATCACCTGCCTTGTCTTCCCTGTAATGAAGAAGCTCCACCTCCAGATGAAGCTCCTGAATTGCTTGACTTGCCACCCAAATCCATCTGCCCATGATGATACACCCCACCCCCAGAGCCATACATCACCTGTCCATGATGACCCATCATCATGGCCCCACCATAAAACCCACCCCCATCATTCCCAAAATTTACACCATTGCCACTCCCTCCTCCTCCTCCTCCTCCCTCCTTGTTAGAATTCTCACCTCTCCCTCCTCCACCACCTCCACCTCCACCAGTTGCTCCACCTCCCATGGCACTCCTCTCCCCTTCCATCTCTCTAAACTTCTGCAAGTAAATCTTGAGAGGATCCACGTACTCCTCGAATCCCAGCGTCGTCATGGCCCACAGCAGATCGTCTCCATTGATCGTCTTCCTCTTCTCCCTCTGGCACTTGTCGGAGGCCTCTCCGGTGATGAAACTTATGAACTCCGACACGCACTCCTGCACTGTCTCCTTCGCGTCCTTGGAGATCTTCGCGTTCGCCGGCAGAGCCTTCTTCATGATCCGGCTCACGTTAGCGATCGGCAGGAACCGGTCCTGCTCCCGAGGCGAGAACTCGCTGCTCGCGTTCCCGGCGTTATGCCCGCCGGACTCGTTGTCGGAATCCGCCATGGCTGCTAGATTCCAAAGCTCAGTCAGATCTTTACGCAAGATCGGATTCTCGAGAATTGACACAAACAGAGAGAGTAGGGTTTCCAAGAATACTGGAATTGCTCTGCTCTGGAGATTCTTCTGTCCGGATGGAAAAACGGGTTTTTTTTTTTTTTTTCTGAATTAGGGTTTTGGAACAGAGAGAGAGAGAGAGAGAGAGATTATTTTGGTTTCCAAAAATGGCGGAATTGTTGGATTCCGAGAGATATTGGGATGGGAATTTTGGGGAATTTTTGTTGTTGTTGTTGTGGCGGAAGAGGAGAGAGAGGATCCGTTGGATCTATTGGGAAGGTGGGGGGCTAATATGGGATCGCGGTCGAAACGTGGGCGATCGATAGCCGTTGGTATTCGATAAGCATGCGATTGGTGGGTGGATATGAGCCGTTGGATTGATGAAGAGGGGCAGGATCTGGGCCGTTGATAGGCCTGGTCACGTGGTCTGTTTTCTTTGTCTGTTGGTTGGTTGGAGCCCGGAGGCTAGGAATTGGGATTGTAGGTATTGACTTGTCTACGAATCGGAATTTAAAAGCGGGAAAATGCCATGTCGGGTAATAGGATGTGGGGCGGCGTCGTTACTTGTTTTTTAGTGGGTGGTAACTCACGTGGTCTGTCACGTGAGGATATATTTTTTTCTTTTTCTTTTAGAGAGTAGTGGGACCCACTGCTAGTGGGAAGTGGAATTATAGTGCCTTGAAATCGGCATGCACTCTCTCTAAATTGTAATTCCATCAGTCTCTGGGATCATCCAAATGGTTGAGCCAAATTTCACAGAGGTAGCCACACGACCCAGATTATTAGATGGATCATGTGAAGTTAGAATTAGGTGATTCTTCTTCTTATAGGACTGACATTTGGCCGAACGGCAATGCCCAATGGTGCTGTAATTGTCAGCCGCCCTCGTCGGTCCTCACCGTCTCCGGACTGACTGATAGAGCTGGCACAAAAGCGCAAGGATCCGAATCCAATAAAAAAAAACAAATGAAAGAAAGAGACGCATGCAAAAAGTCTTCCGACTGTGAGGGTCCAACTTCGGTTGGCCAAGACCCGAACGAATGCCCAATGCACCCTTTGTAGGAATGGCAATGGGTCAGGCCCAGTCAGGTTGGGTATTGCTGAGTCAAACCCCACCCAACTAACACCTACACTACCTCATTCATACCTGGCCTGACCACGGGTTTATGACTGGCACCAAACTCGCTTGTGGTCGGGTTCAATCCTGCCTTTTTTTGTTCCTTTGCAACATCAAAAATAGAAATGGCATAGATTAAAGGGACATTTACTTCAAAAATCACATTAAATAGGGTAATTACAACTGAGGACCCTAAATTTTTATAATGACGGCCAAGGACCTCCAGCCCAAAATCCAATATTTCATTCCGTTTTTGCCTTTTGTTAGTTGATGGTCAACATAACCCTAAAAAGAAAAAAAGGTTCTTCACCCCCAAATCATCACCAACACTAGAATACAAGAAAGAAATGAAGGAGAAAAAAGATATCAATGCCCTCTACCCCTTTTTTCTCAATTAGAGTGAGATAGAGATTGCTTGATGTCAATAAAACCCTAAACAACGGAAAACTTAATTTTTGTAGATGCTAACTGGGCATTTTTGTTGACGTCAATATAGTTTTATGTTGATGTCGACAAATCTTCTGCCGACGTCAACAAAATTATAGGGTCACTCATGCTGTTATGTGGGCATTTTTGTTGACGTCAACAGAATTTTATGTTGTTGTCGACGAATTTTCTATCGACGTCAACAAATTTACAGAGTCACTAATTATAATAACTGTGCATTTTTTTTTATGTCAACACAATTTTTATTGACGTCAATGAATGTTTTATTGATATCAACAAATATTATTCATGACAGAATAGGGAACCGGTTATATTAACATAAAGAAAAAGGGAGCAAAACAGGAAGAAAAAAAAAAAAAGAGAAGTTATGAAAGTTTAGAGTCCTCAACCGTGATTACCCTATTTAAGGAGATTTTTATAGTAAATGTCCCTAGACTAAACCATGGAGTGCAAATTTAACACACTTGCCACTTGTATTATCATTGAACTTTTTCACGAAAAGATGAACGAAATATTATATAAATTAAAGAAAATCAGGATGGGGTGAGGCAAGAAGGAACAAAATCCTAGCGCCCCGGAACCAACTCAGATTATTAAATCTTGAAACCCATAGCTGCTTCAAATCCTACCCACATACTACAAAACCCACCCCTCTTATAGGAGCATGTAAGCGCAGACCACCCCCATTTAAACCCAATCCACACCATCCCTAGCCCCAAGCCGGCTCAAAAAGTCTGCTTTTGTTTTTTCTTGATCCAATTCCTGTCTCATCATCACCAACAGAAAAACAGTATCCCATCAATTTGGGTCGGCTAAAAAAGTTCTGCTCTCACCATGTGCATGAGTATAATAAAATTTAGAAAGATTTCGTTTTATAATATAATATTATACTCCAAACATTGTCGTCTTCAAATTAGACATGGATAAATGAAAATGTATATATCTATACCATTGCAAAACCTATGTGCATTTTCCAATTCCTCACAGATATCTAGCGTTCACACCCCTTCATGTTTCATAACTAAATCTTCGAATCATTCTGGGATAGTTCTATAAACATACAAAACCACCTCAAATGGTATTCTCTCTTCAAGCATGTGCATCTAACCCATATGAAGGTCTGTCAAATAGTAGGACTAATGAAGGCAAACATAAAAAATAAAAATAAAAAAAGGTAGATAATGTGAAACCATGCAGTATTAGACCTTTGGAGATCGACCAAGCTGGTTAGCCCATAGTATGAGCCCCAAGATCACTAGCTTATTAACCCTAAACTTGATTATACAATGTATGACATCATTGTTCGCAATTGTAACCAATTAGATGGCATTTCCTTTCTAATTATATTTCCATTTAGTATTATATTGCTATTTAGTAGACCTGAACCAGTCACAAACTGGCCGAGGACAGCAAGCTGAAAAAACAAGTATATTTTATAATTTTGTTGTGCAGTATTGAGAAAAAGAAAGCTGTTATAAAAACATGATCAAGAAATACTTACGTGATGATGGCAATAATTTTATTTTGATTCGTTTGAAGAAGACAGGAACCATCCTGTAAACATGCTTTTTTAGACTTAATTATTTCCTGGCATTCCCCGTTCCTCCCTTGCAAAATATGTATACATAGCAGTGTAGAATTTTACCCAACTGGAACTGCTGAGCAAGTCTGGTACAAACAAGAAACACCAGCAGGTCCTTCTCCAAAGCGACCGGGATTGTTGACATAGTACCTAAAAAATCCCAGGAAACAGGTGCAACACAAGACAGAATTGTTTCCACAAGAATCCATTTGTGGCCCAAAGCAGTACAATTCCATTCTTACTAATGTCAGCCCATTTATTTGATATATAAATTGGATCAAATCCATGGTAAGATTGGTTCTACTATGGAATTGATAAGAGAAATCAGGAGCCTTTCTGCCTAAAAGGGATACAAGCATCAACACAAAATCCCAGGAAACAGGTGCAACACAAGACAGAATTGTTTCCACAAAAATCCATTTGTGGCCCAAAGCAGTACAATTCCATTCTTACTAATGTCAGCCCATTTATTTGATATATCAATTGGATCAAATCCATGGTAAGATTGGTTCTACTATGGAATTGATAAGAGAAATCAGGAGCCTTTCTGCCTAAAAGGGATACAAGCATCAACACAGGTGCCTTACCTTTCGAGGCAATCCCAGATCCTGCTTAAGCAAGACAACATGCAAACAAAAACAAAAACAAAAAAACCGCGAGAACGATTCCTCCACAGTGATAATGGCAATTCCCTCCAACTGAAGCTGTACATGCAAAGATACCAACCACTAACAGCTAATATATCTATTTGTCAGAAAATTTTGATGAAGAATCCTAGGTATGTAACACATAACTTGTTAATACACAGCATAAGCAATCTAATGCCCTTCATCAACGAAAAAAAGACATGTTCTTCACCATCAGCTCAATCTAGTATGTACCATTTTTGGGAGGCACAATGTTAATGTGGAATCCCATTAACATCTGAGGGAAATATCAGATGGACCCAGTTGGTTTAAATAGGGAGATAATTACCATCTGCAAGCAGATACCTTAGTTAAGCCTCCACTCCAACAGAATCTGGGTTTTCTTCCTTCCCATCATCTTCATTTTCTTCTTCCTCGTCAGCAAGCTTTGTCAGTTCTTCTTGGATCATGATCTTTATAACAGCTTTTCTCGGCGTAAGATCAGTATCGAAACGATGTGCTGTATCAAGGAAAACCCATCAGTGAATTTTAAAGATTTAAATAAAATAAAATAAAATAAAAAACCCACCATTTATACATACCTAGTTGCTTTAGAATGTCAGTAAAGGTGGCCTGAAAAAACAGTTAAAAACAGTAGGAAGTCATACTAAGTGTTTTTCTAACATATTAAAGCTTATCTACACTGTTAACTGAAAATAACTTACTGTGTTAAAGTCTACTGCTTTCAGAATTTCGCAAATTTCATTCCTCAAATCCTCTTCACTTGGACCAGATTCCTTCTTTCTGGGTTTATCCCTCCCTTTTGCCACATTTTTACCTTAAAAAGTCATCAACATTTTAAACATGATTCAGTCTAGATGAGCTGCCTTTTGACAGTACCCAAATGTACAGTTTGAAGACAATCCAATATCATTTATGTAGAATTCAGTCCCATAATGAGTATAGCACAGGTGGACAATGTCCTAAGAGCATCTCAGAAAAGTGAGCCTGCTATAAATTCTTTGGCCTTCTTTTCTAAAGCTTCATTGCATTATACATACACATATGCAGGCAGCCAATGGAAAGAGTTGGATCTTCCAATCCAAGAACTTTGGTATACATAGTGGGCCCCCTAGATCATCAGTCGGATCACAAAAACAAAGGCCCTACATGTACAGTATTTGGAGTGCCAACAGCTCATATTCTGTGCATGGTACCATACAATACTTCTTATTATCTTCTAATTGATATCAGAATTACGGTTCAAAAAAATCTTTATTGATATAACAGTTGTGCAATTGACAAGCATCATGCTTTCAATAAATTAAAAAAAGGGTGAAAAAAGGCATATACTCAGAAATGAACAAAGAATCCACTTCTAAGTAGAGGGTGAATTGAGGAGCTTGAATAAAAAACTCTCTTTAAAACAGATGAGGTGGTGAAAACAATTCCAGACGAGAATTTGCAGAAGTATTACCAGTTTTTGCATTGGATGCAGCTTTTGACGGGGTAGAGGATTTCTTTGGAGCTCTGTCCTCAGTCTTCTTCTGTGAAAATACCCTTGGACTTGAATCACTGGAATCAACAGCCTTGGTACGGTTGTTAGAAATTCTAGTTGAGCTCTTGGGTGGTGTTGTAGCCGGAGCTAGTTTTTGAGTCTTAGCTTTCTTGGTGTAAAATTTCCCAGCATAGCTTCTCTTTGTCGACTTCATTGAGCCTCGCTTGTCTTCTACAGCTTCATCATCCTCTTCTTCAGACTCGCTTCTTTTTTCAACTTCTGCAACAGAGTGTCCCTTTGTTGACCTTTTTGAGCGTTGCTTTCCTTTTCCTGTGACTTCATCATCCTCTTTTTCAGAATCACTTCCTTTCTTGATTTTTACAGATTGCCCCTTCGACCGTTTTGAGCCTTGCTTTCCTTTTCCTGTGTCTTCATCATCCTCTTCTTCAGGCTCACTTCCCTTTCCAACTTTTGAAGCAGATTTTCCCTTAGCTAACCTTTTTGGGCCTTGCTTTCCCTTTCCTTCGTCTTCACCATCCTCTTCTTCCGAGTCACTTCCTTTTGCAGTTTTGGTTGAAAAGCCTTTCTTTGATGACTTCTTGGATCCATGACTGCCACTGCCTGAATCATTGTCATCCTCTTCTTCAGGCTCATCTTCCTTTTCTTCCATCTCGGAAGGCTCAGGAGTTCCATCCTCATCTTCATCAGGAATGCCATTTTCATTATCTTCTTCTTCCTCTTCTTCATTTTCATCTTCTGTTTCTGGTACATTTTCCTTCTCCTTTGAGTTTGGAGTGTCGATCTTTCTTCGTTTCTGTAGACGAATGATGCAACAAGAAAAATGATAATGAGTGGAATATTTAATTCAACTTCCACTTGGAACATTTAAAGAGCTCTAATCAGTTAGATAATCTCCATGAACCTTAGTTTCTGGATTATTAATGAACATGTCAATTTACAAGAGCCAAATAAGAAAACCGTATTCCCAATATTAAAAGGTGTAAAGCTCATCAATCATGTTCAAACTCAACCAAGCTGATTTGATTATAGTCTGAGTTCAACCTGATGCAGAATAAAATTCTTGTCAAGAAAGAAAATGAGAACCTCTCTCTCCCCCCTTTTCCTTCCTTCCTCCTTCCTTCTTGAATGACAAAAACTTGAAACTAGGATTTTGATTCTGAGCAAATCTCAGATTGTATTTAATGAGGCTTATCTCTTTTCTTTGTCTTAATTAAAAGACAAAATCAATACTATGGCTTCAAATTTGAACGAATATAAGATTATGACATTCATTGAGTGTTAGGATGTATGGTTCTGTTTTTTGGGGTTTTTTTTTATTTATTTTTATCTTATTCAATGATGATGATGCTCATTTTCGGCCCTCTATTCTCATAATCTAGAAAATGATCGTCATGGAGTAGGACCCAGCCGAGCCCAACTCGGTGATGACTGAGTTCAAAAGTCGCCTCAGCCAAGATTTAAAACAATGGTGCGACTTCTTAAATTTTTCCCGTCTATATTAATTCATGCATTAAGCATGAGTTTCGATTTGCAGGACCAAATTGTTGAGTTCGAGTAAAACCAATTGACTTTTAAGCCAAAAATTTCAAGGTATAGAAGAATTCATTAATAACCCATGTCACATGGTGGGGGGAAAGATGATGCAACATAAAACAGTAAACCTAGAGATGGTACAAATAGGTCTATCTTTTCGTTATTAAAAGATACCGTTGCTGATTGCTTTGCCGGTGTGCCTCTAGATCTTTTTGATCCACTTCTACTTCCAGTCCTCCTTTGCCTTTTAGCTCTATTTGACTGGTACCAAACAAGACACATGCATGAACATAGCCACTAAAATAAACATCAGTTTACACAAATATCTAGGCTTCGGCAAACCTGATCCTTTTCAGCAAGTAAAACATCAGTTGTAGCATAAGGGGCCACCATAAAGTCTAACAGCTTCACCACAAGATCCTCCTGCACATATGTCAAGTTCCACTGTCAGTTTCAATTTATTTTAGACATCATGATCAATATCGATAGTTGCAGTCACAAACTTGATCAACACTCCATAATATATCCAATACATAGAACCAATGAAATCAACCTTCCTAGCAGCAGTCTTTACAACAGGTATGTCGAGTACGTCACAAAATTCCAGCAGTTTATCTTTGACACATTTGTCAAGTTTCTCCTTTACTTTAGCCCTTTGCTTTTCCTGTAAGCAACATGAAGGCTTGAGTTATAGAGATCACACATGTTGGTACACCGCTCTTAATTAGTAAAATCCACCAAAATGCTTATTGTAGAGCCAACCTTTGAGTAAACTAAACTGCTCATGATATATATATATATATATATATATGGAGAATATTCAAGTGCATCCATCCCTCACCATTGTGGTAAGGGACACCCCCTTTTTGGGAACTTTCAAGTACAAAAGAGAAGTATAAAATTTGTTCTTCTCTTTTGTACTTGAAACTTCCCAAAATGGGGGTGTCCCTCACCACAATGGTGAAGGATGCAAACACTTGAATACCCCCCTATATATATATATATATATATATATATATATATATATAGGGGAGAAGCTCTAGTGAGAGTAACTCTTACTCTCACGATACTATAGGGCCCTCATATTTAGGCTGTTGGCATTGGATATAGATGTGAGGGCCCCAACCCTTAATCTCACAGTAGCATCTCCCTATATACATATATGTGTGTGTGTGTGTGTGTGTGTGTGTGTGTGTTCCTTGCCACCTGATTGGTGGCTCAAAAGTGAATAATAACAGCCAATGGACAACATTTACTGATCAGAAAACTGGACGGTTAGAATCATCTTTACAGTGGAGGCTTTTGGGCTGGTCTTCAATCCACAATGGAGCCCCGGTATGGACAATAACAAAGGGTAAGCCCCCATACGTACAGTTCAAGAACTGAGAAAATGGTTAGACCAAATAGAGTATATTTCATAATACATTAAGTGAATGAAGACATTAGAAACTTAAGAATAAAGAAACACTTCGCATTATTCTGCGAAACATGTAAAAAGTTTAATGAGGAAGCACAACTAAAATGAGAACAGGTCTAATTGCTTCAATGGATTCCTTACCTCGTTATTGTGCCACACAAAGCCTGAGAACTGGGAAATGTTGTTTTTTATATGAAATGCCTGCAAAGCAAGTATCAAAATTTACATCATTAAAGCAGAGCCACAAAAAGAGACATTTGAGTCAATCTAATGTCACAAAAGAAAGTAAAAATACACGCTTTACCAAAGCCAAAATAATATAAACTGGTACAGCTCTTCCAGCTAAATAATTATTCAGAGTGCAAGTTGCAGAAATCTCCAGACAACTGCACCCATCCTGAATTTCATAAAAGGAACTATATGATGATGATGATATTAGGAATTAGTAAAGCTTCCATTTGAGCAGTAATGAGACAGGTGGGTGGTGCCATCGTGTTAATCAGTCAATGGATCTCACTCCAACATGAAGATACCATCACCAAAGGCAATGATGAAAATAGCGGTAGCGGCGGGCGTAGCGGCTTGCCGCCAAAACGCTACATAGTGGGCGCTACGTAGCGCAACGACGCTACGTAGCGGCGCGATTTGGAAAAATCGTCAAAAAAATATGAAAAAATTTTAGAAAATCTAGAATATTAGAAAATGAGAGAAAATGTATTTTTTTTGCAAAAGTAACTAAGGGTAAGGGGGCGTAGCGGTCCCCTCACTGTATGAGGTCCTGTATCGCTGTATAAATAGAAAATAATAATAATGATCATTTTTTTTCACATGTGTTCATGTTGCTTAGTTATGCTAACTTAGAAACTAATGAAAGGCTTATAAAAAAAAAAAACTATGTCATGAAGTCAAAACTTAAAAGTACCTAGAGAAAAAAATACATCTACCAAAGGGGGTGTCTAATACGATGTACTTAGAGAAGAATCATTGAAAAGAACTCTCTGTATCGACTGTAATTTGGCGAGATCATGTGCTTTTTGGTGTTCTTTTAAACATAAAAATGCAGAAAAGTTGTGTAGAAATGTTATTTGAAGAGAAGAAGAAAAGAAATAAGTCTTATTATGCATTTTAAAAAAATTTGGAAAGTATGAATTTTTCTCACCCCATAGTGGCCCCGTAGCGGCCTCGTAGCAGCCCCGTAGCGGACGCTGCGGGTGCTACGTAGCGTAGCGGCCGCTATATTCATCCATGACCAAAGGTTCACAGTGAGCACATAAAAGGCAGTCTCCACAGGTATTGTTTGTTCTGATGAACTCAATTTAGTATTTTGTATGCCCTTACTCTAAAATCAACATATCAATGCTTGAAATAACAATATACAGCACCATCTGCCATCATTTGAATGAAGGGGGATAGTTCACTTTCAGAGTTATTTGGTCACTTTGCAAACTACAAGTAGATGAATTTAGATAAAAGAACTGTTGCCAACACCTAATATCATTCTGCCTGGAAAATTTTGAGGCAGAACAATGTTATCAAGTAACAAGATTCTTCAAAGACCAAGACAAGAATAAATAATTAGACAAAAGTAAGCACCAGTTATAGATTCAGTTTACCTTCCCTCTCCTTCCAAAAAGAATTGTATGCAGCATTTTCAGAATGTCATCAGTTTTCCTTTTTGATAACTTGTACGCCACTGAAATGAAAAACAGTGGTTCAGAAAATGAATCACAAACTCAAGGGTTCAATTTGTGTATCTGTTGTTATACAAGAACAGATACTATACATGCAGACTACAAATACAGGCTAAAAGAATATGACCAAAAGAAAAGCTTCCAAGAAATTTCAGCCACAGCAAAAAAACACTAAAATAAAATTTTGAGGGAACAAGAAGAACAAATAATAATAACAATAATAATAATAGAAAAAGAATATACAGATGTGCTGTAGTTGCAGGGGTTTTCTGATGCAATATCAGGGTCAGGCTTGACAAATTGTTGTGCAATTGGGCCAGTCCAGATCGAGTTGGATCAGATTGATCTTACCCAGCAAGAACACCCTGTGTGGTTATATTTTACCAATCTGAGGCAAAATCACAGTTCGAAGCCGACTTTTGATGGCCTATACAAATTTTTCCATAATTTAAACAACAAAAATTGTATATAATTACAATAGCCAAATAGCATTAGGAATTAAATCCCAATTGTAATGCTAAAAGTTCAATATCACGATGCCAATCGAAATACTCCTTGACTGAGCCAAACCGACTTAGATATAAGAAGCTCGGCATCCGAATGGAAACCAATGAGGCTTTGAAAACTATCATGTCAATTCAATAGAGATGAATCCCAAGATAAGGCACAATCTGCTTTTATAAGTTGTATTAAAAACCGAAGGTAATAGCATCTCATCTTATCTCATATGGTCACACTAGATATATCCATATCAAAAGGTAAATTTGGATCTGACCAAAAGTTGGTGGACATGTGCAATTCAGGGGGATCGTGCATTTGGTCCATTGGGATAGACCAGATCTCTTTGGATATGATCTAATTAGGGGCGGCAAATGGGACGGGTCCCCATTTTTAAAACAGATCAAATAACTTGGATCCACACCTGTTGTGGGTCAACCCAACACAACCTGCATAACCCACAACTAACGAAAGTCATATTGTCAGTTTAACACTTTAACACAACCAACCCATTTGCCAGTTGCCACTCATCAACACTGTTGCCTGCCCTCTAAAATGGGCTTTTGGTGTCCCTAACCAACTACGCTACATCTTATTTTGTTGTATGAGCTGGTGCGAGTTGGGTATGTTCTCTCCTTCCAATAACCAAAAACCCCAACGTTCAATGTCCAAACCCCTAAACGAAAGAAAACATCCAAATATCTTCCATCTGTAATGACTGACAGTTGACTTGGCCTCTAGATCTCAGTGCTTGGTCAGTTTGTCCTCAGTTGGGCCTTTCCAAAAACCCTTTTAGACCACTTCAATGATTGGAAAATGATGTCATGTGTAACTAAAGGCAAACATTTATGGAGGACCTCCTTACTTGCCACCCTATGGATTATATGGAGAGAGAGCAATTCTAGATGTTTTGATGAAAGTCATCTAATATGGAGAGCCTCCTAGATCACATCAAATTCGAAACTGCTACTTGCTTGGGTTTCTACCAGTCCACAATTTAGGGGCATTCAAACTGATATGATTGTGCAAAACTGGAGAGCACGGGCATTTCCCTTAGCTAATGTTTAGTCTGTTCTTCAGTTTTTGATAAAGCTTGCCAGTATAGTTCTCTTACACTGTTTTGCTTTATTAATGAATTTCGTTAATTTTCAAAAAAAAAAAAAAAAAAAAAAACATCTCCTTCTTCATTATCCTCATCACAAGACTAGAAGGAACAAACATTCTCCTCTTCCCTCTACTCTTGCCCCAAATCCTACACCCACCACTCCCTCCTCTCCCACACCCCATTTGCCATTCCTCTGCAACACCAAAAACCCACTTTCCAAGAGACCCTTTCTCTCTTCCTCTCTCCAAATCACTATTTCTATGAATCCAGCGATTTTGAGTCAGACAAAACTGAACCCTGCAGTTATTCATGTTATTCCTCCACAACTTTAAAAATCCCCCACCAAGGAGACCCCTTTCTCTCCCGGTCACTATTTTCATGAAACCAACCTGTTTGAATCAGATGAGGCCAACCTTTTTATTACTCTCTCAGCTCCCAAAGCCCACCTTCCAAAAGGCCCTTTCTCTCTTCTTGACCCCTCTCCCAAAACTCAAATCATTTTTTCTACGAAACCGGGGATTTTAAGTTTCGGTTTGGTTTGACTTCTAGTTAGAGGGACACCAGAGGGGCCATTGCAGGTTTATGAGGGTCAAACCTAACCCGATAAGGTTTTTCTGCCCTTTGACCACTCATATATATGTATATATATCCTATGAGAGTACCATGAGAGATAAGGTGGGGGCCCTCACATTTAAGTTGTTGGCATTGGATATGGATGTGAGGGCCCCCACCTTATCTCTCATAGTAAGGTGAGAGATGCTCTCTCTCTCTCTCTCTCTCTCTCTCTCTCTCTCTCTCTCTCTCTCTCTCTCTCTCTCTATATATATATATATATATATATATATTTATCACAAGTCGGGTTTAGCAGGTCAAATGCGGGTTGGATATGGGCCAAGTCAACAGATCAGTTCAGGTTTTCCACCTCTAAGATCTAATAAGAGTGCTCCACTTACATGTGTAGTGGTTCACGTGCAGTTCGCACACAAGTAGGGATGGCAACGGGTCAGCCTAGATTTAGGTTTAGGGCTACCCAAACCCAACTTAAATTGACACATGCGCTCCCATGGCCATCCCCACCTGCGACAAGTCTTGTAATCTATGATATCATTCAAACCTGTCCCATGATGAATGAGTGTCAGGTCAGGTTTCTTATTTTTTTAAATAAAAAATAAACTGTAAACTACAAGGGCGGGGACCGTGTAATAGTCAATACAACCCCCTCAAGCTGGTATGCAACCACCTTTTCTAGCCTCGCTAGAATAGCTCAAAGGGGCGTGCACCCAAGGGCTTTGGCAAACACATCCGCCAAATGACTGAAAGTAGGAATAAAGTGATGTCACTGGCAGATATATGGAGTTTTTTTCTTGGATAAATTGAAATCATACTAATGTTTTTCCCCCTAATTCTGTCTTGGTCAACTGCAATGACACTAATCTGAGACTCTTTTTAAGCATACAGTTGCTGAAGGGAGTATTATTTTTTCAGTGTTTTCTGTATTGTGGCAAATTGGTGGCTGTTGGATGAAGGCTGCTTGCCTCCAGAACTGTCCTCCCATGTGAATCAGTCTCTGGCATATCTCCAGAGAAGCTGTCTGTTCATCCTCTGAATTGACTGCACACTGTTAGACAGCACTAGCATGTGCAATGTCTGTTGATAGATTAACTAATAAAGCATGTCAATATTCTTCCCTCAGAAACTTCATCTCAAATGAAGTCACAGTGCTTCACTCTCTTTTAGAGTAGTACCAGGTTAGCAGCGAGAGTAATTCCATATGTGGAACTGTGGGCCATGGCCTTGTACCCTGCTTCTGCACTGGACTTAGCAATGTTTTGCCTTTTCAAGTAATGTTAGGTCACTTCCTCTGACAAAGTTGCAATACCTCAAATTTTGCGGGCTTTGATTTGTTAGGGAACAAATCGAATCTACATCCAATTAAGCCTGAATAGTGATGAAGCACAAAAGCTTGGTAACTCGTGCAGTCCAAGCAGTATGAAAAAAGGATAGGAGCGCCTTATGCCCAATAATTTTCTCTCTGAGTGCCTCTTGCAGGTGCATCAGGTACCAAATCAGGGCCCCAACAGTTAAAAGCAGAATGGAGGTTCCAAACAGTATCCTTTGGTGATGCATCACATTTTTAGGTGACTGAATAACTACTAGCAACCAACAAGTCGATTGCTTTACTACTACCACAGATCTCCGTTACATTCAACAAATAACCCAAGTTCATGTCAGATTATTCAATCATCTCATTGCTTTCTGTTTGTTGCTCTTAAGTATTGGGTGCTTGTAGGCATTTTCAGTTTAAAGAAATTGTTGACCAAACTAATCCCAGTTTAAAAATCCACCCATTAAGCCTACTATTTTTGTGTAAACTAGTGTATTTTAATTGAGGCCTTAAGTACATCATTAGACAAATCTTTCGAGAAGGTGGGATTGATCCACAGTGGCTTGATCTAACCTGGAATGGATTAATTGGTAATTCGGACCAATTATTTTTGTGATACATAGCATCTCAGCAAAAGCAACAAAAGGCATATAAAGAAATTAGGCATGCAAATCAATGTTTGTTAGCTTACCAACTGCCAAACAAAAAAATATTAGAATATATTATATAATCGGTCAGCTTATTCATAAATATGATGTTCCCTTATTTCACTGTTCAATATGCAAACTCGAAAACTGTAGGAAGAACAATATATAGAACTAGTAACATTGGGTATGTTTCAAATGAAAACTCAAAACAGTAGAAAGAATAAAAGTAGTAAAGAATGAATACCATTGGGTATATCTTTCAGCAGTGTACCTTTACCCTACAATTTTTTATGGAAGAAAATAAATGTTAGCTAATAATTCAAAATAATCAACAAGAGGCCAAAGAAAGACTGAAAACGGAAGATTACCTTCTCTATTAAGAACTCCTTTACCGATTCTTTCTCAATAGAAGCCACCAACCTCTCAACTGATTTCCTCTCACGCACAGGACGATCAATTGAGAAAGCTACTGGAGTACTCAATCCTTTCATCTTTTTATCATTCACTGTCTCTTTTTTCTTTGTTTCCCTTTTCTTTTCTTCGCCTTCCTCATTTTTCTTCACCTCTCCTTTCTTCTGCCCTTCCTCCTCTGTTTTATTTGTTTTCACTTTCCCCACAACTCTCCTCCCCCTCTGACGCTTCTTAGAGCCTTTGTTCTCTTTACCTTCTTTATCCTTCTCCTCAACCTCTTCCATCTCATTGTCCTCCTTTAATTCACCTCCTTCCTCCAATTTCCTGTCTTCACCATCTCCCTTCGGACAACCTTCTTCCACAATTTTCTCACTTTCAACCTCTTCCTTCTCATGATCTTCTTCCTCCATTTCCACGCCACCATTTTCCTTCTCATCATCTTCTTCCTCCATTTTCCAACCTTCACTTTTCTCTTCCTTCTCTTTCCTTTTAGCATCCTTCTTTTCCTTCACATCTTCTTCTTCCATTTTCCCACCTTCACCCTCTTCTTTTGCTTCTTTTATGCTCCCCTTCCCTTCTTTTACATCGTCAGCCTGCCCTGACTTCACATTCTTAGAATCCTCTTTTTCTTTCACATCTCCACCGACTTCTTGGATGCCATTTTCATAATCTTCTTTCTTTCCAACCATGGTGTCAGCAGTATCAATCAGCGGCCCTGTCCCATTAGCCGGCTTCACATCTGCAACATCTTCCGACACTGTACCCGGCTCAACCATTCTAACCAACGTGTTGACAGATCACTCGCAGCAAGAAGAAAATCAAGAGAATTCCGTTGAAACCACCAACCCTGGAGCTCAGACTGCTATGTTGCTCCAAAGCATCTCCCGCTTCTAGCATCAAACGAAAAAAGATCAGATTTTTACCAAATTCTAAACAGTACCCCAAACCCTAATTTGTTTAAATATTTCGTAAGGATGGATGTATCATTTCATTATACACTTCTGATTCTTGCTGGGCAGCACAGAAACCAGAAAATGCATAAGGTGAGACACTGAATTTAACATCATCAAGCGCCACTAGTAATAATTCAGTACACAACACTATAAAACGATGACCCAAAACCCTTACCGCAATGCTGATTTGGTTCTGGCTCTGCACAAACCAAATGGCATGCAAATAGAATAACAAACCCGTCTACCGACACATCCAAATGGGTTGAGATTTAGCCTTCATCCAAGCACAGTCGAAGAGATGGCATTTCAAAATCAAAGTGCACACATGCGAAGTTGCAGCAACAAAAGAAGGTCTTTTTTAAAGAAAAAGTCTCCTTTAATAAGAAACAAGAGGGAAATCAAGCAGTGAGAAAAAAGAAAAGAGTGTTCAAATACCCTTTTTATAAGCTCAAAATCCCAAAACCTATCAAAACGTAGATAAAAACTTAGTTACAATCCCAAAACGAAGAAAAGGAACAAAGTAGAACAAAAAAACCCTAAAAAGATAGAATCTTTAACAGAATTCTGACTCATAGAATGAAACAAAAAAAAAAAGGAATTCAAGCAATAAAGAGAAACCATCAGAAATCGCTGCAGAAAGTTTCAAAAAGATCATAAAACTCCAAAAGAAACCGAACAAATCGCACGAGTTTCTCATACGCGACGACAATCATCAGAACTTGCAAAACCCTAATCATGAAAAAAGTGAATCTACAACGAAAATCACCAAAAAAAACACAAATAATGAGCAAGAGAAAGAGGCTTACAGACAAAGAAGAGCTCGGGAATGCATCGAATCGAGGGGATTTCGAAAGAATTCGCGGTCTTCGTCTTCTTCTCTGCTGCTACACTTGAAAGCAAGCAAGTACTGAAAGAAAAAGGGCCCTCTTCGAACGTGAAAGGGGGTACTGGCAGGAAAGCATATAAAACGCGGACATGAAACGCGGAATTGAAATGGAACATAAATGCAGTTTGGGGACTCGGACGAGTTTGGACTTTGGATCTGGAAAGCGGTCTTTTGGGTGGGGAGTGGAAGTGGAACTCGCGACTTTCAATAGAACGAAAAATCGGTCCTTGTCTTTTGTTGGATTCTCGTGAGATTGGTGCTACCACCTGGTGGCCTGTTTGAATGTTCCGATTCTGGAGGCAAAATGGACGGCTGTCGTTTCACCTTATCTCACCTCCTAGTGCAGCAGAGCCGTGTGATCGAGCGAATCCCATCACCATTTGAGCCTACGTATTACGAGAGTCTCTTGAATTGAAATCCAATTTAAAACATCAAATTAAGAGAAAATAAAATATAGTAAAATTATGATAATATTTTAATTTTCGTTGTTTGGTATAAAATATTTTTATCTTTTTTAAATTAAAAAATAGAGCTTTTTTGTTTTTCAGTAAAAACATAAGGTTTTTTTGAAAAAAAGAGAGGAAATTTTAATTAGAGTACAATTGATGTGACCACTTGTTAGAAAATTTGAGGCTTTACTTAACTTTTACTAATCTAATAAAATGCCAAACGGGCATCTTAGGGAGAGCTGTTCTTATAGACCGGACATTCGCCTATGGAAAATCGAACTTTAAGTATTTGTCTCGTGCGATATTCTAAGGTCATGTGATATCGCAGAACGCAAGTTTAACGGTTGTGGGGCAAATGTCAAATGTAGGACCAGTCATACGGTCAATATTCCCTTGACTTATGATGGGTTTAGTCGTCTTTCTATACTACAAAAGGAAATTTCAAAACACCAATGTAAGTTAGTCTGATCATCAGATTGATCAATTGTTAAAAATAATAAATATACAAATTAAATGAGTGGAATTATAGTATTTTATGTGATAAATATATGGTTGCTAAACTCTGGGTCAGAGTGAAATTCCTCCTGAACCAATGCAAGAGTTATTAGTTTTGAGAGACTTGGATTCTATAAATGGCCGGGTACTGCTAATTAATTTAGATTCTCAAATGTAGAGAACCAACTGATGCAGGTGCTAAGTCAAATCTCATTAATCTATGAGATAATGACAGTGTGATGCCACAAAGAATGTGACTTGTGAATTCTGATACATATGATTTCACGCTAGGCCATTTTATACTATAAAGGGTTTTATATATTGTTTAATTATTGTTTTCTATATAAACATCAGTATATTATTTAGTTACAATATGTGAAAGCATGCATTTTTTTATAGAGGATTTTACCCAAAAAATCCCTTAAAACTTGTCAATTGCCAAAAGCACCATCAACATCTTAAAAAGACCACAGTAGTCTCAAAGGCCCTGTTTGGTTTTTTTTTTTGCTTTTAGCGCTGAGCGGGGATATCCCCGTTCATTCTAAGTAAATGAGCGGGGATATCCCCGTTCGTCGTTCATTACAACTTAAAGACTGTCGAACACCCTTTTTCCCTTTGCCTTTTTTGATATCCGAACGAATCTCTCTGCAACCTTTCTTCCACATTAACTTGCTTTATGGGAGAATCCTATTCTTGAAAGTGTATGTTATTGTCTCAATTGTTTTTTAATGATTTTTGCCAGGAAACTGTGCATGAGGGAAGATGGTCGGCAGTAAGTTTGCATAGTTGGATTGCAGGAATTTGAGGTTTCAGATGTTCAAATTGTTAAAGAATTTATTAAGAAGGGGAATGCTGCGTGAAGTACTAGCTCTACTGGTGCCAATGAGGAATCTTCACAATCCCATGCCATTTTACAGCTTGCCATTAAGAAGCACAAGGAGGTAAATGAATCAAGAAGGCACAATGATGGAAATGAAACCAAGACTGGGAAGGTTATTAGGAAGATTTCTTTTATTGATCTTGCTGGCAGTGAACGTGGTGCCGATACTACTGATAATGATAGGCAGACTCGGTAGGTGCTTTTTGTTAAGTTTATATGGGTCCTTTCTACTTAAAAGATTTAAGAATAGGATTCTCCCATAAAGCAAGTTAATGTGAAAGAAGAATTGCAGAGAGATTCGTTCGGATACCAAAAAAGGCAAATGGAAAAAGGGTATTTGACAGTCTTTAGGTTGTAATGAACGATGAACGGG
This sequence comes from Umbellularia californica, assembly GCA_028538565.1. NCBI lineage: Eukaryota > Viridiplantae > Streptophyta > Magnoliopsida > Laurales > Lauraceae > Umbellularia > Umbellularia californica. Next base: position 22,551,646 of record JAPQWN010000003.1, read on the forward strand.
GATATCCCCGCTCATTTACTTAGAATGAACGGGGATATCCCCGCTCAGTGCTAAAAGCAAAAAAAAAAAATACCAAACAAGGCCTTTGAGACTACTGTGGTCTTTTTAAGATGTTGATGGTGATTTTGGCAATTGACAAATCTTAAGGGATTTTTTGGGTAAAATCCTCAATTTTATATTTCATAACAAAACATATTGGTTATTTCACCATGTATGGGATGTCCTTAGATGGCTGGATTTTACTCCAATAGAACTTGTCCCACCTTATGATTAACCATATGATGAATAATGCGATTGTCAAATCTTATACATTAATTAATCATATTATTTAATTTTTGTTAATCAATAAAGAAAGAAAGAAAGAAAGAAAGAAAAGAATTTCGTTTGAAGAATTTCTGCTCATGCCCTTTTTGAAATTTATCACTTTGTGGATCCTTCTGTAACAACTCCCTTCATATGAAGAATACTATTCCAACCTTATCAATAAAAATCCAGATAGAGAAACGGGGGACAACTAAGGGGCAGTGGAAAAGGTGTCTCATCTCACACAAATGCCTGGGAATTGATCGCAGGGCTAATAGGTTGTCTCACTAGTCATATACCACTCGCCCATCTAAATAAAAAAGAAAAAGGAATTCTAAGAAGGTTTTAAAATTAAAAACTACATATTTTTTTCTGTTTTTGATGTCGCGAATTAGGGGGGCGTTGGGGCTCCTTGCCCTCTAGCGAGAAAATGTGCATGTCCGGATTCAAACCCAAAGCTGACAGGTAAGCACTGGTAAGAGGCCCATGGTTTAAAAAACAAAAAGAAACTATATGTCTCTGAGGCAAATATAGACATCTCACTTAATTAGGACTGTGGACCCCTACATCTAGACATACTGAACTAGCCACATGGCTAACATGGTCAACCAAGCTTGGGTGACCGGCTTCAGTTTGGTTGTAGTCAGTTTGCACCTGGTTCAAGTTCAATTGGGCTCAAGTCTGCCAATACGCAGTCCAATTTTGGTTGGATGTGGTCCATTGGATCCTTTTGGGTTTCATTAGATGCCTAATTGGACACATTTTTGGGGCACTGACTGTGGCCCCTGTTAATTTCATGGTATTTATTTTTGGATTTAGGACCTGTCTTAAGTCCATCTTGACCTCTCAAAACCCAATTTAAGCACTTTTTTAATTGGACCCCGATTAAAAATAATTAAGAGACTTTTTGAACAAGCAATTAAAATCAATAATTTAATCAACCATGGGATCCATCAAAGTCAGGGCATCTGCCCTTACACCGCTTTATAGAGTTGTTTGATTCTGTAACGTCGATTTTCCTCACTTGCTATTTTTCCACTATTTGGTTAGTACTTTTTTCTTTTCAAGAAAATAGAGTTTTCCTTAGCTATGTGACAAAAGCATTTTATATGGAAGGATAGGGTAAGAATCACAATTCTATAGTACCTTGAAATTCTTGCATTGTAGAAACACATTCTAAGGCCAACTTTGGCAATCATCGCCAAATCGGATTCCTCGCACTTTTACGCGATCCCATGGAAAATCCATGGTTGATTACGTGCTGAAAATGGCAACGAGGTATCCATACTTCTTTGTTTCAAATTATTTTCAATGTCGGACAACACCCCCCCCCCCCCCCCCCCCCCCCCCCCAATTCGGGAAATCCACGTGTTGGTGGAATTGTTGATGAACAGTGACGAAGAGCGGATGAACAATAATAGCAGCCCCCCCCCCCAAGAAAATCCATGGTTAATTACGTGCGGAAAATGACAACAAGGAATCCCCACTTCTTTGTTTCAAGTTATTTTCAATGTCGGACACCCCCCCACCCCCCATTCGGGAAATCCACATGTTGATGGAATTGTTGATGAACAGTGACAGAGAGCGGATGAACAATAATAGTAGCCCCCCCCCCCCCCCCCCCCCCCCCCCCATTCGGGAAATCCACATGTTGGTGGAATTGTTGATGAACAGTGACAGAGAGCGGACGAACAATAATAGCAGCACCCCCCCCCCCCCCCCCCCCTGCATTCGGGAAATCCACGTGTTGGTGGAATTGTTGATGAACAGTGACAGAGAGCGGATGAACAATAATAGTAGCGTGCATGTCTAGGCTGCCGATTTTATACTTGGAAACCTAGGTTCTAGGTCCCATAATTAAGATCCGAACCGTTAATAATGTTTAAAATAACCCAAACAACTATGAGAACAAATATCAGCTGTCAATCATTTTTATATTTTAAGATATTTGAAAAAAAAAAAAAACTCTATACAATTGGATCCCAAATTCTGGACTTCTTTGGGGCCCTTTTCAATACCCAAACCGTCATATCTCTTCAATAGGCCTCAAATGTCTTTGGAGTCTAATTTGGAGGTATGATTCATCATGGATCATGAGAAAAATAGTAAAAACAGATTAGCTGTTGAACATCCTTTCAAATCAACAAACCAGAGAAGCGATACACAATCACAACCAATAACATGAAGGTCACCGTTTTTCGCTTTGGAACCCTACTTTTTAGGTCCCACAATCAAGATCTGAACCTGTAGTTATGATTAGAAGGTTAAAAAACAGTCACTGACTCAAATTTTAGTCATTGATCCTTCGCGAATTTTGAGATATTTATGAATAAATTTAGACCATAAAATATTATTTTTTATATTTCTTTGGGCCCCATTTACAAGATTTGAACCGTTCAGATTCTCTAGAAATCCAAGAATTGTTATAGCGTGAAAGCCTGGCCCTTTATTGTTCACGCATTTTGAGGAAACTACAAAAAAACGTTAACCATTGGATCACATATTCCATGGATGGTAGGAATCTTTCATGTTTACCAAACTTGGAACCATCTTCACACATTCTCTTTGAAGATGTGTTGGATCCGGGAGAACAAAGGAATCCTCTAAGCAGAGGATTCCAATAATTTTACCAAATGTGCCCCAAAAGATTTGTATGAAATCCACACTTGAAGATGTGCATTGAAAAAGTAAACTTGAACACTGAAATAAAAAGAGCTATGATTGTACCAAATGCCCGTCTGGATGTTTAAAGAATAAAATATTTACAGATTTAAATATTGCAAGAATAAGATAGTATAGAATAGAATAATGTAATATTATAATATTACAATATTTTTGCTATTTGGCAATTTTTGAAGAATTTCACAGACTTTAAATTGAGTTGTTTGGAAGGTGCTGTGATTAAATTAAATTACATTATTAGAATAACTTTTTATTAAATATTTTAATTTCTATATAATTTACCAAATCTGGATAAAAAAAGTAGTGTGGTAAAGTAAAGTTGAACTGCAATGTTTTTACCTTAAGTTACTTTTCTTTTATCATATAAAACCATTGTAAAGTATAGTAAAATCAAGTCAATACACAAAACAACTACTTTACAACTCTCTCTCCCACTTTGCTTTACCACATACTTCATCTCACCTTACTTTGCCTCACATTTACTATGATATGATATCAATCTTTATTTTACTTTACCACACCTATGAATAAATCACTTCTTATTTACCATATAAAACTATGATAAAATGTGATAAAGTCAAGTCAAATAGAAAGAAACTACTTTACTATTCCTTCCTACTTTACTTTACCAAATATTTTATCCCACCTTTACTTTACCCCAACTTTACCGTGCCGTGACATTTACTTTTAGTTTACTTTACCATATATGTAAACAAACACATCATGATGGATTTGGTGAACTAAAGTCATTACTTTACTCTACTACTTTTTAATCGTCATTTTGAATGATTCTTGTCTTGTAGAATGTTTTTTTCAAGGGAGAGCTGTATGAGAAAATATTGAGCTTTTTTAAAGAAAATATTCTTTTTTTTAAATTTTTCTTGGATTACCAAACGCACAAGATTCTCTTCTTTAGAAAATGAAAGATTATATTCTATAAAATATTATTTTCTTGTGTTTTCTTGTGCATCCAAATAGGCCCTAGCAAGAAAAATAGAGTCATGTTTTCTTAAAAATAGTTCTCCAACTTGACTCATCTATGATGAACCTAAGCATATGTTGTAGACTACCAACTTACACTATAAATACTCTTGCCTAGAAGATGGTTAGGAAAACGCCAAACACACCCTTACCATAGGGTTTGCTATGATAACTTTAGTGGTAGATTCAGGAATTAGAGACAGTGGGGTCAACAAAAGACTTATTTCCCCCAAATTGAATAAATTTGTTTTCCTCATTTATCAACACTTATCATCTACTTTTGATAATTCGACAAATATAATATAAAATTATCAAATAATCTATTTCTGATAATCTGGCAAAGATAATATTGAATTCTCAAAAAAAATAAAATAATTTTTTTTATGTATTGTTACTAATAGTTTTTAATCCAAAAGGAAAATTCAAATACATAAACTCCTACAGCTACCCTCAACAAGTTTTTATGTGTTGAAATCGTTGTATAATAACTTCATTATCAACACTAGCAGATACAACATTTTTAATATATATGACCAAACAGTCATTCATCCATTGATCTCTCATTCGGTTACGCAATTTGTCCTTTATGTACTTCATTGCTGAAAAGCTCTTTTTACCGTTGCAATGGCTATGGTAAAATCAATGCCAATTTGATAAGCAAATAAACTAATTGGTATACCATACCCTTCTTTTGTCTCCACTAAATTTTTAGCCATATCACCAATTCCTTTAAGTCCTAAATATTCATTGCTAGAGCGCATATGAGCAATGTGAGCCCATTATTATTATTTATTTATTTTGGTACACGGTTGGCTGGCCCATTAACTTAGGCGGTGGGTATTTTATAGTGACTTTTGTTCACTGCCACAACAACAAGGAAAATGTGTAAAGTTAGCTAATGTGGGGTGAAACTCTTAAATTGAGTGGGGTCAAAAGCTTCACATAAGTTCAATTCATGACATGAATTTTTTTATTTTTAAATATTTCTTCAGATCAATTGACCCCACTATGATCAATGTAGAGCCCGTCCATGAATAGCGCATGTCACATCATATAATCTAGTTTTCATAAAAGGTCAATCTTATGATGTGACCAAATTCTATTACAGTAAGACTTGGAAATACATCATATAATACAATACTGCTTACCCGTGCATGATATTGTCCGCTTTGGCCCACGGGCCTCACGGTTTTACTTCTGATGAGCCTCAACCATCAAAAGTCCTTATGCAAGGTAAGGGTGTAAGCTCTACACATAACCCCATTCACTTTCCTCTCTATAGTCGATGTGAGATTCCGGAGCGTCACAATCCATCCCCTTTAAGGCTGCACGTCCCTGTGCAGTAGCCTACCAGTCCCTGTAGCCTGCCAGCCCTCTTGGCCCGCCCACATGGAGACCCGCCCACTTGCACCAGACCACGGCAGGGGAACCACACTCGAACTAGTCGAGAGTCGGCTCTGATATCATTTATAACGTCCCACCCTATACCCATGCATGATATTGTCCGCTTCGGCCCACGGGCCTTACAGTTTTTCTTCTGATGGGTCTCAACCCATCAAAAGGCCTCATGCAAGGTAAGGGTGTAAGCTCTATACATAACCCCATTCACTTTCCTCTCTATAGTCGATGTGGGACTCCGGGGTGTCACACTGAATGGCTTTGATTTTTCTATAGATGGGCTCTATTGTGGAAGTCCATTGCTTTTAACTTGAGATTTCTCCAAGTCAAAGCCTCCAAGGGAAACTTACTCGACTCCTTTCACTCTCCACTCTACTTGGCAGGGGTGTACAAAAAATCCGTCAATCCGATTCGATCCGATCCGATCAGCGGATTTTAATCCGATCCGAAAGTAAATGGATTGGTGACAGATTGAAAATCCTGTAATCCGTTAGCAACGGATCGGTGGCAGATTTCATCCCAATCCGCGGATTCAATCCGATCCGATCCGTTGACATTAAATATATAAAAAAAAATTAAGGGGTCTAGATATAAATTAAAATGTCTAAATATAAAAAAAAAAATTATAGGGGCTCAAATGTATTTATTCCCTATGAATATTTATCCCCAAAAGACCAAAACCCTACCCATTACCCAATCGTTCATTCATCCCCAAAAGGCCAAGAGCAAGAACCCAAGCTGCCAGCGGAGAAAACCCTCTTCCCTATCCCATCTCTTCGATCTCTCTCTCTCTCTCTATCTCTCGTGTTTTCTTCATCTCCCAAGAACAAGAAGAACCTTAGCTGCAACAACAAGAAGAGGAAGGAATCCATTGCGGGTCTTTTTTTTTTCCTCCATTGTTTTAGGAAGAAACAACTTCAACCAATTGTGTATTGTTTTACATCTGCACCGTCCAAATTTCAGATTCCAAATCAGTTTCTCAAGTTTTTGGGTTAATATGATTCGTCATTAAGGGATATATGAGACCGTGACCTCTGATCATCTAGTTGGTCAGTCTGTGGGGCCCACCATCACCGTCGACCTTGTAGAAAGAGGGTCGACTTCTCTGTTTTCTGCAATATCTGTGATCAGACCACAGATTGGTTCTTCTGGGAGTTTGTTTTGAAGATTTTGATCCTTCCATGATCTGTTTGAGGGAATTTTCTGTATTGATTTGTGCAATTTAGATGCCAGAGATGATTATCTTATTTCCTAAGCATTATTTAAGGGAGCAATATTACTGATTACACACAACTTCCAATCTCCTAGTTTTTCAAGGGCAATCTTGATCTAGGGCTTCGATGTATGGACATAATTCATGAAAGAAGGGTGTGAAGCATAGTGTTGAAATCTTTTTTTTTTTTTTTCCATGTAATGTACAGGGACAGATTGAATGGATTAATCCGATCCGATCCGGTCATCCACGGATCGGATCGGATCGGATTTTAATAGCCACGGATTAGTGATGGATTTCAAATCCGTCAATCCGTAGGTAACAGATTGGTAACGGATTTAGCCTCACGGATCGGATCGGATCGGATTTTAATAGCCACGGATTGGTGACGGATTTCAAATCCGTCAATCCGTAGGTAACGGATTGGTGACGGATTTAGCCTAATCCGATCCGTGTAGACCCCTACTACTTGGTCTGTGTAAAAAAAGTCCAGGTACTTGATTATAAGATAGCCGACACTCAGTAGGCCCTCGACAATTACCCTTATTTGCTGGACCTGAAGATGGGCCAGGACTGTCTCATCAGCCTCTTAATGAGGAGGACTGGTGGTGAGACAACTGTGAGACCTCCCTGTCCAAGGATTGAGGATCAACCGCTGGGTAGCTACCAGGGTGACAACCCTCACTGTCATTGGGTTGTGACATGTGAAAGTAGTGAGGTTGATATAATTTCCATCACTTTTGTGTGAGGACCCACCCCGATGTGTACATATCATTTGGACAGTGTGAAAAAAAAAAAAAAAAACCGAAGGGTATGTTCGCGAATCACGGGGTTGGAAAGAAAGATTAATGGAGGAAAAATTATCTTCATTATATCAACTGCACCCTTGGTTTTAATGACCCCTGACTTTTATGACCTGGGAACTGTACAATTCTTATAGATTCAATCCAATGAAGATAACAAGGCAAATGAGTGCCAAATGAGGACGACTATTAGGCTCTCCATGTATTATGTTTGAAATCGATTTTCCTAATATGCATTTGTGAGAATTAAGGGGGCGCCACTCGTCACTTGCCACTTGCCACTTGCCACTCGGGATAATATTTGTGTTGGGTCAAAGACCTCACGGCTACCCATGTAATAAAAAGGGGGGGACAAATATAATTGCCTGTAAGTGGAAGTGATCAACCAGTTAGGGACATAGGTGCGAGTGTGTGAATTCAAGTTCTTTCTCGTGGCGATACAAGTAAATAAATAAAATAAATGCTCAAGCAAATAAATAAATAAACTATAATTCATGGAGTGATCGTGAGAAATATGTAAGAAGAGCACAAATTTATATCAACTCTTGGCTATTTGACCCACTTATTATCAACCCAACCCTTAAACTATCACAATCTTTTTTCTAAATTGGCATGCCTCAACACAATGGCAGACTCAAGATTTTCATTTGAGTGGGGGAGGACGGGGGCCATAATATTACTTTCTTTATTATTTTGTTTAGATTGGGGCTGGGGGGCTTACTTATGATGGGGCATGACCCGTGTGGCACATAGCCCCTTTCAGGCTTTTTTCAAGTCCAACGTACGGCACCGACTATCCCCAAAACCCAAACACTTAGGGTCCACCCTTGCGTCTACTAGACACCCATTCTTTTAACATGCGCTCAAAAGAAAGTAGGGCTAAGAGATATTTATAATTTGAAGCCCTTAAATCTTAGATAAGAATAATAAGAAAATATTAGACTCTTTTAGCATTCAACTTTAACTAATGATAAAACCATGACTCTATGAGACTCATTTTGTATTCAACTTTACTTAATGATAAAACCATGATTCTTCCCCACTACCAACTGCATGTATCGAAGTGGAGGGGTGACCCAAACTTATACATTTACTCGGATTGATACTATTCATCAAGTTTAAAGCAACATCGGAAAGAGAGTTGATAAATGTTGACCTAAGAAGAGGTGTATTTTTTAATCTTCTAACAAACTGTGCTATAGTTCGGGCACCAGTTCTTATTTCTGTATCACTATCCAACCAAAACTGAAATCCTGGAGACCCCCACCAGGCACCAACACATGCCTATGCAGCAATGAGTAAATTAACCATTTCATTTATTGGGACCCACTAAGGATGTTGTTGCCAATAATTGAAGGATCAAACTGGCCAAGAAATCCTGACCACATCTTTACACAATTTATTTTACTTGTCGATCAATGCCCTCTGTGGGGGCCCACTGGTTGGGTCACATCCACCTGGATTAGTGCCTTTTAAAATGATGGCTTAGATAACTCAAAAGTGATTCTATTATGATAAAGGTAGACAATGTGCAGGCCACCTACACTTTTGACTTCAACCCAAAATAAATATAATGGTATTTCAGCACAAAATCATCCCTTTCTTTTTGTTTGTTCCTTGTCTTCCTCATTTAGGTCATCAGAAACATGAGCAGAATTCAAGGCAAAGACTATGGAGAGTTAGGAGAAACCTACAAGAAAAACATACCACTCACTCCAAAGAAATGCTAAAGATAATACATATACTCATGTACGAAACTTGTGAAACGGTTGGGAAAGGCTTGAAAGTTGAAACTTGGGAGTCCTTTTCATCTTCATTAAGATTATATGCAAATACACATGGCAGTTGCTAAAGCCTCTTGTTGTGGGTGTTTTGCAATGGAAGTTGAGAAGAGAAAAGCAGAGTAGGCAACCAACCAAATGGTCACCACCCTCTTTGGACCTTTGGAGTATGTATTCGATAGCATTTAGGAAGAGTAAGGTAAAACTAGGCCATTAGTTTCTAATAGAACTACTTAAATGCCATTCACTATTAGGGTGTTGTGAATTTGACACAAAAAATGCCATCTCCTTTGTGATTAATCCTGCCAACAATTTTGAAACATATTTTTAGTTTTTCTCATTTTTATAGATGAATTTTAAGTTATAGTTTTAATCTTTATCTGAATTATGCACCAATATTTATAAATGGTTGCATACTTGCATGACAAATGACGATAGTTGAGGTCAATTTTGCATATACTGTTACCGAATGATATTGGTGGGAGAAATGTTGGGATAGCTTGAATTTTTTTTAATCATGTAGAAATATGATGTTGAAAAATAAAATAGATTTTAATGGCTTGTAATTAAAAGTAAAAATCAAAACACAACCCAGACAAAAAATAAATCATATAAGACATTTATCGTGTTTTTACTGTGATACTATTAAAATAATTTCATTTTTAGGTATAAACTGAAATTTTCATTATATCATTATGGGATAATGTTCTCCTACGAATATAGCAGACCGCATATTTCTCATTAGTAGTACTCTAGCTCATGGGGCGCACTGAAATATGTGTATCTAAACGAGAAGAAGATAAGGGAAAATATTTTGTATGAATAAGGGGAAGCCAGAAAATCAGCCCCACAAGATGATGCTTGCCCTTGATTAATTGCGTTAAAATTTCATGACATCTTAATTGTATTATTATTATTTTTGAGATTTAATCTATCAAGAGTGAAAGCTCGAAGAGCGTAAAAATTGGACTTGCTAAGAAATCATAACATGACAAGAGTATATATACACTATACACACTGATCAAAGGTGAGCCCAAATAGGCCCTATTTAGTTGGACTACACATGCCATTTGCTTGTAGGAGAACATTTTCCTAACATAAAGATGTTTCATTTTAAATCACTCAGGTAAATTAAAAAAAAAAAAAAAAAACATTTAATACAGGGGCAGTATTGTAATTTACTAATATTCAATGACTTAACGTGACAACAAATGCAAGGCAGATGTAATTAAGATCAATAGAGAGGGCTTCGGCTTTCCCTGGCTCCTTAGCCTTATAAATATCAAACATGAAGCTTTTCCTTTCCAACTTCATTTCATTCCTCTTACGACGAGCCAAACAGAAAATGACCGGATTTCATGGCTTCTCCTTCCTCCTGTGCTGCTGCTGCTGCAGCTTCTTCTTCTTCTCGACAGCTTTCACAAACGAACTGGAAAGCTCACTGGAGATGGCACGAACAGCAGGCTATGGAGATGAGAAGCTCTCGTCTGTACTAGTCACTGGCACGCTCCTGTGCGAGGCTTGTTTGGATGGAGAAGCTCAAAGCCGTGCATGGCACGTGCCAGGTTTGATTTCTATTCTCTTCTATCCATCTCTTCTTTTCTTAAAAAAAAATGAAGAAGAAGCCATTAGAAAAAAACAAAACCATCATCATCCTCTCATAATTAATAGCCCCGTAATGTCCAAAACAATCATTTGAGAAGAATTCATGGAAAAGAGTTGCAAGTTGTTACAGCCTAGGCGAAACTTGAAGATCATGTCATTTTTAATATACTTTGGGAATCAGATCTTGCTGCCAGGGGAGTACCCATATATTTTGGATGAAATCTTGGGGTCCTCCTCTAAAACCCACATGAAAATTCTAAGATTCCGCATCCAAAACTCATATGAAAATTCTGGTTTTAGTTACAAAATCCAACTAACTGTTTCGGTCCACTCCACTCAAACGACAAACTTTGCATCTGCCACTGCTTGTTGCCATTGAATCGGTGAAAGCTAAGGTTTGGTAAGACTTTGGTTCAACATTTATGATTTAGTGGTTCGATAAAAGAAGTATTTGAAAAGTTTAAAATTTTAGATTTAGTTTGTAATCTTGACATCAATTTTACTTATTGTGTTTTTACTTAGAAATTCTGATTGGGATTGAACCGCATAGTTCACATGGTTTAATTGATTTTGATTGAACCAAACTATACCATGTAGTGATTTTGGTTTCCCTAGTAATTAAGACTCGGTGGTCCGGTCTAATTTTTAAAACATTGTGATTGAAAGCATTAGTATCATATAAACCTAAGATATACATGGTACTTGCATGCTTGTCATCATTTAAGTGGAAAGTTAAGCTTGGAACCATCCTCAAATTAAAATTTTCATCAACCCATTCTATTGGCTACTCTTTTGCAAGAATTCCAAGAATTTCTGTCTGAAGAATTATATATAAAATCTCCAAATATTATCCCCGGCCACGTGGAGTTTCAAATCCTCATTGTCCATCTAGCATTGGAAATGTTGTGCTTCTGAGAATTCTAAAGGCTACTTTTGAGTTTTTCAAGTTTGTAAGAATTTAGAATTCTAAATTTAAAACACAACATTTAAAACTCCCAAGAGAAAAGTATCATATTAATGTAAAAAATCTCATACATGAAAGGTTTAGCATACTAATTGTTGATTCTTTTTTTTTTTTTTCCATCTCCTTAACCTTCATACATTATCTCGTGGTGATATAAGCCAAGAAACTTTTTGGGTCCAGAAGAATTTGTTATTTTTGGATGAGACTGCAATATTAATCACCCATATTCAGGGTTGTAGATACATTAGATAATCGTAATCCTTGTTCATGTTGTGGATTAATAATGCCATTAGGCTCCTCTTAAATTCTAAGAGTGAAGTCATTATCAAGTTGCTTGGTGTGATTGTCCTTGTCCTATACTAACCATGATATGGAGTTTTAATCATGTCATTATGTGAAAAAAACCCAACAAATGGAGTTCATATAACTAGGGATTAAAATCAATCTGTTAAGGGGGAGTTTGACTAGTATATGAGAATGGCTCCTTACCCAAATGGTAAGGAGTGACAGTTCTCACCAAGCCGCCTAGGGATCAAATCCTAGGCTGGCCTCTTCCCGCATTTGCTGGTTTCCTTCTCACATATGTGGGCTTTCTTTTCATGCGTGCATGCTCCCTTCTCACTTGTGTTGGCTGTCTTTTTTTGTGCGTGCATGCTCTCTCTTGGGTTCTAGCCCCCTTGGCTGGGGTATTAAAAAATAATAATAATAATAATAAATTATGCTATAAATTGCCTCAATAACTATATATTGGAGAGTGCAATGTGCTTGATATCTTCCATGGGCATATATACAAAGGCCCTCCATTTTCTCTTTCCACAAGTACATGTGTTTATATACAATGAACAAGTGAAATACCATACCTGTGTTAAAACCAACTTTGATATTCAACCCCACCTAAACAGACACCAAAGAACACACCCACTTGAAGGTATAGTCTATGTAATTTCCATCTCTATCAAAATCTTGCACATAATTCCCATGATAAAAGTTGTTTAAATAATTAGTTGGTTTATCTTGTTTGTTGTATGCTTAGATAAGATATAAAACCATCGAGAGTCGAAACCATTTTTCTATGGGCTAAAGGAACTGCAACAAATCATCGACCCGACAAAGTACCCAAATTCCTTTTAGATCTTAATACTCTAATGCTTCCACAGCGCCATTTCTTTTATTCCTTTCTTAAAATAATACATGTGATTTGCTTCTGAAGTCTACTGATCCTATAAAATACAAAAAGACTTTAGTATCTATCAATTGGGAGAGAAAGATGACAAGTTCAATGAATATGGCAGTATCCTCATCTAAAAAAATAAAATAGACGATTGTAGAAAACAACAAAGTTTCTACTTTCCTATCCATTTTGAGGCATTATCAGTCTACACTTGACCTAAGTTTTTTTTAGATGAATTGATCAAAAAGTAATTATCTTTTATATGATGTGGCCAGTGGGGCGGGGCCTATAAATTCAGCCACACACCCTATTTTAAGCAATAGATCATCATAGTGTGGAAGCAGCACAGTACAGAATATATATCCTTTGGTCAATGACACCATGCATATCAGTTCACCGATTTTATATGAAAAGGTGATGTATTTGAGAATATTGCCCAAACTCCATTAAGTCACTTTTTCAAATTTGATTAATTTAATCACAAGGTTATGTGGAATAAAAGATTACAAAACTTAACAACAAAGCTTGTAGAATCCATAGGTTAAAATAGGTGAACCAACATAAATAATTTTTTCTTTACATTGAGGAATAATAAAAAAATAGAAAATGATCCTTAGCTAGTCATTTCTAGTACTAGTGGATAGAAGTATCATATTGTGTTGCAAAGTCGCATATAATCGATCCATGATGGAGACTGGTCCTTGAGCTGGACTAATCCATCAGTTTCAACCCATGTACAGTAGGCCACCATGAAAAAAGTCGAACTAGTTGGATGATCATAACCATCCATCCACATGTGGGCCTTTTCTTTCGGTGAGATCCACAGTGAACTTGTGATGATGGGGCCAAGCACGGTCACTCAGCAGGTCCTGCCCATGTGAATGTATCCTGTCCCACCAGATGGATGCTTCAACAGGTGACTGGACCTTTTTTAACTGATCTGTACCCTCCTTGTTTCTGGCCAAATTTGGATGCCCAGGTCCATGATCGCAGTGATATTGGCTTGATAGACTGATGGTCCAGTCCATATCAGTAATTGGACTTTCAATGTCCTCTAGACAAGTATGTACTTATGGCTTATCACTCCATCTGTGATCTGACTAACATGAAATCTACAATTTTTGAAGGTGCATCTGTGGTTGTTACATGCAAAATTGGCAGGAAGAGAGGGAAGATGAATTGGGCAGTAGGGACTACAGATGAATATGGAGATTTCATCGTTGATCTTCCATCACACCTCCATGCAAACCCTAGATTGGAAAAGGCATGCACGGTTAGGGTTCTTCGGCTGCCAAAGAGCTCAGCCTGTTGGAAGGTCTTTCCTGGCAAGCCCAAAGGAATAAGACTATCATCTGTGGGAAATGGCATTCGAACTTACACCACTGGGACTGTGAGACTTCAGTCGAAATCAAAAGCTCGGCGAGTTTGTTTGACGAGAGCTAGGGACCCTGAGGAAGAGAGATCATGGTGAGAAAGATGAACTAGAGACAGTAGAAGCTGTGTGAATACTTTTGTAGTCGGTTTATACGTACAACTGCTTGAGTCATTGCACTTCTTCGACGGAGTGTAAGATGGAACTTGTAAGGGACTCCTTCCTTGTACATCTATCAATACATTATACACTGTTTCATGTAAATCTTCACTTTTTTCCTTTTCCTCTATAATCAAGTAGTGTTGGTTTGCATGATATAGGGGAGAGGCTTTTCCTCAATACATTATGATGACATATGTGAATCGTGTATTTCGGACATGCCACGTCAGCTCTTTCCACATTGGATAGGATTTTCTTCACTTGAATTTATTCTGTCTTGTGACCTTTGAAATTCTCAAATATAGTGGGATTTCGGAATGGTCTTATGTACTTGACCATTTAGAAATTCAAAAAAAAAAAAAAAAAAAAAAAAGAAGAGCAAAGGGGCTAAAATTTCTGAAATTTCAAATGTTATTTGAGAACTTTTAGTGGCTAGAATTTTGCAATGCTTGGGAATAAAGATGACATTTGCATGGGACAAAATGATCACATCATGTCAAAAAATCTCCAACATGACAAATTATTTTCAGAGATTCTAATAAAGAAACATACCCTTACAGATCCTTCTTAGATTGATAGCTTAAACAGCCCACTGTAGTGCCAAATGGCCATGGGGTTGATTCCTCACATTCTTGGAACCGGATCCCAGCCCCACTATATGTATGTTTTCCAAAATGGTTTCCACACTTCTGCCCGAGACCCCTTTTTTACTAGAATTCTAAGAATTCATGTATATGATGAATTTCAAATTCTTCAAAGCTGTCTTGTTGAGGTGAAATTCCAAATCCTTCCTCTTAGTGGAGCATTTAAGATTCCAGCAAAATACATGGAGAGTGGAATTCTAGAAAATTTCAAAGATCATTTGATACCTTTTAAGTTGTTAAATTTTGAAATTTTGGTGAAAGACACTTGACATTTCAAATGGCAGGGGACAACCCGGACAAACTATCACATCAGGTCCGAAAGCCCAAACATCCCAAATTCGTGTCATAAATTCTAGTAAAGAAATAGGTGTCTACGATCAAGTTACTCTCACGTTACAAAAGCGCAATTCAGGATTTCATTTTTCTGAGCAGCTAGGAAGGAACTTCTTTATCCACAATGACATCTGACTCCTCCATACTGATGGCCGGATCTTGTAAGCAAGGTAGTAACTGCCTAACTGGATTGGGCTGCTGCTTGTACAAACTCAGACTGGTTAGCTAATGGAATTGGACATCTAAGCCCAAATCTGGGCCAAAGCATTCTGTAAAATGTTGCTATGCCATTTATTTATTCCTTCAGGCAAGCATAGAGCGGAAACGGTAACCCAACTTGGCAGGGTGTATGGGAGCGGGAGTTGCTATCCACAGCCACTCCCTGCGATTCCCCTTCAGGCAAGCATGTGCCAAAGCTTATAGAGCTATTGCATGTCTTGGAAGGTAGGCATGGCTCTCTCTCTTCACGGGCTTAAAGTCAGTAGGGGTTTAAGCTTGTCCAAATCCGCCCATTCAGTTATTGGATTTAACACTCAGGCCCAGACCCAGCTAGGGGTTTCAAAGTCAGCCAAGGCCCAGCCCATATGCAAAATATATTCATCCCGTTGTGTTAAATATGGCATTATAGGCCTTTAAACAATATATTGGTCCAAGCCTGGGCCATTTAACAAGCAAGCCAAAATATTAGCCCTAGGTATAGCCCATGGCCATGAGCCTAAAAACACCCATCACCATGTTTGAAACTTCCCATCTCCATATTCCATCTTGGCATCGATCCAGGTGGGTCCCATGTACGAGCCTCGGTCCCACGTGAACTCTCTCTTATAAATCCTATGCTATTGATTCTTTTTAGTTCAATTATGCAACACTATGCTCTCTTGGATACCATGGTTGATGGCTCCAATTTTCTTAAATGGTTGATTTCTTTGATATTTAGTTTGGGACCGTTTGTCATCATTTATTGTCTAGAAAGATAGTGCCCAGATTTCATTTGAGATCCCAACCAAGTTACTTGAGGCCCTTGAAAAGACATGGTAATTTCTGGGTTAGCATTTGTTGAGATGATCATGGCTATGTTTTTAGATGGTAATGGGCACCCTAACCTGATTACCTCAATGTCTCAACCCACAAAGACCGGACATGGAACACCCCAAATCCAACCCAAGCTCAACCATTTTGCATCTCTGTAGATGACAATTAAACTAGTATTACTGGAATATCTGAAGAATTTTATGTGATACAATTGGCGAAAAACAATGTCACATATATATATTTTTTCTTTTTGTTCGTGTATGTTTGCAACAGATCAAAAATTATACTTCCACCTCAAAAGACTTAGAGAATAGATTCCAAGCATGTGTGAAACCAACGGCCAACACCACTCAGAGCTTGTAGTCTCCTTTAATACTGTCCAGAGATGTTATAGAAAATAAATCAATTTTAAATAAATATTAATTAATGCAGTTAAAAATAATATTACATCTTCAAATTTGTTGATATTTCTGAGAATATATATCCGAGTATTAATTGTCAAGAAATTACAGTTCCAAGTTCATGTCAAAATATTATGGCTGCTATATGTGTTAGTGGCTCTTACCACTAACACAGTTTAATCCCTCACTTTGTCCGCAGGTTGTTACCCCAATGTATGTTGATTTTTGTGGTCCCAACTCCCACTTGAATTGATAATTACAAAACGTTGCAAGCTACAAGTTGGTAATTCACTACACACTGTTGAATTGAAAAGACAAAAGGTAGTTGTCCAAGCACTTTAGATATAAAAAGCAACCAAAGTCAAAAGGCAGTTGAGAGAGGTTGAATCAGTTAAAAAGGAAATGCATATCACAGGCCGGACGGTGGGTTGAGGTGGTTGTGGCCAGTTATAACGTCACCCATCAGGTATGGGGCCAAGGTACAGACACCACAAAGTTCCATTCACATCTTAGCGATGGTTGATTTGATGTGTCATCGCAATGGCCTACTGTCTATAAAAATAAATAATTCATAACACACACACCAAAGAAATAAAAAAAAAGGAATAGAAAGTTAGGGTTAGATGCTGAGATCGAGGAACTTTTAGGAGACTCACCAGGATGTGCATGTGCCAACTGCCAAACCATGTGGGGTGGTGGAGACGAAACCTAGTGAATCATGACTGTTAATCACAAGATCTGCGCAGATCAATGCATCCAACTTCAGGGTCCCACATCAGATCCATAGTCTCTGGATAAAACCATGGGCCTCACATGTACAACATTCAACAAGCTAACATCCATAGAGGACCAAAGATTTTTGATCTGATGGCCTCCACCGTGAACTGAAAAAAAAGTAATAAAGATGTTCCTGTTAGAAACACCACCATAGCTAGCAACCTTCATGTAGATGGTTGAGAAGAAGATGCATGCAGCAGGGAAAAGGAGCTTCAGAAGAAGAGGACAAAGACCATCTGATCAGCGGGATGACTCTGGACATGTACTATTTTCCTGAGTTGGACCCAACAGATCGATGGTCCCGATACAATACCGTGGGTCCCACATGTGAGAAAATTGGTACCTCAACAAACTTCAGACTGCTATATATGAAGCCTCTACAGTCTACAATATGTGATAATATATGTGTCACTCTCATGGCTATTTGCCAGTGCTGCTTTTGTCTTTATATTTAAAGAATACCTACCACTTAAGTTGTCTTCCACAGGGCCCAAAAGGTACCCCCCATAGATTCCCCGTTCCTGTCCCACCTCTTCTCTGATGAAGACATCTAACCACCTTTCTTTCTTTCTCTTTCAAGGCTGCACAATAGTTTGGCCTGTTTCCTTTTATTTTAACATTGCCCCCTCCAAAAGGTTCTTCAACATAACCGCCCTTTATATTCTCTGAATCCAGTCGTTATAAGTCCATCAGTGGGTCCTCTGCATTTCAGTAAAAATCACAGGCTTGCATTAAAAAAATCAACTTATAAAACTTGTACTCCAGTTGGAGCTATTGCCAGCGTCATTAGTTTGATCAAGTGAGAAAAATAACATGATGTGACCCTTTTTTTCCTTTCTTCTTTAGTTACCCTGTTTCACATATGATCATTTTGACTCGCGTGTATATATATGGGCTTTAACTCTCCTAATCTCAAGTTTAGGATAAGGTAAGTTCAAGAATGTGGTAGAGCCCACCTGGGGACTCACATGGGGATAGGGATGAGGGGATTTCAGGGACTCAATGGGATTCTCTTCTCTGCAAAAAATCAGCTTCAACCGTGATTTTTATCATCTCCATATGAGCCTCAAAGTTTATCGGTCAATCATTTATTCGGATCGATACATAGTCGATCCAACGGTCCAATAAATTCGAATCTGACCGCAAGTTGGTGGACATATGCAATTTATGGGGGTCATGTGTTTGGTCCATTTGAATGGACTAAAGGTGGGCCCTACAAACATGAGTTTAAGAAATTTTCTTCGAAGCTCGAGCTTATATATGGGAAATATTCATATGCATCTATCCCTCACCATTTGTGGTGAGGGACACCCCTTTTGGGGAAGTTTCAAGTACAAAAGTGAGGTGTACTTCTCTTTTGTACCTCACTTTTGTACTTGAAACTTCCCCAAAAGGGGTGTACCTCACCACAAATGGTGAGAGATGGATGCACTTGAAGATCCCCCTATATATATATATATATATATGGGAAATACTTCCATGAGAGACACTCTCACCAACTTTATGAGAGATGGGTAGGGGGCCTCACTTCCATATCCACTCTCACCAACTTAAATGCAAGGACCCCCAACTTAAATGTGAGGGCCCCCACCTATCTCTCATAAAATTAGTGAGAGTGTCTCTCATAGGAGCACTTCCCTATATATATATATATATATATATAACAGGCCGGATTGGAATATAAGATTTTAATGAAATAGAAGTTCAAGCTGAGACTACAATTCTCACTTCCCTCACCAGGAGGTCTACTTCCTTTATTTCACCCCAAGTATACTACCCTCAACTGGGTGGCGGGGTCATAACCTAGCTGGTAAAAAGAAATAGAGAAATTCTCAAATAAGGCTTTAAAGTTTTTTCCTTATTTTAAAAAAGGACACTAATTTCAATTTTTTTTAAAAATTAGTACTTAGGTTTTTCGGTTTGTTTTCAATTAAGGACAACAGATCTTTTAAAGTTATTTTCAGAAAAAAAATTTGCTCATTTTTTCTTAAAATACTCAAATCTCCTTTCATTTAAAGCCATGGCATGCTTTCGATAGCCATTATATGCCGCCGATCACTGTGGGGGTGTTGGTTGCTGTCAATCACTGTGAGGACGCTAGTGATGGAACGGAGGAGAAAATGCTTGAAAAAAATTGGAGTTTTATTTTCAATGAAGGGCGATTTGGGTATTTAAAAAAAATTGAGGATAAAAGTTGTGGAAAAATAACTTTAAATGACCGGTTGTCCTTAATAAAAAACTTACTGGAAAACTTTAGCAATAATTTAAAAAGTTTTTTGAGCTTGCTTCCTTTTTTGAAATAAAGTAAAACCTTAAAGTCTTATTTGAAAACTTTCCAAACAAATCTCGGATGAGGGACCTAATGATGGATTTATAATAATGAAAGACCCATAATCTCGTTCGAGAATCTTAACCCCTCTTAAAAGATGCTTGTGAGATAGGATCCACTGTGGCAGTGACCAATTGTCTTTATATATATGTGGTTTGTTATAGTCTTAAAGCCAATTCGTTTGTATGGAATGTATAGGAATGAATATATATGGATTCATGACTTGAGTGGGTAAAAATGAAGACCAAGGGTGAATGTATAAAAATGACCATCAATTGATATCCTCTTTGATGAAAATTGAATAAAGGGAAGATGATAAAAGAATGTCTGGCCATCACCCTAACAATTCAAATCATAGGAAAGTCATGGTCCCATATCTACATAAGTACCTTTTATGCTTCAACCCACACCTCATTTCATTCGCACCTCACCTCATTTGAACATAAATTTATTTAGAGCTTATTTATATTTTAGGGCTTATTTATAAATTAGAGCTTTTACCGCTAAAAAAACTTAGTTAAGGCCTTGTTTGGTATTTCTACTCTTTTTTTTTGTTAGACCCGTCAAAATAAAGCCAATAAAAAAAAAGAGGTTACAATTAAAGAAAGTGTTTGGTAATGCAAAGATCTATGTTAAACAAACAGTTTTATATCAATTGCTGAAAGCTTTTCATAAATTTCTTGAGATCCACAAGGTATCAAGCCTTAAACTTGACCTTATGGCTATGTTCCGCCTTCCAAAAAGATCTAACGGTTTAGATCTTGTATTTGGGGCCCACATGATCCAGAAAGCTGTATCCAATGGCTCACTTTTTTTCACATATCTTGAGATTGGTGATGACCCAATGGCTAAAATTTGGTATCATGGCTATGATTTTTTTAACATTTCCAATGGTTTGGATCTTGATTTACACTCCCAGAAATATAAAAAAAATAAAAATAAAAAAACATTATTGCTCATGGATAAATTCAATATTGAGCATAATACATCAATGATTGATATTTTTTGCAAATATTTTGAGACCCACAAGGTATCAAGCCATTTCTAGCCTTCCAAAGAGATATAATGGTGTGGATTTTGCATTTGGGGCGCACAAATTCCAGAAAATTACATGTAGTGGCTCATTTTTACACATATCTCAAGTTTGGTGATGATCCAACAGATGGAATTTGGTGTGATGGCCAGTTTGATTTTGTGAACATTTCAAGCATTTGTATCTTGATATACACTCTTAGATTTTTAGAAAAAAAAAAAAAAAAGAGACTGGGGCGTGAATGGGCAAGAACACTGTTCACCCGCCTCTTTTTTTCCTTGTATAAATCTACATGCTATCAATGGTGGAGTGTGGGAGATAGAGGCATTGCCTCTATTTCTTGAAAAAAAAAAAAAGAGAGGCTAACAAACGTTGCCAAACGCCTCTATCCTCAAATCTCTACTCAATTTAGAGATTTTGAGAAATATAAGCAAAAATTAATGATGCCAAACTGGGGATAAGACATAGACAATGCAAATTTACAAGTGTTCTATACAATGACCTCATAAAAAATTCAAAGTGACAAAATTATGGTTTCTACATTGTAATTTTTAAAAGGTGGCCCCCAATTCTCTCAAGAAATAAAAACATTTTTAGAAGTTTATCAATCAAACTAATTGTAGCAGCAATTTGGAGCAGTCAACCAATCTGTATATCTCTTTCTTTTTCTTGCAGAGTCGGCTGAATATCATCTTAAAGCTACCAGTCTATAAAGATGGTAGATTTGTTGATGTATTCCATACAGATACAGTGGTTGTATCAATCGGACTAGCATCCTAGAACGTAGAGACAGATCCTTTCTATTCCAGGTAACAATGTCCCAAAAGTTACGAATAGCCACTAACAGTGTGAGAAGTGATGTAAGAGTCAAGACCCCACTTCCCATCAATTATGGAAGAGGAAAAACATAAAAAGGTATTCAAGTGAGGGAAAGATTTTACCATATAGAATCGTAAGGTTCCCATCTGGAAAAGTTGCGACAAGGCTTGATCAATCTCGCCCATGGTTTTCGTATAAGAAAAAGGCTGAAATGACCAATGGTTTTGGCTGTGGTAATTACTAAAATAATGTAGCAACATTCAATATATACTAATGCTTCGTGTTTCCACAATTTTATGGGGGCAGTTGAATGTCATGTTAGAGTTACTATTACGGAAGTAGTAAAAGAGAAGGGTTTAATTTACTGGGGGTGATTGGTGGATGAAATGAAATATTCTTGTTTGCTATATCTTTAGTTTTTGGACATTTGATTTCAGCCTCTTCCATAGAAGGCATTATTCGGGGAGGAAATGAGCACTGCCTTTCTTATGCTATAGTAAATTTAGATCACATCTTAGGAAAGGTTTTCAACAAGACTCTGCAGTCCTCAACTCTTTGATGCTTTGATATTCTTCTTCCTTTTCCTTTTATTTTAAAAAGATTTTAAAACAACCTAAATACCATTAGGCCGGCATGTTTGTCTCCTATAATTGAATACAAAGGAATTGTAAGGTTTTTATTTCTAAAATTGGCTAAATTTAAAGAAACAAAAGTGAATTTTAAAAAATTAACATTAAGTTATCTCCCATTCAATGAGAAATGGATAAGGGGAGATGAAAGGTGAGTACCCAGCCATTAGGCCTGTCAATTTAGCCTGTTGTAATGGGTAACTGGCCCAGCCCGTCCCGTCCCAAGCTTGAAAGCACAGGGTTTTTAAAAATATTTAAGTCCTGGACAATTATTTGAAAGCCCAATCAAAATGAGATTGGGAATGGACAGAGCATGCCTAGCTCGTTCAGGCTTGGCCCGGCCTGCCTACAATGTTATTTTACAAACTTTTATATATTTCAATGGAAACCTTCAAAAAACTCCTTCCAAAATGTCTCTTCCCTCCACCATTTCTCATGAATTCAATTGCTTTCCACTCTACACCAAAAACCTACACCATGAATTGGTAGTGGACTCAATTTGATACTTGGACTGGATCCACTATTGAGTTTATGTTTGAAATTTTTGATAAATTTATTACCCTTCATTATGAAGATTTAATATCTACTATCTAATATCTAGACCTTTTGAAATTTGATCAAGCTGAAATTTGGTTTGCCCCTTATCCGGTCATCATTATCATCTTTAATAACAAAACTTCACCCATTAAGAAGAAAAAAGACGTATCCATTCATGAAAATGCTAAAGCCCGGCCCAGCCCGGGCTCGTACAGGATATGATTTGACATAGGCTCGCTTAATTTAGGGTTGGAATTGGACAATCCCCGACAGGCCCGTCCAATATTTGGGACGGAATTGGACAACCCATGCCAAGGCCCGGCTCGGCTCATTGACGGGCCTACCAGCCATCACAATGGTAATTCATATTGCATCCACATCTCCACCTTGTTTTTATTACCTCCGGCTCACCTCTTATCTTCCCCGTTTATCTCTTTAACAATCATATAAATGATGGATCTTTCTTGACCATGGATTTCTACGTATTCTACACAAACAAACATACCTTTAGAACGAATATTTTCAATGTATTTTTTTAAAGAAGTTTAAAGTAATATATTACTTTAAAATTGGAATAAAAGGGTGAATTTAACTTCATTGTATATAACAAACAGTTTGAGCTGGCCATTTGAGGTTCCAACTTCTAAGTCACTTTTTCAAATCAAATTCACTGAACTTGGAAAAGCACACTAGAGATAAAGAGCTTCTAGAGGTCTTCAATTTAGTTTGGGCCCAAAGGCTTAGAAACCCACGATCACCATTGCATTAGAGTAGCTTTTCACATTTCATGTCTAGACATACATAGATCTCAAAAACTATTCAATCACTGTAACTTTCTTTTCATCTCCACTGCTAATGATCAGGCCAAAGGAATTTAACGGTCGAGATGTCATTGAAAGATACCACATACTACTAAATAATAATGGGAGTGGAAGTAGCAACCAAATAATATGGGCATTTTTTTTTCTCGCTAACGGCGGGAGGGAACCAATCCTTTGGGCTGCACTTATCCCTCCGAATTCAGAGAAAAGCCGGATGAAACCCCATGGCCTCCAAGTGGTAGTACAAGTATACTCAATCTTCGATTCGTGTGAAGAGGAGAACCGGGTCCATACCAAGACCTATCATGAACCATGATCATAACTCAGAACTCGACTTGAATCGACGGCCAGGATGAAAATAGAGATATTGGCCATAAAATGGCGGTCTGATTGATTCACCTGATGACAACAGTGGGACTGACATTATTTCCATTTTCAAAAGCAAGCATCTTCATCAGACAACCGTGGGATCTTCCGAATCCGTTGGAGAATTAAATTAACTTTTTCTCCCTTCTGTAAACAGCACAATCGAAAGAAACAGAACCTGCCCTTTTTCCTTTTTTATTCCATTCTTCTGTCAATGCTAAACTGCAGAATCATGTAACCTGCTCTTCAACTGTCGCATGGTTTTTCTCAGTTGGGTTCCTCTCAACCCATCTCTATAATCTGAATGTAAATGGGTGTGAGCTGTTTTGGTGGTGACTTGGGGTTTGGTCTCTTTGGTGAAAGAGAGTGAGAGAGTTGATTGAAATGGGTTTGTTTGTTTGTTATGGTTTTCTTGATTTCTGCTCAGAAATGGATTTTTTTTGGAATCTAAGTTAGAATTTCATAGGTGGGTCTCTCTCTCTCTCCCACTTTTTTCTGAATTTTCATTTTTCTTTCTTTAGTTGGTTTTGGGTGATGGGTAATGTTAGTGCCAGAGAGGGAGGGAGGAACCCAACTGGTGTTGGAGTTGAGGGTGGGCAGTTCCATTCTGTGTATCATGCACAGGGGGGTTCTCAGGAGATGATGGGGCAGAGCCCTCCTCACAGTTACAGTCACAGTCCCAGGTCCCAGGTCATTCTTTCTCCTATTATCTTTATTTTTGGAGCATGTGTGTAAGAATTTCTTTTATTGATAGTGGATTCTTGTTTTATTCTATGCCTTGCGGATTTCTTTGGGTAGTTCTAAAGATCTACTTGGTACAATTAATTTAGCTAAATGACTATATGAGCAATTTGAATGTGGAATACAGGAGAGACCTCTCTTTGTTGTTGCTGTTATCATATGGGTATTTGTTTGATTTTTGGGTATCAATTTCATGTAGTTGTATTTTGATTTTGGTATGTATTTTAAGTTCTGTTTTTAATGAGGAGTTTGGCCAAGTGAGTAGTTTTAGAGTGAGATATACATGAATTCCTCTGTGTGTGTTTTTTTTGTTAAAATTTTTATGCTAGTGTTTATTTCAGTTCTACTTCTTCTATCCTGGATTTTGTCATTGACGCTTGTCATTGTTTCAACTTTGCTTCTTTTGAAGTTGTACTGAGCGAAAAAGAAACTGTTTACATCATTGTTAATTCAGTGGATGTATCAGGAATTGGCCTACTGGGTTACTACAGAAACAGTTTTGGTTTAACTTTGTTCTGTTTTGTTACAAGCTGGATAGAAGAAATTGTTACGTATAAGTACCTAGGGAGTCCCAACTGGTGTTGCTTGAGGAAACTCTCATGAATATTCTCAAAGTTTTAAGGTGTACTTCCATGATTCTTTGTTGGAGTTTGCCCTTTCTCTTTGATGTGCTCTAGTGAATGTAGGTTTGTTGTTTGATACGAGTCCCAATAAGAAAGCCCGGTGTTTTTCTAAAGTTTGTGATTTTGTTGATTAGTTGGTTTCTCGGAGTAGAAAGCCAAAATTTATAATCCATCATTACATGGAATGTACATTTCGTCTGTAGCAATTCTCCCCCTTTTTTTCATAGAGGCAGTTCTCATTTATCGTTTGGCCAGCATTAACAGTTGATTCTTGATTTGGGGCTATCCTCATTTTTTTTTCCATTAGGATAGTTGCTATGGTCTGTAGGTTGCTGTGCTACAGATTTGTATTGGGTTTTTCTTCCATGCTGTAAATTCTGTATGCTTTTTTCTCTGCAAACGCTAAAGCATTTTTCTTTTTCAGGTCTATATGGCTTCATTACAGAGACCTAGTAAGCTGAACATCCCAACTCTTTCCTGGATGCGACGTGATACTGACTATGATGATATGATCTGTGAGAAGGGAATTCCAACGATGATCACTTGGAGCTATGGTGGAAGGGAAGTAGCTGTGGAAGGATCATGGGATGACTGGAAGACAAAGTATCTAGAAGCTGTTACAATTTCTTTTTTCTCACCACCTATGAAAAGAGGAAAAATATAATACGGAGTATCTGGTTGATCCATTTTTTGTTGCCCTACATATTGTGCATGTGATTCCTACCTTTTAGTGATAGTGAGCTTTATCATGGATCAGATATACCTCCGAAATCTAGATAATCTTGAGTGCTCAATGGTCCGTTGTTAAATGGACTATTGGCTGTGATAATCCATTTGTATCATGCACAAGAACTGGATGGCAGTGATCATTTGACTTGGATACAGTCAAGGTCTGTCCCATGAAATGGCTCACTGGAGAAACCACTCAGATAAAGGAAATGTGGGCTTCACTTGTACCCCTGCTGGTTTGGGTAAAAAATAGGAAAAAAGAGCTTTTCTCTTGCATAAAACGTTCAATATTAAACCCATGCTTTCTAGACACAATAAACTATGTGACTTGTTTTCATGTGACACATGAATTGTTGTGGCAGAAAGCTATTGCAGAGATCAGGAAAAGACTTCATAATTATGAAAGTGCTTCCAGCCGGTGCCTATCAGTTCAGATTTATTGTTGATGGAGAATGGAGGTATGCCCCTGACATTCAATGGGTGAGTGATGATCTCGGAAATGCTTACAACGTATTAGATGTGCAGGTAAACATCCTTTTGCCATTCTTTTCTCATTATGCATGCATTGAGTACCTTTCCTCATCAATGTCTTCACTGGAAGATGGGTCTCCATTGCAGTTGTATCTATGTATGTCTCTCAAGTATGTGCAATATTATATAAGATTGGCTGGGCCTCCACTATGTTCATGTGTACCGAAGTGATCACGTATGATCATTCAGTGGGCCTGAGACCAACATGAATAGGCGACACTGTCATGGATCCCCTACTTTGCCATCTAGTCATCTGATAATGATTTTGCAATGGATGGCCAAGAATATATCACAAATAGTCCATGTTTAATGGAAAAAGTTCCCACCCATGGATGACTTGGTCTGTTATTATTATTATTACTACTGCTGCTGCTGCTGCTACTATTATTATTATTATATTGCTTATCCATAGAGGGTCTCATTGTGACCAAGTGCATCATCTAGATCAGTGAAAGATGGGCCATGCAATTTTGACGCTTTGAGCCAAACACTGTACAATACCTTTCTATTGCAATATTCCTGAGTGCCAATAAGAAAATATGTAATCTTATCATAGAGTCTGTTGCTACGGAAGTGCAATATGTCAATTCTTTGTATAAAAATGCCAAGTGCAGTCTTATTATTAAAAAATAATAAAATTTAACAATGCTATTTGTTGGAGCTTCATGTGTATCTTCTACATTAGATTGATTTGCGTGCTTTACATCATTGTCCTTTTGTGTTCATGAGAAACATACTTTTTTTAGACTACCTGAAGGCGTGAGAATTCTGTGTCACGGTTAGACAAGTAATTCAAGAAGGGGACATTACTTGAGACCAAAGGAAGGCAAGGTGCCTGATGTGAGGCTGCTCAGGTTATCTCAATATTAATACATTGGAGGCCTAATTCAGAAAGTATTTACTGTATGGCCGCATTCGTTTCCTGATTTGGGATCAAAGGCAACTCTCCAGATATCCATCTATTTACCGCCAATCCTTTTACAAAAGGCCTGCTTCAACATTACCATCTAGCTGTTCCCCACTAATAGGGAAAAAGTTTTCTGTACAGTACCTTATACATGGTGAATATATAATCACATACATGTAGAACACCCAAAAAAAAAATCCATAACAAATAGCAATTATTCACATAATCAAATCCGTCAGAAAGAAAAAGATGGATGACATGAGCTGATGGTGCCCAACACACTTCAAATTGGATGCCAAATATGGCTGCTTTGACAAGGCAGAACAGAAAAATAAACATTGCGATTTCACACGTGTGCTGGATTAATTTGTATTATCCAGTCATTCTTTAAATTGCTACTTTTAAGACCCAAGCTTTATTGAATTTATTTTCACCAACTACATCTTGAACTGTAGAAATATGGGGTTACTGCTGTTGCTCAACAATCTAAATGGAAGTGTGCCACTTTGATAGTGAAAAAATTAGGCATAAAAGAATATTGCAGTGTCACCTGTCAAGTAAAGTGTGTACTTCCAATGGCAGTTTCTTTGATATTGCAGTACTAACACAAAATGCATATTGAGTTAGGGAAGAATCTTACTTATTTCAGGTGCAGGATTTTGTTCCTGAGAATTTGGACAGCATAGCTGGTTTTGAACCTCCTCATTCCCCGGACTCGAGCTATAACAACATGCAATTGGGATCTGAGGACTATGCAAAAGAGCCACCGTTGGTCCCACCGAACCTACGGCTAACAATTCTCAACACGCCATCTTGCATGGACAGCCCTACGCCTTTGTTGAGACCCCAACATGTGGTGCTTAATCATCTGTATGTGCAGAAGGGGAAGAGTGGTCAGTCAGTGGTGGCACTTGGTACAACTCAAAGGTTTCGAGCAAAGTATGCTACAGTGGTTCTCTACAAGTCCCTGCAGAGGTAACATACATGTTCCTATAGTTTTGTGGAGAGTAGAGGAATAGCCATATGCGACCTCAGAGTGTTGGTCCCCTGACATAGGAACAATACAAGTATCAAGTTTTATACCAAGATATCAATAATATAGTTTTCATGTATTATCCTAATACATAATACTGATATAATGGAGATTATACCACTTGTTTGTTGATCATACAGCTCCATTGTGTACACAACATTCCATGAGGTTAATTCAAGTAGTTAATCTGATACCTAAATCTTGTACCAACCCAAAAGCTCAAGCTTATAGGTGGAATTGATCATGCAGCTCCATTGTGTACACAATACACCCAAAAGCTTAAGCTCATAAGTGGAAGGCCCAAACAACTATATATGAAGCCTTGCCAAAGGCATTATTTAGGCGATACGGGATGTGGGGCTTTACTTTACCAACACTCCCTCTCACGTGTAGGCCCAATAGATTTCATGCACGTGATACCATGTAAGATACATATACCAACCCAAAAGCTTAAGCTCATAGGTGGAAGGCCTAAACAGGTATATATGAAGCCTTACCAAAGACATTACTTAGGTGGTGTGGTATGTGGGGCTTTATTTTACCAACAAAATTAGATGTGCCCCAACTTGCTTTTAAAATATAGAAGTAGTTAAACTCTTTTATCCCTTAATATTTTTATTATTATTATTATTTTTGCTTTGATATATTCTTTTAAAGAATATCCTTCTTAACAACTTCAATGGTATGGTGGTTGGAAAGGTGTGGTGAGTGTAGGAGGGTGCCATGTATAAAACAAGTAACAAAGGACATATCGGCCAGCGGGGAAAAATCTATATCCCATCTTAAAGTTTTTCTGAATGTCACCAATCATAGTTACCTAATCTAGAAATGGAAAATAGATGGCAGTACTTTTGAATGCACAAATAACAATTTCACTCTCATGTATTAAGACTGAAAAGGGCTGGAATTAAACTGCTACATTCTTTTAATTTGTGTTCTTTGAATTCGTCAAGCACACGAGGTAGTTCCAATAACTGCTATATAACGCCCCACCCTATACCCATATATGATATTGTCTGCTTTGGCCCACGAGTCTTATGGTTTTGCTTTTGATGTGCCTTAACCCATCAAAAGGCCAAGCTCTACATGCTATATTCTTATTTTGATTATCCTTTCATTGTAAACTGGCTTTTACTTGAGGTGAAAAAAATTTAAAACAACAAGAGGCCCATTTGCCTCCATGTTGAATTCCTATGAATTCATGATAAGGGAGGTTTTATCGAAGAAAATATATAAAAGATGTGAGGAGTGAAGGGTCTAAGATGGAGATTTAGATGGGAGCGTGCTTATTCACTTTCCTTGTGATCTAATCTATTAGGGGTGACAAGCAGGTAAGGATTTCTGCTCAAAGGGGAGATCATTTGATGGCCCACTTTGGAATTTACCTTTAGCACCTTGGAAAAAAAAAAAAAAAACCCTCCTTACAAATCCTAGGAACCCAATGTCAACTAAACAAAAGGCCCCCAGGTATATGCACCTGTTGAAGATGATTTATTCACTCGCAAAGCAATGCATTCCTATTAAACAGCCTAAATTTGATGTAAAGGTTAAGATTTTCAATTGGCGATCAAATGGTCTTACTCTTTGGTAGAAAATGATTACCCAGCTATCATCCTAGTAATCAAATCCTAAGAAAGTGAGGGTCCCATCTACATCTTTGCCTTAGATGCTTCACTCCTTGCCTCTTCAATATTCCTTCATTAGAACCTTCTTCATTATGAATTCCCAGAAATTCAATACAAAGTAGGCAGGTGGGTGCTTAGGACTTGTTTTGGGTGTAAGGGATCCTGCCCCAGAATTCAGAACATTAAAATTCCTTGTGCTTTGGTGTTTGGATGAGCCATGGGATTCTAAACTGATTTCCAAGCCTTATGCTGGCTACGGGAATCCTTATCCTAAGTTGAAAACTTGATTATGATTATCTCTGTCCTCTAATGGCAAGGAATCTTGTTCTCTTGAATCTCATGCATCCAAACAAAAATCTTGACTAATAATCCAGAGATCTCATCTGGATCTTCATGAATCAAGTGCATCCAAATCAGAGGGTTCATGCATTTTGGGAATCGCAGGGTGGATGTTGTGGATAGCACACCAGCTCCCAATGGTCCCACCCAGTGAGTGATCGCTGGGTGGGTAGGTTTCGTTACTCTCCCCTTGGCCACTAGGCGAACTTTTTTTTTTTTTTGTTTTAAATCTGTGCCGATGATAGTTGTTTTGTTCTGCAAAACTGACTGCACTCAGTTACTTGCAAGTGATGGTTGTTTGGTTCTATTTTGCCATTAACTTAATACCGGTAAACAGTAATACTTGTAATTAGATTTATAGGTAAACTGAGTGGAGAGCAACTGGGTGTTGACAATTTTTACAGGGACAGAGAGTTCCGAATGTCTGAGTATTCTAATTAGCATACAAATATCCAAAATGAGCCTTTTTGGTTTGGGGTTAGTGAGGTGTGCTTTTATTGGAAAGTTGCACTTTATTTTTCCGCGAAGGTTAACCTGCCATTTTGGCCAGTTTGATCTACCTAAATCGAGAGGGTGTAAATGATGGTTCATGCATTTGGCTAACCCGAGTTTCTTGGAAGCTGACTGATGTTTTGTTATTTGCCCTAAATGATTACAGATAAACAAAGTTTTAGGGATAGATTTACGGATAAACTAATTTGAGGGTAACCAAGTTCCAATGATCCAAACAACGCGAGTGACAGGGTTACTCATTTCCTGGATTAAAGACCAGACCCAATATCAGATAAGCTGATCTTAGTGCTAAACCTCTACCCACCAGTACCTTGGATTATGCCCCCACCATTAGCCTTTGAGTTCTGCATTATCTGTGACACCTTTGTTATCCTTCCATAAACTGTCATCCGCTTCACAAATTGTCATTTAGAGCAGGTTCTTCATAGTGGGCCCACATGTTCATGAAGTGGTCCACTTGATGACATAATCTACATGATCCTCGGTTGGGTCCACTCGATGATATATATATTAAAAAAAAGTCAAGTGAAGTGACTTGTTGTTTTCATGATATATACAAATTTCTATTGAGCGATGGTGATACTGCCCTCAAACGAGTCTGTCTAATGTAATCAAAGTTTCATTATGCTCTCCCCAAAAGTAATCTATTTCATCAAGGGTTCATTAACTTCATTGTCAATGCATCCATTTCTCATCTCTTTAGGGTCAATTTTGTGTGTTCTGCTTCACCACTCAACCCTACTCAAAGCCATTACCTATAATGACTCTATAAAAGGGTTTGGAAACTTGGCCGAATTAAGTCGGGTTGAGTTAGACTCAACGTAGTCCCCTTCCCAGCTCAATTTTCTTGTACCTCTTCTTCCTTTTCTTTTCTTCTTTTCTCATTAACAAACGAGTTATCTTCGAGTACATAATGGACTAACATACAAGAAAATTGAAAATCTTATGAAAGAATTATTTCAATTACTTAAAATTAAAAATTAAAAAAAATGGATAGTAGGGCCATGATGGATTGCTTGGATCGGATCATTTCTTGGGACAATTTACAAACAACTACATTAAAATAAATAACAAGTAGATTCATCATCATCCTAGCTTATCCCTCTTTATATGAGGTATGGTTATAAATCATGGTCTTTGAGAATTCATCGAAACTTTTCCATATCAACTATGGAACTAAAATTTTCTAAAATGATCAAAATATAAAATATTTCAAATCTTCATTATATGATAGTTGCTTTTAGGAACATCTTTGACATAAGTAAGATAGAAAAACATACTATAAACATGATAATAACGAAGTTTCATTAAATTTTTGGCTTGAGACTAAACACACACAAGATCAGCACTAGTCATGGCTGAAACCTTAATGGATTATCCAATACAATCGTGTTTAGGCAGAGTTTAAAACCATGATTCGATGTGGGGCTGAACAAGGAGAGTTCTATTATATTATTGTCGTAGAAAAGCTATGATTATCAGAGATAAAAATAATGCTATTGCCTTTATCAATTGATGATATCAATTCCTCAATGCCTCAAGTGAAACTTCCACAAAATGTCAGCTTGATTTGTATGATGACTTTAATAACAGGGAATTCAAGTTTCCAAGAAAGTTGGGCTGTGAAGACACTCAAAGGGTATTGAACAATCCTGCTACTCATAGTTTCTTATATCATTGTCCAAGAGACTAGAAAAAGAAAATTTTCAAGACCATTGACTGTGAAGCTTATTGGATATTTAATTCCATGGACTATTGACTGTGTGTTGAGTCTTTGACAACGATCTTTGCTGACTTCTCTTCCTTTTTTTTAATAAAAAATCTGTTATTTTCTACTAGTAGTAGCTATCAAAAGATAAGGTGTTCATTTTCATAGTACGTGTCGGCAGGAATTTTGAAGAGGTTTTTCCTTCCTGTGGTACCTTGAAGAATATGATTCTTTCCATCTTGTACCGCATCGATCCGAATCGAAAGGGACAGTTGGTCATCTAATTTTTACAGCTTGTTGTTGGCATATATGGAGGGAAAGAAATAGTAGAATATTTCAGCATAAGAAATCTGACTTTTCAATTGTGTTACAAGCAATTCTTAACACGGTCCATAGTCAGGTTGTTTATCTTGGGCTATCACTACCTGATAGATATTCTAGTCAATGAGACTTACCCCCCTACAAACTTGATTCCTCATAAGAGAATGCAATCTAATATCCCCCTTGGATGCTGTCTTTCTATATTTCATTTGCCTCCTGTCCTAGTGGGAATATTTTGGAGGGATAAGGACATCCCTGCCTGGAGATGGTCTATTACAATCAAATTTGGACTTTAGTGTTTATAATCTCATTCAGTTGATCCCCTATGAAGTAAAGAATTTTAAGAATTACTTTCTTCCCATAATTTCACCATTACATTCAATTGAGAATTGATTTCAATTTATACAATGAAGATACTCTAATCAACAATTATTTAAAATTCAAATTACCAAAAATCTCTAACAACCAAACTAATCCTTATCTAAGATGCTAATCTCTAACATTCCCCCTCAATCACAAAATCTTTTCATAGGAAATATTTGTGATTGTTCTCATTAAAAATAGAAACCCTTGATCTCAAAATAAAATATAAATTCTAAATATTTTGCAAAAACGATCATATCTTCTTCTTGGGGATCACCATTCCGTCTGTAGATCCATCACTGTCGCAACCCGCCTTGATCTCAAAATAAAATATAAATTCTAAATATTTTGCAAAAACGATCATATCTTCTTCTTGGGGATCACCATTCCGTCTGTGGATCCATCACTGTCGCAACCCGCTCCCTTTGAGTCTGTCGGTGCCGGTGGTCCACTAGATCAGATCTGACATAATCTCTTTTAGAAGTTTTGATCGTACAAACTGAGATTGAGAAGATCATAAGGCTTGAGGTGATGATTAGAGTGGAGAAGATGCTGATTTTCTTTATTGAAATAAAAAAATTGACAGTGAATTGCGGAAGCAAGATCAGACCCTCAAGATCATACTTAGCTTGATCGCAAGATCATGCTGGGCCCACGCTCTGATACCATAAAGAATTTTAAGAATTACTTTCTTCCCATAATTTCACCATTACATTCAATTGAGAATTGATTTCAATTTATACAATGAAGATACTCTAATCAACAATTATTTAAAATTCAAATTACCAAAAATCTCTAACAACCAAACTAATCCTTATCTAAGATGCTAATCTCTAACATGAAGTTGGTGAAGTTACTATTGAAGGAGAGAGTGAACTCACAAAGGTGCTTATAGATCCCTTAAATTGTAATTGGCAGGATCGATTAAAAGCAAGAAAGGTGCATTTTTGCTTCGAAAATTTCATAATATGCGCTATTCTCCTATATCCAAGAGATCTATTAAATTGAGTAAGAAAATGAAGAATAATTCCCTCGTTCCAAATTTGAATTTTTGGGATGAATTTACCGTCTATGCTTGCTGCTTGGTTTTGCATGTACCCGGGCTATGGGTTTTATTTGTATTATAATGGGGTACGTCCCATTGGATTCTTTCAATTAGGAAGGAATCCTTTTGTAATTTTGTTCTTTAGAGAAATCAAAAGACCAACTTAACTCCAAAAAAAAAAAAAAAAGAAGAAAATGGGTCAAATAAAAAAGTACTATATTAAAAAAAAAAGGGTAAATTAGCCAAAAGTCCTTGAGCACAGTCTTCTAAGGCATCAAGGACAACTACTTTTTCTCTAATGTCTATAGTCCAGACAGCTGGAAATACTTTAGTGAGAGGTCCCTAATATGCCACGTTATGTATTTTCATGACTAATTTGCCCCTTTCAACTGTGCCAGGGAACACTTTCATTCTTCTTCTCTCATTTTCCATTTTCCATTCCTTTCCATAGTTGCAGAGTATCGTTGCAGAGCACCTTCCGTCGCCACCATGACTTCCGATTCTCTCTCTTTCATTTCTTCAAATATAGACACAGTTTTACTTTATCTTGCTCTTTCATCTGAAGTCTCTTCCAAATCTCTATTTCTTTCTACAACTGATTTGAAAGAGAGCATTTTGCACTTTTTCTTGTTTCCCCCCTCTCTTTTCTCGATTGGATTGTGGTCATTAAGTGTTTATGTTTTGGATTTCGATTTTTATTAGAATCTGACTTTTCCATATTCTGACTTTTGGTGTCACCGAGCTCAGATAAATTTCCCAGAATTTATGATAAACTGGACAGAAACTCAGATAAATTTATCGAAGTTCTGCCAGAAACTCAGATAAATTTATCTGAGTTTTTGGCAAATTTATCTGAGTTTCTGGCACAACTCAGATAAATTTATCTGAGTTTCTGGCACAACTCAGATAAATTTATCTGAGTTTCTGGCAGAACTCAGACAAATTTATCTGAGTTTTGAAGAACTTTTCTGAGTTTTAAACAAATAGCTACGTGAAGTGGTGCCATCCGACGACCCACATCCATCTCTCCTTTCTTATTACAGTGGTTATGATTCATGATTCGCGTTTTCTTTCTCAGCCAGCTGACAGAAGGAGAAGAAGGAGTAAGAGCAGGGAACTATGGGAGAAACCAAACATGTCCTGGTTTGTGGAAGTGATAAAGTAGAGATTATCATGTTTAAGCATTAGATAACACTGATTTTGATTTTCAAACTGGTTCATAAATGCACGTGTACGCCTTTGGAAGCCAATGGTAGAAGAGATGTACAAAGAAGAGATCGGTGATGCCGACATGGATTCAAATTCTTCGTCAGATAATGCCACCAAAGTAAGGAGTGAAGCCAAGGCATCTGAGGATAGGGAAGAGTTACAAAGCATGAAATCTGCAATTGAAAATTGCCCGACCAACTCATATGATGGAAATATGAAATCTGATCACATTTCTGACATAGACATGGATGGGACGACACCTGGGTTCCAAAATGGTGTGAACTTGGACGACCCAAACTATGGGAATATGAAATTAAGGGACCAGGGATCCAATTCCAATGATTGTAGTCTTCTTCAAGATGCACTCATTCAGCCTGATGGGAATGGAAGGCTTATGGCCTACCAGATGACAGAGTTGGGAAGGTTTGGGAATGGAGGTAAGGGCGTTTTTGTCTTTTTTAGTTACAAGAGGACTGCTGTCAGTATGATAAAGTAATATGGACCGTTTGCAATAAAAATCACCGTTGAGGGACCTCCGCCCAAATGCCCCAAAAAAAAACACCTCTACTTTTTACCAAAAAGTAAAAAAAAAAATTACTTTTCCAAATCACTGTTGACAAAAAGAATCTTCTTTTAAAAAAGTATAAATTTCAAATAAGGCCTTAAGTGTTTGCCCAAAAGGACGTAAGTTTCAAAAACTTTCAAATTAGTCCCTAAGCTTTTCAATAAATTTTCAATTAAAGGTATCCAGTCATTTAAAGTTAGTTTCCCGCGATTTTTTTCTCATTTTAAAAAAAAACCCAAATCAACTTTCATTTAAAGTCATAGCATGGTTTTGATAGCCACTACATGCAGCCGATCATTATGGAGAAGCCGTTGTCTTCGATCACCATAAGGATGCCTGTAAAGAAAACAAGGAGAATATAAAGAAACTAAATGAAGTTTTTATTTCAACAAAGGGTAATATGAGTAGTTTTAAGAAATTGAGGGGAAAAGTCATCGGAAAAATATCTTTAAATGGACAAATGTCCTTAATTGAGAACTTGTTGAAAAACTTAGGGATTGATTTGAGAAGTTTTAAAAATTATGTCCTTTTTTGAAATAAGGGATAAACTTAAGGCCTTACTTGAAAATTTTCCTTTAAAAATATTAAAAAAGGATACATTCTAATTTCACTAAACGAAAAAAGGTCATTACCTTTTAATTTAACCCCTCTTCTTCTCTTGTCTTTTAATTGACCATTTACCTCACTTCACTATACTAGTGAACTTACCAAACAGGTGATAGTTTCTTCTATTTCTTCTCATTATTTAATTAGATGGTGTAAGTACAAGATCATCTACAAGATTAATCTTATTCAACTCAACTAATGTCAACGTCATTTACCGAAGAAAACAAGAAAAAGAAAAAAAAAAAAAAAAACTGATGTCAACATCTCTGCCTAATATACAACTCTTATCTAAATAGCATCTATCTTCATTTTCATGGAAAGGCCTTGGATCCATTTGGCATTCGTTGGATTTCTATCCGTAATCTTGACCACTTCCTTAACTGTACAGAAAGCTGATGGGTTTTCTTAAACCTTGAGACACAGGATCAGGTGTTTTTAATTAAACCTCGAATCATAGAGAGAACAGAAATAGGCCGGCATATTCCACAATTTGTTCATTCTGTACGTCCTAGTACTTTTGTAGCATTGTGCATGTTTCATTTGACAATTGTCAAATGAAACATGCACAATGCTACAAAGGACTAGGACCTACAGAATGAAACCGGCATTCTTTTTATGGAATTTTTCCATTCACAGTGAGACCCACGAATTGAATGGTCCTGATTTGTCTGCTGGGTGTCGTGTGTAGGAGAGTTCTGACCGTATGAAACTAGAGGGTTCCAATAATTTTTCATAAAGTTGAAAAAAGATCAAAATGCATTAACTGTATAAAGCCAATATAATGAGAGTATTATATTAGTGGGTATTGTCACAGTATTAGCAATACATTTTGATTCTTC
Source organism: Umbellularia californica (assembly GCA_028538565.1). Lineage (NCBI taxonomy): Eukaryota > Viridiplantae > Streptophyta > Magnoliopsida > Laurales > Lauraceae > Umbellularia > Umbellularia californica. The sequence continues at coordinate 22,589,496 of JAPQWN010000003.1, forward strand.
AAAGCGGTCTGTATACAGAATATTTTAGTAGCCAAATGATGGAAAATTGATGGGACTATGAAAGTTGACCAATTCTAATACACACCCACCAATATGACCCCTAGCTTCAGTATATAAACATGGACTCATTAATAACACAAACAGGTGGGTTTGTGTGAAGGAAGCACACATTGCCCTGGGAGAAGAGGTCCAAGGAAATGAAGAAATATTCACAGTGAAGAAGCTGGAACCAGTTTTACTAGGTCCAGATTTCCAAACATATGAGGGGATCTACTTCCTCTCCAATTAACCTCGACCAGCCCCAGGCCTATATAATAGAGACAGTGTACTGCTTTCGAGGTGAAGCGAGTCAAAGTACTGGTGAAGTGCTGAAAGAGGCCTTGGCCAAGTTCTTGGTGTATTACTATCCTCTGGCTGGGACTCTGATGAGAGGATCTGATGGGAAGCTTTTGGTTAGATGCCCAGAAGAAGGTGCGGTGTTTGTTGAAGCTACTGCAGAGCATGAAATGGAAGTATTGGGTGACATTACAATGCCTGATCCTGTGAAGCTGAAGAAGCTTGTTCATAAATTTCCTGAAACTATGGACATTGTACAATTGCCTCTCTTGACGGTGCAGGTAAGACTCGGGCCTTAAAATTTTTAACTTTTTCTCAGATATGGGTGGGGGCATCAGCCCAAACCCTTATACCTGGTCTGCCTCTGCGTCCAACCATCTTACACCTGTATCACTAGTATAGGTTGTCGATCGGAAAGGTGACCAGGGTCCAATCAATGAGACCCAGAATTAGGTTACTGCCCAAGACTAAATAAGGCCACCGCCCATTAGAAGCTTGTTTTCAGTGACATCTCTATTTAACTAATCAAATGAGCAATCAATTAAAGTGTATCATTATAGTCATTTTTGTAATACAAGTATGCATATACATACCCCTATGCAGAGCACCGGTCCTTATGGGGTCCACCTACGGATGGGACTTTCAACTCCACACCCCCCCCCCCCCCCCATGGTGACGGAGGCTCAAAACATCATCCCAACCACTTGATCAATGGCTTCAAGTTCTCACCATCCAAATGAATGCACAGACAATCCAATGGTACAGTCCATTTAGATAGATGCCAAACTTGTGATCGATGACTATTTGGAAGGTCCTTATTTTATCGTCCACTCAAACGACAGAGGTTTTCCATATATATATATATATATATATATATCCATGCATGCCTCGCTATAGGGCCCGCCCGCTAGCCCACGTGAGGATGTGGTTAGGAGAATTGAAAGATCTAGTTGGGCCCACCTATGTACAAAAATTAGCTTCATTTGATCATTTTAACCCTTTCTCCCATGGCCCACGGTCAAGTCCATTTCGATGTGTGCAAACCCTAGGGACAAGTCACCATCAATGACGGTGTGTACGTGCAATTTAGTCAGATGGACCAGTAGGTGCCCCCTACAAATAACCTTTTTACCACCATGTGAGACACCTTATGATAAATCCCTCCCCCTCCCCCAAATTATCACTCACCGTAAATTGACACTAATTTGAATTATACTTATTATTGGATTGGGGGCCTTGTATTCTTTTTAATGGTATCTTAAGTTATATTTTTTCATGAAACTTTATCCAATGTTGAGTATAACTCAAATTAGTGTCAAATTAAAGTGAGTGCTAATTTAAGGAGAAAGAGACTATGAGGGGGCCGGTTTATTATGGGGTGCTCACGTGTTGGTAAGAAGGCTACCTCTCACACAATTCTATAAGAACGCCTCTTAGTAAAACATGACCCTAAATACCCATTACTAAAGTCTATATATTATATTTAAAGTCCCTCGGACTGGAGCCGGATGCCCAAGTCTAGCTATTAAGGGAAAGGGATTCAAACAAGGAATTGGGCACCGTCCCTCAGCCTGTTGGCCTACTGGATAGTCTGAATCCATAATTATCATATACCAGTTCCCCACATTCAGGCCAGTCTCGGTTTTATCAACAGCCCTATCTAAGGTTACGCAAAAAAATTGAGGCCTTCTAATCATTTTATGAACCCTTCATTTGATTGTCCCTAATGGAGACAATTTTCAGCCTTCAGCTGAAATGAAATCAGATGTAAATAAGATATAGTGGGTGTGAAGGGTTAGGAATATCCCAACAGTGAGACTTATACATAGGCTACTAGTTACATAAACTAACTTGCATCAGCTGGCGCGCCATAACTTGCATACCATTTCATCAGGATTTTTTCTGAAATTAGGCACGTTACTTGTTCAGGTGACGAGGTTCAGATGTGGGGGGTTTTTGTTCTTGGAATATTTGCATTGAACCATTGCATTGCTGATGGGACATCTGCAACTGAATTCATAAACTCATGGGCTGAAACTGCAAGAGCCTTGCCCATTTCCAACCCACCATATCTAGATAGAACAATCTTGAGATCCAGACAATCACCTAAAATCATGTCCCCCCACCACGAACTCGCTGAGATAAATGACGTATCAAACATCGCTGCCTTCTACCAAGAACATCAGATTCAATACAAATCCTTCATTTTCAAGCAAAAACAGCTAGCCCAACTGAGAAGAACTGCAATGGAGGACAATGCCATCGAGAACTGCTCAACCTTCGTAGCACCATCGGCGTTCATATGGCGCTCCCAAAGCAAAGCACTGAGAATGAGACCCAACCAGGAGACAAGGCTTCTTTTCACGGTAGACGGGAGGTCTAGATTCAACCCCACATTGCCAAAAGGGTTCTTTGGAAATGGCATTATATTCGCACACTGCAGCTGTAGCGCAGGGGAGCTGATAGAGAAGCCGCTTTCTTTCGCAGTCAGGATGGTGTGAGAGGCAATCAAGGTGGTTAATGAGGACCATCTCAGATCGTTAATTGACCACTTGGAAGTAACTAGAGCTTCATACCCAACAGCAGCTAATAACCTTCTGATCAGTGAATGGAGTAGATTATCTTTCAGTGGTATTGACTTTGGTTCGGGGGTGCCTTTGCAATCAGGACTTGCAAGCCCACCAAAGATAGTCCTGTTCCTCCCTTATGGAGAGGAGAGAAAATGCATCAATGTTTTGATGTGTCTCCCTGCTCCAGCCATGGAGACATTCCAAGAGCTGATGGTAATGTAAATTCAACAAATCACTTAATATGTCATTACAGGACTAGTAATATTTTATGGTTTTCTATGAAGTCTTCATCAAGTGACAAGTTAAAAGACTGCAACTAGTTCACCATGCAAGTCAGTTATCTCCTCTTTGTCAAGATATTTCCATTTGCAAGTACCATGAAGAATGAGAACAAGGGGTTGCTCAATTAGTTATCAACCCCACATCTCATCCTTCCGTACGCCACTCTGCCCACTCTACCCATGTGTGTGATCTTTTCTTCTCACGTGTGTGGGCTCTCCTTCACACTTGTGTTCCCATCTGTGCAGGCTTCCTCTTCCCAGGTGTACGGGCTCTATTGGGTCCTAACCCCTTGGCTGGATTAGAAAAAAGTACCATGAGAATTGTACCTTACAAAAAGAATTATATGCTGATAAACGGATTTTATATTGATCGGTACTGCAACCTTTGTTCTATTCAATTTTTGTATGTTCTCCCAATTAACCATGGAAAATGGAGGCCCATTAGAATTGATTTTTTGATGATCCAATTAAGTCGATTCAACAATACTATGATCTAGGCTGAGAGTATATAGAAATCACAACAAACTAATTGCATTCCAAAAGCTAATGGCAAAAGCATCTACATATATATCTCACGCATTGCGTTGCATGATCAAATTATTCTCTTCACTTGGGACTTGGGAGTGGCACTTCTCCTATTCCTTTTCATATATGCTAGAGTGATGTCCCCCTAAGATGCAATTTGTAACAAGGAGAAGGGGGAACAAAAATCCCATAGAAGTTTTTATTCGACTCCAATTCCATCAAAGAGACCTACTCAAAGAAGTCCTCAGATATCCTCTTTAAACTCTGATTGGTTTTTCTATTAGGCATGAAAATATAAAATTATCATTTTTTTGGTAGACCGAGTAATAAGGAAAAGAAAGCAAAAGGGCCTATTATCAATAGAAGTGGGAATAGTACAGAGTTGGTGATGTTATGGACAGATGGCCTCTGGTATGAGTAGTGCAGTCTATAACTTGTATACTGAGTAAAATCAACAAAACCCCTGAAACAGTAAATCATACTGAAAAAAAAGGTAACACTGAAGTGGACATGAGGGAAAATAAATGAATAGTGTCATTGTTTTCTTATCTTGAATATTCCAGATTTGGGTCTGCACTCTTTTTCGCGGATAAGTTCACAGACACATTTCTCATCATAAAAGATAAACAGTTAGAACCCAAACCCAAATTAAAGGATGTATGGATATAATTACAAGATTAGCTGAATGAACTTTCAATAAGCAGAATCAAATAACTCGCACAAACCTAGATTTCCTTGTATAACTCCAAACATTTCACAGAAAAGATAAAAATCAATACAAAACAACGAAGGAATCATATTGTAGCACATGTTAAATTGGAGAGCGGCAGATCGGGCATGAGTTTGTTAAATTCAACCATCTCTCAATGCAATCTCTGTGGAAATCATGCAAACAAGGCAGCTGAGTTACTTTCACTCCATGCGAATAATCATGCAAACAGATGTTGCACTTATCAAATGAATTCCTATCATCAAATTCTTGCGACGGCAAAGCCTTGATAGAAGACCTCAATGCAGGGCCAGCAACACCTGTGTGCTCACTAATAGCCTGAGCTAATTCTTCTTCATCATCATACGTATCGACCGTAGCGACATCAATGTTGAGAACAACATTGATTGCGCTATATCCCTCATCTTCCGCATTCGACACCAAATTGAGTAGGCAGAGAGATGTTTGACTCTCCAACTCGGCCAACACACTGACTGATATCAAGTCCAAACAGGAGAGCACGCGGCGGATGAGTGAGTGTCTTTCTGTGGGTGACCAGAGGAGGTTGGACTCCCAGTAAACTTTCACTAGCAATTCATCACTTGTTGTGGGAACTTCTCTTTCAAATGACCTCAACTGACGCCTGTGGGTGTTAGTGAATTCGAGAGAGACAGATGTCATTGGTCCTTCAATGTTACTGACTCTGTAGCCCATACTAAGAATCTGCTGTGTGCGGGTGAATGGCATTCCACTGTATAGATAAAAAAATGGTTATACAAGTAGAACTCAAGAGAGATGGATCCATGAAAGATACTGTGCAATGTTAGAAAGAAAATAAGATGTCACCTGAGATTAGATTGAAGGTCATCTGGGGCTTCTATGACATAAGGTGGAACTTCATCTGGGGCATCTATCACATAAAGAGGAATTTCATCTCGGGCTTCTATGACATGAGGTGGAACATCATCTGGGGCTTTTATGTCGTCATCTGGAGCCAGAACGACATAAGACAGAAGGTGATCTGGGTCTTCCATCTATTCGTTGGGATAATCGAACCTAGAAGCTAGAGAGAGAGACCCATTCATTATTCAAGAGATACACAGAGAACAAAGAAAAAGAAAAAGAAGAAGAAAAGAAAGTTGTTTTCAGAGACTTGTATTATCATCCAACCCAAACATCATCACCAAGTACCCATTGATTCCCAAGGAATAATATGTGAGACCCCGATCTCCCTGCGTAATGTCTTGTGATAGACTTTAACTCCCTGTGAGGCCTTTTAAGATCTTGCGATAAAATTGGATTGAAATCCCATGTATCAAAGCAAACAATATTACGTAGACAGCGGGCCTGGGTAAGTACGTAAAATTCACGGGAAGCTAAATATATATATAAGAGGGGCATTCATGTGTATCTATCCCTCCCCTTTTCTTTTTTGCACATGAAAATAAGGAAGTGTACCTCACCCTATCTACTTGAAAATTCACTTTTGTACTTGAAATTTTATATTTATAGAAGTGTCCATCACCCTATGGTGAGAGATGGATACACTTGAATATTTCCCTATATATAATGGCTCATTTCTTTGGATGTAATTGAATTCTTACGTATTCATGGTAAAGTGGGTTTCAACAACAGATTATTAAAGTAAAGAGGGGCATGCCCATGTATGTTGATTGACTTTTTGTCACAGTATTCGAAAGCAGAAGACCTACATCTCTACAGTTTGTTTAATGGGGTACAATACTTTTTCCAAGCAGTGGCACTAGTTCGGATTTGAATTTTCTTTCTAGGAAAAATTGAAGAGAAGCAGGAGGGAGGGAGGGAGGAGGAGCGAGAGAGAGAGAGAGAGAGAGAGAGAGAGAGAGGGCGTCGTACCTTGACAATGAAAGAGAGAGAACACAAGGTCGGATATGGAGTTCCTCGGCTGGCGCCTGTTGTTGGGCAACGACACAGAGATAAGAAAGAGAAAAAACAGAAGAATGGTTTATATAGGCAACTATAGAAACTAAAGGAGTGGACTTCGAATGCGAGAAGGAGAGAGACAAGGCCCGAGGACAAGGTGGAGTTCAGTCGGGAGATGAATACGTTTTGCTTTTGGAAAGTTTTGTTTTTGGAAGGCAACGTATCCTCTTATACATGCGAGAGGGATACTCTACATCGATAAGTGACGGGCTTCCCATGAACTCAAAGGGACTCACTGTTAACTTACTTTAATAGGTATGTGGTCTCACCATAAGATTACTAGTCATTGCCTGTGCCTGAAGGCACAGCGCACCACGCTCTGAGCACAACTAAATCTAATTACTCTTCTTTTGACCACCTAACAACTAACACCGCCCATAATTTAACAAAATTTAACTCAAATTTTCTATGTGGCCCATTGGATCAATCAACTTCAAATCAAGCCCAGCCGGATTTTATTTTTTTAGGTAAAACAGACCAGCCAATTGGACCCTTGTTTAACCACCATTGAATACCAGAAGTGACCCACTATTATAAGCAGTTTAGTTTAATTGTATGCAAGCCACGTTTGCATCTGCTACCAAAACAATCCAAATTAGCCCAGATTCCACAATCCGTGAAAAACAACATATATATGTGAAGGGGCAAACTGGTAAGTTGTGGGCCCAAATTCCACACCGTTCAATCACTCAATTGCAATCATAGCCGTGTATTTAATCATATCTTTACTTGCAAGGAAGTTTTGAAAACATAATGGCATGTTTCGTAATTTCACAGAAAACCAAGGACACTCCCATATCCTCTGGGAAAAGATAATGGCAGGTTTCGTAATTTCACAGAAAATCAATGGCACTCCCGTATCCTCTTGTCCTTAATAAAAAGTTACTGCCCCTTTGTTTTCAAATAATTACAAAATTACCAAGCTCTTGAATCCCTTCTAAGCCCTTGGATTTATGTACATAAATCCAAGGGCTCAAAATGTCCTAGGATTCAAATACTGCTCTCCCATATTATATAGATGTATATATATTGAAATTAATGAATATGATTAATAATTTGCAGTGGGAGCCAAGCGAATCATATTGAAGTCTAGGTTTTGGAGATTTGTATTGCATTCAAATTTATCGGTTCAGGTCATCAGCAAGCTGGCCCAACTCTGTTAAAGTAAAATTTGGAAAATAGCCACCAAAAGTGGATTGCATTAAAATTTGAAAAATTCGGCAACAGCTCCTTAAACATTTCACTTTATAGCTTTAAATCTAGAGCCATTTTTTATAATGTGGTAGGTCTTTTTTTTTAATTTGAAGACTTAAAATATCCAAATTATATTTTCTTTAAATCATATCCCATGAATAGTATAATTAGTGGAATATGACATTAATAATAATCAACTACTATTTAATTGGCCACGATTAATAAAATCCCATTAATGAGATTTTCAAATAAATTTATAAATTTTTTTTTTTCAAAAAACGCAAATAAATTTTAAAAAAATGAAAATAAGTTTCAAAAAACTCAATAAAATAAAAAAAACTAGTCAATTGGAAGGTCCGATTTAATTTAAAATAAAAAAGCAAACTTGCCGTGTAGCAATGATTATGTAGGCAAGCTCGACTAGTAAAAGTGGTACGGGAAGGGAACACTTGTTTGCATAAACACCAATTAGAATTCTTGCTGTTTGGTAATTGACAACATATCAGTATTCTAAGTGTAATTCCTTATATATGTCAATAAGTTTATAAAAATTCAGTATTCTAACAAGGCTTTAGAATTCGCCAAAGTCTCCAAATTCCAGCTCAAAAATGCTCAAAGTGTCCTCAAGCACTTGTTGATTCAGCTGACGGACAAGCTTCAAATGAACCCAAAAAGTAAAATTGCCAAACAGCACAGCGGATACCTGATTGTAGTCAAAACCATACTTTAGACATGGGTTCAAGTATCCCCATTGTATATATATGAGTGTATTGTTATACAAGTGCGAGTCGCTAATATCAAAAACAATGTACATGAACAGTCTGTATGTAATATGATAGAGACATTGCATCGTATTATTGCTTAGATTAAAACAACAAAAGGGCAACAATCCTCGTCCACAGCATGCATGACCCATGGTAAGCAGTAAGGAAACTAGAGCCTAGAATATAGAGGCCATCAAAAAGGATTGGGAGGTAATATCAGTCTGCAATACGCATATGCGCTTCATTCTCGGAACACTTCAGTAGCACCTGAGGTCTGTAACAGAGAGCGGGTATCGGAATGTATTTGCATATTCAAACGAGAGACTCCCACCAGGGGCGAGTGGGCCGCCGTCATTGACAAGGCAATCATTATACCGCATCCGGCGAAAAATCCTGGGGTTGATCATACGAGCTGAACTGAACCAGCCACAGCTAACATGTATATTGGAGACGGTGCAGCCGGAGATGCAGACATTGAGGATTTGGACTGTGTAGGTCGGGATGCCGTTGGGGAGAGGGGAGGTGGCGCCCTGGTAGAGGGCGATTGCACCGGGGGAGCACGAGTCGCCGATCCTATCTGTTACATGGTCATAGGATTGCACATCTTTAAGCTCAAACAAAATCTAGAAACATGACTAGAGCCCGTGGCAAATGCTAACTATTCCAACCTTAATGTTGTAAATTCATGTTTGGAAAATCACTAGCGTGGAAAAAGTATAAAAACTAAGTTTCAGAAACACTAAGCTACTTGGATGTAAGCAGAGATTAAAAGAGGTCAAGAAGTCGTTTTGGCTGAGACTACAGTTTTACTGAATTTGTGATTAAGAACCATCACCCTACCCAGGTCCAGCCAATAGGTCCCATGCAGTACCTGAGTTTTAAATTAATAGTCCTGACTCAGACTTGAATAAAGGTCTTGGGCCTGGGCAGAGTTGAAGGCCTTATACGGTTATACCCACATTAGTAAAATGATTATAAACGTTAATGCACTTAATATACATATATAAAATGGTAACAATCATATGGCCATAGGATTAAAAAACACACGACACCCTAGCTCATCTCACTCTCACTCAGTCGGTGAGGGGCTATTGAACTGTGCGCACAAGTACTGCATCACTGACCCAATCTAAGGAGAATAGAAAAGAAAAATTGCCTTAGCATTGGGTTTTCAAGCTCTCACTGACAGGATCCATGGGCATCATTCAAATTGGACCAGAATTCCTAGCCCAAATTAAAAGCGTGACTGAATAATGGGCCATACCAGGTTTTCTTAAACCCTGATCCAAGGCCACCCATGTTTAACATTTGCATTGGGTCATCATTCTTCTTCAAAAAATAAAGGAACAAGAAATTTAACCAGATCCGCATAGACAGGTCTGAAAAGTAAGTAGACTTTGAAAAAGGAAGGTACATTAGAATTACATCAATGGCCCAGAATCAGGAGAACTGAAAACTTCAGACACAAAATACCGTTGGATTGCAAAAATTATCCTCGTGGGAAGACGTGAAAAAGTGCACTTTTGAACAAACACACACACACACACACACACACACACACACACACAAAAAAAAAAAAAAAAAAAAAAAAGAGCACCTGATGCGTGCTACAGAATTTCATGTTATTAAACTTCCAGATTGTAATTCCTCACCTACTCCCAGCAATTTACGCATGGCAGTCATATCCTCAGCCTCATCAGGGACAACAAATCTTCCTACTCCCATCTCTGTTTCATAATAAATTCCTGGACGTTGTAAACCCATTCGGACCAGTTATTGACTTGAGCCTACTAATAACAAAACATTAAATTAAGGCCAAGGGTATGTCTCACCTAATACACTCCCAGTTACAACTTACAAGAGGTCGAGCTAAAAACCAACTGATGGATTAGCAAGACATCTCCCTTTGCACAGGGACCCATGGTAGGAGTCGATCCGTGGTCGTCCCTGTGGAAAGGGAGATGCCTTACCATTGATCCATGAGTAGGTTGCCTTACTTCTCACTCTTATATTAATAAAATTAATAATATCCAATGAAACTTGAATCCATGAGGATGACCGGATCTGTGAGCTATTTTCAATCGCAGAGGCTATCCAGCGATACTAACTTTTTAACTTCGGGTGTCTACACACGGGATGTTTTTCAACTGCACATATGCCTGCATCTTTTGAATATATTTTGTGTCTACTACTAACATCCCCAAAAAAAAAACTCAAAAAATCTGTTGCATGATAAGGCCAGATGGGCCCAACAAACCCTCCTAGTGTCATTTTGTTCCACTAACTGAAGATGTAAAGGTAAAATCTAAGATAAGCACGTGCACACAGTTAAATAAAGATCCAGAGAGAGAGAGAAGGAAATTACCAACAGAAAAGTAAAACAGCATAGACAGCAGAAGAAAAACTAAACACGATACCACCCAATATCTCCAAAAACCGCAGAGTCCCCCAAGAGATGCCATGGCTTACAGCTCCTTGGATTCACCTTAGCACAACAAATAGAAGAAAGAAACCATAAAATCTAACAGGCTTAAACATAATAAAAGAAATTCCCAAACATTAAAAAATAGAAACTTGAATCATGAACAATATAGAAGCCCAATTATTCGTACTGCCTTTTGAGAAATAAAAATAATTCAATCTGCGTTTCAATGGCTCCTTCTGCTCCGCAGCTTGAGTTTTGAGCTCTGAGTATTTCCTATTTATAATGGAATGAATGAATGAATGATACAGCCTATAACCTTTTTAACTAGGTAGCTATAGGATTTAGAGTGCCACTGCCACTGCTCTATCTTCCCTTAGAAATGACGGTTACATATATATACTGTAACTGACGGCGACATGCTGCATGGTCCAGATGATTTACAACCCAACATTTCAAATTTTAATAAATGGAATGAAAACCTGTTTAATCAAGTTCTAGAGAGTTGCCCGGAATAAATTCCCATAACTATCAATCTCATATGTGAAGGGAGTATCAGGGGATTTCCACCTGTTTAGAATAGAATAGAGAGAGTTTGGGACTGTCGTATCTCCAAACTGACAGTAAGTAAGAAGATGATATATATATATATATATAACCATCAAATTTGAGCATTGAATTGCAACAAAAGTGTTTTTGTTCAGCCCTTGCAGCAATCAATGGCCTTGATGGTCTACCAACCTCAACCTGTGACCTATATTATGTACCACCAATAGTCGGGTGGAGCACATTGCCACGCATATCACTAAGATGACCAGAAAAGAAAAAAAAAATTTATTTTTCAATTATGTTCAATCGTTGTGGGGATTTAGAGAAAATATCTGAAATTAAAACATGGATAGAACCCAACCCATGTAATGCGGATAGGAAACACCAACAAAGCATAAAAAGAGAAATCTGTGGGTGGGTTGGTGTGTGAGTGTTTGAGAGAGAGAAGAGACTTACGAGTGATGTTTTGACGCAAGCAAAGACTCGGACCACTGCAACCCAGATGGAGAAGCGAAGCTAAAAGTATATTTAAATGCAAGTAGGAATGGTAGCAGCAAACGCCCTGAGACTGAGTCGAACCAACGAAAGGAAATCTTGATAGCTCCTGGAAAATAGAAAGTAGAAATCTGCCGTTTCATTACGTGACACGTGCGAACGTTTTAGGGAGCGAAAGGGGAGGAGGAGGAGGAGGGGAGGAGAGTCTTGCAAAAAGATGAGAGAGTGGGGGCCGGCCGAGGGGACAGGTTAGTAAATGGCGCCGTTTTTCAAAAGCAGGTGCTGCAGGGGCATTCATTCATCCCTCTCTCTCTCTGTCTCTCAATCCTTCTGATCTTTTGTTTTCGACGGCAGCATGCGCTGCAACCAGGAACAAAGTCTTCTAACCAACTCCTGCGGAGGCCCCGCATTAATTAATTCCCTGTTTCTGATTCACACCCTTCATTAATCTTCGATCTTTGTGGGAATCATGGTCACTTGTAGGCTTTTTATAAAAAGTCTATTTGGACAATTTCTATGGACAGAATTTGGGATAAACTGTTCATGTGGCGCAACTTAATTGAACTCTTTCAAAAGCTAAAATGCATCGTCCTAATCAGATTGCACCACGTGGACAGTTTGTCCCAAATTCTGTCCATGAATTTGCCCATATAAACAAAATGAGCTTTTTATGTGACTTTGAAGTTTGAAGGACAGATATCTCTGCAGTACCTTCTCATGTTTCCACTCCATTATAATGTGGTCCTAGTTAAAACAACTATTTAAACCCATGAGAACAGCAGCACCTCACCTGGCTCTCTCACCATCATATTTTACTTATCTGAATGCCAGACGTAAATTTAGTGACCCAGCCATTGAACAATCACTGGGTTAGTCACTTCTTTTTTCCAAACAAGGAAGAAAACTTGATCACCTTCGGGCCTTGAGTAATATTCTTCAAAATCACTAGAACAGGGCTTCAACATAATTTTACGGGCTGGGTTGGCGAGTGAATTTAAGTTTTGCCACCGCCATAATCAGCACATACCATTTTTTTTTTTTTTTTTGGGGTGACATAGCGCTAATTCGACAATGATGATAAATTGGAACTGATGAGGATTTCTTGTGGGTTGTGGGGCCTACACACAAGAAGGTCTGTTTGGTCTCTTCTTCCGAGGCAGCATTAAATTGAAGGATCTAAACATGGATCTCATTTTAGTTTCGCCTCGGTTTCGCCTTCTCAAAAATCTCCTTTGGCCCATCAATTTATTTTATTTTAAAATAACTTGATTCGCCCAACCAGAAGACAAAACAGTAGGCCCCGATCGAGTCCGAGTCTTTTTAAGCGAGGTTGTATCTTATAAATCCTAAGACCAGGCTTGTTAATCTGCAAAATCAATCCAAAGTCCAACCCTATGGATCTAGTCCAAAATTTACTTTGCTAAGAGAGCGGTTTGGGATAAAATTTGAAACAGAACATCAACAGTAAAAAAATATATTTTAGGTAAGAGGCCCTTTATGATTGGGGCAGTGAGATTTCCTTTGAGTAATTCAAATGGATTGCTGAAATCACCTACGGCGGTCTTGACCATTTCTGAATATTCCAAATGAGTTCAACGATTGAAAGCATCCTTAAATTTGAAACCAATCCCCATTTTCTCCATTGCGTCCATCTTCAAGTCTCTCAAATATTTTCTCCATTGTATTAATCTTCAAATTTCTTAGATATGGGCGTATGGAGCCTCCCACAAGCAAATATTTGACCCAACCCAAAATCAACAACCGAGAGTCACCAAGGTGACGTACCTCCTGACATGAGTCCAAAGACATAAGTCTTTTTTAATTTTGCGATTTGTCCTTTTTTGCTAAATTTTAAACTAGACTTAGGCGTGTTTGGATGTATCGTGAATTGAAGAAAAATAAGGTGAAGCATCATACCAAAAGAGAATAAAATATTAAGGAGATATGATGTTCTTTTATTTTCATTTTGCGATTTGTCCTTTTTTGCTGAATTTTAAACTAGACTTAGGCATGTTTGGATGTATCGTGAATTGAAGAAAAATAAAGTGAAGCATCGTACCAAAAGAGAATAAAATATTAAGGAGATATGATGTTCTTTTATTTTCATTTGCTCCATTGAAAATCTTTTTGGCTTTTTTTCATTTAGTAGAAAATAGATAATGCTTTTTGACTTTTTTTAATAGGAAAAAATAAAATTTTGAAATTATATTCTTTAGATATGACCCCCTTTTTTTTTTTTTTTTTTTTTTTAGTCTTTAGAATGGAGGCTTTAGTTTACATTACTTCAATTCACATACATCCACACACAAAACCCAGAAATGGATCCCTTAAACATGTATGTTATATTAAGTTGCCAACACCAGTCAACTAGTGTGGGCACGACACTAAATTTCTGATAAATTTACTTGGAAGAATGACGGCCTAAATAAGCCACATTCAATCAATGTTCTGACCAGTCAATCCTAGTTTTCTACAGAAAGGTCGGTTGCGTATCCAATCACCCAAGAATTGAAATCCAAAACAAGGAATGAGACTTGACGTTGAAAACCAGGAGAAAATAACAGTACTTTTGCTCATTCAAAATTGGGAATCAAATACAATTTAATACTCACATGTAAATTTAATAAATTAAATTAAATACTTGAATAAATTCAGTTTCTTATCTCCTCCGTTAATAATAAAACTAGGCATCCAATTTTGGATAATCCAGAACCAGATCTATTTTTAGAAAGTATATGGATCCAGACACAACACAGGTTAGTTGTCAAATCAGGACATGGTTCTCTGGACAGATCCTGGTCCAGATTCACCAAAAGTCATGGGCTGAGATCCAGCCCATTTGCATCCCTAACCAACGAGTATTTCAGGCCATTCTTATTCCATTAAAAAAAAAACCTAATATTTCATTTATCACCTAACAGCAGACATTGAAATCAACGTTCCTCTCAGTCAATCAGTCCAGAGAACTTGTCCTCTTCCATAGTTCGACACGCTATAAAAACTCAAAACGCCCCACATCATCGAGGGTATCCCAAGACCTCGGTGAAGACGAAAATTCATTCCAAGAAAAGTTGAAAACAGTGAATAAATACAGTAGAAACAGGAGAAATTAAGTTGTCACAACTGAAAAAGAACCAATTTATCAAAAGTAGGCCAAGATGTAAAATTTTCACTAAATTGAATATGTTTGGACCCAAAAAGTGTTGTAACCACATTCGATGTGATATTTTAAGTTCGTTGATGTTTAGATGTAAGTATTAGAGTGGCATTCATATGTAACAAAAACAAGGGCAAGTTGTCCTGCAGAATCCTTTTTCTATGCTATTTAACAAGGGTGATAACTTACAAAAAGTAAAACTTTATGAAAGAAAAGGCCATTAAATTTACCTCCCTGTATTTTTATTTTATTCATTTTTACTCCACATGAATAAGCAAAACCTGGATCAATGTCGAATTAATGTGTTATAACCATTTAATGGCAATGTCACTTGCAATGGAAAATTTGATATTCCCAATTTATATACATGAAGTAAAAAGATACAGCCTTTTGCAAAATTAGTATTCCTTGTATTTCCTACCAAGAATTCACTAGGTTCATAAAAGTAATGTAAAACCTCCATTTCTCAATACACATCTTCAAAATTTCCTCATGTTTCAAAAATGATTTAAAAAACAATCTTCTTTCTCCACTAAATAACAAAAAAGCACATACTTTTATACAAAAGGTCAAAATTATTCCAGACCATTCCACTGACAAAATACCAATAAAACCACCATGTACATATCATTCACTCTTCATTTGATATTTTACATTACTTTTACTTCAATGGTAAATTGCCAAATTGGCCTAGACTATTAGTAAAACATATACCACAAAAGATAAAATGGAAGTGTTCAAATTCTCCCTAATTCATTCTCCATCATTTGAAGTCAATTTTAAATTACTTTTCTCTGCATGCTTTTTAACTAATGCACCAAAAATCCATTTTAACATTAGGAATAACCAACAATAGCTCCTTACCCAAGCAGTAAGGAGTGGCGCTCTTCCCGCAGCTCTCCACTTTCTTCTCACAAGTAGACTCCTTTCCCACTTCAAAGGGCTATCTTCAACTATGTATAGGCTCTCTTAGGTCCAACCCATTGACTGGGGTACCGAAAACATATATATATATATATATGTATAGAGAGAATATTCAAGTGCATCCATCCCTCACCATTGTGGGACCAACAGTTGGCCCCATAAGCTTGAGCTTACAAGATTTTATCCTAAGCTTACTTTATATATATATATATATATATATATATATAGAGAGAGAGAGAGAGAGGCTCTCCTAAGTTCAAGCTTATGATAAAATCTCGTAAGCTCATGCTTGTGGGGCCCACCGTTGGTCCATCCAAATGGACCAAACACATGACTCCTCTAAATTGCACATGTCCACCAACTTTCGGTCAGATCCAAATTTACTAAACCGTTGGATTGACTATATATCGATTCGAATAGACTATTGACCATTAAACTTTTGGGCCCATATGGAGATAATAGAAATAACGGTTGAGGCTGATTTTTTGCAGAGCAGAAGATTCCAGGGAGTCCTTGAATCCCCCCCAACCCCCATCCCATGTGGGTCCCCAGGTGAGCCCTACCACACACTTGAGCTTGCCTTATCATAAGCTTGAGCTTAGGAGAGCTGACCTCATATACATATACATACATATGTATGTATGTATATATATAGGGGTCTTCATATGCATCCATCCCTCACCAGTTTTGGTGAGGGACACCCCAAAAAAGGAAGTATCAAGTACAAAAGTTTACTTGATGTGAAGTACAAAAGTACGCTTTTGTACTTGAAACTTCCCCTTTTGGGGTGTCCTTCACCAAAAATGGTGAGGGATAGATGCATATGAATATTCCCCATATATATATATATATATATATATGACACTTGGCCAATGGCCAGCCTTTACAACCAAAGACCAAAGATAGGGTAGACACTTGGCCAATGGCCAGCCTTTACACCCAAAGACCAAAGATGGGGTAGAAATAGAATGAGAAAAGGCAGAAACCTTAAGGACCAAGCAATGGCTTTAAGCAACCAGGCCAGCTCCATATAAATATAATATCTATACAATATTAATATAAATAAAAAACACCTAAGATATATAATATAATTTATTTGTAAATGCCTTACACAACGAATGCTGATGTTGTATCGTATCTGGTTGTCCATTCACAAACATAGACAACCAGATATTCGTGATATGCACACGACAATAACATAAACAGACAACATTTACTTTAATAAACTAGATAAACTTCCTATGAACAATATAATTTTAAGAGAGGGTTGTTCACAAGTTATTTTTTCTCAGGTAAAAGCTAACACCCGCAAATACACGCACCCAAGTTCATCGCCATAAACGGTGGAAAAGAGAACTTCTCACTTAGAAATCAGTGGGAATACATTAAATATTTCCCTTCGAAAAGCATAATGCGACATCTTTTTGACTCCTTCACTAGTTTCAATTCTCTCACCTTCATTTTGGCCAACTTCTAATTAGTCGTCTTAATGACTAATCCAACTATCAATGGTGCTATGGGATGAACTCAAAGAAAAAACTGATACCTTGTTTTTTTTTTTAAACGAACCTGTACCCTCATAAGGACTTCGTTTATCTAGGCCCTCACGGGACACCGCCCTCAGAGAACAATAGAAAGGAGTATATAGGAGTATAGGAAAGATGAAGTATTCCACAAAATAGTTGAAACAGACCCAACTCTATCTTCCATTCAGATTACTAAACAAAAGTTCCCTTGAGACACATTCATTCTTAACATTTTCCAAAGAAACAGAATGAATATTTTCTGTTCCACATCTTACCATTCATTAACACGGAAAAGAGAAAAAAAAAAAAGGGGAAGCCTATAGCTACGGTTTTTTTTTTTTTTTACAATTACCTGAAGTAATTCTTGGTACAAACCCTTCCGCTCCCCATAGGAAAACCGTCCGTGTTTCCCAGTCCCCAGAGGAACAACAGGTCCTGAGTAGTTTCGCTTGCCCCACCCCGTTAGCTACCCTCACAATGATTTCAAGCTAATGATAGATGGTAGAGATCAACAGAGGAAACAGAGAAAACAAAGGCTTAGACGCAGACCACCAAGCCGATGTTATCAGCTATGAGTGAAAAGTTCAATAACAAGACTGGAGGGGGTTGAAGCAGGGCTTCACAAAATGTGGATAAAGATCCTCCTTTGATGGATCTCGATATAAAAATGAAACAAGAATGGCTTCAGAATCAGAGACTGGAACAACAATACAAACAAAATGGCCTGCCAAACAACGGTTTAGTGAGACCATATACTAGGAAGCTAAGAAAGTCCATGCTGTCGGAATATAATTAATGATACTAGCAAAACATGGATATGGAGAAACAAAGAATCCCAATACATGCTGGATAAAGGATAACAAATAGACAGTTTCATTTATTTATTTATTTTGGGTTACTGGTGCACAGATTTCATCTGGATGAGCAAGGACACACACTATAGTGTGCAATATAGTGTGTGAACGAATCCCATGGCATGGATATGCATACAATTTTTCACAATGGGAAGAAACGGGAGCACTCACAAGGACATCAGCAGATAGACAATGGTCCAGAGACGGTTGAGGCGGCAAAATCATTGTTTTCAAGACATCATTCAAGTCCCAATGGAATATTCAATCTGCTGACGGCAAACAACATGCCAGTGCAGAAACAAAACCAATAATTTTCTTAATACAAAGATCCACAAAATACATGTTGCTTCTATATAATGAATAGGGAGGGAAAAAAAAATGAAGCCTCACAAACTCAATGCTTAGGAGAGATTAGGGAAGTGCATAACACAAATTCATGTCCAATTTGGTTGGTAGCACGGTGATGTAGTGAACATAACATGCTTGATCATTTAAGCCACGGACACCACGAACATACTTGCAGATAAAGCAAAAAATAACCATGATTTTGGCAACAAGACTGAGATATAAGGCAAGATGAGAAATAGAGCCACTGGTGCAAGGCATAAGAATGCTCCTAACATGGACATACCAATAAATTCATTCTTCCTCAGAACAAGTAGGCTAGCTTTCTAAATAAGCTGTGCTATGAAACATGGAAACTGGGCACTTAAGACACAAAATCCAAATCATGACAAGAAAGAGAGTTATGTTTGCAATATGACTGATAGATATGAGATTATTGAGCACAAGACGGATCAATCTACATCTAATATCTAATGCTCAATGCAATTAACATTTGCCAGCAACAGCTGACATTGTCAATGCAACTGTATAACCCCACAACAGCTCTAAAAGAGACCACACTAACTTACTTAAATATCAGAAAGTTTTAAATATATTAAAACCCAAAATCTGCCAATATGATGTGAAGATTAAAGTAAAGCAGAACATTAATCAAATCACGAACTAGGTATAATAAAGTGCTACCAGAAAAATGTGAGAAAACCAGCATCATTACCTCAGAATCTTAAGAACAAAGTAAACGGTTGCCATGACCTTCCGGAGGTGAAGGTCATGGGATTACTAGTCTCCATTAAGACCACTAATAAGAGTAAAACAGGGATATAATCTAGGGATTATAAGTTGGTGGTTGATAGAAAGGGTACACTGAACACCATCAGACCCAAAGTAAACCCATGGGTTTACCAATGGAAAAAAAAAAAAAAAAAAGATGACAAGGCCTCTGCAGAATGGGGAGACCACGGCGGCCTTGAATTCCCTCCATAAGCCACTGGATGTCTAGTACCCAGGAAAGTAGGATGTATCATATTTGGGAGGTATGGTGTAACCATAACCTGTTGGTTTGTTGTCATACAGACTTGGTAAGGCCTCTGCTGAAAGCTGAGACATTGGCGGGCTGCGGTTCCCGCCATAAGCCAAATGTGATCCGGAAAATCTAGAAGCCAGGTGACGCTCGAATAGCGTATCAGTCATGGTTCCAGATCCACCTGCCATGCCATAAGGCGCAGATGATCCAGGGACACCAGCCAACGCATATGGTGAAGTTGAAACTGGTGCAGTACCAGATCCACCAGCCAGACTATACAAACTGGCTGAACCCCCAACTGCACCTGCACTAGCACCAGGCAAGGAATACAGGCCAGCAGAAGCAGAATAATGATTTACACGATCAGCCAACAGACCAGAAGGCTGTTGAAGCTGTTGTAACATCGGTGGGCCACCATCTGTAGAAATGGCAGACTGTCTAGGCCGTTTATGTGCGGGTTGCTGCTGCTGGGGCTTCGCTGCTGCAGCACGTTTCCTGTCGGCTTTCTGCTTGTCTAACTGAGCAATACGCTTTTCAAGGTCCTCACACGAGTACTCAGATTGAAGCTTGTGATCTTCAACAGATTTTATTACAGCTCTCAAGGCAGCAATTTCCTTGGCAGTGGCCTCATTCTGTCACATTATGTACAGAAAAGTGTGTGGTTTAGTGCATGAAAAGCATCCACTAAAACATCATCTTCGGGTTAGGATAGAGGTTGCATACCAGGGATTGAGTAGAATTATTTCCCTTTCTCCGTACTTCTTGAGCAATCTTCTTGGCTTCCTTCAAGTAGGCTTTCAAAAGGGGTACCGGAGGGAACTTGTCAACCATCTCAAAAGCGTAGGCAAAATTAACAGCATCAAGCTGTTTCCCCTTACTAATCAATTTTTGAATCAGATCTGTTTGAAGCAAAATGCTTGTTATTAGATTAAGTACCCAAAAATCAACTGAAGGTATATACAGAGGGCAAAAGGGATAATCACATAGAAAGTTCGAACAATGCTACGATAGACTACGTTACAATAAATAATTTGAAATTTTCAAGGCTCAACAGTAAGAAAACTTGGGAAATTACAACTCAATTTACAAGAACAGAGAAAGACACTTTCAAGTATGGTATAGAAACTTTTAAAAACATTAACTTTGGCGCAATCTAGATTCTAGATTAACTGTATTTACGCAAAGTTTAGGCCTCAGAATTGCAGAATGACAGCAAGGCATCAAAAGCCATTCAGTCCCAAAAGATGGTACTCTTGAATTCAATATCCTCAGTGGGCAACAGTGCAGAACCTTCAAATGAACAAGCCCGACTACAAGAATGCAAGATGCATAACAGGACAAAATCAAACGTTAACAAGCAAAAATATTAAAGTATTAAAATTAAAAAAAATAAAAACAATTGTACCCAGGCCAGTGCATGGAAGTAATGGCAACCACCACTGCTTCACACAGAGAAAGCTTTCACAAAAGGAGGTCACCTAAGTGCTTTCAGTAACAATCACTAAGGAACAAACTCACAGAATGTTTAAAAGAACTTCTTCTAACAAAATCACGCTAAAAAAGGACTAAAACTAACATTTAAACCAGTGCAAGACTGAATCATATCTTAAGCAACATACTAGATGAGGGAATGCAATTGACATCAAGATCAATAGGTGGGATATATTCTTGATCTCAGCAAGGATCAAAATAGCAGTTGCGATCGGTGTAGCAGCCAGAAGCCAAAACGCTACATAACGGGCAATAAGTAGCGGTTGCAGCGGTACGGCATAATAGTGTGAATTTTTCAAGTGGACAGAAAAATTCGAATCATGTGTAGCAACCAATCTTATGTATACTTTATTGATTTGGAACCATAAAGGGTAGAGACTAGAGACAACTTTAGAAAATGCTATTGAGGAAAAGATATAAGAAAAATAATGTTTTTAAATTAAAATTGCTTGTTTTTAAATTAAAATTGCTTGGCTATACTAGGTTTTAGACCGTAGGCTATTTTCAAAAAAACATAGCGGCCTCAACCGCTACAGCCAATAATGTAGTTTAGCGGCCGCAATTTTGAATCATGCTGATGAGACATTTCCGAAACACCTACACAGCAGTTATTATACAATTGATAATGTATGAGGCCAGTCCCATAGTGTAATGGCTGCAACACAGCTACAAGGAAATGGAATACAACATCACTCTCAGATGGTGGAACTCCATATACAGGAGGACCATTAACATCTAAGAGCTTCATATGTAGCATTTTTACTAAGGAATGTATAAACATAGAGCATTTGCTCCATTGAAGTAAAGGAGACATTCAGCCAGAAGATCTGTCACACAAACACCTGAGATAAAGAAATAAATAAAATATTCTCGATCTCTCTTAACCCCAAAACATTTGGAAAGCATAAAAGATCAAAGGCATCAACAAAAACACCTACAGCAGTTAACATACAATGAATAATGTATGCCTCATGGCCAGTCCCAACTTGTAATCTCTGCGATGCAGCTACCCAAGGCAATGGAATATGAGACCACTCTAAGGAGGAGGATCTCCATGCACAGGACCATCAACGTCTAAGAGCTTCTTATGTGATGTTTTTACTAAGGAATGTACAAACATAGTGTGTTTGCTCCATTTTGAAGTAGAGGAGACTTTCAACCAGAAAATCTCATCCTTCACACAAACCTCTAAGAAGTAAAATACAAATATAATATATATTCTAAATCTCAAGCACCAAAAGTTGTAGAAAGCAATAAAACATCAAAAAATGAAAAGAAAAAATATGATTGCAAAGAGAGACATTAACAAGAACATAAAAGAATATGATAAATAAGAAAGACATTAACAGAAACACCTACAGGAGTTTATACATGAATAATGTATGTCTCATGGCCAGTCCCAGAGAGTCATGGCTGCAATGCAGCTACCCAAGGCGATGGAATATGAGACCACTCTAAGATGGAGGATCTACGTATACAGGACCATCAACATATAAGAGCATCTATCTGTGACGTTTACTAAGGAATGTACAGACATAGGGTGTTTGCTCCATTTAGTAAAGGAGACTTTCAGCCAGAAAAACTCCTCCGTCACACAGAACCTTAAAAAAACGCGACATCAACAGGTAAACCAATGCAAGACTGAAATCCCAAGCTGCCACACAGCTGGTTAAGGACATATTGTAGCGTGTAGGGGTGTGAATTCAAGCACGCTGTAATATATTATAAAAAGCGTGCAATACTGATGCTTATAAACAGTAAGGAGGACACTAACAGGACACATTTGGCATCAAGCAGATACAAGGGTGCATATCCACTGCACCTCTAGCATGAGAAATCATTAAAATGAAATAACAAGAAAAAGCAGGACAATCAACATTTAAAGAGATTTATTTGTGATTTCTAAAAGGGAATGAACAAGCACAAAACAGGTATTCCATTATAAGTGAAGATGGCTTTCACCTTTCAGCCAGAAAAGCTCCTATTACAAAAATCATTATAAAAAATGAGTCATCTTCGTATTGGCAACTAGTCCCTATTATGTGGTGATAAGCTATCTCCAGTGATATGCCTCATGGGCCAAACACAAGGGTAGTCGGATCAATTGCCGCAATAGAGCTCCTAAAGGCAATTCAAGGTGCCTGACCTAAGATGGATGGCTTCAAAGGCAGTCAAAGGAAGACAAACAACGTCTAGGCCTTCAAGAGGAATATATAAACATACCTATAATTGGTTGGGGCATAGAACAAGGTAACCCAAAGAACGAACCCTACTGTACGCTCTAAACTAAACCAACTGAGGTGAACTTTGATTTATAACAGGATCAAAAGAAGAATCTAAAAAAACAATGTAAGACAATTCAAGATTAAAACAATATTAAAATAAGGTATGTTGAATCAACTAAACAATTCAAGATCAAAGATTTCCAAGAAAAAATACATACATACACAAAAAAAGCCACACAACAAGTCAACAAAAGATCAAAACTTAACAACGCTGGTTATAAACAAACCCATAAAAAATATGAAACCAGAAACCAAGGAAAGAAGGCATTTTTACAGGTTAGAAATAAATGCAATCATCTAAGTTCTTACCAGGAACTTTCTCCACAAGACCAAGCGCTCTGCATAGATCCGGTGCCTGCTTCCTCCGAGCAATAATAACAAAGATATCCAACAGCTCATCTGATTTAAAAACGGAAACCAAACCAAACGTCCCTAAAAGCTGCAGAAAGGTCAGGCCCTCTAATTGATTATCACCCCCATTGCCTATTTTACCCTTCCATTCCAAAGCTAGTTTCTTTGCCCTCTCCTTCACAGATTCCTTGATAACCGGCGACACCGCCTCTAGACGCTCTAACAGAAGAAGGCAAGTGCGCCTCAACGCCGCAAGCTCATTGTCCTTATCCCCTTTCGATCTCCCACTGTAGAAACCATCCATCGCATCCAAGACCATCTTTGCCGGATCAGATGCAGATCGCAGCGCAGATTCGAGCTCGGTCCTGATGTCCGAGCCGTCTTTACGGTGTGCGAGGATGAAAGATCGCAATCCCTTGCCGTCCATATTGGAGCAGAGGGTTTTCAGCTCCGGCCATGTGACCGAATCCGACGGCTGATGATCAAAAGCAGCTGTGACGGCGGCAGAGGGTTGCTGCTGCTGATCCACGGCTAAGAGATCTTTGAAGCGCTTATCGATCGATCCCTCGATCGAATCGAAGTGTTCCTCGAGATCCTTCCATTTGAGGGTGAAAGAGGCGAGGGCCGAGGAATGAGATTGGAGCTCCTCGAAGGCTTTTCGAAGATCATCCTTCTTCGAAGGAATGGATTTGATTGCTGCAGAAATCGACTGCAGAGCCATTTCTGCAGAAGATCGATGAAACCTAGAAGCCCTAGGGGAATTTGCAGAGATCAAAGAGCAAAAGCCCTAGAAATCGCGGGATTTTGAGGGATCTAAGAGAGCATAAACCCTAGAAAATCGAGGACTATATATAGATGAGAAGAAGAGAAGGAGAGGAGATTAGAGAAAAATCTTTGGGACGAGAACTAACCGCAAACGTAACCCTAACCCTAATAAGGCCGAGGCGTATAAGAGCTCCCGAGCAAACCCTAGAAAAGAACAGGGAAGGTTGGAGAAGGAAAGGCGCGATATTTATTGGTGTGAGCGGTTTGGCTCTACCGTTCGATCTTTATCGTGCGGCCCTGATTGGCTTGGGTTAGTGATGACTTTCGACCGTTGATCTCTGAGATTTGTGGATGAGATGGTATGCTTGTAATACCGGTCAATGGGGCGAGAGTTCGACTACAATTATGATTTTAACGAGCGAGATTGGACTCCATTCACCTTAACCATATCGGATACAGCTTTGGTCAACAGCATTTTGATAAATTGATAGTATTTTCTTAATTTATCTCAATGGCGCAAATGTCTCATTTGTCTTCCTTCACATTTATATCAAAGCACCATTTTCCTTCCATGTCCGTGGTGACTACCAAGAGCAGCCAAAAAGCTCAGGCACTATGCCAGTGCAGTTTCGAATCCACAATTTTTGGATGCAAACCGTGATCATAAACAAACTAAGCTACCCCTCGGGGTTGAAGTCTTTTTAAATTGTTAATCTTTAGAGTTATTTTGCATCCTAATCAATGAGTTATCAATCCATTCGAATAACAAATACCAACAACATAAGACAAATTAATTCATAGATTAATAAACAAATAATAATTATGAAAATTTATAAATAAATGTAAAATATGATATTTTGTAAAAAAATTATTGAGACAGGAAATTTATAAAAAATCAAAGGAGTTTAAATTGATCAAAACAAAACGAGAGGGCTTGTGTTGCAGTCCTTATAAAAGATATCTTTCCCACCCCTATGGTTCTCCTGGTTCCACCATTGTCCTTGTAATTTATATTTGCAGTTGTGAAAAAACTCGAATTAAAAACCAACATTATGAAGGTATCATTTTGTTATTTTTGTCAAAAGAGAGAAAATATATACAAAGAAGTCACTTAAAGACCCACAAAATCCAATGCAGAGAAGAAATCAATCTTATCAAATAATTAAGGCAATGAGAAATTAAAATATAATCAGAATTAAAGTTTAAATACATTTGCAATCTCCAAATGAAAATCATGATGATTGTTTTGGGGGCAAAATGTGAAGGATTTAGCACCAAAGATCATGTGGCTTATCAAAAAAGACAGAGAATATAGCCAAAGAAATATATATATATATATATATATATTCAAACTTAGTGCTATATCACAATGGATATACAAAACCCTAGATTCAATTAGCCCCAAATTTTACCATAATAAGATAATCAAACCACATTCAAAAGAATAGTAAAAATATAAATCTCATCACCCAACTTTCATCTCATAAACATAAAAAAATACTCTAAACTGAAGACAAATATCACAAGTTATATATTCGTTTTCATCACACTACCCCTATCTGGAAGCAAATTTACATGAGAATATATATATAAAAAAAAACAGTGAATAGTGCCTGTTATGTAATTTATAATATTAAATGTTTTAGACATATCATGAAACTTAATAAATAATTTAAATTAGAATATGGGTCTTGTAATTCAAAGGCCTATTCAAAATTCATCATTAGTGAGCATTCACCACCAATCTCAAAATCAAAAAATTGTGTTCAACCTAATATGGTGGCATCCACATTTTCGGATGCAGAGGATGTAATACAGGTGTAAGATACGGCTTATGCAGGCCCTCACTATCCATCAATAACTACTGAGTTGTTTAAAAATGTAGGTTAATTTGAAATCAGAATGCCTACTTTTTGTTGATGTTGTAACATGTTGGGCCTCTTAAGCCTATACATTAAGTATATATGTACTTTTGTCATATGAAGATGCTACTGTGTGACTGCATCTATGGTTAAAGGTATTTGTTTCAATTAGGTTATAAAATTGTAAACACTGACTAAAAAAACCAGAGTTGAATTATGCATATGAGCAAAAGAAAGCTTTTGTTTTGCGCATGACAACAACAAAGGGTGTCTTTCCTTTGTAAAGTACTTTTCACATTAGCAAACACCGGGATTAGGGCCATCTCAATAAGATCGATCTTAGGGAGTGATACATTTTTATATGCACCTCTGTTACACATAAGCAGAGGGAAAACTTTGACATAAACTGTCATTTGATCAAATCGTGAATGTTAAAGAAAGAGAGAGACAAAAACAAAATCGAGGCATTTGATGAAAATAAGAGGTTCATTTTTTCTCATTTTATATTTTTTTGCCTTTACATCGTGGTGCTCACCTTTTGACTTACGCTAAGACATGTGCGCATGAAGGTGTGAATAAGGATCTAGCTAAGCTCAAGCAAATTATATGCTCCATTATTGTTTTTTTATTTCTCACCTTTAGTTTGATCACATGTAAAGAAATAAAGATCCATAAACCATACATTTTCACATTTAGATATGAAAGTTTGCATCACAATCAAATCAGATTTTGCGACATTCCTTTGTGGGATATGCATAGAACATCCCTTTTTGAAAGCACGTCACTTAGGGCGTAATATGGTGAGGGATGGGTGCATATGAATATTTTTCACATATATATATATATAATGAAATAATATTAACATATAGGGAGCGCTACAAGCCCATTTAGGGGCATTTTGTACTTTGGGATATATATTTTTCTTATTTCAAGGGTTTCTTCTTCACTTAGTTTCTTATGATTTTGAATATTATCATTTCATACTTTCAAATTCACAATTTTGTTCATGTCTAAAACAACGTCATGAGCATGTTATCACAATTTTAAAATTAAAAAATTATATATTTTTTCTAAAGATTAACCTCGACTGCAATTTTGACCATCTCAATATGATTCATATAAAATAATAATATTTTAAACTTTATAACTTTTAATTATAAGTTGTTTTGCTCGTGCTAAGCATGGGCATAAGTCTTTGTTGAGAAGGCTTGGGCCTCCCATAATAGAGCGAGGTCAAACTCCAACACCCACAAATTTGCAATTTATCATTATTTGCAACTTTACCTATAATAAAAATGTAAGCTCCTTTTACGGCTTTTCCTATGTTAAGAGTAGAGGAAAACCTGCATTTGCTACTTTACAACTAATAAATACAGCGGTACAGCTGCAACTTTGCCCTAATACAAAGGGTGGTAAAAACTCTTTTTTTTATTTAATTATTTGAGTTAGGTTTGTGACAAGTTTAGTTTTTAGTTGCCTTGAACTAGTCCACTCCATTAACAATGTGTTTACATGTTTGTTAATAGAATATGGTATAGAAAACTCTCACAATTTTATATGTATAATTTCATATTTTTATATGTAAAAAAATACAAAATCTGCGCAATGTCTAATTTTATCGAACTCTTTAGATAAACCCAACATCATGGGATTATTTAATTAGAGAAGAATCTAAGAGGCTCCCTATAATCTCTCGATAAAGAGAAACTACTAACAACATCCATCCATGCATAAAAACTAAATAGCAGTTTGAGATTAGTTTAAAACAAAGAATGTCAACTACGGTGCACGCCATTGAAAAGAGAAACGAAAATCATAAGAACTTGCAGCAATGAAGGTTGCCAAAGAAGAACCGATAATACCTGTAGCCGACTATTCAGGAACTGCATAACTAGAGCTCCTAACCCATGTGGAAACATGTGAACTTATACCCCGCGAGCCATTAGAAATCAAAAAGTTTTGCATTATAGTTCTGCTGAAGATTAAGAAAGAGAAAAAAAATATATCAAATCGAGATATCAACCATACAATAAATTCTCAAATTCCCGGTCA
The DNA here is from genome assembly GCA_028538565.1 of Umbellularia californica. Lineage (NCBI taxonomy): Eukaryota > Viridiplantae > Streptophyta > Magnoliopsida > Laurales > Lauraceae > Umbellularia > Umbellularia californica. Next base: position 22,617,939 of record JAPQWN010000003.1, read on the forward strand.
TCTAGTTATTTCTAAAAAGAAAAGAGATTTAAAACTACTATCTTAAACTTAGGATTATGATAAGATTTCTTTTTGAAATTAGAATAGATTTGCACGTTTTAAAGATAATTTGTCATCATTCAAAACTAAGAATTCAAACCATTTGGGTAAATTGACTTTCTTAAAAACTAATCTAATGGATCAGATTAATTGCAAAATTGGAAGTCAATTTCTCAATCAAACTCCAATTTCAAAATTGAATCCTATCCCTTTAATATATATTAACCACAACCTATCAAAGAAAAGCATTGAAACCCTTGTTCAAGTAGAACCTTGTCCGACATTCATCTATACGTCCCATTTAAACCTGACTTATTGCCATCCGGCCATCCCTATTTCCATATAGCTTACAATTACATTGGTAATACATAGAAGGCAAAATAAAGTTAGGTCCGGCTCATTATATTTTATTAGCTGTCTTAAGATAGGTGAGCGAACTGCATAAGGTTTAGGCCTTTCAAAAGAGTTGATCCACATATGCTGATAAATATACGATATACTATCTTTCAGTTTTCAAGCAAAAACTCAGGCTTTTCTAGCCCACATTTCCAAAAAGAAGAAGAAAAGGTAAGAAAAAAAAAAAACTCAAAACCTCTATGAAATTGGCTCAAAAAGATTTGTTATTCATTTGTTCCTCTTGCAAATTCTTCACCAAATATCGCTTGCACTTTAAATGCATATGGAGAAAAAATATTTTTTTAAACTAAAAATCTGACTAAATCGATTGGCGCATATCAAATTCACTATTTTAATTGTACTAAAACGGCCCTGTTTTGATAGCGAGATTTTAAATTATTGAAATGCTTTCCTTTGACCATCTTTTCTCATGCCCCAAAAATGTTAACAAAAAGAATCTTTCAAAATAAATAAATAAATCGTATGAACTGGGTCATCTAGCGAGTTAGTTCTATTGGTAAAGTAAAGCCCCACATATATCCCGCATTGTCTAAGTAATGCTTTTGACAATGCTTCATATATCTGTTTGAGCCTTCCGCCTGTCAGTTTAAGCTTTTGGATTGGCACGCGGTTTTTTATAAGTTCAACCTGCATTGGTGGGATTAGGAATAAGATTACTTTGGGTGCACTAAGGGGTCGTTTGTCTTTCGTGCATGGGACATGAAAATGAAATTTATCCACGAGAAGTTTACATTTGCAAATGTGTAACACATTTTTGCCTCTTGATATTTATACATATGAAATACATTACAATGTTTATTTAAAATTAATATTTTCACACGAGTAAATGTTGAACAGTTGAAAAACATATCAAAATCTTTTCATCATCATAACATCTAAGAATATTTAGACATAAATCTTTTTGGTAGCTTTCTCATTTAAGTTGTTGCCTCTCTTTTCTTCTCTACCTTTTTTATACCAGATTGTGAACATTGTGAGAATTTATGAATGGTTAAGTTGGCAATGCTTAGAAAACTTAGAACATTTCACGTGGTGTAACTTTCATTGAATGCTAACTTAATCTGAGTTATGGGTTCGCCATCTTTTCTTTTCTGACTAGTGGGAATACAGCTTTAAATTATTTATTAAGTGATGATTTAGATCTAATGAATTGGTTTAGAATGCAATCTTGAAATTAATGAGGCATACTCTGGCTTATATTGTATCTATCTATCTATCTATCAACAAAAGGTGCCTCATCATGATCATTATCATCATCATCGCAACTTGGAAATGGAACCATCTACCAGCCAAGACCATGTCCAATGGCCATGTATGGTGGGGTGGGGTTCAACTACAAATGCTAATTAACTACAGTCACCCGTAGTTAATTAATTGAAATTTTTTGCAGGTTCTATTTTATATGTAGGCCTGCAATTGAGCCCGTTGAAATGGGTATGCGGCCCATTCCAAGCCCAAAAATACAAAGCTTTTAATAAAAGATTGAGCCCAGCAGCCGCTTGGACAATGATTTTAAAGCCCGGCAAAAATTGGATTGGGAATGGACAGAACAGGCATAGCCAGGCCCACAAGGACATTTCATTAATTTTTCATCGTCTTTTTTTTTCATCTTCAATCAACGGTTGTGCTGGCTCGTTGGGCCTCTTGGGCATAGCCTGATCCAAGCCAAGCTTAAGAAGTTGTGGGAACCAGCCACATTTAAGAGTAAAGCCCATTTTGATGATAAACAGCCCTGCTTGGTCTGGCCCATTTCAGATCCTTGTGCTCTTTCCTAATCGGATCAGCATCATCTAGGGATGGAAATGGCTAGGTCAGGTTTCAATAATGTGAGACTTTGTTTTTAAAATATTAAAATATAGAAAATCGAATCTTACATTTTCTTAAATGCAGGAGGATTTAATTGAGTCCATGACCTATCACTCCTGATTGTTTAAATGTCCTCTTCCAACTGCACTACAACCAATAACTATTAACTCCCACAATTTGGAACCAACATTAGACCAGTTGCCATCCCAACAAATGAGGCCGAGTTCATGGCTTGGTCCAGCCCGAGCCAAACTTAAGCCCAGCCAAGAATAGAGTGGATATGGGCTGTGATCTTAGGAATGGGCTGCACCAAGGACTCATTTTGTGTCCCAATAGTTAAATGGGTTGTACTGGACCCTGTCATGTCTAAAGGCCCAACCCACAGGCCTAACCAAAGGGGCTGAACTTCGACAAGCTTCAGTGAGCCTCACTTGAATCACGCACTGCCCCACTGTCTAATGTTTATGTGGAGTAGCTTAGTTGGCCTAGGACCACGGTTTGTACTTGGAGGTTGTAAGTTCGAAACTGCACTACCAAATTGGGGCTACAAGGGAGTTTGCCTAGCTTTCCTCCGGGTCCGGAAGAATTAGTTCAGTCCAAAGGGTTGGGAACCCTCTAATAGCCAAAAAAGAAAAAAAGTTTCTATGATGATGAACCCCACCCGGAGGATGCTAGGTAGCCCACTCTATAATTTGAGAGGTTTTTGTTTTGCTCAAAGAGCTACTACAATCAATGTCCTATCCTGCAGATCACACGTAATTTAGTATACATTTTAGTGCAATTTTGACTGATTTTGTTAACTTCGACTTTCAGTGGGGCATAGGACTATTGTTTATCGGGGAAAAAAAATCAATTCATTTGTTTTCTTTCCCACAATGAAGATGCATCGTATAGGACTTGTTTATGTAATAAGAGTATTCGATGCTTTAGATACTTCTATTTTGACGATATAGAGGAACCTTGCACTCCTATCCCTCAAAACTCTAAATTCTTTTGACGGAAGAAAACTTGCTCATTCTTTTAATTTTCTCCAAGGAAATTGTGCCACGTAGTACTAATTTGTGCAATAAAATTTTTTTATTCAAAGAAAGAGAGGAGCCCCGTACGTATTCCTACACCTCATAGATCTAAATCCTTTTTACCGTAGCAAACCGATTGAGTTTTTCATTTTCTATAAGGAAGATGTATTTTTAACAAATAATGTGATAGTGAGCTACACAAAAAAATCCATGCAATTTTCTTCACTAGCATGGAATTCTCTCCTAAAAAAAATACACTCTTTTAAGGGTATGTTTGTACGAGGAGAGGATTCTACACTCCATGAATTTTCATTTCCATAAAAGAGAAAATTCCAGTATTTCTACCCTTTTAGTGAAGGCGTATTTGTTTAGAAGATATTTTGAAAATTCTTGTTTAGGGGTATATGAGAATTCAAAATGCTACCTCGGCTAGATTTGTAAATGCTTAAAAACTCTACATCTGGAAAGCTAGATATTTTGAAATTTTAAAGAACTCTATAAGAGAAAAAAAAAAAAAAAAAGAGTCAATCCATGGGGCTAATTTCTTTTGAAAAAATTTTTTTTTTTTAAGATGTTCTTGCAAACAAGCCGCCCTGAAAATGCAAATAATTTCACTCTTTATTGCCAACACTCATGATCGAGTAGTGTTGGCACCTTGGTAACACTTGTATGCCCATGGATCAATCCTTGGGTCAACATACTCAAAGTAACAATCCCAACTTTGTGGCTAGTAGCTATCGTAACAATTAAAAAAAATCAGTCTATGGATAATCCTCCGCTCCAATGGACTCATATGCAATTCAAAGTTTTTTGAATTCATGCCAGGAGAACTCGAAACCTTTAAATGTTGTCCGCCGTGTATAATTCCACTTCTTATCTCCTATCTAGCATTTGAAATCTTTTATAAAAAGAAAAAATGCTAGCACTTGAAATGTTGGAATTTAGAGAGTTCCAACAGCTATTTATGACTTTTCAATTGGCGTATGAAGGGTTGAAATTCAGAATTCCAATAAAAGAGACATTGACATCTAGGCCCTGTTTCTCTAGTGGAATTTCTGTTAAGAATTCACCATGTCCAGAAATTCCTAGACACGAAGTGATATGTTGTTTCCTGGAATTTCTGAATTCCATATTTGTTTACTAGTATTTATGGATTCCAGCCACATGAAATGTCTCTATTAACCTTTGGGAATCCAGGAATTCCACTCCCTTTGCATTTTGGTGGAATTCTTGCATACTCAAGCCCAAAGGAGCATCTCCAGGAATTTCACTATGTTTGGAAATTCAAAAATTTGTCCAGACACGAATTTCAGAAATTCCAACAAAGAAATAGGCCCCTAAAATGCAGAGGTACAGCGACTATGTAATTATAAAAAATCCCTAACACGAATTCCCCTCAAGTAACACCCCGTAATGATCATTTCGATAGCTGGAAATCCACCTCATACTTGCTTCCAACCACTACAGGGCCCTTTGGCTGGAAAATCCCCACATGTGATCGGTGGTTAGAGATACTACAACGTTCAAATTATTAAAGTTGGCCTCTTTGCAACGATTCAGACAATTTTTCATCATCATAATCACTAAACTATATATATTAGTTGTCATTATATATCATTGTCGTGTGCTTGGAGTTGTATGATGATGATGATGATGGTGATGTGCGCCTTAATCCAACCACTAAGCAAAAGCCATGAACCATTAGCAAAAAAGCCATGGCCAAGATGACAAGTCACCTTTTCTCCTTCTGTCTTCTGATGCAATGCCCACACACATCTATATTCCAAACTCGTTGTCATTAGTCAACATTCTTCTAGGCTGCCTATATATAGAACTTGTTAATTCGACATTCAAGCAATCTAAAATAGTGAAGTAAAAAAAGGACATTAATCGTAATGATTTACACCCATACTTTACTTCTATCTTGCAGCAGAAGATGAAAGGGGTATTTGTAGACTCAATCCAGATATTCCACAACGCTAGGATCCCCCATCAACGATGGGAACATTTTAGTCCAATCAAGAGTAGAATCAAACATCAAATTTTGCGTGTGATGATGAATTTGATAATTTTGCTGGGGAACAACAATTTGATTGAAACTTAGTTCAAGGGCACTAAAGGGTGTGACCCTTATTTCAACTAGTTTATATCCATTGTGATTTGGAGTGGTTGGATAGCACCCAATATGGTTGGGTGCATCGGTTTCAATTTTGTAGTTTATTTCCCTTTCGTTTATCTCTTGTTGTTGGTTTCCCTGTTGGATTCTATTCTTTGGTGGTTTAATATATGTTATCTTTTTGTAGTATTTTGATGGATTTAGATGATTATATAAAGACCACTCGAGAATTCAAGACTTATAGAATTTTTACCAAAAAATAATGCACAAGACATTGTTAGCTTTCTTATATAAGATGATTTTCGAGCTATTCATTCAAAGAGGCTGATTTGTTTGCATGTAATTGAATACAAATGAGTTCATGGTCAAATAGCCTTCCACAAAAGAAAATCGAAGAGGTGAGGGGTGAAGGATATAAGGTGCATATATAAACGAGACATTGACTTTCCTAAGATTTAATTTACTAGGTGGCTTGTTATTCGCTTCTCATCTCTTATCGATTCATTTTCTATATAAAAAAAAAGGGAGATCATTTTATGAAATTTTTGAACATTCAATTTTGTTTCTTGATTTTGAACAACATCTAGAAATACAAACTTTATAATTCCAAGGAATTTAATTAAGTAAAACAAACTAGCCTGATTGCTATTTCAATGATCAAGTGTGTCTGCATGTGGTTTAGTAGATGCTTTCAAGAAAGAGGGTACTCTCAAAATGTCTTTTGCACATTTGTGCTGCTGATATGGGTTTACACACATTAGATTTACAAATGTGTAAATCTAATGTTTGGTATGAAAAGATTGGTGAAAAGTAGCCATCAAAAGCCATGGTTATGGGATCTTTAAAGCTTGCCGGAAAGAGGTCAGGCAGCAAAGTTTACTAAAAATTTGTACTACGCTCTCTTTCCATCAATTCATCACTACATCAAATAGAACTTTATGATTTACAGAAAGATCTAGAAAGAAAGAAGAAAGAAAGGTGATGTTTAAAAAAAAAAAAAAAAAAAGAGTTTTAACCAACGAGGGTTGGTGATCAGTTAGTTGCTTTAGCTTGCAATTGCAAACAATAACAACCAAACGGTTGGCAATCTCGTTTTAGTGCCCTGGAAATGGACAAATCAACTAAAAACCTGTTTGCTGCATGATTTCTGCTAGGAAGTGAATCATCACAGCAATGACTCGGATCACTTAAAGAGTCTTTTGACTCAACTTTTCCCAACTCCTCTCATTACCAGACATCATTGCATTACCTCAAGCCTTTTACGTTCCCCATTTAGCCAAACTTTAATGGTTCGCATCGTTGAATTGATTTTCCTACAATGGTACATAATGAAAGATCCTAGCCATTCATTTGACTATTTCTATACATTGCATGTTAAGTGTGAGTATATTACTTTCTTAATTATGTGTTATAATGCTGGCTGCCAGTTCCATCTATGGCTGGGCATGACTCACATGGGCTTTTGTACCTAACAAAGATTTCAGGCCTGTCTCAGTCCAAGTCTTACATGATCCAAACTCACCTATAGGGTTGCAAGAGGCCCAAGCCCAGCCAATGACAGTTCAAGCTTCAGAAGGGCTCAAGTCCCATGAAACAATTTGATCATCCCAATCAGTGGGATATTTGGGCATGGTAAAGAAACATTGGACCAAACGCTGAACCCTATCTGATCAATATCAGCTGTCTGAATTAGTCAACAGTGGTCTCTACTCTCTACACTTTTTAAAAATTAAGTGATTTTAACTCCAAGTAGTCCCTCGCAAGCAGAACAGGATTTTGAGCTTTGCTTACTGGCTAAGTTGGTGGAAAAACAGGGGCACGAAAAAAAAAAGCACTTTTTCTTTTGAAAAAGAGCTTTTTGTATATACACCCTATTTGTAAATAGTAGGGATGTAAATGGATTTCAGATTCTCCGATTACCCAGAGGTTCCGACCTGTTAAAAATTGGGTCTGGGTCCTTATTTAGGCCCTGATAAGTAAATGGATCCGGATCCGGTTCCATCTTGGTTTGGACCTATGGACCCGAGACTCAACATACTACTTAAAGTTTTTAAAATTTCTCTTAAAAACCATATTTTTTTAATATCATTCTCTACCTAGACCCGGACTTGCTCCATATATAGTTCTAGTTCCGGTTCCGGAGCCAAGAAACTGGTCCCTTAATGGTTATGGGTCCGGGTCTGGGTCCAGGTCCGGATTCGGATTCGGTTTCACTTTCTTCTTAACGGTTCTGGGGACTCAGACTGGAACCGACCCGTTTACAACCCTAATAAATAGTCCCCTGTGATTTTTAGTAGTTGTATATACGCTTGTGACTTTTCATTTTAATACCTTCCATGTCCCAAAAATCACTAGTCATAAAGTGTCTTGAGTCTTTATTAAAATGACAACTTTGCACTTAAATTCATTAAACAAAAATAAGTATGTCAATATTTATAAAAATACCATCGTTTTATCCCGAGTCCCAATAGTCTTTCTCAAATTCTCCCATATATATATATATATGAAGTATAATAATATATCTGAAACTCTCGTCAATCTAACAGAGTGTTGTGCATGAATTTAGTCAATTATTACCAATTAAAAGTACAAGTGGTGGAACTAGGAAATTCTTCGTGGGGTCCCCTGTGTAAAAAGCAAAAGAAAAAGGTTTTTTTAGGGGTCATCGGGCCTGCGAGGCCATCCTAATTCTGTGTTTTCTGATTTAGGCTATTTGAGATTTGGGCCAGACCCATGTTCACCCTACTGCGTTTCAGTTGTGCATTACAGTCTACAAAGGCTCTAGAAAGAACAGCAGAGAATGCGAAAGGAAGCTTGAGCTTCACTTGCCACCTTGCAAAAGCCATCAATCAATCAAAGGATTGGAGCATCCCAATAGGATATTTGGGCATGGTAAACCAGCCTTGAACCTAATCTCAAGTGTCTCAATCACTCAACAGTGCTATCTACACTTAAAAAATTAAGTGATCTTAATTCCCAGTATAAACTCTCATAAGGAGAATAGGGTTTGAGCTTTAATTTGCTTACCTGGGTTGGTGGAAAAACAGGTGCCGAGTGCCAACCAGTGTCGGCCTAACCGAAAAACGAAAGCACCTTTTGAAAAAAAAAAACCCTCTTTTTCTTCCTCTACAATGTGACAGTTTTGATTCTTGAGAAATCAGAGTTTCAGGATGAAATGTTTAATCTTACTATATTATAATGGGTGATTTAGTTTTTAATCACAAAATAGATAAAAGAAATTCCCTATAAATCTGCAAACGCATTAGAGAGAATAAAGGAGAATCTTGAAACAAATATCCTCGTATTGGATGGAAAACGAGTTCGGATCCCCATTCGCCAATTGTTTAAAATCTTATGTCAACTAGTGCACCATCTCAAGAATAAAAAAATATTCAAAGAAGAAATTTTACACGATTGGCGAATGTGAATTGAATGAAACAGAAAGAGGAGATCTAAACTCATGGAAAAACCATTAATTATTCATTTGCAAGCATGAGAACAAGAAGGATGGAGTTTACTGTTCTGGGTCCTATTCCCTATTTATGAATTCCCTTTTCCCATGCTTTGTATCTTCATCTTTTTTTCCACTTGAAGAATGCACAAACCTACGCCACACGATATCCATCTCAATTCAATGAGAGGTGGGGAGGCCAACATATGATATGCTCAATTCAATTAAGAAACCACAGAATTGCTTTATATTGAATTCTAAAGAATTTTAAGATATGTGTGCCTTCCTGTTAAAAGGGTTGAAATCACAGTAGTAGTAAATTATGACTGGGCAATCGAAAGCGATTTTAGTAGATAGAAATGGGCTGCAAAGTATGGTTGGAGAGGAGAGAACACCTTAGCCTTAGAACCAGCCCCACCCCCACCCCCACCCCAGAATTGTTTTGAAAATTTCTTTTGTCTTCTCACATTTGTCCTCCTCAAAAAATTGTTTTTTAAAACATAGTTGCCCCAAGTAGAATTTTCTAGTTCCCACACTATATAAAACTTGTATACCCAAAACCTGATAAACCCATATTTTATTTGTCACTGCAAGAACAGAATTCAGTCCCCACATCGAAATGGGTTCTCGAATGGTAAAAGTAACTTCTGTTTTACCAGCCACCAATGTCAGCACACACCTAACTAGTAAAGAGAGAGAGAGAAAATACGCCCCACACAGACTTGAATAAGCAACCTGAGCAGTTGGATCTTTAATTTGTCCAGTTCTCTGTCGTTCAGATGTTAGGATTAAGTCAAAGCTTGAGTGGGTGGTCACCGTAGCATGGTCCCCACAAGAGTGGCTTGGGTTGAGCACAAATGCATTTACTGTGGTGGGAATTGGGATCGATCGAAACTAAACTTGACTGGAAGTAGCAAAATTTGAAAAGGATTTTCGTCGGTGAATGCAGATCGAAGGTGAATAAGAATTGGCAGCACATGACATCGTCGTGACAGTGATGGATCACGACGCTACTTCGTTCACACAATAGCTACAAGCGTACGTCCAAGGACACGTGTCAGCATCTCCGAGGACAACTGGTGGCTCATCCACGTTTTCATCAATCAATGGATATTAATGTTACTTTAAGAGAACTTTATTATTTATGATGAGAGCACCCTCTCTCTCTCTCTCTGGTCTCTAACCTTTTCCCACTCTATATCTACCCTTTCTCATTCAGCTATCATCTGTGGAGTTCAGATCTTGGTATACCACTCTACCTCTCTTTCAACAATGGTTGATAAGGTAAGCCATCATCCAAATCCTTTCATACTTTGAATTGGCTTTATTATTCTTATTTCTTCATGTGGGGGGTTTTTATTTTCCCTATCTCTTGTGAATTATGATTATGAATTTGGACTATTGGCATTTTGATTTGATTCTATTACTTGGAAAAATCATGCTATTGATGATTTTTAGAACATGGGTTCCTCTTTCTATTGATTTTCCTTGATTTTTTGGCTAACAGTTCTACCCATTTCTCATCTTACTAGTTTCTTCAAAGAAGATGGGGGTTATTTCCTCCTCATAAAACCATGTGTGCTCCTCTTCTTCTTCTTCTTCTTCTTGCTGGGTATAAAGCACAAAATTTCAGTATTTAACTATTTGGGTTTCAAAATCTTCATTTTTACTATTTGGGTTTCAAAATCTTCATCATTTTAGACTTGGGTTTGAAAATTCTCATCATTTTACTACTTGGGTTTCAAAGATCTCATCATTTTACAAGTTGGATTTCCTTCTCTCCCTCTCTCTCTGTTTTGTTTCAATTCTCTTGTGAAGTTTTTTTTTTTTTTTTAATCTGTTTCATTAGTGCAGATATCTACTTTGATTTTGACTGTTGACCTGGAATGCTGTCGCTGCTACAAGAAGATTCGGAAAGTCATAGCCAAATTCCCTGGTGAGTATTCTTTGTTATCTTTCTCTATCACCTCTGATCCCCAAATCTCAAAGAAAGGGAATTAGTATTCACTGAAATCCCCTGGAGAGTATTCTTTGTTATCTTTTTCTTTCTCTTTCTCTCTCTGATTTCTTATTCTCAACGAAAGGGAATTAGTATTCACAGTCATTGCTTTACATGAAACATACCTCCATGATACTGATACCAATCCAAACCTGCAACTGAAGGGTGTATATGTTATACCAAGTCACCATTGACTTTCAATGCCAATTCCCCAAAAAAAACTCTTTTTTTTTAAACTAATTAATAATAAAAGATGAGATGTTGATTGGATTTTCCTTTTGAGAACGAGAGAAATCCAAAGCCAGATTTTCGACGAAAAGAATAATAAGGTGATCGTCTCCGGCCCCTTCGATCCTGAAAAGCTCAAGAGGAAGCTCTGCTGCAAGGCCTGTAAATACATCAAAGACATCCAAATCAAGCCACACGAAAAACCCAAGCCTCCCGAGCCACCTAAAGCGGCCCCACCACCTAAGCCGGCCGAACCACCTAAACCGGCCCCGGCTCCCGAGCCACCTAAAGCGGCACCACCACCTAAGCCGGCCGAACCACCTAAACCGGCCCCGGCTCCGGCTCCACCAAAGCCGGACCCACCTCCACCAAAGCCGGCTCCACCCCCACCAAAGCCGGCTCCACCCCCACCTGAACCGGTTCCGGCGGTTCCTGGGATACCGGTAGGGCCGTACGCTCCGATGGTGTGCTGCAGGCCGTGTTACGAGGGATATCCGGAGCATGGTATATGCACTCGTTTCGGGTACGAGCGTGGGACCTGCACCTACAAATTCTTCAGCGAAGAAGATCCGTCTTGCACCATCATGTAATCGTGTGTGGTCACTTTGGTCTCTGTTTTTCTTTTCTTCTTCTTCTTCGGTTTCTTCTCATGGATTTGGCTGTCTGTAGTGAGATTTCTGTTCATATAATTGAATCATGGTGTTTGAAATTAACAGAGTTGCCTATGTAATGAATGGTGAATTCTAATGTTATGAATGAATGAATAAGTAAATATAGTACTTACCCTATTAATAATCCTATTGGTGTGGGTACAACGTTTGGCCCACTTCAACTTTTTGGCTCATTGCTTAGCTAAGTAGGTTGCCGCCAGCAGAGCCAATTTTTGAGTGGTGTGGTTTGATTGATCGTTCATTCTTTTTTTTTTTTTTCCACCTTGGTGGCGGGGTTGTTGTTTGTTTCCCTGTTTAAAATATTTACGTAAGCACTACACATCCAAACTGTGCATCACTGGTGTTCAAAAGTGGGTTCCGTCTAATAGTAAAAAATAATGAAAGTGTAGTAATTATCAAGAATAGAATGAGATTATATTAGAGTGAAACAAAATAGAATAGAATTATATTAAAAGTCCATAATGTATACAAAAAAAAATGTAGAAATGAAAAATGCGAATTTTGTCAAATTGAGCTTCAATTTTGAAATTAAATTGTGGTCGCTTAATATATAATAATGCTCCAAATGAAATGGAAAGCTCTATGTGCATCTCATCCACACATTGTCAATAATGTTCTGGCAATGCACTCAGATGGGCCTCACACCATATGCTTACAATTACAAAAGCTGGACCTAAATTATAATTTTTAAAGGTGGATCTTGTGTACTTATAGGTGTAACTCCATTAAAAAATTCTAATAGTAATGGAATAAGGAATTTATAAAATGTAGAATGCAGCAATTGAAAAGAGTTTATGCTACCTATAATAAGACCTAGAGATTTTGGTTGGAATCATTAGCTAAGAAAACTCAATATGGTAAAATCATAGGTCATGATCGACTTTAAGTCCCACGAGGGCAGTTTCAATGTTTTATTTATTTATTTATTTATTTTTGCTAAAAATAGTTTCAACTATATAAAAATGTGCATTTCATTAATAAAACAAAAACGAAATGGGGACAGTAGTCATGAAGCTCGGATTTGGAGAGAATTTCAAAAGGCTGTAGGTGAGCAAGTAATTGGAATTAGAATCTCTTATTCTTTTTTACTAAGTTGGGTAGTTGGGTAAGTGGTAAAATACATGTAAGACTACCTACACACCTAGGCATCTATCCCACAGTAGCTGTGTGAGATGAGTCATGAGAGGGACCCCTCCCTTTCTACTCAGCGTCTCTTGCTTGTCTTTGGGATCTCTCTCTCAATATTCAATAGGCTTGCAATACTTTATTTTCTTAATGATTGAGCAGACGGATAGAATAAGCCAATCCAAGCATATGCTTTTTTCCAAATGGACGTGGCAACTTTTGTGTTTCTGTGGACTGAATACTGCATGATTGGACTGATCTGAGTCGATTTAGGTCATACATAGTGGCAAAGCATGGACCACTACATCCATGCTAGTAAGACATGTGAATATCAATTAGAAGATTCTAACATATATTCTAATAGTTTTTTCCCTTAATTTATAGAAGATTAAGAAAATTTTAACATTAATTGGTTTGCACGCCAATGTTGAACACAGCTGTATCCATGTAGATGGATCTCCAGGGTGTGGTTACAACCTTATTGTGTAAGAACATGAGCCATGTCGCTTGTTTGTGTGGCCCACCCAACTCCACCAGATAAAAGGATGGACACTAGATCAGAGGCTTTTGACAAAACTGTGTCCTACTGGAGTTTCAGTCATCTTATATAAGTCCACTAGTCATTGTCCGTGCCTAAAGGCACAGCGCACCACGCTCTGAGCACAACTAAATCTAATTACTCTTCTTTTGACCACCTAACAACTAACACCGCCCATAATTTAACAAATTTAACTCAAATTTTCTATGTGGCCCATTGGATCAATCAGCTTAAAATCAAGCCCAGCAGGATTTTATTTTTTTAGGTAAAACAGCCCAGCCAATTGGACCCTTGTTTAACCACCTTTGAATACCAGAAGTGACCCACTCCTATAAGCAGTCTAGTTTAATTGCATGCAAGGCACGTTTGCATCTGCTACCAAAACAATCCAAGTTAGCCCAGATTCCACAATCCGTGAAAAACATCATATATACGTGAAGCGGCAAACTGGTAAGTTGTGGGCCCAAATTCCGCACGTTCAATCACTCAATTGCAATTATAGCCGTGTATTTAATCATATCTTTACTTGCAAGGAAGTTTTGAAAAGATAATGGCACGTTTCGTAATTTCACAGAAAACCAAGGACACTCCCATATCTTCTGGGAAAATATAATGGCAGGTTTCGTAATTTCACAGAAAATCAATGGCACTCCCGTAGCCTCTTGTCCTTAGTAAAAAGTTACTGCCCCTTTGTTTTCAAATAATTACAAAATTACCAAGCTTTTGAATCCCTTCTATGTATATAAATCCAAGGGTCCAAAATGTCCAGGGATTCAAATACTGCTCTCCCTTATTATATAGATGAAAGAATTAACCATCATATGCAGTGCAGTCCAATTCACGATTCTTAATCTTTATGTATCGTTCACAGCTGAGGACATTAAACTCAGTCCACAAGTAGATTAAGAGTCTAGATTTGCCTGTTACCATTACATGCATGATCATAGACCCCACCATTGTAAATCCAAATTGTTAAAAGATGCCTGATACTCGTACAATTCCAACAACAGTGATATTTCTATGTTATAAAAAGTGATAAATGAGTGATGGTGTCATGTCTAATCATGGAACAGAACTTGACTAAAGATTCAAGGGTGGGACTGGGAAGGTCATAAAAAAAAAAAAAAAAAAAAAAAAAAAAAAGAGGCTTGACATGATAGGCCATTTCAATCTTAGAAGTCTTATCATTTGCATGGTAAGCCAACTTCAAGAATGACTTCTATCTGCAACTACATTTGCACCGAGGAAAATGTAGGAAGTATAAAATCCTATTTGATCGTGGACGTGTAATCAGTAAAACTATTTGTTTTTCTTTCGGTAAATGTGTAATTAATAAAACTTTGTAACATCTTTTCCATTTCTTTTATAAAGTCTAGCTTTTAGAGCTTTGATTTTGTATGACATAAAGAGGCACTTTAAATAAAAAAAGAAAAAAAAGAAAAGAAAAAGAAGGCACTTTCTCAAAGCCTAACCAGGGATTTTAATCTCGCTATCTTAACAAAAACAAATATATATATTCTCATCGCACATCCTATTGCCTTTTAAGAAGGAGAAGAAAGTTTGATGAGTGTCAAATTTACAAAATCAATCCTTAGGGTCAAGGAAACTTGGCTCTACAAAAATTTGGAAGAATGTTAGATTAGGCGCAGCACTGCAGTTCAAATGTGGTCATTAGCCCTAGGTTTTCTCATGGCTGTGTTGGGGGCTAGGGCTGGGCTTAAGCCTATCCCCATGCTTTGCCTGTTTGTATCTTAGGCCAGGATCAAGGCCACGAGCCTAAAGTGGCGCCCGGGTCCAACCCAACTAGAAAATGTATAACATGTCATGCCGGCAGGCCTTTAAGCTTACATGGCTCCAGTCCAGTTTCAATTAATGATTGGACCAGAAGCTTAGGCCTAAAACAATCCAAGTCTCATATAACTTGGGCTAGGCCGGATTGGGCCTGAGCTGGATGGACATTAGCAACATATTTTTTGGGGCTTTCTTTGCCAAGTGACCAAGGGGGGTTATCGCAACATACCCACCCAGTGATTGATCCCTTGGTGGTATGGTGAGAGCAAAAGTCCTATCTACGAAGACATCCCTATATTCTCCCTTTAGCACCCCTATTAATCATAAATTTGAAATATAGATTAGGCCGTTCCTAAGCGCATTCCTATAAATTTCTCCTCTTGTAAATTGTAGTGTGTATATATACTATATACTCTGACTCACTTTGTAGACACTGGGCATTCCCACAGGTGAAAAAAAAAAAGGCAGAGAGAGAGAGTATATAAACTTGTTTTGCTTATCACTGTTGTCAAAACTTTTGACAGGTCAAGGTCAAGCTCAAACTGAGATAAGCATGGGCAAAATAAAAAAGAGAGTCGTCCTAAAATCAATGTCCTCAAATGTGATTCCATATTCCAGAAGGACATGATATAATTCAGGGCACCTTTATGTGGACCTTTGATTCAAAGTGGAACACTTAGGAAAGAAGCTATCACTTGCCAGATGTTTGCTAATGGTGCCCTAGTAGTGGTCCCCACTGTATGTTTGTTTGGCTTAATTTTCACCTACGAGTCTCCTACACAAGGGTCAGTGCGAGATTTTCAATCCCTACAGTTCCAAAGCGGGACTCCTAAATTAAGAGTTGTTTTGATCGGTAGCTAATTAGCAGGGATGCATCTCCATATACAAAGGATACGGGCATGGATTAATCATTGAGCCTATTGGATAGAGACCTGGGTAGTATGAGTTCATAAATATTGAATCCAGTTCATATCCAAACTCCAAAGTGGTTTAAAATGAAGAACAAATGTAAATATCCAAACCTTAATATGAGATAATCTTTCTTTCTATGAAAAGAGAATTTAGAAAAGATGGAAAATGAATACCACGTTATCACCCTATGAATTCAATTCCTAGAAAGTGAATATCCCATCAACATGGCTATCTTATATCCTTTCACTCCTCGCCACATATCCTTCTGCTGGTCGATTAACACTGGTATTTCTCTCTAGTCATGATTATAGTGATGGAGTCTGATATCTCTCAATGCTTCTTTATGCTCCCATAGCCCTTTCAAAGGATCATTAACACTAGTATTACTCCCAAGTCCCAGGTAAATACTACATTATTCAATCTACCCTCTCGAAATCAATCTTCTATGGAAAACGGAAGTCCAGTGATCACTACCAATGGATCTTAAAACACGGATTGTTACATGACAACTTGACTTGTGTATACCACTCTGATGAAGTGAAATTTTGCTTATTGATTTAAATATTTAAAGGAGGGCCTATGGTATGAATGGTTTGGATCAAGGTTTTTCTTTTTCTTTTTTTATCCATAACAGTAACTTATATTGAAAGAAAATAGAATACAAACAGAGAATCCAAGAAGAAAAGAAAAAAAAAATAGGGGGGGGGGGGGGGGGGGGGGGGGGGGGGAAGGAAACACGAAGGTACAAGAGTAATGTAACCCATACACCACAGCTACACAATAAAATCCTCCCAAGGGGAAACTCTTTCAATACATTGCTTGGCTAAATCATCCGCCATCATATTTGTTGATCTACTCTTATGCTGAAAGCTAACATTAATAGTGGTGGATAATACTCGGATTTCATTAAAGAGGAACTGAAACTTCCCTGGATAAGCTTTCTAGTTTGAAACCCAACTCACTGTATTAAAAAAATCACTTTCCATAACAAGATTGACATGGTAGTCCTTTTGAAAACACCAAAAAGATTCCAGAATAGCTAAAATCTCTGCTTAATTAGAGTCACAAACCCCCACATATTTGGAGAACATGAATAAAACATTTCCTTTGGATCAAGTAAATGTAGTGTTCAGTTGGGCCAATCTGGCTCATCTGCATCAAAAGCCAAAACTCCCATTCCAAAGTAGCTATGATCATTGATTCATTTCCCTTCAAAGTACTGCATTTGTATGCTTTGTCTCTTTTAATTCAGAATATTTTGAAAAACTGAAATTGTTCCTTTGAAGTCTATATTGTTCTTAATGTTACAGAGGGATGATAAGATTTTAAAATATTATGCAATGGTAGAAAGTTGATTACATGATAGAGTTTCAGATGGTGACAAATCAAAATTTATAAAGATTACGGCCTAAACTGTAATAGGCGAAACCATTGCATAATAGGATGTTTAAAGTAAACTTAATGAGTTTAAAGTCTAAACTAATGATGATATGAAAACAGGAAAGCAAAAGTAAGAGAAGAATGAAAACAATTGATTGTAACGAATAAGGACTGTATTATAATGATAGGCATGCCTCTTGCTTCAACTGGCAAGCTTTCTTTCTTCTATTACTTTTTTTTTTCATGAATATTTTTTTGTCAAACAATGTACCCTGAATAAACCTATTTTCCTAGGAGTGTTACTGCCTCAAAGGTGAAGATAGGGTCATCAGATTTTATGTATAATTGCACACTTGAAAAAGCCTAGTTATCGGAGGTTGTAGGTTCAAAACTACTACCACACTGGAGCTACAGGGGCGTTTACCCGGCTTTCCTCTGAGCTCAGAGAGATTAGTCCAACCCAAAAGCTTGAAAATCCTGGGATAGCAAACCAAAAAAAAAAAAAAAAAAAAAGAGCATAGCCATATGACATTTACTTTTGTAAAGGAAAGGCTGGAAAGGAACAGTGAAAAAGTCGCTGCGCATTATTAACCAAGAAAGCTATCATTGATAGGAACATGGGTTCCCCACCACATTTGTAGACATCCCAATCAAAGGCACTGATTGAAAGCCATTCACCATTTTGAGATTCAGAGCTTATTAGTGTTACCTGATTGAAAGCCATTCACCATTTTGAGATTCAGAACTAATTTAGTGTAACACTCATGCTTGCCATCTGTAGGAGTGAAACTCTATAACAGGGGCCACGTACTTCTTGCTTTAAGTTGTTCCCAAATTCTACTCCAATAGTCTTTTTGGTTAGCGCTTTTCTGAATGTTCAATGCCATCAGATGGGTTAGATTTTATTTGCATGGGATGCACGTCACATTTGCATGGGTAACGTTTCACAATTTAACGAATCCTCTACTTATTTGATGGGATGGTTAATAGATTATTTATGGTTAACTTTTCACAACTTATCGAT
The DNA here is from genome assembly GCA_028538565.1 of Umbellularia californica. NCBI lineage: Eukaryota > Viridiplantae > Streptophyta > Magnoliopsida > Laurales > Lauraceae > Umbellularia > Umbellularia californica. The sequence continues at coordinate 22,636,455 of JAPQWN010000003.1, forward strand.
GGATATAACCCTTTTGGTAAAAAGATTTTATAGGTCCAAGCGATTAGTCTCACAGTGGGATTGATCATATAATTAATAATGTAATTGATGGCTATAATTAATACTGCATGTGATTGTATTAATCATGGGCTTAATCTTACATTCTCCACCTTTTTCTATGGGCTTATTTTGATGACACTAGCTTTTGGTAGACATTTGATCTACATCTTTTTGTCCAACTTGAGTGGGTCAATGGGCGAAAGAAAAGTAACAAAAAAGTAAACGATCTTATCTATACATAATGCTGATGGTGGATACCTATTGCTTAAGTGGCACAAGGGTGTGTGAGAGAGTGCGCAAGTTTGGATCTCCTTATCCTAAATAGAGGTTTTTTTTTTCCTATTGGTAGAACACATGTAATAGAGTTTATCAAAATACATTTTGCTGGAGCAAGACTCTACAAAATGCCCAAGGCCTTGTTTGGATACTTTGATTTATATTACCCTCTACTTAATTTACCTCGAAACCTAATTATTATTACTCTCACCAGCAATTGGTTATCAAAGAGCAAAACAAGTCACACCCCTGCCTATGTTGAAAGCCTGTTTGTTCGCATTAAATATACGGGTTTTGGATATATAGGAGTTCATGATCAAATGGGCTAAATGAAAACTAATTAAAAAGGTGAGGGATAAAGGATAGAGAAGGATATAAAGTGGAGCAGTATATGAGACCTTGACTTTCTTATACTTGAATCAATAGCACGATGGCTGGGTATTCATATTCCTATCTTCCCTTCATTCAATTTCAATTAAAGGGGAGCTTATTTGATGGTCATTTCTGGATATTTTCCTTTGGTTCTTCATATTTAACTACCTAAAGAAATTCAATCTTAAATATTCAACCAGGGCCTTTTTGTCTCATGTAACTAAATTTCTAGGGGTTTTGAGACTCTCTATTTCTTTATGCGGTTAGTAATGTAGAATCAAAGTTGAATATCCAAAAATGATCATCTAATAACCTCTCTATTGATTGAAATTGAATCAAGGAAAGATGAGAAATGAATACCCAACCATCACCTTAGTAATTGCACTTTTAACCCTGAGTTGTAGCTTAGTTCGTTTAGGACCACGGTTTTCTCCCGAAAGTTGAGTGTTCGAAACTGCGCTATGACACTTAGGCCACAGAGGATTTACCCGGCTCCCTTGAGTCCAAAAGGAATAGTTCAGCCCAAATAGCTGGGACACCCTCTGATATATATATATATATATATATATATATATATATATATATAAGTGTTTTCACTTTCTGAAAAAAAAAGAAAAAAGAAAAAAAGGGATTGTCTGCACTAGGGCCATGAAGATCCAAATGGCCCCACGAAAGCTCCCATTGTGACTTCCTATGGAAGAAACTGTTAGCTGGCATTTCTCATTCCAAACGTAATAATTGGATTCATCTCATGTTCACATATCAGTTTCTTCTCTAGGGCCACCTGTCTGCTTTCAACAACAACAAAGATAAAAAAAGGGTCAAAGAGTAAAAGAATCATCCAGCGGAGTGGTCTTTGCTTGCAAGCTTTTCCCAGGGGGTTGGTCATGGGCTGCAATCCCTTTTGCCTCTGAAAGAGACATGAAAACAACACTAGATGCAGCCAATACCATGTGGAGTAAGGCTGCAAACAAGACTGACCACCCAGATATTCTCAGGATCCGGCCCAAAAAGCCTAAATACAGACCATTTTCGGGCCCGACTGATAATCCGGTCAAGATCTTGTTCAAGTCGTGTCTAACCCGTTTACCCTAATGTGTATATTATATATTGAATAACATATCTTGAGTGTTTACTAAATTCATTGTAATTAACCCATTGTTTTGTATTTGATAATATACTTGGGTAAGGGATCTGCCATTCCAGGTCCGAACGGTCTGCCAGGTCTGGGTAACCCATCGACCCAACCTGAATCAACCCATTTCAAGCCTTAATGGGGAGTGGTTTCATTTTAAAATGAGCACTTCTCTCAACAGTTACTGATGTATCTAACTGTCTCGAAGAACTAGACCTTCTGTAAATGTAGGGGGCTATATATATTGCTGTCAATGGGCCAGGCTAGCCTTTGTACATTAGGGCCCAGTGTCTGTGCCATGGCTGGGCTTGAAATCCCTGCCCATTGCTTGACCTAAATTACAAACCATTAAACTTTTTTCAATTATACATACAAAGACCTCGAATCAAGCAGTGACAATAGAAAAGAAAAATGGTTGAGTGACATGAACAACTCTCTGGAGTTTCAACTGAGCAATCAGTCTCTTCATTTTTTTTGCCCCATCTTCCAACTTGAAAGAATTAGAAGCTGTCACTAGCCAAGTTATGTCCATCAATAGATTTAAAGTTGATTTTCAAAACACTCTTGTATTTGATATAAAATCTATATAGTTCGCTACTTTTTCTGCTTTAGCAAGGTGTAGTGAGTCTGATTCTATATATAATGCTCCAATTACATTGGCTTATGGATTGAATGTGCAGTCGTTTTGTATGATGAACACTTTTTGGCCATGGATCAAGTGGGGCCGGTGATAATCGAAGCCTCGTTCACCGTGCACGAGTCATGATTCCCGTGCCGTGGGGCTCCCGATGATGATATTATCAAGATAAAGCTGGATATTACACACAAACAAAATGTGTGCCCCACCGCGTGAGCCCATACCGAATCCGAAACGTAATCAGTAAACGGATTGCTGGTTGCCTCCTCTTTCTTCTTATCTGTTGTTGACCCGAAACGGAAAATCGGGATGTGGGCCAAAGTACTTTCTTGTTTGATGAGCTTTCAATTTTTTAAGGAGAAAAAGTGCTGTGGGCTTGGGAGAACCTGAATTTGGAGTTGCCTACACCCACCAATTCAGAATCTTCGGGTCAAATAAGTTTTGTTTGGGCAATCTTTAGAGACCATTCTGAAATGAATTGAAATCATAATTTTTTTTTATATCATAAACCACAATTTGGAGAGAGAAAAAGTATTTGATTGCTAAGTTGGACTATTAGTTAGGATTGATACTTTAAACTTAGGAGACCCAAGAATCGATTCCTAAGCATTTGAGTGCTACTAAGGTCCGACAACACTTAATGAGGGAAAAAAGGGTTCTTTTTTTGAAAAATTTATTGTGGCCAAAGTCGGTATTGGTAAGATTCTGGATAATTAGCAATGCCAATTAGGCATTTTTGTTCATCTCATTCTAGTGAGATTTGAACAGATTTTGGGTCGACCCTGTTGATCATACTTTGGTTTGGAATTGGAGTTGAAATTGTTTTCAACATAGCATGGCAATTATAGTGGGTCAGCCCACTTGCAGCTCAGTTGTGCAAAGGCCCAATCTAATGGGAATGAAAAAGTCTTCATAGAGTCTCATCAATGGGCCCCTCAATTGTTGGGTATGCACTTATTGGAGGGGACATTTGTATAGAAACTTTGATCTAAGTTTTTAGGATCTAAGGTCTGAGATAAGAAGGTGTTCACGTGTGTGCATAGGGCTTTTCCATTCATCACAGAGGAAAAAAAAAAAAAAAAACGTATGTGCAGAAGGTTTTTTTATTCATTGCAGAGAGGAGCAGAGACTTGTGTGAAAAGTCCTTGCTGACAGTCTCTCTTTTGCTGTGCAAAAATTGTTGCTTGATTTTCAACAGAGAGTGGAAAAGTGTGTGCAAGTGCTGGCTGGGGCAGTCTCTCTTTTGGGTGAAAATTTTGTTGCTTTATTGGCCGTAAGGAGAAAAGTCTTGGATGGTGATAGGAATTATAGCAGGGCTTTACTAAAAAAAAAGAAGAAGAAGAAAAATCCAGGCAGTGTTTGGTGGCTGGGACGTGTGCTTCACCATTTCACTTCTTCAACCTTTGTCTTTGTCCCATTCAAAAGCTTGAAGATCCAAAGGTATCAAGGAAGCTTTCCAAAGGAAGGTTAACGACGGTGCTGTGTCTCTGTGGGCGTTCAAAGTTGAAGCAGATTCAAACCGGCTGGGTTGAAGGAGTTGCAAGAATTGAAGTGTGCACCAAATCTGCAGTTGTCAAACTGGCTGGATTGTGATTTTTTTGTGTTGAATTGTTGCCATTTTTATGATCTGATTTCTGAAGTGTTCTTTAGTATATGCTGATTCATTCTTCATCTGTGGTAAGGTCATCCCGCCCTCTACTTCATGTGGATTTATGTTCCTACTTATAGTCTTCCTCAGATTATGTTGGTGCTTGTCTGTTGGCGACTTATACTGTGAAAAGTGTGAGTAGAGAAAATTGCGTGCAGTATCTATTGGTGGGTAATCAGAGAGTGCATTTGACAGAGGTTGTAATTGCAAGGTTTGGCTGTGATTTGTTGTGGCTATTTGATTGTGACTTTCAATAAGTGTTTGTGGATGACAAGAGTTGCAAGGCAGATTTAATTGAGAACTGATCTCTGTGAAATTATTTAGGTGATTGATAATTTTTTTGACACTTGTGTGTGTTGCTGGAGTTTTATTGTAAGGCACTTGTGTATGTCATAAATTCTTTAAATCCTTGTAATCGCTTAAGTGGGTGCTTGAGTGTAGGGGTTGGTGTTCCTTTCTGTTGGTGCGGACGAAGTTGTAAAGGGTTGGTGCTCCTAGCAGTTGGTATTGCTAAATTAGTGGAAGTGCACTCTTTGTGCACCGTGGACGTAGCCTGCGGGTGAACTACATAAAAAATTATGTGTTGTGATTGTATGGTTGATTGTTTGCATATAATTTTTTTTTAAAGACGGACACTGATTCAACACCCCCCCCCCCCCCCCCCACCGCCCCCCCCCCCCCCGTCTCGGTGTTTGTGTGGGTTCAACAATTGGTATCAGAGCGAGGTCCTATTTACAAGCATAATCTACTTTGGGTGATCTTGTTACAACTCACATGGTTTTAGGAGAAGGTTTTTCTTCTAATAGGGCACCACTATTTGATGGGACAAATTACTCCTTTTGGAAAGTCAGGATGCAAACTTATCTTTCAACATTGTGGTATGACATATGGGACTGTGTAAGAAAAGGCTACAAAGGAAAAGAAGAGCTTACTGATGTGGCTAGAAGAAATTGTCTGAGAATGATTCAAAGGCGAGAAATGCTCTGTTGTACGGCTTGTCAAACAGTGAACTTGTAAAAGTCATGAACTGCAAAACTGCGAAAGAGATATGGGATAAACTAAAAGGTGTACTTGAAGGAGATGAGAAGATTAAGGAGGCTAAGCTCTAGACTCACCGATCACAGTTTGAAATACTCAAGATGAATGAGGATGATAACATTGACGGTTACATGCTTGGAGTTAATGAAGTTGTTAATGCTATCAAAGGGCTTGGTGAGGAGATTAAGGAACCAGCACTTGTGAAGAAAATTCTACGGTTTCTTCCTCCCAGATTTGACTCAAAAGTATCAACTATTGAGGAGGCCAAAGATTTAAATGTCTTTAATATGGATGAATTGCAAAGATCTCTTACAACATATGAGATGAGAATAGGCAAGACCAAACCCACAAAAAAGGAAGCAGCATTCAAAGCCCACAAAAAGAACAAACAGGTAGCACAGTCCGATGAAGAGGACTCAAATGATGAATTGACAGCTAATTTTGTGCGGAAGCTAAAGAAGGGAAAAGGAAAATTCAAAGGAAAGCTCCCATTCAAATGCTTCAATTGTGGAGGTATTGGTCATTTTGCAGCCAAGAGCCCTCTTGCTAACACAGATGGCGATGACAGTGACTCTTACAAATAAAAAAAGGCTTATTCTCGTAAGTCATATGTCAAGAAAGGAAAGTCAAAGAGTTGTATTTCAAAAAGGACAGAAAGTTCTTCAAAAGATGGTTGAAATGAGAATTCTGAAGAATCAAATGAGGTTCTATTTATGGCAGTCCCAGAGGATGAAAAGGAAGAGGAAAAATCTGATAATGAGGAGTGAGACTAATTTGGAAGAGGACCTTATAGCAGCTTTGGAGCAGTTGAGTACAGAAAGAAAGAAAAACAAAAAGATTTCAAAGAAGATGACAAAAACTGAAGAAATAGTTGAGACACTCAAGATTGAAATAGAAGAAGGGAGGAAAATTAAAGAAGAGCTTGAGTCACAAGTTACATAAAGACAAAGGAGTGCAGCAAAATGGAAGAGGAAATTACAGGTTTGAAAGTTCAAGTTGACAAGACTAATCAGAAACTGAAGGCATATGAAGGATCAACTAAGTTGAATGAATTTTTGAAAATCAGCGACCTCCACATATAAAGTTTGGTCTGGGTTTCGAGAAGGGTGAGTCTTCAACCAAACAAGATAGGTCACATGTTGAGAAGATTCAGAAAGCAATTACTCAGCCTGCTCAATCTAAACTTGTGCAACAGCCAAAGAAACATGTAGCATCTATGGCGCAGCCATCTCAGTAAAGATTCATGGCACCTTTACAAAGGAAATCATCATTTTACAGGTCTACTCCTTACTTTAATGGTCATTATTTTAAGTGTAATACTTTTGGCCACAAGGTAGCAAACTGTAAATTTAATGAAAGGCCTAGAAATTATGTTAGTAGGAACCCATTTGAAGCCCTGATTATGAACCCCTTAGAATGCTACAATTGCCACAACTTTGGGCATATAGCCAGGGACTGTATGTATGCATACCACAACTTTGGGCATATAGCCAGGGACTATATGTATGCATACCAATATCCTACTAACACCTTTTAGGATTACTATTATCCTGCTAATGCTTTGAAACAAAAGCAAAATATTCACATGGCACAACATATGCATTATGAAAAAGAACAACAAGAAGGGAAGTATAAGAAAGTGTGGAAAAGGAAGGAGAGTCAGAAAAACAAAGCCGAATCTTTGATTGTTCAGACAGCCCTCAAAGCACAGAATGGGCTGACACCTTGGATACTGGACAGTCGCTGCTCAAATCATACGTAAGGAGATAAGGACAGATTCATGAATCTAGAACAGTATGATGGAGGCTTTGTAAAATTTGGAAATAATGATGGTGCCAAGATAGTTGGAAAATGAGCAGTTCAATTGAATCATGGCAAGATAACTTCCTAAGAAGTTTTGTTTGTGAATGGGTTGAAGCACAGTCTTCTGAGTGTGAGTCAGATATGCGATCAAGGACATGAGGTGGTGTTCAATAAGCTGGGATTTGAGATAAGAAAGTCTAGCAATGGCAAAGTTATAGCAGTTGGCTCAAGGACATCCGGCAATCTCAACACACTATCTAAAACTGTCAAGGAAGCATGCGCTATTGGACAAGTTGATGAGAGTAAATTATGGCATAGAAGACTTGGACATATAAGCTTTGATAACCTATCAAAGATCCATTCTAAGAAGGCAGTAAGGGATATTCCTCATATAGGAAAGTCTTCAACTGTTGTTTGTGATGCATGTCAAAAAAGGGAAACTTACTAGAGCTTCTTTCAAATCAAAAGAGCATCATACCAGCAAGCCATTGGAATTAGTACATACTAATCTGTGTGGTCCTATGAGGACTCAAAGCATCACTGGTCATAAATACTTCATGTTATGCATTGATGACTTTTCAAGAATGACATGGGAATGTTTCTGAAACATAAAAATGAAGCTTTTGACATGTTCAAAGTTTTTAGAAAACAGGTTGAAAATCACACTGGAAGGAGGATCAAATGTTTAAGATCAGACAAAGGTGGTGAATTCACTTCTGAAGAATTTGAAGAGTATCCTCAGAAGCATGGCATCAGAAGACAGTACTCAGCAGCTCGGACACCTCCATAGAATGGTGTGGTAGAAAGAAAGAATAGAACTGTTCAGGAGATGGGAAGAACCATGTTAGTCGAAAGCAAGCTCTTTAATAGGCATTGGAAAGAAGCGGTTCAAACTGCTGTATACATTCAAAACAAGTGTATGCTCAGGGCTCATGAAGAGAAAACTTCGTATGAACTATGGTTTGGAAGGAAGGCAACTGTCAAACATTTCAAAATCTTTGGAAGTAAATGCTACATCAAAAGAATTGAGCAGAACGTGGGAAAGTTTGATGAAAAGGCAGTTGAAGTCATCTTTCTGGGTTACTCAACTAGAAGCAAGGCCTACAGATGTTATAATAAAAGATTAAACAAAATAATTGAGAGTATTAAAGGCCAAGTTTGATGAACAGGTTGAATAGACAGAAAATAGTAAACAGGAACTTCCAGTATATGAGGATGACAACGATGACAGTGAACCTGTAGCACAGTTTGATGATAGAAAGGAAGGAGAATCTGTGGATCATTCAAATAAGAAGAGAGAAAACAACAGATGCCATGAATATCATGTCATCAAGGTAACCAACATTTTTGGTGATGCAAAGGCAGGAATTCAGAAAAGAATGATGACAACAAGTATGTACTCTCTCTTATCCAGCATTGAACCCAAGAATGTCATTAAAGCAAGCAAAGATGAAAGGTGGGTGAAGTCTATGAATGAGGAATTAGATCAAATTGAGAAGACTCAGACATGGGAACTTGTACCAAGACCTGCAAACAAGAACATAATTAGTACCAAGTGGGTCTTTCGGAATAAGTTAAATGAAGAAGGAAAGGTGGTGAGAAACAAAGCAAGGTTGGTTTGCAAGGGTTATGTACAAGTTGAGGGGATCGACTTTGAAGAGACTTTTGCACCGGTGGCTAGACTTAAAGCCATCCGTATGTTTTTTGCTTTGGCAATATACAAAGACTTCAAGATTTATCAAATGGATGTCAAGTCTGCATTTTTAAATGGCAATCTGGAAGAGGAGGAGTACATTGAGCAGCCGGATGGATTTCAGATTGATGATGATTTGAACATGGTCTATAAGTTGAAAAAGGCTCTCTATGGCTTAAAACAGGCACCTAGGGCATGATACTCTCAGCTGGACTCTTACCTACAGCAGCTTGGATACAAGAAAGGGGTAGTGGACAGCAACCTATACGTGAAGATAACAAAGGGTAATCAAGTAGTTGTAGTGGTATATGTGGAAGATATCATATTTGCTGGCAACCGAGATGAACAGTGTAAGGACTTTGCAGAGAGGATGAGAATTGAGTTTGATATGTCAATGATAGGAGAGTTATCGTTCTTTCTCGGACTACAGGTAAAACAGATGAAAGAAGGACTTTTCATGTCTCAGATCAAGTATGTAAAAGAGATGTTGAAAAAATTCAACATGGAGGACAGTAAGCCTGTTAGCACACCCATGACAACTAGCTGTAAACTTAGCAAAGATGACAATTTCGACTCAGTTGATTATACTCTCTACCTCTCAATGATCGGGAGTCTACTTTACTTGACAGCTACTCATCCAGACATGCTTCAGGCAGTTTGCATAGTTGCAAGGTTTCAAGTTGATCCTAGACAAACCCATGTAATAGCAGTGAAGAGAATTTTCAGATATCTTAGAGGCACATTGGAATATGGACTGTGGTATCCTAAAGGAAAGGACTTCACTTTGATTGCGTATTCTGACACCGACTGTGCTGGTTTCATTGATGACAGGAAAAGCACAAGTAGATGAGCATTTTACTTAAGAGACAAACTTGTAGCATGGCATAGTAAAAAGTAGGAATCGGTGTCCCTGTCTATAGCTGAAGCAGAATATATTGCTGCATCTACTAGTTGTACTCAGGTGTTGTGGATGAGAGAAATGTTGAAAGATTTGGGGATCCAGATTATAGAGCCTATTTCTATCATGTGTGACAATACAAGTGCTACCAACATTTCCAAAAATACAGTGCAACATGCAAGGACAAAGCACATAACCATTCGATACTATTTTTTAAAAGACAAAGTGACAGATGGTGAAGTCAAACTAGAGTATATTCCTACCTCAGAACAGGTTGCAGATATCTTTACAAAGCCTCTACCAAAAGAAGTTTTTGAATATCTTCGAAAGAAATTAGGAGTTATTGCGGATCCAAAGAAATAAGAAATCTTGTTCATAGGGGGAGAATGAAATTTTGTTTCTATGTGTCTTGCTCTCTATGGGTGCCCTTTGTTATTGTTGTCAAAGGGGGAGAATGGTTGGTATCTTAAGGTATTGAAGCTACAATTGAGAGGTATTTGGTGTCAGGGGGAGTTCACTTGTTTAGAAGCAAATTTTTTTTGGTTGACAACAATTCTAAAGGGGGAGATTGTTAATCATACTCTGGTTTGGATTTGGAGTTGAAATTGTTGTCAACATAACATGGCAATTATAGTGGGCCAGCCCACTTGCAGCCCAGTTGTGCAAAGGCCCAATCTAATGGGAATGAAAAAGTCTTCATAGAGGCTCATCAATAGGCCCCTCAATTGATGAGTATGCACTTATGGGAGGTGACATTTGTATAGAAACTTTGATCCAAGTTTTTAAGATCTAAGGTCTGAGACAAGAAGGTGGTGACGTGTAGGGCTTTTGCATTCATCACAGAGAAAAAAAAAAAAAAACGTGTGTACAGAAGGTTTTTTTATTCATTGTAGAGCGGAGTAGAGACTCGTGTGAAAAGTGCTTGCTGGCAGTCTCTTTTATGGTGTGCAAAAATCGTTGCTTGATTTTCAACAGAGAGTGAAAAAGTGTGTGCAAGTGATGGCTCGGGCAGTCTCTCTTTAGGGTGATTTTTTTTTTTTTTTTTTTTTACTTTATTGGCTGTAAGAAGAAAAGTCTTGGACGTTGACAGGAATTATAGCAGGCAGGGGCGGCCCAATAAATCCGGAGGCACTAGGCGAGAATATGAAAGTGGGCCCTATTAATAGGCAATAATTATTAAAATATATTCATTTAAAAGATATTTTTCTAGCTTTTTGAGATGGAAAAATATTGATATAAATTTTTATATTCAAGTTTTGTTAATATATCTTTTTCAATAGATAATATAGCTAATATATCTTCCAACAAAAGGTGTTCTTTGTTCAGATTCAAACTTCACAAAGAGAGAAAGAGAGAGAGAGAGAGAGAGAGAGAGAGAGGAGAGGAGGGAGTGGCGTTAAATCCTGAACAAAAAAAAAATTCTGCCGTTAAATCTTAACAGTCTACTACAGCTGTAGAAGTCTAACAGGACTACAGGAGAGAGAGAGAGAGTAAGACATTATCTTTATTGTAGAAGTCTAACAGTCTACTATAGCTGGGAGCAATTTTCTAGTTAAGTTTGGGCCTATCAATAAAATGGACCTATCAATAAAATTTGGGCCCTCTCAAGTCTCAAACCAGCCTATCCAAAATATATATACTCATAACTAAAATTCTTAATAGGGGGCCCCAAAAATTTGCAAAAATTGGGGGCCCTAGGCAGCCAACTAAGTGGCCTAGGCCTAGGGCCGGCCTGATAGCAGGGCTTTACAAAAAAAAAATAGAGAAGAAAAATCGAGGCAGTGTTTGGTGGCTGGGATGTGTGATTCACCATTTCACTTCTTCAACCTTTGTCTTCGTCCCATTCAAAAGCTTGAAGATCCAAAGGTTTCAAGGAAGCTTTCCCAAGGAAGGTTGACGACGGTGCTATGTCTCTGTGGGCGTTCAAGGCTGAAGTTGATTCAAACCAGCTAGGTTGAAGGAGTTGCAAGAATCGAAGTGTGCACCAGATCTGCAGTTGTCAAACCGGTTGGATTGTGATTTTTTTTTTTTTTTTTTTGTGTTGAATTGCTGTCATTTTTATGATTTGATTTTTGAAGTGTTCTTTAGTATATACTGATTCGTTCTTCATTTGAGGTAAGGTCATCCTGCCCTCTACTTCATGTGGATTTATGTTCCTACTTATAGTCTTCCTTAGATTATATTGGTGCTTGTCTGTTGGCAACTTATATTGTAAAAACTGTGAGTAGAGAAAATTGCGTGCAGTATCTGTTGGTGGGTAATCAAAATGTGTGCATTTGACAGAGGTTGTAATTGCAAGTTTTGGTTGTGATTGGTTGTGACTATTTGATTGTGACTCATAATAAGTGTTTGTGGTTGAAAAGAGTTGCAGGGCAGATTTAATTGAGAACTGATCTCTGTGAAATTATTTAGGTGATTGATAAATTTTTTACACGTGTGTGTGTTGCTAGAGTTTTATTGTAAGGCACCTACGTGTGTCATAAATTCCTTATATCATTGTAATCACTCAAATGGGTGCTTGATTGTAGGGGTTGGTGCTCCTGTCCGTTGGTGCGGGCGAAGTTGTAAAGGGTCAGTGCTTCTAGCAGTTGGTGTTGCTAAAATAGTGGAAGTGCACTCTTTTTGCACCGTGGACGTAGCCTGCGGGTGAACTACGTAAAAAATTCTGTGTCGTGATTGTGTGGTTGATTGTATGCATATAATTCTTTTAAAGACGAACACTGATTCACCCCCTTCTCTTGGTGTCTGTGTGGGTTCAAGAGACCCCAGTGTTCATCTCAAACTTGCAAATAACCATATCAAATAAATTAGCTACCTACCTTTATATTTCTGGTTTTCAGAAACAACTACCAAAAGAAGTAGAACCAAAGCGTACATAACCAGTCCAAGAATTCATCAACACCTACAATCATATAAGAGAAAAAGAATCATCCATGAATCTATTCTTCAGATAACCTTTAGCCATTGATAACCCTACCTTGTTACGGAAGTTGAGATATTTCCCCACTCATTATCTGCACCATCAAAACAACCCATATTTATGTGATTTTATAATTTTTCTTAAATTAATGTGATATCGCATAATGTATAATTTTGTGCGATATTGCACATGCAATCAATGATATTTTAGTTCAAAAAAACCGTATGAGTACCTATGGGGAAATATGTCAACTTTCATCACTAGATGGATTAATCTATTGCTAAAGGTTAGTGTACGAATAAAACCCCTATAGAAAAAGTTGACTAATTGTAATTTGTGAAAATTTGGTACGTTTTCTGGTGATTAACATTTTGAGATTCAAGTTATCTAATGATTTTAGACATGAATGTGCATCCTGAAGTTTATTTGTGAAAATTATCTTATACTAGTTTTTGAAGTTTTTGTTTAAATTAACCATATTAAATAAAATATTATGTAAATATTTCTCCTTGAATTCATAGAATAATTTTTCCCCAAAATAGCGATAGAATACACTTTATTTGTGTACATGTAAAGTTCATGTGCAGTATAATTTATTAAAATGTGATGTATTAATTTACACTATTGTGAAAGACATGATATATTTATCAGAAATCTAAGAAAATAATATTTTTATATATTAATGGGAAATCCCAAATGAGAACCATTTTCGAGCAACCCTTTTTATTAATGCGTGGGACCTTTATGATCAATCCAACCCCTCACACTTATTATTCCTCATGAATTGACAGTCAACCAACTAATACTCACCATTAAATTAAATTTTAGAAAAATTATACCATCTAAAATCATTGAACTTGAAGGTCATAAATCCAACTTTTATTTGAGGGGTAGCTTAGTTGAGATAGGACTACGGTTTTGCACCCGGAGGTTATAGGTTCGAAACTGCACTACCACACTGGGGCTACAAGAGAGTTTATCCAAATTCCCTTTAGGCCTGGAGGGATTAGTCCAATCCAAAGGGTTAGGAACCCTCCGATAGCAAAAAGAAAAAAAGTTTCTATGATGATGTACCCCACCCGGAGGATGCTAGGTAGCCCACTTTATAATTTGAGAGGTTTTTGTTTTGCTCAAAGTGCTACTACAATCAATGTCCTATCCTGCAGATCACACGTAATTTAGTATATATTTTAGTGCAATTTTGACTGATTTTGTTAACTTCGACTTTCAGTGAGGCATAGGGCTTGTTTATCGGGGAAAAAAACAATTCTTTTTTTTTTTTTTTTTCACAATGAAGATGCATTGGATAGGACTTGTTTACAAAACAAGAGGATTTAATGTTTCAGAGATTTTTGTTTCGACGATAGAGAGGAACCACGCATTCCTATCCCTCGAAAGTATGTTTGTATGAGGAGAGGATTATGCACTCCATGAGTTTTCATTTCCATAAAAGAGAAAATTTCAGTATTTCTACCCTTTTAGTGAAAGCGTATTTGTTTAGAAGAATTTTTGAAAATTCGTGTTTAGGGGTATATGAGAATTCAAAATGCTACCGCGGCTAGATTTGTAAATGCTTAAAAACTCTACATCGGGAAAGCTAGATATTTTGAAAATTTAGAGAACTCTATAAGAGAAAAAAAAAAGTCAATCCATGGGGCAGATTTCTTTTGAAATTTTTTTTTAAAGATATTCTTGCAAACAAGCCGCCTGAAAATGTAAATAATTTCACTCTTAATTGCCAACACTCATGATCGAGACGTGTTGGCACCTTGGTAACACTTGTATGCCTATGGATCAATCCTTGGGTCAACATACTCAAAGTAACAATCCCAACTTACTGGCTAGTAACTACCGTAACAATTGAAAAAAATCACTCTATTGGATAATCGTCTGCTCCAATAGACTCATATGTGCTTTAAAGATTTTTGAGGAGAACTTGAAATCTTTAAATGTTGGGATTTAGAGAGTTGCAACGGCTATTTATGACTCTTCAATTGGGGTGGGAAGGGTTGAAATTCATAATTCCAACAAAAGAGACATTGACATCTAGGCCCTGTTTCTTTAGTGGAATTTCTGCCAGGAATTCATCATGTCCAGGAATTCATAGATATGATGTAACATGTTGTCCCCGAGAATTTCAGAATTCTATGTTTCTTTACTGGGATTTATGGATTCGAGCCATATGATTGGTCTCTTTTAACCTTTGGGAATCCAAGAATTTCACTCCCTTTGTATTTTGCTAGAATTCCTGGATGCTCAAGCCCAAATGAGCATTTCTAGGAATTCCATTATGTTTGGAAATTCAATTTTCGGAAATTGAGGAATTTCCCATAGGAATTCCAGCAAACAAACAGGCCTCTAAAATGCATAGGGACAGTGACCATGTAATTATCAAAAATCCCTAACATGAATTCCTCTCAAGTAACACCCCATATTGATCATTTTGATAGTTGGAAATCCATTCTCATACTTGCTTCCAACCTCAAAATTCATCCTCTACAGGGCCCTTTGGCTGGAAAATTCCCACGATGTGATCGGTGTAAGTGATACAACTTTCAAATTATTGAAGTTGGCCTCTTTGCAACGATTCAGATAATTTTTCATCATCATAATCACTATACTATAGTAGCTGTCATTATCATTGGCACATTCGCATGTGCTCGAGTTGGATGATGACGACGGTGGCGACGATGATGATGGTGATGATGATGATGATGATGATGATGTGTACCTTAATCTAACCACTAGCAAAAGCCATGAACCATTAGCAAAAAGGCCATGGCCAAGATGACAAGTCACCTTTTATCTCTCCTTCTGTCTTCTGATGCAATGCCCACACACGTCTAGATTCCAAACTCGTTGTCATTAGTCAACATTCTTCTAGGCTGCCTATATATCGAACTCGTTAATTCGAGATTCAAGCAATCTGAAATAGTAAAGTCAAAAAAGGACAGTAACCGTGATGATTTACACCCATACTTTACTTCTATCTAGCAGCAGACGATGAAAGGGGAATTTGAAGACTCAATCCAGATATTCCACAAGACCACAACGCTAGGATCCCCCATCAACGATGGGAACATTTTACTCCAATCAAGAGTAGAATCAAACATCAAATTTTGCGTGTGATGATGAATTTGATAATTTTTCTGGGGAACAAACAATTTGATTGAAACTTAGTTCAAGGGCACTAAAGGGTGTGACCCTTATTTCAACTAGTTTATATCCATTGTGATTTGGAGTGGTTGGATCGCACCCAATATGGTTGGGTGCATCGGTTTCAATTTTGTAGTTGATTTCCCTTTTGTTTATCTGTTGTTGTTGGTTTCCCTGTTGGATTCTATTCTTTGGTGGTTTAATAGATGTTATCTTTTTGTAGCATTTTGATGGATTTAGATGATTATATAAAGACCACTCAAGAATTCAAGACTTATAGCAATTTTACCAAAAAATAATGCACAAGACATTGTTAGCTTTCTTATATAAGATGATTTTCGAGCTATTCATTCAAAGAGGCTGATTTGTTTGCATGGAATTGAATACAAATGAGTTCATGGTCAAATAGCCTTCTACAAAAGAAAATCGAAGAGGTGAGGGATGAAGGATATAAGGTGCATATATAAACGAGACATTGACTTTCCTAAGATTTAATTTACTAGGCGGCTTGTTATTCGCTTCTCATCTCTTATCGATTCGTTTTCTATAAAAAAAAAGGGAGATCATTTTATGAAATTTTTGAACATTCAATTTTGTTTCTTGATTTTGAACAACATCTAGAAATACAAACTTTATAATTCCAAAGAATTTAATTACGTAAAACAAACTAGCCTGATTGCTATTTCAATGATCAAGAGTGTCCGCATGTGGTTTAGTAGATGCTTTCAAGAAAGCAGGGTACTCTCAAAATGTCTTTTGCACATTTGTGCTGCTGATATGGGTTTACACATTAGCTTTACAAATGTGCAATTCTAATGTTTGGTATGAAAAGATTGGTGAAAAGTAGCCATCAAAAGCCATGGTTATGGGATCTTTAAAGCTTGCCGGAAAGAGGTCAGGCAGCAAAGCTTACTAAAAATTTGTACTACGCTCTCTTTCCATCAATTCATCACTACATCAAATAGAACTTTATGATTTACAGAAAGATATAGAAAGAAAGAAGAAAGAAAGGTGATGTTTAAGAAAAAAAAAAAGAGTTTTAACCAACGAGGGTTGGTGATCAGTTAGTTGCTTTAGCTTGCAATTGTAAACAATAACAACCAAACGGTTGGCAATCTCGTTTTAGTGCCCTGGAAATGGACAAATCAACTAAAGACCTGTTTGCTGCATGATTTCTGCTAGGAACATCATTGCATTACACTCAACCTAGTCATCTCAAGCCTATAACGTTCCCCATTTAGCCAATCTTTTTAATGGTTCACATCATTGAATTGATTTTCCTACAATGGTACATAATGAAAGATCCTAGCCATTCATTTGACTATTTCTATACATTGCATGTTAAGTGTGAGTATATTACTTTCTTAATTATGTGTTATAATGCTGGCTGCCAGTTCCATCTATGGCTGGGCATGACTCACATGGGCGTTTGTACCTAACAAAGATTTCAGGCCTGTCTCAGTCCAAGTTTTACATGATCCAAACTCATCTATAGGGTTGCAAGGGGCCCAAGCCCAGCCAATGACAGTTTAAGCTTCAGAAGGGCTCAAGTGCCATGAAACAATTTGATCATCCCAATCAGTAGGATATTTGGGCATGGTAAAGAAACATTGGACCAAACGCTGAACCCTATCTGATCAATATCAGCTGTCTGAATTAGTCAACAGTGGTCTCTACTCTCTACACTTTCTAAAAATTAAGTGATTTTAACTCCAACAGTCAATCGCAAGCAGAACAGGATTTTGAGCTTTGCTTACTGGCTAAGTTGGTGGAAAAACAGGAGCACAAAAAAAGCACTTTTCCTTTTGAAAAAGAGCTTTTTGTATATACACCCTATTTGTAAATAGTAGGGATGTAAATGGATTCCAGATTCTCCAATTACCCAGAGGTTCCGACCTGTTAAAAATTGGGTCTGGGTCCTTATTTAGGCCCCGATAAGTAAATGGGTCCGGATCCGGTTACACCTTTGTTCGGACTTATGGACCCGAGACTCAACATACTACTTAAAGTTTCCAAAATTTCTCCTAAAAACCATATTTTTTTAATATCATTCTCTACCTAGACCTGGACCTGTTCCATATATGGTTTTAGTTCCGGTTCCGGAGCCAAGAAACCGGTCCCTTAATGGTTCCGGGTCCAGGTCCGAGTTCGGATTCGGTTTCACTTTCTTCTTAACGGTTCCGGGAACTCGGACTGGAACCGACCCGTTTACAACCCTAATAAATAGTCCCCTGTGATTTTTAGTAGTTGTATATACGCTTGTGACTTTTCATTTTAATACCTTCCATGTCCCCAAAATCACTAGTCATAGCGAGAAAAAGGCAACCACCTAAAGATTTGTATTGAATCTTTATTAAAATGACAACTTTGCACTTAAATTCATTAAACAAAAATAAGTATGTCAATATTTATAAAAATACCATCGTTTTATCCCGAGTCCCAATAGTCTTTCTCAAATTCTCCTATATATATATATATGATGTCTAATAATATATTTGAAACTCTCGTCAATCTAACATAGGGTTGTGCATGAATTTAGTCAATTATTACCAATTAAAAGTACAAGTGGTGGAACTTGGAAATTCTTCGTGGGGTCCTCTGTGTAAAAAGCAAAAGAAAAAGGTTTTTTTAGGGGTCATCGGGCCTGTGAGACCATCCTAATTCTGTGTTTTCTGATTTAGGCTATTTTAGATTTGGGCCGGACCCATGTGACCCTACTGCGTTTCAGTTGTGCATTACAGTCTACGAAGGCTCTAGAAAGAACAGCAGAGAACGCGAAAGGAAGCTTGAGCTTCACTTGCCACCTTGCAAAAGCCATCAATCAATCAAAGGATTGGACCATCCCATAAGGATATTTGGGCATGGTAAACCAGCCTTGAACCCAATCTCAAGTGTCTCAATCACTCAACAGTGCTATCTACACTTAAAAAATTGAGTGATCTTAATTCCCAGTATAAACTCTCATAAGGAGAATAGGGTTTGAGCTTTAATTTGCATACCTGGGTTGGTGGAAAAACAGGTGCCGAGTGCCAACCAGTGTCGGCCTAACCGAAAAAAGAAAGCACCTTTTGAAAAAAAAAAAAAAAAAACCCTCTTTTTCTTCCTCTACGATGTGACAGTTTTGGGGCTTATTTGGTATCTCTACTCTTTTTTTTATAGACACATCTAAAATAAAGCTATTAAAAAAAGAGCCATAAAAAAAGAGGTTAGAATAAAAAAAATGCATTTGGTAAGACACAAATCTATTTTAAATACCTTGCCTCTATATTTTAAGATCCAAAAGTTCTATTTTTCATCTGCCTACTTTTAGAGCATTTGGATTTTAGAGGATTTGCCTCTAAATGTCTAAAGCGGACAGAGTCTAGAATTTTGTGCC
The DNA here is from genome assembly GCA_028538565.1 of Umbellularia californica. NCBI lineage: Eukaryota > Viridiplantae > Streptophyta > Magnoliopsida > Laurales > Lauraceae > Umbellularia > Umbellularia californica. Next base: position 22,655,446 of record JAPQWN010000003.1, read on the forward strand.
AAACCCTCTTATTGTTCAAACCTCTGTCCGATTTAGACATTTAGAGAAATAGAGGCATGAAATAGAGGTGCCAAACATGGGCTTGATTATTGAGAAATCAGAGTTTCAGGATGAAATGTTTAATCTTACTATATTATAATGGGTGATTTAGTTTTTAATCACAAAATAGATAAAAGAAATTCCCTATAAATCTGCAAACGCAGTAGAGAGAATTAAGGAGAATCTTGAAACAAATATCCTCGTATTGGATGGAAAACGAGTTCGGAACCCCATTCGCCAACTGTTTAAAATCTTATGCCAGCTAATGCACTATCTCAAGAATAAAAAAAAAAAAACTTAAAAAGAAATTTTACACGGTTGGCGAATGTGGATTGAATGAAACAGAAAGAGGAGATCCAAACTCATGAAAAAACCATTAATTATTCATTTGCAAGCATGAGAACAAGGAGGATGGAGTTTACTGTTCTGGGTCCTATTCCCTATTTATGAATTCCCTTTTGCCATGCTTTGTATCTTCATCTTTTTTTCCACTTGAAAAATGCACAAACCTACGCCACACGATATCCATCTCAATTCAATGAGAGGTGGGGAGGCCAACATATGATATGCTCAATTCAATTAAGAAACCACAGAATTGCTTTGTATTGAATTCTAAAGAATTTTAAGATATGTGTGCCTTCCTGTTAAAAAGGGTTGAAATCACAGTAGTAGTAAATTATGACTGGGCAATCGAAAGCGATTTTAGTAGATAGAAATGGGCTGCTAAGTATGGTTGGAGAGGAGAGAAGACCTTAGGCTTAGAACCAGTCCCCGCCCCCGCCCCCGCCCCCAGAATTGTTTTGAAATTTTTTTTTGTCTTCCCACATTTGTCCTCCTCAAAAACTTGTTTTTTAAAACATAGTTGCCCCAAGTAGAATTTTCTAGTTCCCACACTAAATAAAATTTGTATACCCAAAACCTGATCAACCCATATTTTATTTGTCACTGCAAGATCAGAATTCAGTCCCCAAATCGAAATGGGTTCTTGAATGGTAAAAGTAACTTCTGTTTTACCAGCCACCAATGTCAGCACACACTAGCTAGTAAAGAGAGAGAGAAAATACGCCCCACACAGACTCGAATAAGCAACCTGAGCAGTTGGATTTTTAATTTTGTCCAGTTCTCTGTCGGTCAGATGTTAGGATTAAGTCAAAGCTTGAGTGGATGGTTCAAAGCTACCACCTACCGTAGCATGGTCCCCACGAGAGTGGCTTGGGTGGAGCACACAAATGCATTTACTGTGGTGGGAATTGGGATCGATCGAAACTAAACTTGACTGGAAGTAGCAAAATTTGAAAAGGATTTTCGTCGGTAAATGCAGATCGAAGGTGAATAAGAATCGGTAGCACATGACATCGTCGTGACGGTGATGGATCACGACGCTATTTCGTTCACATAATAGCTACAAGCGTACGTCCAAGGGCACGTGTCAGCATCTCCGAGGACATTTGGTGGCTCACCCACGTTTTCATCAATCAATGGATATTAATGTTACTTTAAGAGAACTTCATTATTTATGACGAGAGCGCCCTCTCTGTCTCTCTCTCTCATTAGTCTTTAACCTTTTCCCAATCTATATCTACCCTTTCTCATTCAGCTATCACCGTGGAGTTCAGATCTTGGTCTACCACTCTACCTCTCTTTCAACAATGGCTGATAAGGTAAGCCATCATCCAAATCCTTTCATACTTTGAATTGGCTTTATTATTCTTATTTCTTCATGTGGGGGGTTTTTATTTTCCCTTTCTCTTGTGAATTATGAATATGAATTTGGACTATTGGCATTTTGATTTGATTCTATTACTTGGAAAAATCATGCTATTGATGATTTTTTGAACATGGGTTCCTCTTTCTATTGTTTTTGCTTGATTTTTTGGCTAACAGTTCTACCCATTTCTCATCTTACTAGTTTCTTCAAAGAAGATGGGGGTTATTTCCTCCTCATAAAACCATGTGTGCTCCTCTTCTTCTTCTTCTTCTTGCTGGGTATAAAGCACAAAATTTCAGTATTTTACTATTTGGGTTTCAAAATCTTCATCATTTTAGACTTGGGTTTGAAAATTCTCATCATTTTACTACTTGGGTTTCAAAGATCTCATCATTTTACAAGTTGGATTTCCTGCTCTCCCTCTCTCTCTCTGTTTTGTTTCAATTCTCTTGTGAAGGTTTTTTTTTTTTTTTATTAATCTGTTTCATTAGTGCAGATATCTACTTTGATTTTGACTGTTGACCTGGAATGCTGTCGCTGCTACAAGAAGATTGGGAAAGTCATAGCCAAATTCCCTGGTGAGTATTCTTTGTTATCTTTCTCTATCAACTCTGATCTCTAAAATCTCAAAGAAAGGGAATTAGTATTCACTGAAATCCCCTGCAGAGTATTCTTTGTTATTTTTTCTTTCTCTTTCTCTCTCTATCAACTCTGATTTCTTATTCTCAACTAAAGGGAATTAGTATTCACAGTCATTGCTTTACATGACACATACCTCCATGGTACTGATACCAATCCAAACCTGCAACTGAAGGGTGTATATGTTATACCAAGTCACCATTGACTTTCAATGCCAATTCCCCAAAAAAAACAACTCTTTTTTTGAACTAATTAATAATAAAAGATGAGATATTGATTGGATTTTCCTTTTGAGAACGAGAGAAATCCAAAGCCGGATTTTCGACGAAAAGAATAATAAGGTTATCGTCTCCGGCCCCTTCGACCCTGAAAAGCTCAAGAGGAAGCTCTGCTGCAAGGCCTGTAAATACATCATAGACATCCAAATCAAGCCACACGAAAAACCCAAGCCTCCACCACCTAAGCAGGACCCGCCTCCGCCTCCACCACCTAAACAGGACCCGCCTCCGCCTCCACCACCTAAACAGGACCCGCCTCCGCCTCCACCACCTAAAAAGGACCCGCCTCCGCCTCCACCTGCACCGGTTCCGGCGGTTCCTGGGATACCGGTAGGGCCGTACGCTCCGATGGTGTGCTGCAGGCCGTGTTACGAGGGATATCCGGAGCATGGTATATGCACGCGTTTCGGGTACGAGCGTGGGACCTGCACCTACAATTTCTTCAGCGAAGAAGATCCGTCTTGCACCATCATGTAATCGAGTGTGGTCACTATGATCTCTGTTTTTCTTTTCTTCTTCTTCTTTGGTTTCTTCTCATGGATTTGGCTGTCTGTAGTGAAATTTCTGTTCATATAATTGAATCATGGTGTTTGAAATTAACAGAGTTGCCTCTGTAATGAATGGTGAACTCTAATGGTATGAATGAATGAATGAATAAATATAGTACTTACCCTATTAATAATCCTATTGGTGTGGCCGTGTGGGTACAACGTTTGGCCCACTTCAACTTTTTGGCTCATTGCTTAGCTAAGTAGGGTGCCGTCAGCAGAGCCAATTTTTGAGTGGTGTGGTTTGGTTGATTGTTCATTCTTTTTTTTTTTTTTGGATTTTTACCAAATAATTAAGCTTATACTTTAAATAATCGATTTTATGAAGAATAATCACAAAATCACCATTTAGTTGTTCGTATCTTTTTTTTTTTGACGAAATTGTCCTAGTTGACGATATCGCCAACTTCCTGTATAAGAATCAACGCATTTTATTCTTCTTTTTTGTTAAACAGTCTTCTTTCTTACTCCGATTCATCTGTTTTCTGTCACTAATCTGTCGTTTTCTGATTTTTATTCATAAAATTGAATAATCAGAGTCTAACCTTAATTATTTCGTAAAAACCCCTTTTATTTTTCATTTTCTTTTGTTCATCTTAGTTGAGCAAGATGGAGAGAAAATGTGAAATGGGGTAAATGGTACTCAACGTGTTCGATGAAATGTTTGAACGAACCTTGAGCCATGGAGAGAGTTCAAATGAAGACATTGATGCCGTAGTGTGAAATGGGCACATATGTAATTCGTTTGGTGAGCATTGTATATTCTTGTTGAGTTGAATTTGAGTGGGTGTTGGTTTGATGGTGATGAACATGATGATGAATGAATTGTGAAGATAGTGTGTGCAGGCTTGGGTGAGTTTGGATGATGCAAGGTGCAGTGATTGATGAGTCTTATCTAATGAAGTAGACCGAGTGGTGAAGATGTGTTGGTTATTCGAATGGGTCAGAGTTGCTATGTTGTACATGTGATTGATGGGTCTTGGCTAGTAGCAATAAATTAAAATTGTCTAAGTAAAAACTCAATTAAGAAACTACCACATGATGTTATTGTGTAATTATCCAACTACTAAATAAAAGGTAGGGCTTTTCGGCTATGTATGAATGTTGAAATGTATTAGAGTTTTGACATTGTGAGCTTGTCAGTTCAGAAATTATGTTAAATTTATTTGTAAATAAAGCATCAAAGCATCAAGTTCCTAAATATTTTTCTCCTCTCTCTCTCTCTAAGAATCATGTTTTTGGATGAAAATAAAGAATACCCTTTTTTAATACAAAATTAACTGAATGATAGATGAACTATACAAGGAAATGAAATGTGAATGAATGTTGAATGACGATTAGTCCCAAAATTGATTGCAAGAACATTGTATGTATGAATTTTCACATTTATGTTCTAGTGACAAATCTGTATGGAATGATGTAATATGAAGACTCTACAATGTGAATGGCCTATAGAATATTGAAGTGAAGTGTATATCATTTATTAAAGTGTGTATGAAGTGTGTGAGATTAAGGTATATGATATAAAAGTCTAAAACCTGTTGTTGAAGATTAATTTCATAAACTAGTTTTAATAAAGATCTATGAGAAATGGTAGTAGGGAACCCATAAAATGGATGAATGGGAGCAAGAGAGAAGACTGTTTCACAAAAAAGAAGAAGAAAATGCGTTGAGTCTTATACAGGAAGTTGACGATATTGCCAACTCAGTTGACGATATCTTCAACTCAGTTGGCAATATCGTCAACTAGGGCAATTTCGTCAAAAAAAAAGGTACGAACAATTAAATGGTGATTTTGTTATTATTCTTCATAAAATCGATTATTTACAATATAAGCTTAATTATTTGGTAAAAATCCCTTTTTTTTTTTCACCTTGGTGGCAGGGTTGTTTTTTGTTTCCCTGTTTAAAATACTTACGTAAGCACTACACATCCAAACTGTGCATCACTGGTGTTCAAAAGTGGGTTCCGTCTAATAATAAAAAATAATGAAAGTGTAGTAATTATCAAGAATAGAATGAGATTGTATTAGAGTAAAAAAAAAAAATAGAATAAAACTATATTAAGAGTCCATAATATATAAAAAAAAAATGAAGAAATCAAAACTGAAATGAGAAATGCAAATTATGTCAAATTGAGCTTCAATTTTGAAATCAAATTGTAGTCGCTTATGCCGTGTTTGGGAAGGGGGGAGTGGAGGGGAGGGAAAATTTTGAGGGGAAGGAAAATGAAGGGGAGGGGAGGGGAGGGAAAATTAATTTTACCTCCTCTTATTTGGGAGGTAAAAAAGTAGGGGGAAGAAAAGTGAAAAAGTAGGATTTTGTTTGTTTGTGAAGTACATGAAAAATTATCATTTTGCCCTTACTTTTATAAAAGTTTTTAAAGGACAATAAAGGACAAAAATGGCAAAAAGGACTTTTTCCCTCATTTTCCTTCCCCTCTCTCATTTTCCCCCCATTTTTGGGGGGGAAATTTTTGCCACAAGAAGACAAAAATTTCCCCCCCACTTTCCTCCCCTCCCTTTTCCTCCCCCCCTTCCCAAACACCCCCCAAAAAGATTTTCCCCCCACTTTTCCCTCCTTTTTTTCCTCCCCCCCTCTTTCCCCCCTCCCCAAACAGAGGGTTAATATATAATAATGCTCCAAATGAAATGGAAAGCTCTATGTGCATCTCGTCCACACATTGTCAATAATATTTTGGCAATGCACTCAGATGGGCCTCACACCGTATGCTTACAATTACAAAAGCTGGACCCAAATTATAATTTTTAAAGGTGGATCTTATGCACATATAAGTGTAACTCCATTAAAATTTCTTAAGGAATTTATAAAATTTAGAATGCAGCAATTGAAAAGAATTTATGCTACATATTATAAGACCTACAGATTTTGATAGGAATCATTAGCTAAGAAAATTCAATTTGGTAATATCATAGGTCACGACTTTAAGTCCGTTGAGGGAAGTTTCAATGTTTTATTTATTTATTTTTTGCAAAAAAAAGTTTCAACTATATAAAAATGTGCATTTCATTAAAAAAACAAAAACGAAATGGGGACAGTAGTCATGAAGCTCGGATTTGGAGAGAATTTCAAAAGGCTGTAGCCTGTAGGTGAGCAAGTAATTGGAATTAGAATCTCTTATTCTTTTTTACTAAGTTGGGTAAGTGGTAAAATACATGTAAGACTACCTACACACCTAGGCATCTATCCCACAGTAGCTGTGTGAGATGAGCCATGAGAGTGAGACCCCTCCCTTTCTACTCAGCGTCTCTTGCTTGTCTTTTTTGGGATCTCTTTCTCTCAATATTCAATAGGCTTGCAATACTTTATTTTCTTAATGATTGAGCAGATGGATAGAATAAGCCAATCCAAGCATATGCTTTTTTCCAAAATGGACGTGGCAGCTTTTGTGTTTCTGTGGACTGAATATTGTATGATTGGACTGATCTGAGTCGATTTAGGTCATACAAAGTGGCAATGCACGGACCAGTACATCCATGCTAGTAAGACATGTGAATATCAATTAGAAGATTCTAACATATATTTTAATAGTTTTTTCCCTTAATTTATAGAAGATTAAGAAAATTTTAACATTAATTGGTTTGCTAATGTTGAACACAGCTGTATCCATGTAGATGGATCTCCTGGGTGTGGTTACAACCTTTTTGTGTAAGAACATGAGCCATGTCGCTTGTTTGTGTGGCCCATCCAACTCCACCAGGTAAAAGAATGGACACTAGATCAGAGGCTTCTGACAAAACTGTGTCCTACTGGAGTTACAGTCATCTGATATAAGTCCATGAAAGAAATGAACCATCAGATGCAGTGCAGTCCATTTCACGATTCTTAATCTTTATGTATCGTTCACAGCAGAGGACATTAAACTCAGTCCACAAGTAGATTAAGAGTCTAGATTTGCCTGTTACCATTACATGCATGATAATAGACCCCACCATTGTAAATCCAAATTGTTAAAAGGTGCCTGATACTCATACAATTCCAACAACAGTGATATTTCTATGTTATAAAAAGTGATAAATGAGTGATGGTGTCATGTCTAATCATGTAACGGTGGCTAACTTGACTAAAGATTCATGGGTGGGAAGGTTATAAAAAAAAAAATGGACTTGACATGATAGACCATTTCAATCTTAGAAGTCTTATCATTTACATGGTAGGCCAACTTCAAGAATGACTTCCATCTGCAACTACATTTGCACCGAGGAAAATGTAGGAAGTATAAAATCCTATGTGATCGTGGACGTGTAATCAGTAAAACTATTTGTTTTTCTTTCGGTAAATGTGTAATTAATGAAACTTTGTAACATCTTTTCCATTTCTTTTATAAAGTGTAGCTTTTAGAGCTTTGATTTTGTATGACATAAAGAGGCACTTTAAATAAAAATAGAAAAAAAGAAAAAGAAAAAGAAAAAGAAGGCTCTTTCTCAAAGCCGGGATTTTAATCTCGCTATCTTAACAAAAACAAATATATATATTCTCTTCGCACATCCTATTGCCTTTTAAGAAGGAGAAGAAAGTTGGATGAATGTCAAATTTACATGATCAATCCTTAAGGCCGAGGAAACTTGGCTCTACAAAAATTGGGAATAATGTTAGATTAGGCGCAGCACTGCAGTTCAAATGTGGTCATTAGCCCTAGGTTTTCTCATGGCTGTGTTGGGAGCTAGGGCTGGGCTTAAGCCTATCCCCATGCTTTGCCTGTTTGTATCTTAGGCCAGGATCAAGGCCACGAGCCTAAAGTGGCGCCCGGGTCCAGCCCAACTAGAAAATGTATAACATGTCATGCCAGGCAGGCCTTTAAGCTTACAAAGCTCCAGTCCAGTTTCAATTAATGATTGGACCAGAAGCTTAGGCCTAAAACAATCCAAGTCTCATATAACTTGGGCTGGGCCGGATTGGGCCTAAGCTGGATCGACATTAGCAACATATTTTTTTGGGTTTGCTTTGCAAAGTGACCAAGGGGGATTATCGCAACATACCCACCCAGTGATCGATCCCTTGGTGGTATGGTGAGAGCAAAAGTCCTATCTACGAAGACATCCCTATATTCTCCCTTTAGCACCCCTATTAATCATAAATTTGAAATATAGATTAGGCCGTTCCTAAGCGCATTCCTATAAATTTCTCCTCTTGTGTAAATTGTATTGTGTATATATACTATATACTCTGACTCACTTTGTAGACACTGGGCATTCCCACAGGTGAAAAAAAGGCAGAGAGATATAAACTTGTTTTGCTTATCACTGTTGTCAAAACTTTTGACAGGCCAAGGTCAAGCTCAAAGTGAGATAAGCATGAGCAAAATAAAAAAGAGAGTCGTCCTCAAATCAATGTTCTCAAATGTGATTCCAAATTCCAGAAGGACATGATATAATTCATGGCACCTTTATGTGGACAACAGTGACCTTTGATTCAAAGTGGAACACTTAGGAAAGCAGCTATCACTTGCCAGATGTTTGCTAATGGTGCCCTAGTAGTGGTCCCCACTGTATATTTGTTTGGCTTAATTTTCACCTACGAGTCTCCTACACAAGGGTTAGTGCGAGATTTTCAATCCCTACGGTTCCAAAGCGGGACTCCTAAATTAAGAGTTGTTTTGATTGGTAGCTAATTAGCAGGGATGCATCTCCATATACAAAGGATACGAGCAGGGATTAGTCATTGAGCCTATTGGATAGAGACTTGGGTAGTATGAGTTCATAAATATCGAATCGAGTTCATATCCAAAGTGGTTTAAAATGAAGATCAAAGGTAAATATCCAAAACTTAATATGAGAAAATCTTTCTCTCTATGAAACTAGAATTTAGAAAAGATGGAAAATGTATACTACGTCATCACCCTATGAATTCAATTCCTAGAAAGCGAATATCCCATGAACACGGCTATCTTATATTCTTTCACTCCTCGCCACATATCCTTCGGCTGGTCAATTAACACCGGTATTTCTCTCTAGTGATGATTATAGTGATGGAGTCCTATATCTCTCAATGCTTCTTTCTGCTCCCATAGCCCTTTCAAACGATCATTAACACTAGTATTACTCCCAAGTCCCAGGTAAATACTACATTCTTCAATCTACCCTCTGGAAATCAATCTTCTATGGAAAACGGAAGTCCAGTGATCACTACCAATGGGTCTTAAAACACGGATTGTTACATAACAACTTGACTTGTGTATACCACTCTAATGAAGTGAAATTTTGCTTATTGATTTAAATATTTAAAGGAGGGTCTATGGTATGAATGGTTTGGATCAAGGTTTTTTTTTTTTTAATCGGTAACAGTAACTTATATTGAAGGAAAATAGAATACAAGTAGAGAATACAAACAGAAAAGAAAAAAAAGGGGAAGGAAACACAACGGTACAAGAGTAATGTACCCCCTACACCACAACTACATAATAAAATCCCCCCCCAGGGGGAAATTCTTTCAACACATTGCTTGGCTAAAGCATCCGCCATCATATTTATTGACCTACTTTTATGCTGGAAGCTAATATTAATAGTGGTGGATAATACCCGAATGTCATTAAAGAGGAATTGAAACTTCCCTAGATAAGCCTTCTGGTTTGAAACCCAACTCATTGCATTAGAAGAATCACTCTCCATAATAAAATTGACATGGTAGTATCTTGAAAAACACTAAAGAGATTCCAGAATAGCTAAAACCTCTGCTTTATTAGAGTCACAAACCAAACCCCCCCCCCCCCCCCCCCCATATTTGAAGAACATGAATAAAACATTCCCTTTGGATCAAGTAAATGTAGTGCTCAGCTGGGCTAATCTGGCTCATCTGCATCAAAAGTCAAAACTCCCATTCCAAAGTAGCTATGATCATTGATTCATTTCCCTTCAAAGTACTGCATTGGTATGCTTTGTCTCTTTTAATTCAGAAAATTTTGAAAAACTGAAATGGTTCCCTTGAAGTCTATATTGTTCTTAGTGTTACAGAGGGATGATAAGATTTTAAAATATTATGCAATGGTAGAAAGTTGATTACGTGATAGAGTTTCAAATGATGACAAATCAAAATTTATAAAGATTACAGCCTAAACTGTAATAAGCGAAACCTTTGCATAATAGGATGTTTAAAATAAACTTCATGAGTTTAAAGTCTAAACTCATGATGATAGGAAAACAGGAAAGCAAAAATAAGAGAAGAATGAAAACAATTGATTGTAACGAATAGGGACTGTATTATAATGATAGGCATGCATGCCTCTTGCTTCAACTGGCAAGCCTTCTTTCTTCTAGTACTTTTTTTTCATGAATATTTTTTTTGTTTTGTCAAACAATGTACCCTGAATAAACCTATTTCCCTAGGAGTGTTACTGCCTGAAAGGTGAAGCATCGGATTTTATGTATAATTACACACTTAAAAGAGCCTAGCTATCGGAGGTTCTAGGTTCGAAACTGCACTACCACACTCGAGTTATAGGGGCGTTTATCCGACTTTCCTCTAGACTCGGAGGGATTAGTCAAACCCAAAGGATTGGGAACTCTAATAACAAAAAAAAAAAAAAAAAGTCTAACTGTACCGAATTTGGTCCCAAATTTGGGACCGAATGACCACGTGGCTTGATGTTAACAATGAAAGCAGTTGACTTCGGGGGAGTGAGAGAGAGAAAAAGCATGAAAATGGCCCTCCATGTGGGATCGGTCTTGTAATCGGGACACCCCAGTAGGTCCATGCAGCACTACTGGAAAAAAAAAAAAAAAAAGCCTTGCTATATGCACAACCATTTTAACAGCTGTTAAGTTTATGATTGACATTTACTTTTGTAAAGGAAAGGCTGGAAAGGAATAGTAAAAAAGTCGCTGTGCATTATTAACCAAGAAAGCTATCATTGATAGGAACATGGGGTCCCCACCACATTTGTAGACATCCCAATCAAAGGCACTGATTGAAAGCCAATCACTATTTTGAGATTCAGAACTCATTAGTGTTACCTGATTGAAAGCCATTCACCATTTTGAGATTCAGAACTAATTAGTGTAACACTCATGCTTGCGATCTGTAGGAGTGAAACTCTATAATGGGGACCACCCACTCCTTGCTTTAAGATGTTCTCAAATTCTACTCCAATAGTCAGTTTGGTTAGCGCTTTTCTGAATGTTCAATGCTATCAGATGGGTTACATTTTATTTGCATTGGATGCACGTCACATTTGCATGGGTAACGTTTCACAATTTAACGAATCCTCTACTTATTTGATGGGATGGTTAATAGATTATTTATGGTTAACTTTTCACAACTTATCGATGGATATAACTCTTTTGGTAAAAATATTTTATAGGTCCAAGCGATTAGTCTGACAGTGTGATTGAGCATATAATTAATAATATAATTAATGGCTATAATTAATACTGCATGTGATTGTATTAATCATGGGCTCAATCTTACATTCTCCACCTTTTTCTATGGGCTTATTTTGATGACACTAGCTTTTGGTAGACATTTGATCTACATCTTTTTGTCCAACATGAGTGGGCCAATGGGCGAAAGAAAACTAACAAAAAAGTAAACAATCTTATCCATACATAATGCTGATGGTGGATACCTATTGCTCCCAGTTCTTCCCAGTTGGTAAGTGGCACAAGGGTGTGAGAGAGTGCGTAAGTTTGGATCTCCATATCCTAAATAGAGTTTTTTTTTTTTTTTTTTCTATTAGTAGAACACATGTAACAGAGTTTATCAAAGTACATTTTGCTGGAGCAAGACTCTACAAAATGCCCAAGGCCTTGTTTGGATACTTCCATTTATATTACCCTCTACTTAATTTACCTCGAAACCTAATAATTATTACTCTCACCAGCAATTGGTTATCAAAGAGCAAAACAAGTCACACCCCTGCCTATATTGAAAGCCTGTTTGTTCGCATTAAATATACGAGATTTGGATATATAGGAGTTCATGATCAAATGAGCTACATGAAAACTAATTAAAGAGGTGAGGGATGAAGGATAGAGAAGGATATAAAGTGGAGCAGTATATGAGACCTTGACTTTCTTATACTTGAATCAATAGCACAATGGCTAGGTATTCATATTCCTATCTTCCCTTAATTCAATTTCCATTAGAGGAGAGGTTATTTGATGGTCATTTCTGGATATTTTCCTTTGGTTCTTCATTTTTAACTACCTAAAGACACTCAATCTTAGATATTCAACCAGAGCCTTTTCGTCTCATGTAACTAAATTTCTAGGGGTTTTGAGACTTTCTATTTCTTTATGTGGTTAGTAATGTAGAATCAAAGTTGAATATCCTATTAATTGAAATTGAATCAAGGAAAAATAGTAATTGCACTTTTAACCCTGAGGTGTAGCTCAGTTTGTTTAGGACCACGATTTTCTTCCGAAAGTTGAGTGTTCGAAATTGCGCTACGACACTTGGGCCACAGAGGATTTACCCGGCTCCCCTAGGTCCAAAAGGAATAGTCCAGCCCAAATGGCTGAGAAACCCTCTGATATATATATATATATATGGAAGTGCTCCTATGAGAGATATTCTCACCAACTTGGTGAGAGATGGGTGGGGGCCCTCACTTCTATATTCACTCTCACCAACTTAAATGCAAGGACTCCCAACTTAAATGTGAGGGCCCCCACCCATCTCTCACCAATGGGAAATGCTCCTATGAGAGACACTCTCACCAACTTGGTGAGAGATGGGTGGGTGCCCTCACTTCCATATCCAATCTCACCAACTTAAATGCAAGGACCCCCAACTTAAATGTGAGGGCCCCCACCCATCTCTCACCAAGTTGGTGAGAGTGTCTCTCATAAGAGCACTTTCCTATATATATATAAATATATATATAAGTGTTTTCACTTTCTGAAAAAAAAAAAAAGAAAAAAAAGAAAGAGAGAGATTGTCTTCACTAGGGCCATGAAGATCCAAATGGCCCCACGAAAGCTCCCATTGTGACTTCTTCTGGAAGAAACTGTTGGCTGGCATTTCTCATTCCAAACGTAATAATTGGATTCATCTCATGTTCACATATCAATTTCTTCTCTAGGGCCACCAGTCTGCTTTCAACAACAACAACAACAACAAAAAAAGGGTCAAAGAGTAAAAGAATCATCCAGCGGAGTGGTCTTTGCTTGCAAGCTTTTCCCAGGGGTTGGTCATGGGCTGCAACCCCTTTTGCCTCTGAAAGAGACATGAAAACAACACTAGATGCATCCAATACCATGTGGAGTAAGGCTGCAAACAAGACTGACCACCCCAATAGTCTCAGGATCCGGCCCAAAAAGCCTAAAAACAGACCATTTTCGGGCCCGACTGATAATCGGGTCAAGATCTTGTTCAAGTCGTGTCTAACCCGTTTACCCTAATGTGTATATTATATATTGAATAGCATATCTTGAGTGTTTACTAAATTCATTGTAATTAACCCATTTTTTATATTTGATAATATACTTGGGTAAGGGATCTGCCATTCCAGGTCTGGGTAACCCATCGACCCAACCTGAATCAACCCATTTCAAGCCTTAATGGGGAGTGGTTTTCATTTTAAAATGAGCACTTCTCTCAACAGTTACTGATGATCTAACTGTCTCAAAGAACTAAAGACCTTCTGTAAATGTAGGGGGCTATATATATTGCTGTCAATGGGCCAGGCTAGCCTTTGTACGTTAGGGCCCAGTGTCTGCGCCATGGCTGGGCTTGAAATCCATGCCCATTGCTTGACCTAAATGACAAACCATTAAACTTTTTTCAATTATACATACAAAGACCTCGAATCAAGCAGTGACAATAGAAAAGAAAAATGGTTGAGTGACATGGACAACTCTCTGGAGTCTGAACTTGGCAATCGGCTTCTTCAATTTTTTGCCCCATCTTCCAACTTGAAAGAATCAACGAGCTGTCACTAGCCAAGTTATGTCCATCAATAGATGTGAAGTTGATTTTCAAAGCACTCTTGTATTTGATATAAAGTCTATATAGTTTGCTAGTTTTTTCACTTGCATTTGAAAACCAAGAGCGTTAGCAAGGTGCAGTGAGTCTGATTCTATATATAATGCTACAATTACATTGGACCATGGATTGAATGTGCAGTCGTTTTGGATGATGAACACTTTTTTGGCCATGGATCAAGTGGGGCTGGTGATAATTGAAGCCTCATTCACCGTGCACGGGCCATGATTCCTGTGCCGTGGAGGGGCTCCTGATGATGATATTAACAAGATAAAGTTGAATATTACACAGAAACAAAATGTGTGCCCTTAAGGAGAAAAAGTGCTGTGGGCTTGGGAGAACCTGAATTTGGAGTTGCCTACACCCACCAATTCAGAACCTTAGGGTCAAATAAGCTTTGCTTGCGCAATCTTTAGAGACCATTCTGAAAAAAATTGAAATCATAATTTATTTATTTTATATCATAAACCGCAATTTGGAGAGAGAAAAAGTATTTTACGGCTAAGTTGGACTATTAGTTAGTTTTGATACTTTAAACTTGGGAGGCCCAAGAATCGATTCCTAAGCATTCAAGTGCTACTAAGGTCCGACAACACTTAATGTGGGCAAAAAGAAGGGGTTTTTTTTATTTTTATTTTTTTTTGAAAAATTTATTGTGGCCAAAGTGGGTATTGGTAAGATTCTGGATAATTAGCAATGCCAATTTGGCATTTTTGTTCATCTCATTCTAGTGAGATTTGGACAGATTTTGGGTCGACCCTGTTGATCATACTTTGGTTTGGACTTGGAGTTGAAATTGTGGTCTACATAGCATGGTAATTTTAGTGGGTCAGGCCACTTGCAACCCACTTGTGCAAAGGCCCAATCTAATGGGAATGAAAAAGTCTTCATAGAGGCTCATCAATGGGCCCTCAATTGTTAGGTATGCACTTATTGGAGGGGACATTTGTATAGAAACTCTGATCCAAGTTTTTAGGATCTAAGGTCTAAGATAAGAAGCTGGTAACGTGTGTGCATAGGGCTTTTCCATTCCTCACAAAGAAAAAAAAACGCGAGTGCAGAAGGTTTTTTTATTCATTGCAGAGAGGAGCAGAGACTTGTGTGAAAAGTCCTTGCTGGCAATCTCTCTTTTGGTGTGCAAAAATTGTTGCTTGATTTTCAACGAAGAGTGGAAAAGTGTGTGCAAGTGCTGGCTAGGGCAGTCTCTTTTTTGGGTGAAAATTTTGTTGCTTTATTGGCTGTAAGGAGAAAAGTCTTGGACGGTGATAGGAATTATAGCAGGGCTTTACTAAAAAAAAAAAACAAGAAGAAGAAATCTCCAAGCAGTGTTTGGTGGCTGGGACGTGTGCTTCACCATTTCACTTCTTCAACCTTTGTCTTCGTCCCATTCAAGAGCTTGAAGATCCAAAGGTTTCAAGGAAGCTTTCCAAAGGAAGGTTGATGACGGTGCTGTGTCTTCGTGGGCGTTCAAGGCTGAAGCAAATTCAAACCGGCTAGGTTGAAGGAGTTGCAAGAACCGAAGTGTGCATCAGATCTGCAGTTGTCAAACTGGCTGGATTGTGAGTTTTTTGTGTTGAATTGTTGCCATTTTTATGATCTGATTTCTGAAGTGTTCTTTAGTATATGCTGATTCATTCTTCATCTGTGGTAAGGTAAGTAATTTTCTTTTTATTTGTTTAGTAATTCTAATTTGTGTTCCATTATTATGTGCGTAATGATTAATATGCTTGTCTTCGTGCCCTAGGCAAATCTCTATTTTTATTTCTAAAATAAAAATTAGTTTTTGACTACTCATGCTTAGGTTTGATAGGCTATGCTTTGGATTTAGATCTGTTGATGGTTTATGCTTACTTTTGATGGGTGGTGCTTAAATTATTTTTATTCTTTTATGAGATGAAGGAAGTCTTGAGTTTTGAATTTTTATAATTAAAAAGGGATTTTAAAAGTTAGATTTTCCAAATTAAAAACATTGATTTGTCTTTGATTTGAAGTAAAAATTGGAACAAGTTAGGGTTACTTGATAAATAATTGGTGGATGCTTATTGGATTCCTATACTCTAATCATCTTCATTAATTGGTGGATTTCGAATATCTATATTAGTTGCTTAATTTTTAAATATAAACTCAAAACTTTTCTTAAATTGTTAGTTAATTAGTTTTCTTAATTTAAAAGTTTCTTTAATAGCTCCTTGTGGGTTCGACCCGTTCTTGCCACTGTCTCATCTAGACACCCGTGCACTTGCGGTATTTTATGATTGATTTTGATCACATCAGCTTTCCAAAGGAAGGTTGATGACGATGATGTGCCTCTGTGGGCGTTCAAGGCTGAAGCAGATTCAAACCGGCTAGGTTGAAGGTGTTGCAAGAACCGAAGTGTGCACCAGATTTGCAGTTGTCAAACCGGCTGGATTGTGAATTTTTTTTTTTTTTTTTTTTGTGTTGAATTGCACCATTTTTATGATTTGGTTTTTGAAGTGTTCTTTAGTATATACTGATTCGTTCTTCATCTGTGGTAAGGTCATCCTGCCCTCTACTTCATGTGGATTTATGTTCCTACTTATAGTCTTCCTCAAATTATGTTGGTGCTTGTCTATTGGTAACTTATACTATAAAAACTTTGAGTAGAGAAAATTGCGGGCAGTATCTGTTGGTGGGTAATCAGAGTGTGCATTTGACAGGTGTTGTAATTGCAAGTTTTGGCTGTGATTGGTTGTGACTATTTAATTGTGATTCGTAATAAGTGTTTGTGGTGGAAAAGAGTTGCAGGGCAGATTTAATTGAGGACTGATCTCTGTGAAATTATTTAGGTGATTGATAATTTTTTTTACACCTGTGTTTGTTGCTGAAGTTTTATTATAAGGCACATGCGTGTGTCATAAATTCTTTATACCCATGTAATCGCTCAAATGGGTGCTTGATTGTAGGGGTTGGTGCTCCTGCCTGTTGGTGTGGGCGAAGTTGTAAGGGGTTGGTGCTCCTAGCATTTGGTGTTGCTAAAATAGTGAAAGTGCACTCTTTGTGCACCGTGGACGTAGCCTGCGAATGAACCACGTAAAAACTTCTGTGTTGTGATTGTGTGGTTTATTGTATGCATATATTTTTTTTAAAGACAGACACTGATTCACCCCCCACCCCCCTCAGTGTCTGTGTGGGTTCAAGAGACCCCAGTGTTCATCTCAAACTTGCAAATAACCATATCTAATAAACTAGCTACCTACCTTTATATTCCTGGTTTTCAGAAACAACTACCAAAAGAAGTAGAACCAAAGCGTACATATCCAGTCCAAGAATTCATCAATACCAACAATCATATAAGGGAATAAGAATCATCCATGAATTCTATGTGTTAAGGGTTGACGATGACCTTCAATTTTTTGGGTGGTGACTGTCGACCTTCATTTTATGTGTTAAGGGTTGACAGTGACCTCACTTATCGACCCTCACTATAACAAGTGAGGATCGCAGTCGACCCTGAGCAGGTATAAGCTCAACTTTTTTATTTTTTATTTTTTCTCTCTTCCTCAAACCCAATCCAATGGTGGATTATCCCTTCCTAGATTCCCAAGTGAATATCTGCGTCCAAAAGTTCGTCTTCTACACCCTCTCTGGTGCCCACATAAAGTGTTTTTTCTTGTAAAAGCCCCTAAATTTTATATGTAGATATTCATCTTAAAAAAAAAAAAAAGCATTGCTTAAAAATATCACAACATTATGCCAGTTAAATAAATGAATGGTTGTTTTCTTGTCGACTGTGCTTCTTTGTTTTTTTGTTTTCTAGCAGCTGATTCCACTGAATATAGAGGCCCCTCCTTTAAGGGTCAATATCGTCATTGCAGGGTCTATAATTTCTAACCCTGACAAGACAGCTCTAACTAAGATAATGGGTGACTAATCATTCCTATAAAAAAAAAAAACAGAGACTAATTAATGGTCCTTTGAAAGTTTTTTTTTCCTTTGGTACTTCACATTCAGCCTCCACCCCCGAAGCGCATTGAAAGGTCGATTTCTTAACCTACTAAGTTAAAGAGATGAAATGTCAAACTCATGAAGGGCCAGAATGTTGTCATTTTATTTAATTGCATATTTAAAACCTGGTGAATAGTCCCTTTGTTGACAAGGATCAAGCTTACTCTCATATAATGTATACAGGATGAGATGCTAATTTACTTTTCATTTGGTTAGAATGAATGAAATTACAAGTCAGTTAGAATTAAAAATACAAGTTAATTGAGTATGGGCCAACTGAGTTTCAAGCATCCAAATACCAGTTTAGCTAGAAATATGAAAATGCTAACAACATGGCTCTTCATACTCCCTAGAATGAACTAACCGAACTATTGTTTAAGAGTAATGCAATAATCATATTGGTGTTGAGAATTGAGATGAAACTGTTAAAATCCGTTGTGATTAAAATCTTTGAAGACTTTCTCTGATCACTCAACTTTGATCCATGAAGACATTTTTTCGAGCAATAAAAGGGTTTTAGGAGCCATGAATTTCTATTTTTACAAGAGAGGGAAATCCTGCATTTCTACTTTTCTCATAAGAAATCAGAATCCTCTTTATTGAGAAAAATCAGTTCAACATTTCTTATTCCGTAAGTGAAATGTGTTGCACAAAATAGTGAAATGGCGAGTTGTATAGAAAATCAAAATAATTTTCCTCTTTGTCATTGAATACTCTCATCAAACAAATGCATACTATAAGAGCATATTTGGTAATAGTTGAGGAATCCTTGAGGATTCCACGAATATGAGGATTCCTCACTTTCCCTAGAATAGGGATTCTTCACGCAAGATTTATATAGCTAAAGATTCCACGATATCAGTGTGTATTGATCTTCATAGCTAAGAAAAATTGGTATCATTATGTACATTAACAAGACCGAGGATCTTCAAATCCCATGGGACGAGATTGAGCCTTAAAATTACAAAAAGATGATTTTCACTTAGCCAAGTCCTTAAAGATTTATAATTACTAAACATTGGTTTTCAATGACTTGGTACAAACCCGATCAGGAATTCCAAAGAATTTATTGCCAAATGTGGCAAAAAACTACTTTGGGGACACGGTCGTGTAACATTGGGGACTTTTAGGTAGCACTCAAAAACCTCTGATTTTTTCACATCAGCTTTTTTGTAGCTATTTAGCGCAATATTTTTTCATGTAAAAAGAGGAAAAAACTAAACTGTTTCGGCATTTTATCTATACGGTAATCTATTAAGATGGATTCCCACCCTCGCTTATCAAATTTTGGATTTTCCCCAATGGTATTGATACAATTTATATGGACTAGAGTGTTCTTGACAGTGTGGTAGCACGTAAAGTTATAAATTGTGTGATATGGCCTGAATATATTCCCTTTTTTTTTGTAAAATGATATATTCCTTTTTAAACTCAACAAAAGGAGGGTTTTTGTGTGGTTCACATAAATCAAAAGATTACAAGATAGCATAAATACAGGCAATTTAGTCATTTCCACACTCTAGTGTGGAGAATGTGTGTAGTAATTTGTCACAGGTTGGAGCTATCAATGACTCGAAGCTTGCCGTACGGGTAAAACCCGAACTATTTTTCTTCAACCCAGTGAAAAATCATTTCATATAGGATGTAATTGGAATTGCTTTTCCAAATTATCACGGAAAAGGAATTCAATAGCTGTAAAATTCCATCTTGGAGGAATAGAGAAATACTAGACATAGAAACCACTTTTCCTGATTTTTCAGATAGTTCACATTCCTGGTGGGACCCTTAACAAGCTCAGACCTTGTACATATGTGATATGTGGGCGTGTGGTTCGGGGACTAGGGTCAGGGATCTCAGTGAGAAATGCTCATGGACATGGATGGACTCATGAAAGAGCCTTTTTCAGAGTCCTCATGGAAAGGTTGCAAGGAGAAAAATCAGGCCTACTTACCAGGTGGGACTTGCAAGTTGCAAGTGGCCATAATGAAGTTAGGAGCCTTAATTCTACTCAGACAAGTGACCATGGGTCCTACTGAATTAATGCACTAGATTTGGAATATGTTGACCCATATAGCAAATGTAGTCGTGTCTCTTAAAAAAAAAAAAAAAAAACTGGATGGAGAATTAGGTGAACTTCTAGAATTCTGAATTTCCTTACTCACATACAATGTACTCCATTGAAAACTTCATTCAAATGACAGCATGATATTGACATCATGTAATAAAAAAAAAATTGAAGGGAGAATTAGGTGAACTTCTAGAAGAGGAATTTACTGGACAAATCCCCGTAGGACTCCATATCACGTTGGACACGGGAGGGGTCTTCATGTGGCATTTTTCTTCGTTTTTTATCATTTTACGATATGGTCGATATCAACTATGAAGTTTATCGATATCGACCATTTTTACAAGTTTGTCGATATCGACCATTTCTTCGGCACATCCATTTCGACAGCGTCGATTGAGGAGAAAAGAGATGGGGAAGAGAACGGAATACTTGTGAATCTAATCTAGAAACATTGGCGAAAATGGTTGAAACCCTTGTTGATATTTATGATGATTCTGTAGCTAAGGGTCTTATATCCTGGCAGTATGTTTACAGGCATCACATTGTAAGTTCGGTGGAAGCTCTGGAAATGGGAACCAATTTGAAGCTTCATCCTGTAAATCTTGATGATTTGATTGCCTTCATAGCCAAACTTGAATAGAACTATGATTGTTGTAGATTTTACATTTTTGATTGGACATTACAGGGAGGTATTATGCATTAGGTCTTTCTCATTTTTGTTCATAGATAGTACTGTCTGTCCGGCGAGAAAGATTGGATGGATTGTCTAGAATTTCTTTTAAATTTGTGGATCCGATTGACTGATGAAATCTAAGAGATTGTCAGCCAAGAAAATTTTGAAGAAAAACATATCAAGTCAAGATATCTATCAAAATGTTTCAAGGTTTTCCGAAGGTTGGTAATCAAGAATGAAGTATCCACGAGTCAAGAGTGGGGCACCGTCTCTAATTATGGGAAGCACAGGCCTTTGGGTGATTATAGCGGTCAAAATGAGGCCGAAGGAGCTCGTATCTCCAGCCAAGATATGGAGAAAACGGTCGTTTTCCAGCAACTCTGCTGGGAGGATAGAGAGAAGAGCCAAATCTCCGGCGAGGAGATCTAACCCTTCTCCGACGAGGAGTACGCCTGTCCTGAAATGGGTCGAATGAATAGGTCCTGGACTTCGGCAAGATACGGCTGAGATGAAGTTTGGGACTTTGGGGGGGATCTCTAGAATTGGAATGGGGATTTGGGGATCTCTGGAATGGGGTTTTGGGGTTTTTCGAGCAAGGAGAAGACCCTCAGGAAGAATCATTCAAGGTTCGAAGTGCTGCAGAAATGGTTGATATCGACAAACTTCAGGGTTCGACGTGCCGTAGAAATGGTTGATATCGACAAACTTCATGGTAAATATCGAAATATCGACCATATCGCAAAATGATAAAAAACGAAGAAAAAGGGCCACATGAGGACCCCTCCCGTGTCCAACGTGATACGGGGTCCTAATAGGACGTATAGGGTCCTACGAGTATTTGTCCCGTAAATTTCTCCTTCTAGAATTCTGAATTTCCTTCCTCACATACAATGTGCTCCATTGAAAACTTCATTCAAATGATAGCATGATATTGACATCATGTAATTTCTATGGACGGTTTGTTATTGATGTAGACTGAAGTTATGTGAATGACTTAGGAAGCGTTTGGTTCGCCAGAAAGGGACGGAATGACCATTACCTTCGGAATCTCATTTATTTATGTGAGGAAATCACCATTCCATCCAAGAAAGGAAGGAATCACCATTCCATTCCTTTCTAACTTTTTGTTGAGATCAAAATACCCTTGCTTGTAATATTATTATTATGTCATAATAATAATAATATAACATCTTTTTCACCAACCATTGTGGGGCCCACCCAAAATATTATAGTAAAATATAATAATATAATATTATATCATAATAATAATAATATAATATCTTTTTCACCAACCATTGTGGGGCCCACCCAAAATATAATAATATATTATTATATCATAATAATAATAATATAATATCTTTTCACCCAACCATTGTGGGGCCCACCCAAAATAATATAATAAAATATAATAATATATTATTATATCATAATAATAATGATAATATAATATTTTTTTCACCCAACCATTGTGGGGCCCACCCAAAATATTATATCGATCTATCTATATATCTACTACTATAAAAGAGGCTATGTTGCATGGTTTTTTCAACAAACCATTGTAGGGCCCACCCCCAAATATTATAATATAATATAAGAATATATTATTTTGAGAAATTGCAAAATTTTTCACTACACCTTTGTGGGGCCCACCCCAAAATATTATAATGCAAACTTTTTCACTACACATTGTAGGGCCCACCCCCAAATAGTATAATATAATATAATAATATATTATTATGAGAAATTACAAACTTTTTCACTACACTTTTATGGGGCCCACCCCCAAATCATCCACCACAAATAATGCAAATGTGACAGTAGAATCTAACAAGGGTATTTTGGTCAATCTTATGTAAATTTGATTCCATTTCAGGCAGCATTACAGCGTACCAAACGCAGGAATAGGAATCAGAATTTCATTACTGGGTTGATTCCTCAACGTACCAAACGCTGGAATGGAATTAACTATTCATGCCTCATTCCATTCCACTGTCATTCCAGTCTCCATTCCATTCCTGCCTACAACCATTCCAGCGAACCAAACGCTACCTTAGATAATATGGTCTTATTATAAGTCTTCGGGACTTTCTTTTCTAATATGGAAAAGTTGAAGATTCCTCCTTGATGTTGAAGCCACCATCAAGTCTACTAGTACCCAAAATTTGTATTGGACTTTCTAATCCTAACTAATGAAAATTAGTTGTCATTGTAAAACTCTATTCCTCAGGTGAGAAAAAAACCCTCTAATCAATCTATTCTTCAGATAACCTTTAGCCATTGATAGCCCTACCTTGTTGCGGAAGTTGAGATATTTCCCCACCCATTGCCTGCACCATCAAAACAACAGATATTTATGTGACTTTATAATTTTTCTTAAATTAATGTGATATCGCATAATGTATAATTTTATGCGATATTGCACAATCAATGATATTTGAGTTCAAAAAAACCGTATGAGTACCTATGGGGAAATATGTCAACTTTCATCACAAGATGGATTAATCTATGACTAAAGGTTACCGTACGAATAAAACCCCTATAGAAAAAGTTGACTAATTGTAATTTGTGCAAATTTGTACATTTTCTGGTGATTAACATTTTGAGATTCAAGTTATCTAATGACTACATGAATGTGCATCCTGAAGTTTTTTTGTGAAGATTTTGTTATACTAGTTTTTGAAGTCTTTGTTTAAATTAACCATATTAAATGAAATATTATGTAAATATTTCTCCTTGAACTCATAGAATAGCTTTTCCCCAAAATAGCGATAGAATACACTTTATTTGTGTACATGTAAAGTTCATGTGCAGTATAATTTATTAAAATGTGATGTATTAATTTACACTATTGTGAAAGACACGATATATATATCAGAAATCTATGAAAATAATATTTTTATATATTAATGGGAAATCCCAAATGAGAACCATTTACGAGCAACCCTTTTTATTAATGCGTGGGACCTTTATGATCAATCCAACCACTCACACTTATTATTCCCCATGAATTGACAGTCAACCAACAAATACTCACCATTAAATTAAAATTTAGAAAAATTATACCATCTAAAATCATTGAACTTGAAGGTCATAAATCCAACTGTTATTTGAGGGGTAGCTTAGTTGAGATAGGACCACGGTTTTGCACCCGAAGGTTGTAGGTTCGAAACTGCACTACCACACTGTTGCTACAAGGGAGTTTATCCAAATTCCCTCTTGGCCCGAAGGGATTAGTCTAGTCCAAAGGGTTGGGAATCCTCCGATAGCAAAAAAAAAAAAAGTTTCTATACACTGGGGCTACAAGGGAGTTTATCCAAATTCCCTCTTGGCCCGGAGGAATTAGTCCAGTCCAAAGGGTTGGGAATCCTCCGATAGCAAAAAAAAAAAAGTTTCTATGATGATGTACCCCACCCGGAGGATGCTAGGTAGCCCACTTTATAATTTGAGAGGTTTTTGTTTTGCTCAAAGTGCTACTACAATCAATGTCCTATCCTGCAGATCACACGTAATTTAGTATATATTTTAGTGCAATTTTGACTGATTTTGTTAACTTCGACTTTCAGTGGGCATAGGGCTTGTTTATCAGGGAAAAAATCAATTCCTTTTTTTTTTCCCCACAATGAAGATGCATTGGATAGGACTTGTTTACATAACAAGATGATTTAATGTTTCAGAGATTTTTGTTTCGACGATAGAGAGGAACCACGCATTCCTATCCCTCAAAAGTATGTTTGTATGAGGAGAGGATTATGCACTCCAAGAGTTTTCACTTCCATAAAAGAGAAAATTTCAGTATTTCTACCCTTTTAGTGAAAGCGTATTTGTTTAGAAGAATTTTTGAAAATTCTTGTTTAGGGGTATATGAGAATTCAAAATGCTACCTTGGCTAGATTTGTAAATGCTTAAAAACTCTACATGGGGAAAGCTAGATATTTTGAAAATTTAGAGAACTCTATAAGAGAAAAAAAAAAAAAAAGTCAATCCATGGGGCTGATTTCTTTTGAAATCTTTTTTTAAAGATATTCTTGCAAACGAGCCGGCTGAAAATGTAAATAATTTCACTCTTAATTGCCAACACTCATGATCGAGTAGTGTTGGCACTTTGGTAACACTTGTATGCCTATGGATCAATCCTTGGGTCAACATACTCAAAGTAACAATCCGAACTTAGTGGCTAGTAGCTACAGTAACAATTAAAAAAAATCACTCTATTGGATAATCGTCTGCTCCAATGGACTCATATGCAATTCAAAGATTTTTGAGGAGAACTTGAAATCTTTAAATGTTGTGCCCGTGTATAATTCCAATTCTTATCTCTCATCTAACATTTAAAATCTTTTATATATAAAAAAAAAAAAAAAAAAAACAAACTAGCACTTGAAATGTTGGAATTTAGAGAGTTCCAAAGGCTATTTATGACTTTTCAATTGGGGTAGGAAGGGTTGAAATTCATAATTCCAACAAAAGAGACATTGACATCAAAAAGCAGGGGGACATTGACCATGTAATTATCAAAAATCCCTAACAGGAATTCCTCTCAAGTAACACCTCATATTGATCATTTTGATAGTTGGAAATCCATTCTCATACTTGCTTCCAACCTCAAAATTCATCCTCTACAGGGCCCTTTGGCTGGAAAATCCCCACGATGTGATCGGTGTCAGTGATACAACTTTCAAATTATTGAAGTTGGCCTCTTTGCAACGATTCAGATAATTTTTCATCATCATAATCACTATACTATAGTAGCTATCATTATCATTGGCACATTCGCATGTGCTAGTTGGATGACGACGACGGTGGCAACGATGATGATGATGATGATGATGATGATGATGATGATGATGTGCACCTTAATCTAACCACTAGCAAAAGCCATGAACCATTAGCAAAAAGGCCATGGCCAAGATGACAAGTCACCTTTTATTTCTCCTTCTGTCTTCTGATGCAATGCCCACACACCTCTAGATTCCAAACTCGCTGTCATTAGTCAACATTCTTCTAGGCTGCCTATATATCGAACTCGTTAATTCGAGATTCAAGCAATCTGAAATAGGAAAGTCAAAAAAGGACAGTAATCGTGATGATTTACACCCATACTTTACTTCTATCTGGCGGCAGAAGATGAAAGGGGTATTTGTAGACTCAATCCAGATATTCCACAAGACCACAACGCTAGGATCCCCCATCAACGATGGGAACATTTTACTCCAATCAAGAGTAGAATCAAACATCAAATTTTGCGTGTGATGATGAATTTGATAATGTTGCTGGGGAACAAACAATTTGATTGAAACTTAGTTCAAGGGCACTAAAGGGTGTGACCCTTATTTCAACTAGTTTATATCCATTGTGATTTGGAGTGGTTGGATCGCAACCAGTATGGTTGGGTGCATCGGTTTCAATTTTGTAGTTTATTTCCCTTTTGTTTATCTCTTGTTGTTGGTTTCCCTGTTGGATTCTATTCTTTGGTGGTTTAATATATTTTATCTTTATAAAAAAAAGTAGTATTTTGATGGATTTAGATGATTATATAAAGACCACTCGAGAATTCAAGACTCATAGCATTTTTACCAAAAAAGAATGCACTAGATATTGTTAGCTTTCTTATATAAGATGATTTTCGAGCTATTCATTAAAAAGGCTGATTTGTTTGCATGGAATTGAACACAAATGAGTTCATGGTCAAATAGTCTTCCACAAAAGAAAATCAAAGAGCTAAGGGGTGAAGGATATAAGGTGCATATATAAATAAGACATTGACTTTCCTAAGATTTAATTTACTAGGTGGCTTGTGATTCGCTTCTCATCTCCTATCGATTCATTTTCTATATAAAAAAAAAAAAAGGGAGATCATTTTATGAAACTTTTGAACATTCAATTTTGTTTCTTGATTATAAACAACATCCAGAAATACAAACTTTATAATTCCAAGGAATTTAATTACGTAAAACAAACTAGCCTGATTGCTATTTCAATGATCAAGAGTGTCTGCATGTGGTTTAGTAGATGCTTTCAAGAAAGAGGGTACTCTCAAAATGTCTTTTGCACATTTGTGCTGCTGATATTTTTGCAAAAGCAGAGAGATTTTCTACAAATATGTGTAAATCTAATGTTTGGTATGAAAAGTAGCCATCAAAAGCCATGGTTATGGGATCTTTAAAGCTTGCCGGAAAGAGGTCAGGCAGCAAAGTTTACTAAAAATTGGACTACGCTCTCTTTCCATCAATTCATCACTATATCAAATAGAACTTTATGATTCACAGAAAAATATAGGAAGAAAGAAGAAAGAAAGGTGATGTTAAAAAAAAAAAAAAAAAGGAGTTTTAACCAACGAGGGTTGGTGATCAGTTAGTTGCTTTAGCTTGCAAATGCAAACAATAACAACCAAACGGTTGGCAATCTCGTTTTAGTGCCCTGGAAATGGACAAATCAACTAAACTTACGTCTGCTGCATGATTTCTACTAGGAAGGGAACCATCACAACAATGACTCGGATCACTTAGGGCCAGTTTGGCAACTCTACTAATATAATCAAGTCAAGTAAAGTTTATTTTAAAGAAGGAATAAAATATAAGTGGGTTGTGATGGTATTTTATTTTTAGTTGTTTGTTATGGAATCTTTTTTACTTTTGTTATGGAAAAGTGGAGTTTTTTTTGTATTTTAGAGGATAAAGGGAGTTGTTTTTTGACTTTTTTGTATAAAAAAGATGGAGAGAGTTTTAAATAAAGTGCATTTGATGTAACATTTTGTTTGGGAAATGGAGGCTTTACTTGACTTTGATTGTATTAATAAAGTGCTAAGGGCCTGTTTGGCACTTTACTAATACAATTAAAGTCAAGTAAAGTCTCCATTTTTCAGATAAGATGTTACATCAAATGCACTTTATTCAAAACTCCCTCTATCTTTTTCATACAAAAAGTCAAAAAGCAACTACCTTTATCCACTAAAATATAAAAAAAAAAAACTCCAATTTTCTATACAAAAAGTCAAAAGAATTCCAAAACAAACAACTAAAAACAAAATATCATTATAACCCACTTATATTTTACTCTTTCTTCAAAATCAACTTTACTTGACTTGAAGGTTATACCAAGTCACCATTGACTTTCAATGCCAATTCCCCAAAATAAAAAGATAGATTTGAAAAAAAAAAAAAAAAAAAACACTTTCTTGAACTAATTAATAATAAAAGATGAGATATTGAAGAAGTCGTGAATGGCTTGCCTCTCATTGATATGTTTTTGGTTATATATATACACAAAAGAATAGAAAATAGGAAACTAGAAATTAGGAAACTAAAGCTGTAATTCTAATCTAATTCCTAAACTCACGCTTAACCATATATACATACGGAAGGAATATCTCAATAAATCTCAATACCCCCCCTCAAGGTGGAGCATGAGGATCATAAATGCCCAACTTGGAAAGCAGAAACTGAAATTGACGTGTCCCCAAAGGTTTGGTAAAGATGTCTGTAAGCTGAACCGTGGTAGGAACATATGAAGGAAGAATAGTTCCATCCTGGATAGCATCACGAACAAAGTGACAGTCTGCTTCAATGTGCTTTGTTCGTTCATGGAAGACAGGATTCTGTGCAATATGTAAAGCCGACTGGCTATCGCAATAAAGACCAATAGCAGCAGTATGTTGAATCCCCAAGCTAAGGAGAAGGCCCTTCAACCATTTCAATTCACAAGTAAGGGAAGCCATAGAGCGATATTCGGCCTCTGCCGAAGAACGTGCCACAGTAGGTTGTTTCTTAGCTTTCCAAGAGATCGGGGAATGACCAAGAAACACAAGCCAACCAGTCAGAGAGCGACGAGTAAGAGGACAAGCTGCCCAATCGGAATCACACCAACCTGTCAAAGAGAGAGAGCTATCAGCTCGAAGTAAAATTCCTTGTCCAGGAGAACCCTTCAAATAGCGAATAACACGCAAAGCAGATTCCCAATGTTCCTGTCGCGGGTCTTGTAGAAATTGTGATAAAATGTGGACAGAGTATGCCAAATCAGGACGAGTGACCGTTAAGTAAATCAAACGTCCAACCAAACGACGATAAGGTTCCGGATTAGACAAAGAATCTCCTGAAGCATGAGCAAGCCGATGGTTTTGCTCAATGGGAAAAGATGCGGGCTTGGCACCTAGAAGACCAGTCTCAGAAATAATGTCAAGAGAATACTTTCGTTGACAAAGAAATATACCTTCAGGACTTCGTGCCACCTCAATCCCGAGGAAATATTTAAGAACCCCGGGATCCTTCATATGAAAGCACGTGCTCAAATAGGTCTTAAAGACTCTCAAGGCAGCGGAATTATTCCCAGAAATAATTAAATCATCAACATACACCAAAACATTGATTTGAGTATCACCCTTAGTAGAAGTAAAGAGAGAATAATCAGCATAGGATTGTAGAAAACCATACTCTTTTAAAGCAGTAACAAGTTTGGCAAACCAACACCTCGGAGCCTGTTTCAAGCCATATAATGACTTACGAAGACGACAAACCATATCAGGTTGAGAAGACCCAAAACCAGGAGGAAGCTTCATATAGACTTCCTCATTGAGATCCCCGTGCAAAAAGGCATTATGCACGTCCATCTGATGCAGCTCCCAATTTTTAGATGCTGCAATGGCTAAGAAAGCACGAACCGTGACCATCTTTGCAACTGGCGCAAAAGTCTCGTTATAATCGATCCCGGCAATTTGATGATTACCAAAAACAACCAAACGAGCTTTAAGCCGTTCAATACTGCCATCAGAGTGATACTTGATTTTATAGACCCATTGACTACCAAGAGCACGTTTACCAGGTGGTAATTTTTCCATAGTCCAAGTACCATTATCCTCTAAAGCACGAATTTTTGTTTGCATAGCATGACGCCATCCTACATCTGTCATAGCCTCTTTAAATGATTTCGGTTCACAACCCGCAGTAACAGCGGCAAGAAATTGCCGATGGCTAACAGAAAATTTTGCACAATTAATATAATGTGTTATAGGAAAGGGCGTACCTGAGGAAGCGGATGGCGCG
Organism: Umbellularia californica; assembly: GCA_028538565.1. Taxonomy (NCBI): domain Eukaryota; kingdom Viridiplantae; phylum Streptophyta; class Magnoliopsida; order Laurales; family Lauraceae; genus Umbellularia; species Umbellularia californica. The sequence goes on from JAPQWN010000003.1 coordinate 22,685,340, forward strand.
GGTGAACTTGGAGAGAGAATAGATGGACTTTTTGTGACAAGAGTGTTAGTAACATAGTCACGAAGCCGAATGGATGGAACTTTTTCACGGAATCCACGTCCCATGTGAGGGTCATCGATAGCGTCCGGAGCAGCCCCTTCTGCCCCCCTTGTAGATGGAAGGTGGTGTGGAGATGTAGGTGTAACTGGACTTTGTTCCGCAGTTGGGCCAGACTGAGGGTTATATATATACACAAAAGAATAGAAAATAGGAAACTAGAAATTAGGAAACTAAAGCTGTAATTCTAATCTAATTCCTAAACTCACGCTTAACCATATATACATACGGAAGGAATATCTCAATAAATCTCAATAAATCTCAATAGATATTGATTGGATTTTCCTTTTGAGAACGAGAGAAATCCAAAGCCAGATTGTCGACGAAAAGAATAATAAGGTGATCGTCTCCGGCCCCTTCGACCCTGAAAAGCTCAAGAGGAAGCTCTGCTGCAAGGCCTGTAAATACATCAAAGACATCCAAATCAAGCCACCCGAAAATAAGGCTATTTTAGATTTGGGCCAGACCCATGTGACCCTACTGCGTTTCAGTTGTGCATTACAGTCTACAAAGGCTCTAGAAAGAACAGCAGAGAATGCGAAAGGAAGCTTGAGCTTCACTTGCCACCTTGCAAAAGCCATCAATCAATCAAAGGATTGGACCATCCCATAAGGATATTTGGGCATGGTAAACCAGCCTTGAACCCAATCTCAAGTGTCTCAATCACTCAACAGTGCTATCTACACTTAAAAAATTAAGTGATCTTAATTCCCAGTATAAACTCTCATAAGGAGAATAGGGTTTGAGTTTTATTTGCTTACCTGGGTTGGTGGAAAAACAGGTGCCGAGTGCCAACCAGTGTCGGCCTAACCGAAAAAAGAAAGCACCTTTTGAAAAAAAAAAACCCCTCTTTTTCTTCCTCTACAATGTGACAGTTTTGATTCTTGAGAAATCAGAGTTTCAGGATGAAATGTTGAATCTTACTATATTATAATGGGTGATTTAGTTTTTAATCACAAAATAGATAAAAGAAATTCCCTATAAATCTGCAAACGCATTAGAGAGAATAAAGGAGAATCTTGAAACAAATATTCTCGTCTTGGATGGAAAACGAGTTTGGATCTTCATTCTCCAACTGTTTAAAATCTTATGCCAGCTAATGCACCATCTCAAGAATAAAAAAAATCCAAAAAGAAATTTTACACGGTTGGCGAATGTGGATTGAATGAAACAGAAAGAGGAGATCCAAACTCATGGAAAAACCATTAATTATTCATTTGCAAGCATGAGAACAAGGAGGATGGAGTTTACTGTTCTGGGTCCTATTCCCTATTTATGAATTCCCTTTTCCCATGCTTTGTATCTTCATCTTTTTTTCCACTTGAAGAATGCACAAACCTACGCCACACAATATCCATCTCAATTCAATGAGAGGTGGGGAGGCCAACATATGATATGCTCAATTCAATTAAGGAACCACAGAAACCACAGATACGTGTGCCTTCCTGTTAAAAGGGTTGAAATCACAGTAGTAGTAAATTATGACTGGGCAATCGAAAGCGATTTTAGTAGATAGAAATGGGCTGTTAAGTATGGTTGGAGAGGAGAGAACACCTTAGGCTTAGAACCAGCCCTCACCCCCACCCCAGAATTGTTTTGAAAATTTCTTCTGTCTTCACACATTTGTCCTCCTCAAAAGCTAGTTTTTTAAGACATAGTTACCCCAAGTAGAATTTTCTAGTTCCCACACTATATAAAATTTGTATACCCAAAACCTGATCAACCCATATTTCATTTGTCACTGCAAGATCAGAATTCAGTCCCCAAATCGAAATGGGTTCTTGAATGGTAAAAGTAACTTCTGTTTTACCAGCCACCAATGTCAGCACACACCTAACTAGTAAAGAGAGAGAGAGAGAAAATACTCCCCTCACACAGACTTGAATAAGCAACCTGGCAGTTGGATCTTTAATTTGTCCAGTTCTCTGTCGTTCAGATGTTAGGATTAAGTCAAAGCTTGAGTGGGTGGTCCAAACCTACCACCTACCGTAGCATGGTCCCCACAAGAGTGGCTTGGGTTGAGCACACAAATGAATTTACCGTGGTGGGAATTGGGATCGATCGAAACTAAACTTGACTGGAAGTAGCAAAATTTGAAAAGGATTTTCGTCGGTAAATGCAGATCGAAGGTGAATAAGAATTGGTAGCACATGACATCGTCGTGACAGTGATGGATCACGACGCTATTTCGTTCGCATAATAGCTACAAGCGTACGTCCAAGGATACGTGTCAGCAGCTCCGAAGACAACTGGTGGCTCACCCACGTTTTCATCAATCAATGGATATTAATGTTACTTTAAGAGAACTTTATTATTTATAACGAGAGCGCCCTCTCTCTCTCTCTCTCTCTCTCTCTAGTCTCTATATCTACTCTTTCTCATTCAGCTATCATCTGTGGAGTTCAGATCTTGGTATACCACTCTACCTCTCTTTCAACAATGGCTGATAAGGTAAGCCATCATCCAAATCCTTTCATACTTTGAATTGCCTTTATTATTCTTATTTCTTCACGTGGGGGGTTTTCATTTTCCCTTTCTCTTGTGAATTATGAATATGAATTTGGACTATTGGCATTTTGATTTGATTCTATTACTTGGAAAAATCATGCTATTGATAATTTTAGAACATGGGTTCCTCTTTCTATTGTTTTTCCTTTATTTTTTGGCTAACAGTTCTACCCATTTCTCATCTTACTAGTTTCTTCAAAGAAGATGGGGGTTATTTCCTCCTCATAAAACCATGTGTGCTCCTCTTCTTCTTTTTCTTCTTCTTGCTGGGTATAAAGCACAAAATTTCATTATTTTACTATTTGGGTTTCAAAATCTTCGTCATTTTAGACTTGGGTTTTGAAAATTCTCATCATTTTACTACTTGGGTTTCAAAGATCTCATCATTTTACAAGTTGGATTTCCTGCTCTCCCTCTCTCTCTCTGTTATTGTTTCAATTCTCTTGTTAATTTTTTTTTTTTATTAATCTGTTTCATTAGTGCAGATATCTACTTTGATTTTGACTGTTGACCTGGAATGCTGTCGCTGCTACAAGAAGATTCGGAAAGTCATAGCCAAATTCCCTGGTGAGTATTCTTTGTTATCTTTCTCTATCAACTCTGATCCCTAAATCTCAAAGAAAGGGGATTACTATTCACTGAAATCCCCTGGAGAGTATTCTTTGTTATCTTTTTCTTTCTCTTTCTCTCTCTATCAACTCTGATTTCTTATTCTCAACTAAAGGGAATTAGTATTCACAGTCATTGCTTTACATGACACATACCTCCATGATACTGATACCAATCCAAACCTGCAACTGAAGGGTGTATATGTTATACGAAGTCACCATTGACTTTCAATGCCAATTCCCCAAAAAAAAAAAAAAAAAAACTCTTTTTTTGAACTAATTAATAATAAAAGATGAGATATTGATTGGATTTTCCTTCTGAGAACGAGAGAAATCCAAAGCCAGACTTTCGACGAAAAGAATAATAAGGTGATCGTCTCCGGCCCCTTCGACCCTGAAAAGCTCAAGAGGAAGCTCTGCTGCAAGGCCTGTAAATGCATCAAAGACATCCAAATCAAGCCACCCGAAAAACCCAAGCCAAAACCGGTCCCGACTCCACCCCCACCACAGCCGACTCCACCCCCACCTGCACCGGTTCCTGGGATACCGGTAGGGCCGTACGCTCCGATGGTGTGCTGCAGGCCGTGTTACGAGGGATATCCGGAGCATGGTATATGCACGCGTTTCGGGGTGTGCCGCAGGCCGTGTTACGAGGGATATCCGGAGCATGGTATATGCACGCGTTTCGGGTACGAGCGTGGGACCTGCACCTACAAATTCTTCAGCGAAGAAGATCCGTCTTGCACCATCATGTAATCGAGTGTGGTCACTATGATCTCTGTTTTTCTTTTCATCTTCTTCTTTGGTTTCTTCTCATGGATTTGGCTGTCTGTAGTGAAATTTCTGTTCATATAATTGAATCATGGTGTTTGAAATTAACAGAGTTGCCTCTGTAATGAATGGTGAACTCTAATGTTACGAATGAATGAATGAATAAATATAGTACTTACCATATTAATAATCCTATTGGTGTGGCCGTGTGGGTACAACGTTTGGCCCACTTCAACTTTTTGGCTCATTGCTTAGCTAAGTAGGGTGCCGTCAGCAGAGCCAATTTTTGAGTGGTGTGGTTTGATTGATTGTTCATTCTTTTTTACCACCTTGGTGGCGGGTTGTTTTTTGTTTCCCTGTTTAAAATATTTACGTAAGCACTACACATCCAAACTGTGCATCACTGGTGTTCAAAAGTGGGTTCCGTCTAATAGCAAAAAATAATGAAAGTGTAGTAATTATCAAGAATAGAATGAGATTATATTAGAGTAAAAAAAAAAATAGAATAAAACTGTTTTAAGAGTCCATAATATATATAAAAAAATGTAGAAATCAAAACTGAAATGAGAACTGCCAATTACGTCAAATTGAGCTTCAATTTTGAAATCAAATTGTGGTCGCTTAATATATAATAATGGTCCAAATGAAATGGAAAGCTCTATGTGCATCTTGTCCACACATTGTCAATAATATTCTAGCAATGCACTCAGATGGGCCTCACACCATATGCTTACAATTAAAAAAGTTGGACCCAAATTATAATTTTTAAAAGTGGATCTTGTGCACATATAGGTGAAACTCCATTAAAAATTCTTAAGGAATTTATAAAATTTAAAATGCAGAAATTGAAAAGAATTTATGCTACATATCATAAGACCTACAGATTTTGGTAGGAATCATTAGCTAGGAAAATTCAATTTAGTAATATCATAGGTCACGACTTTAAGTCCGTTGAGGGAAATTTCAATGTTTTATTTATTTATTTATTTCTAAAAAAAGCTTCAACTATATAAAAAATGTGCATTTCATTAAAAAACAAAAACGAAATGGGGACAGTAGTCATGAAGCTCGGATTTGGAGAGAATTTCAAGAGGCTGTAGGTGAGCAAGTAATTGGAATTAGAATCTCTTATTCTTTTTTACTAAGTTGGGTAAGTGGTAAAATACATGTAAGACTACCTACACACCTAGGCATCTATCCCACAGTAGCTGTGTGAGATGAGTCATGAGAGTGAGACCCCTCCCTTTCTACTCAGCGTCTCCTGCTTGTCTTTTTTGGGATCTCTTTCTCTCAATATTCAATAGGCTTGCAATACTTTATTTTCTTAATGATTGAGCAGATGGATAGAACAAGCGAATCCAAGCATATGCTTTTTTCCAAATGGACGTGGCAACTTTTGTGTTTCTGTGGACTGAATATTGTATGATTGGACTGATCTGAGTCGATTTAGGTCATACATAGTGGCAATGCACGGACCACTACATCCATGCTAGTAAGACATGTGAATATCAATTAGAAGATTCTAACATATATTCTAATAGTTTTTTCCCTTAATTTATAGAAGATTAAGAAAATTTTAACATTAATTGGTTTGCACGCCAATGTTGAACACAGCTGTATCCATGTAAGATGGATCTCCAGGGTGTGGTTACAACCTTATTGTGTAAGAACATGAGCCATGTCGCTTGTTTGTGTGGCCCACCCAACTGCACCAGATAAAAGGATGGACACTAGATCAGAGGCTTCTGACAAAACTGTGTCCTACTGGAGTTATAGTCATCTGATATAAGTATACTAGTCATTGCCAGTGCATGAAGGCACAGCGCACCACGCTCTGAGCACAACTAAATCTAGTTACTCTTCTTTTGACCACCTAACAACTAACACCGCCCATAATTTAACAAATTTAACTCAAATTTTCTATGTGGCCCATTGGATCAATCAGCTTCAAATAAGCCCAGCCGGATTTTATTTTTTTAGGTAAAACAACCCAGTCAATTGGACCCTTGTTTAACCATCATTGAATACCAGAAGTGACTCACTCCTATAAGCAGTCTAGTTTAATTGCATGCAAGCCACGTTTGCATCTGCTACCAAAACAATCCAAGTTAGCCCAAATTCCACAATCCGTGAAAAACATCATATATATGTGAAGCGGCAAACTGGTAAGTTGTGGGCCCAAATTCCACACGTTCAATCACTCAATTGCAATCATAGCCGTGTATTTAATCATATCTTTACTTACAAGGAAGTTTCGAAAAGATAATGGCACGTTTCATAATTTCACAGAAAACCAATGACACTCCCATATCCTCTCGGAAAAGATAATGGCAAGTTTCGTAATTTCACAGAAAATCAATGGCACTCGCGTAGCCTCTTGTCCTTAGTAAAAGTTACTGCTCCTTTGTTTTCAAATAATTACAAAATTATCAAGCTCTTGAATTCTTCTCAGCCCTAGGATTTATGTACATAAATCCAATGGTCCAAAATGTACAGGGATTCAAATTCTGCTCTCCCTTATTATATAGATGAAAGAATTAACCATCATATGCAGTGTAGTCCATTTCACGATTCTTAATCTTTATGTATCGTTCACAGCAGAGGACGTTAAACTCAGTCCACAAGTAGATTAAGAGTCTAGATTTGCCTGTTACCATTACATGCATGATCATAGACCCCACCATTGTAAATCCAAATTGTTAAAAGATGCCTGATACTCGTACAATTCCAACCACAGTGATATTTCTATGTTATAAAAAGTATTAAATGAGTGATAGTGTCATGTCTAATCATGTCACAGTGGCTAACTTGACTTAAGATTCATTGGTGGGAAGTTATAAAAAAAAGAAAAAAAAAAGAGACTTGACATGATAGGCCATTTCAATCTTAGAAGTCTTATCATGTACATGGTAGGCCAACTTCAAGAATGACTTCTATCTGCAACTACATTGGCAGCGAGGGAAATGTAGGAAGTATAAAATCCTATGTGATCGTGGACGTGTAATCAGTAAAACTATTTGTTTTTCTTTCGGTAAATGTGTAATTAATAAAACTTTGTAACATCTTTTCCATTTCTTTTATAAAGTCTAGCTTTTAGAGCTTTGATTTCGTATGACATAAAGAGGCACTTTAAATAAAAATAGAAAAAAAAAAGAGAAAAAGAAGGCACTTTCTCAGAGCCTAACCAGGGATTTTAATCTCGCTATCTTAATAAAAACAAATATATATTCTCTTTGCACATCCTATTGCCTTTTACGAAGGAGAAGAAAGTTGGATAAATGTTAAATTTACACAATCAATCCTTAGGGCCGAGGAAACTTGGCTCTACAAAAATTTGGAAGAATGTTAGATTAGGTGCAGCACTGCAGTTCAAATGTGGTCATTAGCCCTAGGTTTTCTCATGGCTGTGTTGGGGGCTAGGGCTGAGCTTAAGCCTATCCCCATGCTTTGCCTGTTTGTATCGTAGGCCAGGATCAAGGCCACGAGCCTAAAGTGGCGCCCGGGTCCAGCCCAACTAGAAAATGTATAACATGTCATGCCAGGCAGGCCTTTAAGCTTACATAGCTCCAGTCCAGTTTCAATTAATGATTGGACCAGAAGCTTAGGCCTAAAACAATCCAAGTCTCATATCACTTGGGCTAGGCCGGATTGGGCCTAAGCTGGATGGACATTAGCAACATATTTTTTTGGGCTTGCTTTGCCAAGTGACCAAGGGGGATTATTGCAACATACCCACCCAGTGATTGATGCCTTGGTGGTATGGTGAGAGCAAAAGTCCTATCTACGAAGACATTCCTATATTCTCCCTTTAGCACCCCTATTAATCATAAATTTGAAATATAGATTAGGCCATTCCTAAGCGCATTCCTATAAATTTCTCCTCTTGTGTAAGTTGTAGTGTGTATATATACTATATACTCTGACTTCAATTCCTAGAAAAGATGGAAAATGAACATCACCCAATGAATTCAATTCCTAGAAAGCGAACATCCCATCAACACGGCTATCTTATATCCTTTCACTCCTCGCCACATATCCTTCGGCTGGTCGATTAACACTGGTATTTCTCTCTAGTGATGATTATAGTGATGGAGTCCGATATCTCTCAATGCTTCTTTCTGCTCCCATAGCCCTTTCAAACGATCATTAACACTAGTATTACTCCCAAGTCCCAGGTAAATACTACATTCTTCAATCTACCCTCTTGAAATCAATCTTCTATGGACAACGGAAGTCCAGTGATCACTACCAATGGGTCTTAAAACACGGATTGTTACATAACAACTTGACTTGTGTATACCACTCTAATGAAGTGAAATTTTACTTATTGATTTAAATATTTAAAGGAGGGCCTATGGCATGAATGGTTTGGATCAAGTTTTTTTTTTTTTGGTAACAGTAACTTATATTGAAAGAAAATATAATACAAACAGAGAATACAAGAAGAAAAGAAAAAAGGGGGAAGGAAACACAAAGGTACAATAGTAATTACCCCCTACACCACACCTACATAATAAAATGCTCTCAAGGGGAAACTCTTTCAACACATTGCTTGGCTAAAGCATCAATCATATTTGTTGACCTACTCTTCTGCTGAAAGCTAACATTAATAGTGGTAGATAATACCCGGATTTCATTAAAGAGGAACTGAAACTTCCCTGGATAAGTCTTCTAGTTTTAAACCCAACTCACTACATTAGAAGAATCACTCTCCATAATAAGATTGACATGGTAGTACCATGAAAAACACCAAAGAGATTCCAGAATAGCTAAAACCTCTGTTTCATTAGAGTCACAAACCCCCACATATTTGGAGAACATGAATAAAACGTTCCCTTTGGATCAAGTAAATGTAGTGCTCAGTTGGGCTAATCTGGCTCATCTGCATCAAAAGTCAAAACTCCCATTCCAAAGTAGCTATGATCATTGATTCGTTTCCCTTCAAAGTACTGCATTTGTATGCTTTGTCTCTTTTAATTCAGAATATTTTGAAAAACTGAAATTGTTCCTTTGAAGTCTATATTGTTCTTAACGTTACAGAGGGATGATAAGATTTTAAACTATTATGCAATGGTAGAAAGTTGATTACATGATAGAGTTTCAGATGGTGACAAATCAAAATTTATAAAGATTACGGCCTAAACTGTTATAGGCGAAACCATTGCATAATAGGATGTTTAAAGTAAACTTAATGATTTTAAAGTCTAAAACTAATGATGATATGAAAACAGGAAAGCAAAAATAAGAGAAGAATGAAAACAATTGATTGTAACGAATAAGGACTGTATTATAATGATAGGCATGCCTCTTGCTTCAACTGGCAAGCTTTCTTTCTTCTATTACTTTTTTTTTTCATGAATATTTTTTTGTCAAACAATGTACCCTGAATAAACCTATTTTCCTAGGAGTGTTACTGCCTCAAAGGTGAAGATAGGGTCATCAGATTTTATGTATAATTGCACACTTGAAAAAGCCTAGTTATCGGAGGTTGTAGGTTCAAAACTGCTACCACACTGGAGCTACATGGGCGTTTACCCGGCTTTCCTCTGAGCTCAGAGGGATTAGTCCAACCCAAAAGCTTGAAAATCCTGGGATAGCAAACAAAAAAAAAAAGAGCATAGCCATATGACATTTACTTTTGTAAAGGAAAGGCTGGAAAGGAATAGTGAAAAAGTCGCTGTGCATTATTAACCAAGAAAGCTATCATTGATAGGAACATGGGTTCCCCACCACATTTGTAGACATCCCAATCAAAGGCACTGATTGAAAGCCATTCACCATTTTGAGATTCAGAGCTTATTAGTGTTACCTGATTGAAAGCCATTCACCATTTTGAGATTCAGAACTAATTTAGTGTAACACTCATGCTTGCCATCCGTAGGAGTGAAACTCTATAACAGGGGCCACCTACTTCTTGCTTTAAGATGTTCCCAAATTCTACTCCAATAGTCTTTTTGGTTAGCGCTTTTCTGAATGTTCAATGCCATCAGATGGGTTACATTTTATTTGCATGGGATGCACGTCACATTTGCATGGGTAACGTTTCACAATTTAACGAATCCTCTACTTATTTGATGGGATGGTTAATAGATTATTTATGGTTAACTTTTCACAACTTATCGATGGATATAACCCTTTTGGTAAAAAGATTTTATAGGTCCAAGCGATTAGTCTCACAGTGTGATTGAGCATATAATTAATAATGTAATTAATGGCTATAATTAATATTGCATGTGATTGTATTAATCATGGGCTTAATCTTACATTCTCCACCTTTTTCTATGGGCTTATTTTGATGACACTAGCTTTTGGTAGACATTTGATCTACATCTTTTTGTCCAACTTGAGTGGGTCAATGGGCGAAAGAAAAGTAACAAAAAAGTAAACAATCTTATCTATACATAATGCTGATGGTGGATACCTATTGCTTAAGTGGCACAAGGGTGTGTGAGAGAGTGTGCAAGTTTGGATCTCCTTATCCTAAATAGAGGTTTTTTTTTTCCTATTGGTAGAACAAATGTAACAGAGTTTATCAAAGTACATTTTGCTGGAGCAAGACTCTACAAAATGCCCAAGGCCTTGTTTGGATACTTCGATTTATATTACCCTCTACTTAATTTACCTCGAAACCTAATTATTATTACTCTCACCAGCAATTGGTTATCAAAGAGCAAAACAAGTCACACCCCTGCCTATGTTGAAAGCCTGTTTGTTCGCATTAAATATACGGGTTTTGGATATATAGGAGTTCATGATCAAATGGGCTAAATGAGAACTAATTAAAAAGGTGAGGGATAAAGGATAGAGAAGGATATAAAGTGGAGCAGTATATGAGACCTTGACTTTCTTATACTTGAATCAATAGCACGATGGCTGGGTATTCATATTCCTATCTTCCCTTCGTTCAATTTCAATTAAAGGGGAGCTTATTTGATGGTCATTTCTGGATATTTTCCTTTGGTTCTTCATATTTAACTACCTAAAGAAATTCAATCTTAAATATTCAACCAGGGCCTTTTTGTCTCATGTAACTAAATTTCTAGGGGTTTTGAGACTCTCTATTTCTTTATGTGGTTAGTAATGTAGAATCAAAGTTGAATATCCAAAAATGATCATCTAATAACATCTCTATTGATTGAAATTGAGTCAAGGAAAGATGAGAAATGAATACCCAACCATCACCTTAGTAATTGCACTTTTAACCCTGAGTTGTAGCTTAGTTCATTTAGGACCACGGTTTTTTCCCGAAAGTTGAGTGTTCGAAACTGCGCTATGACACTTAGGCCACAGAGGATTTACCCGGCTCCCTTGAGTCTAAAAGGAATAGTTCAGCCCAAATAGCTGGGACACCCTCTGATATATATATATATATATATATATATATATATATATATATAAGTGTTTTCACTTTCTGAAAAAAAGAAAAAAAGGGATTGTCTGCACTAGGGCCATGAAGATCCAAATGGCCCCACGAAAGCTCCCATTGTGACTTCCTCTGGAAGAAACTGTTAGCTGGCATTTCTCATTCCAAACGTAATAATTGGATTCATCTCATGTTCACATATCAGTTTCTTCTCTAGGGCCACCTGTCTGCTTTCAACAACAACAACAACAACAAAAAACAGGGTCAAAGAGTAAAAGAATCATCCAGCGGAGTGGTCTTTGCTTGCAAGCTTTTCCCAGGGGGTTGGTCATGGGCTGCAATCCCTTTTGCCTCTGAAAGAGACATGAAAACAACACTAGATGCAGCCAATACCATGTGGAGTAAGGCTGCAAACAAGACTGACCACCCAGATATTCTCAGGATCCGGCCCAAAAAGCCTAAATACAGACCATTTTCGGGCCCGACTGATAATCGGGTCAAGATCTTGTTCAAGTCGTGTCTAACCCGTTTACCCTAATGTGTATATTATATATTGAATAACATATCTTGAGTGTTTACTAAATTCATTGTAATTAACCCATTGTTTTATATTTGATAATATACTTGGGTAAGGGATCTGCCACTCCAGGTCTGGGTAACCCATCGACCCAACCTGAATCAACCCATTTCAAGCCTTAATGGGGAGTGGTTTTCATTTTAAAATGAGCACTTCTCTCAACAGTTACTGATGTATCTAACTGTCTCGAAGAACTAGACCTTCTGTATATGTAGGGGGCTATATATATTGCTGTCAATGGGCCAGGCTAGCCTTTGTACATTAGGGCCCAGTGTCTGTGCCATGGCTGGGCTTGAAATCCCTGCCCATTGCTTGACCTAAATTACAAACCATTAAACTTTTTTCAATTATACATACCAAGACCTCGAATCAAGCAGTGACAATAGAAAAGAAAAATGGTTGAGTGACATGGAAAACTCTCTGGAGTTTGAACTGAGCAATCAGCTTCTTTATTTTTTAGCCCCATCTTCCAACTTGAAAGAATCAGAAGCTGTCGCTAGCCAAGTAATGTCTATCAATAGATTTAAAGTTGATTTTCAAAGCACTCTTGTATTTGACATAAAGTCTATATAGTTCGCTAGTTTTTCCGCTTGCATTTGAAAACCAAGAGCTTTAGCAAGGTGTAGTGAGTCTGATTCTATATATAATGCTCCAATTACATTGGATTATGGATTGAATGTGCGGTCGTTTTGAATGATGAACACTTTTTGGCCATGGATCAAGTGGGGCCGGTGATAATCGAAGCCTCGTTCACCGTGCACGAGCCATGATTCCCGTGCCGTGGAGGGGCTCCCGATGATGATATTATCAAGATAAAGCTGGATATTACACACAAACAAAATGTGTGCCCCACCGCGTGAGCCCATACCGAATCCGAAATGTAATCAGTAAACGGATTGCTGGTTGCCTCCTCTTTCTTCTTACCTGTTGTTGACCCGAAACGGAAAATGGGGATGTGGGCCAAAGCACTTTCTTTTTTGATGAGCTTTCAATTTTTTAAGGAGAAAAGGTGCTGTGGGCTTGGGAGAACCTGAATTTGGAGTTGCCTACACCCACCAATTCAGAATCTTAGGGTCAAATAAGTTTTGTTTGGGCAATCTTTTGAGACCATTCTGAAATGAATTGAAATCATAATTTTTTTTTTATATATCATAAACCACATTTTGGAGAGAGAAAAAGTATTTGATTGCTAAGTTGGACTATTAGTTAGGATTGATACTTTAAATTTGGGAGACCCAAGAATCGATTCCTAAGCATTCGAGCGCTACTAAGGTCCGACAACACTTAATGTGGGCAAGAAGGGTTTTTTTTTTTTTTTTTTTGAAAAATTTATTGTGGCCAAAGTTGGTATTGGTAAGATTCTTGATAATTAGCAATGCCAATTAGGCATTTTTGTTCATCTCATTCTAGTGAGATTTGAACAGATTTTGGGTCGACCCTGTTGATCATACTTTGGTTTGGAATTGGAGTTGAAATTGTTTTCAACATGGCATGGCAATTATAGTGGGTCAGCCCACTTGCAGCCCAGTTGTGCAAAGGCCCAATCTAATGGGAATGAAAAAGTCTACATAGAGTCTCATCAATGGGCCCCTCAATTATTGGGTATGCACTTATTGGAGGGGACATTTGTATAGAAACTCTTATCCAAGTTTTTAGGATGTAAGGTCCGAGATAAGAAGGTGGTAACGTGTGTGCATAGGGCTTTTCCATTCATCACAAAGAAAAAAAAAACGTGTGTGCAGAAGGTTTTTTTATTCATTGCAGAGAGAAGTAGAGACTTGTGTGAAAAGTGCTTGCTGGCAGTCTCTCTTATGGTGTGCAAAAATCGTTGCTTGATTTTCAACAAAGAGTGGAAAAGTTAGTGCAAGCGATGGCTCGGGCAGTCTGTCTTTTGGGTGAAATTTTTTTTTTTGCTTTATTGGCTGTAAGGAGAAACGTCTTGGACGGTGACAGGAATTTTAGCAGGGCTTTACTAAAAAAAAAAAAAGAAGAAGAAAAATCCAGGCAGTGTTTGGTGGCTGGGACGTGTGCTTCGCCATTTCACTTCTTCAACCTTTGTCCTCGTCCCATTCAAAAGCTTGAAGATCCAAAGGTTTCAAGGAAGGTTGACGATGGTGCTGTGTCTCTGTGGGTGTTCAAGGCTGAAGGTGATTCAAACTGGCTGGGTTGAAGGAGTTGCAAGAATCGAAGTGTGCACCAGATCTGTAGTTGTCAAACCGGCTGGATTGTGATTTTTTTTTTTGTGTTGAATTGCTTCCATTTTTATGATTTGATTTTTGAAGTGTTCTTTAAGTATATACTGATTCGTTCTTCATATGAGGTAAGGTCATCTTGCCCTCTACTTCATGTGGATTTATGTTCCTACTTATAGTCTTCCTTAGATTATGTTGGTGCTTGTTTGTTGGCAACTTATATTGTAAAAACCGTGAGTAGAGAAAATTGCGTGCAGTATCTGTTGGTGGGTAATCAAAATGTGTGCATTTGACAGAGGTTGTAATTGCAAGTTTTGGCTGTGATTGGTTGTGACTATTTGATTGTGACTCATAATAAGTGTCTGTGGTTGAAAAGAGTTGCAGGGCAGATTTAATTGAGAACTGATCTCTATGAAATTATTTAGGTGATTGATAATTTTTTTTACACCTGTGTGTGTTGCTAGAGTTTTATTGTAAGGCACCTGCCTGTGTCATAAATTCTTTATATCCTTATGATTGCTCAAATGGGTGCTTGATTGTAGGGGTTGGTGCTCCTGTCCGTTGGTGTGGGCGAAGTTGTAAAGGGTTGGTGCTTCCAGCAGTTGGTGTTGCTAAAATAGTGGAAGTGCACTCTTTGTGCACCGTGGACGTAGCCTGCGGGTGAACTACGTAAAAACTTCTGTGTCGTGATTGTGTGATTGATTGTATGCATATAATTTTTTTAAAGACGGATACTGATTCACCCCGCCTCTCAGTGTCTGTGTGGGTTTAAGAGACCCCAGTGTTCATCTCAAATTTGCAAATAACCATATCTAATAAACTAGCTACCGACCTTTATATTTCTGGTTTTCAGAAACAACTACCAAAAGAAGTAGAACCAAAGCGTACATAACCAGTCCAAGAATTCATCAACACCTACAATCATATAAGGGAAAAAGAATCATCCATGAATTCTATGTGTTAAGGGTTGACGATGACCTTCAATTTTTTGGGTGGTCGCTGTTGACCTTCATTTTATGTGTTAAGGGTTGATGGTGACCCCACTTGTTGACCCTCACTATAACAAGTGAAGATCGCCGTCGACCCTGGGCAGGTATAAACTCATCTTTTTTATTTTTCCTTTTTCCTCTATTCCTCAAACCCAATCCATTGATGGAATATCCCTTCCTAGATTCCCAAGTGACTATCTACGAACAAAAGTTCATCTTCTACACCCTCTCTAGTACCCACATAAAGTGTTCTTTCCTGTAAAAACCCTAAATTTTATATGTAGATATTCATCTTTAAAAAAAATGCCTTGCTTAATATCACAACATTATGCCCGTTTTATAAATGAATGGTTGTTTTCTTGTCGACTGTGCTTAGTTGTTTTTTTTGTTTTCAAACAGCTGATTCCACTAAATATAGAGGTCCCTCGTTGAAGGGTCAATATCGTCATTGCAGGGTCTAAATTTCTAACCCTGACAAGACAAGTCTAACTAAGGTAATGGGTGACTAATCATTCTAATAGAAAAACAAAGACTAATTAATGGTCCTTTGAAAGTTTTTTTTCCTTTGGTACTTCACTTGCAGCTTCCACCCCCGAAGAGCATTGAAAGGTCAATTTCTTAACCTACTAAGTTAAAGAGATGAAATGTCAAACTCATCAAGGGCCAGAATGTTGTCATTTTATTTAATTGCATATTTATAACCTGGTAAATAGTCCCTTTGTTGACAAGGATCAAGCTTACTCTCATATAATGTATACAGGATAAGATGCTAATTTACTTTTCATTTGGTTAGAATGAATGAAATTACAAGTCAGTTAGAAGTAAAAAAACAAGTTAATTGAGTATGGGCCAACTGAGTTTCAAGCATCCAAATACCAGTTTAGCTAGAAATATGAAAATGCTAACAACATGGCTCTTCATACTCCCTAGAATGAACTAACCGACCTATTGTTTAAGAGTAATGCAATAATCATATTGGTGTTGAGAATTGAGATGAAACTGTTTAAATCCATTGTGATTAAAATCTTTGAAGATTTTCTCTGATCACTCAACTTTGATCCATGAAGACATTTACTTGAGCAATAAAAGGGTTTTATGCTCCATGAGTTTCTATTTTCACGAGAGAGGGAAATCCTATATTTGTACTTTTCTCAAAAGAAATCAAAATCCTCTTTATTGGGAAAAATCAGTTCATCATTTCTTATTTCGTTAGTGAAATGTGTTGCACAAAATAGTGAAATGGCGAGTTGTATAGAAAATCAAAATAATTTTCCTTTGTCATTGATTCCTCTCATCAAACAAATGCATACTATAAGGGCATATTTGGCAATAGTTGAGGAATCCTTGATGATTCCACGAATTTGAGGATCCCTCACTTTCCCTAGAATAGGGACTCTTCACGCAAGCTTTATATAGCTAAAGATTCCACGATATTAGTATGTATTGATCTTCATAACTAAGAAAAATTGGTATCATTATGTACATTAACAAGATTGAGGATCCTCAAATCACATGGGACGAGATAGAGCCTTAAAATTACAAAAAGATGATTTTCACTTAGCTAAATCCTTAAAGATTTATAATTACTGAACATCGGTTTTCAATGACTTTGTAGAAACCTGATGAGGAATTCCAAAGAATTTATTGCCAAATGTGACAAAACACTACTTTGGGGACACGTTCGTGTAACATTGGGGGTTTTTAGGTAGCACTAAAAAACGTTTGAGTTTTTCACACCTGCCATTTTGTAGCTATTTAGTGCAATATTTTTTCATGTAGAAAGAGGAAAAGATTAAACTGTTTCAGTATTTTATCTAATCAAATTTTGGATTTTCCCCAACGGTATTGGTACAATTGTTATGCACTAGTGTGTTCTTGACAGTGTGGTATCACGTAAAGTTATAAATTGTGTGATATTGCCTGAATATATTCCCTTTTCTTTTGTAAAATGATATATTCCTTTTTATACTCAACAAGAGGAGGGTTTTTGTGTGGTTCACATAAATCAAAAGATTACAAGATAGCATAAATACAGGCAATTTAGTCATTTCCACACTCTAGTGTGGAGAATGTGTGTAGTAATTTGTCACCAGTTGGAGCTATCAAAGACTCGAAGGTTGCCGTTCGGGTAAAACCCGAACTATTTTTCTTCAACCCAGTGAAAAATCATTTCATATAGGATGGAATTGGAATTGCTTTTCCAATAATTACGGAAAAAGGAATTCAATAGCCGTAAAATTCCATCTTGGAGGAATAGAGAAATACTAGACATAGAAACCAGTTTTCCTGATTTTCAGATAGTTCACATTCCTGGTGGGACCCTTAACAGCTCAGACCTTCTACATATGTGATATGTGGGCGCGTGGTTCGGCGACTAGGGTCAGGGATCTCAGTGAGAAAAGCTCATGGACATGGTTGGACTCATGAAAGTGCCTTTTTCAGAGTCCTCAAGGAAAGGTTCCAAGGGGGAAAATCAGGCCCACTTACCAGGTGGGACTTGCAAGTTGCAAGTGGCCATAATGAAGTGAGGAGCTACGATGTACGAATACTTCAATGTGGGTAACGTATCATGTCCGATAACTCATTTTTTATTGTAAAATCCGTGTCCTTACCGTATTCATAGCGTGTCTTACCATTTTCTTGCAATATCTAGGCATCATAGGTGAGGAGCCTTAATTCTACTCAGACAAGTGGCCATGGGTCCTACTGAATTAATGCACTAGATTTGGAATATGTTGACCCACAGCAAATGTAGTCGTGTCTCTTAAAAAAAAATTGGAGGGAGAATTATGTGAACTTCTAGAATTCTGAATTTCCTTCCTCACATACAAATATGCAATGTACTCCGTTGAAAACTTCATTCAAATGACAGCATGATATTGACATCATATAATTTCTATGGACGGCTTGTCATTGATGTAGACTGAACTAATGTGAAAGATTTAGATAATATGGTCTTATTATAAGTCTCCGGGACTTTCCGTTCCAATATGGAAAAGTGGAAGATTCCTCCTTGATGTTGAAGCCACCATCAAGTCTACTGGTACCCAAAATTGGTATTGGACTTTCTAATCCTAACTAATGAAGATTAGTTGTCATTGTAAAACTTTATTCTTCGTGTGAGAAAAAAACCCTCAAATCAATCTATTCTTCAGGTAACCTTTAGCCATTGATAACCCTACCTTGCTACGGAAGTTGAAATATTTCCCCACTCATTGTCTGCACCATCAAAACTACCCATATTTATGTGATTTTATGATTTTTATTAAATTTATGCGATATCACATAATGTATAATTTTATGCGATATTGTACAATCAATGATATTTTAGTTCAGAAAAACCGTATGAGTACCTATGGGGAAATATGTCAACTTTCATCACTAAATGGATTAATCTATGGCTAAATGTTACTATATAAATAAAACCCCTATAGAAAAAGTTGACTAATTGCAATTTGTACAAATTTGTACATTTTCTGGTGATTAACATTTTGAGATTCAAGTTATCTAATGACTTTATACTTTGAATGTGCATCCTGAAGTTTATTTGTGAAAATTATCTTATACTAGTTTTTGAAGTCTTTGTTTAAATTAACCATATTAAATAAAATATTATGTAAATATTTCTCCTTGAATTCATAGAATAGTTTTTCCCCAAAATAGCGATAGAATACATTTTATTTGTGTACATGTAAAGTTCATTTGCAGTATAATTTACTAAAATGTGATGTATTAATTTACACTATTGTGAAAGACACGATATATATATATATAAGAAATCTAAGAAAATAATATTTTATATTAATGGGAAATCCCAAATGAGAACCATTTACGAGCAACCCTTTTTATTAACACGTGGGACCTTTATGATCAATCCAACCCCTCACACTTATTATTTCCCATGAATTGACAGTCAACCAAGGAATACTCACCATTAAATTAAAATTTAGAAAAATTGTACCATCTAAAATCATTGAACTTGAAGGTCATAAATCCAACTATTAAGATAATGTAATGGAGTTGATATTTTGTATACCATAGGTCTCAGTCTCAGTTAGATCTATCAATCCCCACCTCCTGATGACATGGCTCCAGATGAGCCCCAAAGGCAATGCTGGAAGAGGGTGGCCCATGTTTAATGCAATCCATGCAATCCTGGATATGCAAACTAACAATGCCTAAAATAAACTTATATATATTTATATTTAATTTTTTGGTACCCCAGCCAAGGGGGTTGGTAGTCAGAACTCAAAAGAGAATGGGGCTGGTAGTCAAAAGAGAGCCCCCGCAAATATACATGAACGCAACCCACTCAAATGGAAAGTAACCCAAGTGGAAAGGAGTGATGAACCCGGGGTTCGAACCCGCACACCCAAGTAAGAAGTAAGGAGCCATTCTTTTGTTAAACACATAGTAGAGTTGCCCCAGATACTAGGACTATTGTGGTCCCTCTCATTTTATCATATGGACCACTAGTCCTCCAACATGCATCTGTCCCTATTTTCAGGCTTTGAGTTTCTGCCTAAAAGTTCGTATGCTTTGTTGTTTCTGATCATTGATGTAATTGAGGCTAAAGATTGAAGGGTTTTTTTTTTCATTTCAAAGTTGTTGGGAAGATTTCAGCGCTCGATCGTGGGGCTTTTCCAATCAAAGTCTAGATCATTTACAGTGAAGGCCCACAAACTCTTGATTTTAACATTATAACCTCAAACTGATCAACTGTCCCTAACCCTCCACTAAAATCATGTGGTCCCTGATCATTTTGGGCATTACCAATCTACATGACAATCCATTTTGTATTTTTTTGGACTTGATTGACAGGCCCGTACAAAAAGTGATGTTTTACACGGGAAATGACCAAGTTGGACCACTATTCGACTACAACTTGCACTATAACGCCCACTTCAGTGACTTCTTCATTGATGATGGATGGCTGAATAGGAGAAAGCATTATAAGTAGCTTAAGTTCGAATATAATCCATCAATCATGATTCATGACCGTTGAATAAAGATATACAAAATGATGGCGAGGCCAAGTTGTTCTTACCTTCTATTCTGAAAGCCCCTTCACAGATGGTTGTAAAATCAATGTACTATTGGAGCTACATATACACATCCATCCATCCAATGTGCAAGTTGCTACACTGAGCCCCAGTTGTGCTAAAGGAGAATCAGTTGGTCATGAATAAGGATCCTTTTGTTTTGGAACATAGATTACCATACATTCGGCCCACCTTCCTCAATCCACATTGCTTGGAGGCACGCTTTCTTCATGCATTATGGTTATGTTGACTTTCACTCCAATAAAAATTGAGAATACATTAGATTGATCACGCGGTTAAAACCAAAAGATTAATACATCTTTTCCTCACTCACGCTCAATCCCACAATTGGACTAACTCCGGTAAAAGTAGAACTTTGCAGATACAAAGTGGGTTTTTCACTTCAATAGAAATTGGATTCACCTTAAACTGATTGGGTGAATAAAACTAAAAGATCAACTAAATTTACTTAATTCTAAATCTGGTCTCTCTCCCTTTTTGGCAAAAGAAAACATAAGATTGAGTGCCCCCGTCTCAATTTTTCAGAGTAGGTGAGATTTAATAGTGATTCTGATAAATGGATAATGCCGAGGATCTCAAGTCTGAACTTATTAAATGCATAAATCATACGGGATGAATCCACACGTAAACATTATCATACAATAATCCGTATGCCTGTTCAGGTAACTGACTTATCTTTTTTAACCAATTTATGCAAAGAATACAAACGAAAGCAGTTAAAATTAAAAGCTTCCTTTCCGCAAATGAGATTTTACAGTTTTCTGTTTTTTTTTTTTTTAATCTCTCTCTGCAGAGGAGTGAGTGTGGGTTATGAGAATTCATGTGAAAGAGAATTACAGAGAACGGATTCACGTGTTCCTGCCCCTGAAAACTCAAATGGTTAGTGGGTTCTCCATTTTTTACTCTTTCCTTTTGTTAAGCTGTTGATTGCTGGCTTGAATTTTATATTCAAGGATAATGGTATGTGGATTTTGCTACTTGATCTTATCTTTCTCATGTAGATTTGTTGGCAAGTGTGAGGAACTCAGTTATTATGTGCTGAAATGAACAAGTGAATCATGGGTTGTGAGATTTATGTCAGAAAAATAGTGGGTTTCCATTGGTTTGTGAGTTGTTGAGGTTTTTATTGGATTTCTGGGTGTTGGGTTTTTGTGGGGGTTTACAGATTTGAGTGGTTCTTGGGAGACTGAAGGGGCAAGACAGGTTTTTCTAGGAGAATCCAGTCTGTCTTTCTTTTTCTTTGGTGGGTTTTGGAGGAGAATCGATTCATGGGACCGGTCAAGAATTCGTTCTGCTTTTTATCTGCAGGTTTTGCTTTTATGATAAATGATAGTGGGTGTTGCTTTCTTCGTCTGCCCTCTCCTCAGGTTCCTTGTGATTTTGATTTGATTTAGGTTGGCTGCGTGAAAATTTGGGTGTTTTGCTGTAAAAGATACCTGGGGGCTTAAATTTGGGTGTTTTGCTATAAAAGATACCTGGGGGTTTTCGATGATACCGTGACTTTGATGTAAATTGTGCTTCCATAGAGATAGATATTATATAACCTTTCTGAGTGGATTAGTTTGGTCGTTGAAGCTCTCTAGAGAGGGGCTTTGTATGCTGAAGAGGAAGACTTGAAGGAGCTGAACGATGTCATCTAAGTCCAATAGAGCAACTTGTTCTAGGAGCAGCTCTGCTCGATCCAAACACAGCGCCCGAGTGGTCGCTCAGACCACTGTTGATGCAAAGCTACACGTAGACTTTGAGGAGTCTAGCCAGCAGTTCGATTATTCTACTTCAATAGATGCCAATATCTCAAATGCTGACAGCAGTGTTCCCTCGTCATCGGTTTCTGCTTACCTTCGAAGGATGCAGAGGGGAAAGCTAATTCAACCCTTTGGTTGCATGATTGCTGTCGAAGAACAAACATTTGCGGTCATTGCTTACAGTGAGAACGCTCCTGAGATGTTGGATTTAGCACCCCATGCCGTCCCCAGCATTGAGCAGAAAGAAGTGCTGACAATCGGTACTGATGCCCGGACTCTTTTCCGATCTTCAAGTGCTGCAGCTTTGCAGAAGGCTGCGGCTTTTGGTGATGTCAACCTCCTTAATCCGATACTGGTTCATTGTAGAAATTCGGGGAAGCCCTTCTATGCCATCATGCATCGGATAGATGTTGGGTTGGTCATTGATTTAGAGCCTGTGAATCCTGCTGATGTGCCAGTGACTGCTGCTGGAGCCCTGAAATCATATAAGCTGGCTGCCAAAGCCATTTCAAGGTTGCAGTCTTTACCCAGTGGAAATATCTCAGTTTTGTGTGATGTCTTGGTCCGTGAAGTTAGCGAGCTCACAGGTTATGATCGGGTGATGGCCTATAAATTCCATGAAGATGAGCATGGTGAAGTGATTGCTGAATGTCAGAGATCTGATTTGGAACCTTATCTTGGGTTGCATTACCCTGCTACAGATATCCCTCAGGCTTCTCGATTTCTGTTCATGAAGAACAAGGTTAGGATGATTTGTGACTGCTCAGCACCTCCAGTTAAAGTTATACAAGACAAGAGCTTGGCGCAGCCACTGAGCTTGTGTGGGTCGACGCTGAGAGCTCCACACGGTTGTCATGCTCAATACATGGCAAATATGGGTTCGATTGCATCTCTTGTGATGTCTGTGGTGATCAATGAGGATGATGATGAGACAGGGAATGAACAGCAGCAGCAGCAGCAGCAGAAAGGAAGGAAGAAGCTTTGGGGATTGGTGGTTTGCCACCATACAAGCCCAAGGTTTGTCCCTTTCCCTCTTCGATATGCCTGTGAGTTTTTGTTACAAGTGTTTGGTATACAGTTGAACAAAGAAGTTGAATTGGCAGCCCAAATAAGGGAGAAGCATATTATACGGACACAGACAGTCCTATGCGATATGCTTCTGCGGGACGCACCTGTTGGGATCATTACACAATCGCCAAATGTAATGGATCTTGTTAAGTGTGATGGGGCTGCCTTGTATTACCGAAATCAATTTTGGTCGCTTGGAACAACCCCTACAGAGGTTCAGATAAGAGATATAGCTGGATGGCTGCTGGAGTACCATAGTAGTACTACGGGTTTAAGTACAGATAGCCTCATGGAGGCCGGCTATCCAGGTGCACATGTTCTGGGTGAAGCAGTTTGTGGGATGGCTGCTGTGAGATTTACTTCTAAGGACTTCCTCTTTTGGTTCCGTTCACATACAGCAAAAGAGATTAAGTGGGGAGGTGCAAAACATGACCGAGTTGACAAAGATGGTGATGGCAGGAAAATGCACCCACGTTCATCTTTCAAGGCTTTCCTGGAGGTGGTGAAGCGACGGAGTCTTCCTTGGGAAGATGTTGAGATGGATGGAATCCATTCATTACAGCTGATATTGCGGGGCTCCTTGCAGGAAGAGACCATAGATAACTCCAAAACCATTGTCAAGGCACCCGTGGATGATATGACGATTCAAGGAATAAATGAACTGCGGTTTGTCACAAGTGAGATGGTGCGCCTCATTGAAACAGCAACAGTGCCAATTTTGGCTGTTGATGCCTCTGGTACGATCAATGGGTGGAATACCAAGGCAGCTGAATTGACGGGGTTGTTTGTTCAGCAAGCTATTGGTATGCCTCTGGTTGATCTTGTAATGGATGATTCGGCTGAAGTGGTGAAGAACATGCTTCGCTTGGCTTTGCAAGGTGATTATCACATAATAATATTTTAGTTATATCAGGTTTTGTTTTCATTTTCACTAACTGAAAATTGAACTGTTATGCTTTACGCACTATCCTTCACTCCCTTTGTCTTTTTTTGTTCTCCTTTGTTCTCTTTGGAGAAGAATTATAGTGTCCGTGGCTACCAAATTGCTATATGCATGCAAGAGTTTTGGTGGTACAGACTACAGACTTTTGATCTCATAGGCTCCAACATGGATTGAAAGGTTACTTTACCATATCCAATAACTTGATTTGGCCTAAACATGATCTTCCCAAATCAACTGTGATTCTCATCTTGTTTTCTGCCATAAAGAATGATTTCAAACTTCAGAAAGGGTTCTTGGGAAAAATAAGCTCCCCTTTTATTATTAAAAGGGTTTCCTGTTCCTTTTTTCATCTTTTGTTTTTGTACTTGGACTGTTTTCTCAATTTTATTTTTTATTGGTAGTTTTATCAGTTTTATTGTCTTTGTTAGAGTGTCAAGATGAGTCTTTTGACCAGCAGAATTGGATTCCAAATCAACTTGGGTTTTTGGATTTTCAAACTATGTTTCGAATCTGTTTTTGGAGATTGTTGGGCTTCCTGTTGCTGTCCCTGTTCCATTATCGGACTATTAAATCAACATTCTGGCTTGTCAAACCATAGCCCAGTATTTACAATTACCGACATTGGCTCCTTATGAGATTATGGTTTGCTCTTCTTCTTCTTCTTTGGGTTTTGGTTGCAGTGGCAAAACCGTAGAAATTCATGCATGCAAACAGCTGATACCAACAAAGTTTGTCAATAATTTCTCATTAGCTCCCTAGATTTCAATGTTGTATGCACGTTGTTTTTTATATTATTTCTTTATTTACTCATTTATTTCTTTAAGCAGGCAAAGAAGAGCGGAATGTAGAAATCAAGCTTAAAACGTTCGGCCAGCAGGAAAATAATGGACCTGTAATCTTGGAGGTCAATGCATGCTGTAGCAGGGACATGAAGGAAAATGTCGTTGGAGTCTGTTTTGTTACGCAAGACGTGACAGGGCACAAGATGATGATGGACAAGTACACCCGCATCCAAGGTGATTACATTGCAATTGTGCGTAGCCCAAATGCTCTCATTCCGCCAATATTCGTAATAGATGAATACGGTTGCTGCTTAGAGTGGAATACAGCAATGCAAGAATTGTCCGGTTTGAAAAGGGATGATGCAGTCAATAGGATGCTTGTTGGAGACGTCTTCAGTGTTCACAACTTTGGTTGTCGGGTCAAAGACCAAGATTCTTTGACGAAGCTTCGAATAGTGTTGAATGGTGTATTAGCAGGTGAGGATGCTGACAAGTTGCTATTTGGGTTCTACGACCGACATGGTAAGTATGTGGAAGCACTGGTCTCTGCAAGTAAGAGGATGGATTCAGAGGGCAAGATTACTGGGGTATTCTGCTTCTTACATGTGGCAAGCCCGGAACTTCAACATGCATTGCAGTTGCAACGAATTTCAGAGCAGGCTGCAACAAACAGCCTCAAGGAATTGGCATATATTCGCCGGGAAATAAGAAACCCATTCAATGGGATATCATTTACTCACAGCCTGATGGATGCTTCGGATTTAACCAAAGAGCAGAAGCAGCTTCTTAGGACTAGCACTCTGTGTCAGGAGCAGTTGGCAAAGGTCTTAGATGACATGGATCTGGAAAGCATTGAGGAATGGTACGCATCTTTCTACTTTGTCATATATGTATTGTTTTGGAAAAGTGAGTAATGTAAGGAATACATGCAAGAAATGAGGTAGATCCATAGCCCACTCATCAGTGTAACCTGTCAAATATGGACCATAGCCGAACAAGCTTGTGAATTTAATGATCAAAACAGTCAGTGGAAGCAACTGCAAAAACATGCGTTGCTTTTGTGTTCCATCCAATTGATTGCAAGGATAGTCCAATCGTCCAGTTCTTTGATCTATAGACTATATATGGTGTGACCAGTTATATTAGTGTCATGACCTCATTTGTGCCATTAGACTTTCAATAGCCTGTGTTTGAGTAGCACACTCCTTTTTTTTTTTAATCGTTAACAAAGATTCTCATTAAAAGAAATGGAAATTACAAAGAAAGAAAGCAACCAAAAATGAAAGGGCACGAGAACATTGTACCCTTTTACATAATGACAGCCACCCAAGGATGCACTCTTTCAACCCCCTATTTGATTATAGCATTTGCCGTAGAGTTGGCCGATCAAACTTCCTGATGAAATGTTACATTAATGATAGAAAAAACTTCTCGGATTTCATTAAAATAATACTGAAATCTCCAAGGACTCGTTTTTTGATGAGACACCCATGCAACCGTATTAGAAGAATCTCTTTCCACGATAAGCATCTCATGATGATCCTTTCGAAACAACCAAAGGACTTCCATGATAACCAACACCTACACTAATATTTAATTCCAAGTAGCACTCTCCTGTTGACCGCCATATTTTTTTTATTAGTGCTTCATATTAATATTATCTTGCTACTTCTTGTTGATAAAAAGCATATTTGTGAATTTTACTATTATTCTTTGTTATTTGTATCATCATTTATTACGATCATTATCATTATCATCATGCATTGTTGTGGATGGTATTGAACAGATTAATATAGATTAAAGTACTTGCCAACTTTTTTTGTATTAAATGATGGAAAAGACAGCCATCTTAAAACTTGAAAGCAAAAGCTGCAGAGTAAAATATAATGACAGTAACGGATTGAAGTAATACAATAATTTGGTTTTCAAAAATGTTGCCACTAAGCAATGTTGCGGAAAGAATCTTCCAACGGGGCAATGCATCCACAATAGAGATGCAGTTGGATTTTGAAAGTTCATCCATTCTAACACAGTGTGTTTGACACTTTTCATCCAGTTTTATCTGAGTTTTGCTTAATATACCGTTCAACAAAATTTTTTTGCTTAATATACATTTACATTGACTTCAGGCCTCTAAGTTCCACCACTTCCGGCATAAATTTTTGCCATAAAAGCATATCTCTCACCTTACTATGATAGATAAGGTGGGGGCCCTCACATATAAGTTGTTGGCATTGGATGTGGATGTGAGGGCCCCCACCTTATCTCTCATGGTAAGGTGAGAGATGCTCTCATAGGAGCATCTCTTATATATATATATATGGAAAATTCTCAAAAACTCCCCTATCTCAAAAGGGGAGTTTCTGCCCCTATCTATTAGCCAATGATTTAAGAGAATCTATAAAATATCCACAGTTTTAGGAGAATATTTAGGAGAGAGAATGGATAAGTGTACTATTGATGACACGTGTCACACTTTCATTGGCTAAAAGAGGGGCCTTTTTTTGTGAAAAATGCCCGGGGAGTTTTCTAGCATTACTCATATATATATATATATATATATATATATATATATAGGGCAAGGCTCTCCTAAGCGCGAGCTTAGTATAAAATTCCGTAAACCCACGCTTGTGGGGCCCATCTTTGGTCCATTCAAGTGGACCAAACACACGACCCCCCTGAATTTCACGTCTACCAACTTTCGGTCAGATCCGAATTTCCTGGACCATTGGATCAACTGTGTACCGATCTGAATGGACTGTCGAGCATTAAACTTTTGGGACTCAGATGGAGATGATAGAAATCACAGTTAGAGCTTTTTTTTTGCGAAGAGGAGGGTCCCAGAGAATCCTTGAAATCCCTCCCATCCCCATCCCTAGGTGGGCCCCACCACATACTTGAGCTCACCTTATCCTAAGCTTTAGCTTAGGAGAGCTGCCCCCATACCATGATTTCTATCATCTCCATCTGGGCCCTAAAAGTTTAATGGTCAACAGTCCATTTTAATCAGTACACAGTCGATCCAACGGTCCAGTAAATTCAAATTTGATTGAAAGTTGGTGGACATGTGCAATTCAGGGGGGTCGTTTGTTTGGTCCATTTGTTATATGTACATATATATATGTGGGAGATGCTCCTATGAGAGATGCTCTCACCTTGCTATTGGATATGGATGTGAGGGCCGCCACCTTATCTCTCATAGTAAGGTGAGAGATTCTCTCACGGAAGCATCTCCCTATATATATATATATATATATATATATCAAACCTTAAATCATTGTCGTCGTCATTATCATCATCACAAAAGTTTTAACAGCACTATCAATAGTGCTCTTCTCAAAACTTTTAAAGCCTAAGCTAATATTTAATAACCAGTAATAGCACAACCCGACTAACTTCTAATAATGACTATTAGCTTTATGGAAATGGGAAAAGTTCTTATAAATCTCATCAGAACCTTACAAGTTATTTACAAATGGGCCACATGGTAACAGCCCAAATAACATTTACTTTACCACATGAGAGGTCAAGATAAAAAAACCTAGCAAGTTTCTTACATGAACAGTTCCGCATGCAACTATGACAATTCAAACAAACATCAATGGGTCTTTATGTATTGTATAATGCTCTTATACCTACGTTTTTTTTTTGTTCTTCTTGTGGTTTGGAATTTCGGTACTTCCTGTCATCATTAATATAATTTTCGGTTACCGAAAAAAAAACAACATCCATTAAAAAAAAATCTTGGTCAAATCTTGAAGGGGGTTGGCCACACATGCCCACTATGTAGGATTAGTTGCCAAATCCACCAACAATAGGTCTTTTGAAGAGAGTTGTACCTTAACTCCACATCCAACCATAGATATAATAAATAGAATCAGTGGTTTGTAAGAAAATTTAGTCTGATCTATCTATGGATCGGTGTCAAATTTGAGTATCATCTTGTACAAACTCAGGGTAAACCTGTCACACACCTCATGTGGAAGATGGAAGAAACCAGTGCTCATGAGAAGGAGCTCAACCTAGTCCCTTAAAACCCAAGACAGCTAGGCCTCAAGACCAAGGAGGTTTTCTCCAAAAAAAAAAAGAAAGGAAAGTCAATCTTTGTTCCCAAAAACATATTGCCTAAGGATTCAAAAAGAATTTTGGCCATAACACAAATTCTATAAAAATAGAACTCTAAATTAAAAATAAGAGTCTTACCTACCCCACCGGCTGTGTGCAACTCGGTAGAGCGGGCTACCATTGGACAAAATGTGTAGGCCATGGGCCATATCCAGGATTTTTGGCTGCCATCCTAGATGTGGTCGTATCATTCTCCTAGGATTAGAAATAGACTTGTCTCATCAAAGTTCATTGTTCTCGAACTTGTACTGTTGTTCACTGTCAGGTACTTGTAGAGACTCCTTATCTGAACTTGTAGATGATCATTCACTTGGCAGATTCTTCTACAGGCATGGCATGACATGAACATCATCCTTAGAGCATGCATGCTGGCCTTTGTGACATATCTTAATCCTATTCCAAAGACATCACTGACAAGAAGTACGAGCCCAACTTCATGGGCAAAACATCACACTACATCTCTTCTCAATTTTTGTCAGACATCAAGAAGACAAGAAACACACCATCAATCTAGTCATTTCATCTGCCTCAATCATTGGAGCTCGTAAGGAAGTGGATGTTTGTAATCTTTTGTAGAAGTTTCTCCACCACTTCCTTTGAAATGTTGTCATGCAGGCACTTAGATTAGTGCTCATTTAAATTCATGGGACTAATCTTCTAATACCTGAAGAGTTCTCACTTCTCATTACATTAGGTTTAGGGACATTCAACCTTTTATCCAGGAAAAAAGATTACCATTTTCTGTAACCGTCATCTGGTTATTGGAAACTTGAAATCATAGGACAGTTAAATAGATGACATATTTACGCATATTCTTGTGGTTAATCAGTGAGATACATCTTATGATGTATGTGTGTGTGTGTGGGGCAATTGGCAAATCTTCCTATGAGCATTGTGTTGGGGATTTTTTTTTAGCCTGGCTCAGAACGGTCTGAGCCCTATATGCATACTGAATTTGGTCCAAAGTACCAACCGTGACTGACTCACTTATAATGCCTATGAAGTCAACAACCTTAGAGAAAGTAAGTGATATTGGGGTTGTATGAGTGATATTATCTGCACAAGGAGAAAAATAGATCATTAGGATCAAATAGTTTACGTATAGATTTATGGATTTCAATGGGAAAAATTAGGTTTTATTGGTTAATTAATTATTTTTAGAATCATATTGAATCTTAAAAATCTTGTTTCGATTCTAATGATTTTGGCATGTTGACGTAGTCATTATTCCCAATTTCAATTAAACCTCAGTTTGAGACTTTCCGTCCAACATTTACATTTAAATCTTCGTGAGGAATTTTACAATCCTAAACCTGTGCATACACACAGCATCCTCTGGCCTTGAGTTTGTAAATGTGGTATCTGTTCAAGACATAATGTTTCAATCCGATGGGCTCCATCATGAAAAGACTCTGACTCAAAATAGCTGTGGCTTCTCAAACCTAACCCTTCAATTGATGGTCTGAAAATAAATGGCGAAAACACAGACAGTCCACGTCTAATGCAAACAACTATAAGGTTCCAACATAATGTACAGTATTGTCCCATCTGGGTTAATTTTAGTGTGTTCTCTGATCTGTGCCCACCAAATTAATGTCGGATATTCAAACTTCAGTCCCCATCTACAATGTCAAGGGTTATGAATAATGTGCTCGTCTCTGCAGTTCACATTTTTATCTTTCCATGTTGTCATCTTATGAATGTTTGAGTTTTGCATCACTGTTTCCATGTGCAGCTATCTGGAGATGAATACCGTGGAATTCAACCTTGGGGAGGCTCTGGATGCAGTCATAAACCAAGGGAGAATCTCAAGTAGGGAACAACAACTGGAGCTTATATGTGATTCACCTGCAGAAGCAACTACCATGTACTTGTACGGTGACAATTCGAGGCTTCAGCAAGTTCTGTCAGATTTCTTGGCAAATGCACTTCGATTCACACCGCCATCTGAAGGATCAGTCGTTCTCAAGGTCATCCCAAGAAATGAGCTTATAGGGACTGGCGTGCATATCATTCATCTGGAGTTTCGGTAAGACTCATTTTGGCAGTATGGAGGCAGTGTCACAATTATTGACCAATAATATGAATTTATTGTGATATTTTTATGAAAAGGCTATTCCCGATGATATTTCATAAAATCAAAATATCATTAAAATAAATTTATTGTGATATTATTATGAAAAAAACCAAAAAGGTGATTAGGGGAACAAAGGAGCTCATAAAGCCCCTACTTTTACTCTGATTATAAAAATATCCTTCAACTTTTTTCAGTGATATTTTCCCCATATTACCTGATTGAAACCCAAAATTTGAACATATCCCAATATTTTTTCTTGCCTTTATTAATCATGATACCAAGTGACAATGGTATGGGCATTACAGACCTCAGTCATCATCTGTGGGGGGGGCATGTCTTATGGTGATCAGAACCTTCAAGATGTGGCACCTGTTGAGGAGTGGGCTCCACCCAGGGGGAAGTATTGAAAATTATTTGTGTGCCTCTACTAACGCCTCGAGGTTTTGGTATGAATGGCTAGCTAAAGAAATTTATGATGGTATCAGAGCTAACCGGTCACGAGTTTGAATCCCAGGAGGAATGACTCGGTGCGGAAAAAAAAATGCGTGCTTCCAAAAGTGTGTTGATCGGGTTCCACTCGAGGGGAGTGTTGAGGAGTGGGCTCTACCCGAGGGGAAGTATTGAAAAGTATTTATGCTGCCTCTACTAACGCCTTGAGGTTTTTGTATGAATGGCTAGCTAAAGAAATTTAAGAGGCTAAAGAAATTTAAAAGGACCGACCATGGATGGGCAATGATCAACCGTTTTAATTTCCCCCTTAAATCAATTCTAACCATCAAAATGAAAACACAGTTGAATTTAAATCATTGCCTATTCTATGGTCTTAATTGTTTTGAAAAGCTTAGGATAATATTTTGAAGTTGCATATCCATCCTTGCCAATCAAGTCTTAATGAAGTTAAAGTTCGTGTCATAGAACAGTGGTTACATGCTTAAGTTACAGAGAGACCCAGTTCAGTTTCTAGGTTTGTACTATGTGACAATAGTAGTAGATAATGCTTGTTGTTTCTCCACCTATCAGTGGTCTAATTGAGAGTTTGAGACCCAACTCTTGGGATTATGAACCATAGTTTCGGGGGGCTCTAATGGATAGTAGCAGATGAGAATGGGTAATCACAAATGGTTTTCCACATCTGCTATGACACCGGTTAATGGCTAGGATCATCGACCTGGGAAGATTTTTGGGCGTCAAGCTGTCAACCTTCCACCATCAGAAATAGTGTTCATTTGGAGAAGTTGAACTTTATGGGTCCTTATCGTAGCTTCAAGAAGCCTAAATGCCTAAGACACTTCTACACAGTGGTAGAGCCTTGCCCCTCCTCAACTTTTAGTCTCCTTTAAAGTAGGAGAAATAAATTTGAAGTTGTTATGGACATTTTGGTCTTTTGGCCCTTCTCAACTTTTCTTTTTTTCTTTTTTGCCCCTTAACATCTTTTTTTCCCTCTTATTAAAGAATAGAATATTAAAAAACACATAAGGACACGTTCATCTTTTTCTTTTATCCAAAAGATAACACACCAAATTACAATCCATTACCCATGCTGCTTGATTCTCTTCTTTTTCCCCCTTTCTTCACCCTTTATTGATTTTAGAATTGAAATCCTCTCAAGTTTGACACTCATAATTATAGCATATTTGGAATATTTTCCCGTTTAAGTTTATATCAAATTTTGTATTTTTAAGTTTTTAATGCAAAATTTGAATTAAATTAGATCAAATCTAATTCTTAAGTAAAAGATTTCATATGCCTATAACTAAAGGTGCTTAAAAGTTCTCTATACTAATTACATGCCCAAAGGCTCCATCAATTTTAATGTTTTTGGTAAAGTACTTATAGAAGGATTTGAGCTTTAAACAATGGGTCAAAGATCAAGACTTTTTTTTCAACATCGACTGCATATTATGATGTTCGAGAAAATTATGTAATTTTAGTTTTTAAACTATGAACACACGCTCACAAGTACATTGCTAAAATCATGCAGTTTGTAATTTTTCTCTAATCTTTTCGACCATGATTGCATGTTATTAGATATGGAGAGAAATAAAAATTAATCATTTTTTATAATTTTTGGTAAAGAACTTTAAAAGTAAT
The DNA here is from genome assembly GCA_028538565.1 of Umbellularia californica. Classification (NCBI taxonomy): domain Eukaryota; kingdom Viridiplantae; phylum Streptophyta; class Magnoliopsida; order Laurales; family Lauraceae; genus Umbellularia; species Umbellularia californica. Next base: position 22,718,338 of record JAPQWN010000003.1, read on the forward strand.
GCCTGAAAGGTTACTGCTTTGTACTTATCAAAGAAAATATGTGTGTATGTATTTGTATATGTATAGACATTATATATCGATGCAATGAACTTGATGGTTCAATGGGTGCGATGAACTCACCAGGGTTCACCTAGGGCTTTGACAATCATGGTAGAGGTGGGGGATGGAAAGAGACCTTTCGGTGTGCAAAATATCAACCGCATTAGATCCTCCTAACCCCTTAATCTACAGCCCTCAAGTTTAAGAATTTTGGGAGACATTATTTTTTGGATTTTAATCCTACATTAATGGTTGGGTGAGTTTCAAACTTGGAATTGTGCCAATTCCTTTTTTCTTTCTTGGTTTTGGGTGGTGGCGTTGGGGGTCAGGGTTGTTAGCCTGATTAGAGGTGTGCGAAGGTGAGTTGATTGCAACTTCAACACACCCTAAGCCCATCGCACCATATCATGAGCCTATATGAGATAATCTAATGCGACGAACTTGCTGGTGCGATGAACTCACCTAGGTCCATGACAATCACGATGGAGTTCGGAGATGGATAGGTCTTAAAGAGCCTATCAATGTGCAAAATACTGACTGCAGTAGATCATCCTAACCCCCTTGATCTACTGCCCTCAATGGGAAATGTCAATTTTTTGCATTTCAATCCAACGGTGAGTGGGAACGGATCCTTACCCGAGTGGTAAGGAGCGGCAGTTCTCATTTGGCTGCCCAGAGTTCGAACCTTGGGTACCCCGACTATTCCCACATGTGCGGGCTCCCTTCCCATTTGTGTGTGCGAGCTACTTTCCCATGTGAGTGGGCTGTCTTCCCGTGTGTGCGGGCTCTCTCTTGGGTCTTAACCCCCTTGGCTGGGGTACCCAAAAAAATAATCCAACAGTGAGTAATGGTTGAATGAGTGTTAGGTAGGGTGTGTGAGTGGGGTAACTTGATTAAAGGTGGATCCAGGTGAGTTCATTACACCTTCATGAACCCAGATACCTAAACCCATCGCTCCATATTAGGAGCCTACACATATTTCTTATGTTATTGATGATTAATTTACCAATAATTAGTAATATTACAAATCCATGAAAAGAGAATTTTGGAACTGAAAAAAAATATACGCACACTTCCAATAAAATCAACAAAATATGTATAGATGCACTGAAACCTGTTTTGGAGTAAACTACTCTTTTTATGTCATAACGAAGTTGTAAAAGATAAATAAAATGAGCAGGTGTTACTGAAAATAACATCAAAATATTTCAGCAAATAATTTAACTTACTTAGATCAACTGTGGGAGTTAAAACTTGCAAATCATAACCACATACCTCTTTTATCTTACTGTGTTTCTATATAATGCCATATCACATTTGGTAAACTGCATTTGTCATGAAACATTTGGCTCAATATTGATGACAGTGAAACATACTAAATGTTACTGGGTTATTTTATTTTATTTTAATTTGAATGAAGAGGATGTTAAGCTACTTGAATGAATGATAGAATGTTTTATTGATCATATGCATGGCTCGAAAAACTAACATTCAAGGGCCCCATTATGGGCCATATTGATGAGAACCACTATCCAATCATCGTAATTGTCGTTACTGGGTCCTGTTTGAACCACATGTTCTTTAAGTGTCCATTTTCATTCTATGGCTTGGCTTATCTAATAGGGAGGTACAATGGGTTGTGGTAAATTCTGTAGTGGGGGCACGTGAGATATGATGGCATTGAAAACAATGCCAGCATCTTTTCATTGAACATCATTTAATACCTCAAGACACCAAGCAAGCTTTTTTGATCTATTTGCAGGATCATCCATCCACCACCAGGGATTCCAGAGGCTTTGATCCAAGAGATGTTCCACCGCGGTCATCAAAGAATCTCACGAGAAGGCCTTAGTCTATACATCAGCCAAAAGCTTGTGAAAATCATGAATGGCACCGTACAATATCTCCGGGAAGCCGAGAGATCATCTTTCATCATTCTCGTTGAGTTCCCCTTAGCTCATCACACTGGGCCGAGATGATCTAATCATTGGAACACTCCAATCAATGATCAATCCCTTTCCAGACGTGCATCACCTGGGTCAACACATTGGCATGTTTTGGTGGGAATTTTGGCCTAAAAATAGCTGGGTCCTGAAGAAAATGCAATCGACTCTGCAGCTATGGCAATGGGAAGTGGTGTGGCATCATTTCAGGAAGATTGGTCACCTTTCACAAGCTTTGGAAGGGCATCATCATCCAAAACATGTGTTCTAGCCTTGCTTTAGCTGGTAATGAATTGATGGTTGATCTGATTAGCCTTTTTAAAATTTTAGAAAACGCAATAATCTCAAGTGTATCTTTTATGGCCTCAAGTTTTTCCTCCTGATTTCATATTTCTAGTGTATGTTCTTGGCCTCGTTTTTTCTTTCCAATTACATTTACCTTGAGTTTCATTCTCGCTTGTGTTGGTTGCTGACGGCCCCCATTTTACTTAACTGCAAGTGAGAGTTGTTATTTTCTTTGCCATCACTAATTACATTAAACAGAGTTACAATTAAATTAGATTTAGGGCCTGGTTGTAAGCATAGAATACATAAGAATTCAAGGTCAAATGAGGTGAGCGGTGAAGGATAGGTGAGGGGTGTTGGATATAAGGTATGATATAGATGGATCCTTCAATTTCCTTGTATTTAAATTACTAGTGCGGTGGCTGGGAATTGATTTCCCACCTCTCCTTGATTCATTTTCCATTAAAGGGGAGATAACTTGATGATCATTTCTGGAAAATGACATTATTTTCTTGAATTTTAACAATTTATAGAAATAAGTGTTTACAATTCGTATGTATTTAATTACAGGCCGTAAATTGAGTGCAGTACACACAGGGATTCAAATTGGTACCTAGATATATCCAAATTGTAAGGAATTATGTGGGTCCTCTTTTTTGGTACCCAGTCAGTGGCACCTTGGACGGAGGATGCTACAAAATAGCTTCCAGATTGGAAGATCCTACTCCTTTTGTGGCCGGCCGGCTTTTTTCCCTTGAGACAGTATCTGCTTCTTTTGGGCAGTTTCCCTGTATTGGCTTTTGCCATGGAGGATTTGGTTATTCCAATTTGGGTCAGCTCCGAATCATCCCCAACCCACGGTGTAGATTATCAGATTTGTAGTCTTGAGCATCAAATCATGGGCCCCACAGGCATGGGCCATGTCCTAGGAAATTGCCCATTTGAAGGATCCAATGAACCCACAAGACACCTCAGGCGCTCCCATACCTGGGTCCATGTTAATTCCACAGTATGAACAGCTACAAACTTCTGGACCTTGTAATATTCTCCTCCTTTTCATCATTCTAGGTTGCATGTAAAGCTATGTGGTGGAATGCACGTAAACTCCCTCTTAAACGTGTGATCAACCAACCAAAGCATCTTCACCAACCACTACAAACCACATACATTCCTTCATGTGTATGTATATATTTGCATATGCTATGCATATCTTATTTCTATATCTTTGCACGTATGTATTACAAGTTCCAACTTTCTTAATTTTCCTGTGGTTCTTCCATCATGGGAAACTGCATGGATCTTTTGTTCTCCCAACCCCTAAAGCAGATTAGAGTTTTAATTTTCAATGCGGGAGAAGAGGAGTTCATGGCCTCTACAACTGTGGAGCAGATCACTTCCGGCTCATACCGTGGCTATAGACTGGTGCACCCTGCCAACCCTTGCTCGCCGTTGCCGCCGAATGTGAAGTTGGTGCCTGGTCAGGTCAACCACCTGATCATGCCGGACCTTGGTCCATCATACAGCCCTCCGGTCTCTCCGAGAATGGCTGGGATGGATGGTTCTTGCAGCCGAATAAAAGTCATGGTGAGCAAGGAACATTTCAAAGAGCTGATGTTGAAGAGCGGCGCGAAGGAGTTTCCATCGGAGGAGTTTGCCATCCGGGTCTTGGAGGTAGGACAAGGATGCCGGAGTTGGAAATGGCAGCCATCACTGGCCACCATTCCAGAATTACGTGTTTGTTAGGATAAACCAAGTTAACTGCAGTCTCAGTGGGAGCTGACATTTACACAGTTTCAAAACTTTGACCAAGCTTGACAACCCGGCCAACTTGATTCAACCCAACACGCTGCGAGTCGGGTCGAGTCAAATGAGTTTGATCAAGTTAGACCGAAACTCGGCCAAGGTCGATTGTGTCACTTGACCCAATGGGGGTTCAAGTCAAGTCCGAGTTCCGGGTTTTAGAAGTCTGCTATCTGTTGCCATTTTTGCACGTCGTGCCGGTGTTGCCTTGGCAGAAGTAGAAAATGATGAATGCATATGGATAAAAACAAAGGGGTGTAACTGTAAATCTGATATCCCCGGGTTTTGTAAGCAACCCTGGTTTTCTATTTGGTGATATGGAAATTGCAGGGTTGCTTCTAAGAAATCTCATGTAAATGTAGTAGTGTATATTTTCTGTCATCTACTCTATGTGATGACAGTTTTTTTTTTCTTGGATCGGTTGTGATGCCATTTATACCCACAATTTCTGTAACATACACCATTTTTTCACACTTCTTTTATAAGACCCATTAAAATTTAATCCAGCCCATGGAGCAATGGCCCATTAAATGGTCTTGATCGCGCAAGATCCAGCTGGTTCGTGACCCCAACAAGGGATATATGGACCCGCCAAAGGGATTTGGAGAATATAGGTATCATAAATTTACAAGTTTAGTTCAAGCCAGTTAGGAACCCCATGGTTGTAAACAGTTCAATCTGATAGCTGAATAGGCACAAGAGTCAAAGAATCGGAAGATGATAGGTGGGCAAAGAGTTCAAGGTGTGCGGAGACCAGGGATCCCATCATGGAAAATATATTAATACTGGTTCAGTTTCCAACTACCCAACCCAAAGATTTCTAGATTTTTGTCTATCATGAAATTTCGAAGAAGAGGACAAGCAATGAAGGTGAGAAAAAGTATATATTTTTGCATGAATAAAAGACCATGTGTTTTACACATTTGGGCCCACTTTCTCATAACATATTAATGGGCAACAGTCTATTTTTAATCCAAGTGTAGAAACAGTGAAGCCCAAATTTTTAAGCACTGAAAATGCACAACCAAATAAAGTACAAGCCATTTGTTTCATTTGTTTAAATACAACTTCGTCTCCCTACTCTAGCACTACTACTCTTTTAATTTGATAAGTTATTGCTGTTTGATCTAATTTGATCGGTATGACTGAGATGTGTGTTGATTTTAAATTGATGTGACCTTTCTCACAGAATAGTCTGTCACATGTTCATATACATGGAAGACTTGTCTTTATTCAAAAGTTCATTTAGAGCTCATTAATGTTAGCCATTTAAATTCTTTTTCATATGTTTTCAAGTTCATACAAGAAAGTCCAGAATTATGTTACTACTGACAGCAGAGCCTTTCATCTTACTGATTCCATCTGATTATTCTAATATAATTTTTGTTCCGCAAAAGAAAAGAATCATTTTATGCTTTTGATGTCTTGACAAAAGAATGCATAAGAAAATTAGGAAATGAAATGATAAGGATCCATTTGATCCAACATCTAGCACAACCCACTGCAATCTTGATGTGGAGCACTGGCATTTGGTCTAGGCCTGGTTTTCTTAGGATCCATCAGAGACATGGACCTCATTTATATTTGGGGAATTCTTCAAAGACCCTGCAATTTCCTGTAATTTGATTGCAGCACCTGTAGTATCTGAACTTGAAATGCAGCCCACTACTGTCCTGGTAGTTTCACAGTAAAACCTGATCGGAAGAGATTACTTCCAGAAAAGAATACAAAATGGTGTAAACAAGAACTTATGCTGAAACTCATGTCCTTTTTCTTTTTTTTTTTTCCTTCTTTTTAAATTCATTGAAAACGGAACATGAGAATTTCGACTTTCATTTCTTAGACTAGACTCCTATTATGCTTTTTACAACACTACTATACTCACATATGACACACCCATATTCCTATTGCTGTAGAGCCATATCAACGCCACTGAGTCTCCACTAATCTATTTCAGAAATTTGGAATGTAAACATGAACGTTGGCACCTTGTTTTGATCATTTAAAAGGATAGAACTTCCACTGAACATGTCTCCAGAATCACCAGCCCTCCTTCAAGATCCGAGATTTCTCAAGGATGTACTTTCCTTCTTTATATTTCTCGCTGTCCTCGTAAGCTTTCTCCTGCATTAAATAAATAAATATTGAGTATCAAATGAGCTTCAATATTAGCCAGGATGGATAATAAATTCATAACAGGTGCTCTTATTTTGCGTTTGAGTAGAAACAGAATGTTGTGAAGGCCATCACATTTGCCAAAAATTAAAAAATGTATGCAATATTCAACGGAAACAAATCTGGACCTTGCAATATTTCTTCCTCCTAAAATGTATGGTATCTCATTTTAACCAGCCGTATAGCTGATTTAGGATGAGAGCCTCGAATCCCATTCAAATCTTCACCATGGCAGTAGAACCTGCGAGTCCGAGGTGACCATGGAGTCACACCATACCTTTAAATAAGGAGAAAAAAACATACAAAGAATAAAACACAGTGTTCATTATCATTATAGTCAAAACTTGCAAATATAGACCCCGTGTTGCAAATTGCAATCATTACAGGAACGAGTCTCCTTATATACAAGATATATATTCAGCTGCCTTTTGTTTCTTAAACTAACAAAGAAAATTATGAGAATGTACCTCCTTCGGCTGGACTTCTTAGGACACTGATCTTTCCCAATTCTTCTCCAATAATAATGACTCCTAGTAGTAGAACTTTTCCTAACAACTGGGACTCTTAGCAATACTAACTTTTCCTAACTGGCAGGAATATAACTAATTGACTAAAGCTTTGCATGCAAGACATTTATTTTGCTCGTTGTGCTTTGATGTATGCCCCAACTAGATCTTCTCGAGCATTTGGATATACATCAATAGCATATCTTCATAGCTACTAAACACTTGGCCAGACTTTGCAACTTGAGCTGAAGCAGTCATCCTTGTCTTCTGAGATTCTTTTCTTTCTCAATTTAAACAAAATCATTTCCAAATTCAAATTTCAACAGATCCATCTCCCTTTAATTTTTGAAATCAATCAAAGGACGTGATATTCTCCTCTTCCATTGGCGTTCTTTCCATTGGTCCCTGCCATCAATTTGGTTCCACCTCCCACCGTTTACTAAATTTCCTTTTTAACTTTTAACCACTAACACAACCTGAGCCCGAGATTATGATTAATCCGAGTTAACCCTGAGTCGCATCGCATACTTACTCCCGTGAACTTCAATCACATAAAATTCACAAGGGATATCAAATAATACATTATGCGGAATATAAACAAATATACATTATTCAACGTATGAACCAAAACTTCATTTACACTATGTACAACATCCACTTGCATATTTAAATACAATGCAAGGATGGAAAGTGTGAAACGTTCCCAAAACAATTTCCCAATTCAAAGTTTTACTTTTCATTCTCGTTTCAATATCATAATCATATGATATTACTTCATTTCCACTTAACTAGTCCTCCTGGAGGAACCAGGTCGGTCATCTCCGTTGGCGCTGTGGCCTATGAAGGACCGGCATGGGCAGCTGTGCCTATAATCCCATCAATAACATTATGAATTTAACAATTCAGCAATGTATAAACAGATACATGATTTAACATGCTACTCACACATTTAATTTGTCTATTTCAATGCTAGCCCAATGCAAATACAATTAAATTTTGAATCAATGAGAGTCTTTATTCAAATTTGGCAAAACTACAATAACATTTCATTTCAAATCACATCTTCCTAAAAAAGAAAGAATCACATCTTCCATACGGAGGGAATCATATATTGTGGGATTTATCGGTGCCCGGGCCAGGGACTACTGACATCACCACGGATCTCCAGAACACTACCAAATCATTTGCTGCAGCAGAAACAGCTCTAATGAGCTTAAAGAAATCACTATGTAGTGCTAGTATGGAAGAAACAATACAATTAACATATTAATTCCGTTCAATTACAATTAACGGATTCAATTCAATATGATCAAATTCAATGCACAATCCTTTACGGATTTAATTCAATTTATAATTCAATTTGGACACAATCCAATGTACAATTCAAGTAAGTATTACCAACCATTCAGGTGTAATCCTCAGTTGCTTAATGTACGTATTATTCTCGATGGATCACATTTATATAAATTTGAACATTAAAGTCTCCTTAATTAACGCAAATGGAGGTAAAACAGTATTAATAGCCTTGATACAATCAATAACCTCTTTTTGTACAATTCAGAAATTAAATATGAAATTTATTAGTTTCAATTAACTATTCAATGATCTATCGATTAATACTAGAAACTAACACTATCACTGTAATCCATTTCTAGTTAACCATTTGATTAACTCTTGTTCCATCTTAGTTCCAAATCCATGGATACTAACTTTTGGAAGTTCCAAGTACACTATACAACTAAGAGAATCACTTTTTAATTGAATAAAAAGACCTGAACATTCACTTCAGGTTCGCTCGAGCGGATGCCATACAGAGTTGATCGCTTAAGCGACGACCTTTACTGCTTCCTCAAGCGATGACAGATAGAGGCGAGTTCGCTTGAGTGGATGCTATACAGAAGATGGTTTGCTCGAGTGGACTTCTGTTCGCTCGAGCGAATGCTTCAGAATTCCAATTTCGAAATTCTGAATAGTTTTCTCCTTTCATCCAAAACCATTCATAACCTACAAATAAACATTAGAACCTCCTGTTCCCTTCCTCAAACAACATTTATACCTAACAAAAACACTTCTATTCATCATATAATCCATTTAATCAATCCATGAATCAAACCACATCAATTCCAATTCTACACAATCAGGTTTGAGTTCACAACTATAACTAATCAAATGAAATCTATACAAATTACCATTATAATCACAAATAACTGTTATACTTGCCTTTAATTTCGAATCCAAAACAAAACCCCTTTGTTATCTGATTTTTGAGATCAAAAACTCCAAATTGAAAACCCCCTTTTCAAACTTGTTGCTTTTCAAAGAAAATCACAGGTTCTAACTTCAAAGAAACCAAGCAATCTGATGGAGAAGATGACAACACTAATTCCTCTTTGAGAATCACTTTCGAAAATTCCTTTCCAAGTACTCAACAGAGAAGAACGAAGAAGAGGAAGGACTGAACTCAGGTCTCTCTTGGGTTCTCTGGAATAATCGAGTGATTGAACTTTGGTTTCCTTTGAACCTTTTAAATCCATCTTTTGCATTTTAACCCCACATGTTAAACATATTTCTAGTTTGACTCAACTCAAGATTCCTTTGACTCATTCCAAGTCAAATGAAAATACATATGTTATGAAGGTTGTTGTACTCGTCGAGATACACACGTTGACATCAAGTTTTACCGTATCCGACGAAATATGAATAAAACCGTATTTACAGAAAAGTCTCTAGTTTCACCAATTTGAGTCTAAACTCAACTCAATCAAATCAATTCCTTCTAATTCCATCTCACTAAGTTCAATTCATTCAAATGAAACTAATTTGATCCATTTTAATCACTAATCATATTTACCTTGACTAATCACGTTTAATTCACATTAATCTCGATTAACTAGAGTTAATCTTGATAAATTCGGAATGGGGTGTAACAACCAGATAGAGCTTGGAATGTATACCGCTTCCATCCAACAAACACATAACTGATTCCATCGACAACTAGTTAAGATTCTCCATGATAGGTTTGTAACAACCATCAATGTGAACACAACATACTATTTGTCAAAACAAAAAAATGATGAACTTTAGTAGATCAACTCCTTTGTTAACATCCACGAATAGGGTCCAACTCCTATGTGAATGAGCTCTAATACCTGATTCCGTCAACAACTAGTTAAGATTCTCCATGATAGGTTTGCAACAACCATCAATGTGAACACAACATACTATTTTTCAAAACACTTATTTGAGAACCCTTCAATAATCGAAGTTATTTTTTCTCATCCTAGCTTCCCAATGCTTTGGAAATACTTGTCTCTTTTTTTTTTTTTTTTGAATGTATGCATTGGAAACTTTTTCCAATCAAGAAGTAAGATGTGCACAAAATGGATGTAGCAAAGATGAGAATGTTGAGGTAGATGTGTGGTAAAACTAGGAAGGATATCATTAAAAAAATAACTAGGCAGGATAAAATTAGAAATGAGAGCTTTCAAGAGCATTTATGGGTAGCATCAATAAGTGATAAAATTAGAGAAACCCGTTGGGATTGACATATTCAACACGGGCCAGCAATGGCCCAGGTAAGGAAAAGTTTGGCTATGCAAGTTGATGGACCACCAAGGGGAATGGGTAGGCCGAAGAGGATGTGGATGGAGGTATTAAAAAGAGATATGGGAATGGGTAGGCTGAAGAGGATGTGGATGGAGGTAGTAAAAAGAGATATGAAGATGTGCAACTTATCTGAAGATTTGACTCTATTTAGCTGGGAATGGAGAAATAGAATTCTTGTAGCATACCCCAACATAGTTGGGAAAAGGCTTTGGTGGTGTGGTGGTGGTGGTGGTGCACCGGAAACTTATTCCAACCATTCATGAAAAGGAATTCCACAAACCAAAATCCAGGTTCCACGAAGTCCATAAAGTAAACTTAGTGAAATACAACTATTATGAGTGTTATGAGTTGTATATGAAAAACAACATGGTAAATATGTTGGGAAGTCCCACATCCCACATCGCCTAAGTAATAGGCTTGACATGTCTTAATATATCTGTATCGGCCTTCCACCTATGAGCTTAGGCTTTTGGGTTGGTATATGGTTCCTTACAAAATATATATGCACCAACTTGAAGGGAAGTGTTATGAGTTAGTATAAGAATTATTTGTAAATCAATTATCATCAAGGGACTTCTATGGAAACTTTAGTGTCTTTTTGTAATTTCATAAATTTAAGAGATTAATACATAGGATTAGCCATCCAACCTAGAGAGTACAACCAATCCTCTCTTTTCTCCTAATTCTCTCTCCCTATATTTCCTTTTTTCTCTCTTTTTAGTTGTTTCGGACCTATTTGGATAAAACCCTAGATCTATACAAATCTAGGGTTCTAACTCTTGCCCAACGTTTCCTTTCTCTTAACTGTTGCTCTTCCAATATCATTCCAATACAGCCAATATTTTTATTTTCATTTCTTTTCTTTGTTTATGTGAAAAAAAGCTCCATTGTACTCTGTGTGTGTTGGGATCTTATCATGTATATGTGTTGTTCTAGTTACGAATCGTACCACTGAGCCGGGATTAATTAGTGATAAAAAAAAGGTAGCATATTTCTTCTTGGTATATGAATAGCACACATGGAATGTGGATATGTACCCAGAATTTGAAGAATTTTTTCATAAGGCCCCATTTGGATTCTTGGAACTACATTACCCTGCATTCTGGTTAAGTTTAATTGTGACAAAAAATGAAACAATTAGGTCTGTCAATAAGCCAAGCCAGCGCATGACTTTCTGTTCTGGGCTAAGCGCAAGTGGGCTTGAGCTAGAGCTCATTTTTCATAGGCTAGGGCGGTAGGGCCTGTCCTGAGCCTATTTAAAAAAAAAAAAAAAAAAAGCACCAACTAGAGACTGAATCCACTGACAATTGCAGAAGTTTTAGACATTTTGGTGATGGGTATTTTTTCAATTTAATTGTATGTAATTCTTATTGATTTTTCATATTGAGTTCATCTTTTGTGGTGGGTTTCATGATAAAAATGAAAAAACATATCTATATTACAAGTATTTCTTTTTCTTTCAAAGTTATTTATGCTTTGCATGTGTTTCTTATTGATTTTTCAGATTAAGGGGAAGATTCCACAATGAAATTGGTTAAGCACCCAAATGATGTTTTAAGGTAGGTTTCATGACTAAAAAAAGGTAGGTTTCATGACTATGAATCATTTATCTATATTATATGTATTTTTTTTTGTCAGTTATATAATGTTTTATTTCAAATGGGTCTAGAAAATAGATCCATGCGCAATTTTTTGTAGATGGTTCAAGATAAAGCTAATCAAAATGATCCCAACCAGCCAATTTGCAACCATCAAATGGACAATAACAGGAGAAAAGGTCAGTGACCCAAAAGTATTAGGAGAAATTAGATGGATGGGATTATCCAATCAGGAAACCTTTTCAGCATAACGACATCCAACATGGGATACAAGATCTGGACTTCTGGTTTGAGCTGCACGTATGCCAAGTATATGATAAATGATTAGCTACCGAGTTCTGATGGGGAAGATGGGCACATAGGCATCTAGCCCTTGAATCAAAAGACTACATGAAAAGAAATGACAACAATAGAAATAGAGTAAGAGACTCTGTAAAGTGGCTTCGAACTAATAAACTTTAGTTTTCAGCATTCAGAACATAAACTGCATGACTTACAGATTATTGCCTTAATGCATAAAAGGAAATTATAAACATCAAAACGTCAGAAACCACCACTTCCAAGAAAATGCAGGTAAGAAACAGGGAGCAGTGCCTTCGGTAAGAAACATAATCCTAGAATTGCTACCGGTAGGTCTTCCATATACCCTCCTGTTTTGGGGTGTCTATGTTTGCACATTGCATTTTCATGGTGGTGTAGTGAAAAAGCTAAAGCAAGTGAAATGAAAGGATCTATTGCTTACTCACATATCTCCAGCCCAACATCTGTTGGCAGCAGCTACAGTAAATATCATTCACCGTATGCAATCCACTAACGAGTTGCCGCTCTTCAATAGGCCCAAGGGAGATATTCACCCTGAAGCATCAGAAAAGTATTTAATGTCAATGATACAACAAACCAACTTTACACTTTCATATGTGCTTCCAAATAACTCTACTAACAAAAAAGGCTCTTAATTCAGACAAAATATTAATCATATACACAATACTCAATTATCATCCCCCAGAGGTGTTTGACAATGACCCCCTTTGTGCCCCCACTCCAGCCTTACCTGGTGCATGTTGTGAGGTTGTGCGTGCACCCAAGGGATCAGTCATGTCGGGTCAAATGCCACAGGGATTTTAAGATGAAAAAATCACCTAAATATCTAGAATGGGATCCTCGGAGTGGGTCTACACACGGCGACCATGAGTGGACCACTCAGGATCCGCCGCCGCGTCACTATGGGCAGCCCCTTCCCAGATGCAAGGCAGGCTGCCCGTGGTGACATGGTGATGCAGGCCCTAGGATTAGGGCTTGCGTAGATGCCGAAGCACGTGTCAAAAAGACACCTCAAATTATCTCCACAGAGATTTCTAACACGAGGACAGCCTCTCTAAGGGAAAACCCCAATTTTATTCAACTTCAAATATGAGATTATCATCTCTACATTCTAGTATAAATAGGGAAAGTAACTTAGGGCCTAAGAAAACCTAATCTAATAATAGAAAGTATCCTAATCAAACTAGGAAACCAAATAAATTAAAATATTAATTCTAATTACAATAAAATTAAGAAGTTACTAAAAAATAAACATCCTAAAACTATATTGGGTGGGACCATTGGTGGAAGGTAGCCCGTTCTGCATCACATGGCGGACCGTGAATGGTCCACTCACGGTCACTTGTATTTTACCTCACCAGATTCATATATCTAATGTCTCTTACAAGAGCTGCAAGGGTTCAATGGTAATGTGACCACCTATTCTTCTTCTATAGAGAGCATTTGAAATACAATTATTCTCTTCCTATTAGGGATTGAATTTGTCATTTGGTGTTGAGACCTAAACATGTGGATTGTGCTTTAAAGCTTTTGACTTAGAGAGTAACTATTGACAAGTCAGACTGGCAAACAAATTAAATATAAAACCAATCCGACAACATCAAGAAGAAAACAAAACATTCAGAACAAATCAACTCATTTTGAATGTACCCCAAAGTGGCAATTCGTATCAATAAATATTTTGGGAGGTCAAATCGACATCCATCAATCAAACAAACTATGGAAACCCCATCAGTTGGTTCAGTTCAGATACTGGTATCTGCCATGACCATCTCATATTGTTGTAACATCATCAATTTGCGTAAAAAAAAAAAAAAAAAAAAAAAAACTACCAAAACAGTAACCAACAGAATTAGTAGATTGATTTTTCTTTCATTAGAAAACTCACAAGGACTTGAAAAGATAGGCCTTTCCAAAACGCCCCTGGAAATCCTTGGAGACGATTGCTTCGTGCGACGTCAAATGGGCTTCGCAGCTTTTGCATTTGTAGATCTTCGGACCCGTAAGTGTTTCCAGGAAAAGCAGACCCATGATATGATTCGATTTCCCCTCTTTCTTCTCAGGAAACAAAATTACCTGGAAAGTGAATTCTGGGGTAGAAAGAATTTTTGGGGGAACTGGGTCTGGAACTCCATAGGAAAAGATTTGAGACTAGAAAAGAAGGAGAGATGAGATTGGCGCAAACGAACACGACCCACCTGAAACTGACGTGGACGATGCGTCCGGAAGTTCCTCTTATCAGATCTGGTCCGTCCATTAGGTGGGCCAGTGGGAAGGAAATGGCCAATGTGGCGTGGGCATTTGGGGAATGTTTGGATTGGGAGAAACAACGGGCCGCAGACCCAACTCGAGCCCAGCCCATCTTAACTGGATGTGGGTTAGCCATTAGAGAAAGCGGGCTGGGCTGGGCTGGGTTGGGTCCACCCATATCCACTAGGACTCTCCACTATCCACTATCCACTGATCTTTACTTGTACTGTGGACAATTTTCCACTCAATTCTCTCCACATACAAGTGATGGGAAGAGACGATTTTCCCCCTTTTTATGCATTGGTGAGTTTTTTTGAAGTGTAAGAATGCCAGTGGAACCTTACACAATATAGGCTCAAATATGATATAATACACAAATTGTATCCTCCAAGTATCAAAGCAAAATATCAAGTTCCAGTACCAACATTGTATCCGTTTAGTCAATATGCGTTAGTTTTAAGTTGCAAGAGTCCAATCTGCTAATAAAAGGAGCTGACTTAAAATAAAGAGAGGATGGTATCAATCTTTAAACCCTGGACCTCTTGTATGTACTCCTAATCATGCAACTAGTGAGACACAAGGAAGATCGGTAAAAGGAGCTGATTTGATCACCCCATGTGTATATTCTTTTGTTAGGAAGGCATTGGTTTTCTTCACCAGTAAAATTTACACAAAAGAGACACTCCAAAAGCACCTATGATAGTGGTGCTTTCGGTAGGGCGACTTCCTTTCTTTGAATGTTGTAAGGCCCACTGCCCTTCACTGACCCTACAGCATTTCTTGTCTGCTGCTCACTTACATTGTTAACAATCATTTTTTTGGCAATGCGATAAGCTCGTCTGTTAAATAAGCAACAGATACATGCACTTTGCCCCCAGAAAGAAACATCAATAGAGCACACTACTTTCAATTCAGGCTTCAGGATCCATGAAGGCTGTAGGTCACACAACATTTTAACGCCCTCAGATGTGCTCTTCACGAAACAGCAAGAACACATAAACCAAAATAACACTGAGAAAAGCCATACAGTTTTGGGTTACCCTCTTTCTCCCTAAATTCATTTGTATGTGTGACATGAGTGCAATATTGAACCCTTCATCAGGAATACCCTAATGTGTCAAAGCAATCACATTTTCTAACACTTTCATGAATGACATTTGTGGAAAAGGATGGCCCATGGCAATCACAACCATCAATTTTCTATCCTCCAAAGTACTTCAGTCCAGTGGCTGGGATTGCCATCCAGGTATAAATTACAAGCTATGGCCCAACGTAGGGCTTGCTAGATGTTGGCCCAGATGACATACACATGCCTTTTGCAATACAATATGATCACTAATAAAAAAAAGAGTAATACAATAGAGTCCTCCCATCAACATCTAACCAATAAAAAGGAAAATACAGACAATCCTTTACAAAGCGGTATAACAACACAAAAAATACATGGAATGGCAATTTAAGATTCCAAAAAGAACCTGAGATTCGGAGACAGTGAAATCTAATGTTAATTGGTGCATTTATGAAGAACAGCATCCAGCTTTTTTTGGCTGGCCATCTGGTTCACCGGCATCTTCC
This sequence comes from Umbellularia californica, assembly GCA_028538565.1. NCBI lineage: Eukaryota > Viridiplantae > Streptophyta > Magnoliopsida > Laurales > Lauraceae > Umbellularia > Umbellularia californica. The sequence continues at coordinate 22,734,436 of JAPQWN010000003.1, forward strand.
TGTAGCACAATGGTCTTACCATTCGCCCTCCATGTTGGGTCCTGTTTCTTATGTTCTTGAGAGAGGAAGACCTTCTTCGTCAAAATGTTGTAGATCTCTCTGACAACAGTATGGAAAGCTGTAGTGACATTCGATGAATCAAGTGCAGAAGTTTCCAAGAAGAATAAACCCTGAGCCTCAGCTAGGGTCTTGCCTTCATCTGTGCTGACCTCTCTGCCATCCTTGAGATCGGTTTTGTTGCCTATCAGTATAGTGACTACATTCATGTCGGAATGAACTGATCAACAAAGAAACCCAGAAGCAAACATGTAATTAGACTTCGAGTTTGAGGCTTTGAGCCACCATAAAAAAGAACAAAAAGCAATCACTCTGTGAACATTTATGCACTGTGCTCTTGTTAAGAATAACCTACCTACCAACAATCATTTCATTTCACTTGCCTTTTTTTTTTTGTGACTCGTGATAAATATACTGGAAATAGATGGTCAGCAAAAGTTATTGGCAATGATAAATTTAAGTTTCCATTCACCCAGTCCGGTTTGTGTTGGTTACAAGTGGTAACCTCCAAGAAATATGAGATGGCTCAAATCAATAAGCATGAACATCAAATGGACAGTACAGATGGTTCATATAACAAGTATTAGTTTATAACTAATACAAGATCATTGTCTTATGGCTAATGTATGATCATTGCTTTCAAGTTTCAACTGAGCAAAAGAGAACATACTTTTTTCTTTAAATAGCAAAAGTGCTTACTCTGAAGTTCATTAAGCCACCTGCCGACGCTATCGAAAGTCCGTCGCCTGCTGACATCATACACAATAAGAGCTCCAACAGCACCTCGGTAATATGCAGATGTCACGGCCCTAAAACGCTCCTGGCCTGCTGTGTCCCAAATCTGTGCTTTAATTTCCTTCCCATCAATTTCAATCCTCTGGGTTTGGAACTCGACTCCTATAGTAGATTTGGAGTTGGGGAAAAACTCATTCCTTGCAAATCTTGAAAGCAAATTTGATTTCCCGACAGCAGAGTCACCTATCAGAACAATTTTGAACAGGTAATCTTCCGTTTGTTCCTCTTCGGTATAAGCTGCCATCACAGTTGTCCCTTTTGGTTTGATATTTAATACTCACTAGATAGCCATCATTAACACTACCATTCGTTCATGGGCCTCCAGGGCCTACAATTTTTGTATGAGACTGCAAAATTTATATCTCAAAAGTTTCAGAAGATATGAAAAGAAAGAAAGACACCCAAATCAAAATAACAAACTTCTCATTGCTAAGTCAGACTGTAGGATGGATCAGAAATTCAGAATATATAGCACCCCACTATAGGGGGGTACATTTTGGTGTACCCCAAATTGCCATCAAATTTGAACTGGGCTAGTGTTCGTTTGTTCCATTGTGTGCTCAGGAAGAATGGAAATCTGAGATCACATTATGCAGGACTGCTGTTTTTCAACTTCACCACATCACAAGAGCTAGTGATGACTTTGCATAAGAAAGAAAAACAATATCCAACCTAAAGCTGCTTCTGATTGCATAGCACCCAAAAACACAGTGCAAAATTGAAAATTGTCTGCCAAAATATTCAGACCATTTCAATTTTAAGATATCTACCCCCAACAAGTACTACAATGCATTGAAAATAAAATCGAAAATACATAATACCATAGAGGTTAAAAATGGTTATGATTTCAGTCAGATTTCTCTTTTAAGTATCCAATCTGGATCTCGGAAGTGGCACAAAGGCTTGGAGGAATTTGGCTCTAGACAAGTGAAGAGAATCAAAACCTTAAAAGCTACAGATTTTGGTGTCAATTCATTGTATCTTTTTGTTAATAGTTTCAATTTATCGCATCCTAAAAGCTTGTGAATTGTGTTGTTTGGAGTTTTCTTTCCACTTACTTTTTATGTGTGTGTGTGAGAGAGAGGGACCCTATCTCAAATAACAACAATGATAACAGTTAAAAAAATTAACATTAATAATACCCAATGTTTCATATTTCACAAGGGCAAAAATAATGGTCAGAATCATCTGATGGAAGAGGTTTCTGGGGTACCTCCTATATATGACAGGCCATCAAATGAATTGTTTGGATCAGTAAAGGTGGACCCCACATCTATGGTTTGAAGCATTCTAAAAACTGTTTAAATGAGAATTGTACTCTAAAAAAATAAAAACAGCATTAACAGATCCAAAATATAAAAGAGAATGACTCAATGCTTATATTCTGAAAAAACTCAAGTGAGTTGTCAAGCCTGTACAAATGAGTCAAAAGAGAAACCAATTTTAAGAGGTATAAACACCGAAGGTTTCAAGCTCCTCTTAGATTGTACCTTATAAAGAGAAAATTCAAATTCTAAAATTTATAAAGGCATCACTTCATTTTTTTTAATACCCAAGAACCAAAAGTGTGGGAATTTGTTCACTAAGACTTTGGAACAATAATTCTCTCAGCAAGAAGAGCTATCAACTTAATAGGCAATACAGTGTCTGACAAGTACTACTTGGATAACAATCCCTTCACTAAGATCTCAATTGTCAACATGACAAATTAGAATCTGCTTGTACCAAAAGAGAGAAAAAAAAAAAAGACAAGATTTCTCATAAATCTGAAGTCATGAATTTAGAAACTTCAAATATAAATACATGTGCTCACACTCACAGAATAAAAATCAATGAGATGCATAGACACAAATATCTAAAAACTATATAGCCCATCTATTCAAAACCTATATATTTGATGATGTGCATAGAAATGTTTACAACTACAAGCCATATTAAGTTGAATTTTCAAAAGGTGGGACTGTAGTTCAACAAAAACTTCCCAACAGACATTACCCAAGACAATAACAATAGCATCAGATTCAGCAAGTAATTCAATTCAAGCATTCTTCTTCCAATCACACATGCCATAATTACAAAAACATCTTCCAAAAGAGAAATAGAAAGAGTTCAATTACATTCAGTTTACTTTCCAGATATGGAAACCAATTCCACAGAAGTTGTAGTCATCATTGATAACTATCAGAGAAAGAAAATTGGAGAGATTACCGATCTCTTCTTCAGGCGGATTTCTGTTTGGTTTGATGAAGAGATTTTGAGATAGGAAAAAGGAATGGAGGAGTTAGGGTTTTAGATGGGATGGGGAATTTGGGGAAGAAACCCCAACGGAAGGAAAGAATCATGGAATATACAAAGGAGATCGAACCAAGCAAGAGAGAGAGAGAGAGAGAGAGAAATGTTTTTGAAACGAAAGGAATGAGATTCACCACCTTTTCTGTTTCTGTTTATGTTTCTGTTTCTTGTATTCTTCCGTTTCTTCGTCTATTGCTCTCGCGAGTCGCGAGTCACGACAGGGGTTTTGTGTTCAAGGGCCCAAAGGCTCGGATCTTGTCAAATGAAGGCCCATTTTGAGTCAAGATTGGAAAACTTGTGAGTCCGAATCAACTCAGTACAATGCTAGAAAAGAGATTCAAATAGAGTCAACATGGAGACTTGAAAGAGTAGTATTTTTCTTAATAATCTCAATACATCTAAAATAAATAAAATATTTATATTTATATTTATTTACATATATTCATGATAATCAATTCAAATTAGTGTATATATATATATGCGAAAAAAAGTACTATAATAAGGAAAATGAAGAAAAAGAATATTGCATATTATATAATTTGTCGGTACAAATATCGAATGTAAAGATCAAGTATAAGTTTCAAATTAAATTATGACTCTAGATGTTGTGCGTAATTATTTAAAGGGAGGTGCTCTTGTAAGAGACTCAAACCATACTATGAGAGATAAGGTGGGGGGGCCTCACACCGATATCCAATGTTAGGGGTGTAACGGTTCGGTTAACCGGTAAATTTGGAAAAACCGTTAACCGAACCGTAACCGCGGTTTTCTATCTTTTAAAACCGAAACCGTAACCGTATCCACAAAAACCGTGGAAACCGTAACCGCGGTTAACCGTATTCAACGGTTCAGTTACGGTTAATAACCGTAGAATGCCTTCCTCACATAAGAGGATAAATGTGAATGATTGAAGGTAAAATGACACATAAGGAGCAATTGAATAAAAAATCACATTGATCAATAATCTTTATTATACGGTTAACCGTACGGTTATGGCTCCCTATTTTTTCTTTTATTTGTAAACGGTACGGTTAACCGCATATGGTTAACCGAACCGTATTATACGATTCGATTCGGTTAATAACCGTGAATTATTATGGAAAACCGTAACCGAACCGAACCGTGCGGTTTTTGAATTTCATTAACCGTAACCGAACCGTGAAATACGGTTATTAACCGCGGTTCAGTTCGGTTCAGTTAGACGGTTTTCCGGTTTTTTTTTACACCCCTATCCAATGTCAACAACTTAAATATGAGGGGCCCCACCTTTATCTTTCATTGTAAAGTGAGAGTGTCTCTCACAAGAATACCTCCCTTATTTAAAAACATATATTAGTTATTTAAAATCAGATGTATCTATAAAATGATTAAGAATGCATGCAACTTACTACAATGAGGTGACTCAATTAAGTCTTTCTTTTATTTGACTCAATCCTTTGTAAAAAATAGATTAATCGGGAGAGTCACGAGTCAACTGAAGCATTTACTTATGTCTTAGGTCATGCTTTTTGTAGAATCATGCGACAGTGTGTTCATGCAGAGAAAAAGAAATGAAGGTGCAGCAATGTATGTTATCATGCAGAGGAAAAATGAAGTAATTTTCCTTAATGTAACCATGGAACCATACCCAACCTGACCTATTTGCAGTCCTTACTGTGATTGTGTATCTGAGATTTGTGGTCTGGATTCTTCCAAAAAATATATATATAGAAGCCAATACCGAGGGTCCCACAATTTGCAAGTACTCGCACCATTGGACATGTACTGAAATTTTCTAGGGTCGCGCCATTTCTAATCTCGGCCTGTATATGATGTGGACCAATCTTGGGGACCAGTTATGGGAAACCTTGAACTGAATGGTTTACATTTATGAAATGTGGGCTCACCTTGACAAAATTGAGAGAAGGAATCACTGAAAAACGGTTGGGCAGGGTCTGAAAAATAGTTGCGCAGGCCAACCAGCAAGCAGCAGGTCTTCATCATGCGTCATAATCTGAAATCTGTAACAGTGGTTAGAAAGTCCAATCTTTCTAGTGTGTTTACTAGCTATTGGATTTCAATAAATTCTCACAAGTGTGTTCACTAGCTAACAGTAAATGATTAAACACCTATGCAGATTGATGAGATGTAACTATTATGTTCTGCCAAATTACATTCTAAGAAACAAGGGGTTATTATAGGTTAATGGGTTTATTTATCATTACGCTAATAAATTTGTCTTAAACTAGGAATCGGTTTTTGAGTCTTATTAAGATAATATTGTGATTAGTGCTTTCTATAAGGATTCTCATTTGTAGGAGGCAGACCCAAGCAGGAAGTTTGGTTTTGGGTGCAAGGCCAGGATTTTCACGTGGGTTTGAAGACGAACCCAAGATTTTTATGTCAGTTTTTGGAAGCGAGCCGAGTTCTCCCTATGGGGTTATGAAAGTGAATCTAGATCTGAAAGGGCATTTGCCTCCAAAACTATATACTTGGGTCTCCCCCTGCCTATGGGATTAGGCTTACTAATATAATTATGAATGGTTGTTATTAGGTTTCAAATTTTAAGTGGATATATTTAGTTGTACTTTATAAATTGCTATTGGCTATTGACAATAATGTAGGACCAAAGTTTCAACTCTCATTTACCGTCTAAAATTGGATCTAACTTCGACTAATTTGCTCATATTCACATACCATTCCATATATAGATACTTCTATTAATTTTATTCTAATCCTGGTGTCATGTGCCATTGGATTAATGATGCTTAAAATATATAATTATAGGGAAATTCTCCAAGATGCCCTTCATTCGCATCTCCTTTTTTTCTTCTTCTTCTTTGGCTTTTGGATAAGGGCTTGATTATGATCAATTAAATAACTTTGCAAACACCAACCTCTATTTGGATCCAGTTACAATTTAACCTTGTTGCGAACATAGATTATAGTCATTTTTATCATAATAAAGTTGCATGATGTATATTCATTAAACTTTAGAAACCTAAAGCAAAGGTTAGAAACTTTAGAATCATTTATTTTTTTTAAATGGAGTATTCAGACCCCCACAATTCTCCCACTCACATCCATGTCTATAACCAGTTGAGTTGAATAAAAAAATTTGCCCGACTTTTCAAATCCATAATATAACCTATAGATTTTCTTGCCTTTCTTAATTGTCATCCTATCTAAGCAAGCCCAAGGTTGGCATCTTTTTCTTTTTTTCCTTTTTAAAAGCATGCTGTAGCTTTTCCACCGAATTATGTTTTTACACAATTTTGATTGTAACTGAAGTTGGGGTGAATTTGTACAAAAATAAAGGCCAGTCCAGCTCAGAGGCTCAACCAAATGGTTAAGCTGAAGCTGCGGCCAGCACCGTACTGACAGGAGGAGCAGCAGGAATCAACGGTCTCAATCATATTCATCTGGGACACGAGCATGTGTTTCTGGCTCCCATCCACATGGCCCACATCATTTGCCAGAGGGACAGCGTGAGAGAATCGCAGGTCGATGAAATGGCAGGCACATGCGAGAGAGAGAGAGAGAGCTGAGCTCGAACGCGTTTGTACTGGCCATGGGAATCAGAGAGATGTGGGTCCTTAACATTATGGCCCACCCTATGACTGTTTGGGCAAACATGGATTTAGTGTAAGTAGGTCTGTTAAATGAGCCCATGGGGACTGTAGTGTATTATCAAGTCGAGCCAGGGTCATTTTCTTAACCTCACTGGAGTCGCACCAATTTGGACTCAACTTACCCCAAAAAGTCGTCAATCAGATGAGTTTTAAAACTCTAATAAATCGAACTTTTACTTCATGTCTGATTTCACAACACTAGTAGTCTACGGCTGCTTCTTTTAAACTCCTTGAATGTAAAAGATCATCACTGCGATCTAAGAAAAATGAAAAATATGGTCGCGCACTAAGTTCAGTAAATTTCTAACATTTTTGCACAACAAACTCATGGTGGAGCTATTAATCAACCCCTTGTAACGCTCAAACGGTCATAGGCCTCGAATTTGTGGAATTGCCCCGCCTAAGATTTTACAATGATCTTCTAAACGCATGAGAGATCCAACTTTATGAATCACCATTGTCCAAGTGAAGTTTAGGTCAGTGGTTATACGTGAATAGTGTCCATGGGAGAGGCTAGAACTAATCATTCCTGTAATTTGTAAAACAGACTATGATCCATGTCTTCAACACAAGATACCCCGTTGTACTTAAAGAGGATTACACTTTCTGTCTGTGACAGAGATCTTGAGGAAGACCGTTGTGGATGCAAGATTTTCAGCTCCGATCTTCCACAAAGCAAGACCCAGTAATTTCAAGAGTCTCACTGAGAATCTTGCATGGTGATGGCAACCGTATAAGATTCTTTAGATTTGGGATCCTCTTGGACCAATTCCTACCCACAGAGAAATTTTAAAAAAAAACTCACATTTGTCAACACACTTATGGTTGAGTGGAATCGGCACCCTAGGAACACACATATCTAGGGATTGAACCTGTATTTTCAAATACAGGATTAAACTATCAAACCCAACCAATAGTCCAAAAAAAAAATTTTAAAATCACATTTTTTTTTTTTACTTCTATGACTGGAGGCTTTTGATCACACTATATTAAACTAGCTTTCAAAATCAAGAAAAGAATATCCAACTAAACTTCTTTGCTTTTACTCCCAGTGATTCTAATTTACCACCTGTTTAATCTAAGAATAAATTGAGTTTAAAGATTTGAAATAATAACTAAAAAAAAGTATGCCTCCCCTTCTAAATTCCCATTCAATTGTCAAGTAGCTCTTAAAATGTCATGTCCAGTGGGAAATGACCCCAAAGATGAGCCTAAGAGCACAAAGAAGAATCTAGAAGAGGAAAATAAAAAGTTGTGGATGAAAATACAAAATATTGGACCAACAGTCCAACAAACTAAAAAAATTCCTGAAAGAGTAAAATTGAAATGCTTAAAGATTATATACATATCAAGAGTACTTTTGAGAGTTCCTTATTTTTCATCATCGTGCCATGAAGCGAAATGAGGGATACCACAGTTTTGCTAAAAAACCATTACCAAAGTTGTATCATTTTTACATGGCAATGTCTACATCCTGACCAAGATAAGTACCAGCCTTTTACATTCCAATCAAGAAAGCTACATAATTATACCCCATACAGTGGCATTACAGCAAGTCCACAGTCATCAAACCATTCATGCAATGCATACTAATAATTTTAAACACTCTTTTATTAAAACCTACAAAAATCAAAAGATGAATCAGAAAGAGGTCTGAAGGAAAAGAAAATGGAGGAAGGAGGAGGGCACACCACCTCTAGGTGACATGAAACTCCCCACTTGCATGCACTTCCTTGACTCTCTTATCATACTCGTCTTCTTCATCCTCTGGCTCTTCTGCATCCTCATCCTTCTCATCCTCATCTTCTTCCCCGCCCCAACCAAAGCCCCCAACAGACCTTGAGGCAGGTGGAGGGTTCCTTGCTTCCCCTACAATTTTCATGATGTCTTCAACACTTTGGAGAGAAAAGCTTGGGTTGTTTGGGTTCTCTCTCTGGTAGTAGATTGCCTGAGCTGACTCTGTCAGCTCCCTTGGCAAGTTCTTCAAGAACCAAGGGTGGTTCTTGATTTCTTTAATTGTAATTCTCTGCAATTATTCCAGAAAAAAATAAATAATAAATAAAATTTAAAGACCACAACATCAAAAAACATCAATTTTCTTAATGTGGTATCTACTGCATTTACAAGGATAGCATGTTCAAGTTTCACATTGCAGACATGCACTGAATGGGACATGCTCAATGACTTCTTCAGGTTTTTCTTTTTTCTTTTTTTCTTTTTTTTTGGGTAAGTATTCTTCAGCTTCTTCTTGATGTTCATACTTTCATGCACACGTCAACCTACTTTAGTATGTCAAATCATTTCATGCAGTATGAATGAGAGATGTACTTGCTTCACAGAGTAATAATAAGTAAACGAACTTGAAACAATCCAATCATCTATCAGAACCATCCAAGTGAGCATCATTATGTGGGAAGAGAAGAGCCACAATGCCCTCTGCAGAGCATGCCATGGATGGTCAGCCCTGATTCAAACCAAGGAGCATGGTAATGAAAGAGCATTGCAGCATTTTATTAGTCAAGCAACCAATTGGGTGCAAAAGAACTTAGAATAGATTGATCAGTGGCACTATGACCCACCGACATTGGTATCCTCGGGAACCATCTCAGATGTTTACATGAATGCCACATGTATGGTGTTAAATGATGTCCTTAAGGGTTTGTTTGCCACCTAGACTTTCTAGAAGAAGAGCTTTGATCAAATGAGTGAAGAAACAGAGCTGAGTTCTACAATGAGATCAGTACATGTCCCCTCTCTCTCTCTCTCTCTCTCTGACAGGATCATCTGAACAAGGCATGGAGGTTACAAGGCATGGCCAATCCAAGTAGTAGATTGTCATGTGAACCACTAGGTAGATAGACAATTTTATTCAGAGCTTAAATAGGCCACTAAGTTTTGGCATGCATTTTAACAACGGTTTGACTCACTGAATATTTAATGTATGACTGGATCCTCCACATATTTCAACAGAATAGAATTGAATGAGAAAAATCAAGTCGACATTATGCACCAGTTTTCCATGTATTTCTTGCATCCAAATTTATGAAGCTTTCAAGCATATCAAATTCGCTACACTTTCCAAAAGACTCGTTAGTAACTTGAAATTTAGCATACCTTAGATGGATTTGCGACAAAAATTCGAGAGAGGAGATGCCGACAATCTTGAGATACGTGAACATATTCAGGGAATTTGTATTGAACAGCCATAATTCGCTGCAACAAAAAAGCTATTCAATAGGATTCTAATTTCCAAAACATTACATTCATTGTGTGTGTGCGTGTGCCTGAGAGAGAGAGAGAGAGAGAGAGAGAGAGAGAGAGATCCCTACTGTAATGGTCTTTCTGAAATTCTTGGGGTCTTCTTGGTCTTCAAAAGGGTAACCTCCCACCAGCATAACATAAAGAGTAACTCCACATGACCATACATCTGCCAACTGCAGGAATAACAAAATACACAAAATTGAACACCGATGGTCCCAAAAAAAAGTAGAATAATAAAAATAATGATGCCAAAGTTCTCATCAGACTGCTGGCTATAACTAAATGAACTTTCATTGAAGAGGGCAGTTAATGATGTTCCCAGAAGACAATTGAAAGTTTTATCATGAGTACACATGGCATGGAAGTAAACACATGTTTGGCCTCACAGATAACAAAATGATACGACCAGCTATTGTAGGGGGACAGTCCATATATATTACCACTAATTGTCAATTGTGTCTTAAAACAGCCTGAATGGCCATGTTATTACAATAGGTTATGGCCACTAGATGATGTAAAGCAACTGAAAAAGTGGCAATCAGATTGGCAATGAAAGGGAAAACAAACAACTTTATAAGTAATGCTAGCCACATAATCCAACCACCAGCACCAAAAAACAAGTTGATGATCCCACATAACAAAGATTTCCATTGCCCACCTAAATGGATCCTACTCATATATGGGACCCTAATCGCAGGACTTCAAATGAACAGGAATCATCAATGGTTCATATTCATTGCAATGAGGTTCACTGAGTGAAGTTTAGGACTGTCCAACCAAGCAAGTTTTGGTGGCTGATGAGAGGTGGAGCCTAAAGGATACTTGTTTATGTATTCCAACAGTGGCAGTGGATCCACCACAAATTTCAGAATTCACAATGACAATTATTATTTTAAGCCAGAGGGTTCCATTTGGGGTTGTCAGTCAAACAAGCTACTGAAAACAGGGTTGCAGGAAATTGGCTAGGCCTGGCAGCTTATTGGGCAGTACAGGTTGGAGTTTGGACAACTACAGAAAAATCTGGTAAGTAACAGATTTCTACTGATAACCAGCCCAAGCACACATAGTTGATGCTGATGTTGATACACCAGCACAAGCACGAGTGGAAGCTCAAAAATAAATGTCATGGCTAGTTCTATAAAGTATAAACCCACCACAAAATCTTCAGGGGGAATTATTTGTCATTATACTTGTACTTTTTCATATATTTTTGCAATTTTCCTGCCATTTTAAGAATATTTCTTTCATTTACAGTTTATGATCTTTTTTTAAGCCAACCCAGGATTGCCTGGCAAAGACTATGACAATAAGGGTTTTTAGTCTTTTTAATAAAGTTTGGAGTCTGGTGCATCATTTAAGTGAACATGCAATACCCTTCCTATCTTTACATGTTATTTTTCACCTTCTTCCTCCACCTCCCTTTTCCCTTTTATTTATTTATTTATTTGTTCAAATCTCCCCCACCAATACAAATCCAACTTTATTCCCATCCCAATATGGGCAAGTTAAGGATCTTTATAACTTCCCACAACTGTGATCTTCTCCAATCCATGCCCTAAAGTGGCAGGTAGCATGAGCAAAAATGAATTAGGCAAATCCCAATCTAGAAAATAGCCTCAAAATGATTGCCAGGAACTAAGAAATTTACATCTAATAAAAATTTTCAGTTTACCAAATCAGTCAGTTTCTTCACCTTTGACCACCCACAACCATGTTTTCATGAAATTTGAGCCCACCTAGGTAGCCATGGATCGATCAGTGCTCCAATATGTACAAGGCACTGGTCTCACAAAAGTAACAGATGAAAACATAGACTACAAAGAAAACCAGTGATCAGAACTGAAAAGGTTGTCCCAACCTCTTCATGATTCGAATCAAACCTACATGTGCCTAAACTACAGGATTTATGGGTTCCTTAGCATATGTTCTAGACACATCTTACTAGCTCTCTTAAAGGTGGGATGAAAGGACCACAGCCTGACCTAGCTACATAAGATTCACAAGTCGCATGCCACTTCTCAATTGGAACCCATACCTTCTTCACATGGCAAAGGGAGGAGTATGATCCCTCGGACTGACAAACAGAAGGTTCCAATGGGAAAAAAAAAAAGAGGAATCTCTAATGCTCTAAAGCAAGCTCTAACGAAAAATGATCTCCAAAATTCAGCTACATTACGCAGTGTGTATTGGTAGTCCCAAAACCTAAAATTATACACGTTCTGGTGTATGACACTATGACACGCTAGTATCACAATCTTTAAAGCTTGAATAAATTTTTTAAAATAATTCTAATTATCATTTAATACAGTTGAAAGAGTTTTAACCACAACATTCAAAATTGAATAATTATGGGAAATTCATTGGGATCTAATTCAAAGTTTGGACATATACAAATCCAAAATATCCATATTTTACTGCAGGGTTGGTATTAATGTGTTTGGTCATGGGTGTCAGGATGTGGACAAGCTGGCCTACCTGTTTCTAAGATAGGTGTGGACATAACTTTGTGGGTCTTGAGTTGATTTTAGTTTTACAATTAGTGCCTTTTACTTTTCAAAAGAGTTGGGCCCTATTCTGGCATGCCGTACTTTTTTTGGGTCTCTACTGAACTAGCATCAGACCAGGACCTGGACCTGACCTACTGTGAGTAAAACTTAAACCTGCGATTGGTATTTTCAAGCTGGCTGCAGTTTAGTCTTGGTCTTGGTAACAAATAAAAAATCATTTTCTTTTGCCGAAAGAAATATAACTTCTCTTCTAGGGACACAACTACAACACAGAAAGTAATTGGTCAGGCCATTGTCTCTATAGGAAATGGTATTGATTGGTGATTTCAAAGTTTCTTATTTTCATTTAAGTATAGGATTTATTATCTGATCTTGAACAGAATTATGTAAGGAAAATTTCTGTTACTTAACTTGATTTTTCTAATCTAATACATCAAAAGTTTTATCCATGTCAGACAGGGGGTCTAATAAATTTTATGGTTGAATGAAAAAGGCTAGATTAGATGAAACAGTTATCTAAAAATACATCTTGTTCATCAAACTGTTATTGTCCTATGCAAGTCTTGTGTTGTTATGAATAGAATTACCGATAGTATTAAGGCCTTGTCGCTCCTGGAACGTAGAGAAGTGAATAGTGATAACTGCTCATTTTTCCACTAAGATTGATTGATTATTTTGTCAAGTTGGGTTTTTTAGTAAAGAAAAAAAAGTCCAAATCCTCTGTTTTAGCTGCCGTGATCTAGACCTGTCTTCTATTCACATCCCTATGTAGGATTACCGTGGCCTCTATCCTTGGGGTGTTGTAAGTGTGACACCATGACATAAAACCACCACACAAAAATACTTGTATCAGATTGTTTAGTGTTTATTGATTTTATTTGTGGGTTAAATATTATGGGGTATTTCTTATTTTTAATGAGAATTTCACATTAGTCTGAACATTCACTTAAGTATGTAATGGTTTATAGTCATTCAACATCTTCACTCAAAAAACTACCAAAACTAAATGGGTCATAATTTGACATCAAGCAAACTCTTCCTCCCTTCTCTTTGTTGTCTTTTTTCTGTTTACCAGTTCGATAGAATAAGAAAAAACAAAAAAAAACTACAATTCCACGTGATTCTTTCAAGCAAAACATATCTTTCCTTGACTATAGCTTATGTAATCCATATCTTTTACAAAACATGAGATTACATCATCAGTTAAGACAGGCTGAAACCAACACAGCCCTTACGGATGTCACAATTCGAAAACCTCTCCTCCAGAGGGAGAACATCTTGGCCATCAAGTCACAAGGTGGGCAGTGGAAATACATTTCAAAACTCTTCATTTCAATGCTTCAATTCCCATCAATGTAGAACACAGGACAAGAAGAAGCATTTCCCTAGTATGAATGAACAAAGATTCTCATCCGGATTTGAAGAACCACATACACAATCATCTCATTCAAGTACCAAAAATGAAAGCATTTATTTTGATTCTATAACCTGAAATCCATATTCTCATATCTAGGATACCCAATTACCTTCCCAACACAGCAAATAGAAAGGAAATAAATAAATTCTGCTAAACCCAATATGCTTGCAAGTTCGTTTACCTTTCCATCATACTCTCGCCTAGAAAGAACCTCCGGCGCAATATAAGCAGGAGTTCCAACTGTTGATTTCGGTCTTGAATGAAGCACAGAAGACTGAGAATGAATTCAGTTTCGGTTATTTTCCCACAAGACTCGAGTAAATTTCAAATTATAACGCAACATAAGTTTCATCAAAATTTTAAAAAAAATTAATAAAAATATATATATGCCATACCTTAGAATAGCCAAAATCACATATTTTTAAGCGTGGTGCAGGGCTTCCATCTAACAGTGTATTTTCGAGCTTCAGATCTCGATGACAGATTTGCTTCAAATAAATTACAAAATTAGGAAATCATAAATTTATACTATGTTGATTTTAGGTTTTAAATATAAACATATAAAATTTTATATTTACCATGAAATGACAATAATGGACGCCTGAGATGAGCTGCTGGAAGAAATATCTAGCCTGCAAAGAAAGATTAGAAAAGAAGAAGTTGAGAATTTCAGTAATCAAAAGGAAAAGAAGAAGCAGAAGAAGAGAATTACAGAAAGCAAAGGGAAACTTCAAGCACCTCGTCTTCGCTGAATCTTCCGGCATTGCAGATTCGCTCGAAAAGCTCCCCACCTGCAGCGAACTCCATTACAATAGCCAGATGAGTTGGCGTCAAAACCACCTGCAAAATATGTAAAAAATGATTAGAAAGCCTAAGAACACCATGCAAGCCCAGTAAAAAAAAAGCTCCACTTTGAAGCAGACTCGAAGAATCGTTCAAAAAAAAAAAAAAAAAACTGACCTCCTTGAATCGAATTATGTTCGGATGACGAAGCGATCTGTGGTTTATGATCTCTCTTGCGACGTTCTCATCAATCTGAAACAGTAACACGATATCAAAATCTCCGATCTCAAAACACAAATCAAAAGAAGAAGAAGAGAGTGAGATGAGATGAGATGAGATGAGATGAGATGAGATGAGATTCTACGAACAAACCTTGTAGCCTCTTTCGATGCATTTCATGGCGACGAGCTCTTTCGTCTCTTTGTTCCTCATAAGCCGCGCCACACCGAAATTTCCAGATCCGATATCCCTCACCAGCTCGTATTTCTCCATTTCCCTCCTCTTTTTTCCAACGCTCAAAGATTGAAAATTCCCAAATCCTCCGAAAATCTCAGCTTCTCTTCACATTCCCTAAACCAACAGAATCTCAGCTTCTCTTCCAGATCTACAACAAAAACAAGAAATCAGAGCTCAGATCTCCAAAAACCCTACCACTTCCAGATCTCGGAAGCTTTTCGAGTGTTCTTCGCTTCAGAGCGCGAAAACGAAGCCGATTTAAGAAGAATCTTAGAAAAGACAATCGAAATTGAAAGAGAAAGAGAGAGAAATGGACCTTTGGGATATTTTAATCGGAATCACGTGGAGGAGAGATGGATTCCATGCTTGGCGTTGATGGAACGGTATTTAATGCGTTTTCCTCATCTGCTTCAATCTCCAAAATCGCCGGTTCCTGAGGAGGTGAAAAAACGCGTCTTTTGACCTTTCTGATATGCTTTTCCAATAAGAAAAAGGAGAGGGTTTGTGAAGGAGCTGAGCAGATTTGGGGGAGAAAGCTGCGAGTATGGAAGATGGAATGGAAGAAAAAAGAAAACGAAACGACGCGGACTCTGAAGAAAGAAAGAAAGGTAAGGAAAGAATCTATCGCCCTCCTTTTTATACGAAAGAAAGAGAGAGAATGAACGTGCATTTTTTTCCACTTTTCTTTTGCTTTGATTTGACAGCGGGTATCCGTGCGCCACTGTCACAAATATACAGTAACTTTTGGTTAACTTATCGTATCTGGTTACGCAGTACGCACGCATGAACATGGCTCGTGAAAATTCAAGTGGCTCAAAATGTTAAATGAGTATTAGCATAACCTCAAGAGGATTTTATCAGAAAATACACCGTATTTGATGGTTGCACGGAATAATAAAAATTATATTTTTACTGTACAAATATGATCCGTTAGACATATTTTTGTATTTTTCTTTGACAAACGACGTTAGCGTTGCTTTAGTTAAAATAAAGCAACGTTAGGTTCCGCAGAGTATTTTAGGCTTGCGCGATTGGTGTAGGGAGGGAGAGAGAGAGAGAGAGAGAGAGAGAGAGAGAGAGAGAGTTAAAACGGTGTTTGAAGAGGATTACGATTTCATGAAGATCGCAAAAAGGAAGTCCTCTTCTGCGGCTGCCTCTAACAGCTCTCCTACTACATCTCTAAATCCTTACTTGAAGCTCTCTTCCTCCAAAACTGCCTTAGATTATTCACCCCACAAAAAGGTACGGCTCCACTTAACCATTGTGTGTTCTCTTTCTCCATCTGTCTTTCTCTATCTATGCATCATAGAAGGTTCTTTGTTTGCTTCATTTCATAGGGTGTTGATAGAATCTTGGCATCGACTTCAATTTCTAAACAATTTTCAACCCTTTCCCAAAATAGCATTAAATCTCGTGAGTGGTAATTGACAGTCCAATGTGACCAACCAAATGTCAATAGGGAATTTAACTTTGGGGTCCCTCCATTATTCAATCCTGAGTAGTTCATATTACATGCATCCCTATTTACAGAATTTTTCTAAATTTTACTTTAATTGCAGTGATGTTTTATTGCCCCGTAGTGGAGTAGCTAGAAGTTAGTAAAGAAAGTCTAAAAAGAGATGAGGGAAAACGGATGAGGAAAAGTTGGATTTGAGGTAGGAAATATATAGTGAAGAGTGATGCTAGCATCGCCCATGCTTATTTTGGGCAACACTATCGTCCCTTGTTAAAAAAAAAAATGAAAATAAAAAAGGAAAATGTAGCAGGATGAACTATCTCATACAGCGGGAAGTACTTTTCTTTATTTCGTGCAACCGCCAATTATGGTTCATTTTCCGATAAAATCCTATAACTTCAAATTTTACTCAAATAGTATATAGTTGATAATATATAATATTGTATTAATTGTAAGTACAATCAACAAGGGTAGGGATTTGAGTGTCTCATATTTCTTTTATAGGTGGACTCGCTATGGAGGAATCGGGATCCTCTCAGGGCCCACCACATCACCATGGGAGACTGCCCACAGTGACATGACAAACCGTGAATGGTCAACTCATGATCACCAAAATTTTCCTCACCAGATCCGAACTTGCCATAGAGTTGTATTTCTTCCATTGGGAGAAATCGTCGCCAAGAGATTCCAACTTTCATTACATGCCTATCTTCTCAATCGCCGTGAATCTCAATTTGGCACTGATAATATTGTTAGCCACTGTAATCTCCATTATCCGGAACGCCTAATCTCATCTATTCACTGGGGCTCCTTGGATTTCATTTTATGTTCAGCCTTGTTTGAAGTTACACTACTTCAATTAAGGTATCGTCCTCTGTATATAGTTTCTTGTATTCAAGAAGAAAAATCACAAGATCTTTAAACTTAAAGTAAGAATGATAATGTAGAAAATTGTTTAAATATGTATAACTGGGAAAAACAAGCCAAGTCCTGTCCAGGTAGATAAGGACATATCAAATGCGGCATCTGGCAAAGCGTTTACGTTATAGATTATTGTAATCATGGAGTTTATAGGATAGCAAAAACCACTCATTTAGAGTACGAGGTGTAAGAGCAACTCCAACAGAGAAGTTATTTATCCACATCATCTTCCAACAGTAATAAATGGCATCATGGGAAGCCTCCAACAGAACCTCTTTTTCCACCTGTCATTTGGCATTGGGGTTGGTATGCCAAATTTGGCATACCAAAAAGGCATACTTCAAATAATTTCTAAGCATTAAAATAATGATAATGACCGTTGGATTTAAAGTAAGCACTTGTACAATTTCTCTTGGAGTAAAATAATGATAATGACCATTGGATTTGAATTTGAAAAAATAATAAAATAATAATTTGACATCTCTCTTGGAGTTGCCCAAGAGAGATGCCAAATTTACATGTCTTTTTATGCCACATAAGCCTCTACTTTGAAAAAGACATCTTCATATTTGAAGTGTCTCTTGGAGATGCTCTAAGGGCCTCATTTGATGCACACCGACCATTACAAAAGGACAAAAAGATTATCTGAGATGAACCAAAAATCATTATTGTCAGTAGCCATAATTTTAGAGGTTGTAATGACGATTTGCAAGCCCAAAGGATGGCAGAGTGGTCAGGACCACGGTTCCTCCCTCTTCCGGAGCTAGGCGTCCTGATATCAATTCCCGATTCTCCCCTTTTCAGGAATCGAAGGTTGAGTCCACTAGTGCTATACCACCTAGGGGGCATAGGAGTTTTACCCGACTTCTCTCTAGGCCCG
This sequence comes from Umbellularia californica, assembly GCA_028538565.1. Lineage (NCBI taxonomy): Eukaryota > Viridiplantae > Streptophyta > Magnoliopsida > Laurales > Lauraceae > Umbellularia > Umbellularia californica. The sequence goes on from JAPQWN010000003.1 coordinate 22,752,872, forward strand.
GAAGGATTAGTCCAGCTCAAATAGTTGGAACCCTCTGTTAGCAAAAGAAAAAAAAAATGATGATTTGTAAAAATGTTGAGTTGTGTTGAATCCAACGTTGATAAGGCCATTGTAGCTTGTGGCCTAGGAAGCTTATCATCCTATGTATTTTTAAAAACTAATCTATTTTTATTTTTGGTTGAAAGATTGGATGTGTTTTAGTTCGCCCCATCTTAGAACTTGAATTTTCAGTTGGACACTGTCTAGAAACAAAAATTAGAATCAAACCTCATGTTTTGTAATCCTATTTTTCTTGACAGTTGACCCAACCAGATTAATCAATAACATCATATGACCCATGGTCTTTGGGGTTTTTGCTCACCTTAGACAATCATCCACCTACTATCCAGTTTTCCATCAAAATATAAAAGCTTTATACTCAAAAAAATCATTTAAGCGCTAATAACAAAAATTAAATTCATCATCATCCGTCTAACATGATGATGGGAAATGCACGGGCTAAGGGTTGTACTAACGTGATAACAATAGATGATACAGTATAAAGAAGAAGTTAGTTGGTAACCCCACATGTCATCCGGTTGTCTAAGGATCAATATGTTGGTAGGCCACTCTTTTCACTTGTGTGGAAAAGACATTTTGTGGGCTCCCTCCTCTCACTTGTGTGGGCTTTCCTTTCCACGACGTGGGCTATCAAAGAAAAAGAAATAGATAATACAATATAGGATACATGACATGGGATGTTTGAACTTCATCCAAATGAAAAAAAAATGAGACTATTAAATTGGCTGTGTATGTAAGAAAAATATGTCACGTCAAATATCATTATCCACATAATAATAATAATAATAATAATAATAGTATATATTAAATATTAGGGGATTTTACACAAAAATATAGTCAAAAAGTGCAATTATAATAGAAAGATTGTCCTTAGGGGCAGGGGCGGACCCAGGTACAACTTCCTAAGGGTTGAAGCCCCCACCCATATATGTGAAAAGTTAAATAATCTAAAACATGCTCTACAAATTCTAAAAATTAATATATTTTTCCATTACTCTTCCTTCAATGCTTTTTTCACATGAAACCCCCCAAGTTGAATTTCCTAGGTCCGCCCTTGCTTAGGGCTGCAACTGGTTTTTCATTATCTGATTATCTAAAGTCTTTGGTTCCAAATAAAACAAGTATAGAACCTGTTTTTGGATCGAAGAGAAATCGGTTCCAGATTCATATCCATGTGTATAAAACCATTTTATTCAGTGGCGGAGGGAAGGGGAGTTCTCTTCACATGGAATGAAGAAGTGAGATTTGAGGGATTTTCATGGACATTTTAATTTTTATACCCTTCTGCCCTTTTTTTTGTCCAAAGAGGAGAATTTTAACAAGCAATAAGGGTATTCTCGTCTTTTGCATTCTTATAAAAGATGTGGAAAGAACAGACTCATCATATCCTATTTTCTTTTGAGGAAGTTTATTTCTTAGGGCCCGTTTCTTTATCAGAATTCCAAGAATTCATGTCTGGGAGAATTTCAAATTCTCCAAAAGTTGTCCCCTTATGTGGAATTCCAAATTCCTCTTTTTGATGGAGGATTTGAAATTCCAACAAATGGTATAGTGAGTGGAATTCCAAGAATTCCAAAAGGTCTTTTGGGTGGTTGGAATTTGAAATTCTAATGAAAGAAACACAGTATTTCAAATGCCAGGGGACAAGATGTCACATCATATCACATTATGTCCAAAAAACCCCAACTTCCCAAATTCTAGTCATAAATTCCGGTAAAGAAACATGCCCTTATTCTCCCTGCATCCTAAAAAGTAGAGATTTCATGTAGATTTCTCACAAGTAGAGTTATATGATATTGAAAGGGGGCCACTTAAGAAAAATGAAAATAGACCCGAAAGGTGGATCCTCAAGTATTGATCTCCCGAGTGAGTTATATGATATTGAATGGGGGCCACTTAAGAAAAATGAAAATAGACCCGAAAGGCGGATCCTCAAGTATTGATCTCCCGAGTGAAACTCATTTAAAGGAGTCTGAACCTTACAAAAGAAATGCTTTATTCTATAGGAAGATTTGACTCAATATGGTCTGAGTCCAACATCAAATTGATTTGAATTATTTAAAATATATTATTTGAGTGTTTTATAAAATATATCATCTGAAGGTGGGTCATTTAAGTGAAACTTGATAGGGGCCATACACTAAACGGCGAAGCCGTTTTATCAATAATTTAGATGTTTCATAAGTGTCCCCAACTATTGTGAAACTCTTCTTCAATTCATCGGTTTCTCTTTTTTTCTTATTTCTCTATTATGTAGATAGTATTGGGGCCCTTGAAATTATTATTGGGCCACAAAAAAGTTGCTTCTTTTTCAGTGAGAAGTTTACTTTAATACGATTTAGACCTACTACCAAATCAATCTCCGCATAATATTTAGACATATATTATATTGTATCTAAGTGGGTTTTGACCCAAATCCACCACTTTTTTTTTTTTTTTATTTGGATGAAGAACCCAACACGTTTACATCCCAAATTCTAATGGCATGTTTAGTAAACGTAGAAGAATCCTCTAAAAAAGAAGGCCACAATCCTCAAGTAAGATTCCCAAAGAGAGTTTCATGTTTGGATGGAGGGAGGATTCCTACAAATTGTAGAAAGTATAGTCCAATGATTATAAATATGTTTTATAAAAATTTCCAAAATCCATTAAAAATCAAGACCTCAACTTTCATTTCAAAGTTGTTTGTGGTCATCTAGAAAATCTGAACGGTTCAAATCATGCAAAAGGGGCCCACGGGAATAAGAAAATAATATTTTAGTACCTAGACTTTTTTGCAAATATCTCAAGATATGGTAAGGATCAATGGTTGAAATTTGGTCAACCAGTCGTGTTTGACCTTCTAGAAATAACTACTTATTCAGATCATGATCTTGAGGCCCACAGGAACCAGAAAATTGGAAAGAATGGACTGATTTTAATCCCCCTTTTGGCCCACAAAATTTCAAAAATTGCAATATAATGGTTTGGACATTTTTGCAAATATCTCAAAATCTAAGAAGAATCAACGGCTGAAATTTAGTGAGATAGCCGTTTTGGATTGTTTAAACATTATTAACTGTTTAGATCTTGATTGTGGGACCCAAAAGATACATTAAAAAAGCAAAAAGAGGCATGCTACCCATTACCATCTAGAATCACTGTAGCTCCGCTTTTCCACTTATGGGTGGATTCTCTAGGTTTGATTTTGGGGGGGGGGGGGGGGGGGGGGGGGGGGATTTTGCAAATAATCCCATTAGAAGAAAATTCATCATTCCTCTCAAAATCCTCGAAAGCACGGATAATGGGGGGGGAGGGGGACGCCCGCGGACGGCCCGTTATAGACTAGGCTCGAACTCGAGCTCGGCTCAAAAGACAAAAGAGCCGAGTTAGGGCCTAGTAGGAGGCCCGTTTGCTTAAAAGGGCCGAGCTAAGGCTTGATGAAGCCATGCTCGTAAGCCCTAGGGCCTACATATATTAATACATATATTAAATATATGTACACTATACAGTATATAATACATATATGATATAACATAATCCATAAATCCTAAACCTTAGTTTTAATCCAATATAAATAATCCCTAAACCCTAAACACTAAACCCAAAGCACTAAATAATCCATAAACCCTAAACCTAAGCACTAAACCTTAAACCCTAATTTTAATCCAATATAAATAATCCATAAACCCTAAGCACTAAATAATCCATAAACCCGAGGGCCGCTCGCAGACAGCCCATTATAGGCTCGGCTCGAGCTCGAGCTCGGCTCAAAAGACAAAAGAGTCGAGCTAGGGCCTAGTAGGAAGCCCGTTTGCTTAAAAAGGCCGAGCTAAGGCTTGATGAAGCCCGGCTCGTAAGCCCTAGGGCCTATATATATTAATACATATAATAAATATATGTACACTATACAGTATATAATACATATATGATATAACATAATCCATAAATCCTAAACCTTAGTTTTAATCCAATATAAATAATCCATAAACTCTAGACACTAAACCTTAAACCTAAGCACTAAACCTTAAACCCTAATTTTAATCCAATATAAATAATCCATAAACCCTAAGCACTAAATAATCCATGAACCCTAAACCCTAAATCTAAGCATTAAATAATCCATAAACCCTAAACCTTAAACATTTATTTTATGATACTAGCCGAATACTTTATTTTATTCTATGATGCTGTTGGAGTTTAATTTGATTTGTATTATTGTTGGAGTTTGATAATGCTCATCTACATTAACATTGAACTATTATGGAGTGTTGGAACTGGGCTCCATTTGCTTTTATGGAGTCTTTCTTATTTTAGTTAATTTTATTGCTGCAATCCAAATTATAGGAATGGAAAAATGAGATGAATGCATGCATTTGATCATTTTTTGTTCTGCTTTGCATATGCAGATTTCTTTGAATTCCAATAGGATTTTTTTTCCTGAAAATATTTTCTTTCAGCTAGTGCTATATCATTATAAAACGGGCTGGGCTCAAGAGCCGAGCCTAGGGCCTCAATCGAGCCGGGCTCAAAGGGTCGGCCCTAGGGCCTCATAACTTAATAAGAGCTGAGCCCGAGCTAGGGTTTTTGAGGCCCTCTCGAGTTCGGGCCGAGGTAGGGCCTACTAAAAAATACTAGAGCCAAGCCTAGGGATGATCAAAGCCCGGCTCGGCTCGACCCACTTTCATCCCTAGGGGGGGATTTTGCAAATAATCTCATTAGAAGAAAACTCATCATTCCTCTCAAAATCCTCGCAAGCGCGGATAATGGCGGGGATTCCTTAGCCATGCCCTCTGCCAAACGTGTTATAAGAGTTTCACTAGGGACACTTGAATAAGTGGACATCATCAAATCTGAGCAAACTATTGTAATTCCTACCTATGTGCTCTCTTGGTCCACTTTCATCTTGGCACGATATCGTAGCAATATGGTAATGTCGAAATGTGCTCTCATCAGCACATCGATCTGCCCTCATTGGTGCTCGGATGCAGTGCCCAAACACGTAGCTAGGGGTGATTTCGGCCGATCATTCGATTAATCAAATCAGATCCAAATTCAAGGATGTGAAGTCAAATCATTGAGGAAATGAAAGAGAGATGGGAGGGAAGATGTGTACAGAGAAATTAGATGAGTCCTGAAAGTGTTTCTCATATCCATTTTTGCAAATTCACTGATAAATATACTTGACTTGAAAAAATTGGATGTGTGAGGAGAAATGAGAGATATGGCAATAGCAGCTTCCGTTTTAAATAAAATGAGCCAAGCAAGAGCAATGAATGCAGAACCGTAAAAAGTGAGATTGGGCTCGACATTACTTTTGGGGAAACGGATCTCCTCTTTGGACTAAATAGGGAAATCTTGTTTGGACCAATCAAAGGATGCCACATGGGGGAGAGGAATTTTTTTTTTATTTTTGGAGGAAATGGGATGTCATCTGATTTGACATCTTCTCTCATGTGGCACCCCCTGATTGGTCCAAACAGGGGATTCTGATCCTACTTCTGGCAATTATAATCTGAGCATTGAGCTAGTTCCAATTGGTCAGATGAGATCTCCTTCACATCGATCTTATGCATTTTTCATTGAAACCTCTTTTTTTTTTTCTTCATCATCATCATCATCCAACCAACAGTTTCACCATGCAACCAACTTTTATAACTGTAAAAGCATATACTAGAAGTATATTTAATTTGAGAGGCTCGAATTTTAAATAGATAGGCCTCAGTGTGGAATTCAACTAGTAAATGTTAGGATTTACGGAATTTGCCTGAACAACTGTTTTAAGATTTGCTTCATAATGATTGAAATTTAATTAATAAGTTTCTAGAGTTGTTCATGCGATATCACATATTTAACATTATATGATATTTTAGGATCGTACAATATCACACAATATAATAACATCCATAGTATATTACGTTTTTATTGTATGAACATTTCAACCAAAAAATATTTAAATTTCAAGTGTTTAGAAGCAAATGTGTCATGTCCATGAGACGTGGGTTGGGTTAAAATCCCTACAATTTATCTGTGGTCAAAGATTAGGGGATCCGAACTCCACTACATAATTGACTACGGATCCGGATTTCGTCCAAACAGGGAGTCGTGGGGGACACGCAACCCTCTCCGCCCCACTTAAGCAGGGGATCCGTTTCCATTTGACTACTGTCTACCGACCAGTCGTTAGGAAAAGAAAATGGCATGATCGGGATGCCCTGTGGGGCCCACTAGCACCACTGATGCCGTGCCTAAAAGAAGTAGCCGAGTATTGAAAGAAAAATACAGATGCAGACACAGACAGGTGGACTCTTGTCACATGGACCACCTCCCATTATATCCTGCGTCACCTGCAGTTACTAATTGGTCAATTCATTCTCAATAGTCAATTCCATTGATTCATTGTATGGGGGCACCTTTGTCCTTCGCAATCAAAGACGAAGCTTCTTCTGCCTTTCCCAAATTAAAATTATTATTATTATTTTTTTCCTGACGGTATTCAATCCTTTAAACCGGATTAATATCTCTGCGCCAAAAAAAAAACTGGATAAACACCCATGTGGCTCCAAGAAGATAGCACTAGTAGATTCAATCTTCTATTTTTAAGAAAGAAAAAAATGGTCGATATCAAGACTTTTAACTTCGAAAAAAAGTGTAACCGTAGTTTGATTGAAGAAAGGGTGGTTGGATGCACAATGTCATGTTTAAGTAACCTGAACTACTTCTTTTAATCGTTTTATATGTTTTTGAAGTCATAAGATGATAGCAGTGAACCGCTGAATGTCATTTCATTCGCTTCTTCTTTTTTTATCCTGTCCCTTCCTTGTCCTTTTTCTTGTTAGAAGACCGCGTTAATAACGGTCAATATATTATTGACTCAAATTCTTCCTACTCTTCAGCAAAAGAAACATGGAGGGCAGTGCAGATGACCCAAAATATGTTTACCCAAAACGGTGATCCACACTTTATTATAATGTTGTCGGTGCTCCACATTGTGGGACCCACTTAGAACTACCACTATTTCACTAGATTCTAATGTGAGGTACTACTGTGCTAATATATATATATATATATATATATATATATATATATATATATATATATATATATAAATGTATATTTACACACCAGATATTAGCTTAAGCCTAACCCAAGTTGCAGCTTCCTTGCCCAATTTGTGTAGTTCAGATCAAGCAAAGTTGGTTTTTTGGATGTGCAGACTTCTACATTCTGTTTTCATGGAAATAAAAATTTTCGAAATCGCAAGTATGTCCCAGGCAATATGTAGATCGGTCTGGATTCTCTGTCACAGCTATTATATGGAATCTATGTAATACATGTTTGGAACTCCATCAAGGGGCCCATATAGAAATATTTTGGTCCGCATCATGGGCTGACCTTTACCAATGACCTTCCAGGCCATCAATATGTTTATATGGAAGATGCATGAAAGTGAATTGCACGGAATAAAGACATTTATACAAAATTAAGGTTGGTTCATGGGTTGATTTCAAGTGCTTTGACACAAACTCTAACATGATCCTTATGGCGTGTTTGGATGTACGGTGAATTGAAGTATGGTGATGTGAAGTATTAAAACAAGAGAGAATAAATATATAAGGGGTTATGATGGTATTTTATTTTTAGTTCTTTGGTATGGAATCTTTTAGACTTGTTGTATAGAAAAATTGAGTTTTTTTGTATTTTAGTGGAGAAATGATATTGCTTTTTTGACTTTTTTTGAAAAATTTGAAGGGAATTTTAAAATTATATACTTTTGATATGATCCCTTGTCATTTTTTATGTGGATTCACTTTACTTTTACTTAACTAGTTAATTGCCAAAATTTGGTACCCAAGAAAAGGGGCTTGGGTCATATGCCAAGTTGCAAGACAGGACTTCTAGACTGGAAACTTAAACAATGGGCTAGACAAGTGGTTTTAAAAGGTAGAGTTCCAAGAAAGTATATATTTTGAAATACTCTCGATTGAAGAGGAGGATTCTCAATTCAAACTGAAATTAGCCTTCATTTACTCTAAACAAATACCCTTTTCTGCATTCTATCCACCACGCATGCAAGTTGTCTAAATGGGCATCTTATTCATGTCTGTAACCGTTTCACCCCCTCATTTTTTCTGGGAAGAAAAAAATGCAACCACTAGATACAATAAAAAACCAATCATGCATCTATTTCTAAAGGCATGTTAGTGGGCAGCATGTTCTGTAGTGTTTTATTTTCACAATGATTTCATGCTGCACAAAGTTAGAAATTGAAGATCTATTTTACACGGTTCTGGTGTTTGGTGTGGCAAAATATTTTTGGATGAAATTTGTTTCCTATATTTTGTGTAAAACTACAAAAATTGTTTTCTACTTTTATGGATCTGAATCAGATTTCTACAAAAATTCTTGTAAAGGCCTTTTCTTCCATAAATAAAAACATTTATGCAAGCTTTTCCTAGGGCTCTACTGTGTAGTGTGGACCTTTTGGACCATTGCAATTAAAACAAGGTCCATTGAGGAACCAATCTTGATTCTCAATGGTGAGTCCTTAGCGTAATCAGGCCGCAGTTAACATCGTTATTTATCATTGATTTATATAGATGAGGGATCTTCTCTAATAAGTTATGCGAGATTTTTGGTGAATGTCCTTATATTATGGGTCTCGCTGTATAAATGATAGATACTGAAAATTCCGCACCACTTTGAAGCGGATACCGAAAATCTCATATATTATATAGGTTTTTTTTACAGGAGTTTTCTAAGGCTGTATTTGTGCTGCTCTCTGAGACTTTCTGGACCATTGTAAAGCAAAGTTCACAGCTTGTACAAATCATGAAAGATTTTGGTGTAGGGCATCATTAGGAAGCTCAATCCTTTCTCACAAAGCATGCACACATGTCGTCTGAACACAAAGTTAGAGCAGTTGGTCGGGGGGGCTAATCAAGTACATGCATTTGTCTTGATTTCTCATGTGAAAGACAAGTATGAATAAAACAACACTGGGGAGTCGTTGGGACGTGGAAAGAAGCGGGTAAAAATGATTACGTTGAAGATATTCAAGCAGCAGCGGCATTTTTTTTCTCTCACTTCTCCAATCCAAATGCTCCCCGTGCAATTCAGACAACGACAGTTGCTCCCACTTTCCTACTCTCATTTTCCACAAATTAGTTGTGGTGGCTTTGGATCCACAAGCATCGTCATCTAGAACGCATAATTTTCTCTCACCATGTTTTATTTATTTTTGAAGTAAAGTAAAGTAAATGTAAATTCATTGAAAAAGGTGTGCATGCTTGTTTTATTTATCAGTAAAATAAAACAAGTATCAAATCAGTGAAAAAAGTACGGTTAAATAAGGTGAAGTTAAATAAGGTGAAGTGTAGTTTCTTTTAGGATGAGACACAAATTAGGATCCTCTAATGCAGCTATTACACACTTTTCGTGCAACACGTCTCAACAAATTAAACTCCGCCATGGAGGACGTAATGATGATTTGGACCATCCAAGATAAATGGCATCCTCTCTTATAATATATCCTCAAACATCCGTTCAATAAGAATGGGTCCCGCCGTCCTTTTGAGTGCAAGACTAAAACATGATTAGTGTCACATTAGCAACGCAGCCATGCTAGTACCCAATCGTGTTTTTAATGACTTGCTCAATCCTACAGTGGGCCCACTCCTTTGAATTGAGATTTGTCATGTGTCCAATCTTACGATGGAACCCATCCTATCAGACTGAAATATGAGGATATATCACAAGAGGGGAGGATATTCATATTCATCTTTTAACGGTCCAGATTATCATCATGTCAACCCCACGATGGAGTTCCAGGCATCATTTCTAAAATGGTTTGCGCGCTTTCTGGTGAGCCCCACAGCCCAGGCAACTAATTGCTAATAATGTCCCTGCTCAATACATGTGAAGACAACGTAATTCCCTCGGAATCGGGATCCTCTGAGGTAAAACCCCAAGGTGACTGTGGGTGGACCAAGTTAGTCTTGGGTCAGGCTGGGCCGCACTTCTACCTTTCTTTCACTTCATCCAAGCCACCTCAAATATTAGACAGGCCCAGATTTTAGATTCACGTTCGACCCAAGTACTAATACCTAAGGCCCAAACTCAGCCCAAAGTAGGCTGGGCTCGGGTCGGGAACAGGCAGCCTGACAATGACTTTATGGGCTGCAAGACTTTCCAGGTGAAATAAGAATATTGTCATGGGTGCTATTTGTTTGATCAGAATTTTGTTTCATTGTAAAGAGTCTATAATATCAATGGGGTTGCATTTTTTTGTGTTCTATTTGTTTTTCGTTATTTATTCAGTAAATCTATTTTTACTTCTTTTTTTAAATAAAAAAAAAAGGTTCATGTTTTTTCTCTATAGAAAATCTTAGACATCGGCAGCAGCCAAAGTCCTTTTAAGTTTAATTATATTATTAATCAACAAGTCTTCCTGAAAGAATTTATGAGTTTCTTGCCAATCCACTGGTAGCTCAGTGGGCGAGTCTCCTCCATTCCAAAGAAAGAACTAGGAATCAATTAATCACTAGCTGTAGCACTGATGGTGAGGGACTTAAGTGTGTGCGGGGCGGGTGTGTGAGTATTTACCAGAGCAAAATAAAATCTGGGTTTTGTCGCAAAAGGCTTGCATTTTATGCAGCTTATCTATGTTGTTGTCAACAACACTTCAGACTGAATGAGATGCATTCACCCAAACATCATAACTACTGTATCGAATTAGCATTTCTATTTCCTCTAAAACTTGAGGAAAACAGATACAAGCTCCCTAAATTCATGGTAACTGGAGAGCTTTTGGTATAAAATAACCTTATCACAAGAGAAGTCACACGGTAGATCACTGTATTACCTATGCCCAGAGAAGAACTTTCATGGCTGTGGTTTTGGTGAAATGTAAATATGCCTAAGACCTCAACCACAATAACCAATGGTAAGTTGCATCTATCAATTGAAAAAACGCCGCAGCAACTTACAAACTAGCCTAAGAAACAAGCTCACATAACACCCTCACACAAGAGTTTGTTCCATTATCATATTCTTCATCATCTAGCCAAACCCACAAATTTTGACATATCCTAGTGGACAAGGCAGAAAGCAGAAGCCCACCCAATGTGAATCCTGTTTCATATGTTGTCTCCTACTGCAACCCAAAAAATTCAGGTCTGCCCAAACTATATACCCACCCAACTGCTGATTTGGGATTCAACTAGTCATTCAAATGTACCATGAACAAAGAACTGCTGCCACAAAATGCTACCTCTCAAACAACATATACGCACCATTATACAAGGGCACTAATTTCAACCCAACCAAGGTTTTAATTCAACATTGTTGTCCTACAATCATACTTCACAATTGCAAAGAACTAAAGAAGACTATAAGTTGCATCCTCCATGGAAGCACCGATGCCTAAAGACTAACAACATCCAGAGATTGAATCAAAGTCTTACCTCACATGCTTATTTTCACCTCCATGCACAAGAGACGACTAAAGCTCTATTCATCCAACCGAGATACAAGACACCGTCCCTCTCTTCAAGCCTGTAGTTCTCACAGTAGTTCTCCAACAGGGTTTTGATGGTGGCGTTCACCAATGAGCACAATGGATATGGACTGAATCCCGCCATCATGAAGCGTGCCCTCCATTTACCAAGAAGCTCGTGACGTTCGACTCTTTCCGCACCCTCACATGCAATAATGTTGACAATGTCACGGGCCAGGCAGTGCTGCTCAACACTGATGCGCTCCTTATTCTCCCTTGAAAGAGTCACATCTATTGACTCAAAGATGGCAGTATAGTAATCCAGCGTCTCCACGAACCTCATGAAGAAAGGGGCAGTGTTAGTATTAGATTCTTGCTCTACCAAAGTCACCACCTTTGGCGACAAGCTCTTAACCATCCTCAAGATCCTGTCCCGATGATTCTCTGTGCTCACACTTTCATCTGGCATATGATGCAACTGAAATGGGAAGTTCACAGCCAACGCTTCACCAGGCCGGATCACAAGATGGGCCACATCAACATCACAACCTGACATGGGTGCAGGGTGGAACTCGAATGGCACATTGCATGACTCAGCAAGCCGCGATAATCTCTGCCCTACAATGTGAAGCCCCCCACCTCGGGCATAGGCAGACATTGAATCATCAATACCCGTAATGCGCATCCGTGGGGGCCCACCTGGCCTTGCAGCGAGAGCCTGGATCAGAGTGACCCACTGGCTGCCCTGAGCAATCTGGAAGTCAACAATGTGGACTCGATCTTCGTCCTTCATGGCTTCAGCGATCGCACCGTTGGCAGACAAGTAACCAAACTTGAAGTATGGACACACCTCGTAGAGGATGTGCATGTATGAGAGGAGCTCAGAGCTTGCAGGTTCTTTGCATCTCAGCGCTTTGTAGATAGAACTACCTGATGAAGCTAAGCGTGCAACAAGCCCTTCTAACATATAAGCACCCAAGCGTTGAATAGGGTCACCTGAAACTGAAACCATGTTCCTCAATTCACCTATAAGCCACTCTGCCACCTGTAGATCATTATCTTCAATGGCTCTTGCGCAAGTGATCAGGATCTGCTTTAAGTCTCCTTGGGCGATCTCGAGCACTTGTCTCGGCTCGAACGAAACCTGGTCTGGGAAAGAACTTTCATGGCTGTCAGTGATATCTGAATCAGGCCCCAGCATCACAGTCTCCAATTCTCTTAGCTTGTTCCTTAGATCATTTACTTCGTTGGTGATGCAAGAGCTGCTTATGGGAGATCCGTAGTTGTAGTCAGGGGAATGACGATGCAGGTCCAATGGGTAAGATTGGCAATCTTGTTGGGACAATGGGCTTCCACTGGGTGAGAAACTAAGAGTAGATGGGGAGTTGTAAACAGCGTAGCTGCCACTTGTGGACGATGACTCAAGGGTGCAATACTGAGCTTTGGAAGTCTGAACAGAGTAGTTAGCTCCTTGGCATCCCTCATCAGATGAGAGGTGGTCTAAAGGTTGGCTGCAGGTCTGATGATAGGACTCAGCCTCTTGCACGGAGATTGCATCATGCTGACGAAAGAGCCGCTTTGACCCACTACTTGAACTTACAGAGGTGACAGAAGTTTGCATTGATGGATGGCCTACAAGGTGATATGCACCAGAACCTAGCAAGTCAGATGGAGATAAATTATGGGGCTGGTCAGAGACGTGCTCGGAATTCTTCCCAGAAACAATTTGTTTTGAACCTAACTGAGAACTCATCTGAAGAGTAATAAGCTATGCTTGACTGGATAGTTTAACAGCTATTCCTTCCTTTGGAGCCACAAAAATGTTTGCCATGTAGGTATCACTTCACAAACAATTGAAGTGTGCAGAGTCTCCTGAATCAACAGATTAGATTAGATTTTGCAGCCAAATACAGTAGCCCACCATTTCAATTTTATAATCTACCTATCGTATCCCAGACTTTTCTGGGACAAAAGTAATTACAAGTTAATAAAAATCAATAACTACAGATAAGAGTGAATGAGACAAGGACATCAGTTGCTAAAGTTACAAACAATACTGCAACTGCAGCAACTCAGAAAATTAAATGGATTCATATTCATCTTATGTCTGACAGTAAAGTTAAAAAAAAAAAAAAAGAAAGAATGCGAAAAAGAAAAGGTCAAATGCTTTTAAGGTGCAAGAACATGCCTTGCCAAATAAGCCGACATTGATACTTATTCACCACAAGAAACTACAATGATGTTGCACACACAATTATAATACTATTTCTACTTCCAAATGCCCATTCATATGGCATTCTAATATAAGGTCCATATGTTGCACAATCAAAATCCAATTCTTCTTTGGAAATATTAGTATTCTATAGCTTCAAAAGAACAGTTCAAAGATGCGAAAATATAAAATAAGTCATCGGCGACCTTTGAATGAACTCTATAATGCCTAAAATGATCAGATTCTCAACTTTGGCCCCTCTTCATCACAGAAACTAGACTACATGGCTAGAGAAGTTCTAAATAACCATACACTGTAAAGTTTTGACAAACCCTTAAAAACATAGCTGAGACACCTAATACCCAACCAAAACCTATTTCATATGCTATAAATTGACCAATCTACACTGATCAGTTCAGTACATACCTGTCTATAATATTATTATTTTTTCCAATCATCCCAATGAGCCTAGGATAAAAGCATAATATTCACTGAGCTATAATCAAGAACATGGGCCTTCTAATGTTGTTTGTACCAAAGGAAACAAAATCCACATCGATCTACAAAGCCCATCTCAGATAAGCAGAAAATGAACATTATTGGATGAAACTTCATGATAGACCCCCATTTTCAACAACTTCCACAAGCTACAAAATTATTTGAAAGCCGAAATATACAACACTTAAGTGAGTCATACCCACATTTTTCTCAAGTTTCAGTACAAGGCCAATGTACCAAAGATGTGCAAGAGAAAATCCTAGACCTTTAGTTGGTGGCCATCAAATAGTCTAATAAGAAAGATACTACAGCAACTATGCCCATCGAACAGTGAAAGAACAATATTATATAGCTACGAGCCTACGACCTTCTAGTTAGGAGATTTCTGTACATATGGCATCTACATCATGTTGATGGTTTGGATTGTTGAACCATGGGCCTCATGCATGCAATTTTAAATCCAACCAAACTGTTCAAAATCTCAGTGGAGCATTTTCTTTCTTAAGAGATACTTAACCCTAAACCTCAACATTAACTGTTGAACACACTGCTCAATCAACCCCAGAATTCTTTCATTAACAAACATCTTCAGCATGCAAATCAACAGTTCCTTTTGAGATTACCCACCAAACCTTCCATAAATCAATTAAATATGCACAATAAGAAATCATATCAGCTCTAAGGGTATGTTTGTGAAGATTGAAAAAATGATAATGGTTTACAAACGAGAATGATTTTCATTGATCAGTATTAAAATTTTCTGCTGTTTTCATTTTCTTAGGTGAAAGAAATTTCTTGAAAATTTCTTTGGGGCACCAACAATTGAAACTGTAGAAATAAAGATCCCAATTTTCATTTTTGTCTAAAAATGAAATCACTGTGAAAATAGAATGTACCCCAGAAACTGTCGCGCACAAACATGATCTATGGCTCTGTTTTGCATCATTTCTCAGAAATGGAGAAAATCCTCATAGTGATTGACTCTAACAGTAGAGGGCGAAAACATACAACACTGCAAACAGTAGAGAATTCCCTCTTCTCCCAAAAAGGAGATAGCCCAACTGGACTCCTGGTTTCAGCTCATATTTTTCAATCACCCAAAACCATCATCAACACCAAAGGGTGTGTTTTGATCTCCCCCAACCAACCCAACCAACGAGATTAAGAACTGGATCCAGTTTCCTGCTACTTTTGGGCAGTAGTGGAATCATCATCCATTACTTGTCATCACATGGTTTTATAATTTTGCACACGCGATTCCAGTAACCCCAAACAAAACCAATTGTGAAAAAACAGTAGAATCCTAAAAATCAGAAGCTACAGCAAACCATAATGTTCAGCTAGAAGTACCACACTCTCACAACAGCCATTTCCCACTCAAAAAAGAAAACCCCATTCCAGCCCAGATGCACACCCACATCAATTTTTCTCACAAATCAGACACCAACCCATTAAAGCAAACAATCTAACCTGCATAAAAATCAAAACCACATCTTTGGGTTCCGAGCAAAAACTGCTGAATTCACAACTAACCCATAAAGCAATTCAGACCAAGAAATGGGAGATCGCAGAGAATCTTAACCCAGCTACAAAACCCAGTTCCTAAATCATCAAAAGAAGGACTTTAGAGAAGTATATCATATAATTTTATATAAGGAGGTACCTGGTGGAGAGAGAGAGAGAGGGACGTAGAGGGAGATAGCCCATTTAAGGATTTCTGAACTTCAAGGCTGAGAGGGGTTGTATTTCATTTTTATCTGGATGCAGAGAGACACCTTGTCAATTGTATGGCCAATCAACTCTTGTGCTGATGCCCCTAAAAATCATCCATTTTCTGATGTCATGGCCAGTTTTTCAACTTTCAAGGAAGAAAATAGAATCTTTCTATGTGTGTTTTTTTTTTTTTTTTTTTTTTTTTTTTTAAATATTTTAGTTACTTTCAGAAAAAAGAATGCTTTGAGTTTGAGTTTGTTGGGGGTAGAGCATTCTCTAAGAAGAATGATTTTACACTTTACCAATACCTAACCAAAGCCATCCTTACTGTGAAAACTATGACAAAAGCCATCATCATATGTGGAATAATCTGACATGACTAATATGGATTTTTTTTTATGTATTATGTTTGTGATTTATGGGTAGTTTTTCTTTAAATGGAATTAAATTCTTAAAAATTTATGAGAAAATGAGTTGTCCTGTAGAAGTACTTAATTTACTTGATATATGATAGGGTATTATTCATTTATCATCTCCCCTTCAACCATTTTTCGTTAATGGCGGGATTGATTAATGGTCATTTTTAGATATTCACCTACGGCTTGCTATTTTAATCACTTGTAGAAATATGTTTTTTAGAATTTTTAATAATTTAATCCCATTGACCCATATAAAATATTGTTCCTTGGAAGCCTTATTGTTTGCATTAGAATATATAGAAATTAAATACATAGAAATGTTAGGTCAAGTAAGTTCAAGCCAAATGATTAATTAATAAGTGAGGTGTGAATGATTTCAGATGAGAGTAAAAGGATATAAGGTATGAATGTGGGTGGGTATTCATTTTCCATCTTTCCTTTGATTCACTTTCATTGCATTTGAGGCTATTTGATGGTCTTGTTGTATAATTATTCCTTATTTTCATTTTTAACTACTTATAGCATGAACTTTTATATATTTTACACAAGCAAACAAACCGAGTACTTCCATTAAACCTTATTCACCGTTGCATTTAGATAGCTCTAAATGCGATTAACATATGAAAATCTATAATTTCTCATTCTTCAATTTTTAACTAAAACAAGAGGACTGATACAAATCAATTGATGAACCGAGTACTAGTATGTTAGCCTGTAGATAAAGGTTCCATCCGTGGCCAATTCTTAGACCAAAGTCATAGAGTCAGAATAAGAAATCCACAACAAAGTACCAAGATATTGATCTTACCCCACAATAATAAATCTCCAAAATGGGATTCTTGGTGGAGAGTACTTATTATTATTTATCACTCACTCATACATATACACGTTGCCCAATAAATCAACCATCTGTTGACCATGTGGGTATTAATTGGAAAGGGATCCCCTGTTTCGTCCCCTGTTTGGACGAATAAGGGGCTGCCACAAAAGGGGGCGAATGGGTCCCCCTCATTTGCATCCTCGCGTGGCAGCCCCTCATCCATCAAAACAGGGATCTATATAAGTTATGTGCTCAACCGCTTAGCTAAGTACCCGAAAAGAGGAAAATCTTTAAAAAGGTAAAACTCTTTTGGCTGATTTTTGAAAAAGTAAATGAAGATTTGGACATTTCAAAAAAATATAAAATCTTTTCATAATTCTTTTAATCAAGTCCTCTCTTCTCCATCAAAAAATTTAAGAAATGAAGAAAATACATTTATATCATTTCTTATTTTTTTTATTTAATAAATCATTTAAGATAAATGATCGAGTCTAAACCAAATGACCTAGTGGGGCCCATTTCAACTACTTTCATGCCTGGATGGTTAAAAAAAGAGGATTCAAAATGACTAAAAAAGTAACTTCATTAAATGGTCATGATCACCAAAATTAAACTCGTTCGTTAGTTTTAGGGAGGAAAGAGGTTAATAAAAGATAAAAACCTTTCGTAAGAGGAGCATTTTTTTTTCTCAAAAAATATATATAGGACTTGATTGAAAGAATGGTGAAAATCTTTATAAATTCTTGAAATATTCGTATCATCATCTACTTTTTTAAAAATAAGTCAAAGCTTTTATACTTTTAAAAAATTTTCCTAGTAATAAGGTAAAATCACTACACAACATTTATTTAGTTCAATATTAAAACAACACTGCATATTGTTAGTGCAATTCACTGCTAAACTTACCCTCAAAAAATCCAAATAGGTTATATGATTTTTTTTTTTCAAAATAGTATGAGGATCATAGGCTGATTGATTACATGCTCATCATGAGATTAACTACATGAAGTTTCTATCCTTTACAAGAAAAAAATGGAATGGAGTTTGTTCATAGTCAGTAAAATATATGTAATCAATCAATTGACTCAAAGATTACAGTCAAAAATGGGCGTTGAGATTTATTTATTTTGGGTTGTTTCCATGAAAAGATGAGGGCATTTTTGTAAGTGAAAAACGAGCCCATTGAGGCAAGATGACAAGGGCAAGAAGGCCCACACGTTCATTTCAGCTTTTACTACACGTCACCGTCATCATCACCGCAATCGTCACCTATATAAAAGATTCGCCTTTTTCACCTGCAATCACCCTCTTATCTTCCTCAACATTTATACCTTCCCTCCCTCTGGTTTCTAATGCTTTGTTTGGAAAGGGAGGAGGGGAGGGGAAATTTGAGAGTAAAGGAGAAGGGAGGAGAAATTAATTTTCCCTCTTCTTGTTTGGAAAGTCAAAAAGTAGGGGAAGAAAAGTGAAAAAGTAAGGAGACAAAGACCATTTTACCCTTACTTTTGAAAAAAATTCAAAAGGACAAAAAGGGCATTTTGGTACTCTCCCCCTCATTCCCCTCTTTCCCCTTCATTTTCCCCCATTTTTGGGGGGAAAATTTTTGCCACAAGAGGACAAAAACTTTTCCCCCACTTTCCTCCCCCCCTTCCCAAACGCCCCCCAAAAAAATTTTCCCCCCACTTTCCCCTCCTTTTTTTCCTTCCCCCCTTCCCAAACAGAGTGTAAAAGCCCAGGTCACATCCATAGCATATGCAGAGTTACAGGCTCAAAGATTGTTGTCAGAGTTCTAAGGCATCCTTAGCCACGGGGTGTATCATGTAAACCACGGACCATACCATTAGCCTGCATTGAAAATATCAAGTTTTAATCCTAGACTTATAAGTCAAAATTTTGACTTAACTCAACATGAAGCCTTTTAAAACCATGTAGCTCCCATAAATTGGTAAAAAATGATATAAAAAGGGAATCATTATGTGTTGGGAAATGTCTATTCTTGTTTTTTTTTTTTTTCGTGTGTTAGCCCAACCTAGAATTAGACACACTGTCACAAATTTGTTCTTGGATATTAGCTTCCCAGGAAAGTGTCGGTATATTTTCAACCTGTAGAGATTTCTAGATATTATCAAGAAATTGTTGAGAAGTTAAGCTAATTTTAAATTGTTAAATATTAGATTAGATAAGAAAAGCAAGTTGCTATTAAAAATCATTTTTTTGTATATATTTTTACTGTTCTATCAAAACCTTATCACTTTTAATCGTGGCTTTTTTTTTTTCTTTAGTATTCTCAACAAGAAAACGATATGAAGAGAATATAGTTTAATGTCACAATAATATAATGATGTCTGAGAAGTGCCTCACAACCCAGTGGCAAAGAGGCGTTTCACCTTAAAGCACTCAGGGATTGATCCATAGGTGGACGTGTTTCATGGTAGTCTTTTCACCATTGTTTTGGGACATTTGTGACACTAGTTATACCCATATAAAATGTTTATATGCATTAAATTATAGAGGATTTGAATGCATATGAATTCATAGTAAAACAAACTCTACCAAATGATTATTAGAGATGCAGGGGTGTGAAGGATATAAGTTGGAGATATATATAGAATTTTCACTGTCCTATAAATTATATTACTAGAGTAGTCATGGCAGGGTATTTATTTCTCATCTTCTTTTTATTCTATTTTCCTAAAAGGAAAGTTTATTTGATGCTATTTTTAGAAATTCACTTTTTATTTGCATTTCTTGACCGCTAAGGATACAAATTTAATGTATTGAATTCCTATATATTCTAATGCAATCAAACAAGCCCTGAGTAAAAAAAAATATTTACAAATTTATTGATTTAATTTTAGTTTTAGTTAAAATTGTATGTAATTAAGAGCAATAACTTGAGGTTTTCCAATTAGTTGGCTACCCCACCTCTCACTAGAACCATCCTCCATCATAATCCACTTATATATTATTCTCTTTCCATCCTTGTTTTCTTCCTGCATAAGTACTAACTGCCTTCTTTTCCCATTGATAGAATAGGGTCTCTCATGGGTCCAAGGGCCTAAGCTGAGTGCATAAAATAATAAAAACAAAAAACAAACTTGATCAGAGACAAATTGATTTCCAAGAATCCATACAAGAAAAAAGAGACAAAGACGCGTGCCACTAGGTGTTGCAATTCCTAACCTGGCCCACCAACTCAACTTGATGTTGGAAGTAGGTCGGCCTCGTGGATAGATTTTCAAAAACTTTTGACCCACTTAACTCAGGGATCAAGTATCCATAAGGCCAGAAACCCAATCCAGGATGCAAACCCTCAATCTCACATATCAATATCAGTAAAACATCTATCTAGAAGATAGAATCAGCAACATAAAAGATTCAAATAAATCTACAACATGCAAGGAAGTATATTATACCTTCGGAGCTCGGTTGTGCTCTAATGGAGAAGTTGTTACTTTCTTTGATGTCGAACTCTTTCGCAAATCAAATCAAGATCTCCAAGACCCAATTGTCTTCCACACTATGTCCCTTATCAGATTTCTTTTCTCAAGGAGATGGGTGGGATCTCCTAAAGAAAACTACTAGAGAACAACTAGGGAAGGAACTAGAAGAGATGTGCAACAACTTGCACAAGAGAGGAGAAGAGAGAAAGAGATTGCCTTGCACAACTTTTGCACAATGATGCATTGGACGTCCAAAGGGGGGTGCTTCCCTTTTTATAGCCTCTTGCAACTCCTCTCTTTCTAATTAAAATAGAAGTCCTACTTCCATTAATTAGTAACCTTCTCTTTCTAATTAAAATAGAAGTCCTACTTCCATTAATTAGTAACCTTCTCTTTCTAATTAAAATAGAAGTCCTACTTTCATTAATAATTAGTAGCTTACTATTACCACTATTAGAAGTCTCACTTCAAATAGAAATAGTAATTCTCTAATTCCTTTCCATCTAGAGTTCTACTAGAATTAGTATCTATCTAATACTTGGGCCAGTGTGGGGACCACTAGGGATTCCTTAGAAAGCTGGCTCCAACTGGGACACGCGACCCCACATCTCATGTGCAATCTGGGCCCACAGTTAATTGCAAATAACTCCACTATATAAATGCAATTGAACTCCAGTCTTAGGAATAAATTACATAGAAGACCCTAAACTTCCCTATGACCACAAGTAGGCCCCTCCATCTATATCCATGGATCAATTGGATCTGTCCACCAAATTAGATCCATATCTTATTATCCTTGAGCCCCAATTAATTATAATGATCGATTGGTACCTATCCAATTAACTCTTAATCGGAATGGGTGCGCACTTAC
Organism: Umbellularia californica; assembly: GCA_028538565.1. Lineage (NCBI taxonomy): Eukaryota > Viridiplantae > Streptophyta > Magnoliopsida > Laurales > Lauraceae > Umbellularia > Umbellularia californica. Next base: position 22,774,384 of record JAPQWN010000003.1, read on the forward strand.
CAATGATAAATCCATTAATTGGCACAAGGGGATAATCAGGATAGATTCCATCTTGACCATTAAATGTTCTCACAGCTCTACTACCACTCACCCAAATCACCGAGGTGTTGACCTACAATTTGCCTCACTCATTGGTGACTCAAAGCAAATGAATAGGTAGAAACTTGAGTTCATTAATGTCTCAGGATTGAGAGCCTATTGCTAGGGAATTATGAAAGCAGACATTAAAGTAAAGACAGTATTCTTAACGTGCTTCTCATGGTCATTCAATACATCCAATGTACCAGCACATTGATCCAGAATCTTCCATTCTGATGATCGAGATAAATCACACTATCTCATAGTGATCAAAGTGTTGCAACCTTATCAGATGAGATACCCAGTCTCATCACTAGTTGTGAAGAACTTTTAAGTATAAGATTTGTGACATATATCTCCCGTGTGTGGATCTCATCCATACACATATATCACATCTAATATACTAATGGGACCCGGTTCAACTCATGAACCATTATGTCATTCGTATTAGTTATGTGCAAACAAGTAATAAATCACCATTCATCTCATGAAAGGAAAGCAAGAATATATTGATAAATAAAGAAAGAAATTAATCAATATATTCGTCATCTAATGGATTGAGACCATAAAACTAACACTTGAACCCTGTCTAATAAGTTGGATTTGGGTTGACCCTATAAATGTGTCCCTCTATTTTAAACTCGATCTGAACCTAACTCAGACCAGACCCATTGAGCCTCTCTTTTGCCAATGTGAGCTTTGCCTGGTTAGGGAAGGGTGTTTTGGTAAGACCAGGGGAGACTTCATTTGAGCGAATCTCTTGTATAATCTTCCACCAACCACTCATATAAACAATAAATACCTTCTGGAATCATTTGGAGAGGGATGGGAAAGGGGGAATCTTGCTGCTGCTTTCCAACTCCACAAAGTGAAGTGAGATTACCCCAGATCTACTTCTTTTTCTTCAAAGTTTCTTTATAGGAAAGGAATGCATAAAGAATAAAGAGCAACTTTGGCCATGACTAAAATAAAAAACACCATCCAACGCACCCAACCTGATCAAAAGCTGAAATTGGATTTTGTTTGTTTCCACAAATTTGAATGAGACCACATGAATGCATGACAATTGATATGTTTCGACGTAGAGTAGACGGACATATAAGATTAGGTCAATCAAATGATCTTATCCTAATTTACTTTTTGGATCTTCAAAGTTTAATGGATATACATATTGGGCAACAAGAAGTGGCACAACCAACTTGAGGTTATTGGTTCAAGTCATATTGCCCGTGAAAATTGGAAAAAAAAAAAAATAACAGCTTTAAATAGTGCAAAACTAGGATCAACACCAAATTAGTTAAAATACGCGAATTTATTGTGATAAAATTCAATGGGGAACAATGTCTAGATTAGGAGGAGAAAGGGTGCATGAATTAGGAATTGCATTGATCATAGGTGGACCTTGATTAGCTAATTATGTGAAGGACCTGACTCCAAAATCCAGACATGTGCCCATTTTAAAAAATCCCTTGATAACTGGGCTCAGTTCCATTCCAGCCCAATTGGGCCCAAATTCAGGTCCAATCCTAAAAACCCCTATATACATATAGAAAGATATCGTAAGAGATGTGACAGATATCATTATGCTAGCTCTAAAATTGAAATGGACAAAATTGAGGACCCATTCCCAAAAAAACAATTATAAAGAGAGCGAAAACAAAACAGTAAGTTCCGACCTTCAATGACACAATAGGATGGCCTAGATGAGCTATGACTAAATGTCTTACATATTTTTTTTTCTTTTAAAAGATGTTTGACATTTACATCTAAATAGACTTTTTTTTTGGGTGTACTCAAGTCCAAGATTCCAAGCATGGAGACAAAAAACAAAAATAATAAACGCCAGGGACAGAGACCCAAGACAAAGGGATAGAGACGAACATAATAATAATAAAAAAATATCTTTGGGAATGACCCCTATTTATTATTGTTCTCCCAATTACATTTGGATAATGATATTTGATACAAGATTTAACTGGCAGTGGGTCAATTACATGATTTATATTATATGCCTTTCCTTTCTTAGCTTATAGTTATAATAGGATCTCCCACCAAACTCCAAACTTTCTTAATTAAGTGGTAACCATCTCATTTGTTTTCCACTCCCTTCCCTCCTTTACACCAATCACGAGGATAACTTGTAGATTCACAATGCTTCACTAAATATGAATCAAAGACATACATAAATAAATGCACCCATCCTCCTTGTCTCTGTTAAAATGGAAGACATTTGCAAACCTAATAAGATCAGTTCCCTCCCAGCTGCAATCTATCCCAATCCTACAAATCAATCATGATTGAAATATAGGCCACAATATATCAAAGTTAAGAAGGGGACTCAAAAGTCAAAGCCTTTTGGGCTTTGTTAATCTGTAAATCATTCACTTTGTGAGTTTTACTTTTTGACTTGTGCAAAATTGAATCAGTTTTATTTCGGAAATAAAATTATTTCGGAAGGTGATACGAACTAATTTATTGCATGTATCAGTTTTATTTATAACGGAGCTACAAAAATAAAATAATAACTATACTGGCCTGTTATTATTTTTTGCAAGATTGGAGACTCTAACTGGCACCCACACTCACACATTACTATCCCAACTAGCTAATTTATAGTTGTGGATAGCCTGAGTTTATTGAAAATAATATGAATTCACTTTAAAGAAATGTGATCTTTACGGAAACTTAATATGATATCATAGTGAACTAATCATGAATTCGAATCCAAAAAGAAAGACTCGACGCTTAACAAAAATATGTGTGTCGGCGAAAAATGCGCGGCCAGCTCTTCCCAAGAGACATTGAATGTGTGTGCTTGTGTGTGTGGAGAAGTAAAGCCAAAAAGTCATAATGAGACCCACTTTAAATCAATGATAATGCAATATGAAACATAATATATCATCATTCACCTCACCATAATAAGAAGACTGTTCTACACTAAATGCATGACAATTTTCAACACCTCACACACACTACTACAGATCCAATATATGAGACTCTTATATAGATCACATAAGATATTCCAAAAGAACATGAGTTGACATATATATTCAAGACAACAATTAACTCCTATATTGATTTTTAACTTTCCAAAATATTCTTTGGACTCCACGTGACTCTTAGATTCGGATTTTCTTGAATTTCTTCATATAATATTAAAAGCAATAATTCCAACACATCAATATTATTGGAGAGTACTAGAGAGATACCTATCAATCATACCAATGTCGAGCTAGGCCAAGAGCTGTTGAATACTACAGACTGATTCAGTCATTTGAGAACTGAATGAGCACTAAATGAGTTTATGACGGAACAAAGAAGCCATTCATCAAACCTTCAGTTCAGCCAAAAGAGCAACCAATAATAGGTGGTATCATTAGAAGCTGGGCGCGAAATTACACCTGTGAATTAGGTGGTTTCACACAGGAGCGGCTCTAGGAATTCAAGTCAGTGGGGTCAAAAAATACTTATCTTATGCAACCTTGCCACTAGGCCTATCAAAGGGTCAGACCCAGGCCGGGCCGAGGTTAAGCTCTTATCCTACCCTCTCAATTGCGGACCGGACTTAACCGAGTAAAAACCTTCGACTTTTACATGGTGAGGCCTATAATTTTTAGGCCCTTACCCTACCTTCAAATATTTAATATTAGAAAAAAGAGAGAAAAAGGATAAAAATAAAAGGACCTGAGATAAAAATACTATTTGAACTTCCTATGAGTTAAGGCATATCCATTTAAATTTATAAGCCATTCAAAATTATTGGGCTGTCAATGACACAAAAGTACACAGTTTATCTTAATTGGAATTTACAAAAGGGTCAAAAATTTATAAGCCATTTTATCTCCTTCGGGTCAAACTCTTCAATTAAGTTGGTTCAAAATCTTCCCATAAGGTTGTTTTTAGATTTCAGTGGGATCAAAACTTCCCATAGATGTTTTTTTTTTTAGATCTCAGTGGGTCAAAAGCTTCCCACTCAGAGGTTCAGAAAACTTTTATGAATATGTTTTCAGATCTCAATAGGGTCAATTGACCCCACTGTGAACAACATGGCGCCGCCCATGGTTTCACAAACATTTTGTATTTTTTATTTTTGTGACAATAGACATTCCAATTCACACAATCTATGTCCCTAACCAAATGAGCTATACTTGATAGATCAATATTATATATTTGATCTTCCGATAAACTAATACATGAGCGTAGTACTGTGATGCCGACAATCAGACCCATGCGTATGTCATTGCGTGCTAGGCTGGAGTCCTGCTTACAGGTGGGCACATGTTTCCACTGAGGATGTGCATCTAGTGAGCCCCAATATGAATGGACGATTGAACAAAAGCAACCAGCCACCACAAGCAACCTTCTTACGTCTCTTTCGTGTGGACATGAAATAGCAAGAACCTGCTATCTCTCTTAAGCATCAGCTTTAAATCAATCATCAGTTGGTGATGCCCTAATTTATCAATTTGTAATATCTATATCAGGAACTATAGAAGAAGACTCAGATGATGACGACTATAACAACAAATTGGGCCTGATAATTACACTATAAATTTATGATTACTATAACAACAACTACAATAATTAGGTCACAGGATAACTTTGGCTCCAACTACATATTAGGAAAAATGCCCCTCCCTCTAAATATCTTCTGTTCCATGTTCTTCAACGAGGGAACGGAAAAGGCCATTGAAAACCTAATTATGCGTCTCCTCAACGATTCTTTTCACCATGGTTATATAAGTAGAATATAGTGAGAAAGAAAAAAACACAAATCCACAATCCCCATCCTCTTCTTCCTAATTTTGCATAGAAATCTCAAGATAGGTATACCAGTTTTTGAAGATTTCTTGCAATCTAGTGGGAATCAGAACCCAGAATACATATAGACAAGGAAACCAGGGGTTCTGAGAATAATGAACGGCTCAGATTTCTCATGAGCGGTTGAAGCACTTGTATACCTGTAATTTGTCATTAATACTTTTGGGTTTATCCCATTGTATAAACAGTCTAGCCAATTCTGCTTTCGTGGAAAATGATTTGATCAGTTGCTGCCATTGAGATTGGTTCAGTTGTATGACCATTTTGTTGAATTATAGCAGAACCACATTGTCAATTTTGCAGCAATTTCAGTTGCATGTGCGTCTCCAAAGTCCAAAACGCCTGCATTCAGTTGTCATTATCTTGTTGAAAATTGATCTTCCACATAATCACAGCCATAGTTTAAAAAATCCCACTTACAGGAGTAACTTGGAAGGGAATGAGTAGAATAACTTGGGGAGTTTTCAGATAGAAAATTCGGTTACTGCATACTACATTATTACTACATCACTACGTCAGCTGATCCATATTGAATTTTGATAAAAGACTAGTACCCAATCTTCATAAGATTTAAGTATTGTTGATTCCACAATGTAAGCCAATACGGGCAGATACTTGATATGTATCAATTTGGGTGCCTGGGGTTCTTTCTTTGGGGTTAATCGAGTGCCTAATTGATTGGGAGTTTGATGCCATTATTGCTCGCGGAGTGGGCTCCACTTGAGGAGGAATATTGAAAAGTATTTCCAGTGCCTTTGCTGCAGTCTCGAGGTTTTGGTATGAATGGCTAGCTGAAGAAATTCAAGAGCCATTTGGACATGGGTGGGTAGCAAAATATGACCGGATCCTAATTGGACCCATGTTTGATGCATCAACTCTAGCACACATGTAATATAGCTCGGCCAGGGGTCAGATTTTTCTGACACAAGAAATGGGTCAGGTTAGATAAACTTGCTTAGCCCACCTGACTCATATTTAACCCATAAAGAGATTAATTCATATAGTTCTTGAAATGAAATTCGGCTTGGGCAAACCATTTACAAATGGGCCAGAAATTAACGGAGGTTTCATGCATGCATGGGCTGGAAATGTTAACGGACCTTGGTCCAACTTTTGGCAGACAGAAAACTTGGCAATGGACCTAATAATATTCCTAAACTGAAGTTGGGCCTGGGCTATTTTTTTGTAGAATCAGGCCAGGTTAGGTTGGTCTAACCCACATGGTTTGCATGTAGGCAGGTCAGTTTGGGTTGACCCAGATGGGTTATAAATTGGGTCTGGCTGACCTCCACTCAGTGCGGGTTAAGGTTATCTAATCTGTTTAAAAAAAAAAAAAAAAAAGTCCCAAATGGGTTGTGGTCCAAACTGTAGACCCCTACATTTTGACCCGAACCAACCCATTTGCAAACCTATCATTTACACATAAAGGTCAATGAAATGGGAATAAAAGGAGGTTGAGAGAGAGGCCAAAATGAACTGCGGTTTGAAGACTACACAAATTTCGAGCTGCTGTGAACTAAATAAAAATAACTCCAATGGAGGCCGGAGGGAATGCACCCCATGAAAGGAATTTCACCGTGTACAAAGGTAGAAGAGTGCAACAGTGACCAAGCAATAAATAAGGAACGTTCAGGATGCACCGTGCGCAAGTGACTATTTTTTCCGGTTAAATCTAAATGTTCTCCAACGCACCATGCATCATGACGGTGCATCACATGTATTGAGAGGTGGGTCCCGGCTTTAGGACAATCTAAACGTACGCTGGGCAGGTGACTATTTTCCTTCTATAGTGTGGTACTATTTTTTGATAGAAAAGATTTTCATATAGTTCAATTTTGGATTGTATTAAGAGTTTCCTCTTCAAGTTAGTTTTCTTTGTATCTCCTTAAAAAGTAACAAACCTTCAATGCAGTGTATGGGTCTACAATCATATGTAGTTATGCCTGTGCAACCCGCATCAATCTATCTATCTATCACATATATAGCCTCTATTCCCTCTAAGTCTCAACCAATGAGGGCCCCACAAATTAGTGTTGCACCTGCACATGCTAAAATTATGGACCCAAAAACAGAATTTGGTAATCTGGTTCCATCTTTGTTCTGTTGACAGACTCTTCGACGCTCTTAAATGTCCAACTTTGGAATTGATTGGGGCCATGGAGCTGGACGTTTGTTTGGCCCATATACATCCCCTGCATGGAAAGTGGTATATATTAATCCTTTTCCCAGTAGGGGTGACAACAGATCAGGTTTGGCAGGAGTAAGGCTAAACTTGAACTTGTGCTAACTCACACTTGTCCTGCCTTATATTTTATCCGACCAAATCAAAGATGGGTTGATGATTTGCAATACCAAACCTGACCCATATTTGATATCAGTTTGGTTAAATTTGAGACATTAGTTTTTTTATGGTGGGTTGAGATGGGATGGGTCGGGGGACCAAAACTCGAATTTAGTTTGGAATTGATTTGGATCAAAATTGATAACTGTCCTTTGCTTTATGCAATCATGTAGAGGGTTTTTTTGGTAAAAGAAACAAGGCGTGTTTAAGATAAAGAGAGGATGGTACCAATCCTTAAACCCTGAATCTCTTGCATGTACTCCTAATCATATAACCAGTGAGACACGACGAAGATTGGTAAAACAAGGCATGTTTGTGTGGGTGATCTTACCGTAGGAAAGGATCGAAATGACACTTGAAAATCCAGTGCCATTCTTTGTTAGTGTTTGATGCATCTAGGATCTGGGGTTTCCGAACCCATATTTTGCGTTATTTTCTTCCCTAGTGAGAACTAGAGTTTCCTAATCCATGGCTATTACACAAACACACACAATAATTTTTTCTTGGAAAGAATAGGGCTTTATCTAAAGAGGATTTTATTGGAAAAAAATGTTAAAGAACAAAAAGTGAAAAAGATTGACAAACTTTAAGATTAACTAAAAAGGCCTTGAATGGAGATATCCTTGCTAATAAATACAAGTGAAGTAGAACAAATGAACGGTATCCATGCTCATATAAGTGAGATACGATATCGCTGGTAAAAAAAGAAGAGGATTTTATGAAAAAAATCTCGGAATTTGACCATTCCTCACGAAGGGTCGTCGAAGATAATGCAGCACAAATTCGGTTTTCCCGCCTTTTTTTATTTTTTATTTTTTATTTTTATACTTGGGGGACGCTACTGCCGCTCCTCACTCTTATTCTTTGTCGTCTCCATCGTATTTTTCCATATTGAATACAGCTTTCTCACTGTCCATATCATTGAAAAAGCTGCGAATACAAGTTTTGTACCGTGGAAAAGCTGCGAGTACAAGTTGTCCACTGTTCATATGGGTGGAAAACCTGTGAATACAAATTTTTCACTATCCATGAGACCCAAAACGCTGCATCCTAATATGCAAATACTAAAACGAGCAATCTTTCTCTTTCGTTTTCTCATGGATGGGTTCATGGGTTGAGGATATGCTCTACAAATTTTTTTCCCTTATCTCTTTCACTTTTCAAGATAAATTTTAAGAATACGGAAGGAAGAAAGAAAGAAATAGTATGTAGGCTACTACTAATCTTTTTATAAAGCATATTACAAAGCCTATGATATTGATTTCTTAAGACGGTTGGAAAAAAATTGGAGGGAGGGAGATTGAGAAATAAGGACCAGCAGAGGAAAAAACAAAAAGGCAGGAGAACCACAAATCGAACGTGTCACACCCACAATGACTCGCTTATCCAAGACCCGACCGACACCACCACCATTTACTTACTCTCTCCGTTTTAAAGTTACAAGTTAAAAACAGCTGCGTTTGGATACAAGCAGATATTTTCAGTGTCCGATATTTCGCGTGTAGGGTTTTGTGGTTGTCGTTGTGATTGTTCTAAAAAGACTTCCGTTTTTAGGGTTTTGTGGAATATTCTCTTGCTTTATCCCCTCTTTCCCCACTTTCCTATCTATCCGAATGGCGTTTCTCTCTTTGTATCTCAATTCCATTCCTCTCTCTCCATCTCCCTCCAATTCTCACCTGCTTCCAATTCATTTTCACAGCAACAGAAATCTCAGCTGCAGACAATTCGTTGCTTTCTCCACACATTCTAACCCTAGAATCCTCAAATCCAATAAGAGGTTGCCGTATGGGAAGTTGTTTTTTCCCTATAGCGATGAAGAAGAAGAAGAAGAAGAAGAAGTAGGAGAAGATGAACTAAAAGGAAGCAAATCTGAGTTTTCTGAGGTGTGTAGTTCTTGAGGTTTTTTCTTTTTTCTGTTACATTTTTACTTTGGAGGTTTGTTTTGTTGAATTGATGATGTATGATTCACCAGAATGGCACTTTAACTTGGGCACTGCTTCCTCTTAAGTGAATGCTGATCCAGAAACTAATCACTGTTAGGTGTTGTCACAATAAATTCCCAAAATGTATAATCATTAAGGATTGAGGACCAAAATTGAGAGCTAGTGATATTGCAGCTGCCCCATACCCATGTGTCCCATTGGTTGCCATTCACCCAGGTGGGCCCCTTGATTGTCATTTGATCAAACTGATGTAGGATGAACATGAAGATGAGGAAAAGTGAGTATGAGTTTTCTCATGTGAGTGTTTTTTTTTTTTTTTTTTTTTTAATGTTACATTTTTAAGTTGGATGCTTGTTTTGTTATTTATGTTATTGAATTTGATGCTATACTTTTGTTTTTGAGTGTTGTATGCATATGTATGTATGATTCTTTGGAGTTTGATTATGTAACATTGGATTTATCTGTGGCTGATTTTCAAGTTGGGTTTGAAACTCAAAGTGCAAATTCAAGTTCTTTTTTTGGTCTCCCTATTGTGTTACTGGATATTTGAGGTTCTGATAATGTAAACACTGTTCTGCTTGAATGTTGGTTTAATTATTGATCCCACACACTAGATTTGACAGGGTGTATTAAAAAAAGCAAAGTCTACCACATTGGAAGACTGATCCTAGCACCAAATTAGGTTTGTTTTCCTTCCGCAAGTTCGGTTCCTTTTGAATCGGGTTGACTCTCCCAGAACTTCCAGACTAGTATGATGAATATCATTCTAAATATTCATCCATTAGTACAGTTTTTTTTTTTTTTTTGACTTAATGAGCAATAACTATCATTTAGATTGTCATCATTGCTGTTCAGGCCAATGCATATGTTTTATTGTTGTACTGAACTGTTACATGTCAGGAACTTGTTTTTTTTTTTTGCCACCTAGGTTGACAAATTCGTCGTAAGCAAAAACGGTTGCCATCTTTGTATGTTTGATTATGTCCAGTCTTCTCAGGATGAACATGCAGAGATGAAAGAGTTTGATATGTACTTTAGTGGTGATCAAAAGAAATCAAGCTTTCAATCAAAGAATGATACTACACAACAAGGTACTCTACAGCGCATGTAAGAAGGGCTTCCAAGAAATTAATATTCAAATTTAACCTACACTTGTTCATGCAGGCAACTGGAGGGTTCTGAAAGGGGGAAGGGAGGAAACACTGAAATCTGGACGAAACCTCCAGCTTAAATACAATTCTCTGCAGGTAAAACGCAGCAAAGACATTCCAGAGAGGAGAAAGAAAGGAAATGTTACTCATTCTGCAGCCAGAGTGGAGGAAAGAGGGTTTGTCAATGGCAGTGGAAAGGTATTAATATTCCTTTCTTTTATGACTTTGGTTATTAGATTTTTTTTTTCTTGTTTGCTTCTGGGTTCTGATGAAGCTTAATTGATATCAATACATGGATCTATTAACACCACCACCCCCCCCCCCTCCTCTTTTCTTCTCTCTCGGCTTTGGTGGGGTGGGGGGTGGTGGTGTTGCAAATCTGTTATCCGACAGTTGGAAACAAAATGGAAGAGTTTCATGTAAGCGTGTTTGTTGCAGATTAAAAATGGGAATTCTGCAGAAAGTAGATTTCGTCAGCTATCTGAGGATTTGGGTTTTGATGAGAAATGGTTTCCTCTTATTGATTACTTGAGCACATTTGGACTGAAGGAGTCTCACTTTATCCAAATCTCTGAAAGGCATATGCCTTGCCTTCAGTTAAATGTGGCTTCCGCCCAAGAGAGACTTGAGTACTTGCTGAGTGTCGGTGTCAAACACAGAGACATCAAAAAGATACTACTGAGGCAACCACAAATTTTGGAGTATACCGTGGAGAATAATCTGAAGTCACATGTTGCATTTTTGGTGAGTTTGGGTGTCCCCGATTCCCGAATTGGGCATATAATCACAGCTGCTCCATCTCTATTTTCTTACAGTGTGGAGCATTCTTTGAAACCCACGATTAGGTATTTGGTTGAAGAAGTAGGTATTAAAGGAAGTGAAGTGAGCAAAGTTGTGCAGTTGAGTCCTCAAATCCTGGTTCAGCGAATTGACAACTCATGGACCAGCCGCTTCTGTTTTCTATCAAAGGAATTGGGCGCACCTAAAGATAGCATAGTGAAGATGGTTACAAAGCATCCACAAGTTCTACATTATAGCATTGAGGATGGAATACTGCCAAGAATCAATTTCCTGAGGAGTATTGGGATGCACGACTCTGACATCTTGAAAGTGTTAACAAGTCTTACTCAGGTCAGAATTGGCACTCCCTCCAGTTTTATATAAATTTCCAATTAGAAAAAAGCTTTCATATTATGGCGGGGTATGACCATCCATTTGCGTCAGTGCAGTCATATTTCTAATTGAGTAATATGGTATGACCATCCATTTGCGTCAACGCAGTCATATTTCTAATTGATTAACATATGCTTGCTGAATTTTGAACCATTCCCTATTTGTAAATGTAATTATGAGGAATTCTTTCCAGTGGACTGTGTCCCGTGCACAAAACTCCATCCCCGCCATTAACGCAAAGCCCCCCACCCTCCCTGCATTGAAGGCGGGCACCAATTTCGTGCACGACTCGCAGTGTGTTTGCCCACAGGAGGTCTGTTTGGTCAGATTGTTGTGTTATACTACATTTACAACCCACAGTTTGGAGGTTTGGATTGAGTTGCACTTATGCATGTGTTACATTGGATGTGGGCATGAAGATCATCATGATCAGCAGAGTATCCCATAAGTCCTCAAAATTTCAAATTGCCGACATCCCACATTTTGGCTTTTAGTTGTCAATGATGCTTGTTTCATTGCATGATGATATTAATGTTTTCTTTGCAGGTGTTATCTCTGTCATTGGAGGGCAATCTGAAGCCTAAGTATCTGTACTTGGTAAATGAACTCCGCAATGAGGTCAAGTCCCTGGCAAAATACCCAACGTATTTAAGCTTGTCTCTAGAGCAGAGAATTCGACCTCGTCATAGGTTCTTGGTTTCCTTGAAGAAAGTTCCAAAGGGACCTTTTCCTCTGAGCTCATTTGTTCCTACAGATGAATGCTTTTGTCACCAGTGGGCTGGAACTAGCTTGGAGAAGTATTTGGCATTTAGGCAGACTTTTTTACTTTCAGATTTTGCAAAGAAGTATGAAAGAAAGAAAATTATAGAACCACACCTTTCATCCTAAAGGCTGTATTCCATTTTTCAGCTTGGTTTTGTTGGCATTGCCTGCATCACTGTGCTGTATATCTGACAACAATTTCAATTGCAATGTGTTCCTTGTTAGAAGATCTCTTTTATTTGATTTTGTCAATGGCAGAGGAGCAACTGCGTCCTATATTCTCATTTTTCTCTGAAGAAGTTCCAAAATGTGTTCCTCTCAGCTCATTGTTCGGAAATTTGAGTAGTACTTATTTAGAAAAATACGACCGTCAGGCTTTCTGAAGCATAAAACAAAAATGTGGAAATGGTAGCTCATGGACCATGTCTTCAAGCTATAGAGCAGGATTACTGATTCAGATTTTGGAAGATTGGTGGGGTCCTTTCAGCAACGTATTGGTATTTTGGGTTGCATATGAAGCTTCTCTAACTCTCGGCTTCAAATCAATTTTGTAAGTTTCCATGATTTAAATGATAGCTTTCTGGCAGTGTTAATTATCATTTATTTCTTATGTATCATCACCCCTGTTTACATACTTGTGGATCAAATGGAAGACCTGTTCACCTGAAAGAAATTGGACAGGCCATGACTTCAATGATGCTGCAAGGGTGGGGAAGAGTTGTCAGAGATTACTCTTATAGCACACACACTTTCACATGTCTTGATCTCACACAGATAGACATTCAACACCAAAATAGACAGAGTACAATAGTTTTTCATGCCATTGAGTACTTGAGAGGAGAGGAAACATTCATTTATGTAGCCTCTAGGGGATAAGATTGCTCTGATGTGACTTATCCTTTCACTGCTTCAAATCCTAAATAATAACTAATCTAGATAGTTTCAGCCTCCTGCAATAACCCGTTGGTGTTAGTGGTCATTGGCTGGACCATTGTCTTGGATTGGCCTGTGGGCACAGCCTGCATCATTGAATCATGTGTATGGAATGTGTTGCTCATTCTTTTGGGAAAACTGGATAGGCCATAGCTTAGAAGTCACATTGGTCGGACATTTTAACCATTTGATTTGAGTACTTTTGTCAAAGGATAGTGGATTGTTATGGAAAATGTCACGATTTCAATTGAGTTCGTCTATGAAGTCTCCCAGAAATACAGATGAAGGATCCAGATTATTTTCAGCAAAATGATTAAAATCTTTTATCTATTTGTCTTCCAGTATTTGGTGTAGCACGTTCATTGTTGGAAGTGATTGGTCTTGATCTTGTAGGCAAAGTTACGAAATTCGGTTCGGTTCGGCTGAATTTTCTGAATTATTTTGGTCCGGGTCCTCTACCGAACCGAACAGCACCCATATATATATATATATATTCGTTTCAGAATTTGGTGCAATTCGTCTGAATTTCTGCAATTCAGACAGAAATCCAGAATTTTGGCCGAATTGGCCGAAATTCCAGAGTTCGGTTGATATTTGTAGTTAGCCTTTAAAATAGAATAGAATAAAAAATGAGGGGCTAAACGTAATTTTTAACCCAAAAGTAATAGTAAAAAAAAAGAAACCCTAACCAATCCCTTCTCATTCGCCACCTTCCGTTTGAGCAGAAGAAGAATAGGCAGCAACGGAATCTACTGCTGGTCATTTCGTTCGACCAAGAAAAGCGAAGAACAAGAAAAGGCAGCAGCAGCAATGGAATCTGCTGCTGCTGCTCCTCATTTGGTTCGACCAAGAAAAGCACCTGCTGCCGGTTGGCCATTCGTTCTTGCCCAGAGCCATTGAACCGAAGTCAACCTGTTATGCCTTTTTATCTGCACCCTTCTGTTTCAACACGTGCCTCCTTTTATCTGCTGGTTGGGCTGGGCTGGGCCAGCTCAGCTGCTGTTTTGTTCGTGGTTGGGCTGTGTCAGTATAGCTTTTATATTTTAGCTAAGTTTGCAGTTTGCTGCTTTTTTTTTTATAAGCTCGCTGCCCCCTTTTTTTTTCTCCGGCTGTTATCTGCCCCCGTTCTTTACAACTGCTGTATCATACATGTCCCATATTATGAGTTAATTTAGAAGAATAAACTATATGTATGAAACCATATTTTTTATTTCTATATGTATATATATTTTAAATTTTTTATATTTTTCCGAATTATAAATCCGAATCATTTCACCAAAATCCCGAATCGGCCTAAATATTTTGATTTGGGGGCCAAACCGAAACGATGACCGAAATGAATTTCTCACCAGTGCACGTGTGCCAGAATGGTTACAGATAGCTTAAGTAATAAAAGAACCCAATGCCATAGTTTTTTCCTTCATGAAATTGGTTTCTAATACAGTCAATTACTGTACTGAAATTTATGCAGTACCTAGTCTGGTGTCGACATTAGGAACTGTTTAACATTGTCAGATGGAGCAATGTTAAAGTGGATTTCTCTTCAATATTGATTCTTGAACCACCGGTGATTAAGATGTCTAATTTTCTGCATCAGTAACTAATTGCTTATGTGGTTTGCTCTTAAGCATGGGTCAATGAAATAGAAGATTTGGAGACAATTTTGATGATGTTGCAATGTTATGGGACTACACACACCTATTCATAAATGTACATTTCTGTGTGTACATTCTTGCTTTGGACATGCATGCTCTGGAAGAATCTTAACTTTTGAAAATCAGATTCCTAATTATGATTACTTTTACAACTATTTCTTTGCAGGTCCATACTATCTGGAACTACTGTCCAGTTAAATTTTGAAGTCTTTATAGAGGCAAAAAGCCATAAACACTGCAAATTTCTTGCTGAATGTTGTACAATAATCTGTTCAAGCTTTTCTGGGGACGCTAATTGTAGGTTCTTGTATTGCCCCTTTTTTTTGTAAAATGGATACTAAACTTCTTTTACCTCTACTTCATTGTGCCTTTTGCTTCTATGAGAAATGCATGTGATGTTACAACCTTCCAAGATGGAAAGAGAACCTTCATTTCTTTGTTTGTTTGTTTTTGTGATGTTACAATCTCTCCTGATATGTTGTCATCATTATCATTATCTTGGCCTTGATTATTTTAGGGCTGGCTTAATGTAGTCCTAAAATTAAACAGGCTCTGCCCATTAATTAAAGTTGAGGCTGCAGATCAAGTGGGGCCCCACAGTCCAGTCCGAATGTTATTATGTGCGAGACATTGCGCTTGTGTGTGAGAGAGACTGTTATTTTCAATGCCATCCTACATTCTGCAGTGTGCTTACAATGAAAAGACAGTACAAAATACTTGTTCTCATATCCTTACAATAAGATCCCGTAGATAGCCCGTAGATAGTAAAGTTGTAATCAAAGCTATCTTCTTGGATAATACCATTCTCATCTTTTCATTTTCCTCTTTCATGGAGGTTTATTCTTCTATTAATTTGCAGCATGTTCGTGTTTCTCGATGATGCGATTTGATATACCCAAGATGGGCACAAGGATAGTGAAATTCTACTGTTGATTTGTGATCAGATTTCTTTCCAATAATCCAATGTCTCTTGAGGAAATCAAAGGTTTGATTACCTAACCACAGCCCACCAAGTCCCTCATCTTGACATGTTGTCATGGTGTGTACATGTATTTTCAAGGAGCACTAGTGATATTATCTCTCTAATGAGAAGTTTGGTCTAGAAATTCTCTAGTCATCTTTATTTATATGGTCGTTTTCTTGTTCCACTCTTATCTTTATCACCATCAACCATGGATGATAGGGTGAGTGATACCATTTTCTTTGACATCACATTTCACACTGTAGCAATGAAAACGAAACAACACTATACATTGATCCAAACCAAACCAAACCAAACCAAGCCTTTTCCCACTAGGTGGGGTCGGCTATATGGATTTGACGACGCCAATCAAATCTGTTTAGGGCCATGTCCTCCGTTAGATCCATGTAAGCAAGGTCATGTTTAATAGTTTATTTCCAACTTCTCTTGGGTCTCCCTCTCCCTCTCCTACTCCTGGCAATCTCTATGCCTTCACACCTTTTAACAGGTGCTTCCATTGGACGCCTTCTAACATGGCCAAACCATCTTAGTCGATTTTCTCTTATTTTATCTCCAATCGGTGCTATTCCTACTTTGCCCCTAATCTCCTCATTCCTAATCCTATCTCTCCTTGTGATCCCGCACATCCATCTTAGCATTCTCATCTCCGCAACTTCCATCTTCTTAACATGATTATGCTTTACTGCCCAACACTCTGATCCATATAACAATGCTGGTCTTACCGCCACCTTATAATACTTTCCTTTAACCCTGAGGGGGACTTTCCGATCACACAAGACCCCCGAAGCACTCCTCCATTTGGTCCACCCGGCCTGAATCCTGTGACTTACATCAGTATCAATCCCTCCATCCTGTTGCACCATCGATCCAAGGTACCTAAAGTTTTCTTTCTCTACAATCTTTTGTGTGCCTAAACTTACTTCTATGTTACTAAGTGTCCTACTTTGGCTAAACTTGCACTCCATATATTCCGTCTTGCATCGACTTAGCCTAAACCCTTTTGTCTCTAACGTTTTCCGCCATACTTCTAGCTTAGCATTCACTCCTTCTCTCGTCTCATCTACTAAAATAATGTCATCTGCAAATAGCATACACCACGGCACCTCATCCTGAATATGTCTTGTAATCTCATCAATAACTAGGGCAAACAAGTACGGGCTTAACGCTGAGCCTTGGTGTAGACCAATCGTGATAGGAAACTCCTTAGTCTCTCCACCAGTCGTCCTTATAGATGTCACGGCTCTATCATACATATCCTTTATCGCCTCAATATATGCGACACACACTCTTTTCTTTTCCAGTACTCCCCATAGAATCTCCCTAGGAACCCGGTCATAGGCCTTCTCCAAGTCAATGAACACCATATGTAAATCTCTCTGGCCTTCTCTATACTGTTCCATTAACCTCCTCAGGAGAAAGATAGCCTCCATGGTTGATCTCCCAGGCATGAAACCAAATTGATTATCTGAAATGTTTGTTGTTCTTCTTAGTCTTCTCTCAATAACTCTCTCCCATAATTTCATCGTATGGCTCATCAATTTAATCCCGCGGTAGTTCGCACAGTTCTGAATATCTCCTTTGTTCTTGTATATGGGTATAAGAATACTTTTCCTCCATGCATCAGGCATCTTCTTGCTCTTTAGCACTACATTAAAAAGTTTTGTCAACCAATTTATGCCATTCTCCCCCAAGCACCTCCAGACCTCAATAGGGATACCATCTGGCCCAACCGCTTTCCCATTCTTCATCATTTTCAATACTTCTTTAACTTCTTCCCTACTGATTCTCCTATAGAACATATGATTCGATTCTTCCCTAGAAATGGTAAGCTGTCCCAATTGTATGTCACTACTACTGCTTTCGTTAAATAACTTGTAGAAGTAGCTCTTCCAACGCTCCTTTATCTCATCGTCCTTTACTAATACCTTTTCATCCTCATCCTTAATGCATTTAACTTGGTTTAAGTCCTTGGTCCGCCTATCTCTGGCTTTAGCAAGCTTGAATATCTCTCTTTCGCCTTCCTTAGTGTCAAGTCGCCTATATAGCTCCTCAAATGCCTTTGCCTTGGCCTCACTAACTGCCTTTTTGGTTTCTCTTTTTGCTTCTTTATACTTTTCCAAGTTTGCTGCATTTCGATCATTTTGCCAAGTTTTAAAACTCTCTCTTTTAACTCTTATCTTGTCTTGAACGGCCTTGCTCCACCACCATGCCTCCTTCTGTGCCGGAGCACCCCCTTTGGATTCTCCTAAGACTTCTTTCCCTATCCTCCTAATACACTCTGCTACCTTATCCCACATATTATTTGCACTCTCATTTATCGCCCAAACGTCTTCCTCTAGTACTCTATCCCTAAATGTTAGTTGCTTATCACCTTTCAAGTTCCACCATTTAGTCTTTGAGCATCTATACAACTTCTTTTTTGTAGTCGACCTTTGTAGCTGCACATCTATGATCAACAACCTATGTTGGGAAGTCAAGCTCTCCCCCGGTATCACCTTGCAATCTTTACAAGCTAAGCGGTCTCTTTTCCTAATTAAGAAGAAGTCAATCTGTGTCCTTGAGGAGCCACTCTTATAAGTCACCAAATGCTCCTCTCTCTTCCTAAAAAAGGTATTAGTCACCATGAGATCATAAGCCACTGAAAAGTCCAAAATATCCTTCCCTTCTTCATTTCTATTACCGTATCCAAGTCCCCCATGTACTCCTATATATCCATCTACGTCGCGCCCTACATGGCCATTCAAATCTCCTCCTATGAAGACCATCTCGCCTTGGGGTATCTCTAGTAGCACTCCTTCCAAGTCTTCCCAAAACTTCTCCTTATGTCCATCTCCTAAGCCCACCTGGGGGGCATAAGCACTAATTACGTTCACTATCTCTTCTCCTAACACTAACTTAATTGCAATAATCCTATCTCCACAGCGCTTTACATTAACTATATCTTCCTTTAAGTCCTTGCTCACTACTATGCCAACCCCATTCCTCGCTCTATTAAGTCCCGTATACCATAACTTATACCCAGTCCTCTCGATCTCTTTAGCTTTCTGTCCCACCCACCTTGTCTCTTGCAAGCAGGCAATTGCGATTCGTCTCCTTTCCATTGTATCCACCACTTCCATAAGTTTCCCAGTTAGGCTCCCAATGTTCCAAGTACCTAATCTCAGCCTTCTATTTTGGGCTAGCTTCCTTACCCCCCGCACTCGTCCAATAAAGTGTGGAGACCCTTGCCTATTTAGCACTGCACCCGGGCGCCGATGCAGCGGTCCTTGCTCACTTATCACTGTACTCGGACTATACAGCGCGTCGCTAAGTAGGGGACGCTCCAACGAAATATCATTAGGTCTCAAATCCATAAAGAAATCCGACTGAGTATTGTGCTGGCTGTCGGCTACCTAACGCACAACCCTCCTCCTTTGTCCGGGCTTGGGACCGGCTATGTCAAGGATACCCCAACATAGGCGGAGTTAACACTATACATTGATCGAGCCTAATAATTTCTTTAATGCCTCGATGGGACATTAGAATCATTCAATTGATCAACCCTTCTAGAAATTCATTGCACAAAGAAGTTGTACATGTTCAAGACAATCTAGGCTCAGTAGGTCACCATTTTCTTCTTGCTTATTTTCGTAGAGTTGATACCTTTACATGACTTTCATTGTGTACCATAAATTCAATGTCTGTGTAAAGTTTTAGGCTGTGTGTTGATCGTCCATGACATTGATTCACCTGTCTAATGAAAATATATCCAAATTTATATAGACAAACAAAGTTTTGGCTACCCTTAGGCTTTGATTCAATAATCAAGCACACCCAATTAAAAATCCGGGCCAAATATTATTCTAATTATATGTCTCAAACCCTTGATTTTAGTATTTGTAGTTTTTAATGATTTACAAGTCCATTCTTTAATCTTTTTGCCCATAAAAGGGTCTATTTTTTTTTTTTTTTGTTTTTAAATATGATTCAATTTGCTCCTGGATGATGGTGATCAATCTCAAATTGGGATGGTTGCTAGTTCAGAGAATAAAATTTGAATTTTCTTTCCAACATAGAATAAAAATTGAATTTGCTTTCAAACACTGTGTTTTATTTTTCTTAATTTTTACTCTCATAATTCTATCATTCTTTGGAATGAACTCCAAGGGGTAGCTCGGTTAGTCTAGGACTACGGTTTGTATCCGTAGGTTATAGGTTCAAAACTGTACTACACATTGAAGCTACAGGGAAGTTTATCCGGCTTCTCTTTGGACCCGAAGGGATTAGTTCAGCCGAAAGAATTGGGAACTCTCTGATGGCAAAAAAAAAAAAAATAAATAAAATCGTTCTTTGGAATAAAAGAAAGTTCAACTGTATAAAAACATGTGTCAAGAACTTTTTATAGAAAAAAAAAGTGCTGGTGGCATTGATATCACCTTCTGGAACAAAACCAGTGCCTTTTCAAACAAGGCAGCATATCGATGTAATACCATTTGATACTTGGCAAGCTTGTGACACATTCAAATGGGAAACAGATATGTTCATAGAAACTTGGGTCCACGAAAGCTTATGACACACAGTCCGATGATACTTCCCCTCCCAAAAGAGATGCTTTTACAGAACCTTGATCCAAGGCAAGTTCCTTGATCTACTTATCAAATGACTTGCCCCTCCCAACTTTTCAAATGGACGGTGAGACAGCTGAAAAGTTCAGTACCACCATGTACAATCTTTTACCCAATAAATACTACTAAATACAAGAAAGAAATTTGTTTTCCTCCTATTAACTACAGAGAGTGAACAGATAAGAATTCTTCAATTTACAAACCATCTTCTATGAAATTAGTATATAATATTCTTTTTCATCGCAGCCTTCTAAATTGGGACCCAAGAGATCCTACACAAATGGGAAGAGGAAGTCCGCAAAATAAAAAGAAAAACCCAGAAAATTGGAGTTGATTCATAAACAGCTAGGTGACAATTGGAGTTGCCAACCAACCGAGCAAGGATTATATTAAGAGAAAAAATCTGGTCAAATCACATTTACAACTAAAAGCATTGAATTATCTCATATGCATTTTTTTCTATAAATAAATCAATTAGTCTCTTTTAACCCAAAATTAAATAGCAGCTGCCATCAGGCGATCACGGCCATTAAATCATTTGTAGTACTTGTCATTTTGATTCACCAAGGGCTTATTTTTTTGTATAGATTGTATAAAAATTAAATATAAAAGATTTACGGTGAAATGAGCTCCATCAAAAAATTATTAAAGAGAGGCCCGGTGGAGAATTTAAGGCGAGCAGTGAATGATAAAAGCTCGACTTTTAGATGAAACCTGACTTCCTCATATAATGAATTAATAAGGTACGGACATTTTAAAAACGTAAGAGAAAGGACAAAATCCCACCTCCCACATTTGTAAAACGTGTCAAAGAAGGAGGACTCTCCATATAGGGTTACGACAGACGATCGAATCCTAGCTGCCACATTTGAGAAAATATTTGTGTACTCTTGACTTTCTTTCCACATTCAATTTGGAAATTTCTTTTCCCTTCCCCTTCCTTTTGAGTTGGACTTTGAATGTTCATTTATTGACAAATTCGTTTGTTTAAGTCACTCATTACATTTCACATCGTACAAAAGTACTCCAACCACCCAATCAGCAAGTAGAAGTAGAAGTAGAAGTAAAATGGAAATTTCGAATCTAATCCAAAAAGTAACAGTTTATATTCAACCTTTACTACCAAAATTTCTAGACTATGACTTTTCTGTCTGCCACATGCTTGACGCCAAAGCTTCCGACGCCTGCGGTCCAGCAGCGGCTCAATATCCGCCCTTCATCTCATTCCAATCCAATCCTGATCCAAATCCAAATCTATAATTAAAAGCACAAACAAGATGGTAGAAAAATAAAATTTGAAGTCGATTTTTGTCTGATGACCAAAGTATACATATTTTTTTTTCGAAACCCTCTATACTACTTTATTACCGAGATATCATAAAACTTTATTGTAATATCAAAAAACTTATATTACGGGTGCATTCTTGCAAGATATTACAGCGGAAACTAGAACACAAGGTATGAAATTTTCCAATGGCCGTCTTCCTCACTGATGATTTCTCGCTCAAATCCGAGTTTTTAGACATCTTTTCAACGACAGATGAGATCCAGGGAGCTGTGTACAAATGAGTTTCATTTCCCATAATTTTGCACAAACGGGTCCTAAATTATGTGATATTGAAATAAACTATTATGATATCGCGAAAGTAATATAAAATGAACTGGGTGACATCTTGGTAAATAGCTTCAATTGGTAATTGCCAAAATTGAAAGTGTAGGAAAAGGAAGGAAGGATAAAAAAGAAAAAGATCTATTCAGACAAACCTTCTCTAAATGTTAGGGCAATTATATGTCTTTATGAGATCAAAGACTCTTCTCCTTCTACTCCTTTTCCAGTGCAGTTATTTATGGGAAGGATAGAAGAGGAGAGAAAGAGAAAGGGATCCCACAAACCCTAGCAATCAGAAGAAGAAGAAGAAGATGGTCTTCAAAGGTAGATTCTTCTCATCCAAAAAATCAGACTCTTCTGAAGGATCCAACAGCCCCAAAACCCCCACAAATGGCTCTCCATCCCCCAGATCTGACAAGAAGAAGGTCAGATCAGAACCTTCCCATACTAATACTCTCCACAAGGACACTGAAAAGATTCACACACAGCAGAAGAAGAAAGAGACCAAACCCAAGGAATCTCAATCCCAATCCCAATCCCAATACCAATCTCAATCTCCATCTAAAACCCCAGATTCTGTGAAACTGCGCAAGGAGATGGAGAGCAAGGACGGGCCGCCTGCGGCGGCGGTGATGGCATCGCCGCTCGTTGCTTCGTCGCTCGGGCTGAATCGGATAAAGACGAGATCCGGGCCGTTGCCGCAGGAGAGCTTCTACGGGTTCCGGGGTGATAGGGGATCCGCTCTGGGTGCGAGCAATCTGTCGAGGACGGGCGGGGGCGAGGACGCGTGCTCGACTTCGTCGGTGCAGGGGAGGAGTGGCGGGAAGAAGGAGGCACGGAATGCGGCTAAGCCTGTGGCGGCACAGCAGACCAGTAGCTCAGGCGGCGATAATGGAAGCAATTCTGATGGCGCGCCCACTGGAAGCAGAGGGCAGTCGCGATATCAGAGCTCAACTGTAAGGAGTGGAGAGTTGCCGGCGGAAATGAGTATGAAACTCTGTTTATGCTCACAATTCTATTCAGTGTGATTGTTCTTTGGGCAAATTCGCGTAATTGGTATTGAATTCCTAGGGATTCATACTAAAAAAAAGGCTTAAATCTTAAGAAGTGTGAAAGAGGCAAGGAGTGAAGGATTTAAGGTGGAGCTGTAAGTGAGATAAACCGGAAAGTCTTCACCTGTACTGTAATCCTTCACTTTTAGTACATTTGGTAGCAAGGCATTGTTTCAAAATCATAGGAATTCAGTATCAACCATGCAAATGGGCCCTTAAAGTGTCTGTTACTGATTTTTATTTCCACCAATCTAAAAGCTGATGCCTTGTAAATAAGTTGGTGATAATCACTATCACTGAAAGCAATTAAAGACCATAACATCACAAATTCTGTGGTAGAAATCTGAGAACTGTTGCATCTGACATTCTACATCATCGTATGCCTTTTTCTATATCTACTCTGCATGGTTGCTTCCTCAAATCAATCAGCTCATTTGCAGTCAGCACCCTGTCAAGAATTTATCTTTCTTTCGCCCACAAATGGCCGTTGAAACAGACTTATAATGCAACCCATTTTGACCCAATAACCAAAATTTTAGACAATTAGTTATACATAGTTATACGTACACAGCCATCGTAATGTTCTAATTAAGTAAAGGATAAAATTAGCAATATTTAATGCTCAAAGCAGGATTAAACTGGGAAAAAAGAAAGAAGAAAAACCAAACGTCATTATGGCTTGGTCATAAGGATAATTTAGCAACCAGTTTTCCTTGAATTTTACTCTTGACCAATGAAACCCTCCTAGATTATGACTTCACATTCTTGAAGAGCGGTGATAGATCTTTATGGGTAGCAACATTTATCTACTTTTACATCGATCTTGATGGTTGACTTTACAATTACTGACTCGAGTAGTTGCCCTCTGCCAGATCAAATATGGATGGCCTTGATGTTGCTGACATGAGAAGCTGTTGCTTTAGTACTTAGGGATTTACTGTCTATAGCAGCATAGGAGGAATAAAGAAAAAGGAAAAGAAGGAAGGGAAGAAAATAGATAAAACTATACTATTAACTTAATGTAATTGTGTAAAAAATACTTTTTTTTCCACAACTCCTCATTATTAACAGTTCCACATGTGGAATGATGAAATACACATTAGTACACATTTGGATTGATTTAGAGTTTGCATTGGTGATAAATGCTAAAGTATGCCATCCTCCCAGGTAATATTGATTTGTATTGGATGATATTGTATGACATAGACCTGCATGTGATTAACTGAAGTGCCCTTTACCATTGGTTCTTCCTCCCCTCCCACAAAGTCTGTTCATAATCACAATCAAGATTTGAAGTTGCATCCACTAAGTTTCTTCATGAGAAGCTTGTTTATTAAGTTTCCTTTGCAGGGCAAAATAGTTCATGGGGCCGTTCTGAAGGATTGAGAAGTTCAGATGCTTGCACTCCAGAGCCTGAGGTACACCTGGATTTTTATTTGTTGTTTTCAATTCGAACATATTTACATTTTGATTGAGTTGTGACGAATTGTTCTTCTTCTTATTATTATCTGAAATAATGGTGTGAACATTAATTTGAGTCTTTGCTCCTGTAGACTGATGATTTCGGAAACCCAAAGGAATCTGAATCTCCCCGTTTTCAAGCCATACTGCGGGTTACAAGTGCTCCCCGTAAGAGATTTCCTGCTGATATTAAAAGCTTCTCACATGAATTGAACTCAAAGGGAGTGAGGCCTTTTCCCTTATGGAAGCCCCGGGGCCTAAATAACTTGGAGGTACTTTATATGTGCTACTTGCTCAGGGAAGTTGTTATTTATTTATTTATTTTGTCTCCCAGGTTTCTTTCCTTGTTACAAAATATGCATCAATTGAAGAGTTAGATAGAATTCCCTCAATTGGATTATTTCCAGAACTGCTCCATTCAATGTTATAAATATCGTGGAAACTGCATTGAGCAGGTTTACAGCTTTGTGCTTTCTATTTCCGAAAATTATAGTTGTTGCAGTATAACGAGTATTGGATCAATAGATTTTAGCAAAAAGAATCCCATCATGCATGTCTTATCGGGTTCTAGGATGAACATAGTATCCTTAGTTCGACACTGGTAGAAGGAAAAAAAAAAAAAAAAAAGAGAAAGAAGACAACCCTTAGTTTATAATTTGAATTGTAATATCTGTTTATATTGATATTCCCTTCCCACTCCGCTCTTCACAGGAGGTCTTGGTCGTCATCCGAGCAAAATTTGACAAAGCAAAGGAAGAAGTGGATTCTGATTTAGCCGTTTTTGCAGGGGATTTGGTTAGCCTTTTAGAAAAGAATGCAGAATCTCATCCTGAATGGCAGGAAACATTTGAGGATTTATTGATTCTAGCACGGCATTGTGCCTTTATGTCACCTAGTGAATTTTGGGTTCAATGTGAAGGTATTGTTCAGGACTTGGATGATCGACGTCAGGAGCTACCCATGGGCATGCTGAAGCAACTCCACACCCGCATGTTATTCATTCTCACTAGATGCACCCGTTTGTTGCAGTTCCACAAGGAAAGTGGGTTTGCTGAGGACGAGCATGTTCTTGGTCTTCGTCAATCTAGAATTTTGCAGTCTGCAAAACGAATTCCATCAGGGAAAGCAAAAGATGGACAAAATCTCACCAGTGGAAGGAACTCAAAGCCAGCCTCCACAATGAAGTTTCATAGTCAAGAGCAACATGGATTGAGTTGGAAGAGAGACCAAGTGGTACAACCTATGAATATCTCCTCACCTCCTGATTTGGAAACTACAGAAAACATTGACTTGCCTTCAAGCCGGGATCGAATAGCTTCTTGGAAGAAACTTCCTACTCCAGCGGAGAAGGTCAACAAAGAGGCAATCGTGAATGATGAACAATATAATGGTAAGGTGGAGTCTTTGAAAATGTCAAATGACAGGAGAGAACATCATGATTCGGACCAACTTGCTTTTAGACCCGAGATTCCTGCTGCCAATGATTCTCCTAAACATTCTTCTGTTCCTTCCAAGCATCAGCACAAAGTTTCTTGGGGTTATTGGGGAGATCAGCAAACACTTTCTGATGAGAGCTCGATAATCTGCCGCATCTGTGAAGAGGAAGTGCTGACTTCTCATGTGGAAGATCACTCAAGAATCTGTACAATTGCAGATAGATGTGATCAGAAGGGTCTAAGTGTTAATGAGCGTCTTATCAGGATTACTGAAACTCTTGAGAAGATGGTGGAGTTTTTTTCGCAAAAAGACTTACACAATGCATTCGGTAGCCCAGATGTAGCGAAAGTTTCAAATTCAAGTGTTACTGAAGAATCTGATGTCCTCTCTCCGAAGCTTAGTGATTGGTCCCGTAGAGGATCAGAAGACATGCTTGATTACCTCCCGGAGGCTGATAATTCCCCTTTTGCGGATGACCTAAAGGGTCTTCCATCCATTTCATGCAAGACTCGTTTCGGGCTGAAGTCTGATCAAGGAATGGCAACATCATCAGCCGGTAGTATTACTCCCCGATCTCCACTATTGACACCAAGGATCAGTCAGATAGACTTAATTTTGGCTGGAAGGAGCCCTTTTTCTGAGCATGAAGATCTTCCACAGGTAATAACATCTTATTATATATAATGTCATGCATGATAGTGCATTCATTATCATATTTTGGCCAGCTAATAACTGAACTGGACTAAATTCAATTATGTGTTTGACGTTGAGTTCAACCAGAGGGTTTCCAGTTGATTAGTATACAGACTTGTTAAGAAGAGATAAAGAAATAGATAAACAAAGAGAATAAAAAATTGGAAAGAGAAAAAAAATACAGTAAAGACATGGATATTGACTGTGTCGTTGGGGCATTGGATTCCAAAGTAGTTTCTATCTTTGTTTTCCTTGCCAAGTTCCATTGAAAATGGACAGGTTGCCGATTTCTTCAATTGCTTGCCCTGCCTACCATGATCACAGTTGTTAAAAACTCAATAGAGTTGTTTGTTGAGATTTTAAAGAAATCTACTGATTTTCTGATTCAATGGGATTGGTGCTTATATCGGATGGAATTAGTTGTCCAGGTGATCTTGGCCATATAACAGAGACTCTGAAGTCTGATCTGTGAATGATGAATGTAAGAGTAAGATACCACGATCATGACATTTATTACAAAGATAATGAACAATAGATGGGAGCAGACATATTTGAGTGCCTTTGTTTTGGAATGTAAATGGTTTATTTTTCTACAGGATCATGCTTAACAGTTCTTCTTAAATGGTGCTGTGTTTACTGTTTGAATGTGTAGAAAATATGAAATGGACCTTTTAATTCCACATCCTTACGCTGTAGTTTATAATTCCCGTAGTCTTTTCCTGAATGGTCCTGTAATCTTCTTCAGTAAAGTGATATGCCTAATTCTTGTTTACGGAAGTCATTTAACTTCCCCTTGATTTTCCTTTTCTAAATGGTCCCCATGCATCTATTGATATTTGGTATCTCTTCTGGTCCTAATGCTCTGGTTTTTTGAACTTTGATGTTATCCCTTCTGGTCCTAATGATCTGGTTTTTTGGCCTTTCAAGGTCCATCTTTGATTTTAGTTTTAGATACTTCAATTATCTTGTTTTGATATGTTTCCAAACCATAATTCACTCACTTCTATTTTACTAGGTCTTTAAGATACAACCCTTATCGTTTACCTCCTTTTCATTTTCGACGGACCTTCTGTTTTCATCTTTAATGTACCTTGCATATGTGCTCAAGATTACTAGTTTTTGTTTCTTTGATCTTGGCAAGCTTATAGATACCATTAGGCCTTATCTCCTTCCTTAGTTTCCAACTGAGCACACAAGTGATCATAAGCTTCATAGTTGCCTTTGATGACAATTTTATCTGTTCCTTTTGCTGTTGTTCTCTTTATATTTGATGTTTAAATAAAGGAGTATCAGAATCATTTTTGTATTAGAATAAAAGCAGATACATCATTCAAAGACACTAGACCACATGGTATAGAGATGATCTCAACTGTGGATAAGGTTGGAAGTGAAAGCAAAAGGAGAAGAAAGATAAGGTCATGCTAACAAAATGCCCTCTACAAAAATGTATACAGATGGTACACTTTGCTTTCCCCAAATCATTGTTAGCACTTAGCAGCAGGGGCGGACCCAGGAATTCTTCCTGGTGCGAAAAAAAAATTTCTTGGGAGGCTCACATATAAAAAAACTCACGCGGTTTTTACAATATATAGGGGCTTTTTTGAAAATTGCGGGGGGGGGGGGGGGGGGTTTGCATATGTGAAAAATTATAAAATTTCCTAAAACATAAGGGTGTTTTTGGATTTTTTTTTTTGGGGGTGCGGGGGGGGGGGGGGGGGGGTGGGGGTGGGGTAGGGGGCATGGCCCCTGCCTCCAGCAGTGCTTAGCAGCAACTCTTAACCTGTAAATCCCTGCACTCCACAGCTCTACTGAAGCATGCAATGATAGAGTGAGAAAATCATAATACAGAAGGAGCTCTTGCAATCTCTAGTCATTTTTTCTTATCTCAAGTCCATCTACTTCCTGTTCATGATAGAGTTAGAAAATCAAGTCATCCTCTTTTTCATTCTCACCCAGCAAACGCATAGCTGAAAAGTGAAACCTAAAAATATGATGGCTACGATAATGATGTTCTTTGATGGAGAATTTACTAGTTTGAGGTTAATATAACCATCATTTTTCTTTGAGAAAATACCCCATATTCTTGATATGTTCTTAAAAGGGATGCAGGTAGTAGGACTCGAAAAATCCTTCTGTAGATAATTTCTGTATTTCACTTGCTTAAACATACATTCCTCTCACCATCGTGTCTTTTCTTCACACACACACACACACTATATATATATATATCATAAATGCACACAGTAGCTTTTTTGCTCTTTTAGTTGTTTTTTTTTTTTTTTTTTTTTGTATGGTGCTCTTATCCTTTAGCCTTTTTACAGATTAATATTTGAACTCGTTCAGCTGATCTGAGATTGGTGGGATAAGACTCAGATGATTATTTTCTTGACTGATTAAAAAATGATGATGGTTTAACTTTGTGATTCTTGGAATCATTCAGAAAATTATTCATTTGGAGGTGACCTTGGCCCTGTCTTATCTTTTGCACCTGTTGCCTGAAGGTTGAAACAAACCAAGTGTCTGAGTTGGTCTTGTTTTTACTTTCACTCATTTGTTCTTGTCAACTAAAAAACTCAATACCCACCTATCTCTTAACACACACACACACACAAAAAAAAAAAAAGGGAAAAGAAGAAAGAGAAGGAAAGTAAATATATGCTTCTACCACTGGGCAGTGAATCTTTTTCTGTCCTTTCTTTAGTTGGACATATTTCAGTGGTGGTGTTCTGTTCTTGATCTGTTGTAGACTTGTAGTTATCCATATATAACCAACCTTGTTGCTTATATTAAAAAGTCGAGCATAGCATATGACGATGAGTCCTTTGTTTCAAGTGCATGAACTTTTGGCATCTACGGGAATTTTATATTGATTTTATTTTCAAGTTCGAAGAACAAACAATTAAATGGCATTTTATTATAAAAAGGAAAAACAAATGCCATTTACTTTCTGATTAATCTGTGTTCCTTGAGAAACTGATACTGACTTGTCTTTTACTTTCATTAGATGGCATGGAGCTTGGTGTTGCTAGTTGTTTTTCAGTAGTCTAGCTGATTTTCCCTGGTGACCAGTACTAGGATGATCATGTAGGCTGTTACAGGCTTAGGTTTTTGTTGAAGACTGTAATGGTTCGTTTCTTAGGACTAGGGGATACATTGAATCAAATGCAGAGAGTCATAGTCCTCGTCATATGTATGATTGTAGAAGCAGTAAATGTGTTACAAGGCTACCTGTGTGTTTGTGCATGCTAATAACCTTCTCTTGCGTTCATCCTTGGATGACCACCTTGGCTCAACCAATCTGAACGTTATTCTTGGCTATCATTTTATATTCTATTACATATCTTTTGAAATGATGCAGATACACGATCTTGCTGATATTGCTCGATGCATAGCATCTACTCCCATGGATGAACAGTACTTGCCTGATTTGGTCACTTGTATGGAGGACCTACAGGAAGTTATTCAACGGAGGAAACTAGTTGCAGTCACTGTGCAAACATTTGGAACTCGCATAGAGAAATTGCTTCAGTGAGTATCTTGGCTGCAAAAATTGCCTCGTGCTTTTTGAAATTCATATTTTTTCGTTGTTTTTTTTTTCCTTATTGAAAGGTAAGTAGCCTCAAACCCCTGATTTTGTAACTGCGAACAATAAGCACCTTCCAACTGTGTGGTACAGGCTCTTGTCAATATGGGAATCACTATAAATAATTTATGGATCAAAAGACCGTTTTTCAACGCACATTTTAATTTATGGGTTATTCCAAGCAGTTACGGTGCAACAAAACACTTTCTGTGCTGTTGAGGAACGAGTCTGATCCGGGCACTTTTACTCTGTAGTGAGGTAGTGTTTGCTCTTCAAATAATAAAGTGAATAAGCTACGTTGGATTTTGTCTCATGTGTTAGATTCCAATAACAGATCCATTGAGGCTTGGGGAAGAACTGTTCTCTCATCTCTGTCATTTATTAATTAATACAGGTATTGTTCCATTAATTTGACCGTCATTTTCAAAGCCTTGTCCAACTATGTTGGGGTCAGCTGCATGAATTCTGTTTCTCCATTCAACCCCAACATACTTGGGTTGGGACAAGGCTTTGATGATGATGGTGATGAAAAAAGGGGGAAAAAACCTTTTAACTACCCTCACTAGCAGTAAGGTGGAGTTTCTTGTTCCTTCTTGGGTAGCCGCTACCTCCCTCTTGAAGGTATCACCGTAGAAATTATTATCAGGAGCTGGCATAAGATACCCCTTCCCCTTCCCTAATCTATGCAAGGCCTTCTTTAGTCTACATACCTTCCCTTTTTTAATTTGCTTCATGAACCCAGGCGGAGTCATGTACACTTCTTCATGTAGATCACCAAGAAGGAACATATTTTTCACGTCCATGCCATGTTGAGCAACAACCCAGAGAAATTAGCTGCTATAAATAGTATCATCTGAATAGAACTTCACTTGTGGAGAGAGTATCAAGATAATTTAATGATAGTAAGAAGTCCTTTTGGCCACTAATCTTTCTTTATAACTCTGATTGATCCATTTGGATCATATGTCAGCGCGTATACCCATTTACATCCATTTGTCTTCTTACCAAGTGGAAGCTTCGATGATTCCCATTCTTCTATAATGCCTCCATTTCATCTATCATGGCTGCTTTCGATGTTGGATGAGACTAGTAGGCTGAAGAGGACATGGATGGAAATAGTTACAATAGATATGGAGAAGTGAAACCTATTTGAGGATTTGGCTCATGATAGATTGGAATGGAGAAATAGAATTCATGTAGGAGACCCCAACATAGTTGGGACAAGGCTTTGATGATGATGATGATTGAAGCCTAAGGAATTGGAAGCATTATTTGGTGTAGTGACAGTTTGCTCTTTATTGGGGACCAAGAGGACTTGAGATTCGTGAATATGGGCAATGGAACTTGAACAATAGATATGCAAAGGGGTGGTCTTTCTACATGAGTTCCCCTCTTTAAGGCATGAGGTGGGTATGCACAATAAGGTTGTTGATGGCCTTAAATGCTTGAATGACCATAGTTTAATATATAAAGGCATCAATGACAATAGAATAAACCACACTTACTAGGAGTGTATAAGTACATGATTGTAGTAAAGCTAAATACCTAAACTGCCCTTACTATTAATGTATGATTATAATTATTTACATCAATAATATAGTCCTTCAATTCATTTTTGTGGTTTCAGGGTTTCGAGTCATGTTAGTAAATTTTGACTAATTAAAAAAAAGTATAATCCCTTCAAATGGAAAGGAAATGTGATGTTGCTTTAGGGTTTCAACCTCTTGAACACTCATCGAGACGTCAAAAAGGTTTTCTATCTTTCCGTTGGGGAGACAGTGTGGAGAAGTTTACTGTAGTTACTGATTGTGATGGAAATAATTGTGAGAAAGATTTGGTGCTGGGTAATGATTGGGTTTTGTTTTATCATCCACTTTTATGGAAAGTATTACATTCTTGTTCTCTTTTCTATGTGGAGCATTTCTCATTCTTGCCTGTATTTCTTGTTCTATTATCTTTAGCACATTTTATAAACTTAATTAAAATCTATAACATTTCTTCAAAACTCGTGTAAAATCTTTTTTTTTAATCAATGATTTTCTAATCCCCTGTAAGCTTTTCATACTCCAATTTCTCATTTGTTTCTTCAACATTTAACTGTTTTGCAATATCTCAGGGAAAAATATGTGCAGCTTTGTGAGCTAATTAATGATGAAAAGGTTGATATGACAAGTACTGTCATCGATGAAGATGGTCCTTTAGAAGATGATGTGGTTCGTAGCTTGCGAACAAGCCCAATTCACTATACATCTAAGGACCGGACGTCAATAGATGACTTTGAGATTATAAAACCAATAAGCCGTGGGGCATTTGGTCGGGTTTTTTTGGCAAAGAAAAGAACAACGGGTGATCTCTTTGCCATTAAGGTATCTTTGTTTATCTTTTGATCTGTACATGTTACTCTCTAGACTTTTGGATGTATTTTAAGAATATTATGATGACAAAAAGTTTTGGTTTATGTAACTTCTTCATGTTCATTAACCTTTCTATGTGTTTATTTATCATTATGATACTTTATAGGGGAATTCATTTTTTGGAAGGCATTGGGCTTTGATGTTTGGTGTCATGTCCTCCTTGAGAATAATTTTGCAAACCATTTTTTCTCACTTGGAACATAATGGGATCAAAACACACTGTGTCCATTTGTTGCACAAGATTGGACTTGATATTATCTACAATGGACTGCATTCATACTTATCGACTCCTGTAATTTTTGTTCCTTAGATGTGTGTTTGCATTTGTGCATGTGCTTGCCTGTGTGAGAGAGCCTTCCTTGTTTGTCCTGCTCTATCTTCTGGTGAAGTACAAAAGCATGTTCCTCTATTTGTGTTAGTTTTGTTATTTGAACAAGTTATGACTTATGAATAGCATTTGGTAGCTTTTTGTAGGAGTCAATTTGACGTATAGAAATGCTTACAGGTGCTTAAAAAGGCAGACATGATCCGTAAAAATGCTGTGGAGAGTATATTGGCGGAGCGCGATATCTTAATTTCAGTTCGCAATCCTTTCGTGGTGAGCTGGTTTACTGTGTAGAGTGGTTTCCGTACTATAACTTACATTTTGTTGCCCTCTAACTGGAAATATTCATATTAGGTACGCTTTTTCTACTCTTTCACATGTCAAGAGAACTTATATCTTGTTATGGAGTACTTGAATGGTGGTGATCTATACTCATTGCTGAGAAACTTAGGTTGCTTGGATGAAGATGTTGCTCGTGTATATATAGCAGAAGTCGTAAGTTCAATTGCATTTTTTTGAAGTAATTCATTTTTTTTTTCAATTTTTCTTGTTTTCAATTTTACTTCTGAAAGTAAATGGTTGCAGGTGCTTGCACTGGAATACTTGCATTCCCTGCGCGTGGTTCATCGTGATTTGAAACCAGATAATTTGTTAATTGCACATGATGGTCATATCAAGGTCAGCTGTCGTCACCTAAATTCTTTTTTTTTTTAAAGTACGCTAGGGTCTTTTTCTTACTGTTCAATTTTCTTTTGGTTCATAATTGATTCCTAGAGTATACATTGAGATGTGATTTTTCCAAAACTGCCTTGCTGTGTTATGAATAGTTATGAATAATTTTATCATGTGTGAGATTTTGAAACCTTAGGCTGGAACTGGTTTTTTTTTTTGGTTCTTTTTTATTAAGAGTTATAGAGTTTTATTCATGCTCTCCGAGTCTCCTTAGGGCATGTTTATTTTCCTTGGGACATGTTTATTTAGCCACAGGGCCTGTTTGGGTAATTCACTTGTAAAGTGAATTAAAGTGAAGGGTCACTTTAAGAGACAATAAAAGAAAATGAGTCATATGAAAAAGTACAAAAATTCAAAAATCACCTCATGTCAAAGTTTGCCTTCGTTATTGAGTCAAATTATTTGTTTCTCATATTTGCTTGTGATCAGAGGTTATTTTAATAAGTTTGTACTCTTTTCATTCTCCAATCTTCTGGTTGCTTTGTATAAGTGATCTTTAGCAATTTGGTACCCTTAGTAATTTTGGGACTGGACAAGGGCAAGTGGCTCATTGTCACCTTGTCAAAAAAGAAAAAAAGTACTACCTTTCATAAGAGTGGCCTCCTTCATTAGTAGAAAAAAGTACTGCTTTTTACAAGGGCAGCCTTCTTCATTGGTCGAACCTTACAAATATCTGATTTTGTTTCCGGACAGTTGACAGATTTTGGGCTTTCCAAGGTTGGTCTCATCAACAGTACTGATGATTTATCTGGTCCAGCAGTTAGTGGAACACCACTACTTGGTGAAGATGAACCTCAGGTTTCTGGTTCTGAACACTTGAATCATCGGGAGCGCCGGCAGAAACGTTCTGCTGTTGGTACACCAGATTATTTGGCGCCAGAGATACTCCTAGGAATAGCGCATGGTATGGCTTCCTTTTTTGTGGCAAAGCTGTGATGTGTTTTTTCCCATTCTCTTTTTGATTATTCAATTCAAATCTTGCTATTTGATATAACTCAATTTCGTTTTATGCATCCCTTTTGTCAGGCACTACAGCAGATTGGTGGTCTGTGGGTGTTATTCTTTTTGAACTAATTGTGGGAATTCCACCTTTTAATGCAGAACATCCACAGGTTTGTATCATACGCCTCGATATTTTTTCCCTATAAATCTAATTTTGCATTGATTCTTTCTTTAATTTTTTTTTTTTTCATAAGATGGGATCAGATCCATTCCTTCGGCAAGGCAACCTTTGCTTGCAATTTCTAGCACATGAGTGTTAAATCCAGTTCTTTTCAGTGAGTCAGTTCTGAAGTGTTGCAAGTTATACTAATCATAACAAGTGTTATTCTTTTTGTAGATTGATATCCACTCTTCTTATTAGTTCTGCTAGATATCTGGGGCACTTCTTGTGGTACAACTAGTTATAAATTTTGCAAGTCAGCACTCTATTTATTTCATACTTTATCCAGATTCCAGATACTTAGGGCATGTTTGGTAAACATAGAAGAATCCTCTGTTTAGAGGATTCTCTGCATCTCCAAGGAATCAACACCTCTTCATGTAGGATTCCCAGTGAGAGTTCCATGTTTGGATGGAGGGAAGATTTCTACAATTTGTAGAATGTATTATACAATGGTTATAAACATTTTTTTAAAAACTTATCATAATCCATGAAAAATCAAGACCTCAACATTCACCTCAAAGTTGTCTGTGGTCATCAAGAGACTTTGAACAGTTCTGATCATGCAAAGGGGGCCCACATAAATAAAAAATAATATTCTAGTGTATGGACGTTTTTACAAATATCTCAAGATATAGTTAGGATCAACGGTTGAAATTTGGTCACCTTGCCGTGTTTGACCTTTCCGAACTAATGACCGGTTCCGATCTTGATTGTGGACCCCACATAAACCAGAAAATTGGGAAAAACGGACTGATTTTGTTCCCGTTTTACATATAGTGTAAATGGTCAGGACGTTTTGGCACATATCTTGAGATATAAGAGGAATCAACAGCTGGAATTTGGTCACGTTGCCGTGTTTGACCTTCCCGAACTGATGACCGGTTCCGATCTTGATTGTGGACCCCACAAAAACCAGAAAATTGGCAAAAACAGATTGTTTTTATTCCCATTTCACATATAGTGTAAACGGTCAGGACGTTTTGGCAATATCTCAAGATATAAGAGCAATCAACGGCTGTAATTTGGTGAGGTAGCCGTTTTGGAGTTGTTAAAGGTGACTAACGGTTTGGATCTTGATTATGAGACCTAAAAGGTACATTTCCTAAGCAAAAACTTATTAATCCCACTTTGCTGCCTCGGTTACTGTAGCTCCGCCTTTCCCTTCTTCTGTGGATTCTGCGCATCCGAAGGGGGGAGGTCCGACTGCGAGAATAATTGCTTGAGGAGATTTCGCCCATCCGTCCTTTGAAAATCCACACCCATCCAAACATGCAAAATCCTCGATTGCACGGAAAAGCGCGAGGAATCCCCTTGCACGGACCGTTGCCAAACGTGCCCTAAGATGCTAGAGAACTGGAAGAGGGATTTGCGGAAATGCATTTCATGTTCATCTATGAAGTTAGTGTTGACCCCATTATGTTACTGAATTTGAATTTGTAGTTCTATACCTAAAGAACCTGATTTTGTTAACACAAGCTTGCAGTCCAACCATGCCCAATGTTTTAGTTTCATTTTGTTTAATAATCTCAGACTAAAGTTAATGTTGTTTGCACTAAAAATATGATCTTATGGCGTTTTTCACTCCGTGAGAAGTTCATATTTCATTCCATTCTAAAAAAAAAAAAAATCAATATAATTTTGGACATCCATATTTTACTATTATGTTCCTTATCTTTATTTCATCAATATCCTCTTAAATTTCTCATTCTTTGATATTCCTTATGCGTATAGCTCTATTTCTCTTTGGACTCCCCATGCACCTTTAACTACCTAATTTATACATTCTCTTTGGATACCTGCTCTCTGGACCTATGTCTCACTATGTTCTCTTTTGAATGTTGTTCATTTTTCTGTTTCAAATTAACTATCTTGTTCTTTGCAATCCATCGATTTATTCCTGATCATCCAGCTTTACGTAGAAATTCCAAATTCCCTAATCTATGTTATGCTATTTTACTCTCTTTTGTAGTGACTTTACTTTTAGGTCCATTATCCTCTCCACATAATAAAAAACTATTTTATTTACTGTTGATATGCATGTATGGATTTTTTTTTTTGTTGTAATTTTCCAGATTTTAGTAACTGTTTTGTTAGTAACTGCAGGTGTTTTTTTGGTAAATTGTAATAATTTTACTTAAAAAAAATATGAAGGCCTTGTTACCCAACTCTAGGTGGTTGATCAGTGCACCTTTTTCTCCATTTCTTTCTCTTCTTCTTCCCTTTTAACTCCTGTCTTCTTTATCTTTTCTCTTTGAATTTTTTTTATATGCATAACAAATGAGAAATTTGATAATATTTCAGTTTTCATATTGGTATCAAAGCCATAAAAAGTCATAGACCTGTCAACATTCTTAAGAGAAGGTTTTTTTGTGACGTTTTGAAGTTGTTCCAGAGGTTTTTTGTGACATTTTGAAGCTGTTCCCAATCTAGAGGCTGAAGTCAGCCACCTAAGGGTTGATGTCAGCACCTTGGGTTACCAGTGAAGGAGCAAAACCTGTGTACTGCCGGTTCAGTTTAAACTTAAAAGTTCCATGTTCTGATGTGTTAAAGGTTAGCATGTGTGAATATTATTAAAGTTTTTGCCAAGTTTGGTGTGGAATTCTGATAAAATTAGCCTCTCGATTATTTGATGGATGAGTGGTCATCCTAATTAGTATTTTTTCTCTATTGAGTGAGTGTTCATCCAATTTGGTCAACTATGGAGAGTGTTTATTGCTTGGAAATTATTTGATGGATGAGTGTTCATCCTAATCAGTATTTATCTCGGTTGAGTGTTTGTTCATCCAGTTTGGTTAACTATGAAGAGTGATCATAATAGTATGGGTGTTGTGGATGATGGATACCAATCCTTGATTCCCTGTCCACTAGAAAATGTCACAATGTTCTGTACCTGTGAATTAATCAGGGTTGGTATTGTAGTAGTATCGGTGATTCTAACATCTATACAGATTTTTTTTGGAGTTTTCCATGGAATTCAATTCTAGCGGTATTTTATCTCCATTGAGTGTTTGTTCATCCAGTTTGGTTGACTATGAAGAGTGATCATAGTAGTACGGGTGTTGTGGATGATGGATGCCAATCCTCGATTCCTTGCCCACTAGGAAATGTCACAATGCTCTGTACTGGTGAAGCAATCAGGGTTGGTATCATAGTAGTATGGGTGACTTTCTCTAACATCTATACATAATTTTTTGGAGTTTTCCATGGAATTCGATTCTAGGGGAAAGAGTCAAAGTCGAAAGCAAATTTTGGGGGTTGTAACTTGTAAACCATAACAACCATATCACGTCGAATCTATACGAATCGGGGTCATGGTCACAATGGAGGTTGTGTTAGACATGGGCTGTCGATGATTGGCCGACTTGAAGTATTAGTCCCTATTCAATTGAATTAGAAAAACCTAGTAATGTGGTTCCATAGAGTGGTGAATTGACTATTAAAGAAGAGAGGT
The DNA here is from genome assembly GCA_028538565.1 of Umbellularia californica. NCBI lineage: Eukaryota > Viridiplantae > Streptophyta > Magnoliopsida > Laurales > Lauraceae > Umbellularia > Umbellularia californica. The sequence goes on from JAPQWN010000003.1 coordinate 22,812,749, forward strand.
AGGTACACATAAGAGGCTTTAGGATTTCAAAGGTGCGATATCATCTGAGGGTATGACTTCATATGCTGCCTGTGGTAGTTTTGCACATGTGGTTTCTTATTTGTCCTAGTCCTGCTTGGATCATTGATACAGGAGTTATAGACCATTTGACAGGCATGGGTCGCTTATTTTTTTTACTCCTTTTTAAGGAGTGTTCATTTTGCTAATGTGTCGTTCACCCAAGTTGCAGGTGAATGATCCATTGTCTTCTACTTTATCTTTATCATCTGTTTTGCATGTACCTTTCGTATTTTCAAGAATTGAGGATGGGACGGGCAACTGGTGATTGGTGGTGCTCGTGAGGCCAATGGTCCATCTTTCATATTTAAAAAGGAGGTTGGCATTCTAGAATTGTTCAAAGAACAGTTTGGATCTATCCCCTGCCCAGTATTTTTAAGTTGAACTTTGATGGTGGCATTGTTCAAAGTGTTCAGTGAGGAGGTATTGGTGGCGTCATTAGAGATTGGAATGGAATCATTCTTAGAAAATTTTCCGGGCCAATGGATTCTTCTGATGGTAATGACGCTGAGTTGTTTGCTCTTCTGATTGGGTGTCGTGAGCTGCGTAGAATTGGAGGTCTTAATCCTATTATTGATGGTGATTCCTTTTCTTCTATCCAATGGGGTTCTGGAAAAGTTATTCATCCTTGGAGGCTAGGGATTGGGTGTAGGAGGTGCAAGATATTTCAAGTTTGTTGGGTGCTTCTTTCCATCATATTTTAAAAGATGATAATTCTATGGTGGATGGTCTGGCCAAGGAAGAAGTCTTTCGCACTTCTATTTCTTTTGATTTATAATTTCTATTGTCTTCCCTTGTTCGTTGTAGTTTTTGTTGACCCTTGTTTTTGTCTGTCTGTTTGGTGAAATAAAAATTTATCTTTAAAAAATATAGTTTTCTTTTAGATGTAGAAAAGGCTCTTCTAGGTGAAATTAATGTTTCAAAGTGCAATTGGCTGGATGGGGCATTAACATCTGAAGTGTTATTTACAGTTGTAGATCACACTAGTGGTCAATTGTTACTTAGTAATTCATGTCTCATGTTTCAATTATACCCCGGAAATTTTCACTTGAAACCATCATCACTTTCCTAATACCTTAGCATAAATAAGCTTACATTTAAATAGCGAAGAAACTTCATTTTTTTTCCTTTCCTTTTTTTATTTTATATATATCCCCTCTGCAAAGCTCCGGTGCTTGTGGGGGCCCACCTTGAGCCCCATGGGGAAGATGGGGGATGGGGGTCGAAAGATCTCCCCCAACATGGCCCGTGTACGGTGACAGACGCTCTGATCATCATTGGCCGCACTTGATCCATGTCCAACAAGTTTTCATCATCCAAAGCGAGTGCACGCTCGACCCAACGCTCCAGTTCATTCGGACGGGTGCCAAACTTTTGGGACCCATGACTATCGAGGGAGGGGGAGAGTGGGGGCTTGTTTTATGGTCCACTCGAATTGATCAAAACGTGGGCCAAATGTGAAGTTATTGGATCAAATGCTTCTGTGTCCTATATGTGCTCATGGTAATTGTAAATTAGCTTAATCTTAAGTCATAAAAATAACAAAACACATCTTAGTGACAAATTTTTTTGCTAATATAAATTATTGGATGATCTGTCTTTTTTTTTTTAAAGGAATGATGTGTATTAGCTTCACTTGTGCAGTTTACTAAAATTCATAAACATTGACTGCTTTTGTACTATTTTATCTTCTTTCACATACAGCTGGTTTTTGACAATATACTCAATCGCAAAATATGTTGGCCTCGGGCACCTGAAGAAATGAGTTATGAAGCACAAGATTTGATTGACAAGTATGGTCAGCCATTCTTCTTTTGGTTTTGTTTTAAAATGCTTTCACTAATTCTATGCTAAGGAAAGGAATGGCACTATTATTCAATAATTCAATTTAGTCGTCTAGTCACTTAATTTTATTATTATTATATATATATATAGTTTTTAAAAGGATCTAGTCTCTTAATTTGATGATAAGTTTCTTGCTTGTTTCACCTTTTGTCAACATAGTTTGGGAATTGGATCATCAATTAAGTTGCAAATTACGGTTTCACATGTAGGAATCTGATCCAGGTATGGGGTTTCCAGTAACTCCGGTTTGGCAAATTCAAAGCATAGAATTCAAGGATTTGACATAATAAATATAGTAAAAACAATACAGAAAAATAACACCTTTTGAAAATAATGTACAACTCCACCTCTAAATAATCAAGAGAACATTTTAGTTAGATTTCAAAAAAAACTAAGTGTAATATTTAATCTACTAGAAGTTAACAACATAATGTGTAAAATAGTACTAGAAGAATCTGTGAGGATTCTGACTGTCGCATTCAAGATACATTTGACACAGGTAGGTTGCTCACTTCAAAGAACACATGCATTGCAGGAGATATATCTCGTCTTTGTCTTTGGTGGCAAAAAGATAAGAACTTACTAGTAGTCTCAGGAATTAGCGATGTAGACATGTTGGGTGTGGGTTTAGTCCATTGTGATCAGAGATCCAGTTTTTATCTGGAGTCTTGTGCCTGACCTAATTACATGATTGATTCCAACCCTGTCCTGATTGTCAATTAGGCTGAAGGTCAGGGCCTATTCCTGATCTTTATGGCCGGGTACTTTGGTAAATGGGGGTCTCTATGTACATCCCTAGTTTATCTTTTGGTCTAAAAGGTTTGTCCTGGTCCCCTGGAGCTATCGTATATGCATCTCTTATGCTTGTTCAGGTGTTTGGTTAACCAGATATGGACCCCACTGGACTAAGGCCCGTACCCAAATGGGTCCATCTGTGAACCTAAACCTGGACCTGATTTGATCCATACAAAAAAAATTTGGTTTGAGGTTTTTTTTTTTTTTTTTTGTCTAGTAGTTACCTGTTGCCATCCCTGTCAGAAATGGCCTAGTTTCCTTTGAGAACCATAACTTGCTAAAAACTCCTATCCCTTGGATATGTGTGCTTTTGTTTGAATGATAATCATTCCCTTGACTACACTATAAAGATCTACGTATGCCAGGTTCTCAAATGTACGCTGGTAGAAATGGTCATTATTTTGAAAACTGAAATTGTACCACAAATTGTTCAAGGGGTTGAATCAAGTCGTATTGTGAATATGTTGCAAATTGTAGGATTTTTTTTTTTATTTTTCATTGTAAAGAATGAAAAATAGTAAAATATTAAAAAGAGAGAAGTAGTTATTTATGATCCATCCATAGCCTCGATATAGTGAAAATAAGACCATGATACAATCATATGAAGAACATGAATGACACATCATAAAAGATATATGTGTGACTCATTAAGTATGCTTAAGATATTAGCTTTTTAGAAAATATAAATGACCTGAGAAAAAAAAAGAATAAAAGAAAAATGTAGAATGAAGCCCATCTGATTGATCGAATGCTCCAATCACATGCCTGTTCTTTATTTATCGGTAAAACCTCCCCCAAATTCCCACAAACTCTTAGAGGGTTACGCAAATAACTAAATAACCTCTTAAGAAGCACTAAAAAGAGAACGTAAAAGATTACTAATATTAGCCATTCGGACATGGCTAAATCTCCTGAATCATGAGATTCAGTTAAAAAAGTATTGAATGGTAAGATTCGCAATTGAATCTTAAGATTTACATGTAAATGAGATTTGTTGCATGGATACGAATCTTTTTCATTAGGAATCAATATGAATCGTAGAATTTTGACAATAATGGTTATCTTTTCTGCCACATACTCAATCCAGTTGCAATTCATTGTAGATTTTGTTGCTGTTAGTGCCTTTTGACTTGGCGATTGCATAGGTTCGTATCAGGCGAACATATCAATTTATGTGGATTACTATTTGCTAAAACATAAAAAACAACAAAAACTAGGGCTGCAAATGGGTTGGTTTGATATGGAACCATGTTGTATCCGGATTTGTTTTGCAAAGTATGGTTCCAACAAAGCCCAGCTTAGCTAATGAATGCTTGTAATTTACTGTAATTTATCGAAACAATTGGTAGAAATCCTGGTTTGGCCCAGCCCAATTGACCAAATGGGCGGGCTTAGAGAGAGAGAGAGAGAGAGAGAGAGAGAGAGAGAGAGAGAGAGAGTCTACTTCTTGGAGTTCGGGTGTTGAGGGTTTGGGTAATGTGGAGTACATGGTGGTTGTGAAGTTGGATAGGAAGGGGGTTGTGGGAGGGCTTTTGGAAATTTTGTAAGGATTACGAAGGGGCTATGAGGGATTTGGGATGTTGGGCATGTGGAAGTGGGTGTTTGGTACATGGATTTGTTGTGCCAGTCTGTGTAAACAAAAAAGTAGCTTAAACTTTGACGCCGTAATTGCTCTCAAAACTCCATTGTTGAAGTCTTGATTACTTGAGTGAAATTTTCACCTGGAGATGTCCTCAGGTAAAGCGCCGCACGAGAATTAATCTTGCCCCTTAATCTAAGGAGGGCTGGCGCATGCATTAACAGCTAGTAACTGTTCTCGTGCATCACATCTCCTGCGGACATCCAAAGTAGAAAATCTCTCTACTTGAGGAATAGGTTTTCCTCTCTTTTGTTGTTTTACTTTTTTAGAATTTATGCTTAGAAAATTAAGAAATGTTCAACTTACTGTAAAATTCTATGCATAAAGTAATCTTGAAACTATTGTCTACCCTTATGTTCTAGGCTATTGACAGAAGATCCTAATCAGAGACTTGGAGCCAAAGGAGCCTCGGAGGTAAACTTGGATGATTATTCTCTTTACTAACTGTAAATTGGTAAGGCTTAGTTAGGCTACCTACTGTTTTTGGAGCTGGGAAGATCCTTTTCTGATTTTTCGGATCTTTGTTGAGAGATAGGATGTCCTTTTTGTGGTTCCAGATCCAGAAATTATAGGGGCTGGTTTGCAATTTCAGTAAACTCGACCTTTTTTTTTTTATTCATGAAAAATTTCATAACTATAAAAGCATAGATATTGTTGTCCCACCCTAGGTTTGATGGCCAGTCAGTTTCTCTCTAATTTTCTCACTTTTTCTCATGAATATTCTATAAAAATATTCAGACCTTTATTCATTCAAACCTAGATGTTTTAAATTGAAAGTTCCCAATTTTCTTATCACTAAATAATATTCTCGGTTCCAAAAAGGTGGTGTCAAAAAGATCCTAGAGGATACTTGTTATTTATTCAAGCAGCTAAAATCTCCGCGTTGTACTTCAGGTGAAACAGCATTTATTTTTCAAAGATACCAACTGGGACACGCTGGCCAGGCAGAAGGTGACACAGCATTCAGAGTTCTTATCTCTCTCATGTGATCATTGTATTTAAATACACATTAGAGTTAGCAATTGACCAAGACCGGCAGCAACCTTATGGGAGCTGCAATGGACTGGGCTTGAGCTTGAATTGTATAGCCCCAGTGTCCGGGCAATTTAAAATTTTTATTCAGGCCCAACCTTGTCTTGGATCCATTCCAGGCCCCTAATGATGCTCAGGCCTGGATTTCAGGCTTGATGAATAAGCAGGCTGAGTCTGGTGCAATATTTCAGCTGTCAAAGAAACAGCCCAAATCTGGACTATTCGTCACCGTGTGGTGTACACTTGACACTGCATGTATTTAACGTATTTTTTATGCTGTTTTTACAGGCCGCATTTGTTCCAGCATCAGAGAGTGCTCTTGACACAAGCTACTTCACAAGCCGTTACTCCTGGACTCCATCAGATGGTGGTGTTTATCCTTCCAATCAATTTGAAGATTCTGGGGACAGTGACAGTATGAGTGACAGCAGTGGCATAAGCAATCGTCCAGATGAAGTGGTATCAAATATTGAAGTGTTGTCCTTTCATATTGTCTTTGTATCTATCCAATTAACTTATCAGCAAAAATATCCAAGCAACTTTTTTTTTTTTTCCTATAACTAAATTGTTCTCTTTGGTGGTATTGATAAATGGCAAACAGGATGATGAAAGTAAAGGATTTGCAGAGTTTGAGCCTGGGTCAGCTGCCAAGTACTCATTCAGTAATTTCTCATTTAAGGTATGCTTGTAATTAGTAGCCATATAAAAAAAATGCTAGTGCCCAAGTACAAAGTCTAGGAGTTGGATGTGGAAAGATGCAGGGAGGAGAAAAATATTCTCTTGCTTGATTTTGTGTGGGAGTAGAAAAGTAATTCTCCTCTTAACTCACTATTGCAAAGGGCAAAAGAAAATGCTTTCTCCTCGAAGGATTGGAGAATGAAACACCCATTTCTCTTGCGAAATCAAATATTTATTATTAAAATTAGCATTAATCATTTAACAATTGTTTTCTATTTAAAAGAGATTATAAAATGGTTTTCTCTCCATAGCTTTCTCCTTTTCGATCTGCAAAGGAGAATCACTACTAGGAAAAGTGGTGAATCTTCAAGAGGGGATTCTCCACATCTAGATTTCTCCTCATTTCTCCCCCTATGGTGGATTCCCTACTCATCATTTTCTACTCATCCTAACAGATCCTCAGTAATTGTCTTAAATTCACGATTCCCATCTGATTTGCAATTCATGAAAGCTCTAGGTCTACTTCTTATCTATTGGTCTTATTATTGAATCTGCCTTTCCTTGAGACCTTAATTTCTTAATTTTGGTTATACAGAATCTCTCTCAGCTTGCATCAATCAACTATGACTTGCTTACCAAGGGCTGGAAAGAGGAAATGCCGACAAACCCCAACTTGTAGTCTCAACCTTCTCTGGAGGACCAGATGGGATTTTTTATGGAGGAAAGCCTCCGTCATCTTGTTATTTGTTTGTACAGCCTGTAAATGTAAGAAAACTTGTCTATATGGGTTCATTCTAATGTTCTGTTCAATTACACCACTCATGTGTCCTGGCGATACGTTCTTTGCCCCTTTTGCAGAGATAGAAGCTTGAGGAAGAGAGTTTTGGGATGTGCTCTTTTGATATAGGATGCTGCTCTTACCATATGGGGCTCCAATTTTTACTCTTTGGGTAATTTTATTTGGCTTGTTGCCCATTGTAAATTATCCCTGATGACGGTTTACACTATGGATCAGTCCTTGGCTTTCAGATGAGAACATGATTCCCTATTGGGGCAGTAATGAGATTACATCCCCATGAATCTCTGATCTGTTGTTTTGTAGCTAAATTAGAACGTCTTACTCGCTCTTTGCTTTGATTGGGCCTTCTGTCTAGTCATTGATATATAAATAAAAGTTCAATTTGTCCAACGAGTCATGATGAGGCCAAGGTATTGAGTTCTTCCAGTATATTAGGAATGTTAGCCTAAAAGGAAAATCTCACATCACCATTTGGGTGGGTTTCTTTGTTTCCGTATTCAAAAGATTTACTTGTCGAGGGCAAAACATGTTGTGAGTATGTGAAACGTGGGATGTGGGCTCCTCCCTTATTTTCGCATCTCAAAATCCCCAACCATGTTTTATTCACTTCTATAATTGAAACAGTGTTAAAACTCAATGTGCTTGAAGACATTGAGGGGGTTGGGGGGGAGGGGTGGAGGAATGATTAGACATGGGGTACAAGGTGGGGGAAGAGGATTAGACATGGGGTACAAGGTGGGGGAGGAAATTTAAATTTTTACATGACCGCACTAATGTGTCATTCCAATGAAAGAAGGAATAATTCAATGAATGAAGGAACAAAGGGATAAGGAGGACGAAAGAAAGACAGACTAAGGTGAACAGTATATAATTTGCTCCTTTAACCTTCTTGCATTGGCAACGAACATAACCTTATAAAAATTACAATGGTCTCTTTCAACTAATAGTAGCAATAGTAAGGGTTGCTATCACAAAGGTTGACTAGGAGTGGTCTAGGTCGAATCAACTATATACCCGTGGGGTCTAACTTTCAATGATCTGATTCAAGTTGCGGTGAGCCCTGACAGTAGGCTTGAGAGTCTCAAAATACAGTGATATGTAACCATTGTTTCAAAGAAAAGCATGGTTGAAGCACGAAATAATGACAATTCATTGGTAAATCTATTTTTGCACGTAGTGGACTTCATTTTGACAGTCTGGACAGAGGGTGTGCATTTTGTATGAATTCCCAGTTTAATTAGAGTTGCACATGGATTGGACAAACACGATTTAGTCTCATTTTTTTTTTTTTCACACATTCTATCTAATGGTCAAATTTCATCGATTGCCTTTAAAATTGTGGATTGTGCTGAGGTTTTCATGCAAAATTGTATTGATGTTTTGGATTTGTGATATATGCGTATCACATCTAGATTTTGTGCCCTCCAAACATCCACTGTTACCAGGCTCCAAATCAACCTTTTTTGGCATATATTTAAGAAGCTATGCAGTTTGGATATGTTTCTTTTTCACCTTGTCAAAATGTCTACTCTCAGTCATTGCCTTCTAATTAGAAATAGTTTGGAAATGAATTTTGAATAGGTTAATGGGTTTAAGGCAGTAAATATATGCTTGTATGAGATATTTAAGAGACTACAAGCAGTTGATGGATGTGCCTTTTAGCATATTTGATCATTTCACTCTGTTCAAATTGTCAGATTAATTTGGAGGAAAGGAGTGGCGGTCTACTATAACTCCTGTTTACTGCTTAGGACTGGGAGCCTACTAAAAATGTTATGTTCATGAATGAGGAGACTGCATATAGCTTATATTCAGTCTACCTCGATCCTTGATCATTGTGGGGGGAACCAATTGGGCAACCCCTTGTTCTTGAGTATTTATAAGTTCTTGAGTATTTATAAGCGATGGAAGCTTGCACCGGCCGACGCAAGTACAAGGGTCCAGACATGAAAACCAGTTTAAAATTCTTGAGAACCATATGCAAGGGTCCCCCCACTGGAAGCTTGAGATGCAACCATATCAAGTGAAATAGCAATGGTAGATTCTGATGGTTCACCTTTCTATTTACAAATGGGCCAAATGCAATGCAGTACCACCGCCTGGATAACCCTGTGGATGGATAGGAAGGAGTGAGACTCTAACTACTATTTTAATCGGCTTTGATCATACATTTATTATCTTTGGTTTCAACAAACAAAAAGTCTAAATGGACAAACTTTTTTGCTAGAATTTGCTAGAAGGGTTGTTCAACAAATCTGTTCGGCCAAAGCATCAGACCCTCACATGGTTATGACTCGGGCCACTGAGCCCAAGTTCTTTACAGCCATCTATGTCTAGTCTAGAATAAGTGAGCAATTAGTATGATACAATTAATTATGATTTCTCAGAGAGAGGCACATCCGCAATGGGACGCAACCAATTCAGATCTCAAACTGATTCTTCTTCTTGAATTTGGACCATTAACCTTAATCTCCTTGAATCGAAATCGATGACTAAAGCAGGCAACACAATGGACCATATAAATAAATGGTGGGTTCACTGATGTCAGGGTTGGCCCTGACCCAAGTTGCATCCCTAATGTTAAAGATGTCATGGCCTCATGGGTGACCTGCTATCTGAAGACCTGACCCATTTTGGATAATTTTGGGTCGGAGAGACCTTAATCTGGGCCCAAATGATCTTGGAATTTGAGCTCGCAGGTCCAAGTTCATAATAAAAAAAAAGTTGTTACTTGTTTTCTAATGCTTGGGTCCCAGTCGATATATAGCTGTAACTGAAATGGACGGTCAAAATTAATAGAGATTCCCTCTCTCTGCCATCTGTTCTGTTGAGAGATCATGTCCCTGAATCCAACAGCTTTTATGATGGATTTGAACATTTGACCTTAATCCTTCGTTACACTTTCTATTTCTAATTTCTCTCTGCAACGGATCTTTATCTTTATATATATGTATGCATCTTAAGCATACTGGGTTTCTGAAAAAAATAGTTACAAACATCCTCAGTTTCTCATTATTCTTTCAGAGGAGAAAGCCAAGACTAATAGCACTCCAATTCTTTCCCTAAGCAGATTAGATTAGTCTTCTGGGTCTCTCTTGAATAATCAAGATATATATTCTCTCTCTGTCTTCTACTTCTGATTATCTCAATCAACCATGGAAAACTCACATCTACCTGATCCCACAGAAGACCTGGTTAACAGTCTACCTGATCTCAGGTGAGTTGTTATCTTCTTTTTTTAACATTGAATACCATTTTTCTTGAACCCATCTTTTCTTCTTGTTATGCTCATCTTAACCCTTGTGTGTTTTCTCTCCTCTTTCTTTGCAAAAAGTGGAATGCCTTTCACCCGCAGGCAGCACGTTCTTGGTATAACCCAAACACATGAGTTCATAAAGGGAACGACAATGATCTCACTCCAATTCAAGAACAGGCGCCAACGCGTGTGGCTCCCTATTGAAGGAGATGCTACTGCAACAATAAGCGTAGCAGACCGCATCGTTGAAAAGAAACGTTACTTGGATGCCACCTCGCTGTGGTCTGAGACATTTAGGCACTTCCTCATCTGCGACATACTTTCTTACTTGGATTTGAGCGACCAACCTGCGTTGGCGTTGGTGGTGAGAGCATTATCTCTTGCTTTACTCAATCTGGTGACCATGGCAAAAGACTTGGGATTCAGTGCTGTAGAGGTCGTTTTCACCATTGATGTTGAGACGGTGGATTTATATTATGAAGAAGAAGTGATAGCTCAGGCTATCAGAGAGTCTGCTGGTGTTGCTGGTCCGGCAGCGAGATCTTCTATCGAAGCTTTGCCGTCTCGAATTTTTGGTGATATGAATTCCTCTGATACGTGCACCATCTGTCTGGATGAATATTCACGGGGAATGATAGTGACTCGGCTGCCATGTTCGCATGATTTCCACCAAGGATGCATTGAGAGATGGTTGAATGAAACCAACTCATGCCCGCTCTGCCGTGCTATGATTTAAGATATGATTTAAGTCATTCATGTTTTGTATTGTGTTTGGAGCTAATACAAGAAGACTCTATGATTATTAAGATATGATGTTATATTTTAGTCATCCATGTTTTGTATTGTGATTGGAGCTAATACAAGAAGACTCTATGATTTAAGATATGATGTTATATTTTTGTCATTCATGTTTTGTAATGTGTTTGGAGTCAATACAAGAAAAGCTACTGCATGTTTATGTGGACTGGGTTCAATCTTCATCTAGTCCGGATATATTTGTGTTTTTTCACATGTTTCATTATCAGAATACTGAAGATTCAGTTATCTATAGGTTGAAATATTTTGAACCTTCTTTTACAAACTTGAATTTATGATCAAAATCCCACACAATGCAAATGAGCCCTGTTAAGGGAGAGCTAACGCCTCAATTGGATCCTTGGAACTCGGCTTCTGTTGTTGCAAAATTTTTTTAATAACTTCTAACTTACGGGTCCAATATCAGTTGATCCCAATGGGCCCCAGTCCCTGACAAAGAACCACCAAGGCCATTTATCTAGAGGCATTGGCGGGCCTAGCTGGGCCAGCCAAAGCTTGTCCAAGCCCAGCCAATTCACTTATCTAGCCTAATATTCAGGCTTGGATATCTATCCCCCATTAGTACTTTAAATATCCAACGCCTAGGCCCAGCCCATTATCTATCAGGCCAGAGAGTCTGGCCCTTTAATAGCCAAAGGTTCCCAAAACTCAGGCCAAGTCCAGCCTAACTTAACAAGGGACACAATTCATCAATATCCATATTAAGTGCTACATTGCACTTTTGAATTGTGACCAGGAAAATTACTATGATTTTTAAGGAAATTAGGCCATTAATCCTCAATGGGGCACCAATTCTGATCTCAAGTTCATTTTTCTTCTTGAATTTGGACCATTAACCATACTCTCCTTATGACACCACTCCAGTCATCTACTGGTCCACCTGCCACTGTACTAGAGTGCCCATCAAATAGGGGTCCACTCGTTAAATCCAAACTAGTAAAACTGAACCAACACAATGGACCGTATAAATAAATAGTGGGGCCACAGATGTTTGGCTTGGCTCTGACCCAAGTCGAATCGCTAATATATATGTTAAGGATGGCATGGGTGGGGTGCCCTGTTATCTGAATATACTGGACCCATTCAGGAAAATTTGAGTGCTAGTCCATAATGATCTAGGCCCAATTGATCTCGGAATATGAGCTCGGGTGGCCAAGTTGGTTTTCCCATCAGTTGTTAGTTGTAACTTCTGTGCTTGGGTCCTAGTCGATTTAGAGTAGTTACTTGTTAGGGACTGTCTTAATATAAGAGTCACTTTCTTAATTTGATGTCATTACTTTCTAATTTTGAAACCTCTCTCACTCTTGTATAAGGAGTCTCCTCTCCCTCTTTTCCAGTACTAACTTTCATTCTTCTGGTCATTCATGGGTGTGGAGAATCCTCGTCTGATTTCCTCTCTGCATCAGATAACAAGTCAAATCTCTTTTCTGCGCACAGAATTAGAAGAAGTTACAAAGATATTTAAGCCTGTGAGTTCTGTTGCAATTTTCTTTTTTCTCTTTTCTTGCCCCATCAGTTGAATTCTTAGGATCTGGAATGTCCTAAGAATGAGTGCCAGGGTCCCATCCATGGATTCAGATGGTTACTTGCCTCCGTGATCAATGGACCGTACAACTGGTCTTATAGAGGAGTTAAGATAGTGTGGTTGGAGATTAAGTCCCTTTATTTATTTTTTATTTTTTTGCTAATTAAGTCCCTTTATCAATTAAAGATATAAAGAAACAATAGTTTCTAACAATGTCTATACTCCTTATTAGGGCGTGTTTAGCAATTAACTAGTTAAAGTGAAGTAAAGTGAATCCAAGCAATAATTAACAAGGGGTCATTACAAAAGTATACAATTTCAAAATTCCCTCCAAATTTTTCAAAAAAAAGTAAAAAAAACAACCTCTTTTCTCCACTAAAAGACAAAGAAACTCCACTTTTCTTTATAAAAAGTCAAAAAGATTCCATACCATCATAACACCTTATATTTTATTCTCTTTTGATTTGATGCTTCACCTCACCATACTTCAATTCACTATACATCCAAACAGGCCAAGCATTCTTCTTTTTTATAAGTCCACCTAATAAAACACAAATTATATATTAAATTAACTTCCTTGGGGTGCCAACTTCATCCTCAACTTGACAAGCCTTTTTTTTTTTTTTTTTTTTTTTTGTGTAGAAGATAAGCCTTATTAATTGGAGAAGCACATCATCAAGGACTTGTTAAGATGCCACACACGGGTGGACCCAGGAATTCTTCCTTGGGAGGGCTACTAAGTAGAAACAAAATCTGGGGATGGGAGGGCCACATATAAAAAAGTGCATCTATTTTTCAAAATATTTAAGGCTTTTTTTTTAATCTTGGGGGCATATATAAAAATCTATAAAATTCTCTAAAACTTCAGCAGTAACTATCTCTTCAAAGTTCTTTCCATCTTATGTTTGTGATGAAGCCCATCTAATATATCCAACCAATTGAAAAGTATGAAAGTTATTTGTTTACTTAAATCATGTGTGGCATTATAGAAAGATTTTAGTTGAAGGTGGAAACAGCTAATATGCTGCTTGAAATCAAGAGTCAATGATCGTAAATCTACTTATGCTTGCTTGTCAAATGATGTGTCTGAAAGATTGTGATGCTCGTGAATAATGGCCCATGTGTTTAGTGTCTATTGCTTGGGCACCTTGTTTAGTTGATTGACAAGATTACTTTTTTTTTTTTTTTTTTTTGTACTTCAGTATTTTGGGAACCTATCACTACTTAAGAGGGGTGATTTTCTCTGGCACACTTGAGCACTACATTCTGTGCATTAGTGTTGTTCGTCAAATGGGACCTGGTGGAATTTAGAAGGGCCCTGCACTGCAGCATTTGGTCTGGATTCATGCTCTGGGGTGAGCATATGTGTGGTAGAAAATTTTCACTGCTTGGAGTTGCAAAACTTTTTTTATTTTTGGTTCTTCGCACAGATTCTTAAACATATATATAATAAAGATCGATTTTTTCTTTTGATTTTGACAAATTTCACCTTAAATTTATATTAATTTTTTCTTCAGATTAAGTTTTACATTGTTTTATTATTTATTATTTTTAAATTTTAAACATTGACACCAAGAAAAATTCAATTAATAGAATTAATTGTATTTCTAAAATGTTGACCCCCTGTCAATAGTATTATGCGTAATCTTTATTTTTATTGTAGTTATTTTTTGTACACATTCATGTTCATGCTTTAACCACGGGTGGTCAAGCCGGTTAACAATTAATGATAAAAACTTAACATTTTGCAAACTAATGATATTCAAATTTTAAAGGTCGATATCATGTTGCCTCTTTAATGATACTAGTTGTAGGATCTCACACCCCATTGAGTTACCGCTTATCCCAAAAAAAATTAGTGCTAGGAAACGGCACAACAATGGTTTTATGATGAGGGCGAGGGCTCGACCACAGTTATGACGGCTCAACATAATACTTAGGTGGAGCTCATTTCACTGTGAATACATATGTATTATATGCCAACAAACTGATCCTCATTAGCTACTCCTTCAAGTCTTTCCATTTCCTAATTCTGTTGCACCAGGTCCTGATCTTTTATCTTTACACATGCATCTTTAAAACCTCCATGTATGGGAGGCATTGCTTTTTTAAGTCTCTGAAAAAATAGATAGCAACAACCTCGTTTGTCATTGTTCTTTCAGAGGACAAAGCCAAGATGAATAAGACGGCCTCTCTTTCTCTGGAGCTGCTATATATAATCAAGATCTCTCTCTGCTGTGTTTGATTATTCCATTATCCGATATGGAAGACCCACATCTACCAGATCTCACAGTAGACCCGTATTACCCTCTACCTGATCTCAGGTGAAATGTTATCTTCTTTTTAACATTGCATATATACCATCTTCCTCGAACCATTCTTCTTCTTCTTATTCCAACCTTTTTGCATTTTCTCTTTCCTTGCAAAAGTGGTGTGCCTTTCACCCGCATGCAGAACGTTCTTGGCATAGCCCACATAGTCAAGTTCACTGAGGGAACGACCAATTCAAGAACAGGCGCCAACATGTGTGGCACCCTATTGAAGGAGATGTTACTACAATAATGAGCGAAACAGATGTTGTTGAGAAGAACGTTCCGTTGTACGCCAACTCCCTCTGGTCTCACAAGTCTAGGCATTCTCTCATCCATGGCATGCTCTCCTGCTTCGATTTGAGTTGTGCATTGGATGAGGTGGAGAGCGAAGTATCTCGCTGCCTACTCAATCTACTGTCCACAGCAAAAGATGAGGGATTCAATGCAATAGATGTTGTGTTCACTATTGATGTTGTGACGGTGGATTCATATGATGAAGAAGTGATATCTCAGGTTATCAGTCAGTCTGTTAATTTATCTGGGTTCACTTAGTACTTAATTAGGATTCATTTGCCGTTCCACATATGGATGTGAAAATGGGTTTTACATAGGTAAAGGAATCGTATGTAATATTTCTATATGATGTGAAACAAATTACCATGTTTGTAATAGTCACTATTTTCATACAAGTAAATGCGTATATTTAACGGTCGTAGATTTGTGTGTTATTTAGATGTTTCTAACATCTGTGAAAATTTGTGAAAGATGTTAGCATCTCTTTTCCTTGATTGGCCTTATGCCCAGACATCAAAATAGCAATTAAATTTTTATCTTGTTTGATCAATCAAGTGGAGAGATAGAGAATTCACTGGATCGTTCTTCTAAACAAGCTGTTTCACAGTAGAATTTCGCAGTGCTAAGAAAATTTCACATTATCAAGATTTGGGTCTCTTTTTGCCCACCTTGAAAAAGGTTCCATTAATTTGGTTGGAGAGGGCAACTGTCATAAGTGAATTACAAGTGAATTTCCAATTGTAGATTTTGATGGATATGATGATCTTTCCATTTGCAAATGGTTCAAATGCAGTCCCTCTACCTGGATCAGCTAATAAGGGACATCAGGCAGTTTATTAGTTTCTAGCTGTGTTACACCCTGACCCGAACTAATCGTGATTAAGGCTAATTAATTAAGATTAATGCTAATTAAGCACGAATAATTAAGGTAATGAAGATTAAGGACCAAAGAGAGACAAATTAGTCTCAATCGATGCCTTAAGCATAATGGAATGAATTTGAACAGAATTGAGTTGATTAAAATGAGTGTAGACTCAAACAAAGCAGGCTAAGGACTTTTTCGTAAATACAAGTTTTCGCGTATTTCGTTGAATACGGAAATTCTTGATACCAACGTGTGTATCTCGAATAGTACGTTAACTTTCGTAATAGGCGCGATTCCATTTGACCTCAAATGAACCAAGTGAGGCTTCATTTGACTCAAAATGTAATAAAGATAATGAGAGGGGGGTTTTGGAGTGAGAGGCACTTATAATAGAATGAAATGAGTCATTCCCTCATTTCACCTCATAAAACCCTGGCCTCGTTCTTCTCTATCTTCTCCTTTTCTCTTTCATTCTTCTTCATCAAGAGTAAGACTAGGAGTGATTCAAGTGGATCTTGAGGAGAGTGGCTTCATCTTCATCTCCTTCCTCGAGTAGTCTTCCATTTTGGAGCATTTCGAGTTGGGGAAAGATCTCAAGATTTCTCCCATTGAGCTACAAGTAAGTAGTTAGTCTTTTCTTAGGGATTTCCAAGTTATGTGGAGTAGTGAGGAGAGGTTTCTAGCATGAGTAGCTTATGAGTGGTGTTTTCAATGTTTTCTTGGATTTAGGGTTTAAGATTTGGGGGTTTTCATCTCCAAAAGCAAACCAAGCTGAGGAAAAAGGGGGATTTTGCCACTAGACTTCAAGAGAGGCAAGTATAAACATCTTTTGCGATTAATGTTAACCATTGTAGAAGTTGTAGAATTTCTAGGATTGAATGTGAAGGTTAATGGGTATTAGAGGTACTATTAGTAAATGAATGATGTGTGAGGAGGGAACTTGAAGTTCCAATGATCATTCCCAAGATTATGCATTTTCTTGGATTTTTATAGATTGCTGAAGAGACTAGAGTTCAGGGAACTCAGTTTTCAGAAATTGCTTAAGAAGTTTTGAAGCTCGAAATGAGATTCTGAGTGAGTTTTGGCTAGCCGGGGCTAACCGTCAAGCTAACCGCCGAAATCCATAAAATGGGTGAGCTTCTAGAAAGCTAACCGCTAGATTTCGATTAGCCGAAATTCAAATTTCGGCTAGCCGCAAGGTAACCGTGACCTGACCGAAGTTGAGTCAGAAATTCCTACCAAGCAGCCGGCTTCTGGAAAGCTGACCGTGAGCTGTCCGCCGAAATTCGGCTAGCCGTTAGCCAAATTTCGGCTAACCGCCAGTTAGAGGTCAGCTAGCCGCCAACTAAATTTCCGGTAGCTGCTAGTCAGATTCGGCTAGCCGCCGACCAAGTTTCGGCTAACTGCCAGGTAACCGCCAGGTGAACCTGATACTAGCCAACGCATTAATTGTGAGTAAAAATTTGGCCAATCGATCGGACCGTTAATGGAAATTGGATTTTTACGTAAGTTTGGAGCACTCCTTGTGAGTATAATTGATCCCCAATTTAGTTCTAAGACTAATCATGAGGTAAAGTGAAACTCATAAGAATTAAGGATAATGAAAGAAGAATTTCATAGTTAATAAGTTGCGATCTAAACTTCCATGGGTGTTAACTACGGAGACTATAATGCACATATTAAATATATAAATGTATGCTCATCAAAGAATAACACGTGCATTGGTAACCGTTGGTTATACCTATATGGTTGTTTAGGATCGAGATAGAATTAAATAGAAACATGATTGACTAGCAAGTCCCTCATTGTAACAATGTGTCCCAATCTAATGAGATTGGTATCATTACTCTTCCCTTCCCTTGTTATGAAGGGAATCCTGGAATTGAATCGAATCCAGAAGTGGATTGCTCATTGAGAAACAATAACCCTTGAGTCTGGTACTACCTAGCTATTGTATTAGAACTCTAAATGAGTTCAATGAATGAATAAATGAGACAAATGATTAATCCTACTGCAGTAAATGGATTTGGGGGCGTTCCGGAGCTCCGTGGTGATGCTAGTTGTCCCTGGCTCGGACACTAGTAAGTCCCACTAAATTCCGATCGTATCTATGGGTATTAATCGATGCCTTCTATTTGAAAGAAGAATCCTTCCTTTGAGGGAAGATGGTAATGATGAATCATTCCTTTGAGGGAAGATGGTAAATGAAATGAAATGAATGCTATGGTAGTGACCATCCTATACATGTCCACAGGATTGACTTTTATGTTTGCTTATTGTTATTGTAGGAACTTTCTAGACTTATCTAGAATTGGACCTGTTATTGATAGATTAAATGAGTCTAACTCATGGATTAATATGCTATTGCAAGATCTATTTATACATTGTTGAATCGTCGTGTTCATTAGTGTTATTGATGGCATTACAAGCCCGTTTGCCCTTGCCGGTGCAACAGCGCCCCAGGCGGGAGCGGAGGAGACCGTTCAGGTTCCTCCAGGAGGACTGAACTAGTGGAATGGCCGGGATACCGTTTGATATGGGTATCCGAGAGCGAAACAGAGATTGAAACATTTTGAGAGAATGTTAAGGAAAAGTGTTTTGAGAGGTTATTCTTTTATATAATCATTTTGGTATGTAATTAATTGACATTGTACGATGTTTTGGATATGCACTGATTGACAAGTAAATTATGGAAAGGATACATGTATAAGGAACATTATTTTGTATACATGTAAATCGTAAATTGATATTGTCAAATATAAATGTTTCCGCAAGTTGTTTATTTGACAGGTTTATTGAGATTGTTATCCCCTGTGGATTTCGTTTTAACTCGGTTAATTCGGGATTTACGGGAGTAAGTATGGGCTCACGGCTCGGGGTTACCGGATCTCGGGCCCGGGTCGTGACAAGCTGCTAGTTTATATATCCACCCCGTTTTTGGTGTTACGTCGGATCTGGGGATCCTATATATGGACCTTAATAGTCCATTAAGGGCCGTAAAAAAAAGTAGAGTGGGAATGAGTGTGTGTTTTACTTTGGATTTTACTTTTATCAGAGGGCACTTTGGATGCCTCTTTGATTCATGTTAAATTCAATGTAATACCAATTTCACAAAAAAAATTTCACTATTTGATGAGAGTGTTTGATTGGATCTTGATAGGGCTGTTGATAAGGGTGGCAATGGGTCCGGTTGTGGGTATGGGTTGTTAGTTTGGTTGACCTGAGCCATAAACTAAGTACGTGATAAACACCACATTTTATAGCACTTAAAAATTCACAACTATAAAAAAAATTCTAGAAAGGAGAAGACCTATGAGTATAGACACCTTGAAAAAAATCATAATGCCGTTAATATTCAAATAACTTTAGAAAAGATTGACTATAAGGTTGAAATAAATAGTTGGGTTGCTTATTCTCCACAGATTTTGGTGTTCAACACCAAACATGGATTGATGAAATCCTCGGTGTCTCCACACTAACAACCAAACGTGAAATGCAAGGAATCATTAGCTATGTAAATCTTTGGCAAGAATTTTGGGTGTGGAAAATCCTAGAAGGATGTTGGGTGTGGCGAGCATCCACCTAGATAAAGAGGACGGGGGAAACCCTTAGGGCATGTTTGGTTACAAAATCTGCGGAGAAAAGATTTTCTTCTTCTACTATTACTATATCCAAGTTAAGTTTGGCAGCCACAAATCATCGTTGATTTTTTGCGCCTAAAATCTGCGATTGATTTGATTTTAAAATCCAATCTCCCCCCCACCCCCCCCCCCCCCCCCCCAATCAGATATGCAAATCCTACGTGCAAAAGGGGTGTGTATAAAAGCCAAAATCCCACCCTCACTTTCTACCGTCTCGACCTCTCCCGTGAACTCACATATTGCTATGGTAGATTAAGTGTTTAGAAAGATAAATGGATCAAAGTAAAAATGAAAAACTAAGATGAAAATTCTCAAGATTTATTAAAATTTAATATCAGGATTCCGGTTTGAAATGATTTTAAACTAAGTAAGTTATAAACACCACATTTTATAGCACTAAAAAATTCACAAGTATAAAAAAAATCCAAAAAGGAGAAGACCTATGAGTATAGACACCTTGAAAAAAGACATAATGCCGTTAATATTAAAATAACTTTAGAAAATATTGACTATAAGGTTGAAATGAATAGGTGGGTTGCTTATTATCCACAGATTTTGGTGTTCAACACCAAATATGGATTGATGAAATCCTCGATGTCGCTACACTTACAACCAAACGTGAAATGCAAGGAATCATTAGCTATGTAAATCTTTGGCAAGAATTTTACTTCTCCCTTGGAAGAGGGAAATCTTAAATCATACAGATTCCTTTCCGGTTACCAAACGTGCCCTCAAATAAGGACCGGGTATATATGTATGTGTGTGTGGGTGTGTGTGTCTCTGTAGAGAGAGAGAGAGAGAGGAATACAGTACCAAGACATATGATCCGGATTTGGGTCGAGTCAGGTCCATACCTTACCTGGCCGTGAAGCCGAGTTAAAATAAACCTCGACTCGACTTAGATATGGGTTAGAGGACCCATATCTTTACCTACACCTGCAATTTAATAAGAGCAAGAACCCGAACCTAAACTCGACTCGAAGGTTCGACAGACCAGTTTTAATTCAGGTCAGGTTCGTGTATACTGCTTGAGCCTGATTGATATTTGGGTCTGAATGTAGGTACATGGGTTTCATACCCAAGGACTACACTGCCATATATTTATATATTAGATCTATTAAGTATGTTAATTATGTAAATGAGATGGTTTTATAAGTAATTGAGCTTTGAGCCTTGATTTTGGTCAGATTTAGGCCCTTTAGTCTAGGTTGGCACAGGTATGGGTCCCCTTTAACCTACATCTAAGTGGGATCCAGGTCTATTGATTTTGTACACGGTGACTCTCTAAACACTCTCTGTTGGTTTTATAATCACATGAACCATTATCCAACTTGTCAGCACCAACTACTGGGAGTTTGGCCCATCATGAGGGTAAGTTTAGGTATGGAGATGAGGATTGATTCGAACTTGATTTTGTATAAGATAACAAAAAAAAAAAAAAAAAACTATAAAACAAGAAAATAAAATAACTTAAACCTTTCCTTTCAAGAGAATTTCTTTCTTTTTTTTTTTTTTTTTCTAAATGAATGATTACATGATCATGAGAAGGGTGAGACATGCTTTGTTTTTCAACCTGGGTTAGTATGCATGGAGCCAACATTTCTGTGATCAAACCAACTCACAGCACTCAGCCTCGTCTTTCTAGAATTTGGTCCAAACTTCACATAATACTAGCCTACATCATTCTGTTGGATTGACCGGGGTATAGAAACCATTACTGTAGACTTCCTAGGAGGAAATTTTGGCTCCAAGTTTGATCCCAAGCCCAACTAAAAGAGAAGTGTTGCATTAGAAAGGTTGACGGTCCGGTGTAAAATTTGTATCACAATTATAGTTCAATGTTAATGTAGATGAGCATTATCAAACTCCAACAATAATACAAATTAAATTAAACTCCAATAGCATCATAGAATAAAATAAAATATTCGGTTAGCATCATAAAATAAAGGTTTAGGGTTTAGGGTTTATGGATTATTTAGTGCTTAGATTTAGGGTTTAGGATTCATGGATTATTTAGTGCATTAGGGTTTAGGGATTATTTATATTGGATTAAAATTAGGGTTTAAGGTTTAGCGCTTAAGTTTAGGGTTTATGGATTATTTAGTGCTTAGGGTTTATTGTTTAGGGTTTAGGAATTATTTATATTGGATTAAAACTAAGGTTTAGGATTTATGGATTATGTTATATCATATATGTATAATCTACTGTATAGTGTACATATATATATAATATATTTATTAATATATGTAGGCCCTAGGGCTTACGAGTCAGGCTTCATCAAGCCCGAGCTCGGCCCTTTTAAGCAAATGGGCCTCCTCCTAGGTCCTAGCTCGGCTCTTTTGTCTTTTGAGCCGAGCTCGGGCCGAGCCTGGCCCGCGGACGGCCGGACCCACTTTCACCCCTACTCCCCGTGGGGCCTTTAATTTCACATCATGTCCCTATTTTTCCAACAAAATAATGGATTTTTCACATGCACCCTCTTTCAGATAGCATCATTCGCTCTCATGGCTTTAATTTCACATCATGTGCCCATGCTGTGCCATTTGCGGTGGTGGTGGTACCCTCTCTAGAAGGTTGTAACATTTTTTGTTTTTTTTTGGTTATAATGAAGGTTGTAACGTTGGAACCCCACCCACCCACAAGCCAAGGTGGGGCTCCACCTGGGGATGGGACTGCGAGACTGAAAGATCTCACCCTCACCTGTTTGTTACTGAGACTCAAATCATCATTCCCATTATTTAATCCACAGCTAACAAGATTTCACTATCTAAAAAAATATTCAATCAATCCAATAGTTCAGTTCATTAGATTGGGCGACAGCTACCAAACTCGAGGTCAATAACTATCAAAGAATCCTTATTTTATGATCCACTCGGGATGAATTATATGATTGGCCCTACTAGGCATTTATGTACACAATACTGAGCTTGTCATAATTGCCTGCAGTCCCAACAGAAGAAAGAGTTAAAAGGATTTTGATAGTCGGCTACGACCTGCATACTCTAATTTGCCTGGATCCTCGGAGCCTCTTAAGAAGATTTTGTATTACTAGAGTCAAACCCTTGGCGATGCCCCTTTGGAAAATCACAACTGCTCAAAATAATCACCCTCACTATGTATGAGGTTTTTTCGGATTTTACTCCAATATGAGTTTGGCCCCACCATAAAAATGAGCATATGATGAATAATGTGATTAGTAAGTATGATTAATAATGAATGCATACTCCATTCAGTATGATTAATAATATGGTCAATCTTATGGTGGGGCCAAACTAATATTGGAGTAAAATTTAGAAAAGATTAATAGAAGATTAGTGCTGGGAAGTTAAATTGGTGGGTGCAACTGAGTTCCACTCCTTCAACCTATAAATTCTCTTAAGTTAGAGACTTATAGCGTCTGAACTAGCTAGTCCTTAAGTTAAGCCATTTTAACTACTTGTCAACTTCAAGGGGTCGCTCAGTTGGCTTAGGATTACGATTTGCATTCGAAGGCTGAAGGGTCGGAAACTGTGCTACCACACTAGGGCCACAAGGAATTTATCTAGCTCCCTTGGGCCCATGGGCCTATAGGGATTAGTCTGACCCAAAAAACTGAGACACTGTCTAATATAAAAATAAATAAATAAATTCATCGACTAGAGCTATCAATTGGGCTCTCCTATGAAAGTACATAGATAAAATTCAGGAGTACCCTCATATAGTCTTTTATTGGACAGTAAATGCGTGCCTAGCCAGCAGTGTACTAAATCAATTTGTTATAAGGTGAGATTTTCATCTAGCATCATTTCACTTGTGGGATCTCAAGCTCACATTAAGAAGGAGGGTTGCCGTCAAGTTAGACTTGGTGCAAGGAGGCATGTAGGGAAAAGAAATTAAAAATTGATTATTTTTTTTTCCTCTTTAGACCCTAGGCTTGATGACCCTGCCCGGAGCCTAAGTACTGCAGGCCCTTTGAGGGCCTTGGCCTACCTGGGCCCGACCCACATGTCGTGAGTAGGGATTGGACAATCCCATGCCCATCCCGACCCTTTGATAACCCTACTTTTAATCAAACCACAAAAATTACAGTGATGACACTGTTCCTAAACTCGAATCTTGGACTCCACAAATTGAGAAAGTCATCCGAGTCAAACACATCCAACTCGCTTGACTTTTGTTTTTTCAGAAAATTTGCTTGAAATTGAACTAACAGTCTGTTCATCCCCAAGGAACATGGTCAATTTTTAGAACACGAATTGAAGATAAATTATCTTATCCCCAGGAAATGATGCAGTGAATGCTGTGCACTGCGCCCGCGTATGAGAGCCTCTGTGGGTCCTACCTGTAGTCATTCGAAATCCTAATTCATGTTCTCTATTAAACTGGATTGCCTTAACCAAAATTTAAGAATGATTGCAGTTAGTTGGAGACATAGATCGATAGAGAAACTGAGAGAGGGAACACCTTGCACATCAAAGTAGAAAAGTCAATTCAGTTCCTTCTCACCACTGCAGCCCCCTTGAATAGGCACTAGCTTTAATTTGACAATGATCTTAAAATCACTAACCATTTATTTGATATTATCACAATAAATTTGAGCGATCGGGTTCAAATTTTGACAACTTAAAATCAAAGGCCAGAATAATTTGATTGACTAATAATGGGTACTAAATACGTATTAATGGATATCCATAATAATGCCTTCATTAGTTCTTATCTATACAGGTAGGCCCCCCAAGAGATGAATAATAGTTTACAAGGGAAAGGATGCGCGTTTGAGAACTTGGTTGCATAACAATCTATCACAAGGTTTGCACCTAATGGATAGAGGGAAATGATGTGCATTAGAGATTGCCCATGTATCACTCTTGCCAGATCATTTAACCCCTTATATCATCTAAAATAAAAACCTAAACCCTAAAATTAAGGCATCATATTATTGTGATACGAATTGGCATGCAACCAGGTAAGTAGGTAACCAACAACCATGTATAAATTGTCTCCAGTGGTTCGGGACATGTAGATCATGTGGGTGTATGAGTTTGAGTTTCTTATAAACTAAAATATATCTAATAATGAATTGCGCAGGCCTTGTTCTTCCTCTTAACAATATGAAATAAGCCAAAATCTTCACCCCAAGCTTCATCTGCCGGTCTCAAACTCCAAACTGTATTACAATGCACAAATCCAAGCGTTGGGTGTTTTAACCATTCAGCCAT